>OX376648.1:10706840-12138213 GCA_947386135.1 Melanchra persicariae | reverse complement strand
AACAATTTCTGAATATGAATGATGATTTTGTGTGATTATGAATTCGAATAGATTAGACACAATAATATTCATTGTTCAAAGCTAACTAATAATCGCAAATGGTTTGCAATATGGTTAATTATTTCAATTGGAATTTTCAAAATTAATTGCAATTATCTAGTTATTGTAACCAACCAAACAGTTTCCTATTAGACAGACCACATCAATATTTGCCATAATCATTACAATTCAAATACATTCCAAACAAAAGAGGAGCGTACAAAAAGAAAATACAAACAAAATATTGACATTACATTCTTGTACAAGAACACACACGGAAACCTTGCAAGCACCCTAAAACTTGTAAATACTGCAGACGTGACGGGCAACGCTGCTCAAAGGCTGGCTCGAACATTCCGGTGGACGATCGATCCGGATTAGGCTTGCCCGACCGACGAGCGGACTAAATAAACAATGTGACGAGGCTGCTTCACCCTTTTAACGAATCCCTCTGCACTCGCGTAAAGCTAGTAAGTATTATTCGTTACTTTACACTGTGTGATTGACTGGACCTGATTTGGGTGCCCGAAAATTCTGTCAGGTAGTGTAGGTTTCGAAGGACTTTTTTGGTCTCATTAGTTTAATCCTGCGGTGTGGTGAACTTACAAGTTATCGTTGAATGGCCATGATCGAATGCTTACCTGTAACAAATAAATTAATTTTATCAGTAAGTTACCATATTAATATAATTATCAAACAGGACAGTAAGTAGTAAAACTTTCATTTGTGTCACACTCAGTGAAATCAACAAAATATTAATAAAATATAGGTTTAGTTCAAAAATAAACTGAAGTAAGAGCCAGTTTGCAAGTACGCGACAAGATCTACCGTAGAACTATTCAAATGAGTGAGATATCCTAATGGCAGTATTAACTTCATCTTTCCAACCGATCGGGGAATAAGGCCGGCAATGCATTATCGTACCAAGAATCACGTGGAACTAAACACGCATGATACGCTGGATGTAGAGTTGTGGACTATATTGAAATAAGTTTTGTCTATTCTTTTGTTCTTCTATTTCTTTCTTGTTTTCTTCTAGCAGAGTTAATAGTGAGAGACATAGTCTAGGCTACGTTTTTCAAAAGCAACTTGATCAACTCGTTTAAGAGGTACAATTTGTTTTCGCAAAATATTCCCACGGAGTGGTATGGCGCTTATGTCACCGTAAAATATTATGTCCACAATTTCGGCTACAAAATGTAGGATGCAATTAACTCGTGTCATAGAAAAGGGTGGCATAACCACTATCAACCGGGCCGGGGTTAATTTACCTTTAAATTATGGAGGCATCTACTACACGTTGCCCGTAAATAAACAGCCAAGCTGGCCATTGAATAACAGAACTGCCTCAGGATGTAATTCAGTGATACAAGTACCGAAGGGTACAAATTTAATCTTATTTACGACTTCATTTTGTAGTTCTTCTTGTAAACGAGTTGTATTGGACCGGACAGATGAAGGACTAAGTAGTCAGATGTATTCAACTGGTTGGTTATTAAATTCTTATAATAGTAATTAATTGCTTGATGCTATTAATCAACTAGCATGCCGTCTGCGACTATAATAGAAAAAAGTATGTAATTAAACCTAGCCATTACATGAAAGAAGTCGTGAGCAGCAGCAGAGGATTTCTTTTTAAACAATTTCTTGTAATCGGTATAGCATTTTGCAATTCAAAGGCCCAGGGCGACTTCAAATAGGCTTCGCTACAGTTCGTCGAAATATGGATGAGAAGTCGCCTTGTTTAATGCATATTTTTTGTTCGAGTTTCGATGACGTACCAAAGGAATATTTAGCAGTCAAATATAGGCCACGGAAAGTGAATAATTTAGAAGCACATTTGATGTTACGACGGTTGATACAGATGTAAAAAGTACAGTATTGTTTTATGTCGTTGTTTTTTTTATAAATGTGTAAAGGGGTTACACATGTGCGTTGTTTTGATGAAGTGTACTTACGTAAGTTTGTATAAAGTTTGTATTATATACTTTTTCCTGGAGGGCATAAAAATCTCTAAGAGAAAACTTTTTTGCCCATGTTCGAAATAATTTCAGCTCCATAAACTTTTCGCCACACATAAAGCAAATTATAACTAATATGAAAAATGCCTGTTCTTCCAAAAGAGTTAAGAAAGAAGCTTTAATATTTAAAAGAAACAAGAAACTCTGAACACCAGGAGCCATAAAGCCTGACATAATGATATTACAATACCGCCAGAATTTTAGCACAGGTTTCAAACACAACAAATGGTCCAAAACTTTTTTGACGCCCATCGCCAAAGTTGGAACATTACAAGAAAATATGCGTTCATCTATTAGAAAATATACCATGAGCCGTGAGACCTTCAGTGGCATGTTTATATTCGTATCGCGTGAGTATGATGCTCCCAAGCCTTAACATAACAATAAGACTACAAACAAAAGCAAACCCTAAAGAAATGTAAACAGATGTCAGTTTTCAACGATGATCACTTGACAGAGCCGCGAAGTTCCGGTTCCCGTTATACCTGTCATAGACTTTGAAATACTGGTATTGCTTTTTCATACTTTTTTGTGTATGTATTTAAATGGGTAATCAAGTGAGCATTAGTTAGCTAACACACGTAATCGATACATTTCATATGGGCGTGGAAAGGTAACTGTACAAGCGCCTCATTAGAGAGATAAGTAAACGGAAACTCAAAAGCTTACACGGGACTGGCTATAATTATTCAACTTTTAATGAACATAAGGGCCGCCCATAGACTTGCCAGGTTGGTCTGAAAAAAAAACTGCGTGGATCTCCGAACATACCTAAGCTACAGTCATTCATCTAACTGACCTAGGTATTCCATAATAAAAATCAATCTATCACCAGGAATAATATCTATCATGACCAGGAATCGACAAAAAACAAATCAATTTTTAAAATGAAAACTTTATGAAACTATCAATCAAACGTAACCGAGGTTTTGTCGGATGTTAGGATACACAAGCCGATTTAACTATCGTGGAATTATAGGTTGCGGTCAGCTGAAAAAAAAGATAGAAAAATGTGGAAAACGTGGTGGAGTTTCGATCATATTTTTCCTATTGTACTGCTTGCGATCTATATATTCAAATGAATTTGTGTAAAATGTTTTGCGATAAAAGAGTGTGCCGATTTTATTTATTTTATACGATACAATAAATACTATCGAGCTATTCGTTGTAGGAATCAATAATATTATAAAACAGTTCATTAATATATTTGACATCATCCCTATCCCTACTAATATTATAAATGCGAAAGTAACTCTGTCTGTCTGTTACGCTTACACGCTAAAACGGCTGAATGGATCGTCATGAAATTTGGCAGATATATAGCCTGGGATATGAAAAAGGACATCTAGGCAACTTTTTAGGCGATAACCGACAACCACACGGGTGGAGCCGCGGGCAATAGCTAATACCTAATATAAGTTATAAATGGATAATGCACATTTTAATATCACAAAACTAAATGGTTTCTTAGCGACAAAAGAGTCCAATTACAGACCCAAAACAAGTTACGTGACCATGGGTAGGAATGCTAGGTTATTTATAAATCTTTTATGTATATTAACTTTGATTGATTATTTTTTGCCAGCATTTTCCACTACTACAGCTAACAATTATTTGATCGATCAACTCGAAGCATGACTTAACAAACCCATTGTCAAAAGTACCTAGCATAACTGATTGAATGATTTGTGTACCTAAATTGCTTATTTGTGTAGGCTAATCTCTAGAATCGTTTATTCAACCAATCAGCATATTTGTGATTAGATGAGTAACTGAATTGAAACTTATTATGGAAATTGGTACTACATACAAATCAAAATGTCCCTAATCAACATAATAATTTAAATAAGAAGGTAAACGTCGATTGTGGAAAGGACTGGTGCTGCGTTATTCTCCCGCATGCGGTTGCAGGTCCGCAACTGTCAATCTATTCTGTAAAACTCTCATCGTAAACGCTTAACGTAGAAAGAGCTTGAAGTAAACTGCCATTGCATGATTTGACAGCTCACTTCATGTTCACTTTACCCAAGCTCACACGGTGAGATTATTACAAAATAGTACCACAGCCGTGCTCTATCAACATCTAAACGTATAAACTTATAATGGATCTAGCTATTACATACAAATCAAGTGTCCCTAATCATCATAATAATTTAAGTAAGTACACATAAAAAATCATCATAATAATTTAAGTAAGTACACGTCGATTGTGGAGGACTTGGACTGGTGTTGCGGTATCCCGCATGCGGTTGCAGGTCCGCAACTGTCAGTCTATCCTGTAAACCTCTCATCGTAAACACTTAAGGCGCTGTGATCTGCAAAAACTCGGTCTCTCTCGGACTGTATAGAAAAGAAAGAGAAGTGCGACGACACAATGCTTGCAATTCATTGCCAAATATGAAGCATTTTAGCGATTTACCCAAAACAAAGTTGAGCTATTAAAAATCAAAAAGTTTTGTATTAAGATTTAATTCATTATTTGGTATAAATTTTACATATGATACAATACTACACAATATATAATACAATCCCATAATAAGGCTAGTAATACGGGATTTTTTTTTCTAAGGTCAAAGTTAGAGGTAACATTGACGATCATTTCTATGGAGGATTTTATTTTCAAACATGTTTCGGAAATTAAAGTGTTCTTTGAAATATAGGTAGTACAAATATATTTTTTTCTGCAGCTTGACACTAAACAGATTTGGCTAAAATTATGTTACAAAACCAGCAATTTTTCAGTTTTTGTTGATCACAGCGCCTTAAGGTAGAATGATTTTGAAGTAAACTGCCATTGCACGAATTGACAGCTCACTTCATTTTCACTTCACCCATGCTTACACGGTGAGATTATTACAGAACAGTACTACAGCCGGTCTATTTCATCTACATCTTACCGTGTAAACTTAGCTGGACTGAGCATGAAGTGAACTGTCATTTCATCTTGTTTGTATGGATGTCAGTTCACTCCACCTAAATTTACATATACACGGTGAGAAGTAAACAGAATTGCATTGCAGAATCCACTGCTGCTGAAGTATATGTAGGTAGTTATAGTGGATTTATTTTCGGGATTATGCAAACAAAAATAACAAGGAAAGTATTCGTAAGAAACATAAGCCAGAAAATTACATAGATTCATTTACAATCTGCTTGAATGATACAAATAAAAACCTAAGTAAACATAAGTTCAAATTGAACACGCGCATACACATCACCATTTCCGTGTTTAAAAATAATTACACTGTCTCGAAGTAGCGGGAAATCCATTTATAGAATCGATATGCAGTATCCACTACTTATGTACATACATATTTACACCGGCGATCCTCATTACACCTGTGTACTAAGTGATATAGGGTCGTTGCACTCGCAAGTTCAAAGCATGCCGGCAGACGATGCAACTCTGGTCTTTGAATCTATTGGTTTACATTTGTGTGTGTTTTGATTGATAGACAGTATATAGATCTGTGAATGGATGTACATTTTGACAGTTAGATAATATATTAAATTGTAAGTACGTAGATTCATGGCTAGGTTTTGGATTGAGTTCAAATGTCAAACTATTTTTGTAAAAGTTTGTTGTTACCTCGATAGGAGCTTGAGGCTAAATATATATAATTTTTTTTTAATATAAAAACGTTGCCCCACACTAGGAATTCTCCAGTATCGTGGGTGAGTTTACAAACATATAAACTCACATACACAAACAGCCAGACGCGGAACAACTATCTATACACCATACAAATATTTGTTCCATGCGGGAATAAAACCCGCAACACGCAAGCGCAGCAGTCAATCGCTCAACCACTGCGCCAACCGTGCCGTCTACAATTACAGTCAGCAACACGTTCTAAGATAGGTTCGTGGATTGGTGACAATCTACCGAGTTTCCTCCGTGCCGTAGGTCCCGGCCGGCTGTCATTTGTAGTATCTGAGTGTATCTTTGTCAGTCGTCTCGGTAGTCAAAAACCGAGAAAACTCACCAGTCTTGCCAGGGGTTGTCATGTTACCCAGTTACAGGGTTTGTGGAGGTCATATAGGCAGATGCTCAAAGTAAAATATTGGTACCCACTCAGTTGTAAAAGAATAGCACCATCCCATCACTTTCTGTGGGTGTCGTAAGAGGCGACTAAGGGACTCACCAGAGAATGGCATTCTCTGTAGAATTGCAACGGCTACACTGCGATCGCCAACCCGCCTGCCAAGCGTGGCGATTATGGCAAACGCCCCCCATTTGGGGAAGGCCTATATCGAGCAGTGGACGGTTAGGCTGGAAGCCGACCCCTCAATAGTACGGAAAAGGATAGACATATTGATTGATTGATGTTTTATTAAGCTCATAGGGACTTGATATACAAAGCATTTCAGGCGCGTGGCGATGAAAATGTATGGAGTTTGGCCGCGCGCCCGCGACGCTAAGAATATAACGTTCCTTTGACGCTATACATTTTATCTTGTCAGAGTCCTGGGAGCGCGCTCTGTCCACTTTGTATATCAAGTCCCTTAGATAGGAATGATTGCTACCCTTTGCCCGGGTCTTCAGTTGCCTGAAAGCAGTTTAGTTTTCTGAATGAAAACTACGCTGTTTACAAACGAGATTTCAATTTCCTTCTCAAGCAAATCAATTATCAAAATCAAATTAATCCGAATCCGGGTCGCAATTACGGCTTGATTTGAATCAAACATCTCCCAAGTAGCATTGCAAGCTGTATACAAGCTGTATTTAGGTTCGTTTGTATACTAGAAGCTGTATATTCAGGCTGTATAAAGGCTGTTTAAGCGCTTATACAATCCTTATAAGTAAAAAAAGGGCCCATATTATACAGCTTTTTGCGTTAGTAGAGCTGTATAGTAGCTGTGTAAGCAATAGAGAAGCTGTACAATAGCTGTATTACAGCTGTTATTCGGTGTACAAGGAAACCCTTATACTACTGATATTATCTTATAAGAACTTTGTAAAGAAAAGTGTTCTAAATAGGTTTTTGAAGAGAATTACAAAGGAATCAAAATAAAACTAACTATTTTCTATGACATACGTAGGAAACGTACTGAATGGCGACATTATTATTAATATTTATTACTAGAAGAAAAAGATATTCGTGGACTTGTTTATCTGATGGTGTATATTGGTGAATTGAAAGTGCAAATTAAATTTATTGTGAACCTGCGTATGGTTTCCGGCAAATAATTTACGCGCCAGCAAAATAATCGAGCTGATGAATAAAGAAAAATACTAAATACGGTAAGTAAATGTTTGTTTTTAAGGTTAGAATAAAAATAATAATTTTAAAGTAATAGATGTGAGGGCACACTGATCATTATTCAAGCTGATAATCATGATATCGCTTTAGCTATTGTAAAACATTCCTTTAGTTTCGCTGTAAATTTTGTTTTTGTACATTCGAAAATGGCGATAATTTGCTAAACAGCCTAGACGATATTTGCAGAGTATTGTAGTCTGAATAGCTGTACTAAGTAAGTAATAGATTACATTGAACAGCTATTGGCTTTTAATCAGCTTTTAAATAGAATATTTTATTACTAAGGCTGTATACCAGTTCTTTATGCATAACTTATAATTCTCTTTAGGGTTACTTATAAGAAATGAAAAACCCTGAGCTCAAGATGACTTTCATCCGTTCCTCACTTTATCAATAATATTTTATCAGCGCTCACGCATTTCGTCTTAAGAGTTACTAACTTGGTTGTTTTATTTTATTCCTAAGTAAAATTGTTAAGTATTATTATTGTGTTATGTACCTGAATTATACCTGTTTTACTTTATTTTCAGGAAAATATGCCGTTTAAAATTATAGAAACCATAGAGAAAGGGCAAAACAGGCTTTGCATTGTACCAAGTTTGTGGGAATCAAAGGGCTAGTTAAGATGGCCAAGAAAGCGATTATGGATCAAAATAGTGACACAGACATTGTACGCGTCTAATGTAGGAGAAACAAGATATAGAAACAACTTGAAAATTCGTCGTCATCATCATCATCTACTTGCGCTGCTGCATGAACATATTATTATATCATCTTCAGGTTCCGAAAGTTGAACTAAATCTACACATTTGCCATGTTTGCTTTGATGTTTTTGCTGCGGAACCCTCTTCGTTGGCCGTCGATGGCATTGACGATCTCTATCTATCTCAATAAATGATAGTTCACTATCGTAACTGTTATTTGTTTGATAATTTGTAATATTCAAATATTCCCTTTCAATCCTCCTCTTGACTACACCGATCTTTTTATTTTTTCCACATATTGTATTTGTGCACACTGAAAATATTAATTAATGCAATCGAGCGAACATTAGTCTGTATTACTAACACATAGTAATACAGACTAAGGTTGTAGTATAGCTGTCATTTATTTTTTTAGTTTTAAAACACCCTCATAGACGGAAGTCATAAAACCACTGTATTTACAATAGTGTACAATTACGCCATAAAAATAAGTTTGAGAACGGAATTCGCATTTACCATTGTACAGAAACAAGTGTCAAGTGATACTATAATAACACTTAAAGCTGTAATAAGTAAGTGATTACATGAAAAATACAGTCTGTATACAGCTTTAACGATAAAACCAGATTGAAGTGTCACGAAATACTTAAAGTTGTATATTAGAGTTTTAATATTCTGTTTAAGCACCCTAAGCTTACGCGGATCCCTCAATAAGTATTTTATAAAGTTTGAGCTGTATAATAACTCATTAATCACTCTTACAAAGACAAAATCATTTTTTGACACTCTTGTACGTCTCTAAAAGAACTCTAAGTTCCAAATAGGCTGCTATATTGATGTTGAAAACGCTTGCGTGCTGCTTGGGCTAAATCTAAAGTTTCGATAACTTTAACTGAGAATATGGTATACATACGTATCTACGGTTAAATTTAATGCGTCCAGAGGGTTTAGTGCGAGTTTTTTAACGTACTCGATCGCGTTAACGTAAGCGTTCGCTTATGTCAAGTTGTATGGAAAAAACAGTTTTCCGTTACTATCACCAGACGACACTAGATGGTTGATTCAAACATAGCCGGGCCGTGGCCGGGTAGTGTCAGAGCCGTGGCCGTGCAGGGACCGTGCATCCGTAGCTGCACGTCCGTGCGTTCGGCCCGGGCACGGAAGCTCCGGCGCCTGCCCGGACACGACAGTTCATACAAAATGTATGCAACTATATTTATTTGAGCTCCGGACGGACTACGGCCCGGCCACGTCCCGGACACGGCCCGGCTACGTGTGAATCAACCTTAATAAGTTTCAATGCAAACTGACGTTTACGCTTACGCGATCGAGATCGTTAGACTACTCGCACTATGGCCACTGAAGGCATGACTGCACAGAGGACACGGTGGAGCATACGGTGGAGGCCTGCCCCGCATGGGCGGAGCAGCGCCGTGTCCTCGTCGAGGCGATCGGCGGCGGCGACCTCTCGCGTCCGGCCCTGGTTCAATCCATGGTCCGGAGCGAGGAGGCATGGGAAGCCGTCACCTCCTTCTGCGAAGCAGTAATGCTAGTGAAGGAGGAGGCGGGCCGTGTGAGGGAGAGACAACCCTCACGCCCCAGCCGCCGCGGCATAGGGAGACGCACCGGGCGTCGGGAGTCGCTGGGCGATTCCCGGCCACCGTAGGTGCGGGTCTGCGGACGGCGAGCGTTGGGTGGCTCGCTGTCCGATTAAAGCCAGACCCAAGCCGACGGCGCGTTGTGTTCCACGCGCGCCTCAAAGAGATGTCAGCATAGGAGTAGGGGCCCGTTAAGGCCAGTGCCTACCAGGGTTGCGGATTTGTTCGAAAGAGTTCGGCCCTGGAACGTAAAAGGCACTAAGAGGAGCATGGGTGGGTTTTAGTCAGTAGAAGTCTGACACTCCCTGCCGCTCAAAAAAAAAAAAAAAAAGGCAAGGCAAGGCATGACTGCAAAGTTTATGTTGTACTTTTGTCCTTATATAATATACTAAACGTTCGTCTAAAATTGTCACGAAATATTTGATACGATTAATACGATTGAAAGCTCCTATTTATAATTATGTCCGAAGCGACAATACGACAGATGCGACAGCGCGTTTGTGAGTAAAAAAATGTTTACTTGGGACTCGCACAGGACAAACAAGGCAGAAATTGCTGTACAGATAAAACTATTAATATGATAAAGCATCGTCTCAACGTTGTCAAATTGTCACGTCGCACTTGTCTGTGTAAACTTTAATCATGAGTGTTACCTTATTAATCATAATGCCCTTATTGATTAAACGACTTAAGTTAAATATTTGTTCATAAACACCGGTATCTTACAAAGTTAACTACTCGCGTGGATCTTATCAACATCATAGCTTGCCGCGCCGATACTTTTAATAATGCATGAAGCTTGAACACACAATATTATTGGTTTCCTTATCTTCACGCGGAAGTAGTTAGTCACCTAAAAGGAAACACGGTTCCGTGAACCGGCTACTTTGGTAAGTAAGCACGTTTTCAAAGTTTGTGGGGCTACCATCTATAACACGTAAGTATTTCATTTTCAAATTGTAATATCTCTGGGTATGTACCTACATACCTAGAGATATTACAATTTGGAAATTAAAATAGCTCTGTGCATAGAGACGGAGGCTCCCGCAGGCAGGCGACAGGAAATATTACAATAAGAGAATGAAATTATAAAAATGTGTGTTTACAGATGGACAGACTATTTCCCGCAAATAGGCAGAACAACGATGTGGCAGTGTGTTTTCGTAGTAATTGTTATAAATCTTTTCATTTGATAATAATGCATTATGACTGCAAAATGTTTTTTTTTGTATTGTTGACGCAGAGTTGTGTCGCACCTGTCTACAAGAGCCTTTATTTTAGGAAGGAAAATACAAAATTTCAGAAATTTTTACAATACCTATTTATTGACGTTTTAAACTTAGCCTTATATTTGTAAAAGATTCATTATCTACGTTGGTTATTGACTACTGAGTGAGCAGTCGTGATTTCTTCATAAGCAAGCTAATCAAATGCCTTTGACTGTATAAACTCTCGCACACGACTTTTGTGTTTTGAAGTTCATTGATCTCGTATCATGTTTTAGAGTATTCGGCCTTAATGTAAACGATTTTTAACAATATGAAAAAAAAAATGTTTGAAATAACATCTCCATTTTCTATATAATCTTTTGAAGATTGCAATTCGAAACAGTGAAATAGGAATTTTGATGTTTTGAATACAAGAATCTAATTTCATTTCGCTGGACCAGGTTAGCACATGTAGGCTTAAAACTGAAATCAGATTGACTGGGCATGCCTTTGTGAAGTGAGGTCTGTTTCGGACTGGTTTGTTCCTATAGACTGAATGAGAGATGTTACAATGAAATTGTATTTGAAACTTCAATCATATTGTCGGATAACTCTTCGTATGGAATTGCGAAAACGTTATGTTGTCATTGCGTACGAAATTAAATAGTTATTTAATTCCGTACGCAATGAGAGTTTTTTCTTTGGATTTTCATTCATTTCTGTTTTAATAATCATGTAATAGCTAAGCCAGCAACATCAACTTTTACTTAAAGGCGGTTGGCGACTTTTAACTTTACGTTGCAATATGGTAGCATAAAAATAGTATAGGTATTGCTGTTTGTGCTACCATTTTAATTTAAAATGTTTGATGCTAGTATTAATGTGTGGTCAATAAAAGTTGACGTAGCACTACCAAACGAAATTTAAAGTTGCCCAAATGAAAAAATGGGATGTTGTTGCCATATTTGCTTCTATACGACTCTCAGGTAGGTCCCTGTAATTAATTACTCAATACTCAAAGAATTTATTCAATTTCATTTACTGTCGAGAAGTCGGTTAGTCAGAAAGATGAAGCGTATAGATCCCTTATTGTTTCGAAGAAGAAATATGCAAAAAACTTCATCGAAAGTTCGACACTTATACGAAACTGTTACTATAAGTACAAGGGATTTCTTAATTGAATTGTTCTTCAAGGTAGAACGTAAATTAGTAAGTTTACTTTTATCAAGCAAAGCGATTTGTTTTGCAATGCAATAACTAGGGAGCCAATACTACAAATTTCCAAGCAACGTTCGCATCTCAGTAAAAAATGTATGAATACTTAGGTTTTTTGGACAGATTGCGACTGAGATGAGAATGCGACCGTTGCTTAAAAAATAGTAGAATTGGCCCTCAGTTCAAAGCACTCCGAAATTCAACTCCGACAACACTTCTGGAATATTATTTTCATAAAATCCTAAGTTCATTAGTAAAAGTAACAAAACTTGAAATGGCTATTATCTTAGTCGGCCAGCGTTGCTCGTTACAAGTTCATCAAAGAACCCGTCGGTTGCTCGCAAACCTTGAGATAAGAAAACACATTCCTCATCGAGTATTCGAATTATCTCAACTGTGTTGACACAGTTGTGCTTCGGATGGTGGCTTAAGAGATCGGAGGAAGCGAGTGGCAATAAACACGCTGAAGCGACTTGCGCTGAATGAATCGCGATTAAATATGTCTGTAATGTATTTCCTCCATAACATTATCTTTAAAATAATGTTTATTATTATGTAAATTTAAGAAAATAAATAAGAAATGTATTGGTTATTCGACAAAAATAAAAGTCCCACATCAGTGGTATCTAATCTCAATCAAACTTAACGATACTGCATCGACGTTAACATAAATCAGCCTATAATGTTCCCACAGGTGGGAAACTTTTAACCTCTTTGGCAGGGCAACAAGAATGGTAAAAACACCGCAATTTCATATTGTTACTTTATATGCGATTGACCTGTTATTGGGGCCAAACAATGTTCAAGATTATTTTAATTTGACTGAGGTCGCGATACGTTCGTCATTGTTACGGGTAAAAGCGGAAGTGCGGCCACACCTAGTTTTAGCCGGCTACAACTAACCGGCCATTGTGCACCCCGATTCAGACAGGGTAGGTTAGAAGAGGATGGCGAGGTCTTTCAGACCCCGCTATCCTCTTCGTGTTTTTTTTAAACCCTTGATCCCCGCGATGTGCGGCTCCAATTTCACCTTATAGTGTTTTGAGGTTAGGTTACAACTAGTTGTAGCAGGGTTGCACCTAGTTTAAGCCGACTAAAACTAGGTGTAACCACACTTCGGCTATTATCCGTAACTATTCATAAAAACTATCACATTAGAAAACAGACATTAATATGCACCAATATGATAAAAAAGCTATTAATAATGCTCAAAAAAAACGCTTTCAGCTCATAAATTGAATGCAACAATCAAATGGAACCAGTAAGCCAGCATATCTGAGCTGCCGTAGTATTTATATAGCGCTGATTTGGACCCGACAATGCTGTGTAAACTGAGGGACCGATAACCTACGACCGTGTCGCCACCTATTTGTTAACTAATTATTGTTTGACATGTATTGTTTGCAATACTTTGTTTTTGTAGGGTTCCGTACCCAAAAGGTAAAAACGGGACATATTATTAAGACTCCGCTGTCTGTCTGTCTGTCTGTCACTAGGCTGTATCTCATGAACCGTGATAGCCAGACAGTTGGAAATTTTCACAGATGATGTATTTCTGTTGCCGCTATAATAGCAAATACCAAAAACAAAACAAAATTAATATGAGGCTCCCATACAACAAACGTGATTTTTTTTGCCGATTTTTATAGATAATGTCTTGAAATAATACGTGCGCGAGTCCGACTCGCACTTGTCCAGTTTTTTTGTTTTGTTTGACTTGTCTGTTTTTAATTTTTTACTGTTCGTTGAGTCTTGCAGTGTTTGTGTTGTTTGCTGATAACTTTTTTAACCCTTTTTTATATACTAATGGATAAATAAAATCAATAGTGTCCTCATTATTGCTTATTAATATAATATGGAGACGATTTAACGAGTACTTCCAGTCATTAAATAATATGTATACAATCAGATGAAACAATCATAACGTTATGACTGAGCTATTTTCCTGTTCCAAATAAGATGATTAATATTTCTTTTTTGTTTCCGTTTACGCAATAATAGGAATCAAGAAATACGCCCCTCATTATAATTAATAACAATAAAAAACCGACTCTAGAATATTCAGTCACATAAATTATTAAAGATTTCATTTACTATGGCAATGGGAAGTTTAATAAAATATGCATAATAAAGTGTAGTGCCACTATTAATCGCATTAGGGGTCCAAATGCTTAATCTTGTAAATAAATCTAAATAATGAGTCCCTGAAGCATGCAACACCTGAAAACATTTCATACGTAACACGGTTTAACTGCTATAAGCTGTTTATATTAAGAGGCACGCGATCAAGAAAGGGTTTCATACACTCTTTGACATGTCCGATGCGTATTTCGTAAAAACGAATCCTTAGTATTATATTTGCACAACTAACTATAACTAAGTATATATACACTTAAATAAAAAACTTAACTAACTAAAACTAAAAATAATCTAAAACATGGAGTCGAACAATTCCTCCGAATCGCTGGCCACTGGTAATAATGTACCCAAAAGGCTGGCAGTATTGCCACGTTGTATGGCAGCCTTTTGGGTACACTACCAGTGGTCAGCAATGCGGAGGAATTTTTCGACGCCATGTTTTAGATGATTAATCTTTATTTGAAAAATCTTTCTAGGTGTAACTATTATAACTGCGAAAGTTTACATCGATGTTTGTTACTCAACCACGCCAAAACGGCTAAACAGATCTGGATGAAATTTGGCACAGAGATAACATATCTCAATCATAGTCTGGAATAGCACAGGCTACTTTTTATCCTAGAAGTATGTTCTTTTGGAATACTTTTCGATATTTACGCGGGTGACGGCGCTGACAGTATTAAAAGAAAATGTAAACCTACAGACCGACTAGGCGCTGACTCAATCACATATTGTATTGTAGAAGATTGCAGATGAATAAAAAACCGGATAAGTGCGAGTCTGACTCGCACACCGATTTTTTCCGAGTATACTTTACCTACGGAAGTTTATAAACTGTGAAAGCACTCTCATCACTCTGAAAAAATTATAACAAGTAACATTGAAGGACAAACTTAACTTTTTTAAGAAAAAAATGTTCTCCTACACATCAATGTTAGTACAACTATTTTCTTAATGTCCTTCGGCAATCATCGCATTTCCGCATACTTATTTCCATTATATGGAGCATAAACTTAGAAGTTTGATTTTTTTCACTGCTCCAAGGGGTAGTCGACTTGAGTATTTGATATTGATTTCAGCTTGATTCCACCACGCGTTCCTGATAAAAATGGTCTTGACAGACGGATAGACAGACAGACAGACGGAGAACAAAGTGATCCTGTAAGGGTCCCGTTTTTTCCGACTGAGGTGCGGAACCCTAAAAAAAGGGACAAATAAAAGTCGCCAGCGAAAGCTACTATCTTTTCCTTTTACAATATGCCACTAAAACGGTTGATACCCACATACTTCAAATAACATCGAATAGCATTTTAAAATCGAAGAAATTTCAAATAAATAAAAGAAAAGAAACGATGTTTAAGAATCACTGAACATTCAATGTAACACAGTACTAAATTTCGTATGTTTAAAATAACAAAAACAGCATCGACTACGTGCTGACGGTACTGCTTATCATCTCGCACAAGTCGTAAAAATCCCTCAAGGGGAAGGGTTACTATTCTCGAAGATAAACGATGTGTTGGCCACGTATGTGTCGTGCAATTTAATCAACTTTTGAACACTAATATAACAAACTAAACGGCCCACGTATTCTAAATCTTGTTTTGCAGACAGTTTTAGCACTAATTAAAACTTTGGCTATACCATTACTGACTGTACAACAGAGGTGTTTTGAAATTATGTTGGGAATTTTCCAGACCACTTTGGGATTGATGGTTATAAAACATTTATATTACCACTAGCTTTTGCCTGTGGATTCGCTCGCGTTAAGTTAGCCAATACTCGTCTCCAGGGTCCTATCTATCCCTGTACCAAAATTCATCAAAATCAGTTTGACGGGTAAGGGGTGAAACCGTAACAAAAAACTTACTTTACATTTATATTAGTTCGGATTAAGTATAGTTACCGTGGCAATGCAGCCAGTGTTCTGGGTACCTTTCCTGTTGACAGCGATGTGGACGAATTTTTCGATGCCCTATGAGTTCTTTTCCTGCCCCTCTTTTACTCCGCTTGTACATTTATACATTATTTTCTACTAACTTTTATATATTCGTAAATCACACAGCATGTTTGTGACAGTATTTACCGCTAAATTCGAGAGTATTGTTATGATTTAACAAAAAATGCTTAGAAAGAATAAAAAAAATCGCAAACAGCCCAGAAATAAAAAAAAACTAATAAAAGAAGGAAAATAGTAGTAAGTATTATAATTTTTGCCAAAAATGTCTGATGCCATTACGATGCTTGTTTTGGCAAATTCTGATTAATGGTTTATAGGAGGGGAACGGTAAACATCTAATTGATAGTTATTAATGACACTTCATTTGTTAAACTCGTGTCAAACATAGCTCAACGAATCTAAAGGTCAAATCACACCAAATATAAAAAAAGAAATATGACTTGTGAGGTATAACTTTACCTCACCTTTTTTTCTTTCCAATTAAGTTTTTATTCCTTTTTTTAAAACCGGAGGTATGATACAACCGCAATTGTAATTGAGAGTGTGATCTGAGGTTTATCACTTCGCTAGTTTTTCAACGCAATAGTCGAGTTTCACGTTACATAGGATGATACGAAACCGGATTACATTCTATACGTGTGAATTTATGTGAAGAAGTCGACAGCTTAATCGTTCTCAAAGTAAAAGATAACGAATATTTTATTTAAGTCTAAAGGTCGAGTCTTCTTTTGTTTCTGTAACTGATCCCTCAGTAATATAAGTTTTCGTAACAAAACAATATCATACAAATACCTACATTACTCGTGTGTCCAAAATGAAATACCAGCCGGCTTTCCTTACATATTACGAACCCGAATCTCAACGAATCCGTTTTTGTTTTCCCATGAAAACAATTCGTCAAGAACGGCCCCACTTTCAGCATTCAAAAGGAAAAATGGAAGGCCAAACAGGCGAGCAACGAGTTAGGCTGTAACAAAATTCCAACAAAGGGATGATTAACGATTTTTCCACCCCCAAAACTCATTCAAGCCGCGTCGATATTGAATCCGTTAGACGGCGTAAAAATGAAAGTTTTCCTCTTTTCTTTTCCAAACATGTGTGTTATACGGACGGTGAAATTGACGTGCAAGGTCAGTGACAATATCGTCGACATTTTTTTTAGGGATTGGAAATCATCCTATGACTCCTTCCGCTCTGGGTGGAGCGGGAGGGAGTGTCAGACTCTTACTGACCAAAACCAATCCGTACTCTTTCTAATGCCCTTTGCGTCCCAGGGCCGCGTTTACTCTTTCGAAAACATTCCGCAACATCGTCGACATTAACACAGGATGAATTTTGAGGGCAGAAAAAAAATCAGCAATTTTTTCAGTCTACAGACACACATTTAACAGGTAATAACATGAAACATTTAAAATTTAAACCAACATAATCAAATAACTAATATGCTAAATCAAAAGCCTAATTTATTTAACATAACATAACTCAATTAGATGTTAATATGATCAAACAAAACTAACCGTACCTACATAATAGTTCGAAATAATTAAACTTCTAAATTCCATACATTTCACACACCGTATTTCAACAAAACGTCAAGTTGGTGTAAACTTCATCATTGTCAACTACAAAACACATTTTGCGTTCAATTCCGGGATCCCGTATGTCCCTCGTACAATTCCTACCCGAATCGTGATGTAACCACTGTAGCAGTTTTTTCCTTTAGTTAGTTTTGAACTTGTTCAAAATAAATGACTGCCATTTGAGCGAAGTGACAAGTAACTCAAAGTTGGTGTCGTTAGAAATTTTGTGAAAATATCCGTCTTATAACGAGCCGCAGCTTTCGGCATTGTTTTAATAGCTCTTTGCTGTCAGTTTTCTAAAGGTATTTTGTCTTTTTTATGTCTAATTGAGTAATATATTATACGTTCAAAGCTGAGTATTTTTCATACCTAAACAACTACAGCAATATAGGTATAGGCCTACACCTAAAACTAAATGTTCTATATTACCAAGGTTGTTGCGAAATTTGTTCGAAAGAGTTTTGTCGTAGGATGAACACGGAAGGGTTTTAGTCAGTAAGAGTCTGAAACTCGCTCCCGCCCGCCGAAGAAGTAATTTTATAATTTCTCATCCTTAAAAAAAAAGATATCAGGGTTCATTTAAACTAATACTATAAAGTAAAGTTTGTGAGTTTGTGA
The DNA here is from genome assembly GCA_947386135.1 of Melanchra persicariae. Taxonomy (NCBI): domain Eukaryota; kingdom Metazoa; phylum Arthropoda; class Insecta; order Lepidoptera; family Noctuidae; genus Melanchra; species Melanchra persicariae. The sequence goes on along the minus strand of OX376648.1, from coordinate 12,119,867 downwards.
GGTTGTAGGGGGTAATCTCTGGATTTACTGAAACGATTTTGAAAATTGTTTTTGTATATGAATGCCACATTCATGAGAAAGGCTATAGGTTATACGTGAACGGGAAATTCTAACGGGAACGGGGAACAACGGGATATACGCGTACAAAGTCGCGGGTAAAAGCTAGTTTATTAATAAAGATTAATGGGTATATATTTTATACAACTTTGTCAACGTTTTCAGTAAAGAAAACATCCATCAGCTTTAAGCCTAACATTACGCACACATTTGCCCATTTTCCGTCCATAAAAACAACCGCTTTAGGTCCCAAAATACATTTCTGTGCCCGAATTTTCTTCCAGTACCTATGTGATTGATTAATGTACACACGAAACTTATAAAAACAAAGGAGGTCCTTCTGCTTTATTCCTTTGATAACATTGAGAGTCTGATCCGGCAGAAATTCAATAGGCCGTGAGTTAAGTGGCTCATCTGTCCTCTTTGGTCACATGAGTTATCGGGTTGCAAATTAAAAGGAATATAAAAAGAAAAAAAAATTGCTCTCCATATTAAGTTTCGCGTTGGAATAATACAGCAGGTGTTCTTAATTCACCTGGCCAGCATGTGTTTTGAACACGTTAAGTTAATTAAGTGTATTTATAAATTGCTGAAATTTAAATTAGCAGAGTAAGCGCGCGCTCTGCTCCTAAATAACACTGATGTGGCCAGATTAAAAAAGTACAAACTTGATTAAAGTTTTAATAAGACTGCAAATACCAGCTTACTAACACGTAAGTGTTAGATATATACGTTTTTACCTTTTTAATTAAATGGTACAAAGCATGCATAAGAGGAGCTATTCCAAGAAAACTATATAAAAAAGGTTGAAGCTTAATCGTTTATTTGTTTAGGTACAAAATGCTGAAATTAATTATTCAAGTTGAAGGGGTTTCGTAATAGAAAAGGGAAGATTAGTACTTAAGGCGATTATGGCGAACTGAGATTCATAATCTGATCGACGGATAAGTAAGACGGTGCTTAATATTTTGTAAACTGTTTACTAACAGGTAAGTATCCCTATTCATCGATTTGAAATGAATATGATACGATAAACTCTGTAATGAAAATATCTTATTGATTTTGTAGTACTTTCCTTGAGCAGTAAACACGTTTTGGGGAATATTTCCTGCCTTTCTATTTTCTAAATGCTATGCGTCTTCTTGCGTTAGGGGATTATCTGAGGGTTGCGATTAATTACGGGGTAAAGAATGCAAAGGGTTAACGATCTCTGTTCAGTTATAGGTGGGTACTTTAAATTAAACCGCTGATAACATAATCCACTGTCGTCATCAGTCGTGTTACCAAACAATATCACACGGTGTTGAAACTTGAAAAATATTTTCACTTAAAAAAGCGTGACAACCTCGTATACCCAACAAAACATATTAACGGAACAAAATTACTTCATGTAAGCCAACTTTCCACACTTTAACCCATAAATAAGGGGCAAGCGCGGCTTCATAGCTATAAAACTGCTAATCGGCACGCGCGTGCGTTGGTCCAGTTAATGATATAATTAAAAATCCCCATGCCAAGGTAGCGGTAAGTTCTCCGGGTTTAGTGGTCTGGCTTAGGCTTCGTAAACCGAACAAGTTGCCCCCATTTGCTAATCTCCTAAGCCAAATAACGACGCGGCGCAAGTGATAAACTTTCATAGTAAAAGTAAGCCGCGGGCGGCGGTCGTATTTCAGATGTCACCTTTGTCTATACCCGGTTGCGGGAGATTTAATGCGGGTTGTCTTAGTTATAGGCATAATATTCGTTTATGTTCCAGTAAGTTACGGTGTGCCAGAACTTCTGTTATGAAGGGGCTGACTTAAGGTGCCGTTATAGTAAGGAAGTGAATCTGTTGTTGAGTTTGCGATCATAGTGCATAAGTTGCAGAAATCTAGGGTGTTCCAGATTTATTTACCCATGTTAATCCGTTTTAAATTTTTTGTGTGACCGTTGCTTTTACGTTTTGGTAATTTGTTTGATTTTCGTTTGGTTTAATTTTCATGATTCAATAATAAAAAAAACATTTGCTCTTAGTTTTTAAAACTCGAAAACTCTAAATGTTTTACTTAGTCATTTACTGACGTAACTACGTCTATATTTTCTTTTTCAACTTAAAGCACTTTACTGCTCTTAAAAACCGCCACCGCTTCCGCCTCACACCACACACCCAACACGAGCTTGCCAGGACTCGCAGGTACGGCCACGAATAGCGCCGAGTAATGAGTTTTGTTGTTCCACAGTTACCGCTAGATTAAGGAACACTGGTAACGATATACGACCTCGCAAAGTAGCTGCACTGATGGTAAATGATGGCCTTCGCGGATGTTCAGCATACATACATATGAAATTAAGGTAGAGGTCCTTAACGGGTTAAGAACGGTCGCGAGTACCGCGGAACTGATAATGATACCAGTTTTTGTGCGGATGTGGGGTGTTAAATGGTTTCATAGTAAGCACAGGATGACAGTTTATCGCTTATGGCTACTAGAACAGTACAATAATTTATGTTTTTAGATCTGCCTCTGAATAATAAATCCCTTCGAAACGGTATAGTCTTTAGAATATAAACCCAGATATCAATATCCAATTTCCCGGTATCATCGTTTGCAATTTGGTTGTGAAACACTTGAGGGCACCAATAATTTCTAGATGGATGGCATGAAATGAACAACCGTTGTCCCGAAGCCTCGAACCGTTGTAGTTTTCCGATAAAATCATGTCCGCAAACAATTATGTGAACACCGGGCTGATTGGATCCCCAAGCGATCATACGGAGAGAGGAATGTTAATCGAACCCTTGGTCGGGTCAACACTGGAAACACAACACGTTTAGGCAATGTTATACACGAAGATGGTTCCTTAATGCATAAAACATAAAGACTACAACAAATTGAATTAACATGAACGTATCTCTGAGAAAAAGACATGGATGTAATTTCGTTAAGGATTGTCGTCGTGGCGTGTGAAGGAATTGCTGATTAATTCTGGTTGAGTCTGTCATTAACGGTAAAGATCATTAAATCTATACGCGCTAAGGACGTTTATTAAGTGTGTATACAGAGTAATAAAATATTTACTTACCAACCTATCCATGTTTTGGTCACATCATATTAAAAAATAACTACCAAACCAGTCGTTTTCAACCAAGAATAATATCTCTATATCATTGGCCACTATAACGTCATTGAAATCTATCCTTGAAATAACGCTTTGATTTGAATACAACACTGTGTACTCTTTCTGGGCTGTAGTCGTAAAATTAATCGTAAATGTTTAATTGCGTCTGCCTACCAAATTTATATTGCACGCGACATAATATTTAGTCAAGTTACAGCCGATTGTGGGCATGCAAAACAACGTTAAGCCGCATTTCTTAGTTATTTATTGTATATACAGCTTATACTTTGTAAGTAAAATCTTAACGGGTGTAATCGTTAAATCGAAACTGCATATTTTTTGTTGCCGAATTTGGTCAGGGATATTTTTGGATTTAATTGCGGTAGTTACTTTACTGGTGTGGTTTGTTTGAGTTTACGAGAATCCGCTTTCTGACGCATTGCATTAAGAACAACGCAAAATAGATGAACTTTCTTATAAAAAATTGCTAACCGTAAAATTACATTGTTTAAAAAAAACTGGAAAGAACGGTAGACAAACAAATACTTATGTAATGGAACCCAAAAATCAACACGTCTAAATCTAAACAAAACAAAAACACCACGCGAAAGATTTTTTGCCATTACAGGAATAATAAAGGTCATTACTGTTTCGGCTTTCACGTTCACCGTAAAGCAAAATTGCTCGGAAAAAAAATAAAAACAAAATCAGCTTCCCTGTTTAATTTAGCGGGGTTGGCGACAAAAAACATTTGCTCTTGTTGCCTTTTTGTTGACCGAACGTAACAACAGGAATGCATTGTTCCCGTTACACTGTCCGGGCGAGCTAGTTGTAAAAAAAGATATATTCTACCCCGACTCAGTTTATTGGCGGATGCGTCACTTTAGGGAAAGAGTGAAAGAATTTGGGACAGTGATTCATCTTCGGCTTTGAATATTTGTAGGACTTTTCATGTTTGGAGATTTTCGAGACGTGGCCTGATTTTTCTTAGAGCTTTTGATAGTATAAAAATTGAAGTATCTACTGAGCTACCTAAAACATTAATTTAACGATGAACCTGTCATTTGAGATTGCATAATTCAACAATGGTAAAAGTTAGTGCTTAATCGAAACTGGATTTTGAGACGAAACCGTTTCTTCGTTTCTGATCTCAGTTTCGGCCGAAATCGAAACCGAAACTTATACAGACATTATATTAAAACATTTTTTTTATATTAATAGCATGTTTCAATTTATTTAACATGCTATATAAGTTAATTTAGTTGGTAATTTTTGTACGAACATATAATCACAGTTAACTTTTCTTAAATAAAAAAAACATTGACAAGAATAAAATTGGTAACAAAAATAATGATATTATTATATTCACGTTATTTTAAAAATAATCAACTTGCTCTTGTAGGTAAACTTTGTCTAAAATTCATATTACCTAAACTAAAGCCTCTTAGTCTTAATATTTTAATTATGGTGTTCACAATGTTCATAAGATCAATGTAATTCACTAAGATCTTGTATTGTTCTGTTGTTAAAATTTTCATAACTAGTCAACAAAGAAAACCAGTCTCAACAGAGATGAGAATATTTTGTAAGACAATCAAGTACTTAATTACACACTAATAATATGAATATAAACATTTTATAGAATCAAGGTAAATCTGTTGAGAAATTTGTCAAAGGATGCACGACAATAACGAACACTGAGTTTCGGCAAGGCCGAAGTATCGGGCAATTTTTGGCCGAAACAGATACTAGGTTTTTGGGTCAGTTTCGGCCGAAACCGAGCCCTCGATCGGTCTTTAGTAAAAGGAGAAATTGTCTCATTGGTAATGCTCATAATTTAAAAAATAACACTAAAAGTTAATAAGATATCATACTCTACAATTTATAAGTAATCTCCAATTTTAACAATAACAGTTAGGTCAAATTCCTTTTCCTATTCCATTTTGGCCTAAATCAATTTCAAGCAAACTAAGTAAAAGTTTCAATTCAGATGCCATTACGAGCCCTTTCCTTACAATTGGTTGTTGATAGCTTGTAAAATGGTCGCTTTATTTTAGATATATTTTATTTAGAAGTATACAAGAGGAATCGTATTTTCCACAATAGTCTAATGTTTCTATAAATAACGAACTTTTTGTGTCTGATTTTGTCAGGTGTGTATGTAAGACACTATGTAATTGAATTGACCCAAAAACGGATTTCCTTCACGCTTAAGTTTATTTCAAATTAATATCAATAACAGTGTTTACCAGATTTTTAAATGACAAATGTCTTTAGAAGGCAATTGAAGATAATAATGCCTGTGGGTTTGCAAGTGTCAAGTTGTCTGCACTGGCAAAATGCTATATAATTTATCATTATTGTAGATTCAAGGGGCACCCACGTAGCTATGTAAGTGCTACTTAGCCGTCCGTAATAGAAACTTATGCTAATTGAATACATACAGTTTGTGGCACGCAGCCCTAACTATCGTACAGCCTATCACTAAGAAAACTCATTTGCGTGTGTAGCACTGTAGCCAACTAGGGCATACCGCCTGCCTGGTTGGGAGATGGTACCTTTTAGTTAAAGGAACCATGCATCCTTTGTTCTTAAGTCCATACATCCTCATTGCTTTCAGAACGGAACTGTAAGTCATAAACCATAAACAGCGAGATTAGTCCCTAAATAACATGAGGCAAATTTTGGTTTAACGCGGAACAACTACTGGGTGACATCTCAAACTGACTCGTGAAATATTCAAGAGTGCAATCAATGCATACTGTAGATAGAGCTGCAGAGTATAGAAGGTTCAGAAAATGGGTGTTACTGCGCTAACCAACAAACGATCGCTAAACAGCAAAATTAGCGATATAGGAGTAACAGTGTTGCACGAGTCTGCACCCGTTGAAACGAGTAGTTTCAACTTCAAGTACATTTTTGTAGACCTATGGTTAGGGCTGCCATCCACGGCATACATCAGATCTCTCTTACGACACCCTTGCAACTTAACCATAATGTAGAAGAACTAAGTGCCAAAGTTTCACAATTTGAAGTATCTCAGTGTGTAGAAGTATGTAGTCAGAGTTGATGAGTAGGTACCTATGTTCGCCTTACTCATTATTACAGGATATAAGGGCTTTTGACGATCGTCTAGACCTTTGGTCGACTGATTTTTGAGAGCCTAGTAGGCATTACCACGGGATTATCGCTCAAGGGTCGTAAAAAACGAAGCAAGAGCCTCGCTCGAGAGCACGTACGGATCAGCCCATAAGGCTTTTTATTAGAATAATATAAAATTATATTATTTCTTTTGTGAGATACAATACCTTTGCTCTACCGATTGTTTCATGAAAGGACACTAAGCCGAGTTAAATTAAATTGTGTGGACTTTCAAATCTCGAAAGATTTTATAAATTAACCCTTTTAATTCAGAATGTATCGAATGTCACTGATTTATTTATTATTCAAAAAACAAACATTCCTTCCCTACGTCTTCATTTAATTCTTCATCATGCATGACCTTAACCCTCCATCATTAATAAATATCCTTATCTCCCGTTAATAAAATACTCCCAACAAAAGAGGTCTCAGCAAAAAAGGATGTTCACAGTAGTGTAATAAATTAACTGAATCACAAACACCTATGGTAGTTCCCGCTGTGCCAGTCGTACCCAGGCGCCTTGCTTGATGGACATAAAAGCGAGAAAAGAAAAAAAACTTGCGCATACGCACATGCATGGTCAACCCACGCCGAGCTATTAAATAAGACGGTTTATCGTCCCATTCACGGACCAAACATGAAACCTGATCACTTTAACCTTTTGAAGTAAATCTAATAGTTCATGGTGTACTATTAGGTATATTAGGTTACGTGAGCGAAATTAGATTTGAAGCTCACATATTGCCTGGATGGAGGTTCTGTGTAATTAGATATAGCGCCAGATTGGAGTAGCGTCGTAAAGTTTTTGATGTCAGGAATTTTATTCGTGCTTGATATTTTTATTAGTTGTGTCACGGGTAATATCAAAATATTGTTCAGTGTCATGGTGGAATATTATCTTTTATAAAAGTTAGATTAACGGTATTGTAATCGGATTAAACATACAATTTTAAGGCTTTTAAACCTAAAATTTAATAATAAAACAGGGAAGCTGCATTGTTTGGGACAGCCTATCATTATCAACCAATTTCGTTCGGGAACCAAATTTGTGTCCAGTGGTCTGAACCGATCACGATTTAATACGAAAATAATAGCATTCGAATGTCGCTCATTATAGACGAAAACGTAATTGGTATCCTTATTTTATATTTAACGGAATTGGGGCAGGTAGGAAATTTATTTCCTCTCAATCAAAACTCTAAGATATTAAGTTCAGTCACACAAACAAAAATCTATAAGCCATTCATTAGTATCGAATCTGGGACGAAATAGAAACTTCAGCAATGTTGCCTAAAATATGTTGAATAAAACAAAATATTCCAGTTTTACAGTAGAATTTACAGACATTACAACATACACAGACAAAAAAACACATGCAAAGACGCAATGAAATTAAGAATTGCGTCTGTAAATTCAACAAGTCTGTCAAAAGCTATGTCATCACCATCGGAAAGTCTCATAGCAATGCTCATCAGTATCAACAATACATTTGTGAAAAATCAGGATAGCTTGTTGGACATTTCGAAGCCAGGATACTGCGAGTAACAAAAACAGAAGATTACCCTAAAAAAAGTAGAACCACGAACTAACGGAACAGAAATAATGGTTTTTTGTTTGTCCCAATGTTTGTTTGGTATACCACCTACCTACACTCTTGTGTTCCCAGCCTAGCAGAATACATCGCACAGTTTGTAAAGCAATGTTTGGCAGAGCGGAGACCAAAGCCGGGGGTATTAAGGCCAGGCTTGTGGTACACGGTATGGGATGTCCGTTGTAAGTTTGTTCTAGAAATTATATTTATGTGTATGGCAATATTGATAGGGATTCATTCATTCAGCGATCAGGGCCTTTTCCAAACTTTATTGGGGTTGGCTTCCAGTCAAACCGGATTCAGCTGAATACCACTATTTTACATGGAGCGGCTGCCTACCAGACCTTCACAAACCATTAACTGGGTAAAACGGTACTTCTTGGCAAGACTGGAGTCAGATTTTCTGGACTCTGACAATCTGTATTGACTGCCAAAGATCTACAACTGACAGCCGAGATTAACGGCATAACGTACTTTTCGAGGCACGGAAGAATCTCGGTATGTTAAGATGGTCACCAATCCACAGACCGACCCCGGCAAGCGTAGCTCAAACTTGAAGATCAACCCGTGCGGCTTTATATCAATATTAATATTAAAATTGCGAAAGTCCATGTGCCTGTTTATTTGTAACCTCTTCGGCCCATATTCCGAAACGTAAACTCCAACTCCATCGGAGCTTTTCATAAAATGAAGTTTTTGCATTTGTTTTCTCATCTCTCGAGTACGAAAACGTCAACTAGACAAGCTTTCATTAACATTTTCGTGCTCATGTTGGAGTTGGAATATGGTTTGGAATATGGTCCTTGATGTCTTAATGGCTGAACAAATGTCCAGGAATAGGACATAAGATCCTTTTTATCCCAGAACTATGTTCCCTTCGGATAATTGAGCTCATGAGCTAGAATGATCATGTAATTTACGTGATCATTCAAGCTTGGGTTTCTGCTACGAAGCTTAGGTATGTCAGAGTTCACTATTTCTATGAGCCTTCCTTAACGGAAAACGTGTCATCATAATAAGTAAATATTACATCATAATGATTATTTGTGAGACTAGGTACTTACAAATTAACGGAACATCGTCCGAAATTGTAAGCGACACACAACTAATTGGATTAAGGTTGTAAGCACCAAATCAGACATGTAATTTAGTACGATGTAATCTTTCTTCCATGTTGACCTATGTACTTAACTATTTTGTACAAAGCTAATTAATGAGAAACTGAAAAAAAAATACATTTAAAAAAACACCACCTTTATTTCGTAAAAAATATTTAAAACGACCTAGCACAACATTCTATTATAATGATAAATAATAATCATAACTTCCTCCCGATTTTACACAATATTTGAAGTCTTCTTCTATTCTTTTTTTCAATACAAAAAAAGTGTTCTTTTTTTAAAACCTAGTTTAATTCAAGCCCTCAAAGTAAATACCTGTTACAAATACGCAGGTATTTTAAAGTTATAAAATAAAGTATGTAAGTAACACCCATAAACCTATTTTATTACGTAACTAAAGACCTACTTACGACAAAATCCTTGGATTTGTAATAAAAGCAATGTTCTTAGAAAGCAAGCCTATATTAGTTTACTGTTTAACGCGAAGTTAACAATAACACCGTAGGTACTGATAAAATTGTTTCTTTCTCAGTAAACCTATCGTCAGAAAGATAACTATCAGCAATTTTAAACAAATTGTTTCATTTATCGTTGAACAGTTTTAAAACGTTACTGGTAGTAAAATATTTAATGTTTTTTGGTCGGAAATTGTAACAATTTTTCGTATGACCATTTTTCTCCATAATAACCGAACTGCGGCCCTACCTGAAGGAGGGATGGAGCTATACACCCTATATAGCTCCATCTCTCCTTCTCGCTCGAACGACTCACGCTTTAACACGTCATGGTAGGGCCGCTGATTTTGAAAATTACATAGACATTGAAGTCCAAGCTCAAGCTCTTTGTAGGAAGGTACGGAAAGGAACTTGACACTAATTGTCTAAGAAAATACATTCGTATGGCCATGTAAAGACATACACGAAGCTTAATTTAAACCCAATAATATTTTGATAGCAATCACCATTCGTAGACTCATAAATAAAGGTACATGTGATTTTCCTCTAATCATTTCTCCGAGGAGAGAGGTATTAATAATTAAGTGAAACATTTATTATTAGATATTATAATTATAAAAGTATGTAGGTATTATTTTGTTTTATTACTTTTCATATGAAGTAGATTAGCGAAATACTAAGTAATTAGAATTCAATCAGAATTAGATACCTACTAGAATTAAGGTAGATTTCATTTTATTAATTATTTAAGGAATCACTAACAGCTGTGTGCGAATTACGGCAGAAAATGTGGAAATGTTTAGTATATTCGACTCAATAGTTAAACCGATTTAGAGCAGCTCAACTGAATACGTAGGTAATCTACGTCTTAAGATATTTCAGGATTAATCCAAGTATTAAGGAATCCATTAGTAAGATTTGAGGAGTGACCTACATCGACTACCACTGTTTAGTTGATCTGACGTCTATGGACTGACTGACGGATTGACTAAATAACAGACGAATATAACAGAGGAAATTCCTTTGTTCCGTACAGGCTTTAAAAACCTAATATAAACTAGACAAAGAAAGGAGTTTTCGATATTTTTATATATTTAGATGGTTTGAATGGAAAATTGATGTTTGTTTGGGAAGGTGTGAAGTCACAGGAAAATTACTAGTGAATATATCCATACCCAAAAAACTAAAGAAGTTTTTTTTTAAGTTCGAACCTTCCAGCAATCGACAAATATCAAAGGATATAACTATGAATATTCTTGTTTGCGACAAGCCAATGTTTGAACGATGCCCGCACGAACCGTTAAAATTTAAAGCTAACACCAAAGTGTGAAACGGTGTGCAAATGAAAAATTCCGCAACGTTTATTTCGCTATTGTAACCAATTTGTGACGCTTCCCGAAGCGCGTCATTTTGATTTTTTTTTCGAAATTTTTGTTGTGTACGATCCTTTTTTAGTTGCGATTTATACAGCAGTTCATCAAGCCATGTGATTTGACGTAACATTGGAGCGGGTTGCTCTGTGTTTTTTAGAAAACTAAAAACACTTAATGTACCGAAATATTTGTAAACACACAATACTCCATAATTCATTTGTAAAATGACATTCCAAGACTTGGTAAAAAGACAACATTTCTTCTCAACATTCAGATGTTGCTTTTTGCTCATATTTGTTTAATTAACAAAAAACAATTAACCACACCCAATGAACTAGACATACGAGCATACAGTATTTATATTGTACAAACTAACAAACTCACTGCGAGAAAGCCACCTAAGAAGCCAAAACAAAGACTCAAACAGTTTATTTTGAGGCTCACCTTCTCGGAAGGCCCTTGTATGTTTGATTAAGAACTCTTATAAATAAATCTTCCGGTGGACAGGTTATAGCTGAAGATCTATCATGATTCGACTTCAAATGGTTTTGAACCTAATTTTATTAACGTTTTCTTTGAAAAGTCAAAAATACTTTTCATGAAAGTATTAGACCCTGTTTTTCAAGATTATAGAATTATTTGAACTCATTGATTCAAGTTCAAGCAAAACTAGCATTTTTATTAAATCAAATCATTATTTATACCCCAGACCTACGAATAATAAAAATCTCCAGACTTTGATACGAAAAGTATGTTTACTGATAAGGTCAGCAAAAAAATCTGTTTAATCTTGATGTTATTTGTGGAAACTGAAAACTTTGCTCTATTCGGTTTAGAAAAAAATAACCTTATAACATTTATTATTATGTACCTACTGCCAAGTTCATTATTCTCCTTATATAATTATGTGTACCTACATAATATGTTGACATTCCACATTTCATGTTTGACTGGACATTTTTCATTACTGATATAAATTATCATGTCACTTTCCATGTACTGATAACTTAGTAAGTAGAACAGTGACTAATACGACAAAACCACGTAAACAGTCATCATAACTGTATTGGTGTACAACAAATTTCCATAATCAGATTACGTGTAAGATTATGTCGAATACTAACCTTTCCTTGTACGAGGACGACCTTCGAAAATCGGCCATCTTTTATACCTGTGATGAATTGAACGTACTCACGGCAGTTGTATTGAAAACGCTATACTCGATCAAAGTTAGAGATAGGTAGTTGCTTGTATCTGACTTAACTAATGGGAACAATAAGTTTCCACTAGAAACATAATTCTTGAAATGTAATGAAAACGCGTAATGTATCATAATATTCATATCAATGTCTATGATTTATCGATAATACAAATAGTACGTTAGCAATATGCTATTTTGATAATCTTATCAACGATGCTCAAAACTATAAAAATATTTACCTATGTCTAAATCTAAGATTTAGATTTTTGAGTCACAGTAAATTCTTCATAGATAAAAGATGACGTCAACGTCTTTCCAGCAAAACTTTAAGCTTAGTCAGCAGACTAGTTACGAGAATAAATGGTAAATTGTGTAAACTAATGCGCAAGGTAGCTTTCGAAGTAAATATGACTTAATGGTGAGAGCACTGCATTTTAAAGAAGAATCGTTAAAGTAGACCTTTTTTTGGATGCATAGAAACCATAGATCACAAGCACTTGTGAAATTAATGTAAATAATGCTACTAAACATTTTGATGTCAAGCTGACAGAGTAACAGCTACTACCTACGCTATCGTTTAACAATAATAAATCTCTGATACTTGACCGTGTACCTTTGAAGAGAAATACAAACTATTTATATGTAAGAGTTCTGAAGTTTTAAGGCATACGAAAGTTAGAAAGCAAAGATGCGTAGATTTATTTCAAAGGTAAATAAAAAGCATGCTTCGAAAAATGTTAAGTTCAACTTTTAGATTAAGGTAATATTATTAATCTAAATGCTTCTCTTAAAAGTATCCAGAAATATAAGTCTGAAAAGATTGTAAATAAAGATACAAAGTTTTCACGAAAATAGTTCATGGATTATTTATTTTAATTTACTAAGCGCAACATACTTCACGTAAACTACACATTCACACCGCTTTGCTCCGTACGTACAAACACAAATGGTAAATATATTATATGAACGCTATACTTCTATGTACTCTGATAACAAGAACAAGAAAGGCGAGAGCCTAGATATAAACCCAAAATAAATTCAACGAACATAGGCTAACACAAAGACAGACAATACCGCACATAAACTTCATCAAGATAGAACAACTCCTTAGCTCCTTAGTTATCAAACTGAGCATAATGAACAGCTAACAAAGCCAGACTTGACAAAATACAAATCTAATTCCAACAACTATAGATTCAGCAAACTTCCTTGGCCTTACAATTACCGATGCTAATCTCTCTGGTGAGCTGAAGAGCAAATCACTAAGTTTGTCGACTTTGGGCTTGCAGTCTGTGGGCATAGCAAACATCTGAAAGCGTCGAGCAAACTCGCTCAGATCGCCTTACACCTGCCAAACTTCAATTGTTGATGTTTCCGACCCTGGGAATTTGTATTCGGATTTCATTGATAAGAAGTTTTGATGAACATTTTTCTTGTATAATATGTTGATTCGTAATGGACTATCTTTAGGTTTTGGTGTCAAAACTGATAAAAATAATCCTACGCTGTAAAATTTTAACTGAGAGCTCTTCTTACACAACGGAAAAGTTGCGTTTAACATACTTATAATTCATTACGAGCAAAGATCTGCAATAAATTAACCTAGGTCCCATTTATTAAATACATCAACGAAGTTATTTCACTGCATGTGATTAAAATTACCAGGCATACATAAGCCCAAAGCGACGGAGGAATATCAAGGAGCCGGGACACCGCGTGACTCCGCACACATTCATTGTAACAAAGCGGCGACACAGGTAGAAAAACCCGCTCTAGCTAATTTTAAACCTCGTCTCAAAAGCAAACAACTCTTTGTACAGGAGCACAATTTTAATTAAAACAAATATTAGTTAGACAAAAAACACAACGTGCGTACAAATGAGTACAAATTACTCAACACGATAAATAACGGAAATCATATGTGGAAACCAAAAGACATCTAATCATTTGGACCAACAACGACTTCCAAATCTCGTACGATCAACAAAGGCTTAACAAATAAAAGTTTGAAGAATGAAAACGAATGCTTTCATTTACTGCCTTGTGTAAACGTTATGGTCTTGCCCACGCACTTTAAATGGGCAGATAGAAATGTGACTAACGTTGTGTCCGATTCAATTCGTTCATAAACATCTATTGACCTTTATGGTATTCTTTCCATTAACATACATAAACTAATTCTTATGAGAACCATCCAACCGTTTATTAATTTACTTTTTCTACCTACTCTACCTGCTTACTGAACCATTTTAGCGTATTGGATAGATAGTAGCTTTTTCTCTTCGTATTAAAGTGAACTCTAATCGTGAAACATTATTTTTTACGACCATTAAAATCCGTGTGGTATTTTAAACCGTTTTGTATCAGTGACTCAGAAGTGGACAAACATAAAAGGGACCGATTTTAATGTTGACGCTATCAGAAATAAAGCTGTCAATTTAGACATTTCAATGGTTGAATAATATATTACCACCTTTAATTACTTTTTTAGTCTCATCGATAGTAGCTTTAACGAATTTTTTAATGATGTTATCATGTTACACTATTTTGAATATTATCATCAATTTTTATATGATCGTAAATTCGGAAAATTTAACACTTTTGCGGTAAACCTGCAAATGTAAAATACTTTAATTTTAATTACCTAGATTCATTTGCATTCCAGACTAATAAAATACCGCCATGTATCATTTGAAAATGGAATCGAATCCATTAAGAGGCGTTAATGTCGATATAATCCGTTACATCCGCACCTCGGCTCCCTCCGAATAAAATTAGCAACGTAAAGGAAGATGTGGATCATAATGGGCTCACAGAGATACTACAAAAGATCGGTATTTGTAATAGATATGGTTAGAAGAGGATTAACTCTGGCACAAGATCGTTAACGATTAGTGGAAACAAATTACCGGTTTTTTAGATTCTAAACTGCTTTTACATTTCTTAGAGAAGGGATAAGAAAATCGATCTTAACAGGATAGTGATACTTAAGTAATTTTGCCAGTTGAAATTTAATGTCTACCTAAATTGGTGTTAACTTTTACTCACACGAAGTTGTAAGAGACCCTATCAATTACAGATCACAATCCACTGCAAGCTGTTACATGGAACAACCCTAACTTTGACAATAACGGTGATCTCACAGCGGATGTAGCAGACACAATGCACGACAACAGCACACAAATATTAGCCATTAAATCGGAACTACGATATTGATACCCACCAAATTTCGTCAGAGCTTTTGTGCACAGTTCCGGCGGTAATCGCTTTACAAAGCGGCTGTAGACAAAAAATTCTAGCCAATTCTATTGTTACCGGGTAAAGTTGAAAAGGAATACTCCCAGGTAGACATGGGGGTGGATCGATCACAATGCAGCACGGTGGTAATTAATCCAAAGCGTGTTACTTTGACAGTAAATTCCGTTAAAAGCGACATTGATAGAAATTAGGACATTAATGACATCGGCGTCACCGCTTTTGCAATTCCCAATGGGGAGAAAATTGTTTCCATTTGTGTGTTCAAAAAGTTGTCAACGCAGAACAATTTCTCTCGACGTAAATATTGACTGCACTGTTGCAACTCAAGAGTTATACATAGCTGCAGCTCCAAGATTGTAATGCCAGTGGCATTCTTAGATTATTTTTTGCCGGCGATCCAATGCGCGCCTGTTCGACGTGGGTTCTTGGCGCACTTGAAACCGAACAGGTTTCAACATGAGAGACCGAAAACCGGTAAAAAAATCATCACAGGTAATTACGGTAGGCTCGTCGCTTCACAATTCGATATATAAAATATCGAATAAATTTTTAAATAATAGATACATTCAAATATTGAAGTTTGTGAAATTATGTCTGGTATTCGACCGGAAGCTTTAAGAATTGGTGCTTCAACATTTTCTAAACAATTTAGCATTCCTCTTGCAAGAAAGGTACATTTATTTTGTTTTCAAATGGTTTTACTATAGGCACTGTCCATTGCAGCGTGCTATTTTCCAACCACTTGTTAGCAAAATTATTAGAAACAATGCATCGTAAGCCAGGTTGGAAACAAAGAAATTCTGCAAGTAGTAAACAGTATGGAATACGTGGAAAGGTTTACGGATTTATGTGTTGGGTTTTATAACAGGGAAGTAATATCGAAAATTGGTTTTAATGGTAGACTAAAATTTATAAATGTGGACATTTTGTTGCTTGCTTATGACGACTAATATTCATACATGAATCAACAAAACGTTGCATCAAATATTTGCTTCTGTATTAGGTGAACTATGAAAATAAGCCCAAAGTAATCAGTGTTATCAAATCGGAGCATATTTACAAAGATACA
Organism: Melanchra persicariae; assembly: GCA_947386135.1. Lineage (NCBI taxonomy): Eukaryota > Metazoa > Arthropoda > Insecta > Lepidoptera > Noctuidae > Melanchra > Melanchra persicariae. The sequence continues at coordinate 12,103,504 of OX376648.1, read as the reverse complement.
GAAAAATCAATGAACGATAAGAACGCGACATGCACGTCATGTTGCTGACAAATGCTGGGTATAATTTATACTTCACAGAAAGGCGTACCCTCTAAGCAATATTCCACCCTCTTAATCACTACCCACTGGAATAATTAATAACACCTCAATTAAAATATCAACTAAGCGCTTCCGCCCATGTGATTGAGATAACGTTTACTCGTGAAATTTATAAACTTCTGTACAATAACATGTTATTATTACCTTCTTATAATGACCCATTAAACGTTACTTTATTTTAATCGTTAACTTTTTATGATTCCCTCTTGTTTGTCGTTGTTTTATTATTAGGCCCTGGAGTTCTAATGTTTATTAGTTTCTAAATGTCTTTTGTTTATTTTAAGGTTTTTATTGCCTCATCAACAAAATAGAGTAATGGGCGAGATTTATGTATTTCATTGATTGCATCCAATTCTTTATGTAAGTCATCGTTGATTCCTTCTACATAATCCGTAGGATCTTTAGCAACCCAGCAATTTACGAATAACTTTATCGAGTCACGACATGCAATACACCGGCTTAAAGTTCCATCAGATATTTATGTGTACGTTACCCCAACAAGAAAGTGTCTCCTAGAGTTATATGAGTAGAACGTATTATTGGTGCCTTATCTGTTGTAAATGTGCCCCCACATAAAAAATGTGTGCCCCCTGTCGTTTTGGAAAAAAACGGAAAAAACGATTCTTGCTGGGGTAACGTTTTTCTAGCAGGAAAATTCTAAACGAATGATCGGAGAGAGAAAAATTGTGCATAGCCAGAGAGCTTATATGTGTGCCAAAATGTGCCCCCAAAAATAAAATCTGTGCCCCTTCAGGTTTTCGAGATATTGCATTTCCTGCTGGAGTAACGTTTTGATGAATCGTATATCTCTAAAACCATTGCATGTGCCCCTGTAGAATAAACATACACGAGTAGCTCTTAATGTGTGCCCCTTTGTGCCCCAATTAGATTTAAGAAAATATTTATAGTTTTCAAGTTATCGCGGTTTTATGAAAACCCGAAAAAACATCGCTGCGCGTAAATGAGACAAGGCATAACTTCGCTGAAAACTGTATTCGGTTCTTCTTGATGCTAATAATAACCATACAAAGTTTCAAAACTGTTCATGCATGCGTTTTTGAATAATCATGCTAAAAGTAAAAACGATGGTGTCATAACTTTGACGGAAAAATACAAGGAACTGGCACAATCCCAGATGTGTAGGTGTAAACCAAAATCTTGTGCCTTTAGTCAAAAATATATGGTGAAAATATTGAGCTTCAAATGTTACGCATTAAGTAAATATAAACAAAAACCCAAAATATGTAAACAACGGCTGGTTATCCGACCAAATCTGAATGACTACTAAAAAGCGACGGATTCATACATATCGATGACCTTCTTTATTGGACGTATTATACCTAAGCTGTTGTCCATACAGTCGCGTTCAAAAGTTTTGAGGGCTAATTAAAAAATATATGAAACAGCTTGTTGATGTGGAAATTATTATTTTTATTCCCTTAATTTTAATTCTTAAAGTAATTATTGCATCAAATCAAAGATCAAATTTCCTACCTATAAATATTAGAAATTATTTGCACGTTGTGTAGTCATTATTATTTAAATCACAGATCAGTTTTTCATCGCCTAACATAATTATAATTAGTAAATTTGCATCACAAAAAATCACAGATCAATATTAAGTATAAGAATAAAATTGTGTAAAAAAATATAAAATTTGAAATTACAAATAAATAATATTCTTACGAGTAACTTGCATATACATAGATTCAGATAAAGTGTGTTAGTATAGTAAACCGCATAAAGATATAACTGTAAACATCGAATGTGCACAAATTAACTGATGGTATTTGGCTATAAATAAACATATTTATCCCATAAACGTAACAACATTATCACATGACTGTGGAATGACACTTAGATATCTAAAACGCCATCAAATCAAAATTATGTGACACTACATAATCAGCATTAATATAATCGTTGGTTAATAATTATAAATCCCTCATAGGTACGTAATACGACATACAAAATGGAAACACGTTGTTGCATCACAGATCATATATCAATGAATATTATATATATATATATATATATATATATATATATATATATATGTATGCTATGTATATCAATACAATGCTCTAAGTTCATAAAGATGTAGGAATGAGTTTTTCTGTTTTTTCATTTTTCCTACGCCTTTATTTAGTACGAACATATTTAGTGTCAGTTTATTTGTTGTCACGAAACGTCGCTGCAATTTGTACAAAAAAAATACGTGTGAATAACAGTGCATTTCCAAATAAAGAAGTGAGTATTATTTTCATAGCATTAGCCTATTAATACAATTCATGTATGTATCGTCTTTATCTATATATTACAAGTTATTCTGATATTGTGGCTAATTGAGGTTTCTCACGAAAATGCTACACATATGAGTCACATTTCGTCACTCATATGACGTAACTCACATCTACGTGTAAAGTTAAAACATGTTTACACTGCGGCTGAAAATTTTAACAAATTATATGCCGGCGGCGTCCGGTGTTATCTCCATACAAAACGTTTCACTAATAAATAAATCTGACATTTACGGAAAATAGATATAAAAGAGTTTTAGTGTAATTTTTTAAAATAATAATTTGGAGGTTTCGAATAAATGCTGAATTTGATCATTAAACCTGCATTTTAGCTCCCTGCCGGACCCTGCTCAATTTGAGCAGTAGGACATCGTTACATGTAAACTCTGCTTTACAATAAATGTGACTTACATTAGTATAAAAATACAGGTATGTCACAAAACAGTTTGGTCACGATTTTGAGCATGTTTGTCACATGTACATTTTATTTGAAAATGGCTCTTATAATGTACTTAATCATGTGTAAGGTCATAGAAACAGCTATTGAAATATAATCCAATAACAACTTTATTTTATTAGATATTACTTTTCTACTTCAGTGTACTCAGGCACAACACGTGTGAACCGGTTAGTGAGTAAAGTAAAGAAGGTCATCGATATGTATGAATCCGTCGCTTTTTAGTAGTCATTCAGATTTGGTCGGATAACCAGCCGTTGTTTACATATTTTGGGTTTTTGTTTATATTTACTTAATGCGTAACATTTGAAGCTCAATATTTTCACCATATATTTTTGACTAAAGGCACAAGATTTTGGTTTACACCTACACATCTGGGATTGTGCCAGTTCCTTGTATTTTTCCGTCAAAGTTATGACACCATCGTTTTTACTTTTAGCATGATTATTCAAAAACGCATGCATGAACAGTTTTGAAACTTTGTATGGTTATTATTAGCGTCAAGAAGAACCGAATACAGTTTTCAGCGAAGTTATGCCTTGTCTCATTTACGCGCAGCGATGTTTTTTCGGGTTTTCATAAAACCGCGATAACTTGAAAACTATAAATATTTTCTTAAATCTAATTGGGGCACAAAGGGGCACACATTAAGAGCTACTCGTGTATGTTTATTCTACAGGGGCACATGCAATGGTTTTAGAGATATACGATTCATCAAAACGTTACTCCAGCAGGAAATGCAATATCTCGAAAACCTGAAGGGGCACAGATTTTATTTTTGGGGGCACATTTTGGCACACATATAAGCTCTCTGGCTATGCACAATTTTTCTCTCTCCGATCATTCGTTTAGAATTTTCCTGCTAGAAAAACGTTACCCCAGCAAGAATCGTTTTTTACGTTTTTTTCCAAAACGACAGGGGGCACACATTTTTTATGTGGGGGCACATTTACAACAGATAAGGCACCAATAATACGTTCTACTCATATAACTCTAGGAGACACTTTCTTGTTGGGGTAACGTACACGATATTTATATGGGAATGAGATCTTTGTTTCATGTCAGAACAAGCAGTATTACTAATTAACGCCTTAGGGAGCTAAAACAGGTTTCGCGATTTATCGTAAAACCCAATTTAGAGCCGGCAGGCACGCGATTACAATCTTCTCACGACAGGAAGGCGCGCAAACTCCTCATCTCGAGGGAAATCACGCACGCAACAAACTTTATGGCAACACGTCCCGAGGAGCGATTCGCTCGGGGCGGTCGAAGACGGGCCGCACCACACACAGACTAATTCAAAAGAAATAACAAGACGCAGGCAGTGTCTCTACGCGGTCGGCTCGCAGTTTACATAGTGACAACTCTATATTCACGTCTCACTCCAGACACAAAACATACATTCAGAGATATCCTCTCACTTTCACAAATCACGGGTCATAACCGCGAGAAACACTGCCCACGGTTGAGGGCTAATGATCACTGACCGTGGTGGAATATGGCTGCAGGCTCAGACGGATCCCATCCTGAGCGAGGCGTTCTCGAAGCAACCGCTTTAGTTGCATCCGAGGTATCTTCACTAACTCTGCTTTCCCTTCCTCATACTCGTCAACATATTTTGCCGGTTCCACTGCTGCTGTCGCCTGCTCTTTCCTTGCTTCTTCCTCACATCTACAAGAGTCCCGAGCGGCGGCTGCCTCTTCCAAAGTAAAATAAACAGCCGCCGCTCCTTCCTCTCTCAAAGATCTGACTGAATGAAGCAATCGCTGACGATGAGCAGGGTTCAGGACACCAATAGCATCCAAGTCTGGTTCTCCTACTTGTTTGCATATTTCTAAGTCATCATATCCGTTATCAATAAAACTTTCCGCGTATTGGCCCAAGTGGAGCGATCGCAACCACTCGACGACGATGTTGCCGCTCGCAGACGAGGCCATGTCGCGTCAAAATACTGTGAGCATTACAAGGCGTGCTCGCGGCGCGGTGGTCGGCGAGAAACTGGCGGCCACGCTCCCCTTTGCCCCCTTCTCCCCTCTATAAGCCGCGGTCGCCGCCCCTAGTACTTGGTGCTTTTGCTTTTTGACATTTTGTAGCTTAATCGTTTCGTTTCATAGAGGTACGCGTCGAACCACGTGATATTCCGAATTAATTTTTCAAATGTCATTATGATATCCGATATGACATTTGTCGTTAGTTGCTGTCTTATAAACTCTTAAGCATTTTAAAATATAATCTTATATTTGTTTACGTAACTAAACGTCGGATTAATAGGAAAAAATAGGGTCACAAAGTCAATATAATATGGAACAGCGGGTGGTCGTGTGTCGAATGATATACGCGTAGTTTTATTTATTAATCTCTGTGGCGCCTCTATTTTGTGAATTGAACTACATTTAATTTGATTCTGCCTTCATTTTGTATTCAAATTGAGCTATGGCTATTTATATCGTTTTACGATATTGCGTCTACCTGTTATTCCAGTTTGATTTCTGTAAAAAAATCTTTTGCATAGTTATGCAGCATTATTTTAATGTGTACATATTTATAGGTCTACAGGCTTAGAAAGAAGTACGTACGAAATTAACTTCAATTGTTTGATAACCAATGAGACAAAGGACGAGCCAACAGCAACATCCTCTTGTTATAGGTACCTACTTCGTAAATCAAATTCAAAGATTATACCTACACACATAATTATCTATCTACCTCATACATAAATCTTCTAAGACCGTGCCCTACGTATCTTTTTACTTAATAAAGCTAATTAACCACAAACGGGGAAGAAGGACAAAGTTTACTTTTGCCAAAGCTGTTATTCATTAAACTATTTGACCTGTTTTATCTTATTTCGGAAGCTGCAACTAAATGAACGAACTTGCTTTAAATAAGTTTGCATAAAGCTAGCGATGCGGGCTGAAGATTGTTTATTGGCATATTTTGTTTATTGGCTACTCACTGTGTAAATATATTTCATCGACCTACATAATGTACAGGAATAAATGTACAGGATATGTGTGTATGAGAAATAAAAAATGGGTCAGTAAGTATGGAACAAATTGAAACTAATTTTGGGTATTGTGTGTGTGTTATCGATTTAAAAAATCAACGGATTAAGCCTCAACGGATTAAGCTTGGATGCCAAATTACCAACCCATAATTTGAAAGCTTTTAATGAAACAACAATACGCCTAAAGAAGGTGACAATCATTTAACGCTTAGGAATAGAAAGTCAATGAACCCAGAAAGGTCACGTCGGAGTAGGTAGGACCAGCTCCCTCAGAAATATTTAATTAACGATTCGAAATGTCAGGTATTACTTACGTATTCGAGAATACCATATTCCGGAGAGGGCTTGATACTGAGAATCACTGGTGGCTTAGCATAAAAGAATGAAAATAGGCACGGTACCGGTCAGTGGCAAGGCTTGGGGGAGGCCTATGTCATCCAGAGGTGGACGAGTTTTGGCTGAAATGATGATGATAAATTCTCCATTTGTATGCTTAATTTCTCACAACTATTTCGATTGCCTTGCTGTCTAACAATAGGAAAGGTATTACAAGTGTAATTTCAGTTTTAACACTGACATGTCAATGCACCTGCGATACCTCTGGTTTTACCACAAGGCAATAAATATTGCCTGCGTGGCTGCGATTGGTGCCTAGCGACCAGCTATTAAAATTTAAATGCTCTGTGGGTTTTGCAGGCATTCATGATGCCACTAACCATCAGGTCACAGGGACATTCGAACGTCTTCAAACTCCAACAAACTTCACAACAAACTGCATTCAAACTTTTTTGACAAACGTTACATACATTGTGGGCAACAATGTATGTAACGTTTGTCAAAAAAGTTTAATTAGATAAAGTAAATGGACACTATTATCGCCATTCAGTCTAAGTGCTGTATGCACATTAAGAGCATAAAATTATATACCTGCTTTAGGTATACCTAGCCCACAATATTCCGGTAATATTGCATACATAGCTGTCTAATTATAGATACAGGAAATAGATAAGCTGCATGATATCCGCAGTAATCAGGGATGTGATATTTACGCACTTTGATGTTGTTAGCATACCAGGATGCTGTTACCATTCCGGTATACTTAATTGATTCTAAGGCCCATATTCCAATACGTAAACTCCAACTCAACTCGAACTCCAACTCCAACACGAGCACAAAAATGTCAATGAAAGCTTTCTACTTGACGTTTTCGTACTCGAAAGATTAGCAAACAAATGCAAAAACTTCAATTTATGACAAGCTCCGATGGAGTTGGAGTTCGAGTTGAGTTGAAGTTTACGTTTTGGAATGTGAGCTTGGCCAACAGCAATATTTTTTTTTTTTGTAAATACGAAAAATCTAGTGATGGACTCATGGTTTACATTCCGGAGTCAACCGGATGAGTGGAGTACTGGACCGGTCATGTGGTGACGCATAAGGAAGGCCAGCTTTGGACGTAATTCGGCTCAAATGATGACGTTTGGTCTATTGAAGTCAGCTCGATAAATAGATAAAGTACCTACTACAGTAAAGAAAGACATTCGACATCACAATGAGAACGGTATTAGTTTTTACAAAGATGTTCTTTACTAAAGCTGCACAGCTCAGATATACTTGGTACAAATATTTGTAATCCAAAGACGTTTAATCAAAACGATCTCAAACAACCTTCACTGCGACTTAGATCTAATCATAAATTAAAGGTTCATTTGTAGTTTGTTGAAAACAATAATACTTGTCACAGTTTCATAGTCTGAACTAACTCCACTGTGCGGTTTCGCAGAACGTCAAGATTTGCCACGAGTACCTCGACTGAAGCGACATGACCGTAGTTTGGTACAAGTTTCCTACGAATATTAAGGGGAAATATATGTCCCTTGCAACTCTGATAAGGCTGTTTGTTTATCGTTTACCATAATTAGGTAAGTGTTAATAAACAAAAACTGCCTCGTTTATCTATTAGCTGGAAGCATGACTGCCGAGCTCACATGGTCCTATTGATATAATTCTTCGGAATAATAGGAACACTCCTTGGAAACACTCCCTACTTATAGGGTAATTTATTTTAAACCTTTCTGTTAATTTTATGAAATCGCTAATTTGTTTGTTCGTTTACACACAAGGTGTAAGACCGGGTCGAGCTTCAAAGTTAAGCAACGCTTGCCGGGGTCGGTCTGTGCACGTTAAACCGTTAATCTCGGCTGTCATTTGTAGATCTTTGGCAGTCGTTACGGATCGTCCGAAGTCAAAAAATCTGACTCCAGTCTTGCCAAGAAGTACCGTGTTAACCAGTTAATGGGTTGTGGAGGTCTGATAAGCCGCTCCACTTAAAATACTGTTATTCAGCTGAATCTGGTTTGACTAGAAACCGACCCCAATATAGTTGGGAAAAGGCTAGGCAGGTTATTATGACACAAGGTGACAGATCGGTGGAAAAACGAATTCAATGGTTTCAGTACATGATTCTGAACGCGTTGGAATTTCTCGGATAATTTCTTTTTTTTTTCATGTGGTCATCCATGGCAACCGTGTTTGCGCCGTTGTGTCTTAAACACTATATATTTTGTGAAAAAAATCCTTGAAAGTGATGGTAAGATAGTTTTGTTTTCACTATTAGAATGCTTCGCTGACTTTTGCAAAAGTCATAATCTTTCTCTATGTGCCACGGTATCTGTTCTATTCTGCGGTTAACATCTATCGATTAAAAATAAGCTTATCAAAAGCTACGTGATAAAAAGCTCTTAGAGGAAATACAAATACGACGGTATAAAACGAAAAGATTTTTATTTAAATAACATGAAAATTAATAACTTCGCCAGCTTATCGTGATATTCGCTAACTCGACTGATAAACTAGATTATTCCAACCTAGTTTTCCGCGCGCGCACCCTTACGGATACTAAAATTATAGAAGAGCCATTGATACGTCTACTGTTTTTATTCACCTGTAAATATTAGACTATTGACCGTGAATATAAATAGGTCATCATCATCAATATCATCATCATTTTAGTGGATAGACATCTATTGTTCTATATAAGCCTCCCTCAAGTGTCACATCAACCGGTCCTGTGCGTGTTGCATCCTTCTATATAGACACTTGTCAGTTACTGCATCTCCAGGAGATGTGACGCCATTGTTTTACTATTGTGTCTGCTTTAATGACAGCTGATGAGCAAATATAAATAAGAGATTAAGGACGCGTACGGTACATTTTCTCAATTAATGTACCGAAGTAAAAAAAACACTTCGGAACATTTATTGAGAAACTGTACCTATCTAAAATTATATTTATAGTTCAGAATCGTATCATGCACATCTATCAACAATTCATGGGATTTTTTTTTAAGAATGCATAGGTTTTTATTTAATAAACATACTTTTGTGTAAAAAAGTAATGATTTGACTACCTATCTGTAAACGCGTTCTTAATTATTGAAAGGTTTGACGGGGTGTTTTGGGGGTGTGCGTCTCAGAAAATCTTAATGTTTTTGGGATTTTTCATATTAACCATTATAGCCTATTCATTTAATTGATTAAAAACGACCTCAAGGTTTAATAAAAAGAAAAAAACCGGCCAAGTGCGAGTTGGACTCGCGCATGAAGGGTTCCGTACCATTATCTATAAAACAACGGCAAAAAAACCACGATACTTGTATGGGAAGCCCCAGTTAAATTTTCATTTTTCTGTTTTTAGTATTTGTTGTTACAGTGGCAACAGAAATACATCATCTGTGAACATTTCAACTGTCGTTTCATGAGATTCAGCCTGGTGACAGACAGACGGACAGCGGAGTCTTGGGTACGGAACTCTAAAAAAGCATAATTTTAAAGAAAGCCAAAGTCAAAGTCAAAGTCAAAGCATTTATTTCAATTAGACCATTTACAGGTACTTTTGAATTGTCAAGGTCGGTCGGTCAAAAAGATGAAGCTATTTGCACGTTCCAAAGCGTAGATCTCTATGGAGAAGAACGTACAAGAAACTCCACGGACACTCTTTTAAAAATAATATTTTGTTACAAAAATTATGGTTACATCATTCATATTGAAATTATACATATATGTGAGAACGATGTAAAAGACGTGCAGGATAAAAGAGTCCGGAGTAAAAAAAGAAACAATTCAAAGAAATAATTAAAATAAACCATGGCAGTCGAGAGATGACCAGTCTCAGCTGACGGCGCCCGTTCACGAACATGACGCATACGCTAGCACCATTCGGCTCAACCATTTTTAAGGGAGCCAAATGATCCAACGCATGCGCCACCATCAGCCAGACTTTTGAGTGGGCATGACATCCCCAATCGCCAGGGTACATTCAAGTCAAAGACCTACCCAAAATGATCATTATAATTTAAAGATACACAGTACTCACACATGTGCATGAAATTATACATTGCTAAATAAGTGGAGTCTATACAATAAAAATATTGCATTCTTACAATCTTCAGCCGGACCAACAATATTATCAAATGCTAACATTACTTTCGAGCCCCCTAGTGGCTACCTAGTGGCGTTGTGGAGCAGGACCAGCATTGAGCCAAGCATTTTTATCTTCAATATACTCCCCTAACTTATAATATGCTTGCTTGCATAGTGTGCGTTTAATACAGGATTTAAATTTCGTCTCATTTAATTCTAATATATGGGGAGGTATTTTATTGTAACATTTTAAACAGTACCCCATGAAAGATGTGGCTACTTTAGCAAGTCTAAAACCTGGTTGAACTAATTGGTTCCTATTTCTAGTGACATAGTTATGTCTATCACCTCGTTTACAAAAAAGATGCAGATTCTTCCTAACGTACATGATATTTTCATAGATATATTGACAAGGCACCGTCATGATGTTAATTTCTTTAAACAGTTCCCTTAGAGAATCGCGCCGGCGGAGATTGTAAATGGCTCTGATGGCTCTTTTCTGCAGAATGAAAATAGACTCAATGTCAGCAGCCCGTCCCCATAGTAAGATACCGTAAGACATTATACTATGAAAGTAACTAAAATAGACTAGTCTCGCGGTTTCAACATCTGTAAATTGGCGAATTTTCCTAACAGCATATGCTGCCGAACTTAGCCTTCCTGCAAGAGATGTCAAATGAGGACCCCATTGTAGCCTTGAGTCAAGCGTAATCCCCAGGAAAACTGTTTCATCGACGAATTCTAGTTTCTCCCTGTTCAATACTATGTCACAATCACTACATCTGACATTTGGTAAAGTAAATCGAATGCACTTCGTTTTTTTTCCATTTAATACTAAATTATTAGCAGTGAACCAATCATGTACCTGCATTAGGGCGTTATTTATATCGTCAAGATTGTTAGCATGTCTATTTATTCTAAAAATTAAAGATGTGTCGTCAGCAAATAACACCATATTAAGTTTACTTTGTAAAATATAGGGCAAATCATTTATATAAACTAGAAACAAAAAAGGACCCAAAATTGAGCCCTGAGGTACCCCCATTTTCACGTTTAATCCTGTTGAATTGTTGCCGTTTATATGCACTAGCTGCTGTCTATCATTCAAATACGATTTTACTAAGTTCAAGGCTGCTTTGCCTAGTCCGTAATGCTCCAGTTTCAGGAGTAATGTTTCATGGCTCACACAATCAAAGGCCTTCGACAGGTCGCAGAAGATACCTATGGCATCTTGCGCCTCTTCCCACGCATTATAGATATGTTTTAGTAAAGTTACACCAGCGTCAGTTGTACAACGTCCCCTGGTGAAACCGTATTGTTTATCGTGTAAGATGTTATTCGCGTTAAAGTGACTGAGCATTTGATTAAGCATTACCTTTTCAAACACCTTGCTGAAAACTGGCAACACAGATACGGGTCTATAGTTGTTAGTATCTTTACTGTCCCCGGATTTGAATAAAGGAATTACCTTACTGTATTTCATAAGGTCCGGGAAAACCCCTTGATCCACACACAGATTGAATATAAAAGCTAAATACGGCGCGATAGTGTCAATAATGGAGGTACAAACCTTTACAGACATACCCCAAAGATCTTCGGTCAATTTGATCTTGATTTGCTTAAATGCTGTTATTATTGCAATGGGGGTTATGTGCTTAAAGTTAAATTCAATCGAGCAAGCTGAAACGTTCGCCTTTAATAATTCAACAGAAAGCGAAGGCGAGGAGTTTAAGGTTTCAGTAGTTTTGACTGGGATACTAGTAAAGAAATTTACAAATTCTTCAGCGACTTCTTTACTATCACTTATGAGTCCACGTGAAGTCCGCAGTGTATAATCATTATTATGTTTTTTGTTCCTGTTTGTTTCATTATTGATAATTTTCCAAACCGTTTTAATTTTGTTATCTGCCGATTTAACCTTGTTGCTAATGTATAAAGCCTTTGCTGCCTTACAAGTATTCCTAAAGATTTTTGAGTAACAAGCAACATACTTATTAAAAGTTTCCGTGTTAATAAAGGGCTTAAGGCCATAAAGTTCGTAAAGTTTTTCTCTACTTTTCCTGACTCCTTTAGTTGCCCAGTCACTAAATAAAAACTTAGGACAGATAGTTCTAGTCTGCTGCTTAAAAGTGACATTGAATTCGGTTTGTACTAGTGAAAAGAATTCTTTATACAAAATATTACCATTGTCCATTGTGAAACCCTGGTCACTTAACTTACTGGATAAAGTGCTGTTAAATTTATTTAATTTGCCGATTGTAATTTGCCTGGATTGTATCTTCACTTGTTGTATTGGCATGTTGGACTCAAAAGATACTGTAAGTCCACTGTGATCAGAAGGCAGGCAATTTACGACTGTTTTGTCTAAGTAGTCACAGCAACAAAAAACATTATCAATACATGTAGCAGAATTTGTAGTAATTCGGGTTGGTTCTTTGAACACGTTTGACAAATGAAATGATTTAAAAAGATTTAATAATCGACTGCAATTTGAATTATTTTCTAAAATATTAATATTAAAGTCACCACAGACTATCACTTGTTTATTATTAGTTGCAAGTTTTGCTAAAACATCTTCCATTACTGACTCAAATATAGAGTAGTTTAGATAATTAGGGGGTCTGTAAACGCACACTATGATATGCCTATCCAGCTCAACACAAGACAGCTCAATGTTATGTTCCACCGACAGTTCAACAATGTCTTTACGTGTTTTAAATTTAATACAGTTTTTAATCAATATTAATGAACCACCACGCAGCATTGATTTACGACTAAAACAACTGCCCATACTATAATTGTCATAATTAATTAACATTTCTGAATCCTTTAACCAATGTTCAGTTATACAAATAATATCATACATTGTTTTTTCTAAAAATAATTCTATTTCCAACTGTTTTGAAGCAAAGCCTTGAATGTTTTGTAGGAATAAGTTAAAGGATTTCTGCTTAGCCCCTTTTTTTTGAGTGCTAGAAGATACCTTATTGTTGTTGAGTTGAGCTAAGTTGCTAATGGTACCTACTGTTGTCTTATTCCCTAGTTTAAATTATTCGAGTCAGCAACCATAACATTAGTAGTACTACTAATTTTGGTGCTAATAACAGAGTACTTCGACATACTAATTATGTCTGAGTTAATATTAAAAGCTAATAGCCTCGCTATTTGACGTCTAAAACTAATGGGCAGATACGCAGTATCCCTAGTCGATCTAAGTTTATCAACAAAATTGTTGATGTCAAAAAATAAAAGTTTGTCACTATGGTGACTGGCTAAAAAATGCATTTGATTATTTAGCCTATGTATAAACATATTTTTCCTATTTGATAAACGCTCAAAGTAGGGAAAAGCACACAGTATTATCTTCTTGCAATTAATTTTCAATAGTTCATTGACACTATCAGTGATGTCATCTTTTGTTACATTAAAACTATTACCTATAAGAATGGTGATAATGGCATTTTCATCATATTTAGTCCTTGTTACAGATGACATTATCTGTTTGTAGCTAGTTTGTGGCATACAATAATTTTGAGACGAAGAATGACTCAGGTTATTACCAATCAATTTACCTAACCCTTTCCCTAAACTATCTGAAAATATAATTGAGCAATAATTACTACAAGGGAGAGAACTACTGTTTAACTGTGCAACTTGGGATAAACCTAGTCCAATATCTGGTTCATTTTGACTGGGGGTACAATCCTGAGCTCTTCCTGACTGGGACAGGTCCACCGTTGACTGTGGTTGGAGAGTGTCAAGACTGGATTCCCGTGGCAAAGAACAAATAGTCTGTGTGTCTAGGCTATCTGTTTGTTTGTTGCATATATCCACTAATTCATTTGTAGCAAGAATATGTTCCTTTATTTGATTCTGAGACACTAAATACTTAGTATAATAGGAGTGTAGTGACTCCTCCAGTACCTGAATTTCAGACTGTAGGCGTTGTGTGTCAATCTCATAAATATTCTTACAGTCTTCTAGTTTAATTTGGTAGTTATTTAATTTATTAATAAGAAAAACACGTTCTTTCCTTAGTTTGATATTATTGGAAAAGTGTTTCTCTTGTTTTTTGAATTTATTGCATTTATTAATAATTCTATTAAGCTTTGCATATTTTTTAATTTTATTTTGACTAATTTGGTAACTACTGTTATTAAGTTTTAATAAAGAGTCATCAGTAAGGTCTATTGTTACTAAGGAATGAGGGTTACAATTAGTTTTTAGTAATTGATTGTATAAGTGATTTGTGTCCCGAACCTGAGAACATTCTTTTTCTCTCTGCAATTTGGTAATTAAAACATTTGCATGAATTAATTCCTCTTCTAGGTCCCTAACCTTACATAAAGCCTCCTCATAAAGATTACTACAGGAACTGAAACCATCCGTGACCACCCGCAGTTTGTCCCGTTCATCAACAACCTCCAAGTATTGTTGATGTAGGTCTACAAGCTCCCGTTTTAAGCTGGTGTTTTTATGAACAACCTTCTTTATCTCCTCCTCACTGTCCTCTCTGTCCTTCAACAGCAGCTGACATTGGCTGTTTGAATCCTTTAGTTCTTGAAGGGCCGTTCTCAATTTCAGCTCCAAGTCCTGAGCAGAAGCCTTACGGGTCATCACAGGCATGGTTTCAGGATAAGTTAAGTACTGGAATGAGAAATAAATAAGTGGTGAGAACTAATCAGGTAAACAATGTAGGAAAGATGGGAAATTTAAGAGAAATGGGAAGGTTAGAATTTACTTTGAAGAGAAATGAGTAAGGCTGCTAAATACAATATCAAATTGTTCAATTAATATAAGATCAAGGACAAAGTACATTGATTTAATATGATCTATTTACTTTTTCCTTATGTGGGTAGGATACCTGGATTATTATTTTTTCTATTTTACACAAAGGCCACATATAAAATATCATTAATCTACGTTATTGTTGCTATATAATCAAATATATTAACTATTAGACTGATAGTATTTCTACAATTTCATCAAACTAAGTTGTTTTGATAAGGTTTCATTAGAAATTAAGTATGTTAGACTAGCAAGTCAGGCAACAGAGTTATTGGGCTCAATTAAAGCCTTTTATAGCTTCAAGTAACTATTGTGTGCTATTATTAAATAAAAGTAAACAATACTTCCCGTTTAAATCCGCCAGACGAACATCAGCTGTTCGTGGTAGGTTACCGGTACGTTGGACAACCAAACGCTGTTTTTACATAGAATTTTTGCTTGAAAACAATAATCCTGATTATTTATGCACTTAATTTACATTTAGCTTTATTTTTACACCTTAATTACACTTAAACATTAAATAAAATTAATTCTAAAATACGGAACAAAATTTTGGCATGTCACTTGGCCAGTGTTGCCAGTCCTTTCAGAAAGCTTGAACCAAGTTTGTTGTAAGTTAATTTGTTGTGCGTGTGCGTATTGGGTGTACTGAAACATTGCCTCTTTCAACTACAAGGTATTGATAGAAATACTCGTAGAATGTTAATTATTTAAATTCCATAATGATAAATGCATATTTTATGGATTTGTGGTGCAGAAGACCTTTAATGTTACGACATTAAAGGTCTTCTGCACCACAAATCCATAAAATATGCGGTACAACTAACGCCATCTAGCTGGTCAGTTGAAGATCACGCAATAAGGTTAAAAACGTGCGTCTGCACTGATTAAATAAATGTGTCAGCAGTATCGCTTCACTTAAGAATGTTTATTAGTTAATGTAATGTAATTTACTGAAGAATGAAATGAATCGACGTATTGTGACTAGATACAGCAAAAAGCTTCGTTAAGTAATTTTTATATTTGGTTGTTAATTTGAATTTATTATTAAGAGATAAATCACCAAATTTTTTTTTTTAATTGAAGTTCGTAAAATATCGATATTTTCATAGGTTTTTAAAAATAAAGACACCTATGTAGGTGTGATCATGTCTAAGTCAAACACTCGATTTCCAGTATCAAGTATTTGACTTATTCACCCGCTGTGGAATAAAATCTTAATTTTCCCTAGAATCAAATGGAGTTTTCTGGTTTCCTTTTGCATTGGAAATAAATGGTCACTTCCAGTAGTTTTACTGTTATGATTTAACAGGAATGAAGTGGCCCATGAAATTATGTTAGAATCTGCACTTCGGTATTGCATTGTAGGTCTTTTCGTTAAATGTCGTTTATAATTGTCAAAATATAACTATCAAATTGTATTTTGTGTTCAATAATTGCTTTTGCTTTATCAATTAGATTCTCCTGAATTAGAGATACAACGAGAGTAATTCTACGAAGAAATATATATATTATATGATGTATATGAGGTTGATTAGCTGCAAAAAGTCATTTCTCTTTTCTTTTCAAACCATATTTCTCTCAGAAACCCAACAAACGCTATAACTATCACAATAAAACGCAACACAAACAACATAACGTAAACGCAGATGTCCCAACTAGTTGTCTAACGATGCTACAAATCTCAGAGAACTATTTCCTTACTATACATTATTTCGTTTTACGTCCAATTTCCATAGTCGGTGAGCGTGAACAATTTAATGGACCAAAAGATTGCTCCTGTTCGGCCTACGAAAAGGTTTTTTAAAGTATAACTAGTTTCTTTTGGAGCATCTCTTCTCTTGCTTTAATAAAATATTTTTCTGTGAATGGATGGGATGGAATGACTGTAATTATTTAAGTTGTTTACTGTTCGTTTTTAAGAGTAAGCTGTTATTATGTTTTATGTTAGTTAGTAAAACTGAAACTGAAAGGAAAATAATCAGAGAATTATCAGTTTTATGTCTCTAATGGCCTGTGTCTGATAGATTTAAATGATGAGACCAAAAGGCAAGCATGACGACCTTTTTCTAAATTTTTTACAACATGCAGATTTTTTGTTAACCTACTCATGTTTGAACAAATAAAATTATCCTATCTTAAAATTTTTAGGATTTTTAAATAAGACGTATGACTGTCTATAATTGACTATTACACAGGCGTTAAATGGCAATAGTATCGTACACTACACCTAAATTTACTAACAGACATGACTTTAGTAGGCATAATGACAAAATGGTTTCTAGGTATCACAAAAGATGATTTATTTACCAAATTTCCTCAAACCTTGGTTTGGCCATACAGAAATAAAGCATTTAACCCAAGAAACTCCATTCCTTTCTTAGAACCTCAACCAATATAACAGCTAAATAATTCAAAGCCGCGTTGATTTCACGAAAAACCCTATTACGCACTAATACATCCTTCCCGAAATCACTGGTGCCCTTAGGATGTAGATAAATGTCCGTCTTCCTTCGACCTGACACTTTCGCTGGACTCCGGAGCGAATAATGACCTCGTACGGGCCTTTCCTTTACTATTTGTGTGTCCATTTAGGTCAATTGGGCTTCGACGGCTTTCTGCATATTTCTCGGCACCAGCGCACGCTTGAAAGCTTTTCTGCTTTGAGTCAGTATGACGTCATTTATTGAGGTTTGCAGTAAGTCAATGACCTATTTAACGTATCTGTAAACAGGATTTTCTGTGAATTAATCTTATGAATTGAAAATGATAGGTCTGTAGGTACCTATATATTTAAAATATGTAAAATCAATTCAGATGCAAAATTTAATTTAAATAAAAAAAATCAATAAACAAATAGAACGATATTATTAATGTTTACACGTATGGATGGGGAGGATTTTCCAAGTAAACTAACTGATCCGCCACAAGTCGTTCGTTTTCCACGCATTAAATTTATAGCATTACATTATTAAAATAACACACATAATTCGTGGTATCAAGCAAACAGAACTGATTGATGTTATTGATCAAACATCAACGTAGCAATGTTGACCAATCAGACCAAAGTCAAGCCAATATTCGATTATTTGTTGTTAACGTAAACATACAGATAACAAACGTTAATTTTTCACCATATATTTTTATGAACAGCAGCAAGGCTTTGTTGTATTTCAGAAGATAATCATCACGTTATGACTCTAAAACCTGATTTGCAGTGCGTATTAACCGGAATGTCCCTGAATGATTGTAAAATACGTTACGAAGAAACTAGGGAACAATTCCTGGTTTATGAAGAAAAATGTTATACTTAATTTGTCGAATGAAAATTGTTTTAAAAGCGTTCAATTATTCTACAACAAGCTTTATGTAATTGGCTGATAGCATCACGAACTATTTTAGTTTGTTTTATTTAGCTGTTCAAGAAGAAATACGTCGTTGACCCCAAAGATTCTTGGGTCTATTTTGCTGTTAAAAGACCACTAGCTTGCTTTAATGGCAACCAGGCGAATAATTCATCAAACATAGAAAGTGGGACGTTTCAGTGGATAGCTTCACATTCCTCTCGAAAATACGGAAACATCAACACAAAACCTGGCAAAAAATCTCAATGTCTTCCGGGAATAAAATCTTCAAGTAAAGAGGTTGGATCAAAATAATATCCAAGCTACGTGGAAGCATAAGTAGCCGTTACCTTAAAGCCTGCACATTTAATTTAATGGGCCAGGCAGCGTAGTCCGAGGGGTTTAGTTTTACACCGGATATTATGAGGAATCTTGAAAGTTAGGGTGTGTAGGTAGATGGATAAGAGCTGCTTAGTTGCCTCTCTGTTGTTTTTAGAAACATTTTTTGTAGAATTTTTTATTTCCTCGTAGAGCGACAGTTGCACGTAAGGTCCTGGGTCTCTAGACAAAAAGACATTCTATCTACTTTAACGTTTGCCAAATTTCAAAGTGTCGGCAAGCGTATCATTAGTAGAATGTAATTTGGTCAATGACCACTGGGTTTGGATGTAGATTGAAACCAGATAGCATAGATCAGGCATTGTTAGTAGGTTTTACGATAGGAATTTCTCAGTAACAACTTTTTTTTTTCTATATGGATGGGAAATCATCAAATGACTTCTTTTGCGAGAGTCAGACTCGTCAGACTCTTACTGACTAAAACCTATCCGTGTTCCTCCTTATGCCTTTTGCGTTCCAGAGCCGCGGTAACTCTTTCGAACAAATTTCGCAACCCTGGCAGGCTCTGGCCCTAACGCGCCCCGTCTACTTTGCTGACATTTCTTTGAGGCGCGCGTGTAGCACAACGCGCTGTCGACCCGGGCCTGGTTTTGTTTAGGCAGCGAGCCACCCAACGCTCGCCGTCCGCAGGCCCACGTCTATGGTGGCCAGGAATCGCACTGCGACCCGGACACGCCAGGGGCGTCCTATCTGCTGAAAAAAAAAAGACCAACCTTTTGTGCCCGCTTGATGGCAATAGGGGCAGTCCTTATATATATTTAGGGACTAACTTATATTTGAATCTGTGAATGGTACTTAAATCAATGTAGGTTTAATAATTCAGCAAAACGGTTTATTGCAAAAATAATTAAATTTTTGTTGTTTTTTTTGTCTGCAGCCAGTACCTTGTTATCATTTACTTGATAACCTTCGATCAGCTGAGTGGCAATACAGTTAGCATTCTCAATGGGATAGTATCATAATCAGATGTGCTCTGCAGTTAGTGGATCAGTGATCTATTATTTGCCTAGCGTACTCTGTAATTAGAAATTGATGTTATGTATCATGTTATTAGTTCCTACCCTACCAATTATTAACAATGTGGAAGAAGCTCATAACGGGGCTAAGAATAAAGTTTAAAATATAGTCGAAACAAGAAATTATCGAGTGACCATGCAGCCATTTAATTTGTATCATGGTGTACATGCTGATTAGTCAAGCCTTTTAGATTGCTTGTCTGTGGAATCCTAAAGGGTTAATTTCTTGATTTTTATCAAACTTTTTAGGGTTCCGTTGTCAACAAGGACCCCATATAGTTTCGCCATGTCCGTCTGTCTGTCTGTCCGCGGTTTAGCTCAGAGACGCTTAGCACTAGAAAGTTGCTGTTTTGTATGGGTAGGTTTTACATAATTATTTTATTAATCACGCCGACAAAGTACTAAAATAAAATCCCTTGTTTTTGGAGACGTAAAAAAAATGTACTGAACAGCTGATTTATTTTTATCGCGATTTCGGGGTTGGTCTCATAGTCAAAATTGTTTGTAATAATGAGTACAATGACCCCTTAAGATGTATTGCGTTTATTCTGTTACACTGTGTAGGTATATTACTGAGAATTTCCTACGTGTCCCTGACCATTCAAGATAACAGTTTTATCTTATTTAAGAAAGACTGCGAAAATTAATCACAAAAATACAACCGAATTGAGAACCTCGCTCCTTTTATTTGAAGTCGGTAAAAATAAAGTAAAATGAAGGTAACATTGACTCTCTTTACCGGAAATCGTAGTCGACTAAGTTCTTAGCGCCATTTGGAGTTTCTTTGAAAAGTTATTCGTTACAAAATTACTGTTACAGTACAAAATTAGAATGCTTCGCGTCAGTTAACTTTGGCCAACTCAAATTATTGCTACTTTGTAGATCTGAAATAACTCTTTAATTGTTTCAAACTGTATAATAGGCTTTCAAACCACAAATTCATATTATTTCGGCTAAGCAGGTAATATTTTGATGTAAATATTTGGGATACATTTGGTATGCTATTTTAGATCAAAATGACTATCATAAGCAATTTATTTAAACACGAAAACAGTAAAATCTATTGATCCTTAAAATTCCTCATTTATTTTGACCCGTCCCAGGAAACAAACCCCAAACCTTTCACTCACAGGCACAGACTAATGAAGCGATCCCAGTATTTTGTCATTCATTACTATGCAAGCTATTTTTGCATGCGGATAAATGACAGCGCGTTGTGTCATAGACACGGGAGGCGGATCGCTCCCTGTGATGACCCGACGTCCGACCCCTAGGGCAGCTTGTGTCAACTAGGGATGTGACAGGCGTTGGAGACAGTATCGACAAGATTAAATAAAAACGTAAAATTGTTTTTATAAAGGTTTCCATAGTCCTGCCGAAAAGTAATCCGTGTCGTCAATCAAACTGAATATATTCGTAAATCGAAAGTTTTGCTTTTTTGCTTTGGATTTCAAAATTGTGCATATTTTGAAAATAGATTAATGTACCTTGCCTGTTAATCGCTAAAACTTATCAACAGGACGACGGATTCACCTTCGCAAATGCTGTAGATGGCCGGTGAAGCCAAGGTGCGAAGAGTGCCCTTTATAAACTGACGACTCAGTAAGATAAGTACCTTTCACAAGTTAAAGTGAGTTTACCCATATCGTTTCGTAGAGTCAACAAAAAATAACATCCTAGTAAAATCAAAATGTTTTTTCAGACAACATTTATAGCAAATAAAAATTACTTACCCTAATTAGAGGTGAGTAATTATTATTTAATCTCTAGACAGCGAAAACAAAAAAAGGGTAGTTTGGGGTTATCTTTACGAGGGAAATAGAAAGCAACATTTCTCAATCTCTTATAAAAATATTTCCTTAAATAGGTAGGTATTGTGTAAAATTTTATCACATTATCATTCATCCAATTTTATTAAAACTTAATTTTCTATTCCAGTGACTTACATTTATCGACAGCCGCCACCTCTAGCGTACGGCAATGCGGACAATTCGGGACGTGGACAAATGTGCCCGGCGACTCGCCGTGACACGTTCATTGAGCTTTCATTTGGGCAATTTTCGACTAAATCCCGGCCAATCGGGCACAAGGCCCGGCCGACCCAACTGGAACAGTTGCCAGAATAAATACAGGCCTTTGAAATACTTGAAACTAAGGTTTTAATTACGGAAATGTCAATGTAGAACCTAAAGGAGAAATAAAAAATTTGGTGTTGGTTATATCGTGCTTTCGTTTTGAAGTAAGTATTTTAGTTGTTTTGTTTACTTTATTGAACTAACAGAAGAGAGATTTTGTGCGGTAGTTTGATAAAGTTGAATAGAAAAAACCCGCCAAGCGCGAGTTGGACTCACACACGAAAGGTTCCGTACCATAATAAGCAATACAAACACACACTGTGTAAATTTCAACTCCTTCCTATTACGGTTCATGAGAATACAGCCCGCTGACAGACAAACGGACCGACGGACATCCGAGGCTTAGTAATAGACATTCGTTGGTGGCCAACTCTAAACAGATTTACTTCAGAGGTTACATTTAAATTTAATATTGCGTAAGTACCGACTTGATTCAACATACTCATTTGTTAAGAGGAATTCAAAAACCGAAAAACTTTCACGTGGCACATTGAAAAATGTTAAAAATATCAAACTTTGCTATATTTTAAGCTCACAAATTGCACGCCATTTCTCGTACACACGAGACTTTATCAAACATTGGAGGACTCCAACATGATTATAACTTTACGTGCTCCGAATTCGATTCCCAGTTGAAAAGGAATTGTGGCACATCAAAGAAACTCGAACAACGCTTTGATTTTGATATAAAAAAGTGTTCTTGTTATCGCTACAGAATAAATTCCCCCTTTGTCAGTATCATTATGCCACTTTCTTAAGAGATAGGCGGGAACGTTAGATAAATTTTACGTCATTAAGTTATCAGAGAATTTAGAGCTTCACTTTCTCTGCGTAGTTCTTCTTCTCTGTTTTTCCTTCCAATTACTTGAGACGGTGTTTTGAATAGATAACCCGATAAAACAACATGTACCTAGTCTGTGGAATATGTTTTGATCAGAGGAACCAAGCTCGTTATACTCCCCCGTCTTCCATCAAAGTGGATATGCGTTGTCACGCTATTTTCTCAAAAGGGGTTACCGAATTCTTGGAGTCAATTTTGTTGTTGAAACGTTGGCACTCTTTGGAACGATATGATGTGTTTCTATCTTGCAAAAAATATTGCAGATTGTTATTTGAGACATACGGGGCAGACAATTACAAGACAGAAAGTTTCGAGCCACCACGCGACTCTGGCAGGAAGTAGCCTTCAGAAAATTGCCATAAAAAAAAAAAGCCAAAAAAATTAAAAAAAAGTTTTGATCGTCAAACGAAAGGAAGATGTTATAACACAAGTGTGGTTAAATAACATTTTGCTGGTAAATACTCGGAAGCCCCGATCAATGGCGTTGGTGTTTCATTGAATTAGTGTTCAACTATACTCAATGGTTTAAAGTTTGTAAACACTACTTTCATCGCAGCCACTAAAGACAGGTAGAGGTCTGTTTAGACAGTCATAAGTGATTGATGAATGAAAGAAGAATATTATTTTTTTATTCTCTTTTGCCTGCTACTTCGTCTGTGTGGACTTCCACGTAGACGAAAAATACTTATGCACACGCAAATCTGTTCAATAGTTTGTACGAAAGATTAAAAAACTAACTACTATCTTTCCATCCTTACAGCTTTCACGTTTATAATAAACGTGGATTAGGATTACCCAAAATTTTACGAAAAGTGGTACTACACTAACCGTAAACACTGGAGATTTTTTAATTTAATTACTCATAGTTTGTTATTGTTCCCTAAAAACCTACAAGCGAATCCTTCGAAAACCTGATTCGAAGGATTTCGAAAAGATTTATAGTTATTCTTAGCAATCGTTAGTCTAATTTTTAAAACGTTGTAAAAAAATAATAAATGAAACACTCGGTTTGCAGCACAGCAGGAGTCTACACCTTCTGAACACGCAATGCGTGTTGCCAAGTTTTTGTAACGGCAACCACCTTAGATTAAGTCAATGTATGGAATAGGCAGAAATCCTATAGGTAGGTATGGGTACTTTAGTAATGTTATGCGCCAGAATTAATGCCGGGTACATAACGATAAAAGTAACTACTAGCGCCATCTATTATCGAGTAGCAGAACTAGTAGAGTCAAGATCCTTCTAGACATTTCGATGCTAGAACATTCTAGAGTTTTCGATATCTGGTTAGTCGGGACCGGTATGTACTCGAACTTTCTAGATGTTTCTATACTAGAAAGTTCTGGAATTATCTGCCAACCTATATAAGGCCCGCATAGCCTGCGACCGGGTCAGTATTGAATTTGCGATACAAGCGACAACTTCGAGAGCGATCTTCAACTGCGAATTAAAGTGATCAGTAGTGTAATTGTGTTTTATAATTAGTGAGTGTTAAAGTTGTAATTAGTGTTGATTAATTAAAGTGTCATTTTGGTTATTTTATCGGTTGTTTTTACTGTCACGAACCCTAAGCTCGTAACAGTATTTATTTTTCACTACTCTTTCTAGCTAGGTAATACGGTGCCCACCGTATTACCCACCCAGTTACTGGGTTGTGAAGTCGGTCTTCGGTTTACGGACGATAGTTTAACGTGACAACGTCTCACTCAAACCGATCGTGCCTTTCGCTCGCTCGTGTAGCGCTCTCGCTCCGATCGTAACGTTACAACGAGCGTAACGGGACAACGAGTCATCCTTTTTCGTGCGTGCAGCCGGCGTTCATCGATTTATTAAACGTTGTCACGTCAAAAAATATGCAAGCAAATCTATGAACAATATAGTAGAAATATTTCGCGGAATAACTTCAATTATTTCACTGAAAGATTTCATTCCATTATCTCCATTGAGCACGTTGTGTTTCCTTTAAATAATTCGAATTTCATTCTGATAACTCGTGCAGTTTTACAACCCACACTACATTCGCATTCTAGTAACAGTTGGGACTCTACTAGCATTCTAGTCTTTTACCTATTCTAAGTTATCAAACGCATTCAGCTTCTTGCTCCATTGACCTCCTTTCTGTGCCTGCAATTTTCATGAAGCCACGGGAAATTCAACCTTATAACTATCGAGGTAAAGTTTGGTTCACTGCAATTCTAATTTTGTAGAACAAAAGCCTTTATTGCTTAGTGTCACGTAAGGATCCCAGGTGTGGAATGCTTTTACATGGAAAGCAGAGGATTACTTGACGCTAACTTTAATACCTACAAAAAAGGAAACATTACTAAACGGCCATAACCGTTTTGCGCGTTTTTGGGAGGGACACACGGAACTTTAGAACTTATGTTTATATCAATAAGGGTGTTGATGAGATTTAGCAAGAGTTTTAGTTGTAAAAAAATTACCACTTTTTTTATGAACGCAGTCGGTGAAACGGCAGTGTTACATGCGATTACCAAGTTTCTGGAGTTAATTACTTAATTAAATTACTTCCTTACTTACCCTAACTTAGTGACCGTTTGGTAAGTGAGTCCAAGGCTTGCAGAATTTGGCAGCAGGTGTCCTTTTTTATGTTTTACTTGTGTAACTTTCGGTCAGGAAATTGATAAGGTTTGGTAATTTATTGGTAATCATTTAAGTATCGATATTTTGACAACTACAATAAATTCCTAAACCAACTGGTATCTATCATCTACCGCCCGTCTTCGCCCACAACCTTATCCAGGTGCCAAAGTCGGATGCCAATCTCGCTGCCGTACGACCAAGATTCCTTCTACCAGTCCTTGGACACTACTCAGCCACTGCCTTACTCCACCTGCCATCACTGCGTTTTGCCATGTATCCTGCCTAACTCCATTTGGGTTCCATAACTCGAAAGAAACTGGTATTAAAAGGGATATTTAATTTTCTACTGATTGATTTTTGAAACGAAGTTCCTTATCGCCTAACGAACATGGCCGATGGTTTCTTAGTGGCGTGATTCTTTAGGCGAAAAAAGTGTAAGATTTTTCTATCACGAATTTCCGTCACGACCCTTTCTTTGGTGCAGACGGTTATCCATAGGGTGACACGATTCTTCATCCCCGGACAAAATATCTCCGACAAAATATCCCCGACAATATATAATCCCCGAACTTCGTTCGAACCGAGTGTTCCACGACGTTCACGCATTTTTTTTACATTTCTAGAGTAAAATATCAATTGATCTAGATGACAATTTGTTAAGCCACGATTATCCCAAAACTTTAAGCTACGTTTATCACTAAACCTACACTGTGAAGTGTGATGACCATTTATCTTACCTCCACAATTTCTAAAACGAAGATTTATTGTTCCATTTTCACTTTGTCACCGACTATCCAATATCACATTTCGGTGAGTACTGGACCGCATCAACCGGTCGGTAAGAGTATATATCATAGGAACATAAGCCCTGGTTAGCGTGTGTTTGTTGACTAATTTAATGCACAGTCATGCACTGGTGGTCTAGTCGCAAAGCTTCGTTAGTTCACAGCCTGCTACAACGTACTTTTGTGTCCCCTTTATTCTTGGTGGCTCATTGTTATATTATTTTTGTTCTGCTAATTTTTACGACTTGGGTGATTTTGTGAGGCAAGTTCATTCTTGCAGTCATTCTTGTGTGCCTTTTCTTTGCTTTCATGTTTTAATAATAATGCAAGTTCTACATGTAGAATGTCGTTTAATTCTCAAGCACTCACACTGTCTAAACCAGTGTACCCACTGAACGAAATAATTGTAATTTTTCACCTGAAATAAACTCAAAAAGGGGTGACCCACTTCCATGCAAGTCCACTGAAAGATCGTTAAGAAACTTATTTATTTAAAGATAAAATTCCACAATGAAGCACGAAAACAAAAGAAGCATAATTCATTTTTTCGTACAACAACTTTGTTGAGCGACATAATTGAGACTTTTATAATATGAAGCCCTCCGTTTTCTCTCGCTGACACTTTTTAATAAGATTCTAATAAATTATGCAAGAGAGCTGCTCGGTGATGTTGCTTCAAGGAAATATTAATATATTTCCGATTTTTAAGATGAAAGGTTGCATTTTAGTGGATAAAGAAGTTTGCCTTGAATTTGCATTTTCGAACTTGACAGGCATGTTATGGCCGCCTTACAACCAAGAAACACGTTACAGATGATTTACTGTGTTACAATGTTATTCGAATAGCAAATTTGATTAAATTAAAACAAATGATGTAAAGATTTTATTGTATTTCATAAAACTAAATACTAAAATTATACATAAAAAATCTGCAAAATATCAGAGATCACACTACAATCTTAAAATAATAAAGAACCAAAAATAAAATTGATTTTCATTCTCATAAACTCATACATAATAAATTCCTTGTGACTGTCAAAAAACCCTTCCTCATTATACAATACAACTCAAGCTTAAGTAAGTACAACACCAGTTCAGTCGAAAAACAAATGAAGTTCTAATATCTTCTTCAGGAGATCATAACATTATTCCTAAATTCCAACCCAGAGTGGTGGTAGATCCATCCGTAGTGCGGTGCCACGTCAGTATACACCACATAGTACGTCGGATCACATTCGTTCTGACCCGGTGATACGCCACACTTTGAGAGAATACCTCGGAGGAACCAGCTGATCATGTGGTCGGGTTGGATGCTGCTCATCACGAGACCTCCTCCACTATCACCGTTGCGCGGGTTGATGGCTGAAAAGTAAGGAACTTGTATAAATGGCTGTTGATAATACATTCCGTAACAACAAATGGACTAATTTATACATAAAATAGTCTAACCATTTGTTTAGTATATACGCTGTTTAGCAGTTTCTTAATTCAAATTTTCCACAGAGAATTTGAATTTGAATCTGTTAATTACGTGGTATGCGAGTTTTTTTTGGCTCTATAAAAACGATAAGATGTTACGCCATTTTCAATATCGATGGCTCAATCTTTAGACCAATAGAGTTAGATAAAGTTTATCTGTCAATCGAAGTTTTATCAACAAAATGATTGTGAAAAGATTGTAACAATGTCAGATCCGTAACGTTGTATTCAATAGTATTTTATGTACAAATAGTGGTACATAGGCGGACTTAATGCATCAGGGCATTATTGTAACGTTCAATTGGTCGAATGTTTTGAAAAAGCCTAAGACGCCAGCTGTAGGTACTCATGTCAATCAATTAGCTTAGTCAAGGTCAGCTTTAAGTCTAACTGGAAGCAGCTGAGTATTTAAGTGAGTTGACTGGATATCACGACACCCAATAGCAAGACCGGTGTCAGATTTTTTGACTGCTGACTATTCTTATCAACGGTCAAAGATCTTCAAATGACATCCGTGACCAACGGATTTACGTGCTTGCCGAGACACGGAGGAGTCTTGTCATGTAATGGATGGTCACCCATCCACGGGCCGACCTCTGTAAGTGTTGCTTAACCTCGATGATTGGCTCATGTAGCTGTTATTATTAGTTGCGAGTTTTGTTCGAAAGAGTCACCGCGGTCCTGGAACGCAAAGGGCATCAGGACCAGCACGGATAGGTTTTAGTCAATAAGAGTCTGACACTCCCTCACGCTCCACCCAGAACGGAAGGAGTCATTTTCATGATTTCCCATCCACAAAAAAGCTGTTATTATTAAGCCATGAGCTCCTCTCCAGTTATACTCAACTAAATTATTGTCAACACCTTACTTGTCACACACGACCTTTTCTAACAAAGACTACCCACATAGCCAACACAGTATTGACCCATACGCACTAGGTAATAATCTATTCACTATAGTGAGACAATAAACTAACAGGTAGCCACACCATCGGTTACGGGCCAGTGATCAATTTAATCTTCGTTAGTATTGTACTATAGGACAGTATAGACGCCGCGCCGTTCAGTTCCCTACGTAGTCGTATCTCCAAGGTAGCGTATATTGGTCTAAGAATATTTAGGTTTACAATTCGAATACAGTTACTAGTAGAGTAATGTTTATACACTCTGTACCTTTAGTATTGGTGCAGCTGCCTTACAGTTTATACACTTCAACATATTGATGTCAACACTTAGGGCCAAATTGATGTAGTAGAATAGAACAATAGCAACGCATACAATTTGAATATCATATCCTATTTCATATGGACATGGTTAAGTTAAATGTGAATGACTAGCTTTTGTCCGCGTCTTTACTCGTGTCAATTTCAATTATCGCCGAAAAAAGTAACCGTTAATCGTCTCCAGGGTCCCATCTATCTCTGGGCCAAAATTATCAAAATCAGTTGAGTGATTTAGGTAGCGTCACAAATAAACAAACAAACGAACTCACTTCTTTAAGCATCACTCGCATTTATAATATTATTTAGTTAAGTTTATTAACAAAAGGCACATTCTAGATGAACCAGATGCACGAAGAATATGTAGTTAACTAGCTTTTGCCCGCGACTTCGTACGTGCGTATCCCATTTTTCCCTGTTCCTGTAGGAAATTCGGGAAATCTACTCTTGGTGCTCCCCTACACTCCCGAAAGAACCTACATGCCAAATTACATCTTTCTACTACCAGTAGTTTCGGCTGTACGTTGTCTGTCAGTCACCAGTAACGGAAGAGTTTTATATACAGGATGTTTCAGAAGTGCGTTGTCATATTTAAGGTTGGTATTTTGTAGCTGCTGTATGACAAAATAACAAAACAAAAATATATTGATTTTTTTCAAAAAACGTGACCGAAAAAAACGATTGAAAAGTTCAAAAAAACTTTGCAAGCAGTCTGATGCAGTAAGTGGCGTCTATTTTAGTTCAATCACAGATTCGATGGCACCAACTGCATCAGACTGCTTGAAAAGTGTTTTTTTTTTGGAAACGTTTGGTCGTTTTAAAAGTCGGGTTTTTCTAATAAAAGTTTAGTAGTATATTGATAGAAGTAGTAGAAGTATTTTGATATTGTTTATTTACTATTTATGTATAGCAGCTACAGAACACCACCTTTAAATATGACAGCGATGCACTTCTGGAACATCATGTATGTTGATAACCAAAATGATATAAAACTGTAATATAGAGAAACTTACATGAAGAAGGTCCATATCCAGCGCAGAAAGTAAACTCATTCAGTAATCTTGAGTAGAGCTTGCGAGAAAAGTTTATGCACGTCGTGTCGTTCTGAATCCTAGTGTACGTTGACCTTAGAACGTCGGATGGCTTGTTGTGTTCTGTCGTTCCGAAGCCTACGACCTGAAAATATAATTTGTTTTTTTATACATTTAGAACTATCCTTGAATGATATGAAGCACGCAATACTACAAAAAGATTGAAAATGTCTTTGATTAGACTAGATGGATATTCAGTCAACTTTGCAAAATTGCGTAATACATCCTCATTGAAATTTTGGATTTTATTTTTTTTCCGAGCATAATATTTTATTATCTGTAAATTCACAACTAACTATTATTATTACATAACCTTAAATTAAAATCTTACTATAGTAGGCGCCAGATAAATGAATAATAACGGCCATTGACCTTTCCTTAATATCTCTTCGTAGGTACCCCCGGAAAGTAAATTATGAATCGTTTTTCATTACTAGAACAGTAAGGATCACGATAGATGTCGATTCAGGACAGCTTTATGTCATTATTTCTGTTTTTTTAAATTAAGTGTGTCAATAAATGAAGGTGGGTCAATGACCGTTATTCTTCATTTACTCAATACTCAATACTTTATTGCATTCCATAATGTGTACATGTAACAGTTGGTATGTTAAAACATCGAATCAATTATGGACCCTGTCGGGCACAGCAAAGTTAATTTTTCAATAGGAGAGAGGATGAAGGCGCTTTTTGTTAGGAAATAGGTAAATAAATATTAAACTATTTTTTTTTTTAAGTTTCATTAAAATAATTATATTATTTGTTTTTATGGTATTTATATATTTGGTTTAAAGTCATATTTATGTATTTTTATATTATATATTGCACAAACTACACTATCTTACTATTATATTACTAAATATTATTTATGTAATACGTATTATGTAAAAATCGTTTTTATTGTTGTTGAAATTTATCGTTGAAATATTCGTCAATAGTGTAGTAGCTTTTGGTTATTTATCTGGCGCATACTATAAAAGTAATCTAAAATATGGCTTCTACAAATTCCACCGCATCGCTGGACACTGATAATGTGCCCAAAAGGCTGGCAGCATTGCCACATTGTATGGCAATGCTTATACTTTGTCTGAGGTAAAAGCTAGCTTTTGGGTCACGCGAAGTGTCAACTAAGCGTCTTGACAGATCTTTAAAAAGTTATGAGCAATCGGACCCCACGACCCGAGAGTTTCAATCTCAAACGGTTCGAAAATATGAACAAGTGCCAACAAGGTATTTCCACCACGAGGTTTGCCGCAGCGACAGCGCCAGCACAGCAGGAAGAGCTAGGAAGATGGCACGGCACAAGAGTATTGACACAAGTAATCTTCCAAATTAATTAGTCTAATGGTCTTGGTATATCCAGGTGTTCAGCTGCTTTTTCCCAATAACATAGACAAGGGCGACTAGCAACGACTACATAAAATGTTTAATTTTTGGGCTTACCGTAGCTTCCTTCCCAAAAAGGCTACCTTTGTCATATACAGGGCCATAAATACAGATTGGCTGTACGTATTCCGTAAACACAAGGCTGTTGACCCTGATGATAGCTAGGTCTGATGTGGACAGATCATCATTGTAGGCTGGATGGAGTATTATTTCTTGAGCCTGTAAATTCAAAGAGGTACCAATAGAATGGGTGATAGCGATAAAAGTGTCATGTTCTTAAAATACTTGACAGTTCTTTTTTGGCAATTTTCAAGGAACATTCGCATCACAGTCACAAAATCTGTCAAAAAAACCTCATTTTACATAATTATAATACATTTTAACAGATTACGAGTGAGATGGGAAAAAATAGAAGAGCTTTTTAATCAGGCGCAATAAAGATAAATAATAATAAATAAATAAATAAATGTCTTGGGACAACTCACACACGGCCATCTGATCCCAAGCTAAGCAGAGCTTGTGTTATGGTAACCAGACAACTGATATACATACTTATATAATTTATGAATACATACATATTATAGATAAATTACACCCAGACACAGAACAAACAATTATGCTCATCACACAAAGTTTGTCCTGGGTGGGAATCGAACCCACGACCTCCGGCTTTGCAGTCAGGGTCACTAACCACTAGACCAACAGGCCTGTTAAGATGTTGATGTTTGTTGTCTATGTACTAATATCTTAATTATGAACAAAAAATAGTAAACAGCATTAAAATATTACTTACGGTGAGTGTTTGTTTACCCGGTTGATTGACATCTTTGTGGTTATTGATACCAGCTATGATGACCACTCTGTTGGCTTCTGTTGTAATACCATTCTTGGAAATACAATGACCCGCTAAAAATTTATTGTTATTGTTATTTATTGTTGTTTTATTGAAAATTAAAGTTTATTTATTTATTTAAAACTTCATGCACACAAATGTACAGAGGCTGACTTAATGCCTACAACAAAAACAAAATTAAAAAAAAAAATACAACAGAATAAACGCAATACCTCTTAAATTGGCATTGGGGCATTGCACTCATCATTATGAACAACTTTCATTATGGGATCAAAACTGAATCGCGAAAATAAAATCGACTGCCCCATAAGTACATTTAGGTGCGCATAACTGGACAAAATGTACTAAACATCTGAATTTTATCTCACGATTTCGGGGTTGCTCCCACAGGAAAAGTTGGTCATCACGATGAGTACAATGATCTTTTAAGAGTTTTTGCGTTTATTCTATCACACGTTGTATTTGCTCTAGTTAGCAATTCCTACTAATATTTTAAATGCGAAAATAACTCTGTCTGCCTGTTTTTTACGCGATATACGGTATACACGCGGGGTTTTTAAGTTAAACGAGACGGCGCGAGAGGGACGGATACATTTATATTTTTAACATCCAGGGTGAAAAACAATGGCGAAGCGAGCATGTAGATAACTGTCAATCCATGCATCGTGCTTCGTTACTGTAGTGCGATTCTGTAAACATGTCGAAGTGAACACTTGGGCAGGGCGCACGACAGGTGAGTTGTCAAACCATACAAATAAGATGGAATGACAGCTCTATTGTCGTTCACTCCGCCAAGGTGAACACCGTGAGATGTCGACAGAATCGACCGGCTGGTGAATGACAGTTCACTTCGCCTTTATTGTCACGGTAGATATTAACAAAATATACCTAGGTTAAGTGATTTCATCTGATTCTCAGAGAAGAATGCAAGTTTAGTTTAATGCTAGAAGCAGACCAAGAAAGAGGTCTTTGGAGCCATTTAGGGACAAAACACACAAGCTTGAGCAAGACCTACTACTGCCTACAGTGCGCATTGTTTTTTAAACGTTGCCTCACACTATGAATTTACAAATATATAAACTCTCATACACAAACAGCCAGACCCCGAACAACTATCTGTAGGCCATACAAATATTTGTTCCGTGCGGGAATCGAACCCACAACACGCAGCGCAGCAGCCAATCGTTCAAAAACTGCACCAACAATGTCGTCAAAGTATTGTCAAAGGTAATGCAACTGTTCGAACACGAAAAAAAAAAGTGGTTTCCTCACCAGTTAAAATCGCAGTTCTAGACACGATGTTACCACCACAATGATACTTCAGGTTATTAAACCTATCCCTGACAAGGATAGCGACATGCCACGGCCAGTCACCAGCTCTGGCTTCAGTCCTGACTGACACCAATTCTGTATGGTTAATAGACCTCCTACCGCAAACATGGGCGTATGGGTTGCTTGGGTATCTCTGGGTGACATTCAGCTTTGTTATAGTTTGTGCTGCCTGGAATATAAAAAGAGTTTATTGGTGGACTATGACGTCTGGAACCGTAATCAACTTTGAACTTTAGAAATTGATGGTATTAGTTAAAGCCGTTATATGGCAGGTGCGTATTCAGGGTGTAAGACAAATCGGCGAAAAAATGAAAACCATGGATTCAGTACACGAGTCTGGACGGTGGAATTTTTCGTCGGCTTTTTTTCAATTTTAACTGTAGATTTTTTTATTTAATTAAGACAAAGCAAATACGTAGGTACGTGAAATTAAATTAACTAACGCCAGGGTGTCTATACTAATGAACTGAATCCTTGGAATCCGTTCGTACACCGATGTGTACAAACTGCTAAGAAAATTAGCTTAATTACCCGTTTAAATAGCGGCCTAGCCTTTTCATTCAAATACGACGATTTTTCAGCGACCTAAGTGACATCTTTTGTTCAATATCGTTTGATGTCACTAATGTCCCTGATTAAATGGCGCAGTTCAATGAAAAGGCAAGGCTTTTAATGAAACGGCTGATTAAGCTATTTGGCTGCGACATATTTATTTTTTAAACATTTAGAATAATTATGTAGCTTGAATAATAATATGTTTGAATTATATTGTCCAATATTAGTTTACCCCTATTGTTGGACAAAGCCTTTCTCTTGTTCTGAGTCACTTCTAGTTTGATTCTGTTGCACTGCTATCGTAAGAGCGGTGGAATAAAAATTACACACTGCGGCTTTTTTGCTGCCTCAATTCGGTCAGGCGCTTTACTTTTTAATTTCACCCACGTGAATAACATCTCTAATTAATCATAACAGCATTACATATGCTTATAATTGCGGTGACGGTCACCGAGCTATCAGCCCATTTTTCTTATTCTTAGTTTAGTTGCTACTTTTTCTTGAGAAAGCAACACAGTACATGAAAAATTACAGAGTTACTGGCTAAGAAATACGCACCTTAATCTTGTCATTGCAAAGCGTAACATTATTCAATGTCAAAATGTTAACAATCGGCACATCACTTGCATTTATTTTCAAATTGTCCGTAGACACGTAAAATATGTAGCGCACTGGAATCGGCCTCACTCCATGCACAACTAAGTCATGTTTGTTCGTTCTTCGTACATTGAAGTTTCTGATATTTGACTGGAAAAAAACCTGATTTTAATGGATAGTAGTTTTGTATTATATTATTTTTTATTACGATTTTATTAGTATAACTTCATCACAAATGTGTTTGTGCCACATTGTCGAGTGCTACTGGTCGTAGCGTGATGTTACATAGCCTATAGCCTTCTTCTATAAATGGGCAACACCAACACCAACACCACCAACAACACCAACACTAAAAGCCTTTTTTAATCCGAACCCACAGTTCCTGAGATTAGCGCGTTCAGCCAAACAAATTCTTCGGCTTTTTTTTACTTATAGATTAAAACGCGGCGTAATAATAATTTGTAAAGATCGTGCAAAAGAGTTCTAACATACTTAATTAGCCAATTTATATAAAATAAGACATTGACTTTGACCGTGGCTCAATTTTGGAGGTAATCGATTCTCTACAAAAAAAATATAATTATTTATTTATTTATATAATATACAACCAATGCCACTTAGAGGCGATTTGCAGAACTAAAGAGACAAGCGTGATATTTCAAAAAGTCATTAAAGCAAAAAACAAAAGCCGGTCGTAGTGGGGGGTGTTAGGTTATTTTCGTTACGGAATTTCTGGATTCGGTCTCCACGCTCAAGGCCCGCGATAGAAGCTATGCAATAGCTTAATAAACATACTCACAGCAGCTACTGTTACTTCATTCTTAAACACTAGCACCATTTCAGCTTCAATCATGTTCATATAAAGTCCAAAATGCACAATTCCTCTCCAATAGTTTTCACTGAATCTATCGAAATGTATCAAGCCTAGCCCACAGGGATCATATCTCGTCAAAACAGGGCCCTTTAAAGCCACAGAATTAGCGTCCCATAAACTAGTCAGTACACAAAACAAAAATAAGATTCCACGCCCCATTTTCCCTTATTGTTCAGAAATAACTTTGAACACGTACAATTGTAACTTACATATATACCAATGTAAAGAAACCCAATGAAAATATTCGTACAAAATAAATTATCACAAGTTACCACACAGGGTGTTTAAAATCTATCGACACTGAAAGAATGGTTTCGGGTACTCAACGAGTTGCCTTATAAATGAAAGTTTCAGTGAGTCATAAGCAGATACTAACACAAATGTCTTTGTTATATCAGTTTGAAAATGCATTTTTTGTGTTTAATTGGGTCAGTATTTCTACAATTAGTCAGAATGTATGACAGATATTTAACTATCGAACATTTATGAAATATCCATAACTGATTGACGTGTCTATTACGTATATACCATTTTTTGTAATTTCTATAATATACTGTGCGTGTTTCGTGTATGTCCTAAATAAATTTTATTCTTTGTTTCTAGTTTTATGTCTATTGTCTATGCGTCAAAGCCCTTGTTCAAAATAAAACCACAGGATAACTAGGTGGAATCGGAACAATGCATTATTTTCCTAATTATCAAAATGATAATCACTACAAAAATAAATGATACCATATTTTGTGCCTTCAATCTATTAATATTTAATAAATGGCAAACTGTCGTATATTGCGTGTTTATTCTGACGTATGACGGACATAAAATATTCCAAAATTTATAGGGTAATTAAATTATTGGGACATTCACAGGTAAAATTATCATATTAAAAGCAAACCCATGGTGTAAAGCAGTGTGTTGTTAATATTATATTCAAATGAATAAACATCTGTTTTGACTAACCCACTGACCCGGACAGTAACCCTATAAACAGGTGTACACATAACACAATAGATTACTCAATATTACATAAAAGTAGTCATCATTTATTATGTATTCGGTATGATGCGAATTTCGTGTAATATTTGGGCCAATTTGGGCTCTATTATTTGTTTTGAATTTATTACAAGGTTTAGTTTAGTTGGAAACACATTTTACTAATTTTTGGGGATTTTCGTGACTTATGTGCTGCTTAAGTGCATTTAAATCTCACGATACACTCACTCTCTATTCTCACTTTAGAGAGACAATGAGAAGCTGGGTAGGTATTTTGCGTGTGCAAAAATCGGGTCATTCGTTTCAATGAAGTAAGGTCTTGCTGGTTTGTATGAAATGTCGTGAGGAGTAAAGGCTCTTGAAATGGAAAGTAACACTTTCTATGAATTAATTCAAAAGTAAAAATAATTTCGTCTTTGTTGTCAATGTTGTGTTTACCTGTAAATGACATACATTTCTTTTTTTTGTAGTGTACTTACTCGTTGGTAATCCTTAAATAAATAAATAAATAAATACATTATGTATATTATAATATTAACGTATGTTTTGATTTTTATTTGAATATAAGTGCCGCATTTGTATGTTTGTGTTGTGTGTGAACCTTTAAGTAAATACATAATATTTATATAATTTTAATCATCACACACGAAGCACCCTATATACATAAATGACAATCGGGGTCACCTGACCACCGCGCACCAGCCAAAGTGACCTCATACTTCTACGAATATGTTTACGATAATACTATATACCCAGTTATTTATAAGTATTATTTGTTACTCATTTATTAAATATTAATATCCACTTAGGTACATATTATTTGTTCAGTGTTATTTTCCTTCTGAGGAATTACGGCAATTAATTAATTTTATCACTACTGCGTAGATACATGCATCCTAATACGTCAGTATATTGTTGCTACTGTTATATTAAACTTTAACTGAATTCCAGCTAAATATGGTGTACTCGTAAAAGATAAAAGTTGTGCTAATAATAGGTTAATAGATTGATGTTTTATTATTATAATCTTCTTATCAATTATTTTAATTTCAATTTCAATTATTCATAAAACTCTTTACTAACTAAAACTAAAAATAATCTAAATTAGGGCGTCGAAAAATTCCTCCGCATCACTGGCCACTGATAATGTGCCCAAAAGGGTGGTACTAAATTGATGATTTGGTTATACTTTGTCCACCAGTTTAGAGGTAGCGGAACAGAGAGTAAAGTCCCACATACCTCCTTGAAAAGGGAGGATTTTCCGACCAGACGGGTGTAGTGTCTGGTGGGCAACTGCCCGAGAGTTGATATTCGGGCTTTGCATATGTTCTAATCGCACGGTAAACTTTGATATCGCGATTTAGGATTTTGTAGTTAGTTCGCAGCTGTCGAGATAGATAGCGCTGCGAGTCTCATTTGTTGTGATGTTGATTCTGCTACGTTGATTTTTGTGGCGGCATGAATGCCGCTACATCACTCCCCTCCGGAGACCGGAGGTCGATAGTGGATGAGTCGTCCATACATCTTGAGATGCTTGCCAGGCCAGTGGAAGGTTGGTTCCAGTGAGTCGGAACCGGAAGTCGCAGAGTTCTCGGTGAGTCGGAACTGTCTGCGTCGCAGAGTTCACGGTGAGTCGGAACTGTCTGCGGTGCCCCGATGCTGCTGCTGGCGTGACTGCTGGCGTCGACCAGGAGAGGTTCTTCAAGGCTCTTCATGTGACTGGCCGAAGGTGCAGTGTGCTTGCCAAGGTGGGTCGGAGCTGTGCGACGTGCTGACGTGACTGCTGGCGTCGACCAGGAGAGGTTTTTCAAGGCTCTTCATGTGACTGGCCGAAAGTGCAGTGTGCATAAAAGTAGTCATCATTTATTATGTATTCGGTATGATGCGAATTTCGTGTAATATTTGGGCCAATTTGGGCTCTATTATTTGTTTTGAATTTATTACAAGGTTTAGTTTAGTTGGAAACACATTTTACTAATTTTTGGGGATTTTCGTGACTTATGTGCTGCTTAAGTGCATTTAAATCTCACGATACACTCACTCTCTATTCTCACTTTAGAGAGACAATGAGAAGCTGGGTAGGTATTTTGCGTGTGCAAAAATCGGGTCATTCGTTTCAATGAAGTAAGGTCTTGCTGGTTTGTATGAAATGTCGTGAGGAGTAAAGGCTCTTGAAATGGAAAGTAACACTTTCTATGAATTAATTCAAAAGTAAAAATAATTTCGTCTTTGTTGTCAATGTTGTGTTTACCTGTAAATGACATACATTTCTTTTTTTTGTAGTGTACTTACTCGTTGGTAATCCTTAAATAAATAAATAAATAAATACATTATGTATATTATAATATTAACGTATGTTTTGATTTTTATTTGAATATAAGTGCCGCATTTGTATGTTTGTGTTGTGTGTGAACCTTTAAGTAAATACATAATATTTATATAATTTTAATCATCACACACGAAGCACCCTATATACATAAATGACAATCGGGGTCACCTGACCACCGCGCACCAGCCAAAGTGACCTCATACTTCTACGAATATGTTTACGATAATACTATATACCCAGTTATTTATAAGTATTATTTGTTACTCATTTATTAAATATTAATATCCACTTAGGTACATATTATTTGTTCAGTGTTATTTTCCTTCTGAGGAATTACGGCAATTAATTAATTTTATCACTACTGCGTAGATACATGCATCCTAATACGTCAGTATATTGTTGCTACTGTTATATTAAACTTTAACTGAATTCCAGCTAAATATGGTGTACTCGTAAAAGATAAAAGTTGTGCTAATAATAGGTTAATAGATTGATGTTTTATTATTATAATCTTCTTATCAATTATTTTAATTTCAATTTCAATTATTCATAAAACTCTTTACTAACTAAAACTAAAAATAATCTAAATTAGGGCGTCGAAAAATTCCTCCGCATCACTGGCCACTGATAATGTGCCCAAAAGGGTGGTACTAAATTGATGATTTGGTTATACTTTGTCCACCAGTTTAATTACTTTTTGGCAGCTACCTTAGAACGTAACTGTTTCAGTTTACGTAAAAGTTTACTTTGCTAGGGTCTTAAATTATTTGACTGCTTACCTTATTTATGACTAAAGATTATGTAGTTTAATTCTATCTTAGGAATAGAATGATGGTATCGATTACGTTGGCTGCTAATAAATCGTTTTAGGCATGCACAAAGTTCACGCATAATTTTGATTCGACTATTCGATAGGATCGATAAGTGAAATATTTCGTGTCTGCAGTCACAAGTTCCATCTAAGAAAAAGTGATCAACCAAGTGGACAAGGTATAGGTGCTTTGCTGGCTAAGAAAAGGTCTTTATTAAAAACGGTAATCTATTATTCGATTTAAATAAGTATGCTGTCGCGCCATTTTCTGATTTTTGGACTAGAGTTCACCCCGACGGGCGGAGAATCTTAAAATATCGAGAAATCCACAGCATTTGTACAGGCTTGAGGCTTACAATTACGGAAATCATACAATTCAAAAACAAAAATAACAATGGCCGGATATAATTAAATAAAGCAAGGTAAAATCTACAACTTATGGAGGGTTCGTCCTCGTCAAAGCATACCAACCGCCCTCGTTTGGGGGTAAAATTAACACAATACTTTTAAGGGTAGCAAATATGCATGAAATTCGCTTTCATAAAGCTTTTGACAAACCTATGCGTGCAGTCGTCACATATTTTTGAAGTATGACAGTCAAAGTTTTGACAGTGCTGTTGAAATGAATAATTTGGGAAAACAATTTAGCATGGAATTGTAAACAAGAAGTATCGTATATTTTGTGAAAATTATGTCTGATCTTAGACTTTTGATGCTGATTTATTTATTTAAACTTCATGTACAGAATTAGTGCTCAGGTGGGATTTGGCATTCATAATATTCTACCAATCAACCTTTGAGTTAAAAGGAGTGCATTATGATAAGTTTACAGTGAGTGTTTTAATGGGGGCCCAAACATCCGTAAGAAACGGAACCCTTATATCACTTGGGTGTCTGTCTGTCCGTCTGTCACACTCTATTTTTTCTGAATCTGTTGGACCGATCCAGTTAAAATTTGGTACATAATATAAACTCCTGTGACCCAAACAAAACTTATTTATGTATGTAACGCGTCCGGTGTAACGTATATAAATAAATTTTGAGGATCAAACTAAAAAAACAAGCTTTTTTTAACTGTACCGTGTGACATATCAAATGAGAGGGCTTATTGTGAGAGTTTGAATTATATTTTCTTCATAATTTTAAAATAATTAGTTTGTTATTCAAGAAATTTGACGAAACATTACGATTTCCCCTTCCCCCCCTTATCTCCGCAATTACTGAGCCTAAAATTTGGAATAAAAATGCAGATAATAGTTTTCTTTACGACGAAGTCTAGTGTTAAAATAACATGTTACAAAAATGAATTCCTTTGCAAGCGCGTCCGACTCGCACTTGGCCAGTTTTTAAATGATATTCTTCATTGACCTTTGTAATCAATTAACACAATAAAAAAAATGGATGCACGCATTGATGATGATCGTTTACGGAGACGCGGGGCATCGCGCGGTGTGTTCAGCTACGCAGCCCGCAGTAAATTCAAACATAATTATAGCGTTGTGTATGCGAGCGTTTACGGAGAAGAGATTTTACACGCGTTTGCTTGAGATGCTGGCGATACCCGCCACCACGGACGAAACGGTCGCCTGCGGCAGGCAACGCTACCCTTCAAGCACCACACCACGCGCCGCGTCATGCCCTACATTTTCATAAACAACATAGTACATTGCCATAGGTTTGTATTTGCGCGCGTCTCCGTAAACGAGGCCTTATACTTCCGTAAAACTGATATTATCCCAGTTTCTGAAAAAATCAAACATTCACAAATTGAATGCAATTTAAGTGATGTGTTTGGCTGAAACTTTTATTCAACTAATCATAGGTAGATATTTTACAATTTGTCACAATTTGTGATAATTTTCGGTTGAGAAACTAGACCATACCGCCAGGCATAATTGTACATAATTCATCATTTCCCTACACCAACATACTCTCGCGACTATAACCATGTCGTCAAGCACTAATTTACCTGCATACATTACACATCCACGACGCTAGTAGATTCTAATTATTCCAAGCAATTTAGCGTTCACTTGCACATAAGACCGACATTATTATCAAACGGGTAAAGGCCCTACCAAACTACTGCATGATTATGTGTTCACTTTATTCGTTACTTATGAAGTTGCGGCTGGCCCAAATCGAATTTGATCGTCATTTGATATCTTTTGAATGGTCTTTGTTTAAATGTAGTTTTTTTTAAATTAAAACCAATTATAATGGCCAGTGACAAACTGATTTCATTTTTCTTCTTCATCATCTGCCTAGCCTTTTCCCAACTAAATTGAGGTCGGCTCCCAATCAAACCAGATTTAGCTGAATACCAGTATAATACGTGGAGCGGCTGCCTACCAGACCTCCACAAACCATTAACTGGGTAACATGCTACTTCTTGGCAAGACTGACGTCAGATTTTCTGGCATTTGACAATTCGTAATGACTGCCAAAGATCTCCAAATGAGAGCCGGGACCAACGGCTTAACGTGCTTTCCGAAGCACGGAATCTCGGTTGTTAAGTAGGTCACCCATCCACAGACCAACCTCGGCAAGCGTTGCTTAACTTTAAGTGTTGATCGGCCCGTGTGGCTGTTCATTTAGCCACGAGTTCATAATTTCATTTTTCTTCATCATTATGCTGATTTCATAAAACTCAACTTTTCGGGCGCAATATTGAAAAAAAACAACTGACCATGACTAAAATATGAAATTCCAATGGCAGTTTTCACTATAGCTATCATATTTCAAACGATTTGTAAAGGTCGTTAGTGGTCCTCTCAGGAACTGACGCTCCTGGGCAAGGCGCAGTGACTGACGCCTGCGGACAGCGAGCAATGGGTAGCTCGCTGTCCGATCAGGTCAGGCCAGAGTCGACGGCGCGTTTCACTCCAAACGCGCCGTCAGCAACGAGCAGTCAGCAACGGAGACGGGGCCCGCCAGGGCCAGAGCCTGCCAGGGTTGCGGAATATGTAAAAGGTCGTTAGTAGAATACCCACAATAACTTTATATTTTATGATTTTTATCAAATCGAAAAAAACGGGTACCGTCTCATTCGTATTCAAGTTTACTTATTGACTTAAACAAGACGTAAACTTTAATTACTTACAATCAAGTACATTGCTATTTTGTCTAGTACATCAACACGTTTAAGCCGAACAGCTCCGAAGCGACCCGAAGAGCTTCTGACGCCTTAGTTATTAAGACCTGGAGCTACTACACGATTGTTGTGTGATTATTTCTGTCAAGACCTAATTTAGGTTCATTTATAAATATCAGTTTAGCACGAAAAGGCTGTAATAAACTTGAATCAACCCATCATAAA
Organism: Melanchra persicariae; assembly: GCA_947386135.1. Taxonomy (NCBI): domain Eukaryota; kingdom Metazoa; phylum Arthropoda; class Insecta; order Lepidoptera; family Noctuidae; genus Melanchra; species Melanchra persicariae. The sequence continues at coordinate 12,060,476 of OX376648.1, read as the reverse complement.
TATGTTTGACTAAATAAACCTATGTGTTGATTTGGCTCTTTGAAATTCATGTTTACCTATGTATATGCATCGTGAAAAATCGTCTAAATAAAATTAGCGCTTAATTTTTTGGCTATGTTATTAATACTTGTAATTACAAGACTTAGTGAAATACTTAAACGAGTATTACATTATGTTGGATTGTTAAAAAACTAAAACTTATCAAAAAGGTGGTATAATAAATTAGAAATGAGTTCACAAATGACTTTTTCTGATGGTGTCTACAGTTTTAAATATGACAAATTTTTAAAATCGTTAGTAGGGCTAATTCTTATATTTTATAATTCTAAAAATATCAAAGTAAGGGTTACATTTCTATACCGGGTTCATTTTATAAATAACGAGCTTTTGCTCGCGACTTCGTACGCACATATCCCGTTTTCCCCGTTCCCGTATAAATTTCCCGTTCCCTTAGAGCCTATAGCCTTCTTCATGAAAGTGGCTCTCATATACAAAAATAATTTTCTAAATCCGACTAGCAATTCAAAAGGTTAGCGCGTGCAAAAAACAAACAAACTCTTCAATTACATATAGTAATAATATAGTATAGAAGTATAGATAAGATCATAATACGACATGTAGCACAGAAACAAAATAGGACGTGAAGAACAAAGGCTATAGTGTAATATATTTCGAAGGATTCAAATGTGATATGGGCTCTTGACCCAATCAAACCCAAATCATCTGTGACATGAACCTAAAATCTTATAAAAAATATTATTTCTACTTTATTCGTGAAAAACAAAAAATATTGAGTTTCAATGTGCTATTTCATCAGTTTCAGGTTCTGCTTTGTCTATGTTAAATTTTATTCCATGACTAAATAATATGAGTAGAAAAAAAAGTTTATCTAATAAGTACCACATGGTGGAATTTCCATTCTACCATGTGGTACTTATCAGATAAACTTTCAGTTATTTAAATGTAATAATTAAGCCAATGGCTCCGTGTGATGGCGCCGGTCATAGCTTACAAATGATAAAATCACAGCTAATCGTATCACAACTAGCGGTACGTTATTATTGCAGACCGCACATTTAGCAGCCAGTGTCATCCATCACCGATGTATGAAATAAGGTATCTTCTTCTTTTAAAATTTATAAATATAATTTAAGTAACTATGTGCACTTTTATTCAGCCTACACTGTCGCTCTGCTGGGCAAAGGCCTCTCTCGAATCCTTCCAGGATAATTATCTTTTCCTGAGTCACTCGAACTAGCCTTTGCAGTAAGCGTCAATGTCGACACCGTATAATTTGATTAAAAAATTAAGCAGTGTTGTTTTTAATTAAACAAATTAATGAATCTAACCAAAGTCCATTTTCTACATACATCACATTTTTTCCTGAAAACTAGATGAGTAGAAAGTCTAATACTTTTTATTATACAGTCTACGTTTGAATCGCTGTTGTTTATTAACCTTTGAGATAAGTCGCTTCGTTACTTACTAAGTCTATAAAAACGGCCTTTACAGTTCCGTCTTTTAATGAAATTTACTTCTTACGGATAAGTAAAAAATAAATTAAATACTTTGTTCGTAAAGGACCATATTATTTTTTTATTTTTTTTCCAGCCCGGCTTATGTTTAGACCAACAGATTACCGATATTTAATAAACCTTTCTGTCACTTACCTTTTAAGGGTAGTTCGTTAAAAGAATAAAATAGTTTAATTTTGAACATTAAAACAAAAAAGGTACCTTTATTGGTTGCTTTTCCCCTGAAAACCCAAGAAAAGATGTGTGGAAAGTATGAATGAAGCAGATGCAGTAGACTGATGAAATAAATTGGACAATAATGACAATGATTACATTTTTATCAGTAAAAATAATGACCTAATAACCATTCATCTAGCTTCTAGTAATAAAATTATAATACCAAAGAAAAGTTAAAGGTTAATTCTTCTTGGATGAAGTGACACTTTTGTTACATGTAGATTAAATATTTTAGTTTAATCCTTAACAAAAGTGTCACTTATATTAAATATTGAAAAAACAACACCACAAGCATAAACTATTTTGAAATAAATATTTTTATTTCGTTTGGCCATCTCTGAAAAGATAGTATTTTTCACAATATGAGCCTGTTGCGCTCCGCATAATTTCCTTAACGCTATTCAGACTCAAAGCGAATACACGGCCCGTAAAATCGTGTAGCAAAAACTAGTGTTTGCATAGTATTTGTTCTACCAGTTTCTTTTCATGAAAATCAGATAAACTAGAGACTGTTTAGGTGTCCGCAACGCGATACTGAAAACAAAGACTAGTAGGTTTTTATTTTAAAAGTGCGCAGTCTATTATATGACAGTGGAAAATAGTAGTTTATGCAACGACCATATAAAAAGGGTTATTAAAACACGAGTGTGGGTTTATCACACGAGGCGTAGCCGAGTGTGATAATAGCATCACACGAGTGTTTTAATACCTAATTATATGCCGTTGCATACACTATTTTATCTTCACTTATACCATCATCATCATCATCATATCAGCCGAAAGACGTCCACTGCTGGACATAGGCCTCCCCCAAGTGTCGCCACAACAACCGGTCCTGTGCGTCTCGCATCCATCGGTTACCCGCGACCCTCACCAGATCATCGGTCCACCTTGTGGGAGGCCTTCCAACGCTGCGTCTTCCGGTACGCGGTCGCCACTCCAAAACTTTTCGGCCCCATCGACCATCTGTTCTGCGAGCAATGTGCCCTGCCCACTGCCACTTCAATTTGGCGATCCTTCGGGCTATGTCGGTAACCTTGGTTCTCTTGCGGATATCATCATTCCTGATTCGATCACGCAAGGAAACTCCGAGCATTGCCCTCTCCATTGCCCTTTGGGTGACTTTAAGCCTTCTGATGAGGCCCATTGTGATCGACCACGTTTCGAGTCCATAGGTCATCACTGGCAACACGCACTGGTCATAGACTTTCGTCTTGAGACACTGTGGTATGTGAGACGAGAAGATACCGCGCAACTTCCCGAACGCCGCCCATCCGAGTCGGATTCGACGGTTGACTTCCTTCTCGAAGTTAGCCCTACCTAGCTGGATCGTTTGGCCCAGGTAGACGTACTCATCAACAACTTCGAGTGCAGAGCCTCCAATCTTGATAGAAGTGGGTGCTACATGGGTATTTACCATGACCTTGGTTTTGTCCATGTTCATTTTAAGACCCACTCTTTCGGAAGCTCTACTGAGGTCATCGAGCATTGTACTGAGGTCCTCCGTGGTCTCAGCCATGACGACTATATCGTCGGCAAATCGAAGATGAGTGATGTACTCGCCATTGACATTAATGCCTAGCCTTTTCCAGTCCAAAACCTTGAAGACGTCCTCCATTGCGGCCGTGAACAGTTTCGGAGAAATTACGTCTCCCTGCCTCACACCCCGCTGCAGGAGGATAGGTTCTGATGTCTGATTCTGAAGTCGGACTGACATGGTGGCGTTTTCATACAAACACTTCAGCACCTCGATGTACCGATAGTCGATCTGGCACCGTTGGAGCTTCACTTCACTTATACAGTTGAAATAAAATAAGTGGAAAAATAGTTTATTCCAATATGGAATATTGACTGAAGTCAATGAGCCCGCGCCAAAAATTAAAAAGAAAAAGTGTGCTATAAAAATTAAAAAGTTATTTTATGATGCAGTTGTTTAAAAATCGAAGGAAAATGTTGAACTGTAATGGTTTTTTTTAAATTTTACCTATCCACGAAAAAAAAGTATGTGTTTATGCATTCGTTTTTGAACTCATATTTGTAACATTACGTTGTGAGTGTAGATAAAAGCTTTTTTTTTTCATAATTTTTGACATGCCTGTGCCATCATAAAACCATTGTGAAAAAAGGGCAGTGCAATGCGTTTTGTATAGCTCCATCTTCCTCTCACATCGGAATCGTGTGCTTGTTTTAAGACAGTATAACAGGGGCCCTACCATGACGTGTTAAAGCGTGAGTCGATCGAGCGAGAAGGAGTGATGGAGCTATACACTCTATATAGCTCCATCCCTCTTTCTCGCTCGAACGACTGCACTGTTTTGTTTGCGACTGACATGCGATCGCAATCGCACGTTGTTTTAATATTAATAGATTTGGCCCTCTGGTATCTTTTTAGTAAAAAATAGTTTTCAAGAGGCAATTTCTGGAAGTAAAAGAATTAGAGTCCAGAAAAATCGATTATTCCTATGCTACAATAATCTACTAAATTATAATACCGACCTTTCTCCGAATCTTATTTGAATGCATATTGCAAACCTAAACATAGGCAACATAATACTGAAAAGGTTTATAACGTCAAGCTTAAGAAGATGTGACTTATCGTGTCTTCATCTGCCTCCTGCAAAGTAATTGCAACCGTTTTTCACATCATAGGGCTAAAAAAGGAGGTTAAGAAAATCTGCCATTAGATGGATGTATTTAAGAGGTTTATTTTTATGACGTATTAGTCATCAACAAATGTCCTTCTTTAAAAGATGTTTCCATAAGTACTTCAGGGTCAGAAATTCTCGAATTTTTGAAGAACGCTTGCATTCGCATCAAAGTCGCTAATTTCCATTGAAAAGTTTTTGTCATTGATTTTTGCTGATGCTGATGATGATATAACACTTGAATTTGAACATTTTAAGTAAGAAAATTGGCCTTCTTGTAGTTACGAGGCAGGTTAACATAGCCATCGATGCCCATTCTCCTTTGGATGAACTAAAATAAGTTATAACACTTAACATTACAGTCGTCTGGAGCCAAAAGCTATTTATTTATTCATTGAATCGTGAACGGAACGCGTTCAAGTGGAAACGTATGTCATCAGCTGCATTGTGAAGCACTCAATTAGTGATTGAATCAATTTGACTAATTGGTGAGAATTATTGCGCAATTTTTATTTACAGGAATGTTGTCTCGCTTGGCCAGACAGACTATAGTTGTTAAAAATCTGTGTTGTTCAATGCCTGTTTTAAAACTTTAATTTAATATCTATGAGAAAGGTAAGTTGAAGTTTTTGTAGTCTTAGTAAGATTAGTAACTTTAATTTGTAGTGAAACGCAGGTATTTTAGGAACCCAAATGGGTTCCCAAATACCAGGGCTTCACTAAAAAAACATTTTTGTTAGATAATTTATTGATCACTCTCAACAACACCTTATCAAGTACAACTACTCGTCCCAATGGACGAGTACCTAGTTGTATTTGATAAGGTGTTGTTGATGTTGGGATAGTCACATGCTATGGCAACTTAGAACAAAATTAAAATTCCATTTTTTTTTTTATTGAAAACAGCGCCATCTAGTTTTTAGTTAAGGGAAACAAATTGCGGTGTTGCTACGGTTAAATATATAATTTTTTTCTGGGAGTTACTTTATAACATTAATCAAGAAAAATAATGTAATTTCATGATCTTCTTATATAAAAATAATAGAGTATATGAATTAGTACATAATTAGGTTTTTATTATGAGCTTTAATAGTGAAGAAGTTATATTTTGGTATTTAAACGTGCAAAAGTTTGTTTTTGAATGGCCACACTTAATTTGCAAATGGCTGCGTGAGAGTGTAATTACTCGTGCGCATTTATTTTCCTTTTGCAATAGAGTTTTTGTTGTTTCGCTAGTGCTTCTGCAGGTTGAGTTGAGCTTTCGTTTCTCCATGTTGTTGAGCCACGTTACAATTCGTTCGTACGTTCGTGTTGTGTTGTGTTGTGTGTGTTGTTGTTGTAAACAACTTGTGCAAAGATATCAATAATGTTCTCACTGGCCAAATAACCTTTTGGAATATTAACGATTCAATGAAAGAAAAGGTTTTTCGGCACTGCCTTAATCATAAGGGACGAAAAAGGCGAACTTAAAATTTTATTGTAAAATGTGTGATGTTTTTCTAAATGAAATGGTTTATAATCAATTACTTATGTGGTTTTTTTTCCTTTATGTAGTACGTATGTTTGTAGTATATAGCGGATATACTCATCTCTCTACCTAATATAATATCATAAAGGATCAGACAACAGCTATACACCTACCAACCTATACATTTACTTATATAAATTAGTTCCCTTAACTAAAAATTAGATGGCGCTGAGTTCGACCACTTCCTAGTATTAAAAAATAAGGTAGAGTTGCCTGTCTATAGCCCGTATACTATTGTAGTCTTTAGATAGTCAGTATTAGTGGTACATTAAATATTAAAGAGCGATGCTTAATTTATCCCTTGACAACATATTATTTTAAGAACATTATGCGGGCCATACGCGTTCAAGTAATATGATCAAAAAGGCTGGTTTAAAGTGTTTGATCAAATAGAAATACGACATTTCATATTATTTCAATTTTCATACCATTTGACAACTCATTTTTGATGCAATTTTCCATGAGAAATTCATGCCAATTTTATTACTTTTTGAACCAGGCCGTTTGATCAAATTAATGAACGTGCAAGGCCCGCATTACTCAACCATAAAAGATGCCTCAAGCCATTTCTCACAAGTCACACTCTCTCAAAACGTTACCTACTAAAAACATCTATCAAATGAAAAAGTCTTTACAAATCTAGATCCATCGTTTTAATTCCTCTCCGTATCTACTTTTACATTCTCACGAATATTTATTGCTGTGGATGCAAAACTCTCGAGTTTAGTGCTTCACTCGCCGAAGACAAACGATCCTGCTCCTCCGTATTTTCTTACATGACAAAGACGAAACTTTTCCAAGTCGACGTTTCAGAAATATTTCTGTTGTGTAAACTTTAATCTTAAGACGTCGCGACGTCTCGCAGGATGCTTTTTAAATTTCAACTGTGATTACTTTATGTGATTGCGATTCGTTTTGAGTAGTGCTTAAACGTCGAAATTACATGATTTATGATTTTTGTGTGTGGTTAAGTTAAGAAAAAATCGCTTCATTATTAACTCTCAAGGCTTATTGTTATCATTCTCCGATAGCACACTGACAAAAATTAATAATGAATGCTTAGATCTTTATTAAATTGAATGAAAATTGAACTGCCAAATATTATGTAGGTAATAAATAAGTTTATTCAAAAATAAAAGCAACCATCATCATCATCAGATCAGCCGAAAGACGTCCACTGCTAGACATAGCCTCCCCCAAGTGTCACCACAATAACCGGTCCTGTGCGTCTCGCATCATCGGCTACCCGCGACCCTCACCAGGTCATCGGTATACCTCTTGGGAGGCCTTCCAATGCTGCGTCTTCCGGTACGCGGTCGCCACTCCAGATCTTTTCGTCCTCATCGACCATCTGTTCTGCGAGCAAAGTGCCCTGCCCACTGCCAATTCAATTTGGAGATCCTTCGGGCTATGTCGGTTACCTTTATTCTCTTGCGGATATCGTCATTCCTGATTCGATCACACAAGGAAACTCCGAGCATTGCCCTCTCCATTGCCCTTTGGGTGACTTTGGGTGCCTTCTGATGAGGCCCAAGGTAAAAACAACCATAACAATTTTAATGATGCACAAGGTACTAGCAATAATTATATTCATGACCGTTAGCACGTTATTCTAAATTAACAGCACAACATTTGCACAAAATATCTTCGCATTCCATAATAACGCTTCAAAGCCAATATTTGTAAATTAGACAAAACAAGCGCAAGCCAATTAAAAGGCTGTTGTTCTAATGAAATAATAATCCGGTAATCGAAAGAGGAGTACCCTTTCTTGAAGATATAAGTCTCAATAAGTATAAACGAAAGATACAGTTACAGTCGTTTTATTGCGTACTAGAAGTGTCATTAACGTTACTTTGATTGTTCAGGCTATAGGGTTTTAGATGGTGTAATGGGATCGCAGTAAAATGTAATCTAGATAACATTAGGCTTTAGAGTAAGTACTAATATAAACTGATGTCTAAGGAGCGTTTCCTTATTCATAATGTCAACTGTAAACCTGTGGCTTTAGAGGATGTGATTTTTTATCAGCGAAATCCAATTTCAAATGTCAAAAGCGTTTGGGATTGACCTAGTGACATTTCGGTTACGCATGTCAACCCTATACGTTTTGGCCTTTCTAGTAATGCGTTTTTTCGCAGCATTGTTTTAAAGGACGGCCTTTTTGCGTGGATCATATCGACGCATATTTTGTTGACTGTTTAAGTCGGTTACGGTTACCAACTTAGCGCAAATTAGCTCTTTTCTTTCTTTGCATTCAATCGCTATCGTATAAAGAAATTCATCGTGTCTTGACTTTTTGCTCACTTGATGAATTAATGGTCTACTAAAAACTATCAATTTAAATAACTTGAACAAAGACAAGCGCACAGCTATATTATAGCGAAGTTTACTGCCCAAACATTAAGGTAAGCAGTTTTGGTCCCTGTCGAAAGCGGTTGAAACGAATTTCTGTCGACCCACTTTGCCTCCAATGCTAAAACCTGATGGTTCCCTGGCTCACTCTGCAAGAGAGAAATCAAATTTATTTACAACTCTCTTTGCAAGCAATTCGCGTCTGGACGCTGGCTCCAAGCAACCACCAAATTTACCTCGTTGTGACTCTTCGATGCCGGAGATCGCAGTTCACATTAAAGAGGTCCGAAGAGTATTGTGCAGTCTAGACGTGAATAAGGCCAGCGGATCTGACGGCATTCCAGCGAGAGTGTTGAGGCAATGTGCACCTGAACTGTCTCCTGTGTTGACACGCCTGTACCGCCTCTCTCTTGAAAAAAGAACGGTGCCGAAATCATGGAAGCTTGCGAATGTGCAACCGGTGCCCAAAAAGGGAGACCGTGCTGACCCTGCTCATTACCGTCCGATCGCCATTACCTCCATCCTATGCAAGGTTATGGAAAGGGTTCTGAACAGTAAGCTGCTGACCTACCTTGAAGACAATGATCTCCTCAGTGACCGTCAATATGGCTTTCGCCGGGGACGGTCAACTGGCGATCTTCTTGTGTATGTCACGCACTGCTGGGGCGAAGCCATCGAGAGACACGGCGAAGCACTTGCTGTGTCGCTCGATATCTCGAAGGCTTTTGACAGGGTCTGGCACGCAGGTCTACTCAACAAGCTTCCTGCTTATGGCATCCCAGCTGGTTTTTGTTGCTGGATATCAGACTTCCTAAGTGAACGGTCGATCCGAGTAGTCGTTGACGGCTGCTCCTCTGACCTCATGGCTATTGATGCCGGAGTTCCTCAGGGGTCTGTTCTCTCTGCAACTCTTTTCCTGCTACACATCAATGACCTACTTCAGCCTGGTATTATTGGGTTCGCAGATGACAGTACGGTTTCAGAGAGATACTTGTCCAGCGCAATAACCGGCGGGGATGAAGTCCGTTCCTTGAGAGAGACCATGGTAGAGCGGACAAATTTGACCTTAAGCGTTGTCTCCCAGTGGGGTGATGACAATCTGGTCACTTTTAACGCCACCAAAATACAGGCGTGTCTTTTTACCGCAAAAAGGAGTCGCTTTGACCAAACTCCTACTTTTCGGGGTGCATCTGTTCCTGTTACTGATCGGCTCGAGCTCCTAGGCATGGAGTTGACATCCAGTCTCGACTTCGGCGCCACCATCGAGTACAAAGCTCAAATTGCGGCCAAAAAGCTGGGCATCCTAAATAGGGTGAAGCGATACTTTAGGCCTGGACAGCTTCTAACCCTTTACAAAGCACAAGTCCGATCCTGCATGGAGTATTGTAGCCACCTTTGGGATGGTTCAGCTAAGTATCAGCTTGCCGCACTTGACTCGGTGGAACGCACAGCTAAGAGGCTCATCGGTGACGCAAAACTGGTGGATGCCAAGCTACATAGCTTGGCTCATCGCCGTAAGGTTGCCTGCTTATCGGTCTTCTACAGATTGTACTTCGGTGAGTGTGCCCAAGAACTCCACGACCTCATCCCACCGGCCCCCTTCTACCATCGGACATCCAGACGCACTGCATCTTACCATCCCTACCTTGTTAGCTATTCCACCAATTCGCACTAAGTGTTTCCAAACGTCTTTCATAATGCGCACAGCAAAGGAGTGGAACTCTCTGCCTGCGTCTGTGTTTCCAAAAGCTTACAGCCCTAATCTCTTCAAAGTTAGAATGAACAGGCTCCTTCTGGGTAAGCTCGCTCCATCGTAGACTTTGTCTCTGCCATATCTGACATTGACTAGAGTCAAGAGCAAACCCATCACTAATAAAAAAAAAAAAAAAAAAAAGGTAATCTATGCCATAGGATCTGGATTTATATTTTTGATCTCCTTAATTCTATCAAGATATCAATGAAGGATAGCAAAAATTACTTTTACAATACTCAGTACTCCAACGACGCCGTGTATGAAACAAAAGGGCACCATTTCCGGAACCGGAAAAAATATGAGTCGTATCCAGAGATTCAAAACATTCGTGTTCCTTGATTAACTCGAGGCGTCGAGAAAGTCCTTAACAAATGCTTTATGTGTACTGCCACGGCCCAGCGAGTGAGAAACAAGCGATATAATGTCTAATAGACCTTAATTGGCAGTTGACACACGGTACGGTTATTATGGCGGTTTTAAATTAATTCGTGTGGGATCCCTCTTCAGTTACTGGTTTACATGGGGGATTGTAGTGTATTTGTTGATTTGGTCTACTTTTAGGTGTAATTGTTTGATTGAATACCGTAATTAGGAATGGTTTTTTAAGGTAAGATATTATGTTGGTTGCCAAGAATGGTCTATGGATCTAGAGTCCGGCTCTGGCTTAATGCACTATCGGGAGCGAAATGGCATGGGAAGCAACCACCTCCATCTGTGAATCAGTAATGCAAGCGAAAGAGGAGGCGTAACGTGTGAGTGAGAGGCAAACCTCACGCCCCAGCCGCCGCAGAAGAAGAATACGCCCCGGGCGTCGGAAGTCGCAGGGCGATTTCCGGCCACCATAGGTGCGGGCTTGCGGTCGACGACCGATGGGTGGCTTGCCGTCCGACAAGGACCAGGCCCGGGTCGACGCCGCGTTGTGTTCCAAGCGTGCCTCAAAGAGATGTCAGCATAACTACCGGGGTCCGCTAGGGCCAGTGCCTGCCAGGGTTGCGGAATTTTTTCGAAAGAGTTACCGCAGCCCTGGAACGCAAAAGGCATTTCAGAGAACACGGGTGGGTTTTAGACAGCAAGAGTCTAACACTCCCTTCCACTCAGTCCAGACCGGAAGGAGTCGTTGGTGATTGCCCTAACAAAAAAGGGATCCAGAGTGAATTGGAAGTATGGTTACGTCATGGATTGTACATTTATCTATAGTTTAAACCATATTGATGTATAAATACAATGTGCGATTGTTTGTTTTCCCAAATAAAATAAAATAAAAAATAAAAAAATAAAATGGTTGCACAGAGAGAAACCGTCGCGGTCACAGAGTAAAGTCCCGCAAAAAAAATTGAGGATCCTCCGACCAGACGGTTATTGTGTCTGGTGGGCAACTGCTCGATAGTTGTTATTCAGGCTGTAGTATCTGTTCAAATTGCACGGTAAACTCTGATATCGCGATTCATGATTTTGTTAAGTTATTTCGCAGCTGTTGGGATAGAAGATACTACAGCTAATAAGAGTAACCTACCATTATTTCTGGCGATTTCGTTAGCCTCTACAGTCGTCTGTTACTTACGATTGTTCTATGAAAATGATGAAAAGACTAATTTATAATGAATTTACTAGCTTTTTCCGGGCTTCGCTTCCACGGTCTATCACACAAGTATTGCGTATTAATACAGGATAAAACAGCTTTTCGCATTCAGCGATGGTATAGTTTTCTCTTGGGGAAATAATTTTCATAATCGTATCAGTATTTTCAGATCCTCCTAACAAGCAATTTTATTTTGCCTGTATGCTTGAGAAGTTTCTAAATAATAACTTCGACCAGTAGGTATACTGCCGATATCAGTAGATCAACTAGTCGACATAATAACACGATTAGGTACATTTTAATTGATATCAGTGGCTTTGCGGTTGTTTTATACTGCATGAATGATAAATTAGAATTTGCGGCCATTGTTATTCCACTCATAACATCGAGCTGTGGGATAGTAAAATACTAGCACAACCCATTAAATAGCACATTTGGGAGTCGTTGAAAAGTTATTTATTTTGTTAGTCTGTGTTTTGAAACTTATCAATTCTAAACTGAGTAAAGACAAAATAATATGTCCGTAGCTCGGAAAAAAAAATTTGATTCCTTAGGGAAGATAGTTTTTTCAAATAATATGGAAATGGTTTACTGAAACTTATTCTTGATCTAAATAAACTGATTTACCACAATTTTAATACTGTTTTTTACGTCAATGTAAGCAAACATTTCAAAACTACCTACATATTCGTATGAATCAGTAATCAGTACGTATGTAATCGCACCTACGCACACGACGCGACTCGCGACGGGGTGATATTCATTCTTCTCATCTTCATCAATTGAGTAAATCTTCAAAGATAACTTCTATCTAAAGAAGTAAAGAGTGCTTTAAAGGTTTGAAAACTCATGGTTTCCCCTTTCATATTCGGAAATATGAGATTTCAAAACCACAAAATGTTGACTTAGTCCATTTTACCGTAGATGTGAAAATAGTTTGTTTTGGATTTATTTGCATTAAATTTTAGTGAACACTGACCACAAATCCCCAAACGGAACTGCGGTCTGTAATTATTTGAGATATTCAATAAAAACTAAATGTGCCGGTTGCTATACGTAGAAATCCCATTCACAATAGTGTATGTCACGCTGTGGTATACACTATCAATGATATAGTGGTAAGGCCTGCTGGAATGAAGTAAGTTACAGTTCTCGTCAAATAACTTTGCCCCTCTTAAGTTAGCCATTTGCAAATATCGCGCAGATGCTGTCACGTAGACGGGAGCAAGCGGGACGCAAGCATGCATCGAACGTACACGAGCGACTGAAACATAAAATCGCGCCGCCATAATCCCCGCCCCCATGTCTCTTGCGCATGCGCAGTTGCAGTTTGTTCGTAATTTTGACTACTACGCAGCCACTCGTAGCCAACTTCAGAGGGGCACAGTTATTTGACGAGAACTGTAAAAATGAGTTATTCAATTTTTTTGTAGAAGTGTCACTAATATGTTATTCGCTCCAATTTTGCTATTTCGTAACAGCATAGTATAATAAATTGCGTATGTCTGTTTATCTCTCAACTTACCTTGGCTATGGATAGAAGAAAGGAGGCTCCTAAGTTTTTCAATTGACCAAGGAAAGCAATTCGAAACATTTGGCAAGGATAAAACTGTTACCTTCATTACCTAAGCTTTAAAATCACTTCAAGAGAACAAGTAACTTATTCCTCTCATCACTTGTATGTCCTTTTCTAATGGGGGTAAGCAGACACACTCGAATGCAACACTATCCCTATACACTCCTTTTACTCCGAGTAACTAAACATTATACAGCGTGTTACAGAATGGGTCATTGTACTCATTATGAACACTACTACTGTGAGACCAACTCCGAAATAGCGAAAAAAATCAGATGTCCACTTCATTTTGTCGAGTTACCTAAGTACGTAGACTATTGGAGCTGTCGACCTTTTTTTGGCGATTTCAATTTGTTTTTAACCGACTACCAAAAAAGAAGAAGGTTCTCAATTCCACTGAATTTTTAAAAAATGGAAATTTTAGTTATTTTATACTTTGCAGTATTTTTTGTTTCGAAGTCGGTTGTATTTTTTTGTGAAAAAGTTTTTTTTCTACTGATACAATGACATGTCTACAGTAAACCTGCAACAGAGGTTACAATAATTAATAACGTATAGGTAACAAAATATTCTAAAGCAAACATTTCCCTAGCAACACCAAGTCCCTACACCAAATTAAAGTGATATTCTATTTCATTTTAGCATTGATTGATACTGACAATCTTAATTGGTACCCGGTGCTGTAAAATATGAACACCCACAAAGATATAGAGAGTAAATTTACAGACAAAGGGTAGCTTCACCTAGCCATTTGTTATTTATTGTCAATTTGTGTCCCAGCCTGCAACCGTTCGTTAGTGGCCGTCCGGTAATAAACTTATTAAAAATGCTGGCACTCACACCGTTGTGTAACATTAAAATTGCAGCATGTATGTCAGGAATATAAAATAATGCCCGTTTACCTAGGTCAAAAAGAATGCAAATATTACACACCCATTAGATATAAAATCCTACAAATATTATAAAATGTGAAAGTTTATGTTTGTGTCTCAATCACGCAGTAAAGGATAGCAAAATTTGGGTGAAAGGGGTTTGAAAATTTTTATATTGGAGCTGGCATAGCCATCCAACGCCATTTTTTTTTCAAAATCCCAACGCATAGTGAAACAAATAATAATAGCAAGAGGTTAAGTCACCATGTGAGAACAATAAAAATCTGTAAAAATTAACTAATCACGTGCTTATATGCTGTAGATTGTATTCAAATAACAGTTCCTTGCTTGGTTTATCTTTTATTTGTTTAAGTGTTCTGTACCCATATTCACACCTGTACCTGTTCCTTAGTAACTACCTGTCTTATTCTATTACCTACCTGTAAAGATAAGGAAACGTATGATAAAACCTATAACAATTTGAATCATAGCAACAAAATCGATCCATGCTTGGAACACCGAAATATTGATTTATGGCGATTTAGGACAAACTAGATCTCCTTTTGGAACAGTTTCAACTTTACTCGTCCAGCTTATTGGACTGTTACACCAAAAACTAATACTAGTCGATATACTTGTGACTAGTTCTCGGTGTGAAAGCCTCCTTAAAAAGTTTTAGGGGACAGACTGGCAGCAATTTGTTAAATTGACGGCTATATACTTTGGTAGCTGAAAAAGATTTGAACAAAAGAATGACTGAGTTTTACTGTCTGATTTTATTACAGTGACTTAGGTTTTAGGTACGTGCCCAAAGTAAAACGTGCCAACTACGAAATTCACTTAATCTTGTTTTTTTTAAACAATTTTTAGCCGCCTGCTGGTTTAATCTGAGCAATAGCTATGCTGCCAAGCTATTTTGCAATCTGCTGATGGCAGGTTTTTGGTGTGTTCTCAGCTGCAACATCTTACACTGATAGTTTTTATATTGTTAAAGACAATCACTGTAAGATGCTAAAGCCATCCACTCATCATCATCATTATCATCATATCAGCCGAAAGACGTGCACTGCTGGACATAAGCCTCCCTAATAGCAATCCACTCATTGTGTATCAAATAAAAATGTTAGTTTTCTCGCACAATGTTGCACAAGTTCAACCTAGTTCAGGCAAATAAGCAACTGTGATTTTTAAATTTTTTAACATATTTTATTGTAAATGTGCCCCTTTTGTCTAGGTTACCGTTATTAAAATATAGTTGATAATATAATTATTATAAACTGCAAAATTAGCTACTACTTATTTGTTTTAGGCAAATAATTTTTATTTCGCTACTTACACAACTGTGTAAATGTATCCACTTTGTATACACCTACGCCGCTGTGTGTTTATGAATTATTTGTTTTTCCCCAACTTGCCTGGAAAATTATAACGTCTACGTCCAATAAATGGGGCTATCTGACTGTCGGAGCAATTTATTCGTAACTACAGTTATAACAGTAAAAAGTTTTCCGTGGTTTATTTTCCTATTATTTTCGTGGTAGCTCTTGTTAGTTGGTGATTTTGTTTATAAACAAGTGATCATTCATATACCTATATTTGCCAAATTCTTAACCCTTTCTGAAATTGCATCAGTTTTTTTCTATGCAGACAAAGCTCGAAGATATGAAAGTTGTATTTTGAAAATAGGGCAATTTAGTTTTAGTTAATATCGAGCATTTCGAAAATCATCGTCTCATTGTTGTGCACTTCTTGTCTGTCTGAGCCTCTACATAAAACGTGTAACAGAATAAATGCAATACCACTTAAGGCGTAATTGTACTCATCATTATGAACAACTTTCACCATGGGACCAGCACTGAAATCATCAAATAAAATCGACTGGTCCATACATTTATGTGCGCATAACTCGACAAAATGTACTGAACAGCTGATATTCTTTCGCGTTTTCGGGGTTGATCCCATAGTAATAGTTGTTCATAATTATGAGTACAATGATCCCTTATGAGGTATTGCGTTTATTCTGTTATATATTGTATGTAGACTTTTTATTCTTATAAAAAAGATTTAGTTTGCACGTGTATACGCCTCCCTAAATGCTCGACAGAACACCCCATAGAATCATATGTATTTGACAATATTTTTATTAGTGTCGGTACAACTTGAACGGTCTCGACAAACATCCTCGTTGTTTAAACGAAGAGTTCCTATTTACAATTGTTTCCTAGAACGTTTTCAAGAGATTAAACTTAAGTTGGGTAATATTTTTCAGACGCTTGAACTGAAAACTTCTCCTTTGTCGAAGAGTCTCGGGCGTTCGTATATGTACCTACTTTTATTATGTAGATATTGTTAAGTCGCCTTGCTTTTGGTAGACGGTCGTGTGTAAATATTTTTCATAGGGGTCATAAAATATTTATGATCTTCTGGTTCTACATGTTTTGATAAAAATCTATGGAGAATGTGTTATATAATATTTAGTACACATATAACATTGGTAACCCCGTAGCCACTCACATTATGTTCATACCTACACAGCCTATTGTTATAAAAAACTATATTAGGTGTAACAAAACGCGATGCAGAGTAACGGTGTTTAATTATTTATTTCATCATCTGCCAAGCCTTTTCCCAACTGTGTTGGGCACCAGTCGAACTGGATTCAGCTATAAACCAATATTTTACGTGGAGCGGCTAAACCAGACCTCTACAACCCATTAACTGGGTAACACGGTACTTCTTGGCAAGACTGGTGATCAGATTTTCTGACAATCTGTAACAACTGCCAAAGATCTACAAATGACAACCAGAACCAACGACTTAACATGCTTTCCGAGGTACGGAGGAGTCTCGATATTTTAAGATGGTCACCCATCGACAGACCGACCTTTGCTAGCGGTGCTTAACCTTGAAGATCGACCTGAACGGCAGTTATTATTTACCCATGAATTATTTTACCTCTTTATTTTATCTAACCACCAAACTTACCGACTTCCCGCAAAGCCACCAAAATACATATAAACAATATATTTTTTCTATAAATCCGGGCAGCGGTCAAATCAGGCACATTAATCAGGAGTTGCCCGGCGTATCGGAGCATCCTGGGCAATACCAAGTAGCTCTGTGATTTATTGGCTTGGCAGAAAGCGTCTGCCACCTGTCTGCCAAATACTTGGCAACGAAACTTTCTGCTATGGCTCCGGTTTTGGGATGCATAGGTAGTTTATACTATGAAAGTTTAGATTTATTTTTTTACCTGTGTTGGTTTATGCAGGTCCGTGTCGTTTCTTGAGTTCCATTTATTTTCAATCGTTTTAGGTGCTGAAAGTCAGATAGAATTTTGGTTTTCTAATTAAACACTTGCGTATGATTTACATAAGATTTCATACAGAACTCTTTTTCATGTGTATCAATAATGCTGAAATATACTCTGATATTGGAAATTCGCCTAAAACCGAAAGATTAGTATTGAAGAAGAGGAAGCTTTTCGGTAAAAGAGAAAAAAACTTATGTTTTTATGAAACTCATTGACTATAGCTTGACTCATCAGTTTGTGAGCACACGCTGAAGAGTGAGATAAAACAAAATGGGGTAGGAAAGGCATCAAGAAATTCGGGGAATTTACTACGTGTGAGGTAATGAACGGATTTTCTTTGAGAAAACTACCAGCAGTAAAACTTTGATATTAGTTTTTGTTATTTCACACTTGAACGATTGCTGAAAGAGGGGAGTACTCAAATGTTTGAAGGGGAAACTTTAAATAACTATTTTAAAGTCACTTTGCCTGATTGATTCAACTTTAAGGCTGAGGGCTAAAGTAGCAGGTTCTATTTACTCGGGTTTAAATACACAAGTTTTTCGAAAAGGCAGTGGAATAAAATCTGCTGGTTAGTATTTCATTAAAATGGACGATTTTTAGAAGAGAATTTGAAGGGCACAGTGGAAAAGCAAGGAATGTCACATACAATTGATTTGTTTTTTTTTATTCTTGCTAATAATTACAAACACTTACTTTTTCTGAAAATATAAAATTAATATTAGGTACACAAACACTGAATTGTGACGTTTCTTTTTGAACTTCTTCTTGAAGATTGGCTTGGAGTGGGGATACGCCGATGTGTTTATGGTCTGACATAAACACATCTGACAAAATGTTACAGCCAGGCACACAATGCTTGAATAAGTTTTTTCCAAAACACCGTAGTTATGTCTCTTCACGAGCCGGGTATTGTACTACATGTCTGGTACTCATAGGTACCTAATACTCGGGTACCCGAACCGCATTTCATTATTTGCTTACAACAAGATCGCGTTAACTCCAGACAGTCGTGCTATTAATTAAATCTGTTTGCCGTTTGATTGACTCTATTTGCTTCAGACTTAATTAACATTCTCGTAAATGACATCATATGACGGTGTTTAGTTCCGAACTGTTCGTCTTTACTGAGATGCTTTGAGATACCCCCTAATACTACGTTGTAATATTCCATGAAAATATGAAGACAGTTTAGAAGGTTTAAGGATATGGTTGAAGCCGACTGATAGTAATCCTCTGCAAGAGAATGCTCATGGATTAATCTAAAAACGTGTTCCTTTTGATATCCCATAACTTTAAGGTTTTCTATGAGTAGAAATAATGTTAAATATCTCAGAAACATGGGTTCCGAAACGCATAGTTACGCAGCTAACACCAAATTTGACTAAAATAATTCAAAAATATTGTCACGAGTATAATATCATAATTATGCAATCGATTCTCTTATGTGGTTTATAAATACCCTAGAGTTATGGGGTATCAGAAAAAATACGTTTCATATAAAAGCGAAAAGTCACTCACTGATTAATCACAAAATCTCGAAAACTACTTGACCTATGAAGATGAAATTTGGCACGGAGATAGATTATGATAAGGTGACGTCAGCTAAGAAAGTATTTAAGGAAACTAATGGAGTTAACTAGGGGAAGGAAGTCGCGGGCGAAGTGCTACTAAATACATATTATATATAATCGTATTTGTTGATAAATAAAGTTGAGAGGGTTTACTCCTTACGGTATTTCATAGAAACTCACATCTAACTTTCTAGACCGTATAATCAAGTTTTATTAAAATCGGTTCATTTTTTCCAAGAATATAAATTGAGACACTTTTTTATGAAATACCACTACAAAAACAAAGTCTAGCTAGACCAAGACCATTCCTTACATTCTATGACCTCTTTGTTCTTTACTTTTTGGCTTTCTTACGAAATTGTTTTAACCTATAAGTTTTCAGAGAGTGAGGTGAGAATCTGAGTCCCATGTGCATGTCTGTCGCATTCTGTCAAATATGTATTGAAATTATGGCTTTTTGGACAGATTGCAATAAGACGCGGATACGAACGTAGTATAAATGAGTGGAATTTGCCCTCTGGGTGCACCGACGGGATAAAAGGATCGAGGAACTACCTACATCCTACTGTAACATAGAAAATATTAAGGTGTTTGTAGTAGCATTTAAGTACGATCGAAAACTATTCGTTTGTAACTATTTTAGTTGTAATAAAAATAGTTATCTGCATTATCGCATTAGGTGACAAACCTGTAAAGATATTGTATGATGGGAAATAAATAAATATAAATAAATAAATAGTACATTTTCTCGAGTAATTTCTCGTAGAAGAAATCTTTTTTCTACGAGAAATAACCAAAAGAGAACCAATTTTTATCAGATGGCCAAACAATTTGCTGTCAAACTAAAAAAAAAACTGTTCAAAAATTCTTCATTTTCATACATTTTTGACAGATTGCGACTGAGATGGAAGTGCGAACGTTACTTGAAAATTAGTAGAATTTTGGCACTCAGGTTTTTCCATAGGAGTTTTTATGGTTCGAACTCTGCTAAAGCTAGTAGCTAATAGAACTGAATTTCAAATAACAGACTAGAGAAAGAACATATCAAAGGCCAATAAGGTTGATGATCATAAAATACATAAAGATTATCCCGACTTCGAGAGCTTAAGTTTCTAGGGTGAGTCATGCGTTCACTATCCTCGTTACAGGCACTTCTTACAAACGGATAAAGCTACTTGCAGCTATTCAAGCGCTTTAACTTTGTTTTAACCTAGTTTGCTGTAGGAAAGTAATAAAATAAATGAAAAGAACTAGTTGCAGCGACTGAAGCGCATCGGATAATATGTTTTGCGGCAAGCATAGGGATTTAACAACAAATACTAACTGATGGACACTGCAAGTAAATTGGGTTTAGGGGCCTCATCATGCCTTTTTCTCATGTTGTTTGTGTTCAGAGCAACACATTTTCTTCTTCTTTTTCAGCATAAAGCTATCATTCACTTCCTTTTGCTTTCATACCATTCTTCACTCAATCCATCCATGTTTACTATGCCCCCCACTATGCCTCTCTACGAATGTCCTCTTCAACATATTACATACTAGCTGCCGCCCGCGGCTCCGCCCGCGTGAATGTAGAAAATTATCCAAGGGAACATACTCCCAGAATAAAAGTATCTTATGTGTTATATCCAGACTAGAATTTACCTCTGTGCCAAATTTCATCAAGATCCATTCAATAGTTTTTGCATGAAAGAGTAACAAACATTTATACATACAAACTCATGCGTTTATAATGTTAGTAAGGATTTTCTTTTGTCACATAAGAGTCATCCTACAACAACGCAACCCCATTATGTTACTGGTGGCACCACTTTAAACATTGGGCTTACTGACCGTACTTAGGCATACTAGTTGGTAATCGATTAAAAACTCTGTGGAAATTGAAAACAAGTCAAATCTATTCATTCATATAGACTGGTAAACGTTCTTAAGAAAATTAGCCCCTTTATATTCACTTACTTAAAGGATCTAAAGAATTTAGCTTTCTAACTACGTATACGCTTGGTAAATCGAGTGATGACCGCAATGTATTTTCAGTAGAGCATATTTATTAAGGCGGTCTGCTATCCAAGCTCTAATTACTAAGTTAGATTCTAGAACGCAGTATTCCGAAAGTTATTAAAGCCCCAGCCAATATTGATCGAAGTTTAAAAGTAATCGGGGTTAACACGGTTCAAAAATATTTACCTACAATTAATATTTTAGATTGTCAAAGTTGTTACTTAAACTAATGTTAGGCTAACACAGAGGTGGTTGGAGTTGAGAGTTTTCATTGCTATACTAATCTAAAATTCTACTTAGAAAGTAAACTGGTAATGTACCTAATCTTTACATACTTTTGTTGAAATTATATAAGAATTTTCTCATAATTCGAGATAACATTTTTTAAGCAGATCTAATTAAATTTTCTGAAAAGTTGGCTCGTACTGACTTGCAATAATTTTGTATTTATTGGTGTTTTCAATAATTTCACAAATTTAGATATTTTGAAACACATTGTTATCAAATTAGTTACTAACTATTTACAGAAGTTATAGTTTTCAGCATTCTCAATATTGATGAAATGCATTGACTTTCTAAATATAAAAAAAAGAAATAATGAGCTGTCCTGAATTGAGTTCTACCGTGACCCTTTACGTTCTACAGAAATGAAAAACGGTTCATATCTATTGTTCGTGTCGTGTATCTACGAAGGGATATAAGGGAAAGGTCAATGTAGTAATGTGTGTGTGTGGTAATGTGTGTTTATTGTAAGTTTATCTGGCGCCTACCATATCGCGAATTATGCACCCCACACTTACATAAGTAAACTACTGATTCATACCATAAAAGAAGTACATACAACGGTGTCTGGAACGCTATAATTAATGACTCCTAGCCCGTTACTAATTGAGTGGATCCAGTGAGAAGACGCGACGGCGACGATTTAAAAATACATTTTCTTAGCAAGTTTGTTCCGAGTCGCCGGCCAGTGATATCGGTCTACTAGTTTCTACATTGTTATTTCTTTATGATTGTTTTGAATTTGGGAGACATTGAGTTGGGATTTTATTTTGAAGTAATAGTGTTGTAATCTAAGAAAGCTGACGGATGTTATATAATTGATGTTATAAAAAAAAAAGTGGCAACACTGCCCAAGTGACATGTGAAATTTTTGTACCGTATTTCAAAATTAAATTTAATTAGTTTATCAGTAAAATAAGGGTGTAATTGTTTGTGTTAATGTAATATAACTGCATAAATACCCAGGATTATTGTATTCCTGTAAATATAGCAAGGGAATCAGTTTTTATTACCTACCGGCTGTCACCGGTAACCTAAAAAAACCGCAAGCTCAAAGCTGACGATTGAATTAAGGAATTAAACGGGGAAGTATTGATTACTTTAATTTTTTTTAATAGCACACATTCATCACTTTATCTCAGTAGGACATCCACGCAATGTTTTGAATTTATAATACCACGATTGGTGAACTATCTGTCGGTACAACTAATTGTAAGTGGTCATCACTGTCTATGGTCTTGGTGGCAATGTTACCACAAACGTACACCGTTGAAAATCGTCGGCTGTGTTTATTGTAGCTTTCGTTTTGGGATTTTGAGTAAATAATGATTTTTAGATGATTAGGTTGCGATGTATATAGGTTACGATGAGGTTGGCCGCAGTTTTTGTTTTCAAATCCAAAGGCGTAGGTTTGGATTAGAAAGATAAAACTGCTGACCTATGAATAAGCTGTTTCTTATCAATAATACTGAAAATGTCTTAATCCAGAGTGATTTCAGAGCCTTCTCCACCATACTAATTACAAAGTATTATTTAGTCTTTTCTTTCACTCCCAATGTATGCGCAATGCAGGTATCGATGCTGCTATTCTTAACGTTAAATTCGCGCCTCGATATCGGTTCGAAAACAAAAGAGTATCGTTATCTCGAACGCCTGTATCCGAGTTAGTATTGATACAATAAAAGCTGTTTTTCTTAACCAACAATGAAGCTATAAAAGTCTAACATTGGCGTACAATTTCATACCGTATTCAGTTGGGATTTTACTGAACGATACGTTTACGATACGATACTAGTTTTTTTGACTAAATGCAACCGCTTGTACTATACGATATTTGTTTTCGCAAATATTTTTCACTAGCTTTTGCCCGCGACTTCGTTCGCGCATATCCCGTTTTTCCCGTTCCCGTAAGAATATCTCATTCTCTTATAGCTTAAAAGCTGTTTCATGATTATGGCTAACAAATACAAAAATATTTTTTACAACAAATACGACTGACAGTTCCAGAAATTAGCGCGTTCAAACAAACAAACTCTTCAGCTATATTAAGAATAGATTGTGTTTATTTTGTGTTGTAAAAATGTAATAAATGAACAACTAAGAATTATTCAGCAACTTTTCACATTCCATTTGTTTTACTGCTTAGATTTACATTTATGTACGTACATGTTATGTATGCAAAACGCTTAATTCGATCAACAAAGCATTAAACCAAGCAACCATCCAGATTAGCGGTTATTTCATTATTCATCCCAGAAAACTATTACGGCTTTCTACAAGAAAATCCTTCACGTGTGCGTCTATTCATGGGCTGAGCTCCACAATGATCGTATAACAATAAGGTGTCCTCAGTTTTCACAACACCACAATGGAGACTGGAAGCATATAAAGTCGCCTTGTTCCCACTAATTAATCTGCTTATTCAGGCTCCGTTGAGAGAAAAATTAACTTCCCTTGAAAGGGACAATTGTGTTCTGTAGTGTATTTTTTTATAATTAAATAACGTGTCAAAAGGAATGTGGGGTCTGTTAGTGAAAATGCTTTCTGGCTCTCGTTATAATATTGACAATTCCTTTATTTTTGGAGCTCACTATTTTTGTTTTTTCAGTCGGTCTTTACGGCAAAAAGATCGACTAAGAATTTAATATTAAGGGCGTTTCAGAGGTCGTTGTTATGGCATTTCTGGTCGACAAGGTCCTTCAAAAGGACTCAGAATGACAGTTTTATAATCTGTCTTAAAAACTGTATGTATTTTTTTACTGTATTTTCGAAAGGTAGTAAGTTAATTCGTTTCTTAACAAAGCTTTTCCTTTTTATTTTAAAAACAAGTTAGGTATATATTTTTCAAGAACATCGCCCATATAAAACTAAAACAATTTATAAGAAACGATAACACCAGGTAAGTTAAATATTTTAAAAACTCTTTAGAAAATATTTTCATTCCTGCACAAGGTAAAACGCAATTTGCATGCATAGATAGCGTCCGTTGCAGTTATGAAATATATCCCTGCATCTACAAGTTGGCTGGCTAATACGAACGAATTCCGTCCATTGCGGGATTAGTAAATACTATGATAGAGGTACTGTATGCGAGAGGAGTAATGGATATGATCCTCTAGACGATGATCCGATACGGCGAGAGGGAGTGTATCAAATTGCTACTTATAATTCATTTCGTAGCGACATGGATGAAATGAAACTGAGTCCCTTGTGGTTATATTTTGTGAGATTTTTCCTTTTGACTAGAAGAGCTTTATAAATATATCAGATTGATTGATTTTTGTTCGATCAGAGTACAGGCTCAAATGGTGAAGCCGCGCTTTCAACAGATTTGTCTTGGATGGGCGACTATTATTTTAGCATCATGTTTTTTTTTACCAATAACGTTTCGCGGCATAATACAATAGTTAAATTGAAAACCGTGCATTCTCCTTAAACGATGATCAATGCACACAAATAAATTTTTCAAAGAAGAAAACTATTTCAAGTTTTTAAAAAAGATTTGAACAAAAATAAAATGTCGCTTAAAAACAAAACAAAATATTAAGTTGACGAGCAGTTACGACTGTAAGCGAGAACGTGTCGTGTGCCCCTCGTTCTTGCACTAGTTCGCCTGTGTTACTAAGATAATGCCTCGCATACAAGTTAGTGCAAACTAAAGCAAGCGAGTTACGGCGCGCGCGGCCTTAACAGTTGCTGGAAAGTTTAATTTTTGAACGTACGAGAATATTGTTTTAATAAGAATAGGATGCTAGTAATGGCGGGGTTTTAGTTGAAATTAGAATGTTTTTGAACTAAAGTTTTGAATTGCATGTGTTGTAATTGTTAAAGTTCTTTCTGCAACTGTTAGTTGTTGATGTTAGTATGTTTGGGACAAAAACAAAATAAATCTTAAATGAGCCAGGTGTATTGGTATGTGCATTTAGCGGACCATACCATCATGATAACGTTTTAAGAGAGAGACGGAGCTACAAAGGACGAATAGCACTATCCCTTTTTCACAACGGAAGCTTGATGGCATTGACACGTCATAGCCGCTGAATGCCTCGGATAAATGATAATGGTACCTCTATTTAAAAAAAAATAATGAGGCATTAATTAACTTGTAGACAACAAATTCAATCCAAACACTAATCATTACTTATTGGTTCATTAAGTTTTTCTGAGTGCAGGCAAGAGATTCAGTAAGGAACATTTTTACTGAATGCCACGAGCGATTTCTGTTGATGAGTAAAAAACACTCGCTCAAACCTTAACTAAATTTCTACTAAAATCTTTGCGAAGTAAAATATAAAATTGTGAAAAACGATCTCTACGACTGATTGGCAATTACACAACGCAAATCAATAGAGTTCCGTAAACAACTCTATTAGCCAGTGGAGTGTTAACATCGAGTTAAGTCTGTGATGTTTTCTTAACGGAACTAGGTGACAGTTAAATTATAATTTCAGTCCAATAGAATTAAACTTTGATGCTAGCAAGGAATACTAGTATTCAACTATAAAACGTTTTAACTACCTATCCTAACTTAAAGTGCTCAAGCACAGAATATTAATATTTTAGTCTTTGTTCGAGGCTCGAAACTCAAAATTTCTTATAAAGTGACGGAACGCAACATTTTAAAATGTAACTTACCAGTACGCTCCAAGACAGGCATCGCCAATTTTAATTATATGTCTGCGATAATAAAGTGGGACTGGGCAGATTATACTCAGAGGATGCATCAAGACTGATGAGGCAGGATGTCACGCAGTGGGCACCTGAAGACAGCTGTCGTACGGCTAAGAAACGCTGGCGCGACGATTTAGACAGGTTTCTGGCGGATTGGCTGGAGAAGGTAACCAGAACGAGCGTTGAAAAACTCTAGGGGCAGACATTTTCCCAGCAGTGGGACTTTATAGGTATGTCGAAAAAATAATTAAGCCTTTGTAGATGGTTTAAAAATGTTACGTTTTTAGAAGGACAGGTCCACGAAACTACACGTAACTTGTCTTTTAGCATAGAAAAATAAACATCGTTGTGTTTGGACCATGAGTACAAAAATATTGTACCAAACAAGACGAGAATTCTTGTCAATAATAAAGTTCCGCTAGAGGTAGGTAAGGTCCTAGTAGATTTACTACATGAGTCAGCACTTCAGCAGCCCTTTCCCCTAGTAAGTTTTTACGACCTACATGGGATATTAACTAACCCATATATTTTACTGTTGTTTTGTTGATCTTTCATAGAATTGGTGTATTGGAAGTGCCTTTCATCTACACATACCTACCAACTTGACAAAGCTCGTCATCTTAAATAAAATATGTCTGAAGATGTCACAATCATTTCACTTTTTCAGAAACATACTGGCAAAAATACTAAATTAACATTATTTTCTCAACTCTTTTTTCTGACAATTCTTAATTTCCGTAAAGTCAATCAATGTTAAACACCTTACTATAAATAGATATTAATCTGAATACACATTCATGATATTCTTCATGTTTTCTCGATGACATCAAGCGAAATTAAATTTTAACAACTTTCCGTATGTAGCAGACGCCGTCATTTCCGAGAAAAATAATCATACCTTAAAAATCTTATCAGACGCTCCGCAATCATAAACGAATACTAAAATATGCAGAATCGAACGCATGAAATAAATTGTCGATAATCATACCGTACGCAATATGCAATCGAATGCAGTCGCACGAAAAATATTGGAATCTATCCAATAAGTTGATGTAATGAAAGCGACTTTACTGCCATGCTTTGGGGGGAGGGTATCCAAGACGTTTGCAATTTCCGAACAAAATCTTTGTACGTTTTACGAGCAAGACAATAGATGTTTACTGGCGAACGGTGTTGGCAGACGGCCGAAGCGGCGATGCGAACAACTCATTTTACGCTCCGTGTCGTCTACTCGATCAGCATCCCTATTCCCGATCAATCGACGTGAAACACCGAGGTGTGCAGCTCTGCACTATAAGTAAAATGTATTGTAACAGTTACAATTCCAATGGATTTTCCTTAAAACAGAATAAGGATAGAAATGTTTCGTACAAAACATTGATTCTTTAGGACGGACTTTAAATGTGATTCTGTTGTGATAAATGACGATCGTTAGTTGCATTTCTTTGTTCCTTTGTTGTTGGCGTCTTGTTCTTGTTTTTCTTCGGAATGTGACATTAATTTGTGACGAAATGACAGACATTTCTTAGTTTTTGCTGAGATAGCTACAGATTTTTCTTTCTTAACAGTTTCTCTTTTATAAAGTTATTTTTAGGAATGGCAGCTTGTATTTTTGTCTTGTTTACAATGAAGGTCTTTTGATATGAATTTGAATAGATGCATGTTGGATAAATTTAGACCGCTTCCTAAACTAATCGCCCATTATATTTACCTCGACATGTAAAAAATAATAACAACTAACAAACACAAGCAAAAAAAAACCGTGACCCAACAAAAGATTTCTTAAGAAACTGCTGTAAAGAACACCAAAAGACACTGAAGGCGTTGCAGACGACGGCAAAATCAGATACGATTCATTAGTGTAACGAGCTTTTAATATTTAAGGGTCCGCTTTGATTGGAACGGCTTGAAAGTGTCAGAGGTTGCTTGAGGGCCACATGCTTTGAATCCACGACACGTACTTACCTTTTCAACGTATGAAAAGTACCACTTGAGTTTTTGACACTTTCTTAAACTTTGATGTGGGATTTTTGGTGCAGTTATTGAGGTGTCATGGCCTGTGTAGCTATGTGATTTGGGGAGAACTAAAGAGAAATTGCCTTAAATGAGCATTTGTGATAAAATTATTCGAAGTGGCCATAATTACCACAACAGTAAAGAAAAAAACTCTATATCTATAGGGATGAATGCTTATGTATAGTGCTTCACAAAAATGATACCTATATACTTTTGAGCTAGAACTAAACAGTAACGGCTAATTATTTTTGAGGCGAATAACAACTTATTAGGCGACTAACTATTTGGTGGCAAAAAATAATGACTTGGCGGCTAATATTAACAGTGGGATGTCATACGTATATGTGTTTTAATTGGTGTAAGAGCAATAATATAAAGCTGCTACTTTATACTTAAAATGCTACTTCACTATAGCTGCCAACCTATTATTTTTGCTACCCATCTTAATTATCTTTAAACCCTATAACAGGTTAGTTTGTCGCCGCGTTAAATACATGCCAATAGTAATCATCGGTAGTAGTAATCGGTGCAAATGGTAGTTAAAACTATTGTTTAATCGAAGACCCGTTATAATTTTAAGGTGCACTTAAACAATCAACCTTTATGTGTAAAAATGGCTATAGACTTAAAGGTTGTAGATCTATCTATAACAAACCTACATACCTTCCCAAAACATTCTCTTTACACTGAACTCATAAAGTTAAAAAACAGCTTATTATTATGTAAAATTGCACCCCCGAGTTGTTGAAAGGGTTGATACTCTAGAGAGGTGTCGAATCATTCAAACGAACTCACTAACACTCTCCCTTGGGTTTTCCTGCACCCCGGTGATGTTTGGTGCAAATTATAAACTCTAACGTACGTAACGTAACCTATAGTATACACGTTAAAGATGTCCTGTAACGGAGATCAGTGCTCCACTCATTTCATTGACAGTCTTCATTTTAAAAACGGAAATGAAGCCTGCCAACGTCTTGTAGCGACATCTGTCGTGATTCTTCAAATTTTAGTTATGAAAAACGAAAATTAAGAAGAGAATTTAGAGAAATGGCTCTGGCCACTTTTGCCATTCTGAAAGGAACAAGTACTATTTATGGGTCCTTTAAGGATGTTATTATAGTTATTGCAAACAAAGGAAAATAGACTTTCTTTTTTCGAATTACGTTTGAAAACCAAAAAACAAAGGTCCAGAAACTAATTTTAACGTAGCAAGTCTACATCGCAACAAAAAGAACCGCGATTCCATCCCGCCAGCTGCGAACTAACTTAACGAAATCCTGCATCGCGATATCAGAGTTTACCGTGTGATTTGAACAGAAATACAACAGTCCGAATATCAACTATTGGGCAGTTGCCCACCGGACACAACAACCGTCTGGTCGGAGGATATTCCCTTTTCCATGAAGGTTTGCGGGACTTTACTCTCTGTACTGCTGCCTCTATAGTTTTTCCGAATAATTGATACTATTATACCTATTAAATGTGCGGTTTCAGTTTAAATTATACGAGATAGATTTAATTATTATGTTACTATCACTATAATTTGTTATACTAGTACTATTATAGGAACTATTGATTGGAAAAAAATTACCTTTAATTTAAGGCTCCTAGGTTTTAATTAAGTTTAGGTAGCGTGATGATTTTTTGATACGAGTTAATGCCAAAGGTGACGATTTTGTTTGCCAAGCGATAAAATCTTTAATTTTCTTTTTTAATTACTAAGTAGTAAGCTGCTAATTTTATCTAGGTGTCAAATTATTTTAGTCACATTGCTGAAAATCAACCACAATATTGTTGAAACTTTTTGTGTTTCGGATTTATTTGACGGAATATCAGAATGGGCAGCGGAGCGGTCTTTGTGATAGTCATCCATCATTATTATTATTATTATTATTATATACTTTATTCTACACCGATAATAACATAAAAAGAACATTAGGTACTAACTAAAACACATGTACAATGGGCGTGTTATAGAAGAAACGTTGAAATAATAGCACGTTTGTGATTCATAACAGTCCCTCGTTTCATTCGATTACATTTGTAAACAAAATATACGGTAAAACACAAGATGAAACTAGATTACGAGCCAATAGGCTAGCACGCGTGCACTTCGTACGCTGTCTGTCAAAAAAATGCCAGCTGTCACGGCGTAGACGCAAACTTGCTACCCTATTCGGGGTTACCCGCTCATATTTTATAAATCGCCATTTATATTCGACCAATTGAAATAAATCACCATTTTAATTTTGAATTTAACAATAATTACTATTCAACCAAATAACACAATCAGTCTCTCATCTTAAATCTTCGATTTACTTTTAATTTAGCTGCGCGCCATCATATTTATTATTTATTTATTCATCACTTACAACTATTATTACAGGTACAACCCAATGCAATAGTGAATCAAACCTAATAATACAATTTTCTATATCCGATAGTAATAGGGATGATTCCTGGTTAAAAAATATATAGGTAATTCTATTTAGTCCGTCAGTTAGATTATCGAAAACTATTGGACACGTATTTTTTGCTATAACAAATCAATTAAAAAGACGAAGATAAAACGCATCAAAGATTCGGAGTGGGGGGTTGTGACGACACGTTTATGTAAAAAAGTACACTTACAAGTGACGTAAAATAACATTTGGCTAGTAAATCTTGCTTACCTTTGCACCACCGTATGTGTCACCGCGGCAAACAAACTACTGCACAAGGTCATGAAATAGAGATGTTCATTTCTTTTTTTTTTCAAAGTTTCTATTTTCAAAGCAATCAGAGTGCCAATTCTACTTATTCTAAGCAATGTTCACATTCGCATCTCAGATGTCAATTTGTCAAAAATTTATGAAATTGTGCCTTTTTTGACAGATAACGAATGAAATGCGAATGCGAACGTTGCTTAAGTCAGTAGAATTGGCCCCCTGATTGTGAACAATATTTTGAACAAAATAGTTTTTTTGTCAAAGTCAAAGTCAAAGTCAAAACGTTTATTTCAATTTGGTCATTAAACGGCACTTTCGAACGTCATCATTTACATTAAAAATAAAATAAAGTGACTCTACTGTCCGTTCGCAAGGGTAGATTCTTATGGAGAAGAACGGACAAGAAACTCCATAGTAACTTAATGAAGCTTATAAGTATATCATATTTTATGGACTCACTGTGGTTTTGTTGCATTTTGTATTTATAATCTACATAAAACATTAGTGTCTTGAATATTAGTGCTATTAAAGCTTCAAATTAAACGACTTCATACAAGACAAAGAGTTGTTTATTTTTTCTTCATAACACCAAAGTAAAATTATCAAAATTAGTGCTTTGTGCATCATTATGAGGCTTGTTATTTCCAGAAAACCTCATACTAATTACATGAAAGTACAAACTGCGTAAATAATTTAAATGAATAACCCTTTACCGTATTACGCTGTACGCTTATGAATTATAACTTAGAATTTAATCCGGCGCCGTTTCTCGTGAATATTACAAAACTGCAATTTCCGTATCAACGAGACGTAAATAAATAACACATCAGGCCATACGCGGATAGTATTAGTGCGTACTTGTAAATTGCTATGCGTTTAGATGAATAATTTATAGGACCGGTAATGAAACAGTAGAAAAATTATTCATTTGTGTCTGGCATTGATAGTGTATTTTATTCAGTAACATTGACTAAAATCATCAGCTTTTTATTCTAGATGGTATCAAACATTATGAATTCTAATAAAATCGCGAAGAAACCATTTTCTTCGCACGTTAACGTTTAAAGGAAAAGCTTCCTCTGAATTATCAATAAAACAGATCCGAAATACATAATTCAAGTTCCATTCCAGTTTAGCAGTCGAAGACTCGCTTTTCCATTGAAAACCTTGCACGGCTACAGTATCAGTAAAAGCATAATTTCCTGTACTGAAATATTTATACCGAGACCGTACGTAGGAACAGCTACGACGGTGCTACGCCGGCGCTACAGTGCTACGCTCGTAGCGCTACAACATTTTGGTTCTACGACAATGCGACCAAAGAGAACTATTTTGCAGTAAGCATTGCAAATCCTCTAGCTAACATTTTATTGTATATTTACTTTTCTAAAACTGAGAACATTTTCTTTCATATAAAATTATACAATGAGCTTGAGTTATGTATCTTTAAAATGTAGTAGGTAGTTTAATATCGCATATCTTTGTTGGTGTTTGTTCGCATTGTTTTAACTTTATTTGGTACTTTACGTAAAACGTACCTAGTTACTAAGTTAATCGCAATGACTATACACATACATACTTTCAGTATCTCGCTAACAAGCAAAAAGCAATTATTTCTGAACACATTTTTATGGTTTTTCTTTCTAAGTTTATGTTTGTTTAGGCTTGTGCTTCTAGTATTGCTAGGGATGTGTACTTTAATTTAACAATATTTTACCAGGAAATCCGATTCAATGAGAATCGCCCACCGGTAATTTTAGAAATTGGTTTATTTTTAGATGGTTTTACTAAGTAAGGAAATTGTTTATTTCTAAAATGAATCTATAATTCGTAGTAGAAAGAAATTATTTCCTTGAAGGATTATTTCTTTGAAGGGTGGGTTTTATAGTAGATTCCGAGAGAACCTTTGTTTAATCTATTTGCAATAAGCAGTATGTTTATACTAAATGAACACACATATATCACCATCTTTGATAATACAAGCTTCCAACGGAATTAAGTAATGTTAATTTCGAGTTGCTCACTGCTTGAAACGAATCTTAAAGATTCTGAGTTAAAAATGGAAGCCTAAACAAAAATGCGCTTGCTTAAGTATTGCGTAGAGTTTTTTTTTATTATTTACACTGATGCTGCATAGGTTGACTTAATGCAACAAGGCATTCTCTCCCTACCAGTCAAACAACCGAGTCAGAGAACCAAGGTTACCGACATAGCCCGAAGGATCGCCAAATTGAAGTGGCAGTGGGCAGGGCACATTGCTCGCAGAACAGATGGTCGATGGGGCCGAAAAGTTTTGGAGTGGCGACCGCGTACCGGAAGACGCAGCGTTGGAAGGCCTCCCACAAGGTGGACCGATGACCTGGTGAGGGTCGCGGGTAATCGATGGATGCGAGACGCACAGGACCGGTTGTTGTGGCGACACTTGGGGGAGGCCTATGTCCAGCAGTGGACGTCTTTCAGCTGATATGATGATGATGATGATGATGATGATGAGTCAAACAACCATATTTCGCATTCGTATCTTTAACACATATTGACAGCTTCAAAATCAACTTAAACACATAAACATCTTTTATTACTCAGTTTGTAAACCCAGATCACACCAATCACATTCAGCCTAAATTAAGTAAAAACTATATTGGCATGTGTTCTAAAAGCTTTGAGGCATTTGACCTCGTTTAACCTTTCCGGACCCAGCCTGAAACTAATCCTGAAAGTTTAAATATAAACTATTAATATGTTATTTTGTTTGTCGACATGAAGTAAGGAGAAATGGAGAGTAGATTTGTAAATAGAAAATGGCGCAATGTTCAAATTCGCTGAATGGCTTTTGAATATCTGGTGGATCCGAAATATTTAAGGTTTTTTTTTCATTAAGATTCTATTGAAGATAATTATGAAACATTAACTTTTGAAAAAGGAACTAGAGTTTTTTTTTTTAATTAGTATTCTTATTACTTCATGTAACCAGCAAATTCAAAACGCTCAGTTGATTTATACCAGCAGCGCCCCGTACTCGGTACTAGAGCAAAATCTATACTTTGTGTAATAAACTCCACATTTACATAAATACCTAATGAATCGTTTCGAAGCGGCTCACTATTGACGACAACATAAAACCTGGCCTGTCAATTTTATATATTTCTACCTTGTTTTTTGTAACAAACGCTGCCATAACATTTTTATAGTACGAAACAACCTATAAAACGGGTTTTAGTGCACTGACATTCGTGTAAATCTTCGCTTTAGTATCTTATTATATAATACAATATTATTGATAAGTTTTTGGCACTTATTCCAATGGGTTATGACTGAAAATTGTGTAGCGGGCGGGTTATGGGCTTAAAAATTCTTATTGTATTTTCATGCGCAGTTAACCAATTTACAATTTTGTAAGGGGTTGAAACATGTGGCTGAATTGGTGAAAAATTACATAATATGCCTTGAGTAACTAATTTGCAACTACTTTTAACCAATGTTAGATAGATAGATAGATAGATAGATATGTTGTGAGTGAGCTGAGTTGAATGTATTATTGTACACCATACTTATGTCATGGGAAGTAAGTCATAGCCTGAAAAAAATATAATGCACACATTTGAAATAAATATTGGCAGTGCAGTGGAAAAAATATTATTTTTGCCTGTAAACCAAATATGTAAGCATTAGCTTATCTTCTGCTAATAATAACTTATGTTGCAAAAAATACTTATGAGGTAATTGATGAACTACGCGATGAACTTTTTCTTTTGAGAGAAAATACTTAGGAGCCACAAAGCTAGACGAAAACACCCAAAAAAACAAACTCCTTTACGCTCTCGTCTCACGTCGATAGCCCAAACTGTTGTAATGGATTCCATTTGGCAAGTTGCTAAGTAGCCTGACTTAGCGTTGGATTGCGCCTTCAACGCTTTTTTCCCGAGACGCTCTGGCTCAATGTGTCTACCGCTAGATATGTGTGTGCTACTTACTAATCTTGTGAAGTTTCCTTTAGTCCCATTTCTGAGCCAATTTTGTTATCTACAAATAAACCACTATGCTCGAACTGCCGACTTTATACCGTGGTTTACTCGTGAATAGTACAAAAAATTGATTTCAGTTAGTTTAATACAGCACTGATTTGTCTTGAAGCAAAAGGTAGTAAAATCATCTAATGATCTTAAGATTATTCTATATATGTCTTTATATACCTACACCCTTATTCACAAACACTTTTTAACCATTACTTAGTTAAAATACTGACTAAGGGCGAATTTCACTAATAAAACTGAACGCGATCAGCTTATAAACCATGTTTAAAAGCTGTCAGTTTCATTATTTTTCTTTGGAATATTGACACTGACAGCTCTTGAACGCAGTTTAGATGTACTGATCGCGTTCAGTTTTATTGGTGTAATTCGCTCTAAGAGATTCTAAATTCAAATTCTCCGTAGAAAATTATGAAAAAGAGTCTGATTATCAATATTTTAGCTAAGTAATGGCTGTAAAGTTTTTACGAATAAGGCTGTTACAATATATGAAGTTTGTACCAAAGAGAGAGATAAATATGATGTACAAAACCTCTAAAACCCATTAACAGTTATAAATAATAAAGTTTTGATGTATAAAGCTAAAATCGTTGATAAGTCACAGCGCATTACGAATCCAATCACTCCGCCTCAAAACCGAACGCTTCGAAAAAGCGTCTGCTTTTTAACCTCCTAGGATTAAAGAAAAAAAATACAACATTACAAAAATCACTGAAACACTTAACAGTCGTCTGGAACCAAAAGCTATTTATTTATTCATTGAATCGTGAACGATGCGCGTCCAAGTGGAACCTTGCTATTTCATCGGCTGCATTGTGATGCGCTCAATTAGCAACTGCTAAATGTTGAGGACCCCGACTTGACTAATTGCTACGAATCATTGAAGTGTATAGTGTAAAATATGACGTGTTTTTTTTGTCTCGTTGGATGTGCGTCTGGTATTTGTAGGTATAATCTGAGAGTCCAAAAAACTAGCTGAACGGATTTTTCATTTAAGGCAATTTTTCAGATGTTTTATGATAGAACAACAGATCAATACCAAATATTTTGGTATAGAACTATAGACAAAGTACAATATGTTGTTTACCCCGACATTACTAATTTACTTTACTGTAAAATACGTCGTGTGTCTAGATACTGATAAAATTGTTAAAGGTTTCATTA
Organism: Melanchra persicariae; assembly: GCA_947386135.1. Lineage (NCBI taxonomy): Eukaryota > Metazoa > Arthropoda > Insecta > Lepidoptera > Noctuidae > Melanchra > Melanchra persicariae. The sequence goes on along the minus strand of OX376648.1, from coordinate 12,024,660 downwards.
ATCGGATTTTTTCAGGTCATTTTGAACGAATAATTTGCCAAATTAACATTCATCCATGATTATTCTACACACACAAACGCCAATTTACTGCCAAGAATACATATACTTTACAAAGAAAATAAGAAAATCAGTTTCCCTTTGAAGCGATCGCTCCTTCATTGCACACCCTACATTGCGTTAATTTTGAACCCTCCGCCCTTTTGAACTGCTCAAGTCAATCGAAAAGTCAATCCGTTGGTTAAACATCACAAATGAAAAGTCTCCAATAGGGAATGTTTTAAGTAATGGGAGAAATTAAAAGTGTTTCCAAGATTTTCAATGAACGATGAACGAACAAAGGGAGAAATTGGGATTTTATTCGGGGTTACAATTGATGCCGTCTGGGGTTTACTTACAATCTTATAAATTAATTGATTGGTCGATTCGATTTGATTTTTTACTGATTCAATTTTATTGTTTTGCATATGGTTCGGTTGGCTTATGAATAGAAAGTATTGTAAGTCCATTAGTAGTAAGGTAGGTGCACTAAAATTTTTATTTTAACCAGTTAATATAATTACCATTTTAGGGCGAAAAGTATCGTTATGAATAAAAACAATTGATGCAAGCGAACCAAATACGCTCAATAATATTCCGTACGAACCATTACACTTGTTGCAAAATTAATTATGAAGTAATGTTTTTAATAATTAGGGGCAACTAGTGATGGACTATTTAAATGAAATTATATTCTTAATGTGGCATTTTTCAATTATAAATGTAGTTATACAGTAATTAGGTATAGTAATTTAGTATAAATATAGTTGAACAATAAAGCGAAGCCGCGAGAAAGAGGTTATTATTCCGGTTTAAACAAACAATAATTAGTTTAAACCGGACTAATAACCTCTTTCTCGCGGTTTCGCTTTAATGTTCAACTCTGAGGAACCATGCATTTTACGATAATAAGGGGACGCCTACAGAACTCAGCCATTGTGTAGCTGTTTTTCACTGAAATAATTGTCGCATTCGAAAATTACTTCCAGAGATGCCTTTTACAAATAGCTAGTTTATAGCTTTGCAGAACAGAGTGTAAAGTCCTGCAAACCTGCATTGGAAAGGGATGACCAGACGGGTCCTAGGCAACTGTCCAATGGATGATATTTTGACTGTTGTGATGATATACCTACGTTTAAATCGCACGGAAAACTTTGAAACCACGATGTAGGGTTTCTGTGAAGTCAGGTCTTCATCAGTTCGTATGTGACGCTACGCATTTTTAAAAATGAAAAAAAAAAAAAATCTTCTAAAAATTCTCCCTGTTTTGATAACATTTGTATAAGCGTTCACCACGCTACCTCCCCCCTAATCAATAAATCAATCCGCATTCCATCACGAGATCAATCCCGAAAAAAAATACTTGTATAATTGTGTATACTTTATTCTGCCTGCACTTGTACCCCTACGTATAAATACAGCAAGCCCTCATTGCGTTAATGCTTCGCCCTTTGATATTGTCTAGTCAATCGGAAATTTATCCTTTTGTAATACGCAGATAACTCCATGTGCGGAATATTATTTTTCGCTTGACTTGTTAAGAAAATTGAGAGGCATCTGCTTTGCAAGCGGGTACAATGTTTTAGGAATGGTAGATTGTTAATTGGAATCTTCGTATGACGTAGGACTGGGGACGGAAATTGTTATTTTAATGAAAGAAAGTTAGCATATCTGTTGAGTGAGTAGGGTTTGGGGAATCGTGATTTAAATTATAATATGCGACTTTGTGTGGTACTGCGTACATGCTTAAGGAATAACAATGACTGGTTTGTCAATAATTTTCAGTAGGTGCTTAGGTTGTAGAAGAATTACAATATCGCACAGTTTTTACCACTGTAGTAGACAGTTTATATTGTAGTTATAGCTGTTGGCTCCGGAAAAGAATACTTGAAAAGATTATTTTAAAGCATGGATTTGGCCAGTTCAGGGGGCAGTGTAGTTGCGTAATTTGTTCGAAAGAGTCACCGCGGCTCTGGAACGCAAAGGGCATTAGGAGAAACACTGATGGATTTTAGTCAGTAAGAGTCTGACACTCCCTCCCACTCCACCCAGAGCAGAAGGAGTCGTTTGATGATTTGCCATCCTTAAAAAAGGGGCAGTGTAGGCTAAATAAAATTTAAAACAAATTGGGTAGGTGCACTGCGCAATTGTCAACTGAGGAGTGGCTAGAGAGGCGCCACAGCGTCCTCACCATCCGCCTGACGCAGGCACTCATCGGATACGGTTGTTTCGGGAGCTACCTGTTTCGGATTCGGCGCGAGGACACGTCCGGGTGTTATAACTGTGAAGATTGCTCGAAGGACACGGTGGAGCATACGGTGGAGATCTGCCCTGCTTGGGCAGACTTGGGCTCTATTGTGGAGCGTGTGGTTTGCCTCAGCCTCACGCAGCCCGCCTCGCTACATCAGTAGCAATACTGCTTCGCAGAAGGAGGTGACTACTTCCCATGCCTTGTCGCTCCGGACCATGGATTGAACCAGGGTCGGAAGCGAAAGATCGCCGCCGCCGCCAATTGCCTCAACGAGGACACGGCGGTGCTTCGCCAAAGCAGAGCAGACCTCCACCGTGTGCTCCACCGTATCCTCCGGGCGATCCTCAGTGATAAAACCCGGATGTGTCCTCCCGCCGAATTCAAAACAGGAAGCTCCAGAAACTACCGGGTCCGGTGAGTACCTAGCTGCGTCAGGCGGAAGAGGAGGATGCCGTGGCGCCTCTAAACACCTAAAATAAATACCGACAACGACGTTCAAGTGTCTTTTTTCGTTAACAGTTTTGTATAAGACTATAATAAAATCAAAGGTTCTCAGAGATACCGTACATCTTCGTTGGTCTATGCGTGATCGACATCTACTACTACAATCACTTAATCGGTTGCAACAGCGCCCACGGGATGAGATGCTCTGACCTACTTAGTAGGGGAACCGCACGGCTTAATTATGTTGTAATTTATTTGCACACTAAATGCCTACACTATCCTCAATTCATTAATTCCACTCCTTTGAGTGAATACCACATGCTATTTACATAGTTTTGATATCTATGATAATTATGTTTCAACCAAGGAGTTTTTATTATTTGAATGAGGAAATATTATTCCTCTTTTTATTTATTTTTTATTGAAAGGTTAAAATAAAACTATGCTTAAATAGATAAATAGACTTAAATCGCTGAACATAAACAGTCTAAAACCAGCTTGAATTTCGAGAAGAATGCCACTTTACACTGATTAGCGCTTTTTCTGAGACTAAACCACTAAATGTTATCTAATTGGGAAATCATTATCTGAGCTTTTGGCAAACTAGTACCTACCTACTCATTATTATTACTTACATTTACTTGATAATGACTACGGAAAATTAGAAGTATAAATTCTGTATTCAAAGGAATAAACTCTCTCACAGAATTTCAATGACATCAAAGCGCTAAAACAGATTTTAATAACAAAGTTAACTAACAAAACGTCTACCAACTAACATATCTTGACGTCAAAAGATACAAAGTTTAGTACAGATTACAACGCAGCCAATTTCCGTAGTACATTGCCATACTTAGAAACGTCCTATATCTATACGTATTGTGACAGTAAAATGTTATGACGAGATATGAGACGAACTTCCATTTACTTCTATGTTTTACCCTTCCTAAAAGCCTGCCAAAGGATTCTCAATCTTATGACTCGCATCTTAAGGCTAGATAGAAAGTTTTAACGTGTAGTAATAATTTGGTTATAGAAGCAAATGTTACATGAAAAGGGGCTAAACTTTTTACAACTTCAATACTGTACGAAAGCCGATAAGATCCCATAAAATGCGTATTGAGAATGTGTACCAAACTCTTGAAAAATGTTTGCAGATAGTCAAAATTTCAATATTCCAAGCAAGGTCAAGTCTGTAGTAATACTCTGGCATCAGAAATCTTGTCCACATAATTTTTCTAGAATAAATATAAAAGTTAGGTCTTACTAAGGCAAGTTTAAAAAAATCTAGATGATCTTAAATCCATCTTGTGAGGGAAATTGATCTACTTATTAAAAGTGGAAATGAAAACACTTTTTAATGGTGTAACAGGCAAAGTTTGTAAAGTACACGGAAAGCTAGGTAATATAAACGGAGCTATATCGACTACAAATGAGCTTAAAAGTCGGAATTTAAACTTTACTTTCAAATTCATTTGCACGTTTTCATTATATTTATGAAGCCATATAGGCTTCCGGAAAAGAAAATTCCGCTCCCTTTTTCAGGGGCTTATGAAACAAAGCAGAACCTGATTTTCTGGAAATTAAAACCAATCCCTATGTCTCCACGAAGGTGCTTAAAACCCCAAAATTAATAATGATTTACTAAGAACCTTATTTCTACAATGGGTGCTAGCAGAACTATTCTCATGCGAGTGCATTTTTTTGTATTTATATTTTATATAACAATACCTACTATAATCCCAGCATAATAATCTTTGTACCAGTCTCTTACTTTATTACACACCTTAACCTGCTTCAAATCTCCCCCACAATAAACATAAAACCGAGCTTAAAGTAACAAAGCTTTACCTGCAAACTACATAAACAAAGTAACACTATCTAGACATAAAATATAAGTGAAAATGCCTCCCGTCGTCCTGTAGTCACGTTCAATTTGCACTATCCTCCACACTTAAACCTACTTAATTCGTACTAAAGAGGCTTCTGAAATTCCCTTGTTCATTTATACGACGATTGTTAGCCATGCACACTTTTGGACATAGATTCTGTTTGAGGAAGTAGACTGAATGCGCCATGTTGTTGATTTTTGTTGATGGTACACCGAGTACAGGAAAATGTTCTTGAATAAACTCTTCTTCTTTATCTTCTGTCTTTTCAATAATAGTCTTTGACCCAAGTTATGTAGCTTCTTTAGATTCAGAACAGACCTTCCGTTTGATAGCACCGTATCCAAGATATCTTTTTCTACCACCTATTCTAAAACAAATACTTATTTATAAATCATAAACTTTCATAATGCATATTTGTTTATATAGAACTGCTAAGGTCCTTGTCTCTTCCAGTAACACTTACATCGACATAACATGTTACCGCATACTTGTACTCATTGTGCGGTGGAGAGGACTCACGTAATGGCTCAGGAGGCCAGCCTGCCCATGAATTACAAATAGGTACCTACTGTAATTATACTGTACTTCAACGTTTCACGTAGATTTATGCTTTTAATTTTAACACCTAAATAGCATCCGACGTTGCTTTTAGATTATGTGTTGCGGTTAGTTTGAACGTTTGCTTAGTCGCCACTTCACTTCATTGAGTTGGATATCATAGAAGGTTACGAGGATGACATTCAATATTTTTTTTAAATAAGATGCTCCGAAATAATCATGCCTCGACGATTTATTTCTAGAATACATTGTAAAGTTTTGACTCGAAAAGTACGTTTCTTTTTTATCACCAACACTGCCTTCACTGTTGACAAAATCAATAACCAATCATCCATTTATCACTTACACTAACCAAATCAATTTGAATCCAAACCATACATTAGTCAACTTTTACATTCGATCATTCCCACAATTTAGTACTCTAGTAAATGGATTAAAACAAACTTGTTATGAGAAATTAGGTCGGCTCGTTTTAGCAGGCGCTCTCAAAGAAAATTCGTTTTGTTAAGGCTTCCGCTCAAACCGTTGTTTACTTTTGATAACGGTCTTTCATATTTATTCATGAATCCACGGTTTTTGCTCGGGCGGGAACTAATCAAATCCGAATTAAATGCTGGACTACAAGTCAATGGTTTTATTGATTTGACTTTTTTGTTAAAGGAAAAACAAGGGTTTTCCTGTTTTTGTTTGGTGGATATTATTCATAGATATGTTTTTAGTTTGTTGTTGTGTTTTAGTTAAATCAAAATTCATTCCTCATACTCAATATACTTTTAGGAAAATAGATTTGCGCTGATTTAGTCTACGAAATTCTTGGTATGTAAAAGTGGGAAATAGGTTGTCAGCACTTAAAAAAGGTTACATAAATAGTTAGCAAAAGGAAACTTAAACCTCCGTACAGTACAGAGTAAAAAACATTGTAATAGAATAGGGAAAGTGTAAATCTCATGCGATTTCATGCATCATTTTCAGCGACAGTATCGACTGGCATATTTTACAGTAGACGGGTTTAGCTGGTGGTTGTAAAACTGCCATGAAACCGACTATCATTCAGCAATACTTTTATGACTTCTTGGATTTATTTGTCACAATGTATTGTAAACGCAAGATTGTCCTTTTGCGTTTACAATACTTTGTGCAAAATACTTCGCACAAGACGGCACTAATAGTAGATGAAGAAAAGACATAACTGGAAAAATGGTGAATAGCAAACTATCAAAAATTGTAGGGTTGCTAATTTCGTGTTTGGCAACTAAATAGTCAGTGGTGTAAAACAAAACGACGATATCAAGACACGAACAGCAATCTCAATTATCGACAAAATGAAGCGTATAGAACATCCAAAATTACAACCCAGAACAAAAAAGCGCCCCCATAAGTACCAACTTCCGTTCAACCACAGATACCGTCAAATCACGCTCGAGCTTTCAAAATCTAGTCCGATAGATTGGCACGTCTCTCTCTCGTTATAATGAGGGCGTGCGGCCCTTACACACAATGAGGCTTATTTATGTAACAACAAAGGACGCCGTCACGTGACTCCCTCCGGCTGCCAACCGCCATCGTCTGCCGTCGAGAGCTTCACTAGACGTCCGTAATCGCATCTACTGCCGATAGATCGTTAGTAATGGAGTTTTAAGATTTCGTGTTTCGAGGATGCGGAATTTAATTTCGGATGAGGAGGGTCAGTTTTATAGGTAGAAAATTCTTTTTATCTTAGCGTTTTATTCCGGTCTATTTAGTACGCAACAGCGTATATCGGTATCGTCTTTGTTGGAGCATTTGATGATCAATTGCTCAGTTGGATCAGATTCATCTGCTTTTATGATTCTTGAATATTTACACATTATTATGTTGACTGTTTTATGTAAATCTTGATTTTTTTAATCATGTTTTCAATTTCTGTATTGTTGTTTTCGAAATTCTTTTTCCGTTCGTTCCAAACCTTGACTGCCAGGCTAAATGCATAGGTAAGTGTTCACTGTCGAACGAAATGCTTTACTAATAAATTCTTCTACTTTTTCACACATTAGAGGTGCGTTAGCGTTTTATTCCGGTATATTTAGTACGCAACTGCGTATGTCGATTTCGCCTTTGTTGGAGCGTTTGATGATTAGTTGTTCAGTTGGATCCACAGACTACAATATGTTGGATCAGAGTCTTTCTGAACTTCAATCTTGGAAAACCAGACTGTATGCATTAGTTGTGTTCCCTGATGATATGTTAAGGTTTTGATCGGTTTGTTGTGACGTGTTTATGCTATATTTTGCCTTTTTTGTGCTTGTTATTATTGACCACAAACTGTATTAAAAAACCAAGACTATTTTTTAAAACCCCAGAAGTCAACAATGATGGTGAAGGTCAACAACAGTTTCACAAAAAATGTACCTAACCCTTTTTATTAGCCACCCTCACTCGCACTGCCCATGCAGCTTTAATTAGATCCCCCGTCATAGTTTTAATAACAAAAGATACCAAAGCATCTGATTAAACAACAACAGAATAATCAAATACACAATACCCGTGTTATCAACAGTGAGTGCTATAATAGTTGAAACATTCGCAACGAATGCCTTCATCTCCCATAATGACACAAAGAAGATAATTTCCTAATACAAACTAATCTCTCAAAGGTTAGTGGTTTAGGGTCGAAACCGACATCATGCGGGCGTTGGTCTCGGCTCCATTTTAACCAAACGGGTTAATTATTTACAAAACCTTTTAGTGTCGAAAAGGGAAGGTGCACCTACTCACTCATTTATGTTTAAGTAGGCCACATTTGGCTGTTGCGAAACTATAATTAGATATGTGTATGTATCAAGTACACCGTAACAGCAATAACAAAGTAAACATTTTTTTTTATTTACTAAAAACAAATTGTAAAATTTTAATTGCTAGTAAAAAGTTTTTGTAAAGATTGATTAAATTGGCGCGTCTTACTTTAGTTTATTCAGCGACATCTACCGCATAAGGCGTGAACTAGTCAGTTTCAGAATGCTGTCTGAAATTATGAAACAAGGGAAAATCTTCGTCGACTAGTTACTGTCAAGTTAAACAACATTTCAACAGATGGCGCTGCGTTACTCGCTATGAAGCCACTGTTGTGGATAGATGGTGCTTTTGCATGGATTCCTCGAGTCATTCTTAGATGGCGCTGTTAAACTAACCTCAAAATTACGTTTCTAGTGGAGACAATCTACTCGTAACTGTGGTTTCAAGTTCAAGAATACTACATTCTTAAGAATGAAAGGTGAATAATTAAGTCATTATTCATTTGATTGCATAATAATGTTTGTTTTTATTTAGTAGTCCAAGGAAAACCTCAATGTTTTGGATGAACATAACCTCAAATTAGTTTTGAGAGGCATGTTGCGAAAACAAACAAAACAATGAGGTTCTTGCAGTCGTTGTAAATACATGATCAAGGTTTATGGTAATAAGGAAACAAAAATTCAGTATAATGATGGAATTTATTTTCCAATATTTCAACGAAAGATTACATTTTTTTCCAAACAAAAACTTCTCACGATGTTAAAATTACAGTTATAACATGGTTTCTTCTACAGCAACAGTTAATTTAATGAAAGAAAATATATTCATGGCTCAATTCTACCTATTATCTATCAGCTTACTTCATCAAAATATCAGGCTCAATATGAGCTATCAAAATTCTCGACCGTCGGCCCTTGCTAGACTTTAATTGACAAGGTAGTAAGGCAATCAAGTTAAAACTACATCTTTCTGTCAAATATTTCTTTATTCTTTCATTTCATTTTAATTATATCACAGTAAGGACCGGGCGAAAATCTGAATAATTATACTACAAAAGCATTTCGAGCAACTCAACATTCAACAACTAGATCATTTGATATTCCATCGTGATATTGTTTGATATTTGATACTTATAGTCAATAATATCAGAAAATATTTGTATTTTATTCGAAATTTTCAATGTCACGTTACACTTAAAATTGTACCATTATTCAGTCTCACTCGCAACACAAAATGAATGATCTAAAAATACTGCATCAAACAATAAGATGTTTCAAACCTTAGCTCTCACACAATATACATACAGTATGTATAAGTTCATAAACTATTTTGATCGGAGTTCACTTACGAATACGATCATTTCTACAATAAGTTAATGAACTACGAAATGCCCTAATTAGTCAAAAATTACATTTAACAAGGCATCATAATTGTTTATTCATAATTATTGGATTTTCGTCACTAGTATGCGCGACCGCATCTTCCTAATTCACATTCATAGCTTTAAATTAATTAAACTAAATTCATTTGACTATCACTCTCATACGATCTGCAACGGAACAACACTCACAAGTCACAAACATCAAATTCTAATACTTAATAATACAATTTCTAGGCTTTAAAATCACAATGAAGTGGTGAATGAAAAGAAAAATGTTTTAGTAACATTGGTCATTAGAATTAATTGGTCGAAAGGGATATGTTCAGAAATAGTGGCTGTCGAGCCGTGCAGGTTTACAATTTTGATATTCGAGTAATGATATAAGTTGATGTTTTACAACCGTCGAGTTGAGGTTGATGTCATCGCGTTTAGATCAACGCAGCGAAGTATCCTGCTTCAGCTATAATTACTAGTCCGTGTTTTAGTACACATATATTTGTTTGAGCTGTGGCTTGAGCTCAGGCGGGATCGTGTAAACTTCCTGTTCAGGCTTCTTTTTCACTAGTCGCTTCCAACGACCACCGATGTTCTTGCGAAGACTGCGGAAACTCGCACGCTCGTTGCCGTGCGGCTGCATGAGGTTGTCCTATAAACAATAGAAAAATAATGTTAATTCTTGTTACGCCAAAGTCAAGACATGTTCGGGAGTTCACAAAGGTTTTTGACCCTAAAATGGTTGCCAGGTTTCGGCTCCGTTATCGACCCCAATGCATTCACCACATTTATTTCGCCCCGCGTAAACCAACTCAGACGTTACACAATACCATTCTGCCGCTATTTTTAAACTGTTGTCAGGCGAGAAAATAAAACAAGCTTGTGCTTTTGTACTTTGGAGGAGACATTTTTTGTTCAGATGAATATAAAGACCTTTTCTTGCTTTACTTGGAAGTAGAAACCAACTACGTTAAGTTCAAGTTTGTTTAAGTTGGAAGTAAGCTCAGCTACATGACTAGGAAGCTAATATTGCAAAGTAGAAATAATGTTGAGGCCAAACAAGAATGAGGCAAGCCTTGAATACGCTATTCAAAGACACATTAGCATTATCCACTTCCTGGTGCCGTCTTGATATGTGCTCATGCAGCCGTTGAACAAACATAGTGTTCGATTCGATATAACTAATCAATGTGCCGTTTCGCAGGTAAGCCTCGCCTCTGGAAGCGGTTATCAGAGCGTGACATTGGGGTCAGTGTTTTAACAAGTTAAAATTTTATATAAACGTTTGCATTAGCCTCTTTTGTTCGTCAGACAGCAAGAAAGAAGGTCGGGGCGTTACGACATGCTCGCCTTGTGCAGCTTTCTATTCAACGAGCGTGTCCCGACATTTAAATTTATTTCGCACTTAGATATCGTGTCTACGTGTTCCACCAACTCTCTCTCTCAGTGGCGGGGAGGGTCGAACCAGTCACGATTTCTTTCGTATCATAATGTAACGTTTCTTTCCCAACGTGCAACTTTCAATATTGTTTGTTTGTTATCGAGGCGAGCGGAGATTTGCGAATAAATTGGAATGTGTTGCAGCTGGACATTGAAGCTCGTTAAAACAGTATTGGGGTCAAGTATAACGGCTGGAACTGGTTTTGATTCTTGAAATAGTTAGTTGGCATTAATGTTTGGCATTGTTTTTGTTTGTAATGAAGTTGTGTACACACCTGATCGTGAGGATAGACGTAAGGCGGGGGCAGCGGCGGCGGGAACTGCCACAGAGGCTGCTGGCGGAAGGCGAGCGGCTCCGGCTGCGATGCAGGTGCAGCCTGAAGAACTTCAGCTGGGTGCACCGAAGCCGAATGCTCCTCCCGCTTGCGCAGCTTGCTGTGGACGATGCGAATCGCCATCATAGTACCGTTGTTTCCAACCATTGTTGCAAACGGTCCTTCGACGCAAGAATAACTGATCACACTGGGTTGGATCACAGGTAACAAGTTCCAGTCGGGCAGTCACAACATTTCAAATTCACAGTTTTCACTCAACTCACAGCCGTATCGTAGTCTAATTGACGCGTGTAACTAAAAACTAATTTAAATAAATTATCACAATTATTTTGTTGTAATTAGGCTATTGCACTATATCACTGTTCGTAGGAACGCACGGCAGACCGCGTTACGCGAGCTTCAGCTGCACGATGGGTGACTAGAATTTTATCGTAAAGAGTGGCCGGCAGGTGCCTAGCAAAGCGCTCGCTCGTGCCAAACGACCTCTACGGAGTACTCCATGCGTCTGAGTTGAAGTGGAGGGGAGCGCATGGCTTTTATAGACGCGCATATGACGCGGCGCCAGCGCGGGCTGAGGGGGGGCGGTGGGGGGACGGTTGACGATATGACCGTTTTCCGCGAAAAACTACGAATGTTGGCGTGGCGGCGGCGCCCGACGCTATCGTATCGTAGTGGTTATGACGCACCAGAAGGCCCGGCCGTTGGTTTGTCCCAACTAACCGACCTGATAAATGGTTTTTTGACTACTTTGAAAATTGACGGTAAAACCATAATTAAAATTTACGACGGCTGTGAGTGAAGAACTTGTTAATTTAATATATTCCGTGGCAATCAGTTATTCTTGCGTCTTTCTGGACCTGTTTAAAAAAATACTTAAAAGCATAATTTAATGATGATATGATATTACAGCTATAGTTTTAAAAGTTATAGGGCGACATAAATTAAGCGTAAGCACTTAACAGTATACAATACAGTGCTTGTACTGTTAGCTGGTAACTAGTAACAGATAATACATGAAGTAAGTAAACACTGAGCAGTGAGCACGCCCTCATTAAAACTGCTTTAGATAATAAAAGCCATCAAATGTGCTCGTATCGATCCCAGAGATAATAATAAATCAGAGGGAGCATTTCACCATTAAACGAGTTCAAAGTCCACAATATAAATATGCATAGTCAAGTATAGCTAATACTTTACGCACAGCTGGGTTTATGGATAAAGTAGACGCACTGAACGCTGATGTTGCATCTCTTTCCTACCAACACTTGCATTCACACGACGGTAAGGGAGGCTCACATTGAGAGCTTTCGACTCCAAAAGTTAAAGTAGGGCTGCAGGGCAAGGGAGAGCGCAAAGGTGCAATGCCCTTAGCAACGACTAACTTAAGCAAAGCTCCGGGCCTTTGACTCGAATAGTGCCTGGCGGGATAAAAAACACAGGTAGTGAGCCATTATGAGTCGTTACCCTTGAGATACGTCTAGAGGATATTGTTATAAAACGGAAAAAAAATCTTGTAGTTTCTTCAAAGAACAAAAGGCGATTATTTCGCGATACAATCAAGTCATTTCGTTAGACGAGTCAGATTGTATATCAAATTCAAATACATCTGTTGCTAGTCAACCATGCAAAATGTCGTTTTGGACACAATAGGTATTAAGCATGAAACAAATATCGATTGGGATGTCGTGCAAAAATAAAATTTATTCTGAAAGCTGTGCATAGAAAGCATACCAACAAAATGTTTAGCTTTTCAAAGAATGATAAAATATCGCCAGACAGGCTAATGCTGGCATTTATTCATCCATCTGCCCATGCAAGCTGAGTTTGTTCCCCTTTTATCAAATGTAATAAATATTATGAATATCAATTATAATCAGCCCGAACATAATCACTTGCATGAATGGACCAAAGTGTTCTGTTTATCGTACTGACAAAGGCTAACATTGTGTTTAACTTAGAGATTTATATGCTTGTGCGTACGGTGCATGATTGTTTGACATTGGAGAGTAAATAATAAATAATATAAGAACGCGATATAGAAAGCTCTGTTTTGTCTACTCAACATGCCAGATCATTTGTTTCGTTATCATTATTATAGTACTAACAGCTTGTGTGGTTGCTTATACAATTATTTCTTTAAATATTGCTGCTTGAGAAATAACCGGCGGATGTTAACATCGCAGTGAGAATATAAGCAGACCTTCATCTTACATTTAAGTCATGTTTTCATTATCAAATGACCGATACATGATTTAAAACATTGGTGCAATGACTGTAAGTACTTGATCATGAGAAGACTTTTATTTTTATTAATCAATACATGTACTCTATTCAGTTTCACTGGAATCTTCCAGTTGACGACTGCTTCTTCAGAGATTGCTTCGCTTACGCAGATGTATTATCAAAATCATATCGAGCACGATGTTTATAAGTGGCTAACTATGGAATCGTAGTGACAATTACTTAGTAACCAAATATTTTTTCTGACCTTTTATTGCGTCAATCAGAGGCTATCTATTATCTTCGCGGCATTATTTAATTTGAGGGTAAACAAGCGTCATACATAACCTCTGCATCTGGTGATTTTATGTAAAAATATTTTTCTGTTGCTTGCGAATTGGTTAAGATGTTGGCGATGACGTTGTTTTCAGACTAACCAATTAAGAATTCCCATCGATGTTACTTGATTGCCATTGCCGAACAATAAGAGTCATTCAATATGAACCATATTGATAAAATGGTTATTTGCAGCGTTCAATTGTTAGCATTGACGTCAAACCGAATGATGGGAGTCAACAGGGGTACATTTTTAATAAGGCTTGAACTGAGAAACAACGAAATAATTTAAGGACAAATTGAATTGTCTTCATTCATTTAAAAAATATCAAATCGAAAGCTGCAGGTCAATGTTATTGTATTTAAACTTTATTGAGGTCACAACGATGTCCGCGTCGTCTTGGCTGTCACTAATCGATCGAACTTTCAAAACTTTCTTTATTCTGTCCATATTTTGCAAAAAAAAAAATCCTAAAGCGTGTTTGATCTAACCTTGGTATGTACCTACAGGTAATGTTGCTTTGATCTTAGATCATGTCTTATAAGACTTTTGTTTACTTCAAACATGTCCGTGTTTACGGATCGGCTCCACATAGGTTATTCTGATGCTTGAAGAAAGTCGTAACACCTGCTCACTCACACCTGCCCAGGCAGTGTAGGTTAACATGTTACCGATATAGATAGAAGGCTATCGTGCTCAACCTCCGCTCTGGATAACCTTTTTTGTTACGACGGAGTATGTATACTAATTAGTTTTCTACGTACACTATTTTATGTGTTCCGTTTTATCTACTTGTCATTCATTTCCGCATGCCCCGACAACTACTTCCCCCGTCTCGGACGGTCGTAAATCATTATAACATCTAGTGATAGTGATTATTGAGAGCGATTTTATTAAAAATGGACTGCTTATATTATATATATGATATACTTTTCAACGTCTCTGCTGAATAATTTAATTATTCCGCATGAATATTAATGAGCAATAAGTTATTTGGTTCTTTCGAGTAGTATTCGACAGAAGCCATTGTACGGTTGGCCACGACCTTGTACGATTCTTTCGGTCATCATACTATTCTTACCGAACATAGCATTACATAGCCAGTAGGTATAGCTCCACTCTCAAGTTTTTGTCAGTCACCGGTAACAATATTGTGACTCATTCAATAGAATTGTTGGTTTCTAAATAGAACGGTGTTCGTTGGATAAAATAGCCAATCACTAAACACGAAAACCTCGGAACGGCACAAAATTAAAAAGTCCAGTTATTTTAGTGCCCGTTCATTTAAAACATGTGTACATTCAGATAAGTATAGACTGGAGTATGGCCAATTGTAAGAAATTTGCCTTGACCATATCGAAGACAACCTTCTAGCATATTGAAATGATATCAAACAGGTTTTTTATTTAAGAAAACAGCGATTTTTGTTGCAGAATACAAAATAATATGCTTAAATTATGTAAAAATGTCTGTATTATCCCGTTTCGACAGTGAATTGGACCGGTTCTGAGATACCTGTGAAACCATTAGGTGTTACCACTGGAGTTGGCAACCATAGTGTGTACCAGTTGTTGGAACACTGGAAATATGTCGAGGTAGCCAGCTAGCGTCGTACCATACGAACGATGAGAATTACCCGCGCTCGAAGGGATTGTTCCTATCCCTTCCGCATAGGCAGACGATGGTCTTGTCGACAGACAATACGATCAGGGAGTTGTGTTCTAGCACCACGCCGACTTCGCAGTTTTCCTCTTTGCACTTCATCGCCTCCACGGCGATAGGAGAGAAGAGCATCGAAACGCGAGCACAGACACTTTATAGACACAGGTTATAAGGAAACTTGTGAGTAAGGACAGCTGAGGCAAATCGCCAACGTGAGCCGCGCGAAACGAGTGTTTTGGCGCACACTGGCAGCCAGCGCCAGTGCGAGTTTTCAATACACACGGCCGAGCCGACGGTGACTATTTGACTGGCTGAGCGAAGTCGTAGCGCCGGCCACCACGCCTCGCGCAGCGGTGGGTGGCGACTGAACACGCACCTCTCCCGTTACCTTATTGCTATGTTATGGGGACCGACCCCGCACTGCGAAAGCCCTTCGTAATAGTCCGTCGCGTTACTGTAATCTGCATCCATTTCCACCTATTTCCATATTCAGGAAACTCCACATTTACAATGCGAACGACGGCTGAGTCCCAGTCGTGAGCGATCCATTATTCTATCATTTGCAGACACCAATAACATCGGGCACACACTTGAACACAACATTGACAAATAAGAACTTGATAAGTGTAACAAATTAACACATTGTTTTCTTCAGTCGAACACTTCTTTCAAATTCAAATGATCTCTTCGAAGACGGCTTTGTTATATGCTCGTCGTGGCTTAACTGAAAACAGTTGGACGTCAACGGATGTCGGTCCCCGTGTGCCGCATTCATACATAACAAATAGCGTGGCCTGTAGGAGACAAGACAATCGAACCAGAATTGTATATGTAACATGGCAGAATATTTTAGACTGACTTTGCATTGTAACCGTTTGGTATTATTTGCGTACTATCAAAAAACAATTTGAACTCTCATCACAATTAGATAGTGTACCTACTATGAGCAAATGGTTTGGCACAGTAAGATTCAGTACAAACAAGAGGACCAAGAAGAAACGAACAGACCCGTCGAAGCATTAGAGAGTGTTCGATCAAACATTGACGTCAGAGCTTACACAGCTTTCTGTTATGCAAATCAAGTAGATAACGTTATTGCTACATTAACAGTATTGTTATGTATCGATTAGATAGGTTGACACTTTTAACGTAATCTACTAGAACTCAAGTATCTGCTTAAAATAGTCATTGTACCAAAATAAACAAATCAAAGTAAGCACAAACAGAAACAACTAGACATTTGCTTTTTAGAAAGCTATCCAAAAATACGTGTATTCGTGTCTCAAATAAAAATTAAGAAAACTTATGACTGAAAGAAGAACCTTGGTTCGTAAAATATTTATTTACTTATTTATTAAAAACTTTATGCACTAGTAAAAACACTACAAAGGCGGACTTAATGCCATATACATTTTCTACCAGTCGACCTTAGGGTGGTGCAGAGACAATATGGCAGTTGCAACAAGGAAAGACAAAAAGAGATACATAGATACATACATACTTACACCAAAAATTAAAAACTTTAAGAAAAAAAAAATATTCTCAGTCAAACTTGAAAAACAGGAACAGGTCCGTTTACTTTTGATCATATTATGACCAAACGCAACACAGGTAACGTAAGGTCACAATACATCACACTAGTCGGTAGGGCAGTAGGTATGTTTCAAATGCTAATCATCAATCCATGCATTCATGTCCTCGACGTGGGAACGCCATGCCCTGACAAGTTAGCCATGGTAGATGGTCACAATAGCTGACCTCGTTCTGACTGGCGTGGTTAACATCAGAATTGTTGTATTCAATGGAGCTGTTGAGGTTACAACAGATGGCAATTCTGCATATTTGTAGCATGGATGTGATTTAACGCAAGACCAAAACTTTTTTGAAATTGTGTTAATTTTCGACTTTATCATAATTTCACCAGACAGAGATAAAACTGAGAGAACTAGAATGTAACATATTTAAGTTATTGGGTTGCCAGATATAGCCACTGGAATTTGAAGAGTTTCTTATTTTTAACGAAAAACTTACAGATGTTTAGTAAACGGTACAAATTCTAGCTAAAGAAAGGTTAAAAGGTTATGCACTATTCACCAAAACAATTATTGCGAATTTATTACTTTTAAACTTCGCCTAAAACCTCGTAGATCTTGACCTTCGAGATGATCATAGTTATATTTTAATACCGTAAGAAAAACTATTAAAATGTTAGTAATTTGCAGAAAAAGATGGCCTGAAAACTATTTTCCGAAATAAATTTTGAGGATTCATTGCTGACATAAAAGTGAAACCTCTCGTTTGGAGTGATGAGACAAGAAGTTTCTACTAACTGTAATTGCGATTTGATCGCCGTGATTTGTGATTTTTAAACAGCACAGTTAACAAAAATAAACAGAGATTATTGTAATGTCCAGACGGTTTGCTGAAATTTGGCAAACGTCCAGTCTAACGTTGATACCAAACCTTGGGGTTCTTTATGCGTTAAATTGCAAATTTTCTAATAATAACCCGCCATTATGTACGCGTGTTATACAAATATTATCATAATTCAGTTGAGTAACGCCTTGAAATATTTCTGTTACGTTTTATATTATTTGAACTATCCAATGAAAATACTTCTTCTGTGTCTGCGGGAATTCTTTTTATTGTTTATTTTGCCTTCATAATATTATTTTTATACATCTGACATTATTTTCTAATCGTGCAGACATAACGATGCTGATGCCTCAAGTGTTTCAAAGTTTAACTCGTATGTACACAACTGATATGAAATTATTGAAAGTAATAGAATGAGCTTTGTTCTTGCCATTTTTGCAGCTTTTTTCATATCACAAGGAATTAGTTAATGGTGCTGCCAATATTAATTTTACTAAAAACAGAAAATACCTTTCAGCTGTGGACATCATTTTAACATGATGATGGTTTAATAAATACAATTTAAACGGTCCCGGTTTCAACGAAAACAAACGAACTAAAGTAGTTTAATCAAAAACATGTGCAAAACAATTATTAAAGTCCGCAATTATCTAGCTGTGGGATTAATTAGTGATATAGAGATCCCAATGAGGAAATTTCAATTAGCAAAGGACGTGGCTTATTAATAACTAACGGTTACCAGGAACATCTGGTGTGAACTAACCCGCTGTACCCATCGTTTTTATTGTGAAGGGCTTAGTGGCATTCAAAGAGATTAGCGTTTGTACAAAAACCGAGTTTCTTTCCAACTGGTTTTAATTTTCAAATTGATGTAAAATTTTGTTTCCAGTTTAAAACTGATCTAATTACCGTGAACGGATAATAATCCCTGTCCCTAATACTATTTTCGAGGTTATAGAATGAAGTAGCCATATTTGACTGCGATTAATATCATGTCAAGGCTTTCAAAAGGCCGCCGCTGGTCGATATACTCATTGACGTCCACTATTGATCCTGGTTCACTCGTCGACTGTTGAAGTGGGCAAAGTGTGAAGAGCCATAACTGGATAAAACCAGTATCACAATATTCTGGTTTTATTCAGTTCACCCTATGTGTACAGTAGGTACACGATAATACACACACTCGCAAAACGTGACATTGACTTTGCATAGCTGTGGCAGTCTAATAAATGTTAACCATTTCCTTGTTCAAAATTAATTTGCCAAGCTCACAACTAGCAGATTTTTTCAAAATTTTCCTAGATTAGGATGTAAGTAATAATCTAGGAAAAATTTGCGAAATTCTTTAAGGTGTGAGATAAATAAGGGACACATCACGACGGCGGATATCCTTTCATGGTAAAAAGAGTGCTAATATTTTAGGTAAAAAGTTATCACTTGCTTTATTTGCTGGGTTAACGTTTACATGTTACTTGAAATACAAAGAAATACTACTCAGTAACTACAAAGCAATTATTTGGCGATGGCGATTGAAAGCAATTTGCAGAAGCTACAGACAGAGATAAAATTACATGACCCCTCAGAGCTAAAGCGAGAAAGAGAACGAATGCTTTGAGCACGCTTGTCATTAGTGCCATCGATTTACCTGTACTTCATGGAACGACCATTTTACTTAAGTCCATAAATATTTAAAAGTAGCTTCACATCCTCTTTCCAAGGGCCTAGTACTAAGTAGCTCAAGTGACTGACCATGTACTTAATAATTATAAGCAAGGGCATGAATAGTACCTTCGTTAATGATACTACGTTCTTCCGGATTTGTAGGGAGTAGTTCTTCATTGTCTTTAATATTCAACAGAATTATATTTATGGGAATAACAAACTGCTTAGGAGCACTGATTTGGTTACAGCCTACATAGTCTATTGGAACCAGAAACAGAAACGCAATCAAAATATTTGTTGCAACTGCTACATTATGCGAAAGACAAGATAAAGATACCAAAAAACAGGTAAGGTTACTAAAAGTTTTGAAAATACTTACATTTTTAGTAGAATTTTTTTGAAGGCACTTTTTATTATACTCAAGATAATCATGTTTAGTTTGGTTTTAGAAGAGGGGTTAGAAGAAGTATAAAGAAAACTTTATAATGAGAGAAATAAGTAAGGCAAGCTGAATGCCAGTCGTAAAAACTAATACGTCAAATTATACGGAAATTAACCGTTTACAACCTGCGAACTCAAAATGCTGATTCACAAGAATATAAAATGGAACGACTTGGAACATCATCGAGTGTCAATCGAGAGAGTTACAATTTTTTTTTCTGAATACCTTCACAATTTGAAAAGTGACGGCTAAAAGAGCGTTCAGAAATATAAATCAGAAAATCTAAACTTGTAAATCGACATGTTGTTATTGTCAAGTGTCTAATAAATTCAAAAAGCAGAAATTGGCTTGCTGTTAGTAAAAAGCATCAATCACATCAAGCATCAACATCGAGCCACAAGAAATGTTTTCCAGGTCTTACGCATGATAGCTGCATCCACACTCGCAAGTTTCCCTCTCTTTTTCTGCAATCTACAAGCACTCAACACCACATGGTAATAATTTATTTACTATACTCGTAGTTACTATTTAACATACGTGTTAAATAAGGACCGTCACTTGGCCCTCATTTAACATTAGATCCGTGTGTAAATGGTGTCAAATCAAAAAAACAAATATTGATCGGAAGGTACCTAATAACAAGTCAACGCAATGAAACCTGGATTCGATAGCCGCAGACATGCAGTCTATTGTATTAACTCACTGGACAATGTTATTTATGATCAGTCAGTGATATTAATTCTAAGCTAAGCAAACCCAGCCAAACTGGTCTTACATAAATTATCTTGGTAATTGATCATAAAGTTTGCTGGTAAAATCAATGGTTTTCCTGCCAAGAAAATAATGTTGAAATGTTAGAATTTTGAATGACCTACCTACCTAAAACTCTGTTTATATTCAGTTTTCCTTTGAGGATAAGAATTTATTTATTACGAAAAACATAATACCAGAGGATTATACTGTGCGTTGATAGTAGGTATAGATTTTAGTGATTTCATCTTGATTTGATACAAAAAATCTAGTTTTAAAAGTTACGAAACATTCAATATTATAAATTGGCCAAGAGAGCAGGAAAACGTTTTCTTGTTAATAGCTGCTTTGAGTTAGTTACATAATGTAATACCTAGACGTTTTCAATTAAATGTTTTGGCAAGCAACTATAACTGTACTTGTATCAATTTTAACTTGACCAATCATTAATTATTTTTTACTAAAACCAGCTAAAAGCAGATTTTGTACACAAAGCGAAAGATTTATAGACAGTCTAAACACAGTAAAGGATGACTCATACAAACAAGCCATGATAAAAGTAGATGCAAGTAGTCGAATAAAACGAGGTTCATTTCGCAAAATCCTTGAAGTAACCCGGTACAGATGTTCTGCCATTCTATTGCCTTGACGATATGATTAGTCTTGAATTGTGAACGCTGCAAGCAGTTTGTATTATAATTCATACGTCAGTCACGTCATCGAAGTATTGTGTAATGTTCTGCAGAAACATTTCAATAAGGGCATAACAGTTTCTGTTAAATATTATACATATTTCATGGTATTTGAAGCGAATAGTGGGGAATGTGACGTCATTACTGATAAAGAACACCATACAACAAAAAGTACAGCATATGATGACAGTTCATTGCTGCATATCAGCTGATTTTGTTTGTGTACAAATACATTGACTGCGAAGATTACATTTCCTGTATTTTTCTCAAAATCTGACCCTCAAATATGAAAATGAACTAAAGAGCCAACCGATGTTACGTGCCGGATGCATTTATATTCGCAAATATATAAAACTCATAATGAAGTTAATAAAATATGAGAACGAATGTAATCTTAAATAATTCTAGAATTACAGTCTAATCGTTTAACGTCAGTACAAAATGACACTACTGACTGGGAATCCTAAGAATCACAAAACTCTGTCAATTTGCCAAAGATGCAGCAATACGTATAAACTGCATGTACGAAGGCAAATCGACGTATATAATATATTGCGTACTTCTTATAAACAATTACACGTGTCTACATATTTAAGTTAGTCAGTCCATTTGTTTTATATGCAGAAGATATTACCTAACTCGTTCAGGTGTTACATCACCTGAACGAGTCAGCAAGTGTTATTAAAGATGCTTGGGTATGCTTAACCTTTGCTGGACTTGCGTATTTTAAAATCAATCAATTCTACTACATCAGTTCTATGTACTTCACCTACATTTAAGTGTATAATCACCGATTCTGTTACTTCAATGGCGAACAAGATTTGAATGGTTCTCATTAAAATCTCTTCAACCGCGTTTGCGACAAGATTAACCTTACTTACTTTTAGTACTGCCATGTGACTTGATGTGACCAACCAAAAGTTATTATTCAGACAGGATGTTACATCTGGGATACTTCCCTTGAAGCAAAAATAGCGGCCATATGGTCATATTATAAATTATTTGCATCGAGGAAGCCACTCCTACTTTTACTGTTGCTAACACGAAACTTTGTTTGTCTGCATGAAGTTCTTCATGTGTGCTACGTTTTCAATGTCCTCCACCGACAGTGACATTCTTATAAAGTGTCGTCTGAACTTGCAAACATTTATTAATTTAGACCATTGTTAACGTTATTATCACCCACGAGTGTGCCCTGGTTTAACAATAAAGAAGATATTAATATCAAGTCTAAAATGGGGTCAATATTAAGTATGAAGGTGTAACTAACCTGTCTTTTTGTGTTTTACACTTATCATAATCTTTTCTTCCATATTATGAATAAAAAAGAGTCATTAGCCGCAGTTTTTTTAACAGTTTTAGTCAAAATGTAGAACGTTTGTCTTTTGTTAATCATTTTGACATAAAGTCTTTATTATAGGAGCTACAACAGCCGGCTAAGGCATTGACTTGCGATCGAGAGGTCATGGGTTCAAACCCCATGAACAGCTGTCGTGAACAGTCTTTGAAAAATAATATTGTTTGTTCGGAAGGAGCAGCATATTTTTTAGACCTAAGGGCATTGACATGTAGAACTTCCAGTATCTAGGTATATTCACAAGAATATAAAAGACTAAGTATGTATATTCGCCGATATAAACTTTTAACATCAAAGGTATTTTAAGATATTCGTCAAATGTTTCCTCAAAGAAGTGCAAAAGTTTAATAAAATCATAAAATTATTGGACTGACGTCAGTCCTGATAGAAGACACTCCCATAAACAACTGAAACACATATTTTAACTCAAACAGACGTTATTGAAACTTCATTTACCCACGCATTTGTCTGCCATGTTTTTAAATAAAAAGGCGAGACAAATTCTAGAACCATCTTTCTCGAATCTCAAATAAAACGGTAAAAATATCGGCCAAGTTCAACAATCCTTTGCCTTTTTTTTATCTATTTTAAATAGAGATATTGTGAACTCATTGCAGTAATATTATTCAATAATAACGCACTATTTGGCTACTATATTGATTTTATAGTCAATATGCTTTGATTTACTGCCTGAATCAATCAACAGGAACCGTTACCAAAGAAAATAAATAATTTTTCATACGTTATATCTTTAATTTAACGACTGCGAAGTAATCGTAAACGTGAGTGCTTTGAGAATGCTCATTTTTTATGACTTCATTCGTTGATATGGAGATCGATGTATGCGATCAGTTTTTTTGTTCTTTACTCGTTATTTTTCAGGAAATTGTTCGGATATTTTTTTTTTGGGAAAAAATACGAGTGTCTTTACTTCTTGTCTATAACATACCGGTAAACAGCCAATACAATAATCGTAATAATTTCTAAAAGGAAATCAACTATGGGTAACTAGATCTATGACCCTTCCCGTCTTTGTTATAAACAAGACAAGTGAAGTATGAATATACTTCAATAAATTCAAGCAAAATAACAAAGTTCTAAGAATTTAGAACTTTGTTATTTTGCTTACTTTAAACAATAACTATGCCTATATATATTGTGAACTTTGAACTTTATTTACACCAGAACTTTAAAGGAACTCTTTTGTAGTCCTTACTATTTAGTAAGTTAAGACTTCCATAATATCCCGTTGTTAATATGTATCTCATTAACTTTGAACATACAAATGCAGTATTTCTACTTACTTTATTGTGAGTGCCAGGAGCACTATAATGAGCCCAACGAGGGCCATCGCGATCACGACGCCACATATCATGTAATTCGCATCATTTGGGGCATCTGAAACAAACAAAACCAAACTTTAATACTAGAGACATAAACATCAAACTTAATTAATACTGTTTGTGATTAATGATCGTAATAATAGTATGCAAAAAGGTCTTTTTTGCGGGTTATTGCTCAATGGTGATCTAACAGAGACTCTTGGAACTCTGACGTCATAATTCATTAATTAAGAAGAAAAACTTCAAACGTAATCAGTTAACCGTTAATTGAATATTTTCATACATAAGCTGGAATATATAATTATTTCTTTATTGAGATATATACGAGTAGCAAAACCCAGTTCTGCATGCAGTTACGGACTTTCATAAAATCTTTAAACCATCTCATTTGGCTGCGCCAGATTCAGCAAACTTTAAATCTAGCTATTTCTTCGACACACTTATGCCTTTGACCATCTTGTGGAACATACAAGAAAATCATGAATGAAACCAAAAACAATAACGCAAGAAGTTTTCGGAAGATTAATGTCACAAGAAGTGATTATGGGAGAGACACGGCTAGTTGACAACAAGAACAAAAACCATGGAAATTAATCATCATACTTAATTCTACATTAGACCCACACCACAGCACAGCTGTATGGTCGTTGGGATCCATCCTATAATTTTCGTAAAAACCCAACGATACACCACAACTACAGTTCCTTTACGTCATTAAGAACGCGTAGCCTTCGCAATACCCGTGATTAATAATAATAGTATACCTATAGCTAGCAACAGAAAATACCTCACTACTAAACAGACCAACAAACACAAAAAAAGCCAATGCACGCGTTGCGAACGTGACTTAAAACCACACGAGAGTGTAATGGCATTAATAACATGTTCTTAAAAAAAGATATCTGGCTCTAAAATGCAGATCGAATAAGCGTTATGTAACCAGTAAATGGAACCAGTTGCGAGGTGGTCAAAGTTGCTCGTTTGGCTCGTGCAGAAGAGTAAAGTAAATACTTAGGTACCTATTTGTAAGAAATATCTTGTCTTCTAAGAGAGAATTTCGAAAATAATTGGGACATTTTTGACCGATTTTACACCCGATATCTGAATCAAATATTTAAAGTTGGGCTTTTCTAAAACTCTATTTTAGAATTCCAATCGTACTAAATTTTAGTAATATGTCAAAAATGTACGGAAATTGGGGCTTTTTTTACAGATTGCGACTGAGTTGCTTAAAAGTTAGTAGCATTAGCCCTCAACCTGAATACCTGTCAAAATTGAAGAACGAGCTGGAAAAGCAAAAGAAGTGTTACAACATCAGTATTCAATTGTTTTTAAAAGACACGAGTTGTTATGTAAACGTTCTTAGCTGCTAGCCCATGCCATCTGTCTCTTGTCTCGTAAAGTATGCGATACACAGAATTCCTTTTTGTCAATATTATGGCATTTCTTTGTTTGTTAATTTAATATACAAGCTTCTGCCAGAGCATTCGTCCGCCTGAGAGTCGTAAAACATCCCAAGAATACTTACTACCGGGATAAAAACTCCAAAAAAGAGAAAAAAGTCCTTACTTATGTAATGTATGGGGTACCGGTATTCCAAGTTTCATCCAAATCCACTCAGCCATTAAGTTTCGAGATTTACTAACAAAAATATTCATCTCACATTTGCATCAGAAGATTTATGTTACAGACAAACGTCAGTACATATCATTTGTATTCCATTAAAATTACTTCTCGGACACTGTCTGGTGAGTAATTAGAGTAAGTAGGTACGTCTAAACGCAGTTACTAAATCGACGTACTCGCAACTGCATCGTACCGGCTAACGGGTGCGCGTACCACTTCGCCAATTGAACGGTGCCTCATCCTTAACACTTTAACCGTACACAAATCGATATCGTGTGTATCGATGGCAATTATCGAATCGAGAAGACTTTGTATCGAATCGTCAATTAAATTTATTTTCATTACGACACTGGAAATGGTTCTCCAAGATAAGTTATTTTTTTACTGTGGGATGTTTGTTAATCTTTCATCGGTAAACAATACATTGCAATGATTCTCAACTTTTTTGTGTAAGAAGTTAAATTCTAAACAAAATGTCAAATTGAATTGATCGAATACCTACATGAAATTGGTCATAGTCATTGTTACCTCGGATTCACAGACAACAATCAACTTGAAGTAATATTTTTTTTAATTAACTCGACAGTGTCTCGAAATCTCTATGTACTTTGTACTTACCTATACTGTTCAGTCAAGCAACAGAGAAGGTACCGAGTTTTAAAACAAAATGGATAGGTATTATAAAACACAAAACGACTAATTTCATGGAACGTTAAATAAAATGTGGGACGGCCGATACGAACGCTGTGGGTTTTTTTGACGCAAACCCGTTGAAGGAAAACACAGTTTCTCTTTATATCTATGCCATATTCCGTAATACCTAACAGGAAAACTTCTTCGATAACAGAAGCTGTCGGTTTGTTTCAACCATACGTCTATAGGAAGCAATGGAGAAAACACAAAGTGTATTTTTACTAACGTTTGATGGCAGGCACATCATGTCAAGAACTTGAAGTTGGAAAGTGACGTAAGTGTGAGCTCTGGAAACCATAAGATCATCCATTCGTTTATTATGCTTGGTGACTATGACAGGTTCCTTTCAACTCCATAGACTGTCACTCCAGTAAATAATATTGTAGGCACATAGCCAGAGCTCCAGGTAAATATTGCTATAGAATGTACAAAATACACCATCAAAATAGTTTCCTCCTTTGCTATTTACGTGGATGAACTGCAGCGATAGGTTTACCTACTCAGTTACTAATGGCTGTGTTGTGTTTATATCCATTTACTTTATAAACAAGGTTTCAAACGGTGCCTGCTTCCATTAAAAAACCGTTAAGGGTGAACACACTAAGCGCATGCGAGCATATTTTATACTGCTCAGCAAGCATAAAGTTTCAAAATGCGGAATGACGGCCGTGAGGAAATATTGGAATAATACAAACACAAGCAAACTACCAGACTCCTCTACAATGACGTGTCAATGCCGCCATGGAGAAAGATGGATAATTATGTCGCAGAAATAAGCTTAATCAGCCGTTTAATTGGTGGCCTAGCCTTTTCATTTAAATGCGCCGCTATTTCAGCAACTCAAGTGACATCTTTTGTTCAATATCGTTTGATGACTTGCGAATGTCACTTATGTCACTGATTAAACGGCGCAATTCAGCGAAAATGCTAGGCTTTTAATGAAAATTGATGATTAATCTAGTTGGCTGCGACTGATAAACAGGATGGATAGCACCATGCCTTTTCAAAAAAGGAACCATTATGACATTGGCTATGATGGCATGATGCTTTTTGCTGCAGCCAATTTTTTGTTTGGTCCCTCAACTGCTTTTGTATCCAATGTAACAAATGCGAGGCACTTAACTAGCTATCAGTTTGCATAGGTGAAGAATCACGGAGCTATGGATGTTAGAGTGACCATGTTGGATCACTGTATACAGGAGCCATTACATTCGAATCTCAACAGCCTACCTTGAATAGTAAATAACCAGGCTAGCCTTGCCTTGAGCAAAGGCTGCTAAGTCTAAAGACATTATTTTATTGGAAGAGCCATAAGCTAATGCTAAAAACTAATTGCCTATCGAGTGACAAATTACTTTGATAAATGTCTAATATAAA
The DNA here is from genome assembly GCA_947386135.1 of Melanchra persicariae. Taxonomy (NCBI): domain Eukaryota; kingdom Metazoa; phylum Arthropoda; class Insecta; order Lepidoptera; family Noctuidae; genus Melanchra; species Melanchra persicariae. The sequence continues at coordinate 11,997,020 of OX376648.1, read as the reverse complement.
ATACCAGCAACCGCAAAGCAAGTGCTAATTGACGGCAAATATCGCACAAAAATCTGTCGAGTAGTTTCTGCGGTATGCCAAGCAAACATGCGAAATAACCAATTTGTACTGAACTTGGATTTTAAAGTGGCAGAAGTGAAGCAGTTGATTCAGGTTTGTACATTCTAAGATAAGCATAAAAAACACATCCCAAGAACGCATTTACACTTTGAGTACGCAGAAATTCCCATTGTGGTCAATTAAACCGAATGTCGGGCCGACATGACGCAATTAATCCTTTTAGAAAATTTTCCTTGTTTATTATAAAACATAACTAACAATATGGTGACACCGGACCAACCAAGGTTGAATCAGGAATCGACATTTCTGTTAACGGTATACTCTTGTGAAACTTGAATTACGGTTTCAAGATTAACGTTATAATAAAAGACACAGAAAAACACCGTGCCCAGAACTAAAGAAACCCGTGTCAGTTATACCTTGCAACGTCCTGTAGTTGGAAATCGAAAAGATGTTTTGCGGAACACTGATTCTGCGAAACAGAAACACGGAGATAATATACGTTGTGTAATTTCTTTGATTGAATTCATCTGTCGGTCTGTTTGTTGCTACATCGGATCGAAGGTATCGACTAACCATGAAACCATAACAATAATGAGAACAATTAATTGTTGCATTAATGAAGATCTATTTATATAACCATCCCTTCTCAGGCCCCTCAACTGCATTTATCAAGACATGCGTAGGAATGACATTGGAAAAATCCACTCAATTTTTTTAACTGATAATTTTCTAGGTTTGAATTTTATCAAATCAGCTGTAAAAAGATGTCTCAATCGTAAAAGTGTATTGTAAATTTGTCGGTCAAAATTATTTAATGCACCTTCATGCTGTTTTTCCCCGGTTAGAAGAGACATGTAAAGTCTCGCATTATACGAACCTTCGTTTAGGTTGATACCTAAACGAAGGTTCGTATAATGCGAGACTTCTTCGAAATAAAGGATTTATTTTGTTTTAGATTAGGTATGCTAATCAGCCATTTAAATTCAAAATCGCCTAACATATACAAAAACCGAGTAAGCATAGGAAGTCTCAAACAACCGTGTTATAATCTTCTCTGAATCAAATTTCTAACTTCCTTTCTCCATAAAGACAAAAAAGTTCTCACAAAAAAAAAAACGAAAGCCATTTAGCTACGGTGTCGTTAACCCTTTTATGTCTCACAGCTGACGTTACTGTTCATAGTATACGAAGGTTTAATGTTCCACAAGTAGACCTAACGATGGAATCAGGTGTTACAAGTGCATCGCACTCGCCGGGTGAATGCACTCCCGAATGGTATTTTCCTATAGCGTATCGGGTGTCCTGAGATGGGAGGCATTTGTATCTTGATTTGATCTTAATTGTTATAAGTTTCCATGTTAAACTTTAAGAATAATTTCTGGTGCTATATCTGGCATAATTATCTCGCTATACAACGAAACTATTTATTTTGGAAAGTCCTCAACGTGTTTGCGATAAAACCAAAGACCAGCTGTTGTCTAGACAAAAAATAAGCGGCATGGAGAAAATTTCCATCGCGGAAAATTTTTGTTTCACTCGGCATAGATTTTTTTTTGTTCTAATTACCAATCGGCTTTAATAAACTATTTAAAGAAATATTGTGACGTTAGTGGGCTAAGATTTTATAAGGATTCTGAGTTGTAAGCCTTTGTGACGAAACCCTAAAACTGACGTAACGTATCTGGCACCTTTGACGCAATCAGGTTCCTGGATGATAAATAGATTACCACAGGTAAGACTTCGCTACGTACTTGCGTTCAGCCTTGTGTAATCAAGATCAATTATTCATAAAGCAATCAATAATATTGCAAGAACTAATATCAAAGTTGAACAATGACATGTTTTTTTAGATACAGACTGTCAGGAAATCATAGTCTTGATACTTAGATCTAAAAATAAAATATAAATTGTTTAATTGTTGATTGAAAAGCATTTCCTGGTGTGTGCAGTTATAATGTATGTAGCCTTTCACATTCTACTTTTGCTACATGACACTTAACATACCTCTCACGAGGCCAAGATTCGGGTACGCTATGATGCTGAAGGCAAACATGTTCTCTTTTAGAAGGAATCAAAAATCAACATCTAAAGTACAACAGTCAAATTTCAATACTCTTCAACAATCTGTAAATAGTAGATTCAAAATTTTACACAAGTCAAGTCCATGTTCAAATAATGATATTAAAAACCTACTCATAATAGACTTCTTAGCAACATCAATTACTCCCTAAATACACCACTGTCCTCGCAATCAAGTCTTTAGCCTCCAAACATGCAAACCCATCATTTTTGCTGTGACACGTGTGACCTTGTTCCTCATACGGCTTGATCGATATCGTACTAAGAACGCTTGTACAGCGTAACTGAACTTTTGCATTTATTACTCTTTTATTACACTTGGATCTTAAATTTCGCACAGCAACCTGTTGTTGAAATTCGGATCAGCAGTTTTTTTAATGGCTTGGTAACAGAGACCGTTGTCTCTGTTTCTCTTCAATATCTACTGCTGAACGTGCAAGGTGTCATAAGGGCAAAGTCCAAGACTTTGTCAAGCTTCAATTATGATAACAGTAGGCACCTGGTTATCAGCCTAAAAGAAACAAAAGAAGTTGCTCTCTATTCTCTTGCCAATATCCAAGGACTCATCCAAAACTCTCGTCTAAAAACTGTACACAGAACCTAAGTGTCTTATAAGTCGGTAACTATGTGGAAGGTATGACGGAAGCAAAGATCAAATCACTTAAAATAATATGGTTGTACGATATTTTTATCCAATTCAAGCAAGTTGACCTGTAACTTCTGCTCTTGAAATAAACAAAAGGTTGACAAGCGATGTCACTGAAGCAATAAATGAATAAAATATGGATGTCCTTTAAAAGTCACGACGGAAGACCTTGTCAATGTAAGGGGGAAGGGAAGTCCGTAACGACTTTGATAGCGATCAATATATGCACTTCCATACGGGTGTGAAACGATGTTTTTGCGAGATGTAATAAATATTACCCTTAGACTCAAGTACTTATTACATTTTTTCAGGCTGGGAGAACTGTCTCTTCAAGATTCATCTTGATTCTCGGGTTTATTCAACCACCCTTGCGTTTGCGCATCTGTCTCCAACATTCAACTTCCACGTGCGCGTTGTATCCGCTGCAAGATTGCTCACGGCATAATGTCGTGAGCAATCTTGCAAGCAAATGGTCGTATGACTTTTTATTTTTTATTAATAATTCTTATTTCAAACTTCAAGGCAGATAGCTCAATACACCGTTACGATTATTACACCTACGTTTTGTAAATACAATATCATAGTTTGTATTGAGAAACAATCCAGAGTAATGTTACAAACAATGGCAATTGTTTAAAGACTCAACTATATTACACGTGACTTAGTACTCCAGAAAGTTCAATATACAATTATTTGAAGATCACGACGACCAAATGTGACTGAAAGAACCTATGAACCACACGTGATTTTTTACGGCACGTTTGTATAACATTAATCAAAGAACACCGTAAAACCACGTACTGAACAACGTTGTACAGAAATCTTTTCTAAATATTGCGTCAATGCTGACGAACTTTGTAATATATGACCTATCGTGAAGAGATAGAATATATTGCGATCACTCATATTAACCGAGAATGTGACATTTTTATGATAGACCAACAGTGTGATACAACACAAACATATTAGTATGTGACGTGTTTCGAAATATTGTCAGTTGTAATGTTTTGACTTGAGTAAGTCAGTGTTATTTTTTCACGCTGTTTTGTCATGGCAGTCTCATTATAGACAAAGAAATATTTTGTATTGCAATGCGGTGGTTAATTTGGCATTTAGCACGTAGGTACCAACTTTATCTACCTACATTAGCAGGACTAACAATCTTTATTTCATTGAAAATGTATGTAAGTATATCTTATTTGGGCTAACTCCGCATTCGCCCCACTTTTTGCCATAGATTTGTTAAAACTCTTATGAACTTATTCCGCATTTGCCAAGCGGAAGAAATACACATTTTTTAGGTAGTAAAATTTGGTTGGTTATTTTGTACGGACTTAAAATGTTATCTTAGGAAACTAAACGACTCAAAAAGAATAACAGAATGCTACACAGTAACTGTGAGAGATTTCTAAAAACCGTGAAGAACACTTAGCATGTAATGGGTCATACTTTTACGAAACAGTGAAAACAGTCGCGCTTAGAAAGGAGAGAATATACTAGACTAATCTTCAATCATGCGGAACTAACTTCTTGTCTAGTAATCGTTAGCACGACTGTTGAATATGAGCTGATTTCGTGACTCAAAATGGTTGAAACACCAAAATTTTGTTAGCTATAAAAATATTTACATGTGTAGAAAACCACTCGTACACAGTATTTTATTGAATACTGGAATTAAAAACTATCAGTAATACTTATTAATTAAGGCAAGACAGCTTGGTTCTTTACATGTAGCCCTTTAGGAAAAACAGACATAACCACATGATAAATCCGAGAAAGCCATTTTGTACATACAGCTCCAGAGAAACCGTTTTTTACACTTATCTATGGGGTGACCCCTAGATAAGTGTAAAAAGCGACATCTCTTAGAATGATATTCTACAAAGTTTGAAGCTACGAAGAACTTCCTTTACAAGAACATCTGTTATTTGCACTAATCTTCATAATTATGATAAGTTTGTCCTACCAACCAAATCAATAACAGTGAGTTGTGATCATTCCGTCCGGTTCGGTAACTACAGTTAAGCAATACATTCGAGACCAACTTTCACTGGTAAAGACCAAAGTTATTATGGTCGTGTTCTACGGAAGTACGATCCAGTTATAGAGAAAGCCAGCCCCAGGAACCAGTGTATTGCATTTGTTGATCGGTTAAAAATATCTTGGAATTGTCCCCAATATTCTTAGGTAATACTGCAATGCTATTATTTATCGTGATTCAGTACGATGAGTTACGTAAAGCCTGGCTTGATTTAATTCTTGACATTATAGTCTGTCTTTGATATTTTCATAACCGTTTCTATTAGCACCTCAATAATATTCTCAATAAAGTTTAGAGCTCCGTGCATAGTTGGTTGAAGTCGAAAAGATCGTCCAAACACGATTGAAATATTGTTCACGCATATAAAGGATCCTTCATTCATTTTTTGTGGCAAGAACATAGAATTCCAATATGGTTTTACGGATTATCTGACACCATAACCAACCATCCGTAAAGTATGGACGTAAAAACTTTGTGAGAACGTCGAGGATGCAATATCCATTTCGAGATTCCAAGTCTTCTATTTAGGTTTGTTTCTAAAGGAGGAGTATAATAAAAACAAGTGAGCCTGGATGCACGGCGGGGAATGTGGACCCTTTTTGCTTTAAATAGAATCGTTTCTTACTGACGTAGCTTTGTCATCGACTACGAGTCGAAGGAGTAAGTGGTTGGATGTATTTTGGTAGTGAAATTATGAATAGTAAAATTCATTCTAATATTTTGAATTTGAAAGGAATTCTGTCTCTCTTTACGTCTCAATGGCTGAACGGATTTGGATAAAACTTGGCATACTAGTAAACCATATACTGGAATTGGACATAGAGAATACCTTATACCTTAGGAATATGTTTTCTTGGAATAACTGTTGAATTTCAAGTGGGCGAAGCCGGCGCCAGAAGCATTTTCAGACATAAACAGTTCTTAGAAAGAATCTTACTCATAAATCCTTGATAAAAGAGACGGGAGGGAGTCCCGTCTCTTTTATCAAGGATATATGAGTAAGTTTATTTCACTAACCTAACCTAAGTTCGGTTCCTAATCAAAGTTTTTCAGCTCATTACAAACTTAATTACATCTTAATCTCATCAAAACCCTCACAAAAAAGTTACTAGTCGGTAATAAAAAGTTTCTAATAACCTTGAGTTAAAACTACAATATGGCGATGCAATGACCGGCAGCGTCTCATGCAAATAAACTAAGATGCAGACTGTACCAGAGACGCCGTTGAATCACCCACTAGTCAAGTTTGACTAAGTCTTTCTATTAATAAAAAATATAATGTATCAGCCTCACTAATATTGACTCATTTCTAATCAATTTTCTTACTCATTTCTCTCAACTATTATTATAGGTATATTCCAAAAGTAAAACCTATCGATTCCGCTCAGGCAGTCCAAGCCATTGGTTTTGTATCAATACTTTACATTTAGTTTAATGTAGTCGAAACAAAAGTTTCCAGAATTCTCCGTACAATAATAATTGTCAGTAAGAGCGCATCGTAGGTAACCTAACATTAGAAGTGTAAACAAAATATGTCATTTATTCACATTTTCCCCTCCCAGTTTATTGGTGATTTCATTGTTTTAAGGAGACATGCAGCTCTGTAGTGTTTTTGTTAGTATTTTAACCTACTCACTGCAACTGAGTGCATATTTTATACATTCATTTAAGTACACCCAAACTATGACTTAAGGACTTGGTGACTTCCAAATTGTGAATACGTTCTTATCGAAAGCTCTGCAAATTGCAACTGAACCCAAGAAATTTGTTAACTAAATTCCTTAGGCTATTTTTTTTCTATTATTTTCAAACATCTGTGATCATTGTAATAGATCCTGAATTTTATTTTTATAATAATATGATACGTAAATATAAGAAAGTTTTATATATGCGGTTCTTTTCAGTATTATTAATATTGGCACCACATGTATCACCATCGTGTGCACATAATTTTTTTTGAAATGAGCATTAATGTTTTTGTCGAAAGTACATAACTACCTACTATATAATACCCTACTCTGTATTTTGATGTTACACTGAATATGCACTGCAGGTTACCGTTAACGAAATTAAATTCTCCACACTAATATTCAATTCACACTATTTCAAGTAGATGCCAGTTGCAAGACAGCTGTATGCTTTTGTTTGCAACCCATCTTCTAAGCTTACCACTGTTTTACAAAGAAGGCATTCAACATTATTATTATTCTTTTGTTGTTAATGAACATTCACAGGGGGATGATTTCAACGCTAATTTATAAAGCACGAGGACAACTTACTATTTATTTACAAAAAAAAAATATTCATCATCATCAATACCATTCAATATGGCGTTAACAAGGAAAATAAATAAACTTAGAATCGTGACACGATATATTATCATGATTTTAAATTAACACTAAGTTATAAAGTGCCTTCATGGGGGATAGAAGATTTCTAAGGCTTAAAAAGTACTAAATCATTCAAGTAAACTATTTAGTCATGAGTTTATTTACAAGCCTATGAGTAGTACCCCCTTTTCATAAGAGTTAGTAATGTTTAGGTACTAGGCAATCAGTCACGTGAGATGACTGCGCTCACGCGACAGTCGGGTGACGACTGACAGCCGTAGTTGTGAAGTAGCGGTAGGCAGAAGCTTATCTCTGACTGAGTTATGTTTTCCTGGTACAATTACATCAGCGCACTCTTCCACATATGAGTTGTTTCGTAAGTATTGAGCACTTCGGGTATTATTTAAAAAAAAATATATCACACCGACATTTTTCTGCATTGCTTTGTTATACAGACAAACATTCTATAGAAGTTTATTGAAGTCTGTATCGTGTGAACCCATTAAAAAAGATGATGAACGTTAAAAGTTGATGGAAGAAGATCACCGACCTCATTTAAATTGGTTTAAGGGTTAATAAGGAAGATGATGATTCCTCCTGTTTAAATAAGCTCTTCTTGAAAACCCCACACAGTCCTAGCATCACAGCATTCAATAATAATATGCAAATCACATACATATGACTAATAAATAATAGAATCGTAAACGTTTGGCTGTGATTCACTAATACTACTGGAGTTCTGTTTACTAACGATTCCGATGGATCTATTACATAGTATCATTGCATAATGTTATGGTCTAAGAACTTCTGTGAATTATCACCGTTGTGTTAGTGGATTTTCGTGTAAATCCTAGGTAGTTTTATTTTATTAAGTGTAAGAAACAATGCTTTAAACATTGGGTTGTTTAGGAGTTTTAACTTGTTTGAAAATGGAACATTGCAATCATTTTACGACTAATTAGTCGCAGTGTGACATAATACACGTGCCGTAAATGGTGACCGTAATAGAAAACCGCCGTAAATCATAACCAAAGCAAATCTTAACATATAATCTTGCTATATAATCTATGGAACCCTAAAAATACCAAAACATTGACGCCCGTTTCTGTCACATAAAATATTCTATGAAAACTAATGTCAGTTTTTCGTGACAACATCAAGTGAAGTTCGATAATTTTATGTCATGAAAAATGTAATATGATATGTTGCTAGCCAAAGGTCGAGGTCAAAAGTTGAATGTCAGTGTAACATTCAATCACCGATTGTCTATAACATAAATATTGTAACCGTTTACACTGACACTCACGAGAAAGCGAATTATAAACTTGTCACATTCGCCAAGCCAATCAAAAAACAACTTTAGTGCTCACAAATAAAGTAGGTTATCACTTAGCTATTGGATTTGAAGGTTAACGTATTGGTTGTCAAAGAGTTTTAAATAATGAAAGTACGGGTGTCAAATGAAGCGAAAGTGAGTTGTTTAAAGTAGGTTAAGGCACTTACATATTCAGGGTGTACAGAACCCACATAAGACTGATTGTGTTGATTGCATAAATACAACTGAACTCAAAACATTGACTTATACACGCCAATTCTCTACGGGCTAACCAGGTGATTTTTGGAACGTCTAAGGAACGGAAATCAACCGACATCAATGTGCAGTTATACATAGTACCGTATCACAACGTAACGTGTATTGTTGGCATCATTCTATGGTTTTAATATCTCTTAAGAGCGTTTACGCGGTACGGCTTTTCATACAAACTTTCAAATCCTTATTTTCGAAATGAATGAACTGATTTTAATGAAACTTGGTATGCATACGCTAGATATCCAGGTCTTAATAGTTATCATAAAACATTTTTGAAAAAGATTTTAAAGGGAGAGAGAGAGCGATTTTAAGTTTTCTATAGAAAGTGAAAAACCACTATATCCTGAACTCTTTTTCGATTTTTTTTTCTGATAACTATTTAGACCTAGATATCTAGCGTATGCATACCAAGTTTTATTAAAATCGGTTCATTAATTTCGAAAAATAAGGATTTGTTTGTATGAAAAGCCGTACCGCGTAAAGGCTTTAACAGGTTTTAATGCAAGACTTCCACGGATTAATACATGCATTCTATTTTAGACTTGCGCAATGGCTCTTTTCTTTCTTCTTAGGTTGGATTCAGACCTTTGAAATCGCCATTTAGGTATAAACCGTGGGTTTGATAACTTAGTCTTTATTATGACACATGTGACTTGAAAGTCATCATGCAGATGTTTAAAGTTCAAGGGGATATTTAGATAGGTGCCTGATTTGATATTTACACGATATCGGTACATGCACGTTCACATTGATCATGTTTCGTGATTTTTCAGGTGTAGGTATGTCTTTTGGAACATAGGTAAGGTAAATATTTGATCATTTAAATTTAAAAACATTGCACAACTTTTTCCGTCCTGTAGAACAACAGCTAAATTCTGCCATTAATGTTGACATCCTCAATTAAAAATATTCCTACCATAGGATAAAATTTAATTAAGTACAGTGGGGAAAATTGAAACAGTACAATTGTTGTATGGCGGAAATATAAACTTATCTTAGTTATGGCAGCCATACGGGAAAAATTGAATACCAACGTAAGGTCTAAAATTAGGTTTCTAAACTCGGTTATTTTTTGTATCCTCTTAGGTACCTACAGTGCAACCAATACCAGTCCGTTTTGAATTAAAATTATTAAGCAATTAATACAAGATGCAATCGGTACATAAATTGAGATGTCTATTGTCTTTAAGTAGTGAGATCTTGAACGTGTATATAAAACACTATATTTAATATCAGTTAACTCCAAACGTGACTTCCTGCAAACTAAAATAGATAATTATATAGTAAAACGTTACTCGTATCCACACATATTATGTAGAAGAATAGACTGGATATATCCAGTTAACCCAAGATTTTTATCATTCACCTTCGAGGTTAAAAGTTGGAGAGGTTAATGAGATTCTTTCAAAGTAAAACATAACAATGAAAATGTGCTTTTGTGTGGTCTTTTCGATCGTTTTACTGGTCTCCCTTCCGTTGTTCAAACATAAAATAAAACAGTACCTACCAATTAAGCATAAGTATGTCATCATCTGCCTAGCCTTTTCCCAACTAAATTGGGGTCGGCTCCCAGTCAAACCGGATTCAGCTGAATACCAGTATTTTACGTGGAGCGGCTGCCTACCAGACCTCCACAACCCATTATCTGGGTAACACGGTACTTCTTGGCAAGAATGGTGTCAGATTTTCTGGCTTCTGAATTGTCAGAAACCAGAAAATCTGACACCAGTTTGTTATTTGTAGATCTTTGGCAGTCGTTACGTATTGACGTAACGACTGCCAAAGATCTACAAATGACAACCGGGACCAACGGCTTAACGTGCTTTCCGAGGCACGGAGGAGTCTCGGTATGTTAATATGGTCATCCATCCACCAACCAACCTCGGCAAGCGTTGCTTAACCTTAAAGATTGGTCCGTGCGGCTGTTATAATTTAGCCACGAGCTCCTAAAACATAAGTATAGATAGGAAAATATAATGGTTTGAAAAATTCCAATCTTTGTCTGTTGCATTTTTGTTCCTTTATCTAACATTTTAGCAAGCACGTGGACACCATAAAACATTTCCATAACACCATCAATCATAATGGGATGTTGACCCTAGAATCAACTGAAGAAAGTTTGATGAAACTACCAATCTCTGTCTATCAATCATAGTTCAGTATTATCATTACTTATAAACAAATGTCTGGTCAATATAAAGTCTGATTGACAGCTCCGCTACCAAGACGTTCAATGCTATCATGATTCCGTTGCGAAAAAGGGATAGTGCTATGCGTCTTGTATAGCTCCGTCTCCCTTCCTCACTGGAATAATGATGATTTTAATACGTCTTTTGATATCGTAATTTTTGACGATTGTAAAACTAATGGTTGTCAAAATAAAACATCACACAATTAGAAAACTAGTTTTTGTATCAACTCTTCCACTTAATTTTGATGGACTGATTTGCTTTCTATCATTTTCTTTTTAGACTGTTTTATGCAAGTAGGTATACATTTAAGTTGCGCAACAGCAATTGTGGTTACGTAAGAATGCAAAGGAAACTACAACTTAAGTCACGAATCTTGCGCAATATTAATTTTTATTGTATTTCTTACTGAAAATAAAAATAATTTGACATCGAATATTTTATTACTCGTTGGTTGGTGAGCAATATCACCATAAATATTATAATTTTGAAATGAATACTTCTGAATAAACTTTATATTTAAAACTATTTTAACAAACTGCTAGCAGGCTCTGATGTCGTGACTCGTGAGCAAAGTTTACTTCAACTTTTCCTGTACTTTGTTTAATTTGATAACAAACTTCCATCTGTAAAACGATCGCTGTAAAGTTCAAATTTCAATATCCCCTTTGTCTCCTTGTAAGAAGCTTCCGCCTGCAACTGTGAAGATGTTCTCAAGAAATGAGGTCACTGAATATGTTCAAGAAACATCTGTTAAAAGAATAAAGACTTTTAGAGAGAGCTGGTTTAAGTAGGCCTCAAAACAGTAGTTTCACGCCGATTTAGATTAAGATCTGACCAAAAAATGGTAAAAGTTTTATTTTTCTGACATACTACGATCAGAAAAGATTTGCTTGCAGTATAAATTCACAGAAAACAGACAAATAAACTAAATTCTCTTTCATCTGAATATACCACGTTCAGCTTTTTAAGCAATTAGAACAAGTACCTCACACCTTGTATCTAACTACCGTCAATTATTTTAAAATAATCCGGTAATGCAAACATGGTTAGACATACAGAGTGATTCACCTCAGACGACCCAGTTAACTACACAGGGTAATGAGTTGTTCCACTAAAAATATACGTTGATTTTTCAGTAAAGAGTATCGAATTCTGCTTGCGTTAAGTTTTAGGTTTTAGTCATTTCGATGACGCATATGAATCAACCCTGCGATGATTCAGGGTAAACAAACGCTTTTCACCATAATAACCAACAGTCGTTTTTGAGAAAAAACCCTGTGATAATCTTTCGTGGGATACGCTTCGGTTCACTTAATATCATCACACATACACACTAATGTGATATTGAGGTAGGTAGTGGCAATGATTCAAACGCAGCTGTATGTAACGTGTAACAGAATAAACGCAATACCTCTTAAAGGGTCATTGTACTCATCACTATGAACAACTTTTACTATGGGACCAACCCCGAAATTGCGAAAAAAATATCAGCTCTTCAGTACATAAATTTTTTCGAGTTACGCGCTTAGAAATGTATGGGCCGTTGATTTTTTTTTCGTGATTTCAGTGTTGGTCCCGTAGTAAAAATTGTTCATAATGATAAGTACAATGACCCCATATGAGGTATTGCTTTTATCATGTTACACTTTGTATAATAAATTCGGTCCTCAGAAATGATTTTTTTATTTGTTATTCAGTTTTAAAAACTTTTGCAAGTTCATAATATTGTATTTTACTTTGTAACAGCCGTAATAATTATTGAGGTTCATTTTTATCAATTTTAACGCCCGTAGATATCTTTGAAAGTTTAACGTTTCAACTTTCGATCGTGCTCAAAACCAAGTTAAGTTTCATTTTTATAGCTGAGTTTTACAATTATTTCTTTAATTAATTTTATATAATTTTAAGTGCATGCGCAGCGGAGTTAAATTACAATTGTTCTTAACGATGTCACGTTGCAATTAATGCTTTTTGTTCTTTGCAATGAGCGCGTGACTATCCTGACAACTATGTCTTTTCTTTACTTGTAGGTACCTTTTCCTATTATAGAAGTTTATTATAAAAGCGCTTATTATTTGAAATATCATATTCTTGGTACAAAGAGTATTTGAAACGTAAAGGGCTTCTTTTTTTTAGATTTATATGCGCTGAGTTTCTGTTTGCGCTACCTAATCGTATATCCTATCCATTTTGTCTGGCTATTAATGTTTCAAATACTTGTTAAGTGGTCTTCTCCCTCTTTCCTCTCTCTCTTTCTCTTTCCATGTATTGATTTTTTAATTTGAGGGGGACATAAATTGGGACACCACAGACTATAGAAAATGCTACGATAACAGTTCTACGTAATAATGAATGATGCATACTATGCATGTATGTACTTACTACGTCTTGTGAGAGTATTTTTTTATAGACGAAATGATTTCAACCCATCACTCTTCATCAAACGATAAACTAGATTACGTTTGCCTGTCGAGATAAGTGTTCGGCACAAATTGCGAAATATTAAGTCATTCAATAAACATATTATGCTGATGGTTTACGTGTTTGATGGTGTTACGAAAGTAACCGACATCTTCCGACAGTAACCGAGCAATTCCGAAGATCGAGTATTCAGCTAGTTTTTGGTACTTATAAAATACTTAGATTGAATATTTTAGGTAAGTACTTCATGAAGATGCAGTCAGAGCAAAGCATGAAGATGCTGGCTGAGAATGAGAATGGATTTGAGGTGTCAATGGTCCTCCATGGTGAATATTATAAAATATGTGGAAGCGTATCATTTCTGCGATAGTTAGGTATGTTTTGTTATCATTGATTTTCAGAGCAACTATCACATTGGTAGTAGATAAATGGTGCGAAGGTTGTCGGTTTTCAGTCACCATGAGATAGTGAACTAACTTCTACGTTATACCATATCAATCTTCTGACTTCATCGGCCGGTGCCTTTATCCTTTCGCTTATCTTCAAAGTGACAACTAAAAACTATGTAATTAGATTATATTATACAAGGAGTAAATGTATAATATTATTATTTTTATATTCGATCTTCTCTTCATGACGTCATAATGGCCATTGTCTGGTATACAGTTTGAACGTCAAATTCCCACACGTACTGGTTTTTATAGCATTTTTAAGACCTCAGACATGAAGGTTTTACTCTAACAATGAGCCTTCCAAATCTTGAAGCTAATTTTATGGATTCTTTATAACACGGCTGCTATCCTAATCGTAAACTCTGAAAGTAATGACCATCTTATTTATAGTCTTACTGTAAATTAAGTTATGCAGTCATTAAGGCCAGATTATAAACTTATAAACTTAGCTAAATACCCATAAATAGGTTCTTTTATCATAATCGTGATAGCTTATTACTCAAAGCATACTCCAAAATGTAGGTCTCGCGTCACAACACTCCCAATTCAGGAGCTATTTCAGTCTAAGCGCCCACATCACATCTGGTAGGATTATCCTAGCTTTTGTCTCGAAATGTAGACCAAAGGGTCACAAGAACACTCATTCGACAAACACACACATGTGTGCAAAAGAAACGTAACCGAAAACTTTTTCGAAGTCGGTAAAGAACGTTGGGACATTGCAAGTTTTGTCGGAATTTATGTCGACACGTTGGAAGTTGGTAACTTTATATCTATTAATTATTATGCTCTTTCCATACAGCATTTAAGGGCCAAATTAAACCTAATTGATGGATGTCAAGTTCAGCGAAGTATTGGGGCCAGACGGTGCTGCAATCACGCGACTTAGTCATGCTGTCGGTTATGAAACGCCACGTTGAGGCGCTCCCACACAAACCGTTTCGGCATTTTAATCTTTACAGCCACAAACTGTTTTTGTTTGCGGAAATAATTTAAGTTTTTGAAAATTGTTTTGTTCTGCATTTGAATTTAAAAATGAGATGTAAAACGCAGTCGTTTACGTTAGTCTGGTTTTGATCTTTAAATAATGATTCCAATTTTACAAAAACAATTTAAGACACTGTATCAAACTTCGATCAAGAATACATACTTAACAAATCATTCTCTCTATTAAATATTATATTACGTTTTATAAATAAATCAGCTAACAACCATTATGAGTAACAAATCAATAAGAGACAATGCCCAAGCACGTCAAATTGATCACGAACAAATCACATGGCTTAATAGCTAGCCTTTGTCTGATAAATACTTGAATATACAGCCTGTATAACCTCTAAACACATCTTATGAATGTTGGTGACATTTAGAAAACATTTTAAGACCGTTCTTGAACTGTTAATAGCTTGCAACTTGGCTAATTTAATATTAGAACCAACAACGCTTTTGGGTTACAACAACTGAACAGTTCGTTTGCTGGACTTCCTGAATACCAAAAATATATTAAGTTATTATATTCTGCAATATACTTCCTTGTACATCGATAAATTATTTATTTTAATGCAGCCGATTGTCGCGTCACGCAATTTGAAATAGCCAAACACGTTTCATCTTCGTAGGCGTTTACTTCGCAAAACTTGTTGAAACTATTGCATTTTGTCTATATTTAAGTGACTTGTAGAATTAATATATCGGAAAACTTAACCCTTCATTGATCATTATTACCGCGCTCGAAGATTTCATACACATAAAACCTCAGTATTAATAGCCATCAGTTCTTGCTTATTAGCAATTCTAAAACCCATCATTATAAGTGCTGCAAAGAGCGGGAAGGCACAGCTGTGAAATAGCTGGCCTAACTGTGCCAAGGCAAAACCTCACTGTCGCCTACTCGAGAACTAACTTATATGCATGTAATTATTAGGCACAACAATTTTACTTAGAAACTGATAGTTTTGCGGAATTGTTAGGGTTATTTTAAGTTTACAGTACTTTTAATAGATAGGTACTTAGGCTTTTGTTTCAAGATGTGCACTGCAGAGCGCAGAGTGGAGGAGCGTTACCATTCGATTCGCAGTCGCAAACTGTCAAAAACATGTCTACATTTTGACATTTATTGTCACTGATATGTTATTATGATTAAATTTGAAGCTTCTCATGTACGAAAAATTGGCTTTCAGACGGAGAATTTAAGTTGCATTGAGGTGATGTAACTGTTTTTATTATTTTTCGTCTTTTTCGTTTTAACATCTTTGATTACAGTTTTCCCATGGATTCAATTCTATTACGCGAGTCCCACGTATAAAACATGCAACTCGTCTTGATACAATTATACAAAAGACAACACAATATTCAGTGCCTAGTTACCTACATTAGGAAGGTAACAGAACATCGCAATTAATTTTGACCTTTATTTTAATACAATTCAAGTAATTCTGCGTGTTAATTAAATAAATTTATAGTAATTTATTTATTTGCTTCGGAAAAACAAACATTTACACAAAAATGGTGCAATAGTAGTATTTAAAAATACAAAATGACAATTAATGTGTAACCCACGACCGACGTTATCCACATTTTAAAGACAAGAGAATTTTTACGGGACTAATTACACACGAGTAACATTGAACAAGATAAAACAAAAACGATAAAATTTTAAAAACAGATTAAAATGAACATTGAAATAAAAAATAAGTTAAGAAATTTTGTGGGCAGTTTCAGTGAATTTCGAGCTGTAATTCTGAAATAATTATACATATATTTACGCATGTCCTCGCAGAACCTACTGACATGATATTAAAAACATTTTGCGTCGCACTTTTAGGGTGATCATCACGTCACATGAAGTCGTGAACCGCTCTTGCGGAACTGATTGCACTCTGTTGTTTGTTATTAATTTCGATGATAATATCTGCGCAACATTATCGCGATTTGATAAAAACACGAAGGTTTGTTTTGAATTGTTTCAAGGAACTGTGGTTTTTGCAAACAAGGAAAAAATATGTCGTTATTTTACCAAATATCTTTAGCAAAAAAGTAGCTTTTCATGACTCAGAAAAGTCACCTGAGGTGGTTTTAAATCCAAACTTCGATTAATTTCCAGAGTTGATTCATCATTATTTTATCTAATAGGTACTAACAAGTTTATTATTTATCACAAAAGGTTTAACATGAGTGAACGGGTACGTATTTGAATATCGAACATTAAAATGCCTACGCTTAAAATACCAATGTTCAAAACATCGAAAATTTAAATATCGATTGTATCAAAATGTCGAAAATTGTTATACCTACGCTTAAAACGTCGAAGATCGAAATGCCGAGTGATTAAAATTTCGAATGATTAAAAATATCGAATGACATTATGCCTAAGTTCAAAATATCAACATTTAGGTAATACATCTAAGTTCTTAATATCTACGTTAAAAATACCTACTAGTTAAAATACCGAAAAAAAAAATGTTTTTTTTTAAACCCACCTAGTAACTGATTACCATCTGCCAAGCATGCAAACAAGCATGCAGCAATCATGCAACATGCAACCAAGCATGGTTTCTGTCACGGCTCCGGCGCTGCAGGGCTCCGGCAGTCCCACGTGAGCTTAACGTCGCAGATGGTCTAAACGCTCACCACCGCAGGCGGCGGCGGGTGTTAAAACCACCTGCTCCTCAGCTCACGGGCTGCCTCGCCCCTCCGCGCCTACGCGATTCTAAATTACACTCTAGGGTAGGGCAGACAAAACTACGTGGAGTTGGTTTTGCAGCGAAACGTTTCTGTCACTAACTTTAGTAGCACAACATATTGACTTTCAAGAAAATATTTTAATTTAAAGACCTAAATAATACCTTCACGATTGACCTGTGCCTATACACTGGACACTGATATTCCTGGATAAAATAGGTCGAAATTGTTCCAAAATCGAATTGGGGCACCACGAATTTACGTAGTCTTTTGGCTGTTACCCCTAGAGTGTATATAAAAATCCGGAGGCGCGAAGGGAGGGCAACCCTCGCCCGCTGTAACAAAGCATAGGCACCCGTGGGAGCCGTAGCGGAGGTGAACATGGGTGCCTATCCTTTGTTACGCAAGGGCGAAGGGGTTGCACTTCCCGTAGCGCCGGAGACGTTGCAGAAGCAACCTTTTTCCACTCATACTACTTATATCAAAATTTGTTCGATCTTTTAACTTGTACGTATTTTTAGGATGAATTAATGAATGTATTAAATGTTGAAAATTAACCCATTTTTACACGTAGGTATATTAATTTTCGATGTTCAAATAATATATGTACCATCGATATTTAGGACGTTCGATACTTTGTACTTCGATATTTAGGACATTCGATAATCTGTGTTTCGATATTTGGATCTTTCGACGTAACTTTTGTAGATATTTAGATTTTAGATATATTGGACGTAGGATATTTAACCATTCGATAATATAATATAAACTTTCGTTATTTTAATTTTCGGTTTTATGGTCGTTCGATATTTCCATTTTCGATGTTTTGAACATCGATATTTTAACAGTAGGTATTTTAATGTTTGATATTCAAATAAGTACCCGAGTGAACAAGTGGAAGATGGCCTTTATTAAACAAAAGGCCAAGATTATAAAAACTGCCGTTATCAACAAACTCAATGATATAAGACTACCTGAATCATCGAGAATATCTCCAGATCATTCTATGAATCAGACGTAATTATACAATAAGAATCCTTATAACAGGCAATAAGTATGACACAAGTACAATAAGATTATACTCAGAATGCAGTAATACTTTTACAGCCGCGTGACTTCATACTCCATTACTTAATAGAATTCCCCAATCTTATCAGAATAAATGATCCTTTAGACACTTTTCCTGTACTAACGTATAATGCAGCAAGTCTCAAGTGTCCTCAAAACCCTTTGAAATACTATTTCCAGGAATACCTACTCAATCTATTATCTTTTCTATTTATATATTGTTTCTCGTAATTGTTATTTGTAATAGTGCTATCTTTATAGATTGGAGTCAGACAATGATTACAAAATGGACAATGCGAGGATGTTTGTAAACAAAGGTACAATTATAGGATTGTACTTTTGTTTTGTTTTATTGAACTATTGGCATAGTTTGATGGGGACCTTTAAGAGATACCGTTACGGAACCGTCTCCCTCGAAAGTGGCAAGTATTACTGTTTACTGGTTTAAAATGTCCGTCATACCTATTGTTACACTTACTGTAACATGGAAACATGGTTATAATGAATAAAAAGTTAAGAGTATAATAATGGTATATAATAATATGTTTATAGAAAACCACCAAAATCGAACCACTCACTAGCTTCTGACGTTTTATAAATACCCATGTTAGACTATGTGAAATATTTTGAATTCTTCGCAGCAGTCTTTTAGCTGATGGGTGATACACTATTTCGAAATATAAAAACCGGCCAAGTGCGAGTCGGACTCGCGCACGAAAGGTTCCGTACCATTATCTATAAAAAAAAACGGCAATAAAATCACGTTTGTTGTATGGGAGCCCCACTTAAATATTTATTTTATTCTGTTTTTAGTATTTGTTGTTATAGCGGCAACAGATATACATCATCTGTGAAAATTTCAAGTGTAGCTATCACGATTCATGAGATACAGCCTGGTGACAGACGAACAGACAGACGGAGAACGGAATCTTAGTAATAGGGTTCCGTTTTTACCCTTTGGGTACGGAAACCTAAAAAGGTCTGACATGCCTTCAAGCCAGAACAAAATTGAGGACAAGGCTTAGTTGTATTGATAGAATCGAGATCATCTCTTTTGATCTTTGACCAAACACACGGATTGAAACATACTTCGCTTTTCTTTGGATCATACCTACTCGTGATTGTGCATGTGAGTTCCTGCACGTTTTACTCCAGATTTTTATTTATTTTCATTTCTAAATCGCTGATCGATGTTTACGTGCAATATAAACAGGCATAAATTGAAGGATTTTCTAGGTGGCCTGTCGATGGATGAATTACTTGCGTTTAAATCAAGGTGAAGAACGGGTTTCCTATGTTTATGTTTACTTTTCTCGACTGTTCCTATTCTGCTTGTACCTTACCTGAAAGCCGTAATCGCGGTTCAGATTTGGACGTAAAAGTTCATGTTTTGCTTAGTTTGCGGTAATATTTACGAAGAGACTTTATGAGCAATGCTGCTGAACAGATTGTGAAATTAAACTTTAGAATAATAATATGAAACGCACTAAGCTAAAGCTGTATTTATAGATAATTTGTTAATCTCATTTTAAGTGAACTATGTTCTTATGAGAAATAAAGTTCTTTAAACCCAAGAGTGTTCCATGGTTGACGCTGAAAGAATACGAAAGAGTTTTTCATTAATTGTGTATAATTTTTTGGAACAGATTCATTACTACCGCGTGCTTTCTAGAAGAATTGGAAAGCTATGAGAAAAATACACACAATTTAAGGTATTTATGCTTCATTAAAATTAAGCATACAAATTCGATACAACCACTGTGTTTTTGTTCATAATATAAACAGGTTTTAATTGGGAAGTTTTTTCTAAGAAGATAAATCGGTATTACTCAGCCTTTGTTTTCGGAATTATTTGCATACATCGTTGGATAAAAACACCTTGAAGAACTTTCCTCTATAAATTGTTCCGGGTCTAGCTGTTTGAGTATGTGAGTTTATATGTTCGTAAACGCACCCACGATACAGGAGAAATTCCTAGTGTGGGGCAATGTTGTTATAATGAAAAAATATTCCTCAATTTATTTTAGTATTCTTTGTTCTTTATAATAATTACACATTTAAGTCGTATTTTAATTTAAATTCTCGTGAACTCTGATTTCCATGATTCATTGAATTTGGTATTGTAGTATACAATAATGTAAACACGTATTTATATGGAGATATAATGACGCAGGTGTGAAGAAAAAACTGGTAGCTAATAATTATGAAAATTATAATTATGTTCATGAGACACGTCTACGTCACCTACGTAAGAAAATGACTCTTAGATACTTTATATATCTTTATGTACTATATTATTTTGTTTATGTATTGTGAAATCATCTGTAAATAGCTGGAAAATACGTGTATGAGTCACGATGTTCAGCATCCCCCTTTACTGATTTACATACAAAGATATGTAAGTCATATACAATTGAACATTTTCCACTGCAATTTCTGAAGGTACTTTCCGTTGTATAAACGTCGTTTAAGGAAGTATTTTCAATTCCTCAAATAAATAATGTATGGGAAACATATTATATCTAAGGTCATTGACACGGATCAATGCCACGTGTATCACGACATGGTACATCTGCGATGAGTTTTCTATGTGTAAATAAAACAGATTTTTCATAGTTTAATATTAGTTGAGTTTAGTTATTATGGCCCTCGCCTACTTAGAAATCCCACAAGTAGAAATAGGGTCAGCTATTCATAGATTGAGTACTACTTGGGAGATTATATCGAGATACGTCTGTATAATAGGCAAAAACATCTGGCGAATAAAATCCCTTGGGTAAAAAAGTGGATACCCGTCGGGTAAACCTGAATAATACCTACGTCCTTTTTATACTATACTGTTTATACCTACTACGTAGGTTTTACCCGGCAAAACTTAACGGTCGGTACAAACTAGTTAAAATCTGGTACTAATGGCGGATCCAGGGGGGAGGAGGGGGGGGCTGAGGAGCTCAAGCCCCCTCCCCCACTCCCCCCCCTTAAAACCCAGATATCTTTGGTAATCTACAACCCAACGAATTCGTTGAAGAATTTACGAAAGTTACTATCCAAGGAGGCTTGTTATTTATTTAATTTAACTTTATGTACAATAGTGGTACATGGGCGGACTTAATGCAACAAGGCATTCTCTACCAGTCAACCTTTGGGTTAAAAAAACTACACTGTGGTAGGTGTACAACAAATAAGATTAAAAATAAAGTAATTTAGCAATATAAAATGTTATGTGTTTTTTTTATATTTTATTTTGCTAAAACCCACCCTCGGCAATGGTCATGCCCCAAACGAGAATCATGGATCCACCCCTGTCTGGTACCTTCTACTAATGTAGGTGGTTATCACTTGATCTATGACCTTAATATGCAAATGTGCTGTGTTGATAATGTTCGGATTTTCTTGTTCCTTTTGTTTTGGGGGCTGGGGGCATTACCAGAAGGCATTATGCAACTGAACCTCGTTTCTGTCGCTTCATTCTTGTTACCTTATTTTGCAACAATTCTGCGAACTAAGGTAGAAAAACTTATCAAGAAATCTTTACGACCACTGGTAGGCATGAATGGCCAGTTCAAAATGCCCTTGAACATTCAATATTATTTAAGTAGCTACTACTATTTTATATGGCCATAGTACACTGTACACGTTCTAAACCATACGTACATTACATTAGTACCAAGGATATCTGTAGATTTATTTCTCAGGCATTTTCTCATTTTCTTACAGCAAACATAAACCCGTAATCGAAGGTTTGTTGGTACTTTTTGTAAGTCACGTGCATATTTGAACGTGTATCGTAGTTATTTGCTATTGTAACTGTCATGCCTTTGATTCAATACGGTGTTAGAAGAAGTGTTGGTACTACTGTAGTACGCAAGCCATTTGCTTTTATGACTACTATGGCGATAAAGTGCAAGGGTCAAACTAATCTTGATTTATCAACTAACTAAAAGTTTCCAAGCAGACTTCTTTTATCTAACGAGCAGTTTTTTATATCTCAAGAGATATCATAACAGAGAAATGTCTGTTACCAAGGAGCCAAAGGTTCGACCTACACTAACGCTTCATTGCAATAAAAACTTAAGCAATTACTCAGTAATCCCAGACGCTGGAGTCTTATAGTACATTTGCCTGCAGCGTTAAGATATGAGTTAATTACTGAAACCCAACTCACAAGGCACACAGTGAAGCAATCAAACCGACACACATTGGTACAGTCAACCACACTTCCTTCTAACCTATTCGGCTTTTACAGTGCCTTCTTTTCTTATTAACAGTAGGTTTTAACGCCACAAGTGTGTGCGGTTGACCGTACTTACCCGCACGCGTCTCGAGTGTGATACGACCCGACACGTGATGCCTATATGTGACCATAGAGTAATCGTGCAGACGGCTCGCAGAATACAAGTCAACACAAACTAATTAACATGTCTCGTAAATTGTGCAGTTACATCAAATTGTTTTAATTGCCTGATTAATATTTTGTAGTGATACGGCGCCGTTGAGGGAATTAATTAGCGATTTGGCTTATGTAAAATGAACGAAAACATTTGCTAATCTCAAGTATGTTTCAAATATTCTTTTTTTTTTTTTTTTCTTCCTTATGATAATGCCTACGCAAGACAGACTTGACTTTATGTAAAGAGTAAGACATAATTATCAATATCTACACTGGGTGAGCGTGACAGGCGACTAAATTGACCCTGCATTCTATTAATGGCGGAAAAATGACCCAGATCGGTTCATGATTACTAATTCTGTTACTTTTAACTGGTCATAAACTCAATATCATTCAGTACAAGTACCAGTAAATGACATAACGATTACAGGTAGACCCCAGTCACGTAATTGGTACTTATTGTCAATCTAAGTAACCGACTTTTGCAACCAACACAAAGGTATTCAGGTATTCACAATTGCGTTAAACCAATTCTCAGTGCATTGTCTTAAAACTAGGTCAATCTGACCCCGACCAAACGGATATAAAGGGGTAGGTTAGTACTTTGATAATAATTATTGCTATCGCGAACATAGTTTAATTGTAAAGCGCATTTGTTAGGTCGATAAGGCCTTATCGGCCACTGAAATATGAAACAATAAAGGTAAATCATGAGAAATTAGATTAATATCTTCAAATAGCTGGGAGTTCCATTATTTGGAAATCCGGTGTATAAATACTAAGTCAAGATATTTGAATTTACAATTATCGATAACGTTTATGAATCATTTGAATTTCCATTTTGCTTACAATAATAATTACAGGCTTCAGTAATAAGTACAGATTTAATCTCATCATCTGATTTTAAAAAAAATCTGTTGTATGTGTACATTTTCCTCTGCACGCCTCAACAAAATGTGGGAAACAGTGTCTTTGATTGATACCTAACGCCTGGTAAAAAAGAGAATGATGCTAAAAGAAATAGGCATAATATGGAAATGTTAACAGTCCTCGTAGGCATCAATAGTGCCTAAATAATCCTGTTTGTTTAATGCAATATTTTGATTATTCTGTGACATATAACGTAGGTGGTCGAAGCAACGCACACATACACAGATTTTGTATTAACTACTAAAGTGTGTGCCTTACGCGTGTATATTTCAACTGAAACTAAACGTGAACTTTAACTATTAGGTACTTTAGTGTTTATGCCTAGTTTTGTTTTTAAAACAACGGAAATTGAAGGCAGGCGTGGGATTCTTATTAGTTTGGGAGATCAATTGCTTGAGAAATAATCGTGAAATCTCAATACGATCTCTTTTGAAACACAATACGAGTTGTTCAACTTCCGATGAGAAAGTCAAATATCTATTCAACATCTTATACTGCCTACTTACAAACAACATTGACACCTAATGAAGAATAAAAAAGGTAGAAAATACTAAAGCGTACTCTTTCAAATTTGTGTGAATAAATTCTTATTTCTCATAGGTATATATATATACAGGGTTACTGGTAATTCGACGTATATCCGTCAAGGGCTGATAAGGGGGCCAAAATGCAACAAATTGAGCCCCCCATATGTATGGCCGAAATTCAATAGTTTTCGAGATATTTGAATTTTAAGGGTTTTTCGAAATTTACCCAAAATTTGACATTTAATTCCAAATAAAAGAACCCACATACCCATTCAAGGGTACCATTAAAAATGATGTTGTAGCTGGCACTTCAATTAAGCTATGGGCATCATTAAAACTACTTAATTTAACAAAATAATTAAAATAATGACCGAAGTAAGAATAATATCTTACCAATATTTTCATTTTACGCTTCAAAAATGTTTTCTCGTCAAAAAAAATTCTATGACATTAATCGTACAAATAACTAAAACAACTTGCCTATTCAGTAGGCTTTCCAAAAAGGTATAAAAGTCAATTTTAAAATACATAATTCGTGGCATGGCATGTGTTTGAACCGGCGTGGGGAGAGAAATCATCTGTGTTCTTAGTTTATCATCCTCGCTAAAACAACCGATTTTACTGGCGAAATTCTTCCTGATGGGGCGAGGTGTGCGGGCCGGGGAGTACACGGCGTTTGCTGCGCTCGCGTCGCCTTCCTTAGTACAGTTCGCGTCAAATAACTATGCCCCTCTGAAGTTAGCCATTTGCAAAGATCGCGTAGGTGCAGTCACGTAGACGGGAGCAAGCGGGACGCAAGCATGCATCGAACGTAAACGAGCGACTGAGACATAAAATCGCGCCGTCATAATCCCCGCCCGCGCATGTGCAGTTGCAGTTTGTTCGTTTTTTACAGTTCGTGTCAAATAACTGTGCCCCTCTGAAGTTGGCTACGAGTGGCTGCGTAGTAGTCAAAATTATGAACAAACTGCAACTGCGCATGCGCGGGGCGGGGATTATGACGGCGCGATTTTATGTCTCAGTCGCTCGTTTACGTTCGATGCATGCTTGCGTCCCGCTTGCTCCCGTCTACGTGACTGCACCTACGCGATCTTTGCAAATGGCTAACTTCAGAGGGGCATAGTTATTTGACGCGAACTGTACTAAGGAAGGCGACGCGAGCGCAGCAAACGCCGTGTATTCCCCCACCCGCACACCTCGCCCCATCAGGTAGAATTTCGCCAGTAAAATCGGTTGTTTTAGCGAGGATGATAAACTAAGAACACAGATGATTTCTCTCCCCGCGCCGGTTCAAACACATGCCATGCCACGAATTATGTATTTTAAAATTGACTTTTATACCTTTTTGGAAAGCCTACTAAATAGGCAAGTTGTTTTAGTTATTTGTACGATTAATGTCATAGAATTTTTTTTGACGAGACAACATTTTTGAAGCGTAAAATGAAAATATTGGTAAGATATTATTCTTACTTCGGTCATTATTTTAATTATTTTGTTAAATTAAGTAGTTTTAATGATGCCCATAGCTTAATTGAAGTGCCAGCTACAACATCATTTTTAATGGTACCCTTGAATGGGTATGTGGGTTCTTTTATTTGGAATTAAATGTCAAATTTTGGGTAAATTTCGAAAAACCCTTAAAATTCAAATATCTCGAAAACTATTGAATTTCGGCCATACATATGGGGGGTTCAATTTGTTGCATTTTGGCCCCCTTATCAGCCCTTGACGGATATACGTCGAATTACCAGTAACCCTGTATATACCATAATTATTCATGTGTACAAGGTAATATGTTGCTTTATAAAAAGCAATTCACAACGTTTGTGAGTACAGAAATCACGTGTGCATATTACTGTATAGAATACTTTACAAATAATTAAACATAATAGTTACTCTTGAGTACCTTAATGGTAAGAATTGAAAGTATTGAAACACAGATAACATAAATACTTGAATAGGGATCCTTCGACGGTTGCTGCGCCAGAATCAATCAAACTGTTTTACCCTGTCCCAACTTTGTTGAGGTCGTCCTCAAGTCTAACGTGAGTCTAACCATGTTTCTGAATACCAGTAGTTTACATAGGGTGATTGCATATCTAACCTCATCATCATCGGCATCATATCAGCCGAAAGACGTCCACTGCTGGACATAGGCCTCCCCCAAGTGTCGCCACAATAACCGGTCCTGTGCGTCTCGCATCCATCGGCTAACCGCGACCCTCATCAGGTCATCGGTCCCAGGGAGGCCTTCCAACGCTGTGTCTTCCGGTACGCGGTCGCCACTCAAGAACTTTTCGGCCCTATCGAATATCTGTTCTGCGGGCAATGTGCCCTGCCCACTGCCAGTTCCAAGGCGATCCTTCGGGATATCTGACCTTAACAACCAAGTTACACGATACTCCTTGGCCAGACTGGTATCAGATTCATTTAAGATTTGTTGCTAAGCCAGAATGACTACCTATGCAGAACTTGAAAGAACATCCTTCTTACCGGATGAGAACAAGATAAGATTACAAGCAGTTAATAACCTTTCAGTAAATAAAATAAAGAAGAATACAACTAGGTTTATAATGGATCTGATAGTGAATGGAAAAATCAGTTAGAAATGTAATCTTCCGTTCTTTCGTTGTAATAGGACGTCTTAGAGTCGAGTTTTACAACAGTTTAATATTTTTTCAGTTGCTTCAGTCATACAATGAAGAAGAAAACAACTCGGTTTATGGATAGTGGATTTGATAGTGAATGGAAAAATCTGGAAGAAATGTAATCTATCATTCTTCAGTTATCATGATGACATAAAGATGTGTTTTATAGCAGCCTAATATTATTCAGTCATAAAATGAAGAAGAAAACAACTGAGTTTATGGGATAGCAGATAGTGACTAATTTATTAAGTGCCACATTTAAAGAGTGATTTGCACTTGTGCCTAAGGTTTCAAAAAAATAATACAGATTGAAAAATGTGTTTTTCAATCTGTTTCCTGCAAGAAATAATAGCAATACGACCATAAAACACTACTCTCTACAATGTGTTACAGAAAAAACGCAATACCTCTTATGGGGTCTTTTACTCGTGAAATCACGAAAAAAAATCCTAGTTAGTACCTAATGTTCTTTTTATGTTATTATCGGTGTACAATAAAGTATATATATAATAAATAAAAATCGACTGCTCCATACATTTCTGTGCGCATAACTCGCTAAAATTAACTGAACATGAACATGGATTTCATGCATCGAGTTTGAACTATTTTTATGAGTTGTTGTTGTAATTATCTAGTATTTTTATTGAGTTAATTTGGCTACCGGTAATCAATTTACAGAAGCAATAACCAGAATCAATCGTATAGTTAGGTTTCCATGGCCAAAAACAAGAAATTATTTTAATTTATTGAATAATTCTTAGTTTTATTGACACATTATTTGGTGTATTTATGTGCATGTATTCAGAAAATATTCCAGTAGTTTCTGATTATTATTAATATCTTGCAAATTATTCCATATAGGATTTCTTATGGCTTCTAATAAAAAAGAACGCACCAATATTATTTTTGCTTCACTCAACACTTAACGTGACGTTAATTTTTAAATACAGCCTGATTTGTTAACACCACCCATGTTCGATCCAGCCCACCCTAGCTGTCCACCCCCAGCGACGCCCTAAGCCGAGGTCCGTACCCCACAGGCAACTACACGCTAAGGGCACCCCTTAGCGTGTAGTCGCTTAGTTTGTAAGTTTTTATAAGCCCTGGCTGGAGACTTAAATATTTATATTAAGGCCACCAAAGGCAAGTCCGGTTAAGCAGACGACAACCTCCTAAGTTGACCTGCGAGAGGCCAATCATAAAAAAAATAATAACAAAATCCATTTTTTTCCAGGCATTAAGTATTAACAATCAAAGACATAATTGCAAATCCCAACACCTAAAAAGTAAAAAACTTTTCGACATAAAAACAAATATGTTTTATGTCGAAAAGTTTTTTACTTTTGAAAACATTATGATGAAATGACATAAACAATCTCTGTAAGACACGGCAAAATAAACAATTATTTCTAACGATAAAGTTAATATTATGAATATCGTTACCTACCTATTACTTTGTAATGATATAATAATATTGCAACAGTTTCTTAAAAGCTGTTACATCATTCGTATTTTGCAATACATTACAGTGTTTATCATTTGTTTTGGTGATTGTTAACTTCTGCACACTATCTCACCTCATGGCACACTTGCCATGAGGTGAGCATAAAGGGAAAGGCAAGCGTGCTCCATCGTCGACGATGGAGCGCGCTTGCCTTCATTCACTTTTGATTTAAAGACTCAGGTTGTAGCTATACGGTAACACAGACTAAGGCATGGAATTCCACCCCTTAGCTGTAGGTACCTACGCATAATTTATAAAATCATACACATACATATAGGTAAGCATGCAGACAAGGTGTCTTTCAAACACGGATTTAAGATAAATCAAATACCGAGACAGTTCAAGCATCTGAGATAAGCTTAATCACATGCAGTCATTTATCAAGACATTGACATTACCGTTTGCTCTTATCTCGAAAGTAATTAATTGACATTTGCTGACTTGATGTCACATTGCAAGTGTGGAGAAAAGTGAAAGTTATATGGACTTTGACGGCTGGAGAAACTGTAGCAACTGCTTAGAAGATTTCGTAATACTAATTCTACCTTTATTTATTTATTTATTATATTTAAATATTTGATTATTATAATAATATTTCTGATTCAGAGAACTTTTATTCACCCATTTGACCTCCACAATCCAGTAGGATTGTGGAGGTTTTCGTTCTCTGTTCTACCAACGGGTATCGTGTTTTCTAGTTACTACTAGAAAACGAGGCCTTAAGTATGCCTATGATAAAGTCCCCATAAGTGCCCTAATCACGTGGAACTTTGAATGAGGGATTTCAAAATAAAAATCTCTTAAATCCTTTAGGGAGGAAACCGGAAAAGAAACTAACTATATCACATTCCAACACAATCATCCTACGGGAAAAAAACATAAGGATAAGATGCAATCATATAATAACAAGGAAAATCCGCCCATTGTTCAGAATATGTTTTAAATTAACATGTAACGGTTCTCACACACTTTCATATAAGTAAACAATACATTTGTCTGTCTCTCTGTCACAGTTAAAAAGTAGGCCGGATTAGAAACTGAACGGGTGACATTGATAACAAATACAGGTTTGATAGCAGTTACTAGTACAAACAAGATGGCGTAATGTCAACGCTTGACTTTGTAAGTTGCTGTTGTTTGGTCAATATTCAATGTGAAATCAAACATTTATGTTTAAAACAAAACAATGTTTAATGACAATCAATAGTAACAAATTAACAATAATATCTCAAATTTAACAAATAAACTAAACTAAAATAGAGAATCAAAAAATTCGACCTCAATTCTATCAGCTCGTAACGTGTTCAAGAGACTGACGGCATTGCCACGTTGAATGGCAATGCTTAGTCCAAGCCTTACTAAAAATGTTTCAGAAAGATTATAAATAACTAGCTTTTTAAGTAACACTTTAGTTCGTAATCAATCAGTTTCCAGAGATGTCTCTTAACAAACAAATAAACAAGCTTTTTATGTCTTTACTTTTTTTTAATCGATATTTTAGTCTCGAACATAAATACTTCTTTATATTATTTCATCATTATTATCTTGTGATGGTTAAAATGTTCGTTGCGGATGCTAGATTATCTAATCGATATTTCAATATTTATGACACCTCGAAACTTCGATATTCTACTACAAATAGGTAATCATTTAAAAAAACATTGTCTGATTTTTCTCTTCATAACAGGTTCACTGTCACAATAGTAGCAGTAGACACAATAGTTTAGTTCTATCGACGCAGACCACATTTGGTTCAAAGGACTGTGTTCTCGAACCGGTTTAGAATTATTGTGAATTTTTCATAAAAATAATTAAGACGCTATGGTCCAAGTAGGTAAGATAACCGAGGCAATTTATCTCAGTTAGGTATGTGACAATATAATGAGCAGCAGAATTTCGTCGGTCACGATACCAGTACATGTTACACCTCGTGATGGACTAAACAAGTCAGTATTGTACTAACCATTTCGGTATTATCTCTGTACTTATCACATTTTTTCATCCACTTTTATTTTATTTGATCTGTAAATCAGTAGATAGTTGTTACATTTGTAGGTTTATCTTTTTAGTTAACAACCGGAGGTATTAAATATTTAGTATCTTCCTTACTTCCTAATCGCTCTCTCATTGTTGTGAATCGTGACTCCTTTGAAGTTTTCTTCCGTTCGTTACGATCTCCGGCCTTAGTGTGAGTTTCTAAAACGTACTCGGTCGCGTTCTCTTTTGTCAATTTGCATAGAAAATCTAGCTTTTGCCCACGGCTCCACTCGCGTGGATGTCGGCTATCGCGTAAAATAGTAGCGTATGTCCTTCTCCATATCCCAGGCTATATATCTGCCAAATTTCGTGACGATTTGTTCAGCCGTTTTAGCGTGAAAACGTAACAGACAGACAGACAGAATTACTTTCACAATTATATTAGTAAAGATAAATATTAATTTGGATAGAAAAATATTTTTTTAATGTGCACACGGTGCGTTTCCAGTTTCAAAATGAAATTACAGAAGCTGTTGGTTGACCTTCAATAATTAATGAATAAACTAATTAAGAGGAATTAATTAAACTCGGACTAAGAACGCTGTAGCTTAATGGTATATGGCGCTGATTGGTATTTGTAATTGCAAGTCATACAAAAATAGTTTATGCATATAAAATGTAAAGCAAAAAGCCACATTTTAACGGCACGGAAAATAATGCTATACTGATGGATAATTAGTCTTCCTCCACTGAAAACTGAAAAATAAAACCTTCTTTTTATAAACTACCATCGCGAATTACTCTTTCTTGAAGTTTTCACGTGCGACATCTTTTGTTAAAGGTCCAGCTGTTTCGAATCTTTGACAAAGTTATCATTTCGAACAATATTTTGATATTCATGAAAAACGTCATCGAGGTACATATAGAAACAGGTGCCATTGTATTGTTGCTCCGTCTTTTGTTAATTACTTTAACTCGTTTAATGTCAAACAAAGTCATACTATTTGCTACCGGTCACTATGCTGTCTGATGAAATAGATATAGGTACCTACCTCATAATGTACTAAAATTACATTTCACTACTATTTCGTTAAGTCTTTTCTTTTATCTTTAACTTACAGAAGAATTTAATGAAGTATGATGTTTGTGTCTGTTAAAATATCTATTTTCAATTCAATATTGATTTTGAACTCACCAAAGATCAGGCTTGGCTGCTGCACACAGCACCG
Source organism: Melanchra persicariae (assembly GCA_947386135.1). NCBI lineage: Eukaryota > Metazoa > Arthropoda > Insecta > Lepidoptera > Noctuidae > Melanchra > Melanchra persicariae. The sequence goes on along the minus strand of OX376648.1, from coordinate 11,965,251 downwards.
GTCCCGCCACCCGAAAAAGGAGCAGGAAATATAGGTAATGCAGATCTCTTTTATCCTTTTTTTAAGATTAACATTCCAAGCTCCTATTAAACAAAGATGCTGAGTAGATTCTGATAAAACCAATTGATTAAACTAATGAAACCTTAGGAAGAATCCATCATTGCCACACCCGGAAAAACCCATCTTTTTCGTACTTTTCCTTTTAAAAGATAAACTCGTAGATAAAATGGGACCCAAAGAGACGAGATTACGATAAAAGTGAATGAGAATCACGAATCTGGCATGTGCTCGGTAAAATATGGCCATATTAAAAGCTTACAGTACTTTAGATAAGTTAATACTTTTAGTATTTTGAATGATATCACTCAGTTGAGTCAAAAATGTCATAAAATATTACCAGGATACAATCAAAATTGGTTTATATTATTTCCATGAGAATCCGGTTAATAGATGATAATAAATGATGCATTCAGCTTTAATTGTTTTCTCGGTGCAACCAAAAACAATGTGATGGACAGTCGCACAAATAAGCTAAGAAGTAGTGTTTATTTTATCTCTGGTCAGTGCGCCTGAGTTGAGTACAGTTTAACAGTTTACTCTTACTAGTCTTGAAAACTAGACTAAAAGGAGAATAAATCATCATTCCAAACAAATACAGCTAGTAAACAAATCGTCAAGTGGTTAACCGACGACACATAAACGTGTTAAGTTGTTTACATAATGTCCACCAGACTGCTGTAAACTATGTAAACGTGTCGTAAAAGTGTCTGATTTTCTTTTAATTTATCCTAACACTAGCTGTTCCCCGCGACTTCGTTGTCGTGTTCCTGTTTTTTTTCCCGTTCCCGTATAGCCTTCCTCATGAATGTAGTTATCCTAATACGAAAATAATTTTCCAAATCCAACTGGTAGTTCCAGAGATTGGCGCGTTTAAACAAACAAACAAACAAACAAACTCGTCAGCTTTGTTGTATTATATAATTAAGTTTATTATAAATAGATATAGTATAGATTTAGCAAATAAGCTCAAAGCTAAGAATGTAAGAACTTATTTTTAGAAGTATTTTATTAATTAAATTACTATGGTCCTTTTTATTAGATGCAATGTGTGTCAACATAAATGTTAACATCGAGTGCATAGTTTTATTATTAATTGAGTACCGTGTTCCATTTCCACAAGAGAAAAAATCCCACAACAACTAAGTTGGCATAACCTTTTCCATGATAAAAATGTGTACTCGTTCAAAATCAGTCCATCATAGACCTCATCTATCGGTTTCCATAAGACGTGATCGAGGTCAATAAAAAAATTTAAAAAATCCGTTTCTCAAAAGGGAGTTGGGTGCTCAACACAATGTAAAAACGATCTGGAGCATTAAATTTTAGCGTCATGCATCTAAACCGTGATGATTTATCATTGACACGCGTACCCACGCCTTTGGGGGGCTAATGATAACAGAGAAACATGGCTCATACACGCAGACTTCGGAATATCTTAATCAAGAAAATGGAGCAAATTAACACAGCAAAATCTTACATAACATCGCGTCACTTTACGTGTATTTTCTCACATCATTTCCCTAAGATAAGAAGGTTATATTTAATCTTAGTTCGTTAATTTGTGGGTCGTTTTGACCCTAAGGACGGCAGTTGAAAGATAACGATGATGGTCGAAACGTGTTGATAGTATGGGATCACCATATTGTAAGTTAACCCTTTGTTAGCTAAGTGATAAATGGCTTCTCTTATAATAATTTAATTAATAATAATAATAATTTAAAAAACATACAATCGAATTGAGAACCTCCTCCTTGTTTTGAAGTCGGTAAAAAACCACGGCGATCAATGCTTTGTAATGAAGAAATAAAAAGTGTGACAGTAAGCTAAACTAACTCTGAGGTGTCTTTCATTCCTGAAAATGCGTGGTACATGTGTCCTGTAACCGTGTGTGTACCTGAAAGGCCAATAGTGAAGCTGCAAAAAGCTGGTAGTCTTTAAGTCAAGAGTGAATAGGTTACTTCTAGGCAAACGTGCTCCATCTTCGACCACATCGTCGCTTACCATCAGGTGAGATAGTGGTCAAGCGCTTGCCTATCAATAATTAAAAAAAAAAAATATATATATATATTTTGATAAAGTGGAAAATCTGTACAAGTCCTCTTCCTTTCCTTTCTTTAAATTCACACAGGAATGAATACTTCAATCATCATAAAGTTCGGTTCTACCACGTTCATGTTCTGGCAGGTGCAAAAACCACGTTATTTTAATCGTAATTACACCTAAAGTACTACAAGACTTAATAATTAAAATAAAAAACTCTTTCATTCAGAGATCAAGGATCTTAGTGGGTTGTTGAACCTACACTTCTTAGAAGTAAATGGGAATATACAGCGGGCGTAACGCCTTTTTTCTGTAAAGATTTTTTTGTATATTTTTAACTAGCTGCCGCTCGTGGCTTTGCCTGCCTTTTAGTCGTAAAAAATCCCAAAGGGTAGACTCCCGGGATAAAACGTACGGTATCCTTTATCCCAATCCAGGGCCTAAACCACCAACTCTTAAAGCAGTATTACTTTAATATTACTTCCAGTGGGAAAGAGACGGAGCTATACGTCCTGTATAGCTCCGTCTCTTTCCCACTGCAAGTAATATTGTAGTAATACTGCTTTAAGAGTTGGTGGTTAGGCCCCAGGATATGGTCTACCCGTGTGCGAAGTCTTATCTAAAACTGTTCAGCCGTTAAGACGCGAAGGGGTTACAAACAAACTGACTTTCGCCTTTATACAATTAGTTAGGATAAACAAACAGTGTAAGAGTGAGATCGTTGACTATAAGATTTGTGTTAAGAGCGTTTACGCGGTACGGCTTTTCATACAATCTTTCAAATCCTTATTCTTCAAAATGAATGAACCGATTTTAACGAAACTTGGTATGCATACGCTAGATATCCAGGTCTAAATAGTTATAAGAAAATATTTTTGAAAAAGATTTCAGAGGGAGAGAGAGAGCGATTTTAAGTTTTCTATAGAAAGTGAAAAATCACTATATCCTTCCCCCTGAACTTAAATAATTCCTTCTTGTAACGTAACTGTCATTTTCTAATGACTCGCGTCCATAATTTGGATAAAAAAGTTTATTTTCGTATCTTCGTATGAAGTTTTACATTTTTGACATTTTTATTTTGGTTATTCCTGAAACACATGTCATTTATTTTCGCTTATTAACTTTGAAGAATTAGTTTTTAAAGGCACGTAACACAAATTGTTGCCTACATTATACAACCGTTGAAACCATTTGGAGGATTGCATAAGCCGTAATAAATTATGTAGTACATTTGTAGGTATAGTAACATTGAGAATACTATATAGCGCTGAAAACGCTTTTTATGTAAAAAAAAATTAATAATAATTTTATGATAATGTATTGGTGCACTCTCTCCCAAAATTGAAGTGAAATGATAAGGTTTGTCAGTTGCGTTTTCAGTCACGTGTGCCAGCACGTTAATATGAAACAGTTTCAGTTATGAAACACTTCACTCAACCTTCACGAAAGTTTTTGGCGCCGAATCTAGACTAGGTACTTACAGTTTTTTTACGGAATTCCTTCAATTTATTTATTTTAAGTTGACGTGTCAATTAAATGTGTCAAGTTGTCATGGAACATATGAGATGTTAGTAATTAATTACAGTAAACGATACAAACCTTTTTGATTACTGTTGTAATTCGAAACTTTCTATTTACCCTGTTTGTCCCACTGCTAGACAAAGTCCTCTTTCGCCCTTTTCCGTACACGTCTGTACTTTGCTAGTTAGAGGGAGTCTCGGAAGGACGACTCGAAGACCTAGCTCGTCCCACTATCGTCGCCTTGGTCAGCCGCGATGTCGTTTAACGCATTTTTTATATTTCAAAACATACATAAATAAATTTCAGAAAAAAAAAATTGGTGGTAGTTTTTTTCTTGGCAAACATATCAAGCATTTCAATGTGTTTAGCAATAGTAAAACTGATAAAATTATCGTTTTATGCAAATCAACTGAGAAAATGTACAGGTATAACAGTTCTTGGCTTCGGAAGCACATAATTTTACAGTGATATAAGAATTTTCTGTGGGAGCAACAGGAAAATAGTAAAAGTAAACTTCAGATACAGCGCGAGCTAATGAACAATCTGGTTTATTATAAAACTAGCTGCCACCCGCGGTTCTGTCCGCGTGAAAGTCTAAAAGTATCCCAAGGGAACATATTCCCGGGATGAAAAATAAAAACTATCCTATGTCCTATCCAGGACTTGGTCTATCCGCGTGCCAAATGTCATCCAAATCTGTTCAGCCGTTAATCCGTGAAGAAGTAACAAATGAACAACCAAAATCACTTTCGAATATATAATACCTATTAGTTACGATTGGTGAGTCATTGGCCATACAGGAACTGATGAAATTCCTCTTTAACGATGAAGTTTACATTATACTGTACACTCTCTGCCTATCTATATCTTAAAGGGCAATAGTAATAAAATAAAAACACCATATGAACGCAGGTGCGTAACCGGCCGTCGAACTCGAAACGCAAACTGCACAAGAATAAATAAAAGATCATACGTAAGTCTATGTTGCCATTATCCTTTGTATTATAAACCTTAAAGATTGTACTGGAATTGTTTTATGCGTCGTTGTTTAAAATTTTCATCAAGGGTTTTGATTTGTTTGCGTGGTATTACAAAATCTGTTTACAAGACTGTTTTGTGAAGATTTTGTCGACGTAATTATAAAATTCGGAGGTGTTTTTTGCGAAGTTAAGATTATTTATTATGTACCTTAATGGTTACTTTTAAAAAACATCCGTCATTATTATTTTATTCATTATTTTTCAGAGGTTTCATAAAACTTCAGATTTTACGTTGCTTTTTCAGAATAGGTACCAAGTAGGTACACAGTTAAATTGACTATAATATACGTTTGTTTGAATGTAGATTAATTTATGTTCTTGAACATTGCCAATCGTCGCTTAGAAATTGGCTACTTATTCAATCACGCATCTTACCACTTCATAAATACTCCGTAGACGGTTCTAGTTACTTTTGTATAACGATAGACTCATCATGCAAATGGCGAATGATGATTTTAAATTAATAGCATTGGAGTACCTACTTTAAAAGCCATGTTCTACTGTGCCAATAACCTAGTGATAATAAAACCATAACTTTTTTCCGTTACTTACTTATTTACCTACTTACCTGGTACCTTCTTATGCATGTATGGCTTTATCATAATAAATCGTGGAATGAAACAAAATTTGTGGCTTACATGCCAGGATGCCATGTGTACATAATTAAAAAGTTAGTGTGGTCATGAAAATTGTAAATCCGCCTGTGTTAGACCACAAAAAATAATTTTTGCTTGGTAATAGCTTTTACCTCATCAAACATATACGTTAACATCAGAAAAAAAAATCCTCCTCCACGGAAAATAACCTCAAATTAAACTGTAGACATTAATACCTTATTTTCGTGCCTAAACAAAGAACCGCGCAAAGCCACGCATTTCTGCTATGGCGAATTTACATATTTATGATTGGCAACACCGCAGACCGGGCGAGACCACCGTTGGTTTGAAAAAAAAAACTCAAGGGCATGAGTCGAAGACCCGTAGATTCTTGACCTCAAAATCGTGCGTGACCACTCGTGTGATCGCAAAATGTTTCTGCTACATTACTAGAGCGTTTACCTTACCCGGTGTTCCCAAAAGACCAGTGCCAAATTGATGAATTTAAGGCCACTTTGCATGGGTGTGGTATATGGCCTTAATTTGCGAAAGAGATCGGGTCAAACACGATAATTCGATTAGACTATTTTTATTTGGACTTAATTGGAAAATTAGTTTTGAGGTTATCTACTTTCCTAGATAATAATATCACATAGACCGATGTGTCACATAGATATACGAAGTTAGATAATGAATTATTATTAGCATTGTTTTAAATACACATGTGATGTTAAAAATTTGTTGCTTCTATTTACCAACATCAGTTAATTTATACATAACAGAAAGGTCTATCCGACTATAATTTAATCTTATTGCAGCAAAATGGCTAATTCTCTAGCATTAACACTTTTAGACTACCTTGAAAGTGCAACTGCATTTCAAAAGATCAACCAGCTCGTGTAACGGTCAACGGATATGGAAGAAGTTAACAGAGCCGTAAAAACTTTAATTACTAGGTATTATTAAATCCATTGTCAAGATAAGAATAAATACATACCTACCATCGATACAATAGGAGTACTAGTACATGAAGCACTTCAAATCAATACCTTCTTAGTTATTATTTATGAATCTATTAATACCAGTTTCTCACAATACATAGTTGTTAGATAGTAGAACAATAAAAAGTTTACATAATATAAAGGACATAACAAGCAAACATTTGTTTAACAAACGCTTGCCGAGGTCGGTCTATGGATGGGTGACCATCTTAACATATCGAGTTTCCTCCGTGCCTCAGAAAGCACAATACACCGTTGGTCCCAGCTGTGATTTCTAGATCTTTGGCCGTCGTTACGGATTATCAGAAGCCAGAAAATCTGACACCGGTCTTGCTAAAAAGTACCTTGTTACCCAGTTAATGGGTTGTGGAGGTCTGGTAGGCAGCCGCTCTACGTAAAACACTGATATTCCTGTTAATCCGGTGGAAGCCTTCCCCAATATATTTAGGAAAAAGCTAGTAGATGATGAATTAGCATAATTTTCCGCAAATATAATCTTGGGATTAGCAAGCGTTTTTAGTTTCAGTCACCCATAAGTCCTGAAAAACGCGAATAAATTTTGTTTAAGCAGGCTACTAAATTAAATAGTTAGTGTCTTCAATTGTCCATTAAATAGTATGAATTTTTCACAAAGCAATTTATTATTCTTCTTCTTCTTCGTATGGGTAGTAAGGAATTTATAAAAGGAAGCATTAAAGGAATATTTTTCAATATCTAAAACTAAAATTAATATTTGTTTTTTTTTTCGGGAAAACTACAATTAAAAATCACTTGTCTGAAGTCTGAAGTAAACAAACTGGAGTCATTTACTCATACTTTTGTTTACATAGATATCTAGTGGTTTGGACAAACATGTTGTTTATTTGGCTTCAATATTCAAGCATACCATCGTTTGAATGGACGCCAAATGCACATTTTGCCAAATGAAATAACAACCCAGACTAAACTATGTACTTCTACTCCATTCACACATATACCTATGTCGTCTGAAGTCTGGGACTACATTCTCCCACTACAAACATTGTGTTTCAGTTAAACATTTTATGAATTTAAGAATAATACGACTTATTTCTTCATCTCTTAACTCAAATTAGCTTAACACTATATTTTCGAAACGACATCTATAATTTGGTCGCCCCGATTTTGCATGCCGGTGAAAGACAAGCCAAAGAAGAAATTAGTCACGAAACATTTGAAAAACAAATGTTTCATAATTTATTTTCTTTGGTTGTTCAGTCAGTACCTACCTTGCCTCATATGATGCACATAATTAACAACGAGTTTTAAAATGGCATCCGAGATTGGCATTCGAAATGTTACATGGTCAATGATGTTTTTACCATACCTAAATCATTCAGTACCATTTTTATTTTCTTTTAATAGTCATCTATAACCATTGATCACTCTGACCCTCATATATTATTTTTATTACGCAACTTTATCTTTCAGGTTAACGTTCAGATAATCCAGTTACATCACATTGACGTCATATTAGAACGTTCTCCTCAAAAGAAATGGGTCAGTATTCTGTTTTCGCCTTCTGCGTCAAACATCAATTTGTGATAGATATTGGCAAACTTACATTTGCTGTTACCTAGAAATGATCTAATGGATTATGACTTTTATTGCACTGGAAACGGCCCGAGGAAATTATTAGTATGTGACCAAGTAATTGAAGAACATCTTCAAACGTTTAGACGGCAGTAATATGTTCGTTTATTGTAATAGTTTGTAGTTCTTGGATGCAAAATATTGGTTTATAGGTCACCTCAATTTTGCAGTTTACATTAAAGGTAATTGGATATTCTACACGTCAGTACCTGCCCTAATTCACGAGTATTCTCAGAAACTTTTGAGAACAAGAAAACTGGACTTTCGTTTTGTGAAATTCTAAATATTTTACGAGTTTGAATATAGTAGTAGTCGTCAAAACACAAAGTTACGGCCAAAAGGCAAAGTAGCCAGTTTTCTGGGAAATTAAGGAGTTGACTGTTGGCAAAATTTTATTGCAGCCAAGCTGGTTCTGAATGTCACGGTTGAGCACGTTTGGCTAATGAAAATATTATTCTGAAGTCGATGAACTAGTTTAACAAATGAAACGCTAAATTTGAGCATTAAGTACCCATAATTCACGGTTGTTGTGAAATGATAAAAATTCTAGTTCTACCAGTAGGTATTGCAAATAACGTGGTCATTTTACGTAGAAGAATTTTTCAAGTCAGCCTCTGTAAGAGACGGTTGATATAATTTTTTACTTCTAAGTAACAATTCCACCTAATCTAAAATGAACGATATCAACAAGCATTGACATGTCGTATCTAAGATTCGTGATTAAGATGTGGGCCACATAGAAAAACTGATAAACTGTCACCATGAACTAAATATACAACTGACATAGTGAACATCCGCGAAAATCAAACTAAAATATGAACCGTTGAAGCTTGTCTTATACTTGGAAATGAAGACATTTAAATGACTAGTTATCCGGTTTGGCAAATACTACATCTCGTAAACTTTGATGATGTTATGGCAGATTATCATAATTATGAGTTATGAAATTTTAGATAAAAATATTTCAGAATAAAAACTAATTAGGTACGCAAATTGTGTGACTTTTGAAAAATAGTGTCTTAATTTTCAGACTACGTATAATTTGTAGTCTTCAAAATACTTACTAGTCTACTGCAAAACCAAATGAACATTGTATTATTACCCAGTTGGTAACGGTTACATCACAATGGTAGCCAAGATATAGTTAGATAATAGTAGGTATACATACTAAACCGTCGGTTACCAAGGGCGATATAAAACTGGTGATATGCCAAGTCATTTCATTTTATATCACTTACGCAAGATATGTGTGCCTAGTGAACTCCCCCCTATCTTATTTCAGTCACCAGTGTATTATGAAATAACATTATAATTCATAACATTATAGTTCAGTATGACACTGTCATTATTATTTGCACACAAAATATCAAAAATTGTAAGTCATCGTTTTTATTAAACCTAAAAGATTCATAATGATAGCATTCCTACTTAGCATTTTTCCCGTGAAGACTATTTTGGCAGTGCATATTCCTGCATCAATACCTATATTTTAATTTATATGCAGATTAATTGCTAGCCATTAATATAAAGATTTAGAGGTGTGTCTAATTTTACCTATGGAAACTTAACTTATTAAGGAACTCTATTGACAGCGCTGTCAATGCAAAAGTTTCAACAAACATTTGTAGAAACAGTAAAATGAGGTTGGTACACTGCTCTCATATTTTATGGGTTTATTATTTATTTATTTATATTTTTGGGTTCCACGTCCCAGGGTAAATGAACCAATCAGACCGCAGCCCCAAGGTCTGTCAATGTCCTGAATATTGACACTTACAGTTTCCACGCGCTTTACAAAATTTATACCCTATTGTAGTTTTATGGGTACTTCAATAATTTATTTATTACGAAGCAACCGGGTTTTCTCAATTTCCGACACCTGTTTAACGCTAGTGATAAATTTAATTTACGTGCATATATTTTAAAACTAATTGGCGTATCGAACTTTACCCCAGTCATTTGTGCTCCGTCTGTACCTACGTACGGTGTTGCTAACCGATTGATATGGTTCTCGTCTTACAATATTGTGGTCTTTGATGGTGGCACTTATGAGGTTCATCTGACGCCATACCAGTATCTCGAAGAGGTATCACATTTTATAGAATCCCTGTATGTTTATGTCCCGTAAGACAAAGGATTACGAATAAAAACAAAACAATATACTTACTATCGAGCTCTCTCCATTCTCATAAAACAATGTTTACTGTCTCTCACGTCATCCAAAATTACTCCTGTTTGTACAGATGTTAAAAGCTCCGAAGGTTAAAATCGGTAAATATTAAATACTCGTAATTCGTTCACTCAAGTAATGCTCTGCAGACGGTTTAAAGAAGTATAATTTATGGTACGTTAATAAACTATTTTCGTAAACAAAAACAATGCACAAAAGCTAAGGAGTTCTGTAAACATATTGGTTACGGATATGGATAAATAACTAATATGTACTTTAGTGTAAGCAACAAAGATAAATTACATTACAACTTGTCCTCAAACAGCATCCATCATGCTTCTTACTATGAACAACGGATCATTGGTATTTTAAAGTTGTAATTTACAAAGTTGACAATTAACGGACTCCTTACAAAAGAAAAGGAGTCATACTTTTTTATTAAATCATTAAGTCTGAACACAGGTGAGTTGCTACGCTTTTATGCCTCGGTTCTCTTTTCATCATTCGTTTATCCATAAGTTTGAACAGCCAAAGTAAATCACTTTTTCGTGTAATAAAATATTACAGCATTCACATTAATTACTACTTTAAAAAATCTCCTTTGCCTAGATATTTCTTCAGAACAAACGTTTGGAAGTACGCAATAAATTACGAGTGAACGTCTGAATTATAAAAGTGTTACAACAACCACATTATAAATCTAGGTTTCAAAAACTCGAGTACGAGGCTTTGTTTATAAATTTGTTATATTTGTTTATAACAAAAATGTAACCAAGTGCTTCCGTATGCAATGTAGAACTGTTATCACAATTTTCTGGAGCACGTATGGTTTGTTCGATTTTTCTTCCTTTGAGATAAACAATTACATGTAGTTTTATTTGTTTCTTTAACTTTATTTTTTGAAAAAGGAAGACACTGAATTGTGCTTTCGTTGAGGGCGATGCACTTGAGTTGGAATCATGTTACAATGTCAAGGTCACTATGGAAGTTTATGACTAAAGATGACATATTTTTACCAAAGATTTGCAGTGCTTCGATCTGATTATGTAACCTGATTACTATATCTATCTCCCAAGATAATCTCTGAACAAAAAAATCTTTGCAAAATTCAACAGAATTGTGATAACAAAGACAGATACTCAAAAACAAAAAGCAGCAGTTTTCCTCAAAGTTATATAAATTTTAATGTAAAATATGAACTGTTGAGGTGATAATCATAAATAGATGTAATTGGAACAGTTTATTTGAAGCCCCTTGACAAGCAACTATGGCTTCTATAAACATAGACACAAAGATGAATAGAGGTTCAATAGTATTTGTAGTAATAGATACACGTGTCGAGGCAATCATGATAAAGGTAGTTGTTAAGACTTTGTATCCTTTTAGATGCACGCAAGCATTAGTACCTACTGTTATGGGTGTCAGAGAAAAATATGAATTACTTGTCAATGTGGACACTTGTAGCATCTTGATGGTCCGCCTATGTTTGGAGGCATATCATTTAGTTGGTCATCTTCTTCCATAATAGGATTATCGATAGTGACTGGTCTATTAAGTTTGTTATTGACATTTTGTTCCTTTCGTCTTTTGATTTTCCGCTTATCAAAGTGCTATTCAATTATTTAAATAACTACGTAGTGCAGCACGAAATAAATATAACAGAGCTTCCATTTTTAAAATGACAAACGTCAAGTTGTCATTTGAATATGTTTTTATTCTTCACAGGAACGACTTTCGTCAGTAATAACGTTCCCTAGCATTAAAATACTGTTGATTCTTTGCAAAAACCTTTAAACGCGTGTTTATTCTGGCCACGAAAGTGTTTAACCGCTTTCTGGATGTACTCAAATTATTAATTTTGAAAACGTCAGGAATCTGTCTCGCCATCATTCATCAATTTTCTATATTAAAGTGGGATATTAAACAAATTGGCACCAGCGATGTTTTGACTGTTACAGTTTCAATTTAAATTAATATAAAATCACGTTTAAAGTTCACGTGCACTTTGAGTTGAAGATTTCCATCAGATATTATGTGGTGAATAATTTATAGTATTCATTTGGAGTGTTGTCAACTTTCTGCGACTGTAAATCGAAGACTATCATCGAATATTCGATTGAATATTAATAGAATGAAATGCTGATACAAATATATAACATCTACATAAAACTCACGTTAGACAAATGTGGGCGGAACTTACACCTAATGACAAGTAGGTAGGTGATTGGTGAAGAATCAAGACTGTTTGCCTGTTCTTTTTTAGATACGAATATTTTATGTGTAATATAATGTATCTGATGCCATGATAGCAGATTTCCAGTTTTGTCCATATGCACCAGAACTAAAAACTAAAAAACACAACTAAACAAACAGAACTAAAAAACCTCTTTTTCTTTCTTTCTTTCTAACTAAATAGAAAGTCTAAAAATTTCAGATACGAATAAAATGTTACCTTCAATAACGATTTTTTTTTTCATTTTAAACAATCCTTATTCCATCAAAGTCTTTATAAAATATTCAAAACACGAAGTCTTTCTACCGTCGGCATGTAATAACAATAACACATTGTGTTTTATCTTTATTTTAGCAACGGTAAAATGTACCGTTTCCTCTAAATTATAATTTTAAACCAGCACGACAGCCAGCCATTTTCTGTAACTACGTTTTATTTTATACATTTCATTAGAAGTACCGGTACTGAATAGATAGTAATTTAACAAAACTATTGACTTCTGTCTCATAAATAATTAAGTTCGTAGTATACTTTGGACGACGTCGACACAGTTGAGACTATAGGTCAGATGTCCGCAGACTGTCCTCATTCCACAAAGAACCTACATTAAATTTAAATCAGGCCTTGAACTTGATCTAAACTCTGAATAAAGATTACAAATGCTACTACTAACAGTTATAAATAGTAAAGTAGGAACGTAAATATTGATAATTATAAATTATTGTCGTCGTGTAAACATTCCAGGATAAATAGATAAGCTTACAATGCAGCGAATTTCATTAAATAATTAGCTTATTTGTATTTACAATTGAGTACCTTACAATAGAATGTTATAGAGCCCACTCGAAAAAGACTCAATTTATTCCCCAAGTTATTGGGGCCAAAATCGTTGCAAATTAGCTCTAAAACATCATATTTGAAGAAACGCACTCAATCTCAGTATCCCATATAATCGTAAAAGATATTGGAAACCGAGAAAGGTCTTTACCCAGCACAGAGGCCAAAGCTGATACAATAAAGTTGTTGACATATCATCTCACTGACACTGACAGACAAAAACCTCGTCTGACACTTCCGAACTCAATCAAAAACGATACAAATGGCTTGCCAAAGATCCAAATTCTCGGAATAAAGTTAATGTCAGTATATTTGATCGTTCCTGTCTGAACATAAGATGTTCAGACAGGAACGATCAAATAGAACATATCATAGTAGAATATGATAAAACTATCAATAAATCGCCCTAAAACATGATTTTTACCACAGACTCATGGAAAAGTCTGGAAGTACGACGTACACTCAAGATCAAACGTTATAATATAGGACCCGATGGAACTCCTCTGTCACTTATCTTTTTTTTATTTAGGCTAACGTGGCGTGATCATCGATATACGTTTATTTAATCTGTTCGAAATGAATTATTGATATGACGTCTTATTTATTTTAAAAATATACGAAGTCAGTCTGTCTGGGAACTGGGGCCAGCCAGACAGAATCTTGGTCGCGCGTGACATGTTCAATTTACAAGTCCTACTCCCAGATTTCTTGGAACCACTTCAATGGACCTAATTTTCCGTTTCAATTTCACTGAAGTGAAAATGGGTTATTATTTGACATAAATGATTTTAATGCTGTAAATTATAGAAGTTCGTGTTTACGTTTTTAACACTGCAATGAAAACTTACAAAATATTTTAGTGGAGGCTTGTTAGTAAGTTTATTGATGCAGCCCATCGACCAAGCAGTATATCTTTATAATTATCATCTGCTAGGCATTGACATAAATAATATTTATAATAGTCGTATTTTAGTATGCTGTTAGTTAAAGAAAGTGCTGTTTACGGAAGTTGTAGCGAAGGAAGTGAAACTCGCGCCTCTGGTTGTAAATTCTATAATAACTAACAGTATCTTCATTATCTCACAGATATTATCTTTTACTATTGTTATAATAAAATTAAAAAGGAATGTGAGAGGCTTATGAGTAGGTATGACTATTATTTTACAGCAACACGAATCTTCTGGATGTACTTACACAAGGTTTTTTTATTTTGTAACAGCATACAATTTTATACTTACTAAGTATCACAAAAAAACAATGTCCAAGTTTCGAAACTTGGACATTAAATATTTAATTTATTGGTTCAAAAAATAATAAGAGTACACTAACTTTATAAATCTACTAAACCAAACCTAACCTAAAAAAAACAAAATACATTCAGGCGTCGAAGTATTCCTCCACATCGCTGTCATCCGGAAACGTGCCCAGAAGGCTGGCGGGATTGCCAGGTTGAGTGGCAATGCTAATTCTTTTGGCAAAGAACGAGCCAGACTTGTGGTCATTCAGACCCGCACTCGGACCCCATGACCCAAGTGTTTCGACCCCAAACGGCTCAAAACTGTAATTACCAATAAGGTTACAGTATTTGTGCCGCTTCAATACAATTGAATAGCATTGTATTTTAGTAACGCCTGCGTCGTGGAAATCAAATTAACAAACTAGTTTTAAAACATACAAAGACGCAATTAATTTTCCTGATAAGAAAGGTTTTTAACCTATCCGACATGGTTCGGTTTTATTTTAGTCATTAATTAATGTACGATAACACGATAGACCTTCTTTGCAATTAACAAAAAGTAAATGGCAAATGTTTTGTAGGGAAAGATAAAAAAAAAGATTAGCAAAAAGTCTTTGAACAATTTTACAAATTTTTAAACAACTTTCGCATTCACTAGTCAGTCACAAACTGTCAGAAAAGCCTCATACTTTTTTGACAGATTGTGGCTGAATGCGAACGTTGCTTCAATATAGCTGACAATGCAACAAAGTCAAACTTGACATAATTGTCACTATTTGGCGGGAAAGCAGAGAATGTATGAAATAAACTTACAAAATTGTCGAATTCTCAGACTGTCGCTTGTCACCAGTCGGTTTTACTTAATAGGTCCCAGAATATCCCTTGTCTACAGTATAAGGTGATACAATTCGTATTCCTTCTGTTACGCAATTGTTTCAACTTGGAAGACAACCTACACTCCAGCAGTTGAAAAGCAAGACTATTTCAGTATGAGAAGCAAATAAATTAAATACACTGCAAATGTAAACATGTACAAATACAATTAAATTTACGATGACTGTACTAAATTAAAGGAGTCGGGAAACCTCTTCCTTTATATGTTTACATTTGAAAGATATTAATAAGATACATTTGTCTGTACTTCAGACTGCTCGTCGACTTCAAATCGGTGGTTCCTGTTTATACTTTGTTTATGATTTATTGGTTCTTGACTGCATATGGTGTTGTTCAGTGTCTATGCTATGAATCATCTTGTAGAAAACAGATTTGGTTTAGGAGAAACGCGAATTTAAGTTACTGCATTTTTAATCAAATCAGTGTTTTCCTGTATGTTTTTCCTCGGAAACTTTCATTTGGTAAAGTATTGAGTCATCTTAGCGTATGGTTTTGAAGTGCATTCGTCTTTGCCATATAAAGAACATAAAGAAAACGTGTGGGCGTTTTCCTTGATGACATTGTTATAGTGATTTCCCAGAGATTTCATTTGTAGGGTTATAGGAAAGCCTTTTTGCTTTCATTTCTGAGATGAGTATACCGAAGTTGTTTAGAATTATCTCTCTTTCTCTTAATTTTGTAATCATGTAATATTGTTAGTAACATATTTCGTAATGTTTTACATCCGATCTTTTCCCAGCAAATCTCAGCGTAATTGCTATGTTGGCACACGAGAATCATAAATCAAAATCGAAAAAAAGCTAGCATCAATAGATCCGCTGCTATTTGTGCATGTGGAACACATCAAACATTCAATCGTTACGATCAAAGATGAGGCTATATCGAGCACGTTACGAATCTGATTCGTAAATCTTTCGAATCGATTACAATATTCGATTACAAATCAAATGCAACAGACCTACTTCCGATACCGATTCATCAAATCGAATGTTGTGTGTTTGTGAGTTTGTTCACCTGTTTGTTTGTGTGTCTCGTTGGAGTTCAGTGACTCACAATAAAACGGTCCTCTCGTTAATTTCGTACACAGACACATTTGGAACGTTCATCGTGTCGGTATTATTAAAGTGTCCTATCTCTTTCATATTTTATCGCCGTCTGCCATTTCTGTGACAAACAATAATAATGCACCTTTGTGTAACCCGAAACAGTGGGGAGTAGTTAACCCCTTGCCGGGCTGTACCGTTATAGCTCATTTTCCTCAATCAGCTTTGACTTACAGCGTTAGCGTCAAATAGACAGACACAAATATTTAATGTTATATGAGTGACTGTTTAGGAAGGGACACATTTCAAAACGCATTCATGATATAAACACATTATGTCGCTGAAAACCGTCTTAACTTAAATTACTCCTGAAATACCTGATTTCCAGCACGTTTTCATGAATAGAACCAAAATAGACAATAATTCAAACAGTTGGACTGTTCAATAAACATTAAATGTTACAATGTCAGATTACAACTGTGTTGCTGGACGTCAGATTGTCAATCCTATGTTCCTCACCTCGATGTGATGTAAATATTTACTTTTATATTCCATGAAAACGTTTTTCAGACGTCCTTTATCGTTAATGTTGCGCAAGAGAAGTTGAAGGTACTGTATCTTTTCGATCAAGTCTACAGTCTTGATTGAAGGTCTATCTTAAGAAGAAGTTGGCTTTGTTTTGACTTGAGACAGAATTGTCGCTGATCGAGAGCTTTTAAGCCTGAACTGATTGTAGGAGACAAGATTTGTTTTTAACCAACTCCGAAAAAAGGAGGAGGTTCTTCATTCGGTTGTAATTTTTTTGAGTTTAAAATAACCCATCCTTTTCAAATGTTTTTTAAACTTGCACATAAAATGTACTTATTCCACGAACATCAAATTCTAAATCACATTCCAGTCGAAAGTTCACAAAAAACCACTCGTTATGAGTCGTGACAATTTATTTATTAGCAATAACTCTTGGGCGATGGCTATTAGACTAGAAACGCTTGCCACACACAGACCCAAATGTCAGTATTGACGTCATAAGGGGAGTAGCTAGCGAACTAAATATACAAGCCCGTTAATAAAGATGGAAGCGTAAAGCGTATGAGGTAACAGCGCCGTGAAATGTCATTTCACTGCGACCTTTTTAATAGACCTTACCTGTCATTCCAATTTAAATGACAGGTAATTGAATAATGGCTTTCTGAATACTCTAACCATTAGGTGGAGTTCGTCGGAGGACGTTTGAAGGCCCTGTCGAGGCTATTACTATGTTATTTTACTCGTTTCATTCTTTAGTTTTGTTAAAATTCCTATTAACAAAATGTTCTATATTAAAAACAACAATATTTGAGGAAAATCGAGACTTCACCGGGGGTTTTTGCATAACGTTTTTCAATGTCAAATCATTATCATGTCATTGTGAAATCTTAATCTTTTGTACAACCTAAAAAACGGGGGTTTTTATTTAAAATCTCACGTAAATAACACAATTCATCAAACTTTAAATGCATTGTATAAAATCTACCGGTTTACCCATGTGTTTTGCTAATTTACTTGTACGTTATGTTTTAAGAAAAAGGTTGTTTGTGTTGACAGGACCCAGAGATCAGAGTGTTAATTCTACTAATTTTTAAGCAACGTTCGCATTCGCATGTCAGTTGCAATCTGTCAAAAAAGCCATAATATCCATAAGTACATTTTTGACAGATTGCAACTGACATGTGAATTATCAAAAAGTACAGTTCTCGTCAAATAACTTTGCCCCTCTGAAGTTAGCCATTTGCAAAGATCGCGCAGGTGCAGTCACGTACACGGGAGCAAGCGGGACGCAAGCATGCATCGAACGTAAACGAGCGACTGAGACATAAAATCGCGCCCCGCCCCCATGTATCTTACGCATGCGCAGTTGCAGTGTGTTCGTAATTTTGACTACTACGCAGCCACTCGACACAACTTCAGAGGGGCAAAGCTATTTGACGAGAACTGTAGTAGAATTGATGGCAATTGGATAATCTTTGTATTGCAGCAGACTGTGTTGAAAAAACAAATGAAAAAAGAAAGATGACTATCGAGTGGCTTAAAACACCTCTCTATATATATTTTATTTCATCACTCGTAGACAAAAATGCATCCAGAGTCCAGAGATGCGTTCTAAAAAAACTTAACCAAAATAGTCTGGCAGTAGATGTAGGGCGCTTCTGACGTCATTGGTAACCCAGTCTCGAAATGCATCGTCCCTTCCCGTTGCGTACACGTGTGGCCTAATTAAATTTTATTACTTGCTTCGTAATCAACCTCGTCGATGGGCTGAATCATTAAAGTTATGGGATAGGTTTTTTATCTTGGATTTTATTTCAAGTTTTAGTGCCTGGTATTTTCATGAGCCCCTTTTTATTGTGATTTTACACATCAATATCATCAAATCTACTATAAGCATATTTAGGTTGATTTTTTTTTTTTATTTGATCCTCGCATTCGGAATCAAAAGTTTTTGTAGTCTCGTGCGTTGCAGCAGTAAACGATTCCAAACGATTTTATACTTCGGTTTGATCTCCAATAATAGAACCAACCGGAAACTTTCGTTTAATCTATTCTACTCCTACTTGTTTACCATCGGTACTCCAAAAATCGTAAAAAGAAATGGCTTAGTGGCTCTCTGTTTCTGATCTACGTATTACAACACAGTTTTACCATCAAAATACTTGCCTGACTCATACTAAATAATGCGAACTATATTATTAGGCATACGTAAGTGTTATATCTCAAACAGTTTACAAATTTCTTTAGGTAGTACGAAAAAATTGATTACTCTCGTAACGTGAGTGTACTAGAGAAAATAAATGCTGAAACAGTTCGCACCAAACATGAGCTTTACGAAAATATCTGCTAATTGTAAGTGCGTAAAGTCGACGAGTTTTGCGTAAGCCCTAATCATTGAGCCAATAAATCTATTGGTCTTCAGATACAGGTTAAGATTTTCTTAGTAATGTTTATTATCTTAATGCTAATTTCAACAGCGAATTCGGACGTAAGTTCAACAAAACTGTACGATCGAAGATTTATTTTCAACAGTCTATAAACCGATTTATTTTGAGACCCTATTACCTTTACAGATTTAGAAACAGATGTGAGCAAAGCCACAGACAGAAGACAGCCAAATCATATTGACTAAAATGCAATAAAACTGTTTATAACTGCATTTGAATATGTCACATGTGCCTTAAAGTCTACAATGTACCATTGACGTAGGTAATACAGCATGAAATCTTCATGAAGACGATAAAGATTTGTCGCTTTCTTTGCCAAAAATTATTGGCTAAAATTAGCGTGAGACAATTCATTTTCATATCATTAATTTCGTCTTGTTCACAGGTATGACTTTCTGATTTTTTGCCAGGCTTAGAGGCATTTGTTTTGTAATCGTTAGCAATGAAATCTTCAGCCACCATAGTAGAAACTGCGTTCTCAATATTAGTAACAGTTTCACCGTTGCGGCCCCGACATGTGAAAATTCCCAAAAAAAAAAAATCTTATGTAATAGGTAAATAAACATTAAATTCGCGATTAATTCGCCGGGGCCGGAGCGGTTCAGCACGTTTCTAAGCATTGGCTTTTACTTCTCATTTATCATTTAACAACATCCGCCTCTATATCAACCATATATGTTATGTTCAATAAAATAAATGAGTCGTATATCGTCAATGCCAGGTTTATTTTATTTTAGTATAAATAACCACTAACGATGTTTTCTCATTATGTTCTAAGTTGAAAGGAGGAAAAGCATAAAACGTGTTAGTTTCTTGTGATCACGCGCACGTTGTTAAGTGGTTATAGACACATGACATGGTTGTTAGCAGTTATATTGTTAAAAATGGTAGTTTTACTTAATCTTTACTAGCTTTAACCGCGGTGTCACGTAAAAGTCAAAATTTACCCCAAAGATAAAAATTACCCTATGTTCTATATCATGACATGGTCTATCCGTGTAGGAAGGGAAAGCTTGATTCAAATCCGTTCAGTAGTTATGACCTGAACAGGTAAAAAAAGAGACAGAGTTACATTTGGATTTATAATATTAGCATGTTTATTAGTCTTTATAGTCCATTTCACTTCTTATACTGAAATAGGCTCTCTTCTTTACGTCATGCGCAATTCCTTCATCTTCTTGTCACCAATAGCGTAGCGGTTTTGCACCCGAAAACTTACTTTAACCAAAGTATATTGGTCTCACAAGTTTTCCAACACACGCAAGCAATCAAACTGTCTTCGTCCTGCTTTTCTTCTGTCTGCCGGAACACCGCTCGTTTCATTTGGCTTCGAGAAAAACAATAAGACAGACAAGCATTGGACGTTTACGTGCGTCCAGCCTAAACGCCTTGAACACTTCGTGCGTTGTATCGTTCGCAATAAGTTGCAAAATAAGCTTTTGTACAGGCTATTTTGTATTGTATATCTTTGTATTAAAGCTGAAATTGATGGGAAAGCAGTGACGAAAAAGTTACGTTACTCGGTTTTGTTGTTAGTTCACGTGAAAAATCAGGCACACTCTTCGAAAACGTGGGTTCAAGAACGATTACTAGCGTAGTTCTTACAAAAAACTACGCTATAGTAATGCTACAAAATTCTACAGTGTAACGAGGAATAGAGCCCGTTGACTCACATTATTTGACTTTTTAAATCTTATTTTTGAAAGATCTTGTACAGTCTTTGCAGCAGATAGGTTGGGTTTCAAATCGATTATCGTTCATACAACAACGTCACGCTAAGGATCATCTCAAATTCTTCTTCAAATAAACCGTTACAAACATGAGAAGTCTGAATACTGTAGACGATCTTAATGTTTCTCAGAGCATCATATCTTATTACCTTCATTACAAATCAGGTGTAGACTTGTATGGTGCAGAGTTCGATGTCTGGACAAAGTCTGCCACCATATAAGATCGCAAAGCTTTTTTGAAGGGCCGACACGATGCCGACTGTGTGGGAATCAGACATCATAGATAGACAGTGATATCTATCATAGTTAGTACCGAATCATAGAAATTATGTGCTTCATCTAAGTACTAGGATGTTATGTCTTATAATTATTGGTAATCTATAGTAAATTGTAGGGACTTCGAATGTATTTCATCACCGATTTCTTACTCATGCAAGCTTAAGCCTATCAATATAAGGCTTTCATTAATATCCGTTTGTTTGGGTTCTTTCAGAGATTATTCAGTATTTATTACAGGTTGTAAAATTTATTAATTTTTGTGATTCATACGTACGTGCTTGTAATACTCGTAATAATGCACCTACGCTTTCAAATCCAAGTTCAGTTTATTAATTGTACTTTCGTTCAGATATCCTTTATCAATATTAATAAACATGACTCACTAGTACGCTAATAAATTTCATACGTCCTAATTTCCCTATGACGTATCGGCATCGTATCGTCACACGAAATTGCGTCTCAGTACCACGGTCTGAACCAGATGCGTCAGACCTGAACCAATTTAGTTTGATCGGAAAATTTTGTAAAACTTTTGTAAAGTACCTGGATGATCGAAACCAGGTGATCAACCTACTATTTTCCTAGATAAGATAGTACCTACTGGTTTTATTAAAAAAAACTATGTTGTCACCGGAATGTTCTATTTAGATTAGCAGTCGCATGTATTGATAATTATAATGTCCATATTCTAGACCCAATGCCAACTTAAATCCAAAATGGATTAGCAAATTTGACATTGGATTGGATTTGACGAAAACACACTTCTTCCGCATTTCATAAAGTCATAATTTATTTTATTTGAAGATTACCAATTTTTAGGTGCGTTTTATTACTTCCGAATTGTTTTAAAAGTACCACTTTATTTTATACTATACAGGATGATTTCTTCAAATGGGTAGGTTACGTACCTACCCAGTTATGAAATAAAAAAAATTGTCTTTAGAAATTAAAGACAATTTTTTTTATTTCATAACTTATTGTACTGTTTTCTCGCAAATGTGTCGAAAAACGTTGTATGACACACGTGCGGATTTGGTTTTTACAAACTCGTAACTATGGTAAGCCCTCGACTTCGTCTCGTGCTTACATTCGTCTACTCGTTTGTAAAAACCAACTTACCGCACTAATATCATAAATAACTATTTCAGGATTTTAAAAACAGCAGTCGTTCTACAAAAACTTTGCAGGTAATAAATTTTGTTTGGCACATAAAAACATTGATACTTACCTATATTATGTAATTTAATTAGTAGGTAGATATCGGTTTTTTGTAGAATGATTAATGCCTAATGAAATTACCAACCTTATCGAATCTGCGCTGTAAAAAACACCTTTTGTTTGTTTACAAAGATTACCAAATATTAGGTAGGTATTTACTATGGAAAATATTTCAATGTCGCTGATACGGTTAATATTTTAATCACTCTGGTTTAATCATTATATTTTTCATAACATGTAATTTTTAGGCAAAAACATTGGGTTGAGTAATAATAATCTATCTTTCGTAGAAATCTTGGAAAACAAATATTATGTTTTGTTGTGGATTACAAAAAAAGTATCTACGCAGTATAGTATTATTGTTTTTGTTAGGAATTAAGATTTCACAAAAATGATGTGCTTTCGATGTTCTACTAATCACCGAAAAGGATTTAAACCGTCTTT
The DNA here is from genome assembly GCA_947386135.1 of Melanchra persicariae. NCBI lineage: Eukaryota > Metazoa > Arthropoda > Insecta > Lepidoptera > Noctuidae > Melanchra > Melanchra persicariae. The sequence goes on along the minus strand of OX376648.1, from coordinate 11,942,322 downwards.
GTTTTTACGGAGTTACCTACAATCAACCAAACCAAATTTATTTAAATTTCAACTTAGTTTCTGCATTGCTGAAACTATATTTTAATCTATTCTATTTAAAAAAAAAATTGACTTGAAATATTCGATACCGAAATGCTACGGAAAAAGCAGTAAAATGCTGAAATACACATTTTATATTCGTCACCTTCGTCTCACTGAAAATATTGATTAAAAACATTACGCCGCCGATCAATACCAGGTCACTTTGGAGCTAAATACTAAAATATTAAAACTGAAGGTCTGTGTTTGCGTCATTAGTGGCCGCCAACAGTGGGTCAACCCTCGCCCGTCGTCGCCAGATAAAAATAACCCTTTGATTCGTCTCCCTGTCAATCAAATAGACCCGTGGGTGGCACATACATCACCATAGCATGTATCTGTCTATCAATTTATTGATGCTTTTCCTGTTTTTAAGTGTCGTCATTTATAATTAATTTTATTACGTCGCAATTAGTTTTGACGTCACTAAGTGACGTAGTTAATAAAAACATGGCTACCAAATGTTTTGTAGTTTGAACTGCTTTGAGCTAAGAGCGACCATGAATTTATTATTGTAACTTCATGATTTGTTTACTTTGAAAAACTTAATTGCAATTTCACTAAAGTAAAATTATGTTGAAAAACCTTGTTTATTTTTCAAGAGCAATGTAGCATAAAGGCAAGGGGAGGCCTTGCAAATGTTACTTTAAACAGTATGTTCTGATGTTTTCTTGTAAAAATTGGTAGGTATAAAGAAAACCATTTATGTTAACCTCGACCAGAATGAAATCGTAAAGTTTGTGACAAACTTAAAACTCTCAATTTGGACACCTAAGGTCAAGATCAGCTTCTGGTTGTGGAACGCTCCACCGATGCGGTAGCGAGGACATACGGAATTCAGCCATGACATAACAGACTTCAAAAGTTTCCACACGTAAATAAAAACATTTGACAAATAAAACCACAGGGCAACGAGCAGTTCCTGCTTCTAGAAAAAAAAAATGTTTTCGTTGTAGGGATCGTCAACAACAAAATTGCCTATAATGATGATCGCTCAGGGACGATTGCTTTCAAAACATTACCCGTGTACCTTGAAAGTCACTTAGGTCAAAGTTGGTCACCAAGGTCTCCTAACGACTTTGAAGTCCACGTCACGAAATTGATCCGTCTGCATAACGTCTGGTCCTTCAAATGAATGTTTTGTATGCCAAACACGTGACTACATACATACACAATATGTACATTGATGATTTGCAGCTCACAGACTTCGATAACTACGCAATAATGTAATATAAACCAATTAACTTTCTGTATGATTCATAAATGGTGTTTATAAAAGCGGTTTAAAAGATTTATAGACTAATCCCAGCAGTGATATTATGAATATTATGATTCAGTCAGTACCAATTTCTTTTGTGAAGTTGCAATCAATCTGCCATTACCTACATCCTGATTTATATGGACGAAGATTATTTCTGTAACAGTTATGTCAAAAACCGGTTTTACGATTAGCTCATAATACATTTTACTTTTCACAGAGAAAGTTAAGAGGGAACGCCAATACTACTAGGTAATTTTCTATCTTTTTGAGATTTCTTTGAAAATAACCTGAACAGACTCTAATTTGAAGTGTTTGATCTTGGGTACCCTAGTACCCAAGATCAAACACTTCAAATTAGAGTCTGTTCAGGTTGAGCTAATATCTAATAAAAATAGGTTTTTATTAGATATTATCTCAGCAATATAATAGGTAAGCATCTTTCTATCTAGGGCAACAATATATCAAATAATAAAGGAGACTGCCTCGTTCTGGAAAACTAGAGTGATGAAAAATCGGAACAACGACACTGAAAAGTCCTCCAGATCGAAAAGTTCTGTTTATTCAAATGTCACTATTAATTATACAGGCACAAAGACCCTGTATACAAAATTCGTAGAATTTCCCCAAGATCGTGTGAAGACGTCACTGAGCCCATTGTTCAATCTTACACAAATCTTTGGGACACAAAATTCCGATGTTACGACGCGAATTGCGCAGTTGAATTGCTACGACAAAGTTGTCGCGTCATTAGTTTAAACGGTATCATTTTTAGCCTTATATTTGGTGTCTTAAGAGTTATAATCGAATGGTTTTGTGTTTTAAATATATTCAATGACATGACGAAGGTGCGTCTTGTCTAATTGCGTCTGGTCACGTGACCGCCGAGTGTGACAGTGTCGGGCGAGCCGCCCACACTGCCGACGGATAGGATGATACGTCACAGTCTGTTTTAACATGAGTTTTAAATTACTTTTCCGTTCAAAACTACATTTTCGTAGAAGAGGAAACAAAAATAAGTAATGAAATGTCGACTATAAATGATGCTAGTTTATTATGGGAATACAAAATATGTAACTGCGTGGTAGGTAGGTTAGATATACCGATTTAATTGTCTGTACCAGTTTTTTATTGTTAGTTATGCAATAGAAGTAACCAATGAATCAAAACAAAGCACATTATTAAATCAGGAAGATACGAAGGTGTCCATTAGAATGCAGATATTGTACATTATATTGTTATTGGTCTTCTGAAGGGAATCCTTTGTATCATAAAGTTGTACTTTGCCTTGTCATGCAGGTAAGGTAGCATGGTAAGTACCTGTTGAGTTTCAGATAATGAGTACGCAGACAAGCCAACAATAACGATTTCATATTTCATGAGCAGAGGCTTCAAAACCTCAAAAATAATTCCATGTCAAGACCTCAGTAAATTACTCACCAATTTTATTTTCTTTTCAATCTTAATTATTTGGTATACAGGGTGAATTTTTAAAGTGTACGTACATGGCCAAATCTGAAACTATGAACAATATCGAAAAACACTGAAAGGAGTCTCGAGCCCAATTTTGATGAAAACTAAAACCGCATCATTACATTTTAGAAAAATCAGTATTCCTAGCCAGGAATCGAACTTACTTCTCTTCATCTTACTTTCTTAATTATTACACCATCCGAAAGTGTCGCTAATAAGGATCAAATTCTGGAATGTAATAATACATGGCAAACTAAAGGAAAGAGCTCATTCTAACGGTTTGTCTAACTAAGTACCTAAGTTCCTATGCAATGTTAGTAAACAGTTCAAGAAAAAGCTGCTAAATCGATATTTCTTGCTAAGTATTCTGTCATTTGACTAAATTATCTATAGAATTAAACCCAAATTGATAAACAAACACTGCGTTCAATATTAACTTTATCATGTTATCCATACGATTAAGAAAACACAAGTTTTGTAGCTTATTAAAGGTCATAATATGATATTCATAACCAATCGTATTGAATTTATAAGGTAAATTACTGTGAATAAACCCACAATAAGATTCTGTGTTTATAATCATTAAACAGATACTTTAATGAACTACCTGAAAATATCAGTTTTTAATACCTATATGTACCTTTCTACTATTATTTAAGAAGGTAATCCTCAAGATAAAATATAATATAAGGCAGGTAGAAACATCGTTCGCACATATCTATAACGGGAACAGCATAAAGTGAAGAAGAAAAACAAAATAATTATTTATCTCACTTTGATTTATAGGTACTTTAAAAGTCAAGAAAAGTAGGTAATAGAGAGAAAGCAAAGAAGCAGAAAAAGCTCATACCTAATAAACTAATGCATTCAGATGGCTAGCATAAATGTTTTGACGTATAGTTAGTAACAGTATCGTTAACGCAAGTGAATTTTGCATAAAAAATTACAACCAGAGAACTTTGGTTTAATTTTATACGACATATATGTCGTATAAAATTATATTTTTGTACGACACAAATATTGTATATATACACTATTTGTATCGTACAAAAATATTATGAATATAGTATCCAATTCAAATACATAAATATTATGTGCGAAACGAGTAGGTATTATAGATAGTAAAATTTTACGTTACGTCACTAGACGTCAAAAAAATTCGTACTAGGCCCTCTAGTTTCATGTTGAAATGGAATGCTTTTCAGAAGGCCCATTTTCAACAGAGGAAGATTACAAGGAAATTATATCTGATGTGGCTTTCCCTGTTAATTTTATTATCAGTATAAAAACAAAACGTAAAGAATAACATTGTGCAATACTATATGCGTAATTACGCGGTACGCTGTGATATTTTGGTGAATGACACTAGTTTGATACGTACCTACTTTCAATAAAATAATTACGCTGTAAACTGAAATGTCCATTGTATTGTACATTATAGGTGTTTTGACCAGAAAAGTTTTTAAACATTTAAACACATTTTTACAAGAGTTTAACCTGAACCGGGTATTGAACTTAGGATTGAATTCTATTGTTCTCTTACCCTCTATATCAATTGCAGATTGACAGCCGAAAGCAATAACAGATACATTATTAAAAAGTATCTTCTATACATGGTTGAAAACTGAACTCCAGTGTACAGTAAATAAAACATCTACTAACTAAGTAAAGCCAAGAAAATATGTGGTTGAAAGAACTGACGTCCTACCTTCAGAAAAAACAATAATATTTACAAACATTTCCATTTACCAGAAAACGTAAAGACTTTTCCACGTCTTCCACGGAATTAAAAATAAACATTACAACATAGTACATTAATCTTATCACTGACAATCGTAGAAGTATGTTAAAAATCATAAAAGCAAACAGTATCACGGAGGAAACTGATTTTGTTTTATTATCTAATCTTTAATGTTGGCTTTGTTGATAAACAAACAGTGAGTTCATTGCTTTATCAATATATGTGACCTTCTCCTTGACATGACGTAGGCACCTACATATATATTGAAAGATGCAACATTACCTTTAATTACATTTGTAAATACATAAACAGGTAAATAAATAAAAATAACATTGATATGCCTACCAAAGCATTGGACTTTTGACATTCAGGTCAGATTACATAAGTGACTACGTATTACAGTCATTTAACGAATCATCCAGACCTATTTAACTGAATAGTCATCAGGCTAAAAAAGTGACTATTATATTCAATGTGACATGACACTAGTCATCACATCATACATATTTACAGCAGAAGCTAATAGAAATAGCGATGACATATTTTGAAACGGTATTGAAGTCAGGTTTCAATTAAGCTAGAAGTACCGATGATCCTGTAAAATATTACTTACTAAGACACAAACGGTCAGCGCTGTTGCGTACAGCAAATGGTAAGCTATAATCCAGCAGAAGCTAATAGAAATAGCGATGATATGGAAATATAAAAAGGGGCTGGCAAGAAACAAACTAAAAACTGGACATATTTCGAAACGGTATTGAAGCCAGGTGTCAAATAAACAAGAAGTACCGATGAACCTGCCAATTACTTACTGAGCCACAAATGGACGCGCTGTTACATACAGCAAATGGGAATTAATCAAGTCAGTAGTAATCAATCAGAATCTGCACTTCATGGTATCAAAAAGTCACTAGCAACTTAGAAAAACGCTAGGCAGGTGGTGATGAAGTTGAAGTTCAATTTTAACGAATGAACGCAGCTAAATACCAGTATCTACCCATTAGCTTCCAACATTTAAATATCAATTTGGGAGGAAGAACACAAAACGCCACTTGAAAGTTAGAACGTAATTACATGAAGGCCTTGACTCATGTGAATTTAAAAGATAATCGGCACATTTGTACCACTAATACCAAGCATGAAGCTGTAATCACATGCTGTATTGATACCAATACCAATACAAATGTTCATACTTATACTAATGACGTCAATCTTTTGAACTATTTCGCCACGGTCACCATAAAACTTTTGTGGAGCACTAAGAACGAACATGGTTTTAGAACAAAAGTTAATTGACGAATTAGTCTCGCTGATTTCTATAGATCTCGAATCGTCTTGACGACGAATAGGTGTGGAATAATACCAAAGAATATCTGAGACAATAACCTTAAAGACAAATGAGTCTACTTGTTGATCCCAGAATAACGAAACGTTGTTTTTCTTTCATTTTATTTGTTTCCTTTTTATCTACTACACAAGCATCACCCTTCAAATCAGAAACGTAAAGTTTACACACTGTGCAGGTGGTAAATAATATCGAGTTGCTAATACCGCATCAAAGCATAATAATAAACATGTGTGTTTGGCCTTGATGCTTGCAGCCTGAGGTTCACAACAAAAACAAGAGAATCTGATAAACCTTGTTTTTCTTCATCCTCAAATAAAATAATTATTAACAGTGCTGGAAATAGAAATAGTTATTGCGACATTATTGATTGACTCATTAGAATCCTCATAGACGCATCGCAAGCCCCATTGCGTAAACGTTGCACCTGTGTTGAAGACGCAAGAGTCACGCCCCCAGAGATATCGACTGCTATAAATACCACGCTATTCATCGCTTCTTCTCTTCCTGGTCAGCTGACATGACAGCCTTGGTTGCCAGCAATGTAATTGTATAACTTCAGGTGAGATTACTACAATTAGGTTGCGCAACTCCGGGATTCAGCTCGTGTAATGTTATTCTAGAACATAATATCTGTTGATAATCCTAATGCATCTGCTGTAGTCTGTAACTGCAACATGTTAATATTGGCACACGATACAAAAATCGTACAGAAGTCATGGATCTACTTAGATGATTTGTTTACGTTTCCAATCACACTATTACTTTAGTGTTTTATTCTCAGTCTCAGATCCATCATAGTTTCTGATGTGTTTAGCCTTGTTATGTTCTGTCGTTCTAATTTCAAACAAGAATGTACAGTCTATGTTATTATAATGAGACTATTCATTTTCTTATCTTAACCTTCAATCTTAGATAACGTAAAAGGCCTTAAATCTATCTATCAATGTCAGGCTATACTCGATAAAAACGTAACAAAATCAGTTACTTATGAATCTTTAAATTTTCAAGACAAAAGTTAGGTTTACAAACAAAAACAAATTGTAATCAAACATCTCAATGTCGAAAACGTGCTTTATTTAGCGTCAACGTCTGCGAAGTGACGCGGGAAGATATTTTTAGTAGTAAACAAACGTAGTTATACTGCATTTAACTATTTCCATAAACTTAATTGAAATAGTGCAACAATGCGGTTTGCGTAGGCAGCCAAAGAGGGCGCAATAAAATGGCTATTCCTGATCGACATAGGTACCTACCTATAATCATTTGAACACTATCAAAGCTTAAAATATAGCACAGAAAATGGATTTCCTAGTAATCGTAACATATGTACCAGGCATGTAATCATTGCATAAGATTTAATTGGTAGGCACCAGATACCTATTAATGAAGTGCATTCTAAATCACCGTCTCAGTCGCCAAGTTACATACTATTATGGCATCGCATACTTCAAGTGTTACATAAATCTTACGACGGTATTGTACCACGAAGTTGTTGTATTTTTGTGCTGTATAGCAACCATTCAACAAGATAATTATTATACCAATAATAAGCCTGAATAAGCCTTTACTGACGTTGTTTCATCGGAAAGATGATTTTCAACGGGCATCACAGATACCTAAAGTGTGCAGATGGAAAAGTTTAGTTCAACGTCCGGAGAAGTACTAAATGTATAAATGTCCCGACATTTTTTTTTTTGATGGGAAATCATCAAATGACTCGTTCCGCTCTGGGCGGAGCGGAAGGGAGTGTCAGACTCTTACTGACTAAAACCCATCCGTGTTCCTGCTAATGCCCTTTGCGTTCCAGTGCCGCGGTGACTCTTTCGAATAAATTCCGCAACATGTCCCTACATTACCTGCATATCGATTGGACACAGTATAGATGTCGCAGCCAGTTAGCTTAATCAGCCGTTTTATTGGTGGCCTAGCCTTTTCATTTAAATGCGCCAATTTTTCAGCGACTTAGTCACTTATGTCGCTGATTAAACGGCGCAGTTCTTTGACAAGATTAGGCTCTAAATGAAACGGCTGATTAAGCTAGTTGGCTGCGACATAGGCACTACGTCATGAGGATAATTTAAGGTTCATCCTACTATCAATATTAATAAATAAAAAATAACAACAGCACCAAGTCCTTTCGCAGGTCTGCTGGAAAAAATTTCTTTAGAAATAGATAAGCAGAGTGTAGACCCCTGCTTATCTATTTCTATAGAAATACTAATAATTGTTCTAATAATATTGTTATGTTACTTCAGCTACTGTTTCTCTGTGTGTACATACAATATAAAATAATTTTAGGATTAACAATCGCAATTTCATATTTAATTCACGCATGCAGGCGTTGCTCTCCAACAAAGTAAACACTGACTAATCGCCTGGCATCTGCAAAATTTCTAATTTTCCACTGTAACAGCGAGAAAATTACCATTTGTCACTGTATTCTCTCATCTAAACATTTTAATGTGCACGTGAGCTCTTATGCGTCTAGGCAGCGCTTGATTTAAGCGCGTGCCGAGCCCATAATCACGGAGAATGGAACCTTGAGTGAAGGGAACTGATGTACTTATATTGCTGACACCGTTAATTCAAACATTGATACAGTAAGAAGCTATCGCACCACTTGATTTCATGAACACGGAACAGCTGACGAGAAAAGTAACTAGTAGCAACTGTTTTCCAGACATGCACGTGAGCTGAACAGTATTTTTAGTTTACAGCTATCACGTTATTTTTCCCAGCAGTAACCCGAATCTAGATTTTATCTCTAACAACTAAAATCACGGATTCTAAGAAGAGTAATGGCGTCAACGGAACAAACATTCCGGCTAGGTACATACATCTGAACTCTCCGATTTCGTGACGTTTACAAATTAGCGAACATGTCCTATATCTTAACAAAAGCACAAAATTGTTTAATTTCATACATTCAGGTCAGTAGGTCGCTTGTGTCATAGCAAGGACAGGCCATACACCATACAAATAAAACAATTTTAACTCATCAACGATTTTGTAAACAATTAACGCAAATGAAACCTTAAAACTTAAGCTGTAAAGTTCAACGTGATTTGTGTTAAATGAAAATAAAAGTGGTTAAGAAACGAAAATAATTTTGTTTGGAGACAACGGGATATCGCCTAGACAAATAAAATTCGACCTTCGTCACACTGCACGTCGCGAATCGAATATCAAATACTAGAACAATGATTGACAGATGCCCTAGAAACAATAAAACGATACGGTTTCATTGAAATTAGCATCTAAACTCCGTCATGCGAGATAATTGACACAGAACTTCACGATAGGGAAAATTACCTGAATTTAAGTACTTGTATTTTTTTCTAGCTTTTCCAGTCGCTTCGCTCCCGTGGCTTATCCAACAGGAACTATGCATTTTTACGGGAAATAAAGAAGCATATATATAGTACTCAGTACTTAGTATAATATTGGTTAACATAAATAGTTTAAATCTATATGAATTCCTTAGAATCCCAAATCAACTAAGTCAATTCTTTCAAAGAAGGCAAATATCATGACACTGTAGTTTTTCTTATGTCAATAACTACGAGTGATGATAAAACACAAATTACTATCATACTTTTTATTCAGAACACAAAACGTAAGTTAAATAAGCTACCAACATAATTATTTACATTTTACATGATAAGTAAAACATTCATTTCCGTAGGTTGTAAATCAAAGATGATGCAACTGAAACAGTTTTTATTAAATAATTATCATTTTGAATTTAAATGGTGTTAAAACTGATTTTAAACTGGATCTATATTTTCTAATTCTTAGATTACTTATTGTTCACACGACATACAGATACAAATATAGTCGGAATACTTTTAAAAAAGGCGAGCTAAACCCAGAATTGATTGATTTAGATGTCAATGTTTACCTAAATGGGTTTAACAATGCTATCGAAGTTCTATTGTGTTTTATTCACGCATAACAGGTGTTTTATATTGCAGACCAGTTGCAAATTAAACTTGTTCTTAATATAAATGTCAAAATAATCATTGCACTAACGACAACATTCTTCACGGACAATAAATTACAATTTAATTCAATGTCCTTAGTGAGTGTTATTTTAAATTATGTAAACTGTTTTGGCCTTTATGATAAGATACATTAGAGCCTTATCAAATGACAGCTGAAGCTTATAACTATTTATAACAAAGACTAGTTAGTACCTATTTCTTGTTACTAACTAAGAACTAATTAATCATTTAATCCTTGCCGTACTTTTTCAGTATTAAAAACTATTTGCAAAGAAATTCCCGAATAAATAAACTCCGTTTGGGAAATCCGAATCCGTTTATCAGTAGCACGCATGATATCATTTACAGGAAAATTTTACCGCCTACAAAATAAAGGGGAATCGTAAAATTTGTTGTGTTATTGTTTTTATCGGCTTCGGTTGTAAATCCTGAGATAACGTGTTCGCCTAATACCTAACTAGTAAAACTCTTCTCCGGGAAATTGCTGCGTAGAACTTCGTCAGATCTTTTTTCGTCTTGCAAAAATAATCAGAGCGAGTTTAATTGTTCGCTTCATATGCTCTGGACAGTTTCAACGCTACAATATACTGCGTCTCTAACATTATAAATAGTCTTATTGAAAACACATTTATGTGGTTCATTCTAGGGAATTGTGTCTAGAAACCGCAGGAAGACGCCATTATTTGTTTACGCAGTTTTTCAGATAATTTTCCTGTTTTTTGTTTACATTTTTTCTGGTTTTAATTTAGTGTGCTGATAGGCAAACAAATGTGTTTGCTATTTTTTGTACCTAATGTCCAACAACAATCAGAATGCATTTTTACCTGTTTGGCTGCGTTAGTTACTGTTTTGACGATTATTATTACATAGCATTTTACCGTTTGTACGCCCGTTTTGGCTATACGTACTGACGCAATACTGTAGTAAAATTTCCATAAATTTTTGTATGTGCAGTTTAAAGGTTGAGTGTTCTACAATTGCTGATTTATCAATGACCTTTTTATCATCGGCATTTGTTAGCAATTGCTACGTCGACTCTAAAGTTAGTTGCTAGCAACTCGGATACAAACTTGCATCAGTTCATTAGCCCAAGACATTTACTTCCATCTTTAATAAGAAGAGAAAATCTGTTATAATCGAATCTGAACAAAAAATTGATTTATCCCATAACGTAAGAAGGATTTAAGAATACCTATCCCTAATTTAATAAAATGATTTTTGATAGGTTAATAAGAGTGATTAAATAATATTGATTTACGAGCAACACGAATGATATTATTTCCACAGTTCGTCTTTATTCGTAAAGTAACTCCATCATACCAATAAGTGGCCAATTAAAACAGTCTGAGAACTGAAGTCTGACTTAAATGAATAGAGCATGTGACTGACAATGTGACTTGCAATGTGACTGACATTATTGTTCTTTCGTTGCATATAAATTAGTGCAAGTTATTATTGAAATAACAAGAGAAACGAACTCACGTAAATACCAGAGACGTGAAGAGAATCTTAATAAATGTGAGAAATATTCAAACAAAATACATATTCATGATTTTGAAGCAAATTCCTTTTGTTAACGTACTATGGCCGTCACGAGTTGGCCACATGCTAAAAACTTTAATGAGGTAATTTATAATAGCTAATATTAATAACGGGTTATTCAGGATTAATAATTTTATTATCATAGTTTATGACCCGCAGGTCACGAACAACACTTTAATGAAACCCTAGGTCATTTATTATTCTGACTTACGATTACAGGTAAAATTCTCATAAAATTTTCAAGATTTTTCCCGAAACATTCATCACAGCTGTCACAGAACAAAGATTCACGCTGAGAAATCGTAACAATGCAAAACAAGTGATGTGTTATGCTACAGTATAAACAAATTTTGACAAAATGAAACTCGTGAACGTTGGTAAACCAATCGAACGTGCGTAAGTAGTTTTACGTACAGAAACGAGATTACGTAGGTACTTCAGAAACCCCTTATTTTATGAACCCAGTATCAACGTTCTTCGTACGAGTACCGTATGCACAATAATTAGTTACAATCTTTGTCCCAACTGTCATGAACCCTGGATCGTTGCCAGCATCAGTATTTACTTCCCCAACCTAACTATAAGCTTCGAAAATCTTTGATACTATACTCCGACATCTGTTTACGGAAATTACAATCATAGATTACTAATAGAGAGCCAAATCAAGCAGGATGAGGAAGCTGCAAACTACGTTGCTATTTGAAAAGTAATAAGGTTGTCGTGTTCTGCATTTACGAGTATAACTGTATTGATGGAAATGATTGGGAAAATGCCAAAATGTCTGAGAATTTTAACGAGTTTTCACGTAAAAGTTACTGCTGCACTCACTTGACATGATCTTGGAAAAATTAAATTTGGATCATTTGCGATCAGCGTGTCTTGGCCGATTAAAACCTTGAACCCGCATGTGGGTGTCAAGTTTTATGAGACTAGAGTATATTTTGATAATTCAACAAAAATAGAGCACTCATATGAAATTGTGAATTACAACTGCTATTAAAGAAACCTCTGTACTAGAAACCCAATATACGAGTATACAGCGCAAAGGAGGTACAAATTGCCGACAATTTCAAATTCCACCACAACTAAATTGTGTAAATGAACATTTAATAGAATAAACTAAACGAACATTGGAGGAACTCAACGTTTGTACCGAATGCTGACACCAATTACTGTTATGAGCCTTAATTGAAACGCATGCTAGTACAATAAGGCCACTGTGAGCGTTAGTTTATCATATATCGAACAATTTGTGTTTGTCTGTTAATCAATAACATTGTTGTAATATGTAACGTGTGGAACTGCCCTTCGTGTCTTGATGATCGATTTGTTATTGAGACGAATGCACATTAAAATTGTTACTATATGAGGTTCAAAATCAACAAGTACCTACGTCTTTAAGTTCCAAATCGACCATCGAGTCATACGTCTGAATAGAATCAATAAATCAATCATTTTCATCGAATGTTGCTGTGACTTCTGTTGCTCTTTAAAATGTACCATTATATCATTATATTCTATTCGATTCTAAGTTTCTAACACAAACATTCAATCCACTTCGACACCCATTCTTCAGAAACTATGTTCTGCAATTTAAACCCTAACATTATTACGTAAGACAAATAGTTGAACACCATTGTAATAACGTAAACAACATATTTGAGCTAAGGAATCGTTGATCATGGCATTTATGAAATGCATAGTAACTTGTAGGAAGTCTTATCAAATGTTACAAAAATGACAAACATTTGACTTGGAATTACGGAAGGCATCATGCATAACCAAGTCTCTTATATCAAATCAATTATTGAAATCTATATCTGCATTGTACAGGTAACCAATGATATTCTTTTTCAAGCTGATGTAAAATTATTTAGAATGACGAGGAAACATTAACCTGAATACGAACATCATCCGTATCTTGTTCATCTTTAACTAATACTCACTGTTTAATGAATGTAACGAGAACGGCCCTCAAATCATCGTTAACCTCGCATGAGGAACTCATAAATTCTTCACTCCAATGCTATATTGAGTGACAATGTTACCTAACATCGGTCATTGTGTAACCTTCTCCTGTTCCTATAGCAGCAAACACTGGATTATTATGAACATTGGCTTCAATACTCTTTCCATTACTCGCATTGTCACCTTCAACTGTCAATGTTTCTTCACGTTTGAAGCAATGGTCGAGTAAATTCCTAATGATTCCGGTTTTCAACACACGAGAGTAGGTATGTGGCCACGTAAGAATAGATGTTTATTTTGGATTTCGCGCCTCGTGGCAATGGTTTAACCAAAACATCCTATTTGAGGGGTTATATTATGATGTCGTGCTGTCATTCAGCTCAGTTACTATTTAAGAAGTGACTTAATCGCCAAGACTGGGTGAAAGAGCCTGATTGATATAAATTATACTTCAAATTATAGAAACTGTCTAGAAACAAATTAAAATTATTCACCTAAAGTTTTTGTGGTCCTGTCCAGCTCTGTTTTTACAACACTGGCTGGACGTTCATTAATTTTTAAGTTTTAGCAAAAACCATCATCATTATACCTAACATTTTGGCTATAAAGATACGCGTGCTTGCTATAATCAACTAATCACCAATCACCTGCATTTAGACATCATACAAAAACAACACAGCGCAATAAATATAAATGAAAAACAATAAATAAATGATATGTGTAGGGAGGTACTTACCAACATGCGATAGACTCGTGAGATCTGATTCTGAAATAGAAAAAAATAAAATGCGTGAAAAAAATGTAAAATGAAAAATGCGTGCAACATTTTAACAAAATGGGAAACATTTATTCTGTTAATTTATTACTATGATATTATTATGAGATTTGACAGTCACTGTGATTTTAAAACGTAAAAAACAACAAAAAAGTGAAACACGTCACGCAATATTTACAAAACAAGAAACAAAAATAAAAAAGGAAAAATAAAAAAAATAATAAGTTGCTATGGTGTACTATAAAGAATTAAGAATAGGAAAAAGTCCTGGGATACCAGCCCAGATCTAGTTACCTACTATAGTGCAATCTGTACAAGTAATCAAAAACTAATGTAAAAATTAAAGCACTACATAATGTACCTAGGTAAGTATGTACTTCATTTTCCAAGAAAGGACAGAAAAAGACAGGTGTGGTTTCAAATGACTGCAAAATTATCAACACTGGTCATTGTTTATTTCATATTTGCTCTTCGGAATTTCTCGTCATTTTCCTTTTTCTAGCCCATGACGGTATGCGGTTTGGAATATATCAGTACAGTTTTAATGAATGAACAAATCTTTATTTTAAAATGGTACCTACTGTACGTCCTTAGTCGTCAATTCAAGAATGTAGCTTACTAAAGTGATTCACAGAAAATCATGTACAAGCAACGTGAAATTCAGTTATAATAATAATAATAATAACAATGAATTGGAGAACAGTCTTCAAATTCATTGTTATTATTCTTTTTACTAACACTTACCTGAAATGTCCCACTGCTGGGCAGAGGCCTCCCTCTATCCCTTTCATTTTTCTCGGTTTTGTTTTGTTGTTGCCAAGCTATTACAGCAGGTAAGTTTAGGAAACATTTTTACTTGACATTTTACGTTATTCACAATTTACAATCTTTTTAAAGACGTAGTACTTATTCACACCTACTTTTTAAGTACCAACATTAGCGATACACATTATATCGTTACAGTTATTTACATTAGTAAACATGCTTCCATAATTTTCTAACAAAACCTTTAAGGAAAAATTAATTTATTCCAATCGCGCGCGTGTCACTATAATTCAATGTACCTACATTGTATACACATTTATTTTTTTTCCGTTCGCACTAAACGGAATCATTGGAAAACGCACCAGGAAAATTTCAGTATGCATAAGTCGTTCACACATTTTTCCATGTCCCAGGAAATTCCGGGTGAGGAAAACAACAAAAATAAAGTTGGTATGTAGTTTTAGTTTTTTGTTTAGTTCCGGTTTTTTGTTTCTCAACTCCATTTATGATGAAGAGGTGTATGAAAACTGTAAACAATTATTTGAACATTTTTAAATGGATAGATAGATATTCAATTATTGATGTATGGAAGTATGTGTATATTTTATACCTTTATGTAAAACCCCAATTATTTTTCCATTTTTATAACATTCTTAATTTCAGTTAAGTAACTTTTCTCTATCCTTTTATGCCTAATATTTCCATTCTAATACACAACAAAATATGAATATCACCCTGAAAATACTGAAGTCAATGGTAGGGTATTGACCCGTCTATATCATAATAGAATAGGTTCGTAAATATCCATGGAAAACAAGTAAGTATATTAGTTTAGTTACGTTCCAATTTACCTTTTTTTCTAGCGCAAGTTTTACGAGTTTTGTCTCAGAATACAACTGATACCACTATACGTTTAATGTCATTCCCAAATTAGACTACGATAATGAAACAGCAGAGCACGTTGTTTGTAAACAAAAGAAAAAGGTTTTTAGAGTGGAGCATAAAGTTAATGGACTGTCTTACTTTTCACATTTTTTTTTTTGTAGATTTGTTTTAATTTGCCAATAATATTTCAAAAATCATAATAATACATATTTTTTTCAAACTTTAAGCATTGTAGATGAAACTTTTTAGTTCTAACTTATGACATTAGAAATTATTTTGCTCGTTTGGTTGCTAATGCCGTTAGAATACTTATTATAAACACTAGTAAATTAAAGGATGCACAAATTTTGGTCGTGAAGCTTATAATCGTGTCTTGTAATAATCAATGTATTAGCCACAAAAGCGTTATGTAATTTATAAAAGATACTCGTAATTGTGTGACATTTAAAGAGAGGAATTCACAACATTAGTTTATTATGGTAGGTTTATTTTCTATTAATATTTATCAATTAATAAAAATGTTGTTCACCTTACTTATACCAGACACTTCGGAGGTGTGGAATAAAATTATCATTAGGTATTTTTCTTTAGCAACCAATATTTTTATTAATTATACATATTATGACGAGCATTCATTAATAATAATTATTATTATAATTATTTAAAGGAAATGTTCACTGCTTTATAATATTTTTACTGTCAATTAAAAATAAATTAGTTATTCAATAATTATTCCATCGAACATCAACATTCCAAATATTACGTCATGGAAGACATGGTATTCCACAATATTCTGTAATAGGAAATGGGGCATTTATGTTAATTTAACAGTATTTTTTCCATCACAAACTATCAAGAAACAGATTATTTTTAAACTAATATTATATTGTACATATTTTACAGTAGCATTCTTAAATCAAGGTAATCAGAATTCACAATGACTTTCAATGAAGTGCACTTTTTAAGAATATTCTGACTTCTTTTGGCTTAACGCTAACTAGGTACTGCAAAATTAATTAGGTACTGAGGGAAAACTTTTCAGGATATTCTCTCAAATCCTCAAATGGGAAGATATTGGCAATATTTAGGTAAATTGCACGTTGGCAACCACCACCTAAGTGATACTAAACATTGTTATACCTACTTTTAAGTACCAATGATATTTAAGGGAAAAAATCGGTGATTTTCCAATAAATATGTACGATATAAAATATCTACATATCATGACAGTGTTGAACACGATCAGTCACATGTGGAGTAGAGATACATATAGTTCACAATGTATTATATTACAGTGACGTACGGTGACATTGAAAATATTATTTTACACGACAACGAATAAAAATACTACGTAATTACTTCAAAATATTACATAGTTTTTTCTGGTTTTTGGTATACTCTGACGAAAATAACAGGTTTCGGGAATCACCCAATACGTCATTATCAGATCAACAACATAATAGGCTGTAATCTTCGAGGGGCTAGGCAGAGTTATACCTACCTAAATAATAGTACACCCAGATATCGCCAGTTATGTTTCACAAATATAGCCTCCGATCACACTTCATATCAGGTCATAGTGTCAATATTCAGTAATGGCTCACATTAATTGGCTCGGAGGCCTTTTAACGGTGGATGTCGCGATGTATATAGGTAGGTACCTATGTTTTATGAAAGAAGAAAGTGAAAAAAGGCCACCTGATGAAGAAAACCTCAATACAACAAAATCTCAAAACAAAACCAAAGAAAAATCAAACGGAATGACCCTCAAGACAGTTGGCATAATGAAACATTGTATGATAGGATCTATCTCATGGGATGCAATATATGTGCGAGCACTCAAAGACTTCGTAGTATGCATTTATGTGCACATTATTGTGTCAATTTACTTATTGCATCGTTTGTGTAGTTGCCCGTTCAAGCTTGACCTAATTCTCATTAAAAAGTTAGATGAATCTGAACGTCATACTTATATTTATTGCTTCATCTGAGGATCCTGCGTTGATGACGTTGACATTTATGTCATTTTTAACTCAAAAAGACTTTATTATGATTCGGAAGAGTCTTGCTAGTATGACGTAATGCGGTCATCACGATATATCCACTTTTATCTGAATCCGAACAATATTTGTGCCAGACAGTTGACAATAACAAAATATTATGCAAAAGCAATGATAATCAGGAACCGGGTAGTAGGATAAACATCTATTCTAGTGGCCTAGGTTAGACAATGCACTTGGAAAATTAAGTCCAGGAAAAACTTTTATCAAGCTTCCTTTAGTGAAGCTATTTCCGCCAATTCATTTAATTGTCGGATGTGACGGAAACTAATTGAATTGCCTGTGGGTGTGTGGCCCACACCCATGTTTTGCACAACCAGCAGCAACACTCGATGTAATCTAATCTATCCTTTGACGTCGTTTGTGGTCGCAGATGTAATATAAGCATGGCGCCGTTCCGTCATAATGCATCGTAGGCTGAACATAGACCTACCTATCAGTTCTAGTTAATACTTTGTATGTAAGAAGTGCAGGATTGAAGGAAGAGGTGGATCGGAGGATGGTCGTGACGTCATTTTCGTGACTCGATTTGAAAACAGAATTGGAAGAGGTAGAAAAGTTTATTGACATCTGCATGTTAATTGAGTGTTTTACTTTTCTTTGGTTTGCCAATTAGTGATAGTGTATTAGTCTAAGGTTCACGATCTTCTCAACACAAAAGTTGTGGTAGGCTCGTGGTCAGTACCTTATTTTTTTATGATCGTAGAACAACTGCTACTGCAATCCTTTGAATCAAATCTCAGCTATTTTGGGGTATTTATTTCTGATTGAACCTTCAAAGTAGATTGAACTTAACGACAAAAAACAATATGTTTACATAATTTTAATAAATTTACGTCTATAAAACGAAAACATTTAGAGAAATTAGCCGTAAACAATGCATGATGAAATGGGTCGCGTATTTTCAAACTATACTTGAATTTATCTGGCCTGATCGTGTTTGCCTTGATCCGAGGGCATGGAGGATTCCACGGTCGATAACTGTGCGATAAATACGTCAAGGGGTTAAGGTGTGTCAAGCACTATTATTAGTTTGTTATCGACATCGTGCCCCCCGCAGATTGATAATACTTAATAAATTGCTATCAGAGTAGGCCACGTTGTTAATTTTTGTTGTTGTTCCTGAATACGCGTCATCGAATCGGATGATGTCCTCTTTGGTTATTATGTATTATGATCAAGTTTTTGCGCAGATTTTGATTATGAATACCTTATCGAAACGTAATGTTTTGTTTTCGAATTAGTTATTATTTAGTTGAAAGAGGACATTAGAATTCTATCAAAATTGTGCGATTATTTAATTATATACACACACAATAAACTTAAAAAAATATAATTGTATACAGAGAAAAGAGCACAAAGGTACTGCTTTGTTCTTCAATATCTACTATTATTATTGCATTGAAGGCCTCCATTTCTATCTTAATGACTGTCGAATGAAAGGACTGTCAGATGCCAAAAAAAAACTGACATCAGTCATTCCAAAGGGTTTCGCGATACCCAGTTACTGGGTTGTGAAGGTCAGATAAATATGTAGTTGCTCTATGTAAAATTCTGCTCTCAGACTGAAAACCGAGCCCAACGTAGTTTGAAAAAAAACTGGCAGATTGTTTTCTTTGACTTCATTGAAAGTCAGTCCTATAACAATTTTGATGGTTGTACCTATTTTATTAGGTAGGTATATAGCTTTAGGCCCGTATTACAAAACGTAAACTCCAACTCAACTCGACCTCCAACTCCAACATGAGCACGAAAATGCCACTGAAAGCTTGTTTAATTGACGTTTTTGTCCTCGAGAGATGAGCAAACAAATGAAAAAACTTTGATTTATGACAAGCTTCAATGGAGTTGTAGTTCGAGTTGAGTTGGAGTTTACGTTTTGGAATATGGGCCTTAGACTCTTCTTTTAAGAGCCTAAAAACAGTTTAGAAGGAGAGAGAGCGATTATAAGTTTTCTATAGAAAGTGAAAAATCACTGTCTTCCCCTTGAACTCTTTCGAAAATGTCTAGCGTATGCATACCAAGTTTCATTAAAATCGATTAATTCATTTCGAGATATAAGGAATTGAAAGTTTGTTTGTAATGCCGTACCGCGTAAACGCTCTTAAATTCTAGAAACTCAAAGGTCTGAACTGTGTCAACAAATTGAATGTCATTATTCATTCTGGAATAGTCTTCGTTGATTGGTTTATTTTTTGTCGCTAATTGTGGATTTGTCTTTTGCACGTCATTGCTTTTAATTTACAACGAATTTGTTTTGTCTTGTTGTAGTTAAATTTGTTTAATTTGTACTCTGATAAACTCAAATAAATATATCATTGTATTAGTGTGTATTTGCTGTACAAGACGTTTCTAGGGTAAAGACCTCGATGCTGCCTGGGTTTCCCAAAGGCTATAGATATAATCAGTAAAAGTTCTTGAATATTTCCTCTATTAATAATGCTTGCCTATGGGTACCTACCTAGATACCTATACGGCGACATAGTATACAGGTTTTTGAATCCTATTTGAAGATCCCATCTAGATTTAAATATGAAGTATTATGAAGTATAATAATAATTATAAATATTATATTTTTTTATTAAATTTTGTATATGTGTCCCAAGCTTATTCACGGATTATGAATCACCTTGAATTTTAAAGTTTGATTTATTTAATGCCAGCTAATAACACTATGCATAAAACGCTTCCTTTTATCAACAGTTATAGTACTGATATTCTTAGCATTGACTTTTTACATTTTAGGAAGTTTAACCTTCCCACGTAATCTGTCAAATAAAATAACCTTTAATGTTTTATTAAGTTGGCGTTATCAACCAAATAAATCCTTGACAAACAAAAAAATTAAGTAACTAATTAAATGTCCTTTGTATTTTTAATGGGGATGAACCCTAAAAAGGATTATTTGAAACAACTTATTGAACGTTTATTTATTTGCATAAACGATTGATGATGTGGATGGGTGACCATCCTTAATAATTGCTATTATGTATAAAAACTAAAGGTAGGTACCTACCTGGCTGGTTACGAAGATAAATAGTTACTGCTACTAAGAGTCATCAGTTTATTTACTTAACCTTTAGTGGATAAAGAAGTAACGCGTGAATCATATCATGTCACGCGAACTTTTATTTTTAGCTCAACCCATTATTCCTTAATCAGTGGAAGATAATAATTACTTCATACGTCAATCCTGACCTTTCAGTGAACAGTAGGTGCTCATTATTGTTGAAAATTATACCCGAAATGCACAGTTACCTACGTCAGACAGATAAAAGGGGCAGATCATCAATTTGTTTTATAAATAAGCTTTTCAGTTGGTTACAAGCTGGGAAACAATGAAGAAAAATTATATCTTAGGAGCGTGATTCCATTGTTGGGCCCTTAAAAATGCTCAACAAGTTTATAATATTGTAGTTAAAACACAGAAGGATATGGGGGTAACGTGGAGGCGATTCATGATGTGGTGGTATCGTATCAGCATTGAAACTTCCCCTCATTAGCAAAAAGTAGCTAGCATCGAATGCTTTCCTGTGACTTTCCAGTGGTGTTTTTAGGTGTGGGGTACCACTAAAAAGTGAAAAATAATAAAAAAAAATTCGGTGTTTTTGGTTGCTTCTTCGTTATTTGACACCGACTTCCGAAATTAAAGTTATTTTGTACTTTGTAGTGATTTTTTGGAAGTCGGTTTTTTTTTTTGTGAAAAAATTTTTTTTCGAAATAGTTACCGCGGTCCTGGAACGTAAAAGGTACTAGGAGGAGCATGGATAGGTTTAGTCAGTAAAAGTCTGACACACCCTGCCGCTCCACCCAGAGCGGAAGGGGTCATTTGATGATTTCCCATCCTTAAAAAAAAAAAAAAGAGATGGGATTCGCAAAACCAAAAGCAAATTCCTCAGAAATCCTCCTTGAATACAAGAACTTAACACAACAGCTAATAATTAAGCAGCAGCCAACTTGTCCATAGCTCATCGTTTGCATTAATAAAAAAACGCTTCCGCGAAAACCAGGCTCAATAGGCAAAAAACCTGCCATTCGGAAAACTCAATGTTGTCATCTTTCTGACGTTGGTACATAACATTGAAGCGGTGATTACTATAATAGTATTACAGATTAACACTTAAATAACTGGTTAAAGATTTAAAGACGTAAGTATTTAATAAAGTAGATTTGTCCTATGAATGGCCGTCTGTTATGGGGTCTGACGACATTTTATGACGCAGACGGACCCATTATGTCGACCAATGTCGATATTATTCATGCATTACACAAGTCCCATCAATGCCTAATTTCCACCATAAAAATATTATGACGCACCATTCATTACAATATCTAAATCTTATGAGACGTCTGAATGGAAATCAGTACGTATAGGAACACAGGTACAAACCTACTACTTACTTCATCAAAACGTATCTACCTTCAATTAAATTATTTCGTTACACCTTCGTTTTAAATCGTCGGGTCCATTCCTATTTTCCTTTACAACCATCGTTCTTTAGTAACTCCTTAAAGATTCGTTAGATTAATTTTGTAACGCAAGTTAAAATATCACTGACAAATTCCGGTAAATTTAAAAATAAGATTATAAAATGAAGATGATGGATATTGATAAATCTACTAATAATTTTTTTCGAAAAGTTATAGCATTAGTGCGACACCTAGTAGAAACTTACGGGATTAAGATAAGTACGCGATCCCAGTACCACCTTGTGGCAATAATATGAACTAACAAACATTTTAAATTTCTAGTGTGATGTCGCTAGTAGCGACTTCATTAACTATGTAACAGCGCCATCTACTGACACAACGTCTAACTATTTCGTCAGGCACAAAGTATTGCTACACAGAGCCATCTATGATTTGCCTAATGAACTGTTAAATGAACAGACTTCGTGCGTTTGGTACTTGTTCATCTGTAAGTGTATAGATGGCAGTATTTCTCCAGCACTTTGCAGTTACAAAATGACTTTGAAGATAAAAAAAAATTACCTGTATCATTGAGCAGGGCATTGATGTCCGTGGTCGACCCATCGGCCGACATTGCTGAAACAAACAAAAAAATGGGCATTACTTCTCTGATTTGTTACAGTCAATCATTAAGTTTGTGCTGGTATTTCAGGCTTTTCAGGATGCAAATTATTATCGTACAGAAACATGTTAGGCAGTACATTAAATAGTTTTTTGTACCTTATGTGTAGCGAGTAAATTGTAATTTTATGTGTCCACCTTTTGTTGGAGGTTCTGTTTTTCATAAAGAGTTAATGATTCCTGCCTGAGTAATTATCAAAAACAAAACCTGAACGTGTAGCAAAATGCCATCGTTCAGGTATTTCGTAGGTTAGTATTTAAAAGTATTTTAATCCAGAGTTGTAGATTTTTTTTTCAGCTGTGTGACTCATCATGTGCCCGGTCTCGCTCTCACAGAGAGTATCTATCGTTAACAGGCAGCCTAAGGTGGATCATCTCGAAGGTAAATTCTAAGTAATCAAATAGGTAATGTCTATCGTAATAGGTGGGACTATCAACGTCTACTAACCTTAATGATGGCAATTTCCCCTACAATCAATGTAGCGGTCATTCAGAGGTTCTGTAGGAAGATAGACACATCTGTTTTATGAATTTATGAGTTCTTTTTGTTTGCTTTCTGAACACGAAAAGAGCAGTGAATATAAATGCTTAGGTATGGATGGTGTGGAGAAAAAAGGCAAAGAACAAATAAATGAATTATGAGGAATGACATGAAAGAAAATGCACTGAATGATAGCGTGGCGGTTGACAAGGAAGAACGGAAGAATAAACCGTGTCGAGCCGAGGTAAGTAACATGGGGCAATAGAAAAAAAGGTCATCATCATGTACGGGATTACCTTACTCGGTTATGTTGAGTACCTACATTTTCACTGTTATCAGAATATAGATAATGTGGTACAATCCGGCCGAGAGATCTCGACTGGTTTTCATAATTTTACACGTCTCTTTTTTTTTCTTTTTTTTTATTTATGAATGGGCTAGATCTTGACCTCGATCACGCCTGATGAAAGCGAGCGTGCCCAGAAGATGCCCTGAGGCACTGGTACTTCCACGCGTCGACGAAACACAGCAGGCTGCTTGACGCCGAACTCCGGTGGGAGGGTGGTCGCGAACCAGGGGAGCGTTAACCCTACCACCGCAAGAGATGGATTGGTCAGTCTTATAAGGTGTTAGGTGAGACTGTCCAGGATGCGCCGAGCGAGCGGTTCAGTTGAGTGTCTGATGGAAAAATTGCGCTACACGAGGAGGCTCCTTCATGCATTCCGGAAATAGAAAAAAACTTCTAACGCTGGTGAACTATGCTTTTCTCCGGCTTTAAAATGGTAGTGTGCTACCATTTTATAACAGCAGTAACATTGCGTCGAATTTGGATTGTTTACAATCTGAATTATATAATTGACAGCGTTGATCGCGACTCGTAACCCCAGCGAGAGAAGGACGCGAGTGGAGCGTGTCGACGCGACACGGTCGACAGAGATTTGACCATTTGATATAATTGCCCGTTGTTTGTTATTTACATTATTTTGCACCGCTTTTGATCCGGTTTGTGACATATTTATTAAGCAGGTTGTTTATATGTATATCAGTAGTGGGCGGATAAGTGTCCAATGCCCGGTTTTTATCAGTCGTTTATCTGTCCGTTAACGCTATTTGTCTTGTCATAACGCCATTGGTTGGTTAGTGGTTAACGGACAGATAAATGACCAATACTTCAAGCAAGGGATACTGATGGACGAACATAGCTTTATTAATCAGTAAGTAAGGCTATTTTATTATGGGTTAATTCTCAATGGCTAGGTAAGTGGTGCGAGATCCAGGCAGTCGGGTTCGGTAATCAGGTAGTCTGTGTAGGTAGGTAAACTGTTCACATGATAGAGCGAAGCATGGTCATTTCTTTAGGCCTTTTTGTTCCTAAAAACTTACCCAATAAGAATTTTATGGAGTGACATGAAATGCAACAGTACTATATGGTGGAAAGGAATCTGCTTGTAATATTCCGTGAGTGCAATGGAGGCTTATTGAGCTGATAATAACCTAGGCCTACCTGTATTGACACTGGAAAGATGTCGTCTGGTGAAAATAATAATTTTCAAAAGTACTCGATTTGTTTGAGTGCTTTACTGGATACAAATCTAATCAAAAACCAAGGAGACACAAGTGTCTTACCAGGTTTATAGCAGGCTTGTTCTCCGGAAAGCTCCGTAACGGAAACTATCGGATATCCGAAATAGAAATCTATCCGTAATCATAAACGAATCCGAAGTTTCGGATAATTTCGGATAGGGGTGGAGTCTAAGGCTGCGTTTCCACCAGAGAAGTGCAAGCCTAAACCTATAAAATAAACCTATAGAATCGCTTAATTTACCTAGGCTCGCTCAGCGCAAGCGACTCTATAGGTTCTTAACAAACACATCCTTGCACATCTCTGGTGGAAAAGCAGCATAAATGAGGCTCATTATGGCAGGTTTTTCTGCCCAGCCGAGTCGACGCACTAGCCGCGCGTCACTTGCATGTTTGTTTGTCATTCTATTTGTGTTTTACTTTAAGAATTTCTTAAAAACCTAATATCCGTAACCGAAACTATCGAAAATAATGGATAATCCGAAATAATATCATATCTGTAACCGTATCAGAAACCGGTATAATATTATTTACATATCCGTTTCCAGATCCGAAAGTTCATATCCATGAAATCCTTAATTCTTGTTTGATATGGTCAAATACCGATCCTAGGGGACTAGAAATTACAGATAAGATAAGTTATCTAGGTACTATACAAATACTTGGGGAGTAGGTACCTACCATGTTTGAATTTAAAGTTGCTTGACCTTTGCAAAAAATATTTAAAATATTTATGGCCACTTGAGTATTCAGCATAAATTTATATTCTATTGAAGTGAAGCCTTTCAGATCTTCAAACGCTCAAATAATATTAATCCAGTTTTAGCAACGGCTAGCCTCCCTCCCCGACTTTTGCAAACGAGCCAGCCCGCGCCGCTGAGCCTTTAGCTTTAATAACCCCTAAATAATAAAACGACCCAGCCTGATTGTCCCTTGCTGTCCCAAACTGACGCCGCTAAGGTGTCATAAGCTGGTAAGCGTTTACGCCAAACAGCATTTCATAAAAACTTGGTATGTATACGCTAAAATATAGTCTAAATAGTTAGTAGAGAACACTTTCAAAAAAGAGTTCAGGGGGAAAGAGTGATATTTCAATTTCTACAGAAAACTTAAAATCGCTCTCTCTCTCTCCCTCTACATTCTTTTTTCGAAATACTAACTATTTAAACCTGCATATCTAGCGTATGCATACCAAGTTTCATTAAAATCGGTTCATTCATTTCGAAAATTAAAGACTTGAAAGTTTGTATGAAATGCCGTACGGCGTAAACGCTCGATAGAAATTAATCGATTCTGTTTACAATTGCATTTAGATGATTAGATTATCAGGCTTCAGTAGAGAATTTTCTTGGTTAATAACTTTCAGTTGGTACATATTTTGTTTGTATGTTTCAGAAAGCAAGTAAGTTAAAGTTCCCGGTTATTTCTAGATCTTAGACAATCATTACGGGAGGACAGGAGCCCAAAACACTGACCACCAGTCTTGCCAATAGGTAAGTATAATCGTGATAACCAGGAGATGTATTATGGAGGCAAGATCTGCATGTACTGGGATTCAGCTGCTTCTGGGTAGACTGAAACAGACCTTAAACATAGTTGGCTTTTCCCAGCTACATTTTAAGTTGGTGTTAATTAACAGACTTGCATAGGCAACTGCTAATTGATGTCTTTCGGTGTAAGAACATAGGTGACAGAAATTCAGCTAGTAATTCATCATCTGCCTAGCTACCGGTAACACAGACAGTCTTTCTTGGAAAGACTGCTGTCAGATTTTCTAGCTTCTGACAATCCGTAACAACTGCCAAAGATATACAAATGACAGTCGGGACCAACGGCTTAACGTGCTTTCCGAGGCACGGAGGTGTCTCGGTATGTTAAGATGGTCACCCATCTACAGACCGACCTCGGCAAGCGGTGCTTAACCTTGAAGATCGACCCGTGTGGCTGTTTTTATTTAACCACGAGCTCCTCATTACTCAGCTCGGCGTAACGGTTGTCAGAAGCCCGAATATCTGAGACCAGTTTAGCGAAGAGGTACCGTGTTACCCAGTTAATGCTTTGTGGAGGTAAGCTTCAGCCGGTTTGACTGGAAGCTGACTCCAACCTAGTCGGGAAAAAGTTAGACAGGATGATTGATATCACAAAATTGATGTCTTTAGAACAGTTCTTACTTCTATAATTACCAAATTGAGGGACCTTCCTTTTTATGGACGCGTAATCATCAAATGGCCCCTTCCGCTCTGGGTGGAGCGGGAGGGAGTGTCAGATTGTTACTGACCAAAACCCATCCGTACTCCTCCTAGTGCCCTTTGCTTTCCAGGGCCGCGGTAACTCTTTCGAACAAAATCCGCAACCCTGGCAAGAACTGAGGGACCCTGCCAGACACAGTTTCACTACTAGGTACCTACTTGGTCTGTGCTACCTACCTAGTAATGCAGTCTTTGTTCTAAAAACATAATAATGCTCCGAGCTCTACTAGAAATAGAGCGTGTTCTATTTCTGTTAAATAGGTCAAACACGTACAGACACTCTCAATTCAATTCCATTAGAATTTAATCCTGGTGTGATTAAAATAATGGCCTACAAAACCACAATCAAATCAAGATACTAGTAAACTATATTCAGAGCAAAACCACAAATGGTTTCCGACGAACTTGCCAAGTCAGTATGGAGATAGAACATATTATAGTCAGCAAAAAAACCTCTGGTACAGTTCAGACTGGGTCAGTGGTAAAGATACTGACCGTTTTGTGGTTTCGACGTAAAAGCGTATTAGTAATGTTATAGGCGACATTGGTGATGTTGACCACAAAGGAAAAAAAAAACACTGGGTTTATCTAGTACTTAAGTGACCCTTGTCCGTGGGTTCCGGCTATTATTTGTAGATCTTTGGCAGTACTTACTGATTGCCACAAGCCAGAAAATATAACTCCAGTCTTGCCAAGAAGTACCGTGTTACCCAGATAATGGGTTGTGAAGGTCTGGTAATCAGCCGATCTACGTAAAATACTGGTATTCAACTGAATCTGGTTTGACTGGGAGACCGACCCCAATGTAGTTGGGAAAAAGGCTAGGCAGATTATGATGACAACCGTAACGCCGGGACCAAAGGCTTAACGTGCTTTCATAGGCTCGGAGGAGTCTCGGTATGAAATGACGGGTACCCATCCACAGACCGATCTCGGCAAGCGTTGCTTAACCTTGGAGATCGCCAGTGTGACTGTTTTTTAGCCACGAGCACCTCCATCATACCGAATTCGAAAAATGATTTCCAATCAAAAATATTTATCTGATAATGCTTATGTTGTCAAGGTAAAGTTACAGAAAACTAAACTTAAATATAGGTAAGTAAACCAAAAAGTTACTAGAACATCACGACTACGTTGCCCAAATATATCTCATTTTTTTACTTAAAAAATTCGGCCCAAGCATGCATCAACAAACAATGTACTTACTGCTTAAATATCAAATTCAATCAACATCTAATTAACGACCCAGCAGTCTTCAGATTTTTAAAACCAATTAAAATAATTACATAACATACTACATAATACATCGCCCTTGAACAAATAATATATAATAGCTTCAACACCTATTTATGTAGCCGGCTATATTGTTTGCAAACAAATAAAGAATCAAATGAGTTTCTGTATAAAGGCTTTATGATTACTGGTGTAGTAATGGGCTTCAAAAATAGGTTAAATATGTGTAAATGTTTTTATTGGATTATCCAACGCATGCCAGGGTAACATCAGGCAGGTTGTTAAATATAATTTCTATGGATTTACCCAATAGAATAATTTTGCAGTCAGTAGAAAGTATGTTTTCGCGAATGTGTGAAAAGCTAATAGGATTTCTTTCATTGTTAGTAGTATCTGTGTTTGTACAAGATGTAAATAGAAACCGCGGCAGCATTGAAAGATTATAATCAAAACCAATCAATAAAAACCTTAATGCTCTTCAGAGCAAACATTAATAAGGTCTTAACTTGTAAGTATTTATTGTCTATACACAGTGTTATCGCTAACGCAAGGTTCACGCGTTAATGATAAACACAAATAAAAATATCTTGATTTATGTAAAAATGGATTTTACCAGTTCATATTTGGATAAAATAACTAAGGACCATACAGCGACCCTTGGAGAACTCCCTTATCCAGTAACAGACGTCGTCGTTTGACTGATATAATGAAGATGATCATTATTTACGAATAGTTAGGAAAATCCAGGAAAGCATGGCCAATGATGCAGAACTAAGAGCCAGAATATCTAAAGAAACTACCAAGTTTCATAACACCAAAAAATATCAAACTGATATCGATCAACAGTTCAATAACAATCGGAAGTACAATAGGAACATAAACATTTAAGGTCAATCATATCAATTTGTATGCACGAAGCTTGATGTCTACGACCCGTGCCCATATGGTCCACACGAATAGCGAGTGTCAGTGACAATGATACATAACATGAGGTCACACTATTGTTTGTGTTTGTTTCGCTGTCATGTGATTGGTTCACGTGTGGTTTTGGTGGTTAGAGTCTGCCTAAGTGGGTGTTGGTTGTCCATCATGGAACTAAGCTTATCACTTTCAAGGCTACAGTCACTTATAATATTTCTAGGGTCTCCGGCCTCTTCTCTTAGAAAAGAATTGAGGCGCTGTTAACGAGAACATCGAAGAAGGCTGACACTATCACTAACTTTGTATATTGTTGACACATTTTAATTAGCTTTCAGCGTCTTTTGCCACACTACAGGGAAAAAGTCTCCTTTGCTTCCTCCATTTCGCTTGGCTTTGGGCAAGTGTGTACAAAATGTGACAACGTTTAAGTTTATTAACGTTTGCATCCAACTTATTCAAATTATCGCCTTCAGATCTCCAGTTTTTATTATATAGCCTGTTTACTTCCGCTGTATGTTTAATTTCTCAAAACGACTAAAAGAAAAGAAATTGGCAGCCCACCACACTACAAAGATTATCCCCACGTTTTCCATTCGGCTCCAATGAGCTACGTCTTATATTAAGAACTGCCTGCCAACTTAACCGACTGAGCATAAACCATGCGTATACATTACACTCAAGATCATTTCAATCTGATTAGCAATCTTGTTTAATCTAAGATTTTAATAACTCTTCGATACTAACGCGAAAAACCGCAAAACGTCCTTCTATAGTGCAATATGTTAATATGTTTAAAGATGCGTTTACACGGACAATGAAAATTTATCAATTATAAGCAATTCTGTTTGATTATGACGTCACAAGATATCAAGCAACTTACGGCAACGAAAGCAAGCTTCGGTTTGGCGAAATATTTTACAAAGACGATATTGAGCGATATGGAGAAAATCCAAGAAACAAGGCAATACTCACGAGTAATTTCGTTCAATAGAGGGAGAGCAATGAAATATATGGAGCAATTAAAACAATACTAGTGAAAGAATCGTCGCATTTTATTGAAGTTGCTGCAGATTGCCCGACTAATATTGCTCTAAATTGATCCATATTGCTCAAAAAATTACCCGTGCAAGCGCAGCTTTAGAACATAAACAAACACTGTTGCATTTAATGAGATAATTATGTGGTGTTGGCTATGAAAATGAACACTGAATTTAATTATAAAGTTACAAAGAGAGTGTTATTTTTAATGGTGACGAGGTTATCTGTCTGTTTGTCACAGTCAGATCGTTATTTGATTTATCTTTTTGGCCATCGCTTACTTATCTCATACTTCATTAAAGTGTTTCTTTTCTTTGAATGGAGCGGGCAAAACATAATGAGAATGTTAAATTCATTCATTCATGTACTGGCAGGACTTTACAGAACACAACCTAAACAGCTGCGTCTAGATTAAAACCTTGACATTTTTCACAGGAGTTTATTTTTTAATAAAAGCATAAAAAAAGAAAGTTGTGTGCCCTTTGTCTTATTCCTTGAAAAAGAACGTTCTCATTCCTTAAGATGAAGATTTCTATAAAATTTAGTCATCATGAAGCTTCAATTTGATCTGTTTCTGTATCAAACCAGTTTGATTTAATTTCTTTATGAACGATGCTGCAGATTAATAACACACATCAGAGAATGCACTTGCCAAAACTGTAATCTCCAGGAAACTGTTTTTTTTTTCTACAAATCACTACGACCAAAATCCGATTAGGAAGCTCAGTGACAATCGAGAACACGGATCATATAGCCACTATCAAAGTTTACTACCTACAGCATAAGGTGAAAAGTTCCATGCTCTATATTTAATTATTCATGCAAATTAACGAGACATTACGTACTATAACAAGACAGATAAAGTGTCTGTGATCACTATAACGGACACACTCATTACTTTATCTATCAAACATGGAATTAATCTATTTCTACAATAATATATAGTGGTAACTGGCAGAGACAAACGATTAACGATTAAAACCAACCGTGTGAATGTTTTTTTTATGCAAATAATATCTAATTGATAACTGAACTTTAGTATGTTGAGATTTCTTGGAGAATTTAGTGACTTAAAACAAGTTTGCATGGGGTGATGATATGTACCTACCATGGGTGAAGATTTTGTACATTTATTGGCATGATATTGGGTTCGAATAAACCCAGACAAGCATGCGCTTCGGGAATCGTTTTCATCATTAGAGGCTTTGCTTCTGTGGTTACTCTGTAGCACAACTTCCGCGGCAATTCGGAAACACGAGGAGCGCATACTTGGGTTCGTTGTACACTAGTTTTGCGCGGCGGTGCTTCACTCGCGTTAAAGAAATTTATTACTGTATTCAGAGTCCCAAGTGTCTCGGTTCCAAAATTTATTCATCAGTCGGTTTGGCGATTTAGGCCAGAAAGCGTTACAAAAAAACTCACTTTCGTGTTTGTAATATATATAATATGGATTAAGATAATAAAGCTATGCTTAGCTCTTTTCCTTTCTATGAGTGATGCACTATAATACAAAATAAAAGTTAGTATTTTTGTGCGCCAACCAGTTTCTTGTAATTTTAAATATTTCAATAATTGAAATTAAAGATTACGTAATCCTGGTTTAATACATTAAAAATGCTTTTAAATAATGCTTAACCAGTATTCTAGAAATAGAATAATATATATATTTTTTATTAAAAGCTGTTCAAATACAACTCTTTTGAAGGTCAAACGAGTAACTGGAGGATCACTTGCACATATAAACTCGGTAAATATAACTTAATGATGTTATTTCAGTCTTTCATAATAAATGCAGCTTTGCATAATATTTAGTTACGTAAAAACAAATAAATTTGTAGTAATTCTAGATACTAATGAGGAGGACAATATCGATAATTATTGCAATAATAAATACATAGAAGGACCACACAGCCTATGTTTGCGTAACATATTTCTTAGTCTATGAAGTGACTAATAATTGCATACTAAACTATTTGCTAATCTGTGGGTATCTCTGTTGCAGTGCTTTGAAACTAGGAATGATAATATTCGCTAGAGAACCCAGGTTACCGACATAGCCCGAAGGATCGCTAAACTGACAGTGGACAGAGCACATTACTCGCAAAACAGATGGTCGATAGGGCCGAAAAGTTCTGGAGTGGCGACTGCGTACCAGAAAACGCAGCGTTGGAAGGCCTCTCACAAGGTGAACCGATGACCTGAGGTGAGGGTCGCGGGTAGTCAATGGATGCGAGACGCACAGTACTGGTCATTGTGGCGACACTTGGGGGAGGCCTATGCCCAACAGTGGACGTATTTCGGCTGATATGATGATGATGAGTGCTTTGCCGGCGGGGAATAACAGCTTACATCCTTAACAAAATCTTGACATTAATTAAATGTTATCAAATAAATCTAAGTGCTAAATTAACTCAGGCTGTACTTAACATAATTATCATTGTTTCATAAATCACTGAAAATTCTCGTGTTAGAATAAGTATTTATATTTACTGTGATTTTTTGAACTTCAAAACGTAGTTAGCCGGTCCATTATTTTGTGTTCACAATAACAATACCTTACGGCAACCTGGCTAAAATATCGGGAAAATTAACAAGTAAGTAAAATTTTAAATATCTTCCGACCAATTGTTTTATTTAAAAAAAAGCAAAAGAAAGAATTAAGTTCAATTTGTGATGATAACATAGAAACCGAAGATTTGATGTCAAACATGAGAATTTGCAATACCTTAATTTTCCATAGGTACTAAACACGCAAATAGACCTAAATACCCAGAACAATATTTCCGTTTCACTAATTTAGAGCCACGTGAGTTATCACGTTGTGTTGGTCGTTTGTCTAATATGCAATAAATCGTCATATAAATTAAACCACACAAAGTCAATTAGTACCTAGGTACAAAACTGTGTTGATTCAAATGTTCCTGGAAATATCAGATGGCTGTGAAATATAGGTAACTATTTGGTTGTGTTAACTTTTCCACTTTTTTCACAAGCAGTATCTATTACTTGGTACTTTAGTCAGAATTGTTCATACCAGTATAATGTGTTCGTACCTTTGGCAACTGCGCCGTTGAGGACTGTTCTGCAGGTGTCAATGATGTCAATTCTCAAAGTGCCATCTTTTTTTGGACTGACAACGTTTTCTTAGCTCATGTCAGTCAAAATGTAAGTCAAATCAAATAATCCAAGTAGACTTTAGAGTAAAAGGCACTTTTGTAACGGCAACATTAATAGTTGAAAAAAAAAATGAAATGACTGGTTGTCCATTCGCAAAATTCAGTCCCATAAATTTTGTTTTTTTTTTTAATATCGTTATCGCTGAATAGAATGTCAAATTGTCTTTGGATTTCGTCACAAACGATGGCGACAGGGGTAACCGTAGTGGTCCTATCTTGTCTGTGGCTGCGTGCCTATCACCTGTACTGGAAAGGGATTGTTGAACGCTGACAATAGACATGTCCAATGTCCTTATGGCGCCATAATTGGCTGATAAAATGTAATACGTGCTATTGACCCGATAGAAGAAAAATAAGAACAAGGAAAACTTCCATTCATTTTCGATTATTTACCTAAATCCACTACATGTACCAAGTAATATTGAACTATTTAGACGTGATAAAAAGTTATGATATGTAATGTCACCAATAATAATTAAAATCAATTTTGTGGTAACTATGATAAAGTTGGAATGCAGACGAAAATTACGAAATTAATTAGTGACACTAGTCAATTGTATGAAGTGTCTGTCAGTTGCTGCAAAAAACGTTGCCAATGTTCAATAACATAGTGCGTTGAGTTTTATTTAATTTAAAGATATACCTGAAACATCCAATTCAGTAAATACTCGACGCATGGCCCCCAAATATAAAACAATAGAATATGGTTGCACTTGACTGTACTAGGTAAACTCCCTTCACACAATAAATCACTTTTAAAACTCACTAAAGGTTTTTAATCCTTTGACTTATCGCACACTTTAAACAAAACACGTGCGCTACTCCAAGGGGATTATCAATTCTACAAAGACTGATAAAAAATAGACATTATATACTTCAGGAAAATATCTAGAAAACAAGCTGCATATTTCAAGCTTCTTTCCTTGAGCATATAAAAAGACCCAATCACAGATTTAACAAGGAAAATAGCAGACGATATTGTCTACAAGAAAAAAAATAGATTTAGAATAGTGGGCTTGCCAAGAAAAGTGCATTAGAATTCATAATATTCCAAGTTGCAGCCCACACGTCATTCGTCTATCATTATTGATCCGGAAACTATACCCATTCAATTCTATGAGGCAGCTTTTGCAACTTGAAAGACCCGGAAAATTATTAAAGCAAGTACTGCAGTATCTAACTAATGATCTTAATAGGTTTCTACTAATATTGATTTAAGGGTCTGATCCTAGCTGACCAGAGCTAAGCTGCGCTATGCGGTAATGACAATAATTCTCCAAAACTCCGGAGTTCGACAGCTTAGAGAGTGGTCCTTTGAAACATACGTATGGTAGTCGCCAGATAAACATGCAAAAAAGTACATTGATCTTTCCTTTATAGGGATAAAGGAAAGATCAATGTACTTTTTTGCATGTTTATCTGGCGACTACCATACGTAACGAACGAACGTCTACGAAGGGTCGTAGATACCAGGGCGGTAAGTCTCGACATAGTTAACGATCGCATAACGACCGAATTCACTCGTTAAGTCCTAAGGCCACCCGTACACAGTCAATCTTCAACGCGATCCACAATCAAAACCGATGATCTGGGGCCTAACCACCAACTCTTAAAGCAGTATTACTTCAATGTTACTTCCAGTGGGAAAGAGACGGAGCTATACGTCCTGTATAGCTTCGTCTCTTTCCCACTGGAAGTAATACTGCTTTAAGAGTTGGTGGTTTAGGCCCTGATTTGTGGATCTCGTTCAAGATTCAGTCGACAGGCGATCGCTAACTTTGTCGAGACTTCCCGCCCAGGAACAATAAATTATGAACTGTTTTTCATAACTAGAGAACGTAAAGGATCATTTAGTCCGGTTAAGCAGTTAATATCCCACGTGTGTTAACTTGCTAGTGGTCATACCTAAAAAAAAAAAAAAAAAAAAAAAAAAAAAAAAAAAAAAAAAAAAAAAAAAAATTAACACGATACATGTCGATTCAGGATAGCCTTATGTCGTTATTTCAGTTTCTGATGTTAAGAATGTCAATTAATGTATATGGGTCAATGAACGTTATTGCACATTTATCTGGTGTCTACTATAGGTTAGGAAAATTGTTATTCGAGTTTTTCTGCTAGGGTTTTGTTTAGTAAAGCCTGTGGAGGTTGGTATTTTCGGCTGGTGCCCTTTTTTTTTAAACACTTAAGTACGTTAAAACTTTTGTGAAAGCACAACAGTTTGAAGAAAACTCAAAACTGTAGGTGTACTATCTAAAAACACACGTAATGGTACTTAAGTATGTATTCTTGGTTGCGGAATGGTTCGAAAGATATTTTTTTATTTTTTTATTGTGGAATGGGCTAGCTCTTAACCTCAATCACGCCTGATGGAAAGCGATGGATGAGGTCTATGATGGAGCGTGCCCAGCAGATGCCTGCAGCTGGAAGCACTGGTACTCCCAAGCGTCGACGAAACACAGCAGGCTGCTTGACGCCGGACTCCGGTGGGAACCAGGCGGGTGCTAGCCCTACAACCGCAAGGGAAGAATTGGCCAGTCTTATAAGGTGTTTGGTGAGACTGTCCAGGATGCGCCAAACGCTCGGTTCATTTGAGTGCCTGATGGAACAAATTGCGCTAAAAAAGGAGTTACCACCCTGGATAGCAAACGGCATTTAGAGGAACAGGATTTTAGTCTGTAAGAGTCTGCCACTCCCCTTCGATTCGCCCAGAGCGGGAAGAGTCATTTGATGGTTGCTTATCCGAAGAAAAAAAACATCTTTGCGAAGATGAAAAGTATCTCTTTGATAGCGTTGCTAATGTTGCTTCACCAGCCAGCTAGGACATGCAGTTAGGTTCAATACGGCTATGACTCTGTAGTTACGCAATGAAAAACTAGTTTTGAACATGTGCGGCCTTACAACAGCAACTAGCGAGCGTATCGTATGCAGCTAATTAAATATCATACATTGACTCACGCCAATCTTACGTTGGCCGAACCTTTTTTAGGCAGCTCACTACTACAACTACTCAACACTCTCAGCACTCAGCTCTCTCTACTATTCAAGCAGTCTAATGAAATAAATGCCACCAATTGTAACAAACAGCTTGAAAAATCATTTCTTCGTAACTTTTTAATCGTTTATTCTGGTCGCTTTTTTAATGTTTTGACATTTTTTCCTTAATTATTCATATCAGCTACCCAACATCACCCGTAATATGACCACACTTTTCTGGAACACCCTATGTAAGATTAAAATCATCATGGGTTTCAAAAGCAGAGAA
This sequence comes from Melanchra persicariae, assembly GCA_947386135.1. Lineage (NCBI taxonomy): Eukaryota > Metazoa > Arthropoda > Insecta > Lepidoptera > Noctuidae > Melanchra > Melanchra persicariae. Next base: position 11,905,393 of record OX376648.1, on the reverse strand, counting down.
ACATTGGAATCTCATGGTGAATGCACCTATGTGTTGTCCTTATGCTTTTTGTCGAAAAACCAAGTCACTGGAACCTTAATTTTAACTCGAGCACTGACATGTGAAAATTCCAAAATAAAAGATAAATCTTACGAATTATAATAATAAACATTAAATTCGCGGCACACCGGTGTGCCGGCAGTGCTCGAGCGGTCAATGGTCCAATAGGCAATGGGATGACAATGCAAGTTTGCAACATTGATTTTTGTTGTCGCATTATTGAAAGAACCTGGTTGACCGAGCTTTGCTCGGTTTTTTTTTTTGGAAGCACGGATAAAAAGACTTTTTCTAAAAATGAAACCTATGGATCGATTTATCGCCCCCGAAACCCCTCCATACTAAATTTCATGAAAATCGTTGGAGCCGTTTCCGAGATTCAGATTATATAATATGTCGCAGCAAACTAGCTGAGTCCGTTGTTTCATTAAAAGTCTAGCCTTTTCATTGAAATGTGCCGTTTAATTAGCGACATAAGTGGCATGGGCAAGTCATGAAGTGTCACTTAGGTCGCTGAAAAATCGGCACATTTAAATGAAAAGGCTAGGCAACCAATTAAACGTAATATATATATATATATACATAGATACAAGAATTGCTCGTTTAAAGGTATTAGATACTGTAACTTCTTACTTCGATCCCCGTCAGGATAACATGGAAGATGAGTGTGATGTGGAGTACCAAGACAAAATGCTAGAATATCTTAGAAAATAATATTAAAGTCACACGCGGAAGACTTCACAAAACATGGAAATAAATCAATCAGAGTGCGTAAGATAAGGTATTATCTAATCAGCATTGTTTTTGATTTACATGCGTTACATCGCACATGCACCAACCACTTACAATAACCCACAGAAGTTTATGTTGATAATCTTTGTAAGCGTACCAATAAAGATATGCAGAGCCTTTTGCGGCTGTAATGTACCAAAACATGTTTACTTTGCACCTAGAAACTGGAATTTTAGTATAAAAGTACTGGATGCAATTGAGAAAAAACCCCGAAAAGTTGTTTTTACGATATCCTACCATTAAAAGGTACGGCAAGTAATTATTTATTGATTGGTGACGTTATATCCGCAATTTGCCACAAGACTTGCGGAGATTATTTAGCTCTTGCGATGTTGCAATTATTATATTCAATTTGTTTTGATTGGGTGCAAAGTCAATATAATATCACCGAGAAGCAAATCAAAATAAGTGTACCTATCATCTTAATGAGAGGAAGCTCCCCATTGAGTAGTTTTTCATTTCATATTACTCCTTGAGATTCAAATGCTATAAGCATACGGTCAATAAACCAAAGAGTTTCTTTGGTACTATATGAGACTTGATATAATATAAAGCGCTCCGGGCACGCGGTGGACGTGGGTCCAGGACACTGTAACGAAAATGTATGGCGTCTGACCGCGCATCCGCGACGCTAAGTATATTTCGTTCCCTCGACGCCATACATTTTATCTTGTCAGCGCCCTGGCCGCGCCCCCTGTCCGCTTTGTATATCAAGCCCCTAAAAATATATCAATGCCATACGCAAAATGTTTGAGAGGTACTACATTTACTAAAGTTCATGCCCAAAATATTTATTTACGGAAGAAACTTTACCTCATATTTAATTGTAATAAATCAAACTAATAACAAAACTACCAATTTATCTTTATTTATGGAATACATTATCAGTACCTATGGGTCAATATCAGAGGACATTTTTTTAAATTAATCAAATTGTTGACTTATTTTCTTGAATTTATAATGACAATATTAATTCCTAAGAAATGGGAACGTGAATTAAAATTAAGGCTAGTGACCTTTTGCTGCCAACCACCAAGTCAACCGCAAATTGTGGGTTTCTTGATTGATTGTGACTTGACACAAAAATGAAATAGGTAAGGCTTATTTTATTGAGAGCGTATAATGTTACACTTTTTCCTTCCAATATTCTAGTATTCAAATGAAACATTTTCGTCCCGCTAATGAATCTTGGTCTTCATAAAATGGGAGTCGGAATACAGGCATTGTCGCTGAGAGAGGCCTAACGTTTAATTGACGACTTTGGGACGTTACGAGAGATTGGCTGGACAAAGCAACAGAACGGGAGAGGTTTGGAAGGGTATCGTCATTTACCTACCAGCAACAGGATTATAACACAAATGAATCTTCATTAAGGGGGTTAAAGATGTACGTGATAAAGATATGAAACACAGTTTTTAAAAAAAAAGTAATCAATAATCTTTTCGTTTTTCAGGGCATTTTACTTGTTGATGTTCTAAAACGGTAACCCACAGGCAAACACACTCGTAGGACCGAATAACAAACTATTGACATACTTTCTTCGTATCAAACTATGTTGTAAGTGATTTCTGTTATCTGGAAAGTCTGCTTATCGTTATCATGTGTGAATTTTGAAGACGTCTATACGCTGGTTAATACTAGTATATTTCAACCGGTCGATTCTGTCGACATCTCACGGTGTACACCTAGGCGGAGTGAACGACAAGTAAGCTGTCATTCCATCTTATTTGTATGGTTTGACAACTCACCCGTCGTGCTCCCCGCCCAAGTGTTCACTTCGACATGTTTACAGAATCGTACTGCAGTTGGAATCGTAGCAGGTACTCGTACTAAGAGAGTGTTTACTCCTCACAGTATTTCAAACAAACTTGCAAGTCCTCCTTTGGAAATAAATGACGTGATTTCAATGAAATTTGATTAGCATTCGCAACTAACTTAGGTCTAAAAAGTTAGTTAAACAGTTTTTTGTTAAAGTAAGTATGATATTTCACTTTCTATGGAAATTGTGTCCTTGTCTAAATAAGGAGACTCACTTTCTTAAAACTCTTTTTTTAAGGATGGTCAATCATCATCATGGAAGGGACTGTCAGACTCTTACTGATTAAAACTCTTTGCCTTTGTGTTCCAGGCTCTGACTATTTCATACAAATTCCGCAAATCCTAAAACCCTGCATCGATTCTGGTCTATGGGCCACTAATTTTTCTTTGTATTCGATAACATTTTATGGGCGATCGATCGATTGGAGTAACACCATGCCAATTGATCAATCGTCTAACTCTATGGCGTTATCGTCGATCGACGTCTTGCGTGAAGATAGCGTTGTGTTAGATTTTGTTTCGAGGAGGACCAGGAGGAGCATCTGTTAAAAGATATCGACTAATACATTTTACTATCGATCAATTAATTGGTAAAAACCCTTAGCTATGACTGTGGATACTAATGATAATCTATCTGAATCTTCACGCAAATTAAAGTAAAATATAGCTCACTGTAACTGTACACAGCTAATGAGTGGCACGTGTAGGCCAAGATAACACACGTTAATGCTCAGTATAGTCATTTATCAATTGTACGTTGATCCTTCCAGAAAGTAGCACTTACTAGGCTTGCGTGTTGCCAGTGATGACCTATGGACTTGAAACGTGGTCACTCACAATGGGCCTCATCAGAAGGCTTAAAGTCACCCAAAGGGCAATGCTCTGAGTTTGCTTGTGTGATCGAATCAGGAATGACGATATCCGCAAGAGAACCAAGGTTACCGACATAGCCCGAAGGATCGCCAAATTGTAGTGGGACATGTAGATAATTTGATAACATATAAAATTTTATAAAAAATCGTATGGTGCCACAAAGATACTTTTGTGCTAAAACGTTATTGTCAGGGCAGCTATTGATGTTGCAGAATTTGTTCGAAAGAGTCACCGCGGTCCTGGAACGCAAGGTGCATTAGGACTGCCAGGGTTGCGGAATATGTTCGAAAGAGTTACCGCGGCCCTGGGAAGAAAGGCACTAGGAGGACTAAGGGTGGGTTTTAGTCAGTAAAAGTCTGACATTCCCTGCCGCTCCACCCAGAGCGGGAGGGGTCATTTGATGATTTCCCATCCTATAAAAAAAAAAAAAAAGGTGCATTAGGAGGAACACGGATGGGTTTTAGTCAGTAAGAGTCTGACACTCCCTTCCTCTCCGCCCAGAGCGTAAGGAGTCATTTGATGATTTCCCATATAAAAAAAGGGCAGGGTACCACATACAACATACTAAACAGTTGTGAAAATATTTGCGGTGGAAATTGTATCGAAAAAACAAGAGAGAAGCGCGCAAAAAAAAACCCTTTACGAAGCTACTCAGGATTATTCTGGTCATATAAACCTGAAGCTGCCTTCGTGTCACATTATAATAAGGACCTTAGAAGGTTCCTGGAAAAAAGATTCCAAAACATGGTCACGATCCTATTGATAAAACAAGGATAACACCTGACGGGGAAATCTCAGCCTACAATACACGCATTCCACTACACGTCGTTATTTCTAAATGGTTTACGAGCTAATTTGAATGCAGTGTGTCGGATCCAATAAAATAAACGCCACTTTTATTGACATAAGGACAATAAGACATTGTTGCATGATTTTATTGAAGGCACATTTGAATATCTATAGGTTATAGGAACTTAATTTTTTCAAAGAAAATTTATTGCGACATGGCACACAAAACGATTAAAGTGAAAACACCATTTTCCTTTCAGCGTATTTCATTGAGTTTCCTGACTTTTAAATGAAGTACCAAGACACGTATTTTTTTTGTTACTGGGAATTTTACTGTCTGGTTTTCCATAAAGATCTGGACTAATAGTATAATAGTATTAGTGATTTTCAAGTTTAAATAAAACATTTTTAGCGAACGATAATCTCAAGTCATTTTGGAGTTAATAAGTCAAACATGAAACACGTGTTTTTTTTATGGTACTTAAGTTTTTTCAAGCAGAATCTTAATATGGCAGTAATGTAATTTCTGTTTATTTCCATAATAAAAATCATTATTAGATAGAACCAAGGCCATTTACTTCATACAGCTGTTTTTACAAACTAAGTGATGAGAAGATTTATAATTGTCTTTGAATCTTAACGATGTACTTCAAACTGGTTGTGTTTAGACGAGCAACTCTTCGGCTATAAAAAGAGTCGGAAATAATAAGTTCTTAAAAAAATAAGCAGATTTTACTGTTGGTTTGTGTTATCCTAACTAATATATTAAACGATAATGTTAGTTTGTAAATGAGACCCTGGATACGGATAGAGGCTTCTTTGACGCCAGCTAAGTCGCGGGCAAGTCATTAAAATAACAAAATAATGAATACATTTGTTCGAATTAATAAAAAATTGAACCCACCCCAATCTCTTATTAGCTTCTTGTTCTTCAAATGGGCAGTAAGGTCTAACGACCCCACACACCCTAGTGTCAGAGTTTCTAAACCACTTCAAAGGCCTCTGACATGACCATGTCAGGTCAACCATGTCAGCCGGGACCACCGGCTTAGGTATACGTGCCTTCCGAAGCACGGAATCATCTATTTATCAGATATTATGATTCAAGTCTGCAATGTCCTAGCCAAACTGGAAATATATTTACAAAGTATGCTTCCCGTGGGAATCGAACCCACGAGCACCGGGTCACAAGGCAAACGCCTAAACCACTTGACCACGGGGGCAGTTCTCTTAATGTTATCTACACTTGCTTTTGCCCGCGACTTCGTACGCGCATATCCCGTATAGCCTTTCTCATAAATGTGGCTATCATTTACAAAAATAATTTTCCAAATCCGACTGGTAGTTCCGGAGATTAGCGCGTTCAATCAAACAAACTCTGCAGCTTTATAATATTAGTATAGATTTAGTTTATACAACCTATTACAGAATAAACGCAGTACTTACCTCTGAAGGGCTCATTGTACTCATCATTATGAACAACTTTCACTACAGGACCAACACTGAAACACGAAAAAAATGGACTGCATACATTTATGTGCGCATAACTCGACAAAATGTACTGAACACCTGATTCTTTTTTCGCGATTTCGGGGTTGGTTCCATTGTAAAAGTTGTTCATAAGTATGAGTACAATAACCCCTTAAGAGGCATTGCGTTTATTCTGTTACACGTTTTATATAGCCATTAATTTTTAACGAACACAGAAAACGAGAACAAAAATCTCTGTCTAATAAACTAAAAAACAAATAAGATTATTCAAACTCAACTAAGGAAAAAGAAAACATCAAATCTAAATCCAGCACTCGACATTTTTCCACTAAGTATATTGGTCCACAAGATTCTTATTACCTTCAAGTTGACGCCTGACTTGTCAGTACGTGTATGATAACACGAGATAATGTGTTTGATAACAAAACAATAGAGATTCCAGTGAAGTGATAAATTCAACTATTTGCCATTTACAAGTACAGGGAACGTGATTGTTACGGAATTATACATATAGCATACAACCCTAATCTCTTCAAAGTTAAAGTGAACAGGCTTCTTCTGGGTAAGCTCGTTACATCGTCGACTTTGTCTCTGTCACCTCTGACCTTGACTAGAGTCAAGAGCAAACCCATCTCAAATGGTTCGAAAGAGTCACCGCGGCCCTGGAACGCAAAGGACATTTGGAGGAACATTGGTGGGTTACAGTCAGTAAGAGTCTGACACTCCCTTCCTCTCCGCCCAGAGCGTAAGGAGTCATTTGATGATTTTCCATAAAAATAGGAACGGGATTTCGAGGTACTTATTGTTTTATTCTACGTAGTATTTTTGTATGTATATCGACCAAATATGCAACTTTGTTTTTTGCGTTTTATTTTGCATAATTATTGCTGGTTTTATTCTTTATCTTTTGTCATTTAATTATGGAACTTGTTTAGAAAAGACGTTGTGACGTAACACAGGTAGCTAGATTAGCTTGGGTATTCATAGAAGTACTGCAGAGATCCTCTTTCATTTGAACCTTTTTAAAGGTTTAAGAACTTAATGGCACATTATGAGTTAAAAAGACTAGTTGACTAGTACCCCTGTCGTTATTGTATACTTATAAGTTTCCTCTATAATAGAACTTGTATGTAATAGGTTGGGGAAAAAGTTTCTTCGCATTTTTAAAAAAAAATCAAAACATTTTTTAGTATAGTTTAGTTACATTTAACTAATGTATGTAGGTACCATTTTGTGCGATAACTTTTTGCCATCTTGTAGGTAGGGACATGATCCCATTGCTATAGAAATTTTGGGACTTCTGACAAATACCGCGACAAGTGGTTTTGGCAGTACTCTCGTGATGTTAACCTGACACCGCCTAAAGAATTCTGAAGAGACCGAAACAGGTGGAAATCTGAAGGTGCAAGGTCAGGACTATACAGCGGATGCATTAACACCTCCCAGCCAAAATCTCTTAATTTTTGCTGAGTGGCTAAAGATGTGTGAGGTCTAGCGTTATCATGATGAGAAGCCACACCCCTTCCGTTGATTAATTCCGGCCGCTTTCTCTCAACTTCTTGCTTAAATGTCATCAGTTGTTCGCAATCGAGTTCAGAATCGATGGTCCTGCCTGGTGGTAACAGCTCATAATGAATAATGCCCTTCCAATCCCACCACACACACAACATCACCTTGTTGCGAGTTAACCCGGCTTTCGCCAGTCTGTGAAGCCTAACCGGCCTTTGACCACGACCATTTTCTCATCGTCGTACGTGATCCACTTTTCATCACCAGTTATCAGCTTCTTCAAAAATGGTTCGGTTTCATTACATCGAAATAAAGAATCACAAATGAGTACACGGTTCATTAGGTTTCTTTCAGTGAGCTCGTGAGATACCCAAATATCGAGCTTTTTTGTGTACCCAGTTTTTTCAAATGCGCCAAAACTGTTTTGTGGTCAATTCCCAGTTCTTCAGCTACGTCTTAACTACTAATATCTTGCTACACTTTTTCAAAAATAGCATCCATTTTATCCGTAATAGGGCGACCAGAGCGACGTGCATCTTTGACATCAAAGTTTCCGGATTGGAAACGCTTAAACCAAATTTGTTCTACTCTCACAGACACTGCACTAGGTCCATAAACATCGCAAATTTTTTTCGCGGCCTGCGTTGCATTTTTACGTTTTTTGTAGTAACATTTTAAAATGTATCGAATTTCTTTATTAGATTCACTCATCTTGACAGTACGAAAAACAAATGAAAATCACACATTTTCCTAATTGTAATTTAAAATTTAAACTTTCAATAATACCAAAACCAGCCAGATACAAATAGTATAGCCAAAGAGATTTTATTACAAGTTCATACATACAATAATGCGAAAAGACTTTTTCCCCAACCTAATATGAATACATGAGAACTCAGACTGATGCATCAGATAATATATTAGCCGAAATTACACACAACAATGAGCAATTACAGTAATTCATGCACATATTCTATATGGTAAGTTGCTTTTGCGGGGGATAGCTTAATGATAATTACACAGATGAATTTTTAACGTGTGCGTGGATGGCCAAATCCGAAACTATGAGGATTAGCGAGAAACTTGAGCCCGATTTTGATTAAAACTAAAACTGCATTATTGGATTTTCGAAAATCATAGAAAAAAATCGAGCAAATGATTTTGCCATACAAAAGTGTCACTAATAAGCATCAAATTCTGGGAAATAATGACACATGGCAAACTAAAGGAAAGCTCTCAATTTTAAGTAGATACAGAAAAGCTACACCAAATTATGATAAATTATTCAGGCATTCCAAATTACGACTTATGTGGCTCGTGATAAAATGCAAAATAAGATACCTATCAGAACTGACGTCAAAATACTTCAAAGAATTGACCGTGCAACGCAACGTGAGCTACTTACTCTATGCAGAGATTATCTTAATATTCTATAACAGAATGATCGAATAGATACATTTATTAAGTAAGGAGCCGTCTTGAATTATTTATGCGCTAGAAGATGGACAAGCTATGGTCCTGACAAAAATTTAAGAGGGATTTGACGTCATTCATCGGTAAATACGGACCTTCCAAAACTGAATGTTTGCTTGTTAGCATCTTTAGTGCATTTGTACTAATTTTACGAAGCTTAAAACCAAACTTGAAGATCATCAAATGATGCAAACAGTGTCTGAAACCCTTTTTTAATGGTTAGTTATCTTCAAATAACTCCTGCCGCTCTGGGTGGAGCGGGAAGGAATGTCAGACTTACTAACTTAAACCTATCCGTGCTCATCCTAGTGCCCTTTGCGTTCCAGGGCCTCCTCCTTCACTAGCATTACTGCTTCGCAGAAGGAGATGACGGCTTCCCATGCCACCTCGCTCCGGACCATGGATTGAACCAGGGCCGGCCGCAAGAGGTCACCAATCCCGCAACCCTGGCAAAACAATTCCGCAACACGTTTCTGAAACCCTCAAGCTAAAAGGACCAACGACCTATAACAGATGGAACAATATGCATGCGGAAATGCAAATGAATTGTTTGTGATATGCTTAATTGAATGAGTTGATTTATTGAGCTATTATCATAAGTAAAGACCGACAGATGGTGTACCAATGACATATACACCCTCAGTAGTAGAAAAAAACAGTTGTTCCCCACATTTTGTCGAGTTATACAAGCAAAGATGTATTTTACGGATGAAATTGACTTAACTTGTCTTAGACTGTGACTTGAAAAATCGCCAAAAGCCTAAATATATAAATTACATAGTGCTACGTAGCACAACGTAATTGATATCAACACAACAAAATATTCAAGTCGTACAATTTTCGAGTCGGCACGAGTCCATGAATATGCCCAGAGCTGAACTGATAAATTGACACTAGTCAGATAGAACAACGACCTAAAGATTATTAAACAAAATGTATGCGGAAATGCAAATGTATGTATTTGATACGCTCAGCTGATTGAGTTGATTTAATATGGTATGACTATTATCTATACGAGCTCCGGTATAGTTTTAATGGTCGTTGTAAGTGTAGGTTATACCAAACACGTTTTTCTCATCATGCTCAGTCACATGACATATCAACACCTCCCACTAAGTTATGATGCTTCACGAATGACCGATGGCTCTAATTCATATCTGCGTCTTCCTATAATATTATGATGAAGACTCAGACTTGTATTTGTACTTTGAACTTGCAATTGTTTTTAGTGATTTGTATAATCTGAAGAGGAGTAGATAATGAACGGAGCAAACTGAAGTCAAAATACTTGTCGTATTCAAATTGACTAGGCGAGTTTTTTTCTAAGTGTGGACGCGTCATTTTTTTTTTGTATACCAACCACCTAAAGATGATTTTATAAAATTGATAGTAGTTTAATAAAAATCAAACCAGTTATCAATTTAAAAATAACTGTAGTTCATGTCGTTGTTTCACTTGAACTCAATCCAATTTTTATTTCAAGCTTCATTTCGTAGTTGACATTCAAAGTGCAAGAAACCTAGGTGAGTGCATGTCCCTATCGACGTTCCCTCCCGTCTGGAAGGGTGAGTCAACCCTTCAATTATTTACAACCCCTCCATGAACCTAGGGGACGCAACACAAACTCACGACCTAACATTGACGCGGCTGAAAACCGACCGCTAATCCGTCAAGCTCATACGCATGGGAAGCAGTGTTTTTGTTTTGCACATTAGTTACTGATTCGAAGGGGTTAGTTTCCCTTTTATTAATAAAAATGTTGCTAAGCAATGCCAAGTTTTAACTTCGAAAAATGTATGGTTAATCTGAGGATAGCTATTTGTCTTTTAAATCTTGTGGCAATAGTTTAAAAATTAGTAATAACAATCATTAAAATTCCAAGTCAACTAGGAACGTCACAGTATTTCAGTTTAAGTTTATGATTTGTATGCATGTCAGTGACAGTTCTCTGACAATAAATACGTTTTCTTTCATAACCTTCATCTTCAATTCTAGTCGATCGAATTAACGATAGGATTAGTAATTCTCATTGCAAGTGTTACTTGTTTGTTGTTAGCTACGTTTTGCAACGAGAGTTTTACAACGGCTAACTAACTGGTTGTACTCCGAGCCTTATAAGGGCTAACTACATACTGATATCAAATACATACATTATGTTCGGTTTTGAAATACTAAATTAAGGACATAATATAGCTAAGTAGAAGGGAAAATAAGATTAAACTTTATCACTCCTTGTTTTTCTTAAATTCTTACCTGAAAGAAAGTGTGTCTGTTTAGTATCTTCCAATTTTCGAAATTTTAGTTGCCAAACTATAAAGAAACGTGTGATCCCCGCCTTGAGTAACATAACTCCGATTCTCGTTATTAATAAATGGTACATTGAAAACAAGGTTTTATGTGGCGGCCATATTGAATTTAGAGTAATGTTATTTATTAACTTTATCGTTTTCTACTCAGCCCTTTCATTTGATACCCATATGAAGGAGGTGGAGAGAAAATATGTAATCCGCCATCTTGGAGCGTGGCCATATTGAAATTATTACAATATTGAGCATTGTATTGTCACCAGAACTAAAGTTAGGTATGCAAAACTTCAGCTTAATCGGATACCAACAAATGGTCGAAAAATGGTTTGCAAATTTTGACGGAAAACTTACAAACATACGAACAGTGCAAGTTAAAAATAAAAGTTTGTTAAAACGTTCATATTCAAGCCACAATGTCAAAACTTGTCAAAATCTAGGAAAAATAGAGGTGTATTTGACAGTTTGCGATTACGATACGAATGCGTTCCTTAAACATATCGCCTTAATGTAAAAAAACATAGCACTAGGCGGCGCTCGGAACATCTTAAAGAAATGTTTTACTTACTTGAAACTACGTTAGATTCCTTTCTGCCAGTGAGTTTACACCTACCATAAACAGCTATGGCACTATGAAGTTTAAGAACTCGCGGTCTCTTTTGCCAAAACTTTTATTTTCGTACGGCTAAAATTACTACCACGACTCACTGACATTGCACTTTTTTATTAAATTTTATCTCACATGACACTGCACTCAAATTAAATGCAAAATCACGACTATCATTACTCAATACCGAGCAGTAATAACCACAAAAATGTTTTAAAATACTTGTTCGATTCGATGTCCTTCTATCTTCGAATGTATTTCACGGAACCACCCTTTCATATATTGTGTTGATGCCTTGATAACCATTCGAAATAAACCTTGGGATGGAGAAAAAGCTTCCTCCCTTCACAAAATAATTATAAATAGATTCCTATGTTGTACCGACGTTAAACATGATTATATTTCTGTAAAATAAAACCTTATTGTTGGTAACATCTGAGTGCATTTTAAAGGTGACTGTCTTGATATGTTGTTATTGATTGACCGCAAAAAAAATTAAAATAGTTTGATTAATACGAACTCATATCATCCTAAATTTATATAGTACCTATTATTGTTCGATTACATATGTTAGACTGCTTAGCTCATACTGCTTGGGTCGCTAAAGTGTACCCAATAATGCAATTTAACTATAAAATCCAAGGCGGCTAATAAGCTTTTTCCGTCGTACTTGATTTGAGTTGATTTTTCAAACACTTATTTACCACAAATATCGCGAAAATACATAGGAAAATTTAGTGTGATCCACTAAATTTTCCTATGTATTTTCGCGATATTAACACCATTACCTAAAAAGCAGGCTATCAAATTCTTTTACAGGAAAGAGAACCAATAAGCTAGGTATAATCAGCAAGAAAATATTGGTGGAAAGCACGGAAGCACTCAAATTGCACTAGCTCTGGAATTATGACGTCACTTTAAACATAAGCGTCAGCGTTAAAGCTTCATAATTACTTTATGGGGCCTGTTGTTTAGTTTATGACCTTCGTGGCAAATTTATGGTGCTTTTATTGGTTTTAAAGTGATAGTATAACCTCCCACTTTCGACACATAATAAAGAAACGGGGAAAGACACGCGAATGAAGAAGTCAAAGTTTACGACACGGTTGGCGCAGTGGTTGAGCGATCGGCTGCTGCGGTGCGTGTCGCGGGTTCGATTCCCGCACGGAACAAATATTTCTATGGCCTACAGATAGTTGTTCCGGGTCTGGCTGTTTGTGTATGTGACTTTGTATGTTTGTAAACGCACCCACGATACAGGAGAAATTCCTAGTGTGGGGCAATAAAAAAGTCATTTAATTCAATTAGACCAATTACAGGTACTTTAAATAGTGGGCTACAAAGGATAAGATATCACAGTTCCAGAGCCTGATTAGCATTACATTGCGAGCTACCGAGATATATTGTGATCAATTGCTAGATATAGTACCCCGTAATGTAATTAACCTCTCAAGCGCCCGACATGTCAACATTCAAAATAATATAATATTCCTTGCGTTATAGTAATAATAGAGTTTTAAAACGCGTAAATCAGGCGAAACACCGGTGTGTCGGCAAGCTTGAACGCTACTAACATGTAAGTTGCTTATTAATCATTTAAATAAAGATCTTTAAGCATTTGTTATCGAGTTCAAAAATATTAATAAATAGTTGAATTACACAGAAAAACCTCCAGCTAATGAATTAGAAATATTCATGAACACCCTAGTTAGGTTGGTAGTTTCAGACCGATTACCGCTAAAGTAATTAACTTACAAAGAGTACCATGTAAAGATACCTCCACCTCATAAACAATATTTTTACTCGACATACAGCTCAGAAACTAATCACTATAATAAAACTAATTCCCTATGATTGGACCACACGCCGGGCCCAAATGACATGACCTTCTAACCTTGACGTGCTTTTTGGCAAATTGGTAATTTGCCTGCTAAGTGATAGCAGGCGCAGACGACGCCCAAAATTGACCTGAACTGGATTTATCTAGAAAATATAAACTTACTTGAACTGCGTTGGGCAGTTGTAATTGAGCAGAAGATAATGATGACATTAAGATAATGGATAATATATATGACGTATCATCTACACATTATTATAATTCAAAATAAGAATGATCACATTTTTATATTATTTAGTTCGCTCTACCTCGATAGATGTCGTTGTACAATTTCAAACACCCTTATATATCTCGTTCTAACTCGACATTTTTTGGGTGCAAATAATAAATGCCTTGAGAACTCCTGTGAATTTGATATTTTTTGGAAATTATTATTGCTGGACCTAATTTAAAGGTATAATTAATATTAAACGTGATGTTTATAGTCCTGCCAAAGGTTTTTTGCTTACAAGTATTTTATTGTGGTTAAGACGATGACCTAAAAGAACACGAACGCATGTCTTTGTTCTTATTTACGATTTGATTTTCCTTCCTTTATTTCATTACTTATTCTTCGCTAGACTTTACATTACCTACGCTACAGTAATGTACAGGAATTATAGTAGTTATCAAAAGCTGCTCAAGCGCCTAATGTGAAAAAGGTTAGTCGACTGCGATATGCTTGAACCGTTCAACCGTTGGTCTTGCTACGGATTATGAACTTCCGCATTCTGTAAGGTACCTATATATTAAATCGGTATTTACATAATTGTAGCAGATGTATTGATTTACGGCCGCTTTCTATAACATATCTCAATCCCAATCTTGATCCCGATCCTTGTCTGTAACCAATCAACGGCCGAGTTTGTGTCCTTCACCACACAATCCTCACTTTTGATTGGTTACAGACAAGGATCGGGATCAAGATTGGGATTGAGATATGTTATAGAAAGCGGCCGTTAGTACACATGCCATCGAACCATGGAAAAAATAGGTAGTATTTGAAGTTAAGAATGTGCCAATCTCTTTTTATCAAAGTTTCATGCTAACGTAACGTGCCTTATAATCCTTTAGTAGTATTTAGATGTACCAATATTTAAAAAAAATGACGAAAAAAATGGTTCTTGTTTTTTTATGGTTTATAAATAATGCGTTAAGTTCGATATCGATAGGAAAATAAGGAATTTTGCTGGAATATTCTGTTAAGCTATCCTATTTTTAATATCCTCTAGAAAATTTACGTGCCGGCCATCGTCCAGACGTGGTATTTCACACTATAAATTATATTACGGTGAATCGATAGTGATGTCCGTTTTAATAACACACTTGACCCTAGCTGTACCGTATTCAGGTATTCTTCAAAGAAATGTCAATGACATTGACCACTTATACTTACTACTGTTAGGTACTACTAAAACATACTCGTACATAGCTATATATAAGAACCTACTTCAGTATACGTAATCCTCTGTACCTCAAGAAAACTACTAAAAAAATATTAGATTGGTATGTCCCTCTCTTTGAATTCAATTTGGCTTGGCCTAAAGTCATTTGCCCTTAGCCTTTTCGGACATATATGCGTTCATCCAATCATAATCTGGAAAAGCTCATGATATTGGAGCGGGTCGAAGGAAGACGCGCTCTAGATAGAACACCGTCAAGATGGTCCGACACTATAAAGAAGGCTGTTGGAGACAGCATGTACAGAGCGATCCACATTGCAGAAGATCATATGACTTGGAGACGCGTCGTATGTGGTCGCGATCCTCAGCAGTGAAGGAACGACGAAGAAGAAGAAGAAGAGAAAGTCAATTGCGCCTACCTTATTTATATTAAGCAGGCACCCAACTTTATGGTAAACTAGCTTTTGCCTGCGGCTCCGCCCGCGTGGATGTCGGTTATCGCAAAAAAGTAGTCTATGTCCTTCTCCATAACCCAGGCTATATATCTGCCAAATTTCATGACGATCCGTTCAGACGTTTTAGCGTAAAAGCGTAACAGACAGATAGACAGACTGAGAGAGTTGCATTACCAAGGACAAAAAAGGTGCGTTTAATCTTTCATAGAAAAGACTTGTTATTTTTATTACGATGTTTTGTAAGTTTTAACTCAATTATAAATTAATATTTCATACATACAGTTGTTGGGAAGACAGATAGATGCCTGTTCATAAATAAACCGAACTCGATGCTTACCTGGAAAAGAAAAAAAGAGCGGTCAGTATAAAATGCTTAAATACTTAATAAGACCTATAATTATCTATGTCCGACTGGAGGTTAATTTTAATTGCTGGCTATCGCACATTGTAACTTGTCTTTTTTGTTCTATACATCCTGAAATACTGGAAGGCCTAGAAGGTTTCCAATATTGAATTCGTGAAAATTTTCGACTAAAATAATTCGTCCAAGAAAAAATAAAATAAATAATTTAATGTGTTTTTTCATTATTATCTGGTGTTTTGTTTGCTATCGCTAATCTATCGCTAGCCACACGTATCGCTGAATGTTGGCATACGTTGATAATGCAACAGGAGAACAAAGACATACAAACTAAGATATATTTTGCTTCAGGAAATAATTACATAAACACATCTCGGTTCAGAGTTATCAATTATTGCAAATTATTTTTTTGTCTCTCTATTTGTTTGTGTTGACGCAAAAAACTGACTACCGTTAGCTGCTGCGTAATGATTGTGTTGTTATATCACAGAGTAAAAAAAAACATGGATTCTAATGAGGGATTACTACTTTGCATACTAACACTTTGGTCTTGTGACATTTTCAAATTGTACGAATGATAATATTCAAATAGAGGTACAAGTTTTTCGGCCGCCAATGTACCCACAGTATTAAGTTTGTGTAAAAGAGTTACGTATAAAGCTTATATTCGTATCTTATTAAGTCGCTGATACTCAAAACAGGGCAAAATTTTGTAGAGCCGTTTTGAAGATTTATTTTTCTGTTCTTAAAAGTATTCATTATCTAATAGTATGTATTTGAATTAGGACGGCCTTAAAAGTTACTCCAACTAGTTTTAAAGTCAGTTTTAATTTGAATCCTGTGAAAAACGATGCACTGAAGCACATTTCACGTTTTATACACGAACATACCAAAGTTTTTAAAGAAAATAAAAACTTATATTTATGTTGCTAAGAATTCTAAGATGAGTGTTCATTATCCAAATACAGTTACTCATCATTCCTTCACAAACTCACAGAAATCGTGTGAAAACTGTCTGCGTCGGGTTAACGTCCCCGTGCACAATTTTCATGAACCGCTTGCTTAACAACCACGATATTTGGTAATAATTGAATGTTTCCTACTGCCTGTTGGAATATTACAACAATACATATTTTTACATAAACTGCTAAACACGTAATGTGTGTTTATGCTGACATAATGACCGAATAAACCGTTGTTGTGTTTTTGAGTAACTAATGTATTCTTGGTTTCTGGTTTAAGGTATGGAAGTTTTAACGAAATGTTAGCGAGGATATTTGAGATCATTCTTGTTAAATTTTTTATATTATTGAGTCATTAATTTTTCTAGCTTTTTGACAAAAGACTTGGCCTCCTAGCGAGATTCATCTGGATAGGAGTATACCTATGCGTGGAGCGACATGCACAACCCAGTGACTGAGCAACATGGCCAGAATACCAATTCTACTTCACAGCGACAGTCAATGTCAAAAACTTAGGATTAATTATTACTAACTACAAAACTTTTACTAGCAAACTATTACTAGCATCATATCAGCCGAAAGACGTGCACAGCTGGACATAGGCCTCCCCCAAATGGGGGTTTGCCATAATCGCCACGTTTGGCAGGCGGGTTGGCGATCGCAGTGTAGCTGTTGCGCCCGTTAAGGTCAGAGCCTGCCAGGGTTCCGGATTATGTTCGAAAGAGCTACCGCGGCCCAAGGAAAGCAAAGGGCGCTACGAGGAGCACGAATGGGTTTTAGACAGTAAGAGTCTGACACTCTGAGTTTGCGACTGCAATGCGAATGAGAACGCTCCTTGAAAGAGAATTGCCCACTGTCAGATTTCCAAGCTTTTGACAACCCGTAACGGGTGTTAAAGATCTACAATTAAATAATGAATTTAAATAGATACTGTTATAGAAGTTCTTTACAAAATACAAGAAAGTTTGAATATTATTCCGCTGTAAACATTATGCCATTTAACAAAGGGAAAAACATTTTTATTTTTAGTATTTGTTACAGCAAACAAGAGACGGACATCGTAGATATTGTATTTCCAGTTACCTCTAATATAATTTAATATGCAGAATGTTCCTCTTTTCAAGCGAAGAGTCAATAACCTCTGAAACGCTCATGAGATTATGCTACCGCTGCAACTTAAATGTAACTTAATTTGTGACTTTTTGTTATGTGTTATACCATACAACTGGTACTTTTACATATGCCAATGACCTAAGCAAATTCTTTACATTAATCTTATCCATGATAACTTGTAAACTTGATTGGAAGTTTGTTTGTAGAAGTTCTAGATCGGAAGGTACAAACTTTCACTGATAGATAGAACGCTAAACTTTTTAGCACAAGCCGGAAAATGCACGGTTTTTGCATGCCAGGATTGCAAAATTGTTAGAAAGATTTAGGTACCGCAGCCCTGGAACGCAAAGGGCTTTTAAAGGAGTACTGGTGGGTTTTAGTATGTAAGAGTCTGACACTCCCTGCCTCCTCCCTGCCTGCTTGGGCAGAGCGCAAGAGAGTGTCACACTCTTAGCGTGATTTGATTATTTCCCATCCACAAATAAAAGCCATAGAGCAAGACCGCGGGAATAAGCTACTTTAAAATAAAGGCAACAATTTTCTCTGTCTCTAAAACTCAATATTAAGTTAATACAGATTAATACAGGTAACAATACCTACTGCGAAGTCACGTTATTTCTTTTATTTCTAATTTACGTTATATTAACATTTTTCTCGGCAATCATAGACATTTTATTTTATACTCTCGCATGTAACTACACGTGAAAAATGTATTGATGGTCGTTTTTATTGTGAAACGAGATAAAAAAACAAATACTTGAAAATCATTGGAATATCAAATGAACTTTTTCTATTTTTAGTTGTTTTCTTTTATCGCGTATCTTATGTCGCGAAAGGCAAGCTTGTATAATTTTAATAATGTTAAAAAAACACTTAGGTAAGACTAATATTGTGTATAAGTATCTACAGTATATAATTAACATCATGAACGAACAAAAAAGGTGTTTCTTGACCTAAGTTCAAGGACACCATTAAAAGCCTGAGTATTTCTGATAAAATCTCAGAGCTCGGATTAATAATAAACTTTTGCTTCTAAAGCTTTGTTAAGCTAGTCAACGTTTAATTATAGCTTAAATTATCATAAAGGAAACTACTTAAAATCGTGTTTTTTAATATTTTTTTGCGGTGTACAATAGAAGAAAATAAACAGTACATAGGTACGTATATCCTAACTATATTTGAGTTGGTATGTTTGTTACCTGAATTTGAAAGAAACTTGGCACCACGGGTACACCATATCCTGGAATAGGACATAAGATGCTTTCCATACCGGGGATAATTTACTACTTTCCCGTAGGCGAAGCCCTGGCGAAAGCTAGTAATAAATAATTATACACAACGTGTAACAGAATAAACGCAATTCCTCTTAAAGGGGCATTGTACTCAACATTATGAACAACTTTTACTATGGGACCAACCCCGAAATCGCGAAAAAAAACAGCTGTACAGTAGTACTTTTTATCGAGTAATGCGCACATAAATGTATGGGACAGTCGATTTTTTTTCGCATATTCAATGTTGGTCCCACAGTGAAAGTTGTTCATAATAATGAGTACAATGACCCCTGAAGAATTATTGCGTTTATTCTGTTACACGTTGTATTAACCTATTCAATTTTTATTTGGCACACATAATGACTCAAAACCGTGACATATAATGTAAACTAGGCCATACGTAGGCCAATAACATTGACCTTTACAGAAGCCGCGTCGCGACAGAAACCTGCGATTAATAGTCGTAGATTGTTCAGTTTATCAAATTTATTTCAGGTCCATGGCGATAATTTAGTGCGTATACAAGGCTAGCGATCAAGTAACTTATTTACTAACCATGCAAGGTACCTACCGGTACTACCAAAAAGTTTAATCTTTATTGTCACCGTAGTAACTAAAATACTTTACAGTGAAGGAAAGTTCATGTACAAAAGCAAAACTTTTAAACGGTTATCGAGGTAGTACTGAACCGAGGTTTATTAGCTATTCAACAGTTGAGAGTGCTTCTAGTTTATCTGAGAACTAAAGAAACCGTGCCATTTCAAGTAAGTTGTGGATACAGCCCTGACCCTTTGTACCGTGAGAACTAGGATATCTATTTAGGTCACAGGTAATAGATTAAATCTAGGACCATGCTTCCACTTCCCAAGTAGTACAAAGCGATTGGGTCTACTCGTATATTGGTAAAAAATTATGAAGCTTTGCATTTGTAGTTGACAATATTACTGAAACTGGGTCTATGATCAATTGATCATTGATCGTGACGTAAAACCTATTTTTATTTTTTTGTAAGTACCTATGAGATTACAAATGACTCCTTTCGCTCTGGGCAGAGCGGAACAGAGTGTCAGGCTCTTACTGATTTATACCCATCTGTGTTCCTTCTAATGCCCTTTGCGTTCCAGGGTCGTGGTGACTCTTTAGAACAAATTCCGCATCCCTGGCAGACACTGGCCCTAAACTAAACTTCACGATGTGACGTGAAAACAATTGAAAATCAAAATCGGTTCTCGTATTCAAATATTTTCGAAATCGTTTTTTTGAACGATCTCTACCTCTAGGGATTGAGACAAGTGACATTCCGTCGACGGTAGCGTGGCGCAAGCGATTGTCAATACGCCAAGAGGCCCTAGACAATGTGCCATTCAATTAGCGAATGCTACTGTCGATATGCCAAAATGTAGGAATTTGATCACTTGACATTTCGATAGCATCTGTCAATCCCATACATTTTTGACGTATCGACAATCGCCTGCGCCACAATACCGTTGACAGAATGTCACTTGTCTAGAGCCCTAGGTAAGTAATAGGTACATTTAAAGTGCCTGATTTGGATTGTATTGAAGTACCTAATATTATTACAAATAACGCCAATTTGATGATAACGTTGTAGTTGGGTTGCTAAGCTTATATTGCATAGGCAGTTTTATTGTAAAATTGTGTTTCAAGAACTATCTAACAAACTAGATTAAGAATCATTTCCTCCTAAATAAGCCATTCATATTCACCTAAATTATATCTCTACCCAACTAACAGATCATCAGCTATCATAACTTGCATACGCCGCGAATCATCAACCATTCCGTTTTTCTTCCAAGTCCATTTGTAAAATGGCGTTTCCTATGAAGAACGTAATGACGGCTATTTGACTCGCGTTGAGGAGCACATGCACAGTGAACAATAACGTGTATTTGCACGTGCATCGTACAAACTGAACAAATTGTGTGTAACGAACTTCATCCCACTTCATTGAACGAGGGAGGAATGGTACAGTCAGCAGCAAAAATCAATTAACACTTTAGTTTTCTAATACTTTGTTTGGTTTTTTTTTATACAATACATTCAAAAACATCTTATACACTACATTCGTATAAGCAAATAAGTTAAAGTAGCACTATTAAACTATTTTAGTCGCTGACCGTACCTATAATAATGTTAAATTTTGGTTATTTCTTTGAGGGATTAGTTTAGCATCCACATGGTAATTTTAAAGTAATTTAGAAAACAGTGTGGGGTGTTTGCAGTGACTTAAATGGATTTGGAATGCAAATGTAGTACAAATATTTTCGTAATAATTTCTCTAATTGGCGCCACACGCTGTATAATTGGATATTATAATACTATGATAAGGTTGTCATGCATAGTTCTGATTTTGATTTAATAAGCAAAACAAATTCTGGCGTTAGTAGGTACCTAATGATATCGAACTGTAACTGCCCCACTTCGCGCCGAAAGCCTTTTCTCAAACACAGAAGTAAAGATCAAAGTCCAAAATAAATGTAAACTAAAATGAAAATCATTTGCAAATTTTTTGCTTGTTTCATATTTTTTTTTAGACCGTATCAGAATTTGTCCAAAGTTGTCTTAGGTATAAAAAGGGCCAAACTATTTGAGTTTCATTCACGTGCTACAGTATAAAAAAAACATTAGGTATCCATGTTATTTTTATATACCTAGAACCACCAATCACGTGCCAACCGTACGCGTTGAGAAGCACATGTATTTATAAAATATGTAAATTGACTGTAACAATAGGTATATTATTTACTGAACATTTATATATTTTATATATTGTGTAGGTACGCGTTCTCGTGTTTCATAGAAGTATTAAAGGTGCAAAATACCGCAAAATGTGGTCATCTTATAGTTTAGTCTAAACTATTGCTTATGCACGTGGTAATTCATTGGAAATGACTCCCTTTGTGTAAGTAGGTATTAATTTTAAATCATATTTCCCGGAGACTAGGTATACCTACATTAAAATATAAATGTACCGATCAAGCTCCCGACATGTCAAAATTCAAAATCATCATACCTTTTTTATGGATGGGAAATAATCAAATGACTCCTGCCGCTCTGGGTGGAGCGGGAGGGAGTGCCAGACTTTTACTGATTAAAACCCATCCGTGCTCCTCGTAGTGCCTTTTGCTTTCCAGGGCCGCGTTAAACGCTGATGCACAGACGTATACGGAACAGGGTGTAAATGTTCCGAAAACCTCCATTGAAAAGGGAGGGTACTCCGACCAGACGCCTGTTTTGTCTGGTGGGCAACTGCTCGATGGTTGTTATCTGGCGTTTATACGGTATTAGGTCCAAAACGACCCTTTTTATGGGTGGGAAATCTTCAAAAGACTTCTTTCGCTCTAGGTGGAGCGGAAGGGATTGACTGACTCTTACTGACTAAAACCCATCCGTGTTCCTCCTTATGCCCTTTGCGTTCCATGGCCGTGGTGACTCTTTCGAACAAATTCCGCAACAAAACGCGCCTGGATGTAAGATTTGTTCACACATAATCCCACATCTAGGCGCATTTTTTTTACTTCGTATGTGGTGGTATAGATGGCGCAGCCAACTAGCTTAATCAGCCGTTTCATTAAAAGGCTAGCCTTTTCATTGAACTGAACCGTTTAATCAACGACCTGCTGTGTGTTATGGGCAAGTCATGAAACGATATCGAAAAAAAAAGTTGTCCTTAGGTCGCTGAAAAATCGGAACATTGAAATGAAAAGGCTAGGCCACCAATTAAACGGCTGATTTAGCTAATTGACTGCGACATAGATACCGTTACAGTTGGTCTAATTCTATGAGACCCTGTCAAGTATCTATAATTTTGCTACATATGGCAACAAGAGATATACATAAGACTTATTAAACTCTGTTAAAATGCAATTCAATAATTCAGTGATTTTGTTAATACATGATGATTTGCTTCGTCATCGATATATAGAACACTAATTAATGAGCAAATAGGTACGTACTAAGATACTATGTATTATTATATTTTAAGCCTTAATTGGTAAGTGTTAAATATAAGTTTAATGCTTGAAGTCTCACTTATTTTGAGTCACATGTTCGAAGAACTATTAAAGTCCCCTTTGAACCACGTCAATCTCAAGTGCTTATACAAACATGTGACTAAAACAAATAGAAAAATCTTCCTCATTAATCAGTGATTCAGTACGTATTGTCAACAATATTTGGCTAAGACCAACTTTGTCGCTATGGTACCTACTTAGTTTAAAGCACAGAGTAGACTAGACACATAATATGTATAATATCGTTTCTTATTTAATACGAGCCGCCCGATGAATTAAAAAGTCCTTCCATGATCCCACGTTACTTGGGGTCGGTGCAACACTTTTTTTTTCTCCATCCTGTCTTGTTTACCGTCATGCTATCGCTGACTCCGAATGTAAGCTTCTAGGATACGCGATGAAAATAAAAAAGAAAACAAGGCTGACTTTGACTGAAACAGCATTCTTCAAGTTCAACTCGACAAACTTGAGTTTGAAAATTGATAAACATTTTTGAAAACGAGTTCAGGGGGAAAGATAGAGTGATGAGAGATGAGATTTTTCACTTTTTATAGAAAACTTAAAATCGCTCTCCCTCTCCTACTAAACACTTTTCGAAAATGTTCTCTACTTACTAGATATTTAGACCTGGATATCTAGCGTATGCATACCAAGTTTCATTAAAATCGGTTAATTCATTTCGAAAAATAAGGACTTCAAAGTTTGTATGAAACCGCCGCAGGGCGTAAACGCTCTTAATACCAAAATTCCTGATCGCGAAAAGGTCGATAAGTCAAAAATACTTAAATGTGCCACTGAAAAGTCAAAATTCCTGATCGCGAAAAGGTCGAAAAGTCAAAAATGAATGTAAATAATATGTGCTCATGTGGTCATTGCCAAACAATATGGCATTTCAACAATCGCTATCGTCGATGTAAATTTGTCTAGAGCCCCAGGCTCCCACACCCCAGAATGCTGGTCTACAATACAGTTGCACAGTTTTCCACAGTTCCCACATCCTTAAGAAAATCCCTATCAGCATTCAAGCCATCTTTCTATTTAATGTAGTGTAGAATAGACTAATGTGTACAGATAAATATCATTATTCAGCGATGGTACAGCACTTCGGCAAAGTTGCCAAGTCCAAAGTTCAGTGAGCTGTTATAGAGAACAGTTAAATACGCATGTCGGAGTTTAATGGGCATTCTCATAATTATACTATCGTTATGTGTAGTTTTGTATTTCATTGAAATATTTAAGTCAAGAGTGAACAGATTACTTTTAGACAAACGTTGTCAAACACATCATTGCTTATCATCGGGTGAGATAGTGGTCCTACTCAAGCCTTTAAAATAAAAACGTATCTTCAAATATGTATAATATATAGAAATCAAAATTCTTACTAAGAGCTTTTGGTATTGATTCATTGTGAAAGCTGTTCAAATATTTGGGAAAATGTATCAAGAAAGATTTCTGCAAGTTAAAATGGCAATACCTATAAAAAAAAAAACAGCAAATGACTTCTTCCGCTTTGGGTTGAGTGGAAGGGAGTGTCAGACTCTTACTGACTAAAACCCATCAGTGTTCCTCCTTAAGCCCTTTGCGTTCCAGGGACGCGGTGACTCTTTCGAACAAATTCGGCAACAAGGCCAGTAATTTACGCGGTAGCAATAATAATTGATGGTTCTTGTATTAAAGTAGATGTTACGTGCTATTCCCACGGTTTCACTCCCTAATATCGCACATGAATTGCGAATAAAAAAATCTAATTACATTTAAAAAAATCATTAACTCCTTTCACATCCATCCAGGACCAGCGAACAATTTAAGAGGTAAAAACCTTGCTATGATTATGAGTAATTAGGGTTTTCATCTGTAAATATAATATAGTAGGTTACTCACTTTGTTTGTGATTGCAATTCATAAGATAAGTTCCAAACCCCTCGGCGATGTCAACGGAGGTGAATAAATCGATAAAACTTTGATTCAAATACCTTCCAGGATGATTATGCCTCAATTACCATACCAGTCTTTACAACCGAGATGTCTAGATGTAACCAGAAGTTAATGGCTTAATATTCATAATATAAAAGCAGTTGCGATGTTGCCATCAACATCAACTACTGGAGAATTTTTATCCTAGACTATTGGTAGTGCCTTTTTGGTATAGTTACCAAAATACCATTGGCGAGTATGAATTCTTTGACAAATAAAACTTGCCACTAATGGCGACTTTTAGAGCACCTTATAAGAAAATCGCTACATTTAGAAGATGAGTTTTTCCGTCTGTCCCAGAGTTATTAATGCAGTGTTAATCCTAATTAAACCTGATCGCTGTACAAAAACAACAAAAACAAAGATAGTGTACGTCACTTTGCACGTAGCTGAATAGCCAAATATAAGAGGTACGTACGTCTGTAAGATCGAAGAAAAATGCTCAACGTGTATATTCAGATACTTTTTTTGCAGTAATTTTATTTATAAACTTTTAACTTCCGCCATAAGTTGTACCTACATAATGTAAGTACAGCCAGATTGCAGTCATTATATCACTTTAATGACTGTAGGAGTCGGTACAGAAATGACAGTAATAAAGGTTTAAATTGACATCTTAGATGACAGTACAATGACATGGCTCAAGTCAGATAAAAGTCAAGAAAGAAACTGTGATAGTCGATAGAAGTATTTGATGTAAAGAATTTGTCTAACTTTTATTATTTATTTTAGGAACATAACTGGTTGGCCCTGAATTGTGAATATCTATCTATTGTTTATTTAAAACCCGCATGAAAAACTGATACAAAAAAGTGCACATATTCCAATGAAAAAGTAGGCCTAGCTCAAGCAGAACAAAAAATAGATGGCTTAGTAAGTAACAATTGAAAACCGCCTTATACTTCTGTCACGTTTGAAAACCGATGACTGAATAAAATTTCACGCTTTTGGATATACCTTATTAATATCGTCAATCGAAGGAGGCTGGCATTCGAAATGAACCTCCTTACCTTTTCATACTCCATACTTTAAAAAGCCTACATCGCTAAAAGGCATTATCATACATAGTTCTCTATGTAGGTATGTCTTGTAAAAATGTCAATGTAAAAAACGGTAAATATAACAATGTTATTTATCTACTAAGTTGAGTCATACAGTCATTAAGTTACGTATTCTTCCACGAGTTTTGTAGGAGGCTGTGTTCATTATGTAGGACATTTCATTATCTTAGTGTATAGAAGTGGTATAGAACATAATGTAGGCAAAACATATTGTACGACACACAAAGTAAAAAGTTCACGGCTAAGGGCCACAGGTTTACGAAACTGGTTCAATAACCGAAGCACGTGAACAAAGTGGTTTTATAGTTCCCAAACACGTTAATACATTATAATAAAACACATTCTAATCATTCATTTATAATAAAGGGTAAATTTATGTGAATAAATGTATATATTTATGCGACCGCCTCGTTGGTCTGATAATCCCTAGTATTTTTTTTTTATTGAAAATCATCAAATGACACTCCGTTTTATTTTTCACGCAAAGAGCATTTCGAAGAACACGGGCTCTTTGCGTTCCAGGGCCGTGGTAACTCTTTCGAACAAATTCTGCAGCCCCGGCAGGCACTGGCTCTAGCGGACCCCGTTCTGTTGACATCTCTTTGAGGCGCCCGTGGAACACACCGCGCCGTTGACCCGCGCCTACGGTGGCCAGGAATCGACTTGCGACTCCCGACGCCCGGGGCGTCTTCTTCTGTTGCGGCGGCTGAGGCGTGAGGTTTACCCCTCCCTCACGCGGCCCGCCTCCTCCTTCGCTTGCATTACTGCTTCGCAGAAGGAGGTGACTGCTTCCCATGCATTTCAGGATATTCATTATTTCATTATCCATAAAAGCAAGCCATGAAACATATAAAATCATGAAGCATGCAGCCTACAACCCAACAATGTGTGCAAATAAAATCATGCGCAGTTTTTTACATGAAATGTGTCACACTACGAGAACCTCACTTGTGATGTTATTGTTTATTTTCCTCGTTCAAACATTTCGGTAAACCACTTTATCTGTCACATTTTCACTGATTCATTCATCTGCTTTGTTTTTCAGAGCGTCATTTTTAATTACTGTTAAATTAACTAGAGTACCTAATTTTTTACTGACAGCTTCACAAAAGGGTTTTGTTTTGGATTTTAAATCCAAAACTTTTCTTTAGAGTTTTTGTTAAAATTATGTTACCAGGGGCCTAACCACCAACTCCTATAGCAGTATTACTTCAATATTACTTCCAGTGGGAAAGAGACAGAGCTATACAGGACGTATAGCTTCGTCTCTTTCCCACTGAGTTGGTGGTTCAGGCCCAGAGCCTGCCAGTAGTTAATCATGACCTCTCATCTACACTTTCAATATTCATTAAGGAAATGAACAATTTGCTGATTGAAAGAACAAACAATTTTACCAGTTTATAACACTTATTGGTTTAATGAAAATAAAAACCATATTATTTTTTATCTTTCTACTGTCTTTAAATAATGCCAATTACCTCCTTTGGCTACCGATTTTACCTACCGAACAATTTAAATACCACTTACGCAAATCATTGAAGCCAGTAACATTCCAAATTAACAACACCATTCAATCAGTAGGCTACCTACGAACATTGCATCAAAAACTCTATTAACGGACCATAATAAACGTAATCAAATATCGCGGCTATTCACGGTCAAGTTCAAGAACATATGTGTTGATGGCTACCGCGTCAATATTAGCTTTTTTTGCGAACCCCAGAACATTTGAACACGCATTGCTGGGTTTTTTGTTCACAAAAATGTGGTTGAAAACAAGTCCGGTTTCTGATGAGTTTTTAGTAATTAAAAGAAAAGCTATATGGTACAAACCTTATATGTATTACAATCTTACTGATAAACTCGAGGCTCCGTTTTATGTAATCTCCAAAAAAAAAATTGTTATTTTTTCCAGTTAAATTGAATATTCATATCGAAGACAGGGCAACGTCTGTCCGGTAAGCTAGTTAACAATATAAAACAATGGTCCTTGCACAAAAACAAAGAGAAAATAAAACAAATAAGTACTCGAAACATTGACCCAAGCGTTACGTTATACGTATGCTTTGAACCGGAAGAATCCTTTTCTTATTTTCAAAAGTCGTGGAGAACAAAAGCTGTTTATTTTCATGAGTATGTTCACCCCTAAACATTCTCTTAACTACTTAAAATGCACTAAAATTAATAGTACCGTATGATGCTTAACAATTTGACTTCTCATTTGCATACAAAATTAGAAATAAACAAAGCTAATGGCTGAAAACTTGTTTTACATTATCGTCGAAAAAGGTAATAAAATCAGTTAGTCCAATTGCTGACCACAACAGACAATAATTGAAAATAAATTAAAAGCTTAATAAATAAATTGATTGAATGGCTATAAAGTAACAGCATTTTACAATAAAAGGTCGTGTATTTCAATGAAACACGTTAACTATTGTAGAAGGCAAAATTTTGAAAAATAAACATTTTATTTAACATGCGTGTTTTGTTGAAATAGGGGATCAGTCCCCAAAAAAAATTTTGTCATGTAGGTAGTAAAGCAGTACAGAGACAAGCATTGATGAAAATATGAAAAAGTATTTAGCACATTTTGCAGTAGGTAATGTTCTTGTCACATTATAATCATAAACTGTCCATCCCACTAAAGAACGCGTCTTGAAAAAAACCATATCAAAGAAATGTATGGATTTCATGGGAATACGCGGGTAGCCAACGCTGAAAGCCTCAAGCCAAAACCCACGATTACGTACAGGATCGACACTTAATTATTGCATTGATTTTTTTTTCAATAGAATGTTGCCTCAAAGAGATCTATCGCCCGTGCGAAAATACCGCCCATTATACACTTATTTCTTATAATGGGGTCTCACAACTCTACCAAGCGGCCGCCGCCACCGCGCCCCGCTCCCCCATCATACCCACCGACCGATGCGATTATTCTGTCTAGCATAACGTTTGTCCTGTGTTTAATATACACCTCATATTAGCCTTAAAATTAAAATAGTGGTATATCTAAACCATCTCACATATAAAATAATAATTATCGATTCTGCCTCCGTGGTCGAGTGTTTTAGCCGTTTGCCTTGTGCTCCGGTGGTCGTGGGTCCGATTTCCATGGGAAGCATATATTGTAAAGTTGTTTCCAGTTTAGTTAGGACATTGCTGGCTTGAATCGCCTGATTGTCTGATAAAAAGATGATTCCGTAGCTTCCGAAGCACGGAATCATCTTTTGTCCCGGCCGCCAAATGGCGGTCGTCAAACCATGTCAGAGGCCCTTAAGTCGGTTTAAAAACTCTGACACTAGGGTATGTGGGGTCGTTAGACCTTACTACCCACACGAAGAAGGGGAACCGATTCTAAACACATGCAACTTTTAGGGTCACAGCAATTATTTAATTAAAAGGGTGAAAGATTTTTCATGTTCTACCATTAAATGTAATTAGAATAAATCAAGGCTCTAATAATATTATTACTAACTGATTGCCTTCCTTATAAAATTAAAACAATTACATTTCTCACGCTATTGTAAAATTAAGGTACATAATTATTTATTAGGAAAAATATTGAATAATATTGAATTTATTGAATCTGTAGGCAAATTATGATAAGATGATGACACAGGATTATTCATTGACCTGTATTGACTATGAGGTCAATAAGGACATCATATTTTTTCTTGAGTAATGATCGTCTCTTCGTAATAGCAGTGTAGTTCTATTGGTTCAGAGAAGGAAGGAAAACTTCATAGAACATGACATTCAATTATTATAACTTCCTTTTGTCAGGCTCTTCATATAAATGCGTTTATGAGGTTATATGAATTAGAATAGAGTAGAAAGTCTGAAGTGAGTATTATCAATCATCATCATCAATTAATCAATATATATATATTATATAATTCTTCCGTTACTAAGTGACTGACAGTCAAAGCACAGTCGAAACTACTGATCATAGAAAGCTGAAATTTGGCATGTAGATTCCTTGGGGAGTGAAGGGGAGCACTTAAAGGATTTCCCGTAATTCCTACGAGAACGAGAAAAAACGGGATATGTGCGTACGAAGTCGCGGACAAAAGTTAGCAAGTTTATTAAACAGAAAAAGAGATGGTACACTGACCACAAAAATACTGGACAGGGGTGTGAATGATGAAGATGATGTGAAACACCATGGTTGCGTATTATTGTTTATACCGAATCAAATAAATATTTAGTGGCAATACGAAAGATATGAGACAGACATTTCACCTTTTCCCAAAAATAGCTTGAAGAGCTCATCAACACTTGCCTACCATTTTTCCAACTTTATTGGGGTCAGCTTCCAGTCAAACCAGATTCAGTTGAATACCAGTATGACTCACCCTCAAAAATGTCTTTAAACATAACCATACCTACACAGGTCCACTAGCCATTAGGTTCGGAAAGCTGTTATGATGAAAACAGGGGTAGGAAAGGGGAGAATACACAAGGGGTTTGTATTGTCTGGGGTCACTGAAGTGACACTAAAAACAGAACTTGAAAATCCATTTAATTGGCATAGAGTTGTGATTGCTGTCACACATATTGTGATTAGAATGCAAGGGAGAAAATTACCAAATACAAATATTTACGTGCAAAAGTGCTGTTAAAATGTAGGTACGTGAAAATACCACTGTGTTTTTCAAGACTTTTCACCACTTATTTTTTTTTTACACCAAACAACTATCAAAAGTGTTGGGCTTTCTTCTTTGTACTTAATAATCGCAGATAAGCAGTACCCAGGATGCTTATAAAATCAGTGAAATTTACTTATCGCTTACGTTATGTCCAAAAGTGACAGCCGCCTTTTCCTGCTCGACATTCTTACCAGGCATAGGTGAAATGAATCACCGTGTCAAACCTTTTTCACAATTGTACTGCCTGTTACCCGTACTTATGTAGGTTTGCGCGCCGCGTTTCTTCCTAGCGACAAGTTCAGTTGTATAGCCGGCATTCTGCCAATTTATTCCGTTCCATCGCTTAATATGTCGTCAACGTTTTCGCTTACATTCACTTCATTGTTCTTAATGACGTCAACAGCGAATTTAATTTAATCTTGTCTCTTAACTTTAATCATTGTATTCACTTTGCATATTGCACTTCATTATGTATTCTGACTTACGTAAGGTAGATACTATTAATTGTTCATTTAATCTGATGTGTTGAGCTCGAATACTCATGTCATGTCGAAATATTTTTGTACACTTCTTCGAACACAAGTTGTATTGTTTGAATATATTTATCAAAGCTGGGAGGCGGACATAATATTTGACAAATGATGGATGGCTTCTTTAGTTTGATGTTATTTTAATAACGTCTAAACACGTTGAATTTTGCGTTTTTTTGATCAGATAAGTTATTCCTGTCATGTTAAGGTCGTGTCACCTGACAATGGATTTAGCACGGGCTGATAGGCTATATTTTTTAATACACACTTGATTATCCTTATCAATATATTCATCTGCAGTCACATTATTTACCTCCCTTGGCGGTCAGCCCGATATGTTTCGGTCCTAAATATCTATGGAGCAAATAGGGAAGTGCCTTGAAGTCCACAAAAGGCAGCACCTTGGACAAGTAAATAAAATAATTTGAGAATATTGGTAAATAAATATTTTATTTTGACCCAGAATTGAATTTATTGAACGTGGGCAAGGATCCAAACTCTACCGCAGTAAGGTGAAAGACATTAACTTGAATCATGGCTGAGCTTGAAGCTAAGTACCTATTTACGTTCTGTTATATGTCACACTGGAATAACCCATGTCTTCGAAGACATTCACCTAGAATTTCCCAAGAAAAATAACCAGTATACGTACTATGGTCGATGAGTAGATACATACTTCGAATTACCTTCTATTGATGTCTTCAAGAGGAAAGTTAAAGAGCATTTCCTTTCGGTTTTGACATAATATTCATAATAATAATATTGGTAGGTATGTATGTTGTGTATATATTTATATTTATTTATTATAAAATATGTGTTTTTTAATGCGCACTGGATCCTACCCTCTATTGTGATCTCTCTCTACCACTCAAAGGTTTGCTTACTTGAGTTAAGCTCGCCTTTGTACATGAACTTTTCTTCACTGTAAAATTATAATTTGCTATGGTGTACAGTAAAGAATTAGGAATAGTTCAAATTACACTTTTTTTTTAATACATTATTTTTAAACTATCAGAATTTTGGCTGCCAGCAATGGTTGACATGAAAACTGGAAAGAAAGAGTGGAAATTTTCGATTTCTGCTAGCAAACGACGATCAGGGTTTTTATCATAACGCAAAATTTTGTACGATTTATATCGTTGCTGGTACAGTCTACATGAATCGCGTTACACGTACACGGATGGGCTTCACTAAGTCAATAGCGCCTTCATAGGAAAACTCCGAAAATTTAATGACTTTTCCTCAAGTCAGGTGGTGGTATGCATTGTGTACATTGACACGTGCTTGAATAACCGCGTTGACGTCGTCGCCAAGTACGTCTTTCCGTAGAACAAATAGTACCACATCTATTTGTGTGCCTCTCATTTTTTGCTTTTGTTAATCAAGCGAGTTTCCGTGCTACTATACAAATTTTCGGCAGCCATGTTTTTGATGATTGTTTAATTAATAAGACTCTTTCAATTGAAAATTATTTAAAAGGAAACCAACAATAATTTGGAGCACCTTTCGATATAGTAAAAATACGATTTACTATAGTTGCTGCCCGCGGCTTCGCCCGCGTAAATGTTGAAAAATATCCCAAGGGAACATAGGTACTCCTGGGATAAAAAAAGTATCCTACGTGTTATTCTACACTATAATCTACCTCTGTGCCAAATTTCATCAAGATCCATTAAGTTGTTCTGACGAGATTGAGTAACAAACATACATCCATCCAGACATCCATACTTTCGCATTTACAATATTAATATAAGAAGTATAGATTTAAGACAGTGTCAGATAATGTCGCTTTGATACACTAAAGCCTATTCCTTGAAGCCCAACCGCAAGGTTTTAAATCTTAAAATGTTTTATCCATTGAGATACCCTTTAAGTGGTCAATAATCGCGAATTCGCGACACAACGAGCGGAATACAAAGGAATCCATTGCTCATTCAGCGAGCATCATTTAGGACTTCAAGTTGTCATGTCCAAGACAAAAAACTCTTAACAATAGGTACATTTTTTGTCGTTGACAAGCGATTATTACATTACCATGTTACATAAAAGAATAAATAAAATATAACATAAGGTCTTCAAAGAAGAATTTCGGATAACATTAATTGACATTATACAAATTGTGGACTTGCTCTGAAAACTCATTACTTTGTAGTGTCTGTGGCAGTATTTAAGTAGCTTGTGTTATATTTTATGTGTATTTATGTATGTAAGCTTGTGTATTATGTACCCTAGCTACAACTTGATCCAGGGGCCTAACCACCAACTCTTAAAGCAGTATTACTTTGATCTTACTTCCAGTGGAAAAGAGACGGAGCTATACGTCCTATATAGCTCCGTCTCTCTCCAACTGGAAGTAATATTGAAGTAATACTGCTTTAAGAGTTGGTGGTTTAGGCCCTGGGCATAGAATTTTAGACTAAGAAAAGTTTTAGACAACTTTTGAAAACAGCTTTAAAACTTTCAATTATTATGTTGTGCGAAGGTT
The DNA here is from genome assembly GCA_947386135.1 of Melanchra persicariae. NCBI lineage: Eukaryota > Metazoa > Arthropoda > Insecta > Lepidoptera > Noctuidae > Melanchra > Melanchra persicariae. The sequence goes on along the minus strand of OX376648.1, from coordinate 11,871,519 downwards.
TCAATATTTTTTTCAGACTTCAAAAACCTGTGTAAATTTAAGTCTCCACGTACTACGGTATTAGCTAGTCGTAAGAAAATATTTGAACGTAGGTTTTGTTGTACCTATTCCATTGTACGGATTGTAGGTGAAGTCGAGTAATTTACTACAAACATCAAACGTCACGCTTACCATTCATCGAGGTTTCGGTATTGGTAAACTGTTATTGTAGGTAGAAGTAATTCAAATATTGCTAATTGGAATTTTCAAAAAATATTGCGCAGTTTTTTGTTTGCCCTATGAATATTGCCCTCTGTAAGTAAATATGTCAATGCGGTTAGATCGGTTGGGTTTAGTAGGGTTTCTATCCGTCAGCGCCTTCAAGTTAAGGATTATTTTATTGACATATATTAAATTATTATACTAGACTCATGGCTACCCAAGAGGTCGGTTAGGAGTACCTATCAATTTTTTTCATCATCTACGCAAAATCAGCCAGTATCATCCAAATAAATTCAAACGAACAATCTCCCAAAGAAATGCAAGAAAAATTAGAAAGAAAACTATAATTGAAGCAGAAAAAACTGAAAAGAACAAGACAAAAGTATAAACGGAGTCGTTATCAAGAGCGCTTGAGTACACAATCATCGCCGAGTTGCCTGTGATCATCGGAGCAGTCAAGGCCACGGACTGCTCATGATTCAAACAACTAGACGATACCGCAGCTTCACTCGCGGTAAAGTAAAAACTATTATATTCAACGACAAAAAGTGTTCTACGAGTACGTCCTTCCTTGACCTACAATTTTCTAAGACTGAACGTAGATCTATCGCTTCATTTATTTCGTCGGACAAACAAACGATCTCTCTGATATTCTATGTTAGTTCAGGCCGACTTAGCGCCTATTTTCACACGCAATCAGTCTTTTGTATTGTGTTTACCTAATTTATTATTTTGACTGTCAAGTTGGTATTATACAAAAACATTGTCACATAAAATAAATTGTAGCAATTTATCACACGTTTTTTGTCAAAGTTTTGTATGAAGCTCATAGAGGCGCAAATTCCTACACGTGTTTTCTTGATAGACGTTGACATATTATCTTATCAACTTTCTTTTTATTTCAAGACAAATCTGATTCAAGTAAAATATCTCTAGACAAGATAGTCTCGAACAATCTCAATTGCTAACTAAATTCAAGTCTGATAGATAAGTCAGCTGGTTACATGAGCTACCCAAAAAGTAATACATCACAAACAGGTTACCTACTTATAAATATTTATAGGGTGTCTAATGCGTATTTAAATGTCCTTAATTGAAAGTAAACGTCGTAATAAATATATCTAATTGACATATAGTATATCACATTGAGCCAATAGCTTATACATGTTGAATAGAACAGGTAACACCACGTCAACTCTCAGTGAGACATGCTTAGAATTTTTATTATATAATTACAGGTTTCTTCACAAAATTTTCCTTCACATCAAAGAGCAACCTTAGAACCCACTAATGCTGCGCTGTAGAAAAGACATTCATCACATCATCATCATCATTTTTGCTGTATCTACTGCTGGACATTGGCCTCCCTCAAGTGTCACCACATCGAACCACAACAGAGCGTGACGTTACGTTTCCTTTCCGTACCTAATGTCATTGCCATATAGCGTCTGGCGTTTAACGCTACAGAAAAGTTTGTATCTAGGCCTGCTGTGCGTCTCGCACCCAGCGAATTCCTGTGACCTTGACCAGGGGGTCTACTCTCTAAGCCCGATGTCCGTAGTTTAGTCATTTACTCATCACTTACGATTAGTCCCGAAACCGAACTAAGAACAACTGTCAAATCGTGTTGTCATTAATTCTTAGTTCGGGTTTGGGACTAATCGTAAGTCCGTAGGTGATACGGAGTAGAAAACACCTGACACTAAGGCCGACGGACTTCGGGCTTAGAGAGTAAACCCCCTGATCATCGGTCCACCTTTTAGGCCTTCCAGCGCTGCGTGTTCCGGTACGCGGTCGTCACTGTAGAACCTTTCGAAAGACATTAAATTAATAGATAATATTTAAATTTGAATATAGTTGCATAGTAATAACGTACAAGGACTCTATACATAACTCCGCATCACATTAGTATGCGACAAGTCATATGAGATGTTAATAAGTATGGTTTTTTTTCATAGATCCGAGACTATTATTTACATTTTTGCAATATATCAATGTAGCTTTAAAACTTTAACCGCCAATAATGTATATGAACGTTTGTAAATGTTTTGTCCTCTCAGAAATACTTCGATGATTAGTTGCCATTTAAATAACTTCAATTGTTTTTAAACTTTAATAAAGTTCTTTATGGATTTCACGAAATTACTTAATTTTACTGTCAGTATTGAACAACAAGTAATCAAAACTAAGTAGGTTTATGTTGATAATTATGTCATTCCATAATCTTGTAATAACTGTCTACAATTAAAAGCTCTAGCGATTAATAGTCGAATTGTCCTTAACTGTCGGATAATAGATTGTAAAAGTACAGGTTGCATATTATCAAATATTATGATTGAAGAGTTAGCACCGATACTAATGGCATTTCTCGAATTGTTTACATAACATTCAATCAGGTCAATGAAAATACTGTTGCATCTTTAAACGATGAATCATATTGAACTTGATAACGAGGTTCAGCGGATCAAGGACTCTTTAAATAGGAGTCTTCCTGTTTGTCCTTACGTGGTCGATGAAAACTGGACAAAGCTAAAATTGCTGATGTAAAACAGGAGCACAAACAAAATTCGTACTAATGGCTTCAATCATAGAGTATGATGTTGTTTTACAGAGCAGCAAGTTAAATCATCGGAGGACCTTGCCATGAACCTCTGATGCGAGTCACGTATCGAATTATAGCAATCACTACGAATTATTCACTTCCATGTGACATTGTAATTGTTCATATTATTCGTTTTTATTGAATTATTTATGCAATAAACACGTGACAGTTTAAAAAGAATAATACTGCTTTGACATTGATTTTGCCTTCGACGCCACGATAGTCGGAAAGAGAATGACCGGACGTATGTATATCTAAAATTGAAAGCATTTTCTTGTTCACCTTCAATGTCAACTCATTCTATGATTTACTGACACAGTATCTTTCCTTCCCTTGAGAGAGTATTATTATGATAATTTTTCGTATTATTTGTTTTGTTAAATGTCTTTTGTAAACAAGTGTCCAGCAATGTTCGTATCACCGTTTATGTGTTCTGTAAGGACACAGCATAAACTATCTGTACACAACACATCAGCTGATATTTATATTGTCGCAGGTTTATTGTTAAAGCCATCAACGTCTGTTTACTTTGCATTCTCATAACCACTTTTAGCACTTTATTTTTCTTATAAGTGATTAAGATATTGTTTAGATCAATGCAGTGTATTCCTTTTTAACCGACTTCTAAAAAAGGAGGAGGTTCTCAATTCGGATGTTTGTTTTTTTTTTTATGTTTGTTCGGGCATAACTCCGTCGCTTGCCAACCGATTTGAAAAAATATTTTTTTGTTGGAAAGGGTATTCATTCTTCCCAAATGGTCCCATTGAATTCGTTCAGTTCAAATCGGTTCAGTAGTTTGGATTTTTAAATCCAAATAGCTGGAAAAAATATGTGGAAAAATCATCCATGTATACGAAATTGCGTATTTTTGCTTTCCTGTGGAGTTGTTAGGTGTGGGGTACCACTAAAAAGTGAAAAATAAAAAACTTTTTCACAAAAAAAAGAAACCGACTTCCAAAAAACACTACAAAGTTCAAAAAAACTTTAATTTCGGAAGTCAGTGTCAAATAACGAAGAAGCAACCAAAAACACCGACTTGCGAAATTAAAGTTATTTTGAACTTTGTAGTGTTTTTTGGAAGTCGGTTTCTTTTTTTTGTGAAAAAGTTTTTTTTTGTTAAGACTTGCGATTGAGTCATTAATGTTGACTAGACTGGAGTAGTATACACAACTCTGTTCCAGGTAGAACGAAATTTTATTGCGTCTTTGTCCCTTTTTTCTTCGTTTGCAGTCATTAATTTGTGTCTGCATTCCTAGATCGCAGTTCATGAAGCGAGTGTGAATGTACATCTTTCTATAAATAAATAATTTTCTTTGCATCATTCTTGATCCTCAATAAATCTACTTAGTTTCACATTGAATATTCAATTAGTACCTCGTTTACAAAAGAATCGTTTATGTGATAAATTAATGGGTTCGGTCTGACAGCTTGACAGGTGGACATGACCCGCGTACCTGATAAAAAAGTAAGTGACTATCAGTAGCCCTAGCCTTTAATTTACCGACAATGTGGATGTATATGTATCGAATGGATAATCAGTTCGTGGAAACCCTGAAAAATTTAAGACTGGAGTTGATTTTGAACTTTAGACTTTTCATGTGTAGTTGGCTACTCTATCGTGAAGTAGACTAATACCGTGAAATAACAAAATATTTACACTGCTGTTTGAAAAATAATTCCTGCCTTTTCTAAAGCAGTGTAAATATTTTATTATACTTACTTTTTCCAAGCAAATAATTATTTGCCTACTAATCTACTATGACATCTGTCAGGATCAGCGAAATAGTAAGTTTCAGCGAGGTTTAGCCTGACTGTTGTGACGAGTTACAATATTTTGAACATTTTTTTCAACCTTTTTTTTTATAGAACAGCCAAAATGCAGCTAAAAATCACATCATATTTTAACAAGGAGCAACCCCCATCTGCCCATCATATTTTATTTCTATTCACAAGAACAATTGTTGTAAAATTTTCCACGTTGTGTCCACGATGTATCTCATGACAGAGTATAACGTCATGTGCCATCATCCATCACGCACGGTTGACTCTGAACAAATTCGCGAATGATACACTTTATGACTTACTTGCCAGTCACTGCGGGTAGTGAAAAGTATTTCCTTTTTTTTCTGATTCAATGTTGATAATTTTTTTTTTAATTCATATAAATTGAAAAATGCTTACTTAATACTCTTTGTTCAAATAATGATTGTATTTCAATTATCGTTTTCATCATCATCGAGATGTTAGTTTAGCAAACAAAAATATTCATAGACTATTCAAATAAATTCTAATCTTAATTACTATTGACTCTCAAATTATTAAATTAAGTACATGCTTTGTAAGCGTACATCATTTCTCTCGGCATTGTTTGAAAAAATGTCTCCAAAGAAAGATTTTATCTTTAAATTAACAGAAACTTAGTCTTGTTTTTATGTTGACAATGTATTTTAATCTTTTAGAAAAATTGATGATAAATTTTCGTAGCTTATTGAAAATTAAAAGACACTCCACATCAATGATACCGTCTCAAAAGCTTAGGTGTTGAAGACACATTTTAAAGTAACAGGTATTATTGTTTTTGCCTAGTGTCAATCCAGCCTTGTACCAAATCTACTTGTTTCATTTACAATGGTCTAAATGTTACTGGAATTAGCAGACAGAACGGCCTTACCTTTACGGGACATACAGCCAACCCCTTTATTGCACAATAGGAAAAAAAATAAACAAGTCTAATTTAATTAAGTACATGATAAAAATGGCAATGTCAAAAAATAACCGTAATTGGGTAATTGGTAAAATAATGAGGCATTAAATCTGCCTTAATACAGTAATTTTCCACTTGCTAAAGTTTTAAAAAATAAATACAGCTGTTGTCAAAACAAAAATAAATGAAAAAAAAAGTTTTGATTTACATGAAATAAGCCTACTAAAAACCTGGAAATAGACACGGGCTGTCGCTAAGAGTTGTTACGCTACAATTAACATAAGATTACGTACATTAAGACTGAGCTGTCGTCAACGTTTCCTTAGAATGCTTGTTACATGATTAATTATAGTATTTTACTAGTTAACCCATTTCAAAGCGAGTTCCTTACTTTCAATTCAAGTGAAACTAACTAGGTAGTCGGCGATGCAGAAAATAAAATTAATAACTGAGTCTATTTTATATTTTACAACTTTATGATATCAGTCGAAGTTACTACAATTATAAATAAGGACCGGTTACTCTGACTTATAAGGGGCGGTATTTGCACAAAACTAGTCTAATTACAGTAAAAGATACTTGATGTGTTCAAAATAATACGTACCAAGCAAAAATAAATAAGGTATTGCCTTATTTTAGGTAATAATTACAAATCAGTTTACTCTTTTAAAGTGATATTGTTGAAAAGTTACACGAAAAAACTTGCCGTTTATTTTCCCGTGTGGCGCCTACCTGGTTTGTCAACCTGTGAACTTAGTGTTTTGTACGTACTACAGACATCGTATATGTGCGGAACAAGGAAAATGGGAACAAGGCTACATGAAATGAGTACCGAGTATCAAATGATGAAAATAAAACATGAATAACAACAAGTAACAAGATAAACAAAAGACACTCATGTATTTGTTCTATTTTTTTTATCATTTTAATTACAGAAAACTAAAACAAATGCAATTCGAACAATCTAATCATATCTGCAAATACATGCAAAATAAAATAAACTAGCTCATATTAAAATTCATTGTCATCTAACTTGACACTGAAATATCGTAAAACTAATATAATTCTAAAATCTCACACGGTCATTCAATTAATCTAAAATGTATCTGAACTTGACGTTTTGCGTGTACAGCATTATAAGTATTATATAACTCAATAAAACTTGGTTTAAAATAGAATGATGGATCGCGTGTTGACCAAACATTGGAGCAGTGTGTTCGGTAGCAACCTTGACGGGGTCGGCGAAATGGCCCATGGGAGAGTCGCTGACGCAAAGAATCAAGGTCAATGGTATACCATTATAGTAGGTGGTCCCATCGCTCAACTATTGTCTTTGTAAGGGTGCGAATAGAGTTTATGGGTGTATCAATTTGTTTAACGGGAGTGGATTTAGAAATGGTCCGAAATAGTATCTAGATCGCCGTTTAACGAAGGGAGTGGCGTATTTTATTTAGTCTGATGTTTGACTGTAGTTTATATGACCTAGATTAGAACCTATTTCAGCGGATAAGGGAGTGTCCTGTCTATCTTTGCTGAGTCATCCCTTTTTTCTAGCGTTATTTTTTTAATATGTTAGACGTTGTGCGTTTTGTTTTTAAGGTATATCAAGAGTTCAATTACATTATCAGGAGTTCGAAGTATTAGGTACTTACGTTACATCCTTATTCAATAACAAAATAAAAAAAACTCAATACATTTACGACACCACAATAAACATGCAATTTTATAGGTATTTTATATTACGTTACCAGTTCTTACAACTTTGATGAACACTTATTTTTTTTAGTTTAATTCAATTAACTGGCTCCTAAAATAGCTTACACGCGCTGAAAGCTCACTATTGCTAATAATTCATTTCCCCTGACCTTTGGGCTTGGCATTTAGTACGTAAAATCTAATCGATAGTGCTAGCACAGGTAACCATTTGTTATTTATAGATGTTTAATGTAGCAAAAGTATTTAAATTATGTATAGAACCAACCTTTGAAGGTGATGAGAATCAGGTATTTGTAATGTTTTCTGTAATTTCTGCATACCATAATAATTGCAAATGAGTGGTACTTACCTAATATACAGAATAATACGTCAGTTACCTGTGTTTTAGATTAAAAAATATAGGATCTTTATAAAGAAGTGTAAGAATACAATTTTTTTCATAGTCTGTTTTGATATGCTTTTCATTGTCTTTCCAACTTGTTTAAAGTTATTTTAATAATCGAATCAAACGTAGAATCTGCAGGTATTCAATTACGTGAGTTGGTCTATGGGTTTACTTTGATAAAATAACTAAATTAAATAAATTGGTAAATGATTCATAACCTACCAGCCATAGCAGTTTGGTAAGATTCCCAAATAATGGTACCAGGATGAGGAAACAGAATTTAATTTCCACTGTTGACGTTCCTTATAAATTACTTTCAAGAATATTATCGTGGGTGATAACGACATCAGTAATACAGACATGGTTAGGTCATTTATTTATGTAGGTATCCATTGCTCTTAACCATGAAACCCTTATACTCTCACTTGTGTGTCTATCACAGCAATTTCGGAAGTCGGTGTTTTTGGTTGCTTCTTCTTTATTTGACACCGACTTCCGAAATTAAAGTTATTTTGTACTTTGTAGTGTTTTTTTTGGAAGTCGTTTTTTTTTTGTGAAAAAGTTTTTTATTTTTCACTTTTTAGTGGTACCCCACACCTAAAACACCACTGAAAAGTCAGAGGAAAGCAAAAATATGCGATTTCGTATGATTTTTCCACATATTTTTTCTAGCTATTTGGATTTAAAAACCAAACTGCTGAACCGATTTTGACAAAATTGAAATGGGACCAATCGAGAAGTATATCCTTTCACATAAAACAAGAATTTTTCAAATCGGTTCATAAATGACGGAGATATGAGGTAACAAAAAAAAAGAAAAAAAAAATACATTCGAATTGAAAACCTCCTCCTTTTTAGGAAGTCGGTTAAAAATACACATTACACTTACATTATCTTATCCCTGTAAATTATACGCTATAGAAATGCAACAATGATAACGTAGACTAATGACTCATGACGTTGACGAGCACAATGTGACTTACAGAATTAGCGTTCAAAAAGGTACGTAATCACAATATAGCTACTTTTATTATTTCTTCTATAGTTCTTAGAAATCAGCGTTATTTCGTTTAGTAATGACGTCAAAACAGTTGTATCGACCTTTGTGCAAATAATTTGAAAATGTGAGAAAATGCTCCTTATCGAAGAACATAGGTACACGAGTAGTTTTACAGTGAGTACAGACGCATTCAATTCAATTAAAACCAGTTGTACTTTGGACGTCTGCAAACGTACATAGATACTGAAATAATTTACTCCTTTATTTATAATACCAGTATTAAAACATTAACCCTTACAAAATCTCGACTTTACGCTTAAAGCAATAACTTAAAGATGAGTAATTGGTAGTCGAAAATAAGTAAGCATGGGAACTTAAGGTGTGGCATACTGGCGATATCAGCTAGGTATGTGTAGAAATTATGTAGAGACGGGCCAACTATGGACTTGACTGTATATACGACTAGTTGTCGGTAAAATAGACGAATAGTCTGCCAACTATTCGCTGTCTAGCAATTAGTCGGCTTTCCCATCGATTTCTATTATTGTTTAATAGTATGTAAGCATAAAGATGGTGCATGACTATTGGTAGGGATAGCGTTAATAACCAGTTACCCCTTATTTTAAGTTATTTTAATGTATGAGAGGTAACCAAAAGACGAAGCTGACTGTACTAGCAATGGATTACCTGTTTTACTGAAACTAACTAACTTCTAATTGCCAAGATAAATGTGGCCGACTACTCGGTCTATCTCTAATAGAAATACAGGTGTATAAAGCCAACGTACATATTACAAGTTTCTAACCCTAACGAAAGCCTAGCCCGTGCCTAAGATATATTATGTATTGCCTCATTTCACTCAACAGTTGCGCAAGGAAATTAATTGCAAACACATTCTACATTTTTCTTCGCATATGTCGAGATAGGCTTAGGATATCTTGAAGTTATTGATAGGGCACTTATCATTGTTTGACATGCGTCATTAATCAAACTACTGTGTGTATAAAATACCGGTAATTGTTTTATGCATTGATGAAATACTAGCTATCTACGCATAGAAGTTGGTTACTAAAAATTTCGTAGCACGCTGTAGCAGTTTTGGTGTAGATCCCGGCTACGGCTACGCGTAGGTCTTCGTAGTCTCTTTTAGGTATTAGGAAATTATATTATTATAGATAAGCAACAATAATGGCAGGAGTTTATGTAGCTACCTTTCTATGTAGGTAGGTACTATGCATCTAAGTGGCTTATAAAATATGGTAACGGTACACGCAAATCACATGGCCGATTTAGTACATACAAGTATGTAATGACATGTACCAATAATTATTATTTTACCCTTTGAAATTCCTAAAAAAGATGTCAAAGTAAAGAATAATAAAACTAAACGAGAAAAACGATCCTAGAATATAGTTCCAGTTCACGATAATTAATAAACAATTGAACACCAGAGCCTTGATAATGTCATCATTGATAGCATGATGTCATCAATTGGAAAAGGTAAAAGTTAGAGTTTAGATTAGATGGGACAGTTTGGTATTCATTTATTTTAATTTTATGATGTGATCAGCATGTGTCAGCCCATATATCGTAGGTAATATTATTAAAACGAAAGTGAATTTGTTTGTTTGTTACGCTTTTACGCCAAATCGCTGAGCCAATTTTAATGGATTTTGGTATAGGGACCTTGGAGTGAAGCCGCGGGTAAAAGCTAATTTTGAATAGAAATTAAATGAAGCAGATAATATATTACCGCTAAGTATAAAAACTAGATGAAGCAGGTAATAAATATAACCACTTTGAATAAAAATTTGATGAAGCAGGTAATAAATATTACGACTTAGAATAAAATTATATAAAGCTGGTCAAAAATATTAACACTTAGTATAAAAATTAGATCAAGCGGGTAATACATATTCATAGCCCTAACAGGAAGACATAACTACAATAAAAATTGCAATAAAGTGCAAATATAATGAACGCGCAGCCTTAAGTGGCGGTGATAAGCGATGTATCCTCGCACGGTGTATTGTTTCGTCCTCCTTTATCTTCATCACTCAGACGCATTGACAAGGTCACGGCGGTCCTGTTTTTATAACAAATAACACTGGCAAGGTTGAATGAGAAAATTATTTATTTTAACCCATTTTTATATTGAAAACTGTCTGCGTGTGCGCATACCTTTTTTCTTTCTGCCTGTAAATATGTAGAACCTACTTGTCTTTACTATTTAAGTAGCTACATAACTGTTTGTATATTATAATAATATAATCACTATTTTAACAAACGATATTATTGCATAATTTTATAAAATATTATGTAACTTTTGTTCAGATTAGAATGATAATGGACGAAACAAAAATTAAATAAATTTATTATGTTTATTTAGTGTCTTTTTAAGTTTAACCCATAACTTTAAATTGTACAGAAATGGATCCTATTCACAATCACAACACGTTATTAAAAAAACTCGGAAACATTGTATTTTTTTACAAAACTCATCAGTACCAATAAATTAAAAGGCGTTTTAAAATTCTAACTCAGAAAATTCTGCTCCATTACCATAAAACGTGAACTAATAAATAAAAAAATGGCAGTAAGTTCATTCCATAATCCATTTTGTTCTTCACAAGGTCATACTTTAAGCGTGACCAGATTTTTCATGACACCTGCACCAATGCGAACTAGTACCTACCTAAGTCTACCTACTCCACAGTGACTCATTAATAGTAGATAATATCTATAGAATATGATTATGGTGTCTTTGCTGGACCTTTTATTGGCAAACCGCATATTTTAATGTTCACTCTTGGTGTATCAATTTACGGTTGATTTTCTATAGTAGTAATAAGAAGGCTTCACTGTTAGTGTTTTTTTAACGTTGGGATGTCATCCAATGACTTTTTTCTTCCGCTCTGAGAGAAGAGAGTGTCAGACTCTTACTGAATAAAACCCATCCATGTTCCTCCCTATGAACGAAAGAGTCACCGCGGCGTGACTCTTTCGAACAAATTCCGCAAACAATTTTCCCCACATTACTATAAAAGTAGAAATTCATACATTTGATGACTAAAACAATGGAAAAGAGATCTAGTTTTTGAGATCAATTCTTATTTTCATTTCATTTTTCATTATCGGCTTATAGCTCATTATACTAAGCGAGTTTTCATACATGCTGGCTGCTGCTTTCAACTCATTTCGATTACACAAGACAACAGTATTCTGTTGCCAAAAATAGAAGAAAAACCACAAGTATCCGAATATAGTGACGAATGACAAGCTATTTATAAATTGAAAACATAATAATTATAAAAGTTCCAATAAGCTCTTAAGAAATTGATCGTTGTAGTATAAGGAAAACTCGTAAAATCTATTTTGGGAGAGCAAAATTAATGCTGATGCATTAATTTTGCTCTCCCAAAATAGATTTTAGTTCAGTCCAGTGTTGTTATTATTAGAACATCCTAGTTCCATCATAATGCTTCTTAATTCTTTAGCGACTGATCAAAAACACGGCAGCCGTTTATTCGTGTTTAACGCCACAAAAACACCGGCAGGACCAGTTTTGCCATCTTCGATAAGTAATGTCTAGAAGACGAATTTGTAAAGAGGACATTTTTTGCATTAATTAAACGAATCGAGTATACGGTATTCGAATACTCGATTTTCAAATAAAGAACGCTTTAGGGTTAGCTCACACCGAGATGATCACTCCGCGTATTTTTAGGATAGCGGTACAATATCGAACTCTAATCGCGAACAAAAAGTACTTATTTCATTGAGACATTTTGGAGACACACGTGGAATTAAAAAAAATAGTCAAATTCTCTTGCTGAAATATGTGCCTTTAAGTCTAGTAAATAAAGTTCTATATTTTATCGTCATAATTATTCAAATGTGTCCGCAGAATCGCGTCACGTCACGTTTCGGTATAAGCTAACCTTTAAGTAAATTCAGTACGGCAGGTTTTATGCCGATGTGTTTTCTAATTAGAATTGATTGCAAGTACTCACGATAATTGGCTGTTGGCAAATAGTGCCAGTTTTTACTTTAAAATGGCGTCAAAAGAAAGGCTTGCTAATTTCATGATACGCTTAAAATAAATACAAAATATTTAGTTACTTTTAAGACTGCTTTTAATTGTGACCACTGATATAGATAGACATAAATTTAGATAACGCAAGTATCACCATCTGTATGAAAACCCATCGTGCCATTTTTTGACTACCGACTATGACGTCAACACAAGCACTATTAGGTGATGGGAAAATCAAAACGATTCAAAGACGCCGCCACGTGTAGCACCTAACTGATCGAACCACATAACTGACGTCCGACTAGCGTACACCGATGCAAATTGATCGCGAAAGTGGCGGCTTACGATTTTTTATCGTAAGCTGAGCACTGAAACAGGCACGCGAAGTAGTACATAATAGGCAGTTTGGTATGACTTAATTTTTTTTAAATTGATTAAATAGTAAATACTATAAATATATTTTAGATCTCCCAAACAGGATCACGCAATAAAACAATATTCCTACGTATCACGAAGTTACATCATACCTCATATCTGGAACAAGAAAATACCACAACATATGCAACACCTTCAAAGTTATAAAACCAAAAGCAATTAAATGACCGTAGGCATAAAATTTTACAAACAGATCTTAATTGATTTATAAATACTTCACGTATTTTTCCCTATAGGAAAAGTAGATTAAGTACTTTAACATACTTGGACACAAAATGCATTTACCCACCTATTAAATGAATCGACCATTATCACATGCTTCTCCTTAGCAAGTTGATGGCAATTCTGATAAACATACAAGTAAACAAAACGTGTAGAACTGTACTGATAGATCACGTAAGCCACAATGGAGATGGACCACAACATACAACCGAATTGACAACTCCTCCTTCTTTTGAAGTCGGTTGAAAAGATCGACATTCGATGTCTATCGCCAAAAAGCTTTTTAGTGTGGGTACAAACAAAATATAATTATTTTACCTTTACCAAGTAAGTAATATTAATGAACGTGTGCGAAATAATTTTGGCCGCATTTGATGTAAAAAAATTGCTGCATAGCAAACTCACAAAATGTTTTAAACATTACCCTTCTTGACAGTTGAGTAAAAAGTAAAGATCCAAACCTAGTTAAGATTTCACAGACCTGGAAAGCATGCCATAAAAGGGAACAGATATCAGTGGGTGGAACAATGCAGCCAATGCTGATAACAAATCACTGGTACGACTGTGCTTAGTTATATAGGTTTCGTACTTATAAATAGTATTCTTTTGTACATTTGTGACTCACCGACTTCAATGGGGATGACATCTGTTGTCAGCTGGACGACAACTGACACCTCATACGTGTCGACCTCCAGTTTTTCTGAGATTTGCGACTAAAAAGCACACGTCAATATCGCAGACGTGTCATCGCATGTCCTCACAATACAGGCTTGTTCACTTTAGGCTCACTCTAAACACAAAACAAACTTTTTGATCAAGTGATCTGATCGTCACTGTGATGTTTTTTTCGTGATCCGCCACTGTAACATTGATAGTTTCCTCTTCCGCTGCCCGATCAATTGTTTACTAGCGTTCGTCGTCGTTCAAATAAATATCGACTTTTTATCGATTATCTAAAAGAAAATAAATAAATGTTACACAAGAATTTTCGCATTCATCTTTAGTTGTTTCAGTGGCAAGCATGAACTCCGCTCAAATAGTTAAGCATTCTTGATAAAATATTAAACAAAATGGTTACACGACAGTTTTTAATTTGAATTATTAACTTCATGCTTAACCAAGGTCGATCACCCGCAGTTATTGATATTATCGTAGTAACATAGCCTTTTATTATTAATCGTATTTTTATGTTGAAGCTATTACAGGAAAATAAGGTCCAATTTGTATTGATTGTTGTGGTCGTGATAGTTTAAGATAATTTTGATCTTTTTATTGCAGAACTGGATTTAAATGGTTAAATTTTTAACAAGCAATTAATTTCTTAGGCTAAGTAGGTACCTCATTTGCAATACAATTTGAGATAATAACACAACGGAGTGCAATTTTTTATCATAACATTTAAATATACCAATACGTACCAACTATAATATACCAACACGTGTCTTTCATCGTTAATTTATCGAGAATCATCTTTACTAATAATTTTGAATTGCAAATAGGTAACTGCAATCTTGCGTATCTACATATTATTTGTATATTTTACATTGTTAGTTTGTCTTATAATGTTGCCGAAAGTCATCAACTAACATTGGAGTGACATCCTTTTTATTTATTTTAAGGACACATTTTTTTTCAGTTTTTTGGCATGTAAATTAATTAAATGTCAAAAGATATCGTCTGTAACTGCAAAGACTCTTCAATAAAAATTCATGTAACGTCCATATTAACCAAATAAGGTAAAACTTTTACGATGTTTACATACATAAATAACTTTAATCTTAATATCATCACATTATGCATGGAATACTATCTGATAGGCACCAACATTTTCATTTTTGTGTACTGTACAATAAAATAATCAGAACAAAACAGATTTTATATCAGTGAGCGGTGTTATATAAACTGCACAATAAAATGACTTATTAAGTGAAATATTGTTTATGAAAAAGTAAGGAATTGCAGTGTTGTCTTAAAAATCAGCAAGCAGGTGGATATGACAATATTTAATTTAAACTTCTTAGCACAGTTATCACGTAGGGTAAGATATACTTTAGCAAATTGTTTTATACCGGTAGGAACTTAGCCACAAATTTTCTTTAAAAGAAAAAACTGGAAAATTCGTTTCAATTGGTCACCTGATCACAAACTTTTACTGAAGGCTTTTGTAACAGGTAAGATAATTATCACAGGCATTAAAATGTTTTGAGTACTTATTTTTAACTTTGCATAACTCATACCACGAGCATACTTATGAGCTATGATTTGTTTTAAAAAAAATATAATTAGGTATAAAAATAAATTTAATTTAATCAAAATATAATAAAATTAATTTTATAAGTCACCTGATCACAAACTTTCACTTCAGACTTTATACTGATTCAGGAGTCTTTTAAAACAATTTAGGGTAATACATATCAATTTCAACACTTACTACGTAAACAATTACTAGTTGACATGGCGCGACGTGCTAACAAAATCAACGTTCAAATGTACACAAGCGAACAACTCCACTTATCTGAAAATACGTCAGTCCGCTCGTGGTTTTTGTCACATGTTATTTACCTTATTATATCTTAATAGTCAGGCGAATACCTGTATGAATGTACAGGGTTAAAGTACTGCCTACACAGAAACAAAAGGATTTTTAACAAATGCAAATCTTGAAAAGTCATAGTTTTTGGTGATTTTGCATGAAAATATACCTGTAAACATACCTAAGTATTTTACAAATATTTAGGTATATTACAGGTATGTTTGAAGGGAAATTTTGGATTTTAATTGTTTTTGGACGATTCTATATTTAGCGACGATTATACATAGTTTTTTAATTTGGGTGGTTAACTTTTAGTGATATTTTACTTTAATTGTTTTGACGAATTTAAATCATGAAGGATCATGTCTCACATTGGCTCTTCACGACGTAATAAATTAAAGCGTTTGAGATATAGACCTCATTAATGTATCTGTATTATTAATTGATATCATATGAACAAAACTAGTTTTTATTTCCTAAGTTTATTTTTAAGTATTCATAGAACTGTGAGCTACTATTTGTATACTGTGATAGTCACCGTTTTATTGTGAATTCACAAATTAGGTGCCACCTTATTTCTTTTGATTTTGCACTTGTATATTAATTAAGCTAAACCTCATCATGTTGGAAATTGCACGCCTATTGTATATAAGTATATTGAAAATGTCCTTGAGTAGGACAAGTTCTACCTACCTACTTATGTTAATTAGTTCAACTGACTGAACTCATTAATATTCTGTTTAAAAGCAGTAATTAATCTTCCACTTCTAATCAGCGCGCTTCACACTGCGTAAACGCATCACTCGCACGTGATCGACAAAACCGCGCGGTGTCATACCCTTGAAGCCTCCACGAAAAAACAACTTGTCAAACGAAAATTAGTCCACACTTTTTAACACTCTTAAAATAATACTAATTACAGTAATAACGTCATAAAATAGCGAACGTAAATTAGTCACACCGATAACTACCTCGTATTTACTGAAAGAAAAAATAGGCGTTTTCAACATGACAAGGTAATTGAATAGTTATTTCCACTAATCTTAACTCATTTTGCGGTGTTAACGCGTAACAAGCCTAACGTCTGGAATCACCATAACAATGATACTACAACAATAAAATGCAGATAACAAACGGAGTTTTCCGGATAAATAATAAAACAAAAGTGTGAATAAATTAGTGCCTTAGCTAATTGTTGGGAGCACAGCCACTGAAACAACTTTTGATCACTAAACTTACATCGAGATTTTGACGCGTCAATGTCAAGTGCATCCGCGGTACTGAATCATTTATCACTTTCGATTGTATGGCATGGAGATAAGTGCATCTCGTACGAACAATGCGATGTAAGGAACACGCGATAAGGTAAAACGTACGATCGTTCGCCGCTTGTACCTGTTTAGCACCGCGCGCGTGCGACTGCCGCGATGTTCGACGCACGAATGCCGCCAAACGACTTGACCATTGTTTACTTCGATAATTACATTTTCATTTCGATCGAGTTTACGGGTCGAAGGCTCTAAGGCGGAAAATCTCGGAGCGATACGTCACTGCATGCGTTTGTTGACGACAGGTTAATCGCACGAAAGTGTGTAAACGCAATCTCGGCCTATGCGTTTGGGCGTTTATTTTTTCTGTGCGCTGACACTGAAACTGTTTGTTATGTAAATAGTTAATTTTATATAGATGTTTTACTCAGTTGTGAGTGTGGCATGACGTCCATATTTTTTTTTCAGAATCTGTCCAGTATGTATTTATTATGTTATATTGTTAATTTTGAACGTTTACGATAAACAAGGTTTGATAAAAAAATATTTAATTGCAGTGTTAACATCCTTTAGACTTTGAATGATGAAACAAGAAAAACTTGACAGATACTAGTCCAATTAATGATAAAATAAGTTATGTAAATTGAACATGATTAATTTATTCTAAATTATTGATATCGAATATGATGTAAAGAACATCACGTTTCAGGGTTAAACAAAAATTGGAGGATATGTGGCCTGCTGCTAAATTGTAATTCAATCCTGAATGTAAGGTTATTATTTATTTGAATTAATTAATGCAATTAGCGAACATGGAAGAATCATCTTGATTTAAAAAAAATAATTGAAAATATTATGTTATAGGAATTGCATAAAAACATTCTAACAAGACTTTCCAATTCTTTGTTTACTGTTAAAAATAAAATGAAAGGAATACCAATTCAAAGGTTCCCACTGAAAAATAGCGGGAAATTATTTCAATACAGTAGTGTGCAGTAGGTCTCACTTGTTTTAATTTTTTTTATAAAATTCTCAATAGGAAAAAATAATATAGGTACCTAAAAAATAATATATGAAAGACATCACGGATATACTTAAATATTGCAAGTTGCATGACTTGCGAGAATTGATAACAGAGGTTTGTCTGAGTCTAGGCGCTTAGAAGATTCCACAAAAAGACATCACACAATAGGGATGTTTATTTGGAAAAATATAATTAGTCCGTCAGATAGATTTCCAATAAGTATTGGACACTAATATTTCTTTTTTAACGTACCTACACAAAAATGAAAACGATGCAGTGCGTTGAAAACTCGTGTGACGTCACAGTCCACACTTTTTACCGGAGAGTGACGTTACAAGCCCCCACTCCTGGTCTCTGATAAGTTTTATCTTCGTCATTTTTGATGATGAAGTTGAAACACGGCATTTAAAATGATTTCGATAAAAAATAACAAATGTTTAGATTTTTTGAAAATAAACTATATAGTAATGGGTGAACAAACTCAAAGTGGGATAATTGAAACAGATGTAACATTTTTTTCATAATTAACTCCTGACGGGGTGAGATTCTGTCAACGGTAGCGTGGCGGAGGCGACTGTCAACACGTCAAAAATGTATGGGATTGACAGATGCTATCGCATTCGCTAATTGAATGGCACATTGTCTAGGGCCTCCTGAAACCACAGAATAAGCAGAAATGCCTAGGTAATTAATGAAAATCGTTGTGCGTAATTTTCCAAAACTAACCTTTAAAAGGCGTTGAATTTTGTGAAGTACCTACTAAATCCGCGAGGAAAAAGTCGCGGGCGAAGTGCTAGTCTATTTTTTAAATTCGCTTCGTTTTTAAGTGTTGGTAAGTAAGTAAACGCTGCGTTACATAATAGTTTTTTTCATAACGACGGGTGAGTTGTCAATCCATACAAATAAGATGGAATGACAGCTCTATTGTCGTTCACTCCGCCTAGGTGAACATCGTGAGATGTCGACAGAATCGACCGGCAGGTTTATATGATTTTACCTTTTAGACTAAAACCCGATGTTCCTCTTAGACCTTTTAGTAGCCTACTTCGTTGTTATTGTTAGGTATTAATTTATTTTATTTGGTTATTTGTCCTGTGCGAGTCACAAGTAAACATTTACTTACTTAGAACGACTTTACGAACTTAGACTTTAATTACTAACCCACGGTTTCTGAATTAACAATATGAAGTTTCAAATTTTAAAGTAGAGTTTGACAAAACCAGAACTTCGAGTTCTCAGTTAAAATAAGTGGCTATATATTTCTAAAATAAACTTCTAAAGCATCCGAAAATTCACACGATACAGAGTAAAAAAAAACAAAATGAAATGACTGCCCTGAAATTATATCATTTAAAAAGTGTTCGTCCAAAAACCGAGTTGGATCATGCAAAGTCGTGACGAACGAATTGCAGAAGGCATTGCTAACCTGTAATTTTATTATTATACTTAATTTTGCTCCGAACTTAAACAGGTGCTTTTCAACTCTAATTAATTTAAACCACATTATCAATAATAATTATTTTAAAAGTGAAACCAGTTTCTTTTTAAGAGCTCCTTTTGATAGCTAGCGATCGAATTTCTGTCGTCTTTCGTTTTGTTTTTTGAATTATATTATTTGTCTTAAGCTAGGTAATAGTATCAAACACTCAAGGAAAATCTACATTATTTTCCATGTTAAAGGTAGTGTTATAATTAAATTAGATAGATATAAAATCTGGTCAAGATATCTCAAAAAGGTAAAAAATTTAAATAATTTCAATGCTCTTAGAAGCCTTCCTGGTTTTGTCTCAAAAATCAATATAAGTATTATATATTATGTATAACACGCTATCTTTATGACATTAATGACCAAATGTAGTGCCGCCTGTAGGATTCAAACTCATTAGTTCAAACTCAGTAATTTCACCTTCTCATTTTAAATGATGTTATCTCAACGCAAATAAAAGTACTTCCGAAGCTTAAAATTTCATCAAAATGCCGCAATTAGTATAAAATGACACTGAAATGAAACATATCTTATAATAACTATGTTGTTATAGCGGCAATAGTTCAGAAATACATCATCTGTGAAAATTTCAACTGTCTAGCTATCACGGTTCATGAGATACTTACAGACTGGTGAAAGACAGACAAGCAGACAGACAAACGGACAGCGGAGTCTTAGTATTAGGGTCCCGTTTTTACCCTTTGGGTACGGAACCCTAAAAAAGGCTCTTGGTAAAAAAATGTGACTATTTTTAACTAGCTAATTTAAGCAGAAAAATAATATTCACGATTGTAGTACTTGAGAAACTGGATATCAAGGTGTGAGAAACCTGCTTGAGAAGCACTGGTAAAAGTTATTAATTGCTAATTTATACATCGTCCTTTAACATACCACCAAGAAAGCATAATTTACGCGACTAACTTGCCAACTATTATTTATTTTATAAGTTAAACCAGTGTTAGAATTTTTGCAAATACGCGAGTAATAATAGTGTTTTAAAACGCGTAAATCGGGCGACACACCAGTGTGTCGGTGGAGCTTGACCGGTTAAAAATATTAATTTCATTACATAAAGTAATGCCACATTTATTATTATTTTTTTTATTAATTTATTTAATTCAGACAACATTACAGTCCATTTTGTTAGTAGAATACCTTATAGCTAGTGTTAGTAGTACGCAATTAGGGTATAGAAAAATAAAAAAATAAAAAAAACAAACAATAAAGATATTCGAAGCATGATGTGCAGAGAACGGTAAGGCCAGGAACAAGCTATATGACCATTCTCCCCACATAATACCTCAGAATAGGGGAGTAAGGACTCTCAACGACAGTTTTCAGGATGCTATTGTCACTGACCCGTGTTCTGTGCATCAGTGATGCTTTATTTAGTAATCAGTATTAAATAATTAAGTTACTCTAGTTTGGAGATTTTATTAGACTTACCTTTTATGATTTAAGTAAGGACATCTTTCATCAACGCTAAACGCTGTTATCGACCAGTTTATTAGGACAGTAGTTGACTAATGACTAGCGTGGAAAAATCATAGGAATGTGAATGCAGATTGTATCAATTATATTTTGTTGCCTTACTGAGATATAATGGTTGTAAATCTATAATTCTAATGTTCCTACTTTGTATGAAATCTTAGTGTACATCTTATGCATGATTATGCTCATATCATCATGAATTACGTATTCAGGAATGCTACCGTGTAGAATGCTGAATAAATATAGCTATCTAACCGGTGTCTGTCTAGGTGACAGGCTTGTAAGCTGATTTTTGAAATAAAAATCTAGATAAAGTTTACTTTTAAAATATTTTATAATAGTTTTATATTGTTACTGCTATTCTACCTACATGAAAAGTGTACGGTTCATCAAACTCGCTATTCATTCAATATTATACTCTACTTAATTAATGCAGAAATGGGAAAAAAGTCGGCCAAGTGCAAGTTGGACTCGCGCATGAAGGGTTCCTTACCATCGCCAATATTATTATCCACTATTATACCGTAAAAATCGAGCAAAAAAAACACGTCTCTTGTGTGGGGATTGCCTTTAATTTTTAAATATTATTTTATTTTATTTTAGTGAATATAGCAACACAAACTCTGTGATCATTTCAAGTGTCTACCTGTTGCCATTATTAACCACTGCGGCCCCGACATGTGAAAATTCCCAAAAAAAAATACATCTTATGTAATAGGTAAATAAACATTAAATTCGCGATTAATTCGCAACACACCGGTGTGTTGCCGGGGCTGGAGCGGTTGAGTAAAAAACGCCAAAAAAACACGGTCCCGTAATATGGTCCCGTTTGTTACCCGTCGGGTACGGAACCCTAAAAAACAGGTCAATAGCCGAGGCTACCATTTAGGAGAACACCAGATTCACGTGTCTTTCTAAAGAAATGAAACCTTATATTTTTCCATTAGCTACTGTTTTATTTCTTACAAAGATTTTTCTGCTTGGGTCACGTGTTCACATCATACGTGTAACTACATCTTACCGCATCGCTGCCTCCTTTAACAGTTCTCATCCCGTCTGTAAACTAAGAAATTTATGATGTGATTTCTTAAAACGTCATCTCAACATCGATACTTCCATTTACTAAGAAATACTTAAGATGTTGAATAATAAACCTTAATTAAATAAAAAAGAATTAAATCAATCGAGGAAAAAAACAAAACCACAATTTTTCTTTCAATACATACACACGCAATATGAATTTTCATTTACTTGCTACAAACAATATTTTTTAAAGAAACCTAGGTATCATTAAACAGAAAAAACAATATATCATTAATTGAAAACCATGAACGTTCTATGTAAACCTTACCCTTCCCTTAGCCATTTTTTTAAGGATGGGAAATCATCAAATGACTCCTTCCACTCTGGGCGGAGCAGGAAGGAGTGTCAGAGTCTTACTGGCTAAAAATCCATCCGTGTTCCTCCAAATAATCTTTGCGTTCCAAAAAAATCCCTTAGCATTCAGCCTTAGTCAGTAATACCTCAATCATAAGGATTTAGCTTCAAGATTATATTAAACGCACTTCAATTATCAAGAACAGTCATAATAAGCTCGTAAAACCATCAGATCCATGTACAAACTGTCACATATTTACATATAGATATAGGTAAATAACGATAACATTACATAATTCCAAGTTCTCGTGATGTGGATTAGATCTGCTCCAAGATAATATAGACAGAATCACGAACTGTATTATGAATATACGTAGTTTTGTGTAAAGGTGTAATAATTAACTAGGTATAGATTTTCCTTAGTTCACTAATAATTGTAAGCATATAGGAAACGGCTTGCAATAATGTTCGTATTTTTAGATCTTTGTTATCGCAAATGAGGTGAGCATTGTATGTAAAGAAGAATACATAGCAAAACATCCTGTTTTAGATACAAATAACACAGATTGTTTTCACACGGATTGTCAGAAGCCAGAAAATCTGACACCAGTTTTGCCAAGAAGTACCGTGTTACCCAGTTAATGGGTTGTGGAGGTAGAAATACTGGTATTCAGCTGATAAAATATAAGCGACTTACCTTTTATACAACGTGTAACAGAATAAACGCAATACCTCTTAAAGAGTGTACTCATCATTTTATTGTAATAAAATCATTGTAATTAATTGTACGAGATTATGAACAACTTTTACTGTGGGACCAACACTGAAAGCGCCAACTGATACGCGCATTCGTTTAGACTGAAAGCCAACGCCAATATGCATACGTAGTCGGAAAAAAAGCTAGGCAGATTTGTTAATTATTACAACGATCGATCAACCCAGTTAATAAACTAGATTAGTCCAGAACAAAGCAATCCACAACTTTTAGGAAATATACCAAAATACGTAACACGGGTTTTCCACCAGCACAAAGTTTACTCTACAGAGTGTTTGCGAATATGGACTTTGTACCCACTTTGATATGATCTTTACGTCAACAACAAAGTCCGACTTTAGCTGAGGTCTAAACTTTATGTACAGACGGAATAAACTATTAAAAACATGGATTTACCACTAATCTTGATTCGCAAAACTTTTTCTGTAAACGTGGACTTCGCATCTATTAGTAGAGTTCTTGTCTTAAGATCAAAGCTCTACAAAATAACGTCGACGAAGGTCAAAATGGAATTCAACGAGGTATCGTTAAATTCCATTTTGACCTTCGTCGAGCATGGTAATGCTGGCGAATCACAGTAGGCCGGTATTTGAGTGAGCAAACCTGAACCTCTGATTACTTTTTTCATAGAACAATGAACTTTTAATCAGTAAAACGTAAATCGTAGTCATAATATTTATATATTGACGAAGATTGCCTAGAACAGTCCGTAGTCGTATTCTATCGAAATTTAGAGATTAGAAGTGCCCGTTCCGAGTAGACAAGTCTAGTGTGAACACGCACGTCCGGCCGCGTCCGTCTGAGTGGAAACGGACCGTCTTTTTAACCGGTAGACAGCTTTTTTTTTGGGACAAGCTCGCCACACATTCCCAAACCACTGCAACTCCTGAAAGCCAGAATCAACAGAGGTGAGTTGGTGACCATCAGAAAAACGCCGAGTCAATGAAGCTCGCCGAGTCTCGGAGAAACAATTCAACTGTCTTGGATCCCGCAACGAAATTAATCAGAAAACAACAGCGGTGGAGTGGGAAAAAAACTAATTTCCACTTTCCTCCTCCTTCTCGGAAGACGGCTGCCGATGATCGGCAGATTCATTCACACACTACATTCGATCCGGGCCTTTAGACGGCTCTGCGCAGTCGCAAAACGTCCATCTAAAAACCCGGAACCGTACTATATCTCGGATCCGTCTTAATGTGAACAGTGTCATATAAATTGTATTGCCACTGGCATATCCGTCTCTTTTGTCGGACCGGGAAACGGACGATCCGCTTGAGTGGGAACGGGCCTGGCAACAACTCACCAGGTATATCTGTAGATTATTGATATAAGGACCATTTTTTATGGACCATGGAACACCCCTGAAGGCGTACAATTTTTTTATTAAAATCACAGCATGATATCAATTTGAACTCAATGTGCTTATGCTTGTACTATACTTAATCAACTTTGAATATTAGGGTAGATTAGTATTAAGAGACTAACTTAAATTGGTTATCACTAAGCGATGAACACACAGCATTCACAGTTCGTGCTCATGCGCATAGATTTTTTATCACATTCATCGGCGCCATTTTATTTTACATAACTCTCATTAAGACGACCGATCTAAACGCCAGCGGTAAATGTAATGCGAAATTACGGGCTCACGTCTTTTCCTCATAGTTAAATTATTATTGTGACGCATTTTCTCACATCTTCTGGTTTAAAAATAGACGACCGACCATAATTAGTTGTTCACATAGATTCATTGTGGCGTGTGTAATCAGAATCACTTCACGACTTCAAAACGTGGAGTTTAATCAGGGTGTTTTGAATTATGCCAAATATTTCTGGACAATAATACCTACTACATAGTAGTATTGTCCAAACAAAAAACTATGACAATTGAATACAAAAAAAATACAATCTTATAAAAATGATGACTTTATATGAAGATTAATCTATGTAGATGTGATTACTGTTACAACTCGACTCCCTTTTGCTGCGTATTTTTAAACACTAAAAGATTCACATTAAAAAAAAAACAATGCGGCACATAAAGTCACTATGTTTAAAACTAAGCACATAATGAAGGTAATACATAAACTCATCTCAGTGTAGCTTTAATCAAATATCTAAGAAGCTACAGAGAAACGAGACCATTCAAGCTGAAATGCACAATAATATTAATTAATCTATATATATACTAATATTATAAATGCGAAAGGATGTTTGGATGATTGTTACTCAATCACATCAGAACGGCTGAACGGATGAAGTTTGGCATGTAGGTAGGGTATAATAGCACGTTGGAAATTTATCCCGGGAGTGTATAGTATATTTGTCCCTTGGGACGATTTTCCAAATCACGTGGGTGGAGCCTCGGGCGGCAGCTTAATAAAAAAGAGATATTCAAAAAGTGAAACCTAAATAATTACAAACACAATACAATGCAAATAATAACTTCAACTTAGCTCATTGTTCAAACGATTACCGCTAGATGACGCTAGTTACCACAGCTGAACTGTCGCCGCCAACAATAATAATATTTTCAAAATTTAACTCGTTATACAGTTTAGTAAGCTTATCAAATCAACCAAAATAATAGCACACCAGCTGGATAGTAACATAACCGGTATATTGCCATAAAAACCACAAGATCAAAACCAAATAGATCAAGAAAGAATTCAAGCGCCTTGCAATCAACATTATTATGCTAAAAAACCTGAAACACGAAGTCATCTAATTGCATAATGGAAATTTTTACACATGAATTGTTACTTACAGACATCTTCGCAGTCAATAAACAGAATTTAGTACCTGAAACAATAAATAAAAATAATAAATGTACAAATCAAGTTATCAGCTTAAAGTAAGGTTCATTTGATTAAATTATCGCATGCAAGATCAAATGAAGCGATCAGGAGTTTGACTACTCGCAAAATATTTGTTCTATGAATTATTACCATTATAATTTTACTTGTCAAATCGTGCATCACGATTCTCTTGTGATCTTTGTATGATGACCCCCTTAACGTCACAAATTAAAGTTCAAAATATATATTTTGATTATAATTGATTATAATGTAGAACACTAAATGGAGAAGCCAGAAAATCTGACAACTGTCTTCCCAAGGTTATTATCCCAATTATAATATTTACAATCCAGGTTGGAGAGGTCAGTTATGCAGCGTCTCCATATAAAACACTGGTATTCAGCTGCATCAGGTTAGACTGTAAGCCGACTCCAACATATTTAGGAAAAGGCTGGGCAGATTAGAATTTGGGACACTATAAAAATTAAAGGATAAATGAAAAAGGGTTATCTCCAAAATAAAAACCGAATGCTCCCAAAAAAACAACTTTGTTTAATATTTGCCAGCACAAATATAAATGACACACTAATGTTAAGCATAGTATTAACAGTAAATAAATCTTATTTTAGAGAGTCGTGTTCTCCCATTTTACACGTTTGTTGAGCCGTTGATCTTATTTGTGAGACGTCTTTCAAGATACACATTTTGTAATACATCTACGTCTTTTGTTAGCCAGCGTTAATCTTTATGGGATTTTCACATAGTTTGTGTTTTCGTAGATTTTTTTTTTTAATTAACAAGAATCCTACTCTTTAACCGCTTTAGACCGGCTTGTTCTTGAATCAAATTCAAGTCACAATATCATCTAAGCGACAATCAATACTTAATGTAGGAAAATTAGGACTATTTTGACGCCTCAAAAAGATGTCAGCATAGTAAATGGGGCCCGCTAGGGCCAGTGCCTGCCAGGGTTGCAGATTTTTTTCGAAAGAGTCACCGCGGCCCTGGAACGCAAAGAGCATTTGGAGGAACACTGATGGGTTATAGTCAGTAAGAGTCTGACACTCCTTTCCGCTCCGCCCAAAGCTGGAGAAGTCATTTGATAAATCCCCAGTCTTAAAAAAGGGGGTGTTGTGACAGTTTGCGACTGCGTTTCGAATGTGAAGGCGCCTTAAAAGAACGATAATGTATTGTCGCGCTCGTAAAAAGACTAAAAGTAATAAATGAATCACGTATTGGTAGAAACCGCATATTTATTTACTTTCTGAGCTTGCACTAAAAATAAAGGTAATTAACGTAAACGCAAAATGAAAGGCTTGTAAAGTAACGTCATTCTGAAACTGGAAAGAGCAATGCCTTTAGCAAGGGTGTTTATTAATTTCACATTACCGGAATGGCTACGAAGTGCGCGATTTCAAAGTTGCTATGAAAATATAACTTAATTTTTAGTATGTCTGTATCTCACTTTATATTTCATTATTAGTTCGTTTATCAAAATAGGTCACCAAAATATGACGCTAAATTTAAATTTAATGTAATCTATATTATTTTAAAAGATCAATAAACAAATAATCTACAGTTTCAGGTATGGTGTAAGCAGCTCATAAAGTTCCAATTCATATCTTCCGTTTTCCGAATAATTAGTGTACATCGACGTCGGTTACGATTTATTATGACTTCACTGTATTCCTTCAATCCGCAAAACTACACAATTTTACTTTACTACTTTATTACTAGTAGAGATAAATTATAAATTATCATTCTTGTGAAATATTACAAACTAAAAATAATATTTGGCATTCACATTCAAATATTTAGTTATTTTAACCGAAGGTTCGAATTCATATTCAAACATTGATAATGCCGGGAGCTATCAATTAACATTGAATGTATTAATCACGCTATTTAATCATGTGATCATTGGTCATTCTTAATCGTCCCTGCGATCAATGAGATGTATCTGAGAGATGAATTTTATCTTTGGAAATGTCAAGGATCTTTTTTTAAACAGTAAGCTTTGTTCCTGTGTTTGTTGATTTTTTTAAAAATTAATGACAGAATAATTATACATTTTATTTAAATA
Organism: Melanchra persicariae; assembly: GCA_947386135.1. Taxonomy (NCBI): domain Eukaryota; kingdom Metazoa; phylum Arthropoda; class Insecta; order Lepidoptera; family Noctuidae; genus Melanchra; species Melanchra persicariae. The sequence continues at coordinate 11,843,383 of OX376648.1, read as the reverse complement.
TACATAGTGTGTTATCTCCAAACGATTGGAAGATATAAAATCACAGTGAAAGTCACAGAGTAATTATTTGTAATTTATACGAGTACAATAAGATTGTTAACTCGCTGAGGGAAGCGGCTGTACAAAGTGTAACAGAATAAACGCAATACACCTCTTAAGGGTTCATTGTCTCATCATTATGAATAACTTTTATGGGACCAACACTGAAATCGCGAAAAAAATCGACTACTCCATACATTTCTGTGCGCATAGGTTACTCGACAAAATGTACTGAACAGTTGTTTTTTTTCACGATTTCGGGGTTGGTATTAGTAAAAGTTGTTCATAATGATGAGTACAATGACCCCTTAAGAGGTATTGCGTTTATTCTGTTAAACGTTGTATGTAGTCACGAGGTGGGATGGGTCAGGAATAAGCACATTAAAGACGCTTATAGTGAGGCTCGGGTAAAGTTTCACAGTTAGAAAATGAGTAACAACAATTAAATAAAACTCTTTATGTGATTTGCTATTGTTTTTACTACACAGGAAGGCATAATTATTTTTCTATCAATGTTAACGATACGACGACTCATGACGTACTAAGAGCGATGAGCATAGTTTTTGTATAGGTGTGTGGGTGAGCGTGTATTTTTACTTGCAGGAGCACGGTTTTAATACTGGCTTTAATGTTCGTGGCGCGCCGTCTTCCTTTTTTTTGTTGGTCTGAGCATTGAATGGATTGCCCTTAAAACGAGTTACAAAATTCACGTATTTGGGTCATGTGGTGACGGAGGATCTCTCGAATGATGCAGACATGGAGAGAAAGCGTAGGGCTTTGTCGGCCCAATAAAGTATGGATAGCCCGCAGGTTTGCTCGTTGTACGGTTGGTGCAAAGACGCTTTTCAAAGCATTAAGCCAATCTTTTTACACTTGCAGCCTGTGGGTCAAATATACGCAGCGGGCCTACGGATGCAGTATAATAATGCCCTCGTGTTGTTGGGTCTCCCTAGATCCTGTACCTAGTGCGTCTGAAGTGTTTGCGTATACGCAAACTGACGATTTTGCATTATGCGCAAGAGAACCGCATCAGTAATGAGTAGGGTGAGGGGGAGTACCAACGTCATCCTGAGAACATTGAGGGACAATGTTGACAGTCCAATCGTTGGGCACTGGATGCACACGCACCTGGTGTACTCGGGGTTTTGTGATTGGTAGGGGCTTTTATTAGTTTTGATTAATTTTATACTGCTTATTATAAAATTAATCAAAACTTATAAAGTTTTATTTTTTTTAATTAGTTTTATTTCGTTCTAAATATAAACTACTTAAATTCAAAACGATAACCACACCTGAAAACAGATCACACGCACCGACCATTTCGCTATCACATCCGCATTATAAAGCTCGTTTCATGGCCACACACGAAATCGCGTCGCCTTGCGTACTCGGTATAACTAAGATGCAATGGTACTTCCGGTAGAAATTGGCTCTGAAGCTTTAGTATACTTTATTAAAGTGAAAACTTCTTTAGCGGTGTTGTGCACTTTTTGGGATGGGTAAAAAATGTCAAACGCGCCAACACGTGACCTGATCGAAAATTCGTAAGACGGATAATGTAATATAAATTGTCATGTTTGTGTACGAAAGCGTAATAAATGAATATTGTATTTAACCACATAAATGATAGTACTTTTATACTTATAAATAAAGCAATTCGTGCGAAATTATTCCCTAACCATTCCTAAATATTCAAAAATGCACAACGTTAATGTTCAAGTTTTCACTTCTGCCGGCACTCCCGGAGTGCAACCCGTTGTTTTTTATTGCACTAGCTGCTGCCAGGTCCCAGGATAAAAGTAGCCTATGTGCTATTCTAGAGTATAGTTTGTCTCTGTGCCAAATTTCATTTAGATCCGTTCAGCCATTCTGGCGTGATTAAGTAAGTTTAAAATAGTTGTAAAATGCTTGGTGATTCCAGTAGAAATTGGCACCAAAGCTTTAATAAGCAGTATAATTATTATTGAATTATTATTCTTCACAGCTCGTACGATGTAGCATAATCGATATGTAATAGACGCATTATGTGTGATTGCGTAAAATGTTATTTAATAGTGGTGAACTGGTGACGCATATTTTATAGGAGCTTCACTGTACTGAGCTGGGAATTGGAATGTTTGTTTGTGAAGTAACTATAAAAATAACTGCCTCCGTGGTCGAGTGGTTTAAGCGTTTGCCTTGAGACCTGGTGGTCGTGGGTTCGATTCCCACGGGAAGCATACTTTGTATAGTTTTTTCCAGTTTGGCTAGGACATTGCAGGCTTGAATCGCCTGATTGTCTGATAAAAAGTTTGTCCGTGCTTCAGCGCCAATAAATTAAGAAGTAAAAGTGTGCTACAAAATTATTAATAATTTCGGCTGTACGTTAATATGCCAGTCACAGTCAGTTTCTATTTTATACATACTTACATCTAAAATACAAAAATACCTGAAGAGCCTGGAATTTAGTTTTTTTTTAATATTATTGATAGGCACGCGTTTTACATTAATAGTGTAAATTAATGTTTTTTCTTTTGTTGTACGATGACACAAAGTTACCGGCGTAAACACATAACTCGTGAATTCTTATTTGACAGTAAGATGTTTAGAATTGACGCACTTGTGTTACAATCACGTTTGAATTGTTTATTTATGTTGTGATGTGATAAAATTATGTTATGTTTGGAAAGTTTTCCCTTAGGTACATGCGTCTTAGTTATATTTCCATCATAAACACTTGGAACTATGGTTGGAACTAAACATGCCCACTTCAAACTGATTGCTAAAGTCAATAAAAGCTTGACAATCTTTAACTACCACTATAGATATTATGCAAACAAATAACAATACAGTGGTTAAAAGCTGCGACTTTGTAATAGATCTAAAGCCATATAATAACCTTGTCTATTTAAGTATGTGTATTAATATCACAAAAACAACTATCAATAGAAACATTTAAGATGTACGCGAACTTTAAACAGCTTGACACGTGGTGAGTGCATTCTGATACCTACCTAATGACTCATAAAGTCAAGGACATGACTTTATGAGTCAGTGTGTCATCGTTAGTGTGCCATATAAATTGTTTGAATATAACTTCAAAACTCTTAAGGAACGAAATATGTCAAAACTTTTTTTTCCAATCCAATAAATATTCCAAAAATTTAATCAATCAATTAAGCATATCGCAGTCCTGTACTGGACATAGGCCTCCCCCAAGTGAAACCACAACACGCTCCTGGTTCCTCATCCATCTGTCCCAGCCACCTTTTACAGGTCGTCAATCCACCTAGCTAGACGGCGTCTCCTATGATGTCTGGCTCTACTCTACCAGTTCATTGCTGTTCTACAAAATTTTGTGATCATCATCTCCCACTGCCCGTCCTCACCCAGTGTCATCATAGGCTTGAGCATAGGCCACTCTTTTCTCGTGCCAGTCCCCACGTGGTTATCAGTTCATTGATGTTCTAAAAAATTTTGTGATCATCATCCTCCATCATCTGCCCGTTTTCGCCCAGTGTTATCATAGGCCTGAGTATAGGTCACTCTTTTCTCGTGTCAATCCGCACGCTCCCGTGCCAACTTCACTCAGGCTCTAGCCAGGTTGATAACAACTACATTCTAGAATAGTTACCGTGAATTGGAACTAGTGGTAGAGTGATCTTTTTTTTCTCATCATCGTCATTATCATATTAGCCGAAAGACGTCCACTGCTGGACATAGGCCTCGCTGCGCGTGTCGCCACAACAACCGGTCCTGTGTGTGGGTCCTGGGTGGACCGATGACCCTCACCAGGTCATCGGTCCACCTTGTGGGAGGCCTTCCAACGCTGCGTCTTCCGGTACGCGGTCGCCACCCCAGAACTTTTCGGCCCCATCGACCATCTGTTCTGCGAGCAATGTGCCCTGCCCACTGCCACTTCAATTTGGCGATTAATTTTTTTGAATCTATTCTAATTACCTGTAGCTATTTTCAATAAATATTTCTTATTCTTTATTAAATATCAATCAGTCATAATTACATATCAATGTAACTCCTAGACTGCGTGTCAACTACCGTATGACAAAGTGACGTAAACGTCAAATCACTTTTTCACCTCGAAAAGTCAAATAGTCACACTACAAGGCGTATTAAACAATTAAGCTATTTAAATGGTGTTACATTCAAATCATAATAATTAAAATGAAGTAGCTAGTTCCGGCACTAAGCCGTTTGATATTTAACAGTACAGATCTAAATTACATCCGGAAACGACAAAACTTTTTTATTTATTTATTATTGATAATCATGTGTTGTTTATTACATACCGGTTACTAGGAACGTTATGTATAGCTAATGGTGGTTGTTGTATTTGCTGACCATTTATGTACGAGCTCTGTACAAAAGTTTATTGCTTTCTGCGTGGAATCCCGTTATATTTGCATTGAAGTCATCATACGTTGAAGAACTTAAGTTGAAAGGTGAAAGGACTGGAAAGGAAGCTTGTATTTTATGTGTCAGGCACAAAACTAGACTTAGGTACAGATGGCGTGACCATGAAACGTGTTCTGCTTTTTCAGAACACTTTCCTTATTTTTAAGTATTATTAAATCTCTGTTTATCTTCATGGAAATAGTTGGGTACTGACCTCAACAATAGATACCAGACAAGGTTAATAATTTTAATGAAAGCCATCTTTTCCTCAATAGGTTTATCATTTTCGCTCTGTTTTCATTTTTACTATTCGTACGAGTATATAATCCAATTGAGTCATGAATTTTTATTTATTCAAAGCAAACAGTCTTCTTTTCTCGGTATTATTTTTTATTTAGTTTTACGATATTAAAACCGGGAAACGCAACTGTTTCGCAATAAAAAGTATAACATGGAAACGCTATCAAATTAAAACAGAGATTTTCCATAATTACTTTGCATCACAGTTTGAACTGACAAAAAAATCAATAAAGCTAGACCAACAACACCTACCTACATATTATTATAACTCCCACCTTACAGTTAGGAATGAGATAAATACTAACACTTTTCCTGACAGTCCGACGGAAATCCACTTGTACAGACTGTCAAATTTTCCCAATCAACCTTTAACCTTTGATAATCTTTTAAAGAAATTTGACATATTGTTGTAGCTTGATGTATATTTTGCAGTCAAAATTCTTAACCAGTCAAAAGTACTTTTGACTGATTAACACCTGTCCTAAGATAGGTCGACGGAGCCCCGCTTCGCGGGGCTCCTATTTCTGGGTGGTTTAAAAAAAAATAACCACGAAGGCTAAGGCGGGTGCTCCGCTCCTTGAGCGAAGCGGAGCGGAGCTCCCGCCTTAGCCTTCTAACCTAACCTATCCGAGTCGGGGTACTCTGAGTCGGGGTGTTAATCATAGTGACGTTTTTAACTCTACTCGCAAAATCAGTCAAAAGTACTTTTGACTGATTTTGCTAGTCAATAGTACTTTTGACTGGTTAAGAGTTTTGACTGCAACATATACATGTCGTCTTAACAAGATTGACCTAGGATAAATGTTAGGAAGTGGCCGTTTGTCCGTCATTTTCCTCTTGACTGTCGGAGGATCGTACTAATAGTTTTACTGGATGTGACACGAACACGAGTTATGGAAAACGACACCATTTTATGTTACAGACCGGGATGGGTACTTCTATAGTGAAAACAAGAGCTATATTCGACGTTTCAATATTTCCGCCACAAAATAAATAAAATTGGTTTGAGTTGGTAAGCTTGTAAAGAATTTCATTAATCATTGCTAATACTATAATTACCATCTCCAGTGTTATTTCCATACGCTTTACTGATTAAATAATTATCAGAATTTCATTATTTTAAGTTAAAGTAAGTAATAAAATATGTAACTTCAAGAATATTACTTTTTAGTTATGACTAGGTACATACCTTCTGATTTTATGTTGGTTGTCATGAAAATCGTATCCAAACCAAGTGGATCACCAAGAAAACTAATTATAAAGGCACTGTACTCAATTATAGTTTTATTGACAATTCCATGTGCTAATATGTCAATGTAATTTTCGAATGTTCGAGTCTTCAAGCGTCGACCGCGCCCAAGGCGAGAGGGGTTACAGCTAACGAATATTAAGTTGTACTTACATAAATTTTATTTGAGTACGTATTAGACCAGCTTTAGAAACGTTGCGATACACGTTAATACAGGTTCGTTGGCAATTTTTCAGAAAGTGAAAGTCCCGACTCATGAAAATGCAAAAACTTTAAATATAGGCCTAACTCTCAGACGGGGCCCGCCAGGGCCAGAGCCTGCCAGGGTCACGGACTATGTTCGAAAGAGTTACCGCGGCCCTGGAAAGTAAAAGGCACTAGGAGGGTGGGTGTTAGTCAGTAAAAGTCTGACATGTGTATATTCATAGGTACGTGTTTTCACCTCCTGAAATATTACCAGTGCATGTGGAAAAATAAACAAGGTAAAGCTCTATCTTTCTTTATTGACATGATGTTGCATTATAGTTAGGCTACAATCGAATTTCACGTACAATAATATCACACTTCTTCTACTGAACTTTTTGTAAGTAGCCGATATTATTTTCATGGCTTCCTATAGCTCGTCAAATTTTCACTCCATACAGTACAACCAAAGTTCAAACTCCTAATCTAATCCATTAAGTCATGTACAGTGTTACTTCCTCTATATAGTTTATAGCTTATCATTCGTGTGGAACATGGCCATAACATGCTTACTTCTTCTTCAACATAAATTGTTTGTAGGTTAACCGATACGACTTCCATTAAAGCCTCCTATTATTATACCTTGTCTAATTAACACTTCATGCTAAAAAGCATAGTCCAAACCCCCTAAACTAATCTCGTCACCTGTCAAAGTGGCCAATTAGTGACCACTTAATCATGTACAGAGTTTCTTCCTCTATATTGTTCATTGCTTGTCTGTTGTGTAGTACATGACTATAACATGCTTACTTCTTCTTCAATAAAACTTTTTTGCAGATTAGCTTAAACAACTTTCGTTAAAGCCACTTACAGCTTGTCTAATTTATACACCCTGCTAACAACCATAATTCAAAACTCCTAATCTATCTCGTCACCAGTCAAGGTGGTTTTATTAGTGACCACTTAGTCATGTACAGTGTTACTTCCTCTATTTTGTATATGTAAAGCTTGTCATTCGTGCATTACATGGCCGTAACATTGTTTACGATCGATAATTAAGAGGTTATCGTTTTATTATAATGTACGATATGTCAGTCATTGTTTATTTGCTGTTTTACATAAAGTTTCCGATGACATTAATTGGTGACGTACGCTGGTGTAGATTATTCTTGGAGTAATAAAAATGATTTACTTAACTCATATTTATATTGAACTAGTTTCCGCCAGATGCCTCGATGACTTGGTAAAATAGTATTCTATGTTACATTACAATCTCTCGAAAAATAATAATAAATTATTTGTTGTATCAAGTTCAAGGCATGTTTTATATGAAATGCCCTGGCTCCTGAAAAAGCCTATAAACTGTTTTAAAGGAGGCAGTGCATTTCCCACTGTGGATACAATTCCGACACATTAAAACATAGTAATAGATCATAATTAACATTAAAACCGAACATTGTTAAAAGTTTAAATCAAAAGTTAAAATCGGAAAATTAAGTCAATAGTTAAATTAAAATCAAAATCGTAACCAAACATAAAAACAATGTCAATAATCAAAAAAAATTATCAGAATTAAAATTAAAACCAACAAAAATGTCCAAAATTAAAATCATTACCAAAAATCAGAAAACAATGACAGAAATTTTAAGATTAATATTAAAATCATTAAGTAGGTACCAAAAACAAGAATGTCAGAAAATATCTCGAATTCAGTATGATTAGTGACAATCGTGATTATACTACCTCAGTAACCAGTAGGCACATCTCACCAAAGCTTAGATAGTTCTGAGGGCTTAGTGCGAGTTTTGTAACATACCCGATTGCTTAAACATAAACGCTCGCTTTGCTCAAATTGTATGGGAAAAAGGTTTTCGTTATTGTCACCAGGCGGCGCTTATTCAGTTTCAATACAAATTGACGTTTACGCTTACGCGGTCGAGAACGTTGAAAAACAACTGAAAAACAAACACGGAAGTTCCCTGAAGAAAATCTCAATAGAATATTTATAAGCGTAAAGACTACATGTGAACAATACGTCGTCAAGCGCCTGAAGTCCGATAGTTCCACTAATCAAAGACAGATGGCACTACTTATTACTGTTCATTATTTGAGTTTCTGCCCTGTGGTGTTTCGGTTTGTGTATCCATTTGTATAGTGTGATGAATGAAATGTTATTTTGGGAATTTTAATTGTCTTCCCCTTTTAACTCGTCGGTTACACTTACATCGTCATATACCTAAGTGTTAAACAAATGATATTTAAAAAAAAAAGATCAACATGTCAAGAATATTTGAAATTTTACCCTTAAACTGAACGACCCTTTATATGTATACCTGCATAGTTTTAAGCTGAGCTTATTAATACTCTTTTCATCAGAGTGGCATAACCACAAATTGATACGTGCCCTCTCCACATACACATCTCACGACAGTCAAGGCCCAAGGCCCTTTCAATGGGCCGTACGAACGCACTTGACCTTAGTAAAGGATTTCACTAATAGGTATACGTGAGTTATGATATAACTGATAGAGTTTTTTATAGTTTTCTATAATAACTCTATCAGTCTATCTATCAGTACAGTTTTAGAACTGTACCGTTTTAAATATGTAAGTACCTCCTAGCTAAATTTCTCGCGAATTGGCTTTAATGGCTCTTATCTTACAGAAATCGTACATTGATTGACATAATAGCCAATGACAAAAACCACGAGAAAAAAACCGTTATCACATAAATATTTCCAGGGTATATTTAAATAGGGTTGGTCCCTATAAAAATATAAAGCAACAAAACTATACTTATATTTATTTACGTTGTACGAGACCTACGTTTAATCTCACCGTAATGCTACATACTTTAACCATCGAAGTGACGAAACCACAAAACGATACGTGCCCCGCTCCCCATAAACCACTCACGAGTCACAACAGTCAAGGTCCAAGGCCCTTTCAATGGGCCGGCTGTACGATCGCACCTGACCTTAGCGAAGGATGTCACTAATAAGGTCGTTGTACTTCCTTGTAGGATGTCCCCGCTCAATACATTGACTCACATAGTGTTAAATCCGTTTAACTAATCGCCTTTCTCTAATTTCCACACAACAGAGTGGTAGGAAGTTCTTAGTAGCAGCACCGGAGTTTGAATTTGTGATCGGCTAATGGCAATTGGCTTTCCTTGCTTAATAAAACCAGCCCAGTACTATTCTACTATTGGGCAAAGGTATCTCTCTTCTCAAACAAAGAAGGCACTAGCAGTAATCACCACGTTTGCTTAAAGCAAGTTGATCCTTTACATAATATTTATAGACAGTTTATAGCTTGAAGAGATTGAAAAATATTTTCTTTCCTCATCATCATCTGCCTAGCCTTTTTCCACCTTTATTGGAGTCGGCTTCCAGTCAAACCGAAACATTTCATTCAACTGAATACCAGTATTTTACGTGGAGCGGGTGCCTACCAGACTTCCTGAACCCTTTAATTGGGTAACACTACACACTACTTCTTATTCTCTTTCCTAACTACATTTTTTTTTAATTCAGATGTGATACAGGTTTAACGTTGTAATTTAGCACTTTAAAATAAACCAGTGATTAAACGTTCGTTATACCAACGCTCGCACCTGACCGCTATTGTTAGATTCTGGGTATCATTGTTCCCAGCATATTCATTGCAATCAACAGACATTAAAAATAACAGATCATTCTGATAGTGATTCAAATACAAACGAACTCCTACCGGTTTCAAATGTGAAGGCACTTTTATTATAATTTGATAATTAAGCTTAATTATTGTTTTGGGTTTCAGTTCCTAAGAAGCTAATAAAGTCAGACCAATTTGGCAATTAGAACTATTTTATGCAGTGACACTGTATTATTAAGTATTTTAAAAATGATTTTGATTTCTAATAATAGCTTTTAATAGGTACTTACGATGGTCGAGAGGTCGCAGTCCTATTAGATGGTCTGACCGAATCCGTCCAACACTCAACATCAAGCTGCATGACGCGCTTCATGATGCCAAGGACAGACACTGGTGGAGAGACATTATAAGCAGAAATGGACCACTTATCGGGGGACTCACGACCCTCAGCAATTAGGAGTACGACGCGAGGAGAGGGAGGAGGAGGCATAGGTATTTAGCTACTTTTATTCTTATTAAATGATTTCCTAGACTCGATCCTTGTTCATAACTTCATACAAGTCTAGTACCTACCTACAAAACGCAACTTGTAGAACAAACGACGATCGCTCGAGGGGAGTATCGCAATAATCACGAGGCACGACAGACAAATTGGAGAACGTATTATTATAAATAAACTGTGGCTGCTGCCAGGCTTCCTGGTATAGTTTATTTTACCTTTGATAACATGAACATAGCTAGCTAGGTACAGTCGGCTGCAAGCCAGTGGCAGCACAACCAGTATAAGCTGGCCTTTAATTCTATTGAAACTCCGTCTTGCCTGCGCTAGACCAGCTCGAGGTAAAAGTGTCACTACGTGTTAGCGACTGTGATAAGCAGGCCTTGCAATGCCTTGGTACTTGGTATCACCCTAACACCTTCAACAACATTTCAACTTTAATTTAAGATTGTAGGATTCGTGCAATTTCTTAAAGAAAATAGGTATAAAACAACGTTTTTGAGACAAGTAAGATTGGTCCTAGACTTGGCAATATAGCTAAGCAGCTCTATCCTCCGCATTCCGCTCAAGATTGGCTAATTACACTGCCCGCAAACCAGTTTATAACCATCTACTAGAAAAATGTCTCCAGTTATCTGTCACGAAGGAGAAATCAGGCTAGTAATTAGCAACGACTTGGTGCATACAAGTTTGACACGTAGGCAAGCTTGTAGGTAGGGCTGCCTATTTGCCATGTTGGAATTTCGTTGCCGAGATTTTAAGGATCTCTGAATAGTAGAAACTAAAAGTCGAAGTGTTAGTCAAATAGATTGTCAATTCATTAAATTTTAAGACCTTGGTATATGGTTGGTACTTTGAATGTAAACAAAGCAAAAGAATTAAGGGTTGGAGGTGGCGTTGCCGCAGCAATGTCAATGGGAAAGTGTCTAAAAACTCTGGCAACATTGTAATTCTCCCAATTCAACTAATTTGCAACATTCACATTCGCATGTCAGTCGCAAACTGTCAAAAATATATGAAAATTGAGGCTTTTTTGACTGATTACGACTGATACACGAATTAGAACGTTGCTTAAAAATAGTAGAATTGACCCTCAGGAGAAAAGAGACGGAGCTATACAGGACGTATAGCTCCGTCTCTTTCCCACTGGAAGTTATATTAAAGTAATACCGCTTTAAGAGTTGGTGGTTAGGCCCCTGGTCATCTGAAGAGTCCACAAACTTCTTGCTGAGTCGTTGCTTGTTGTTATTTTGTCAAAGCTGACCCGCAGGAATTTTGTTTGTATTAGTGATGACAGAACAATATGATGTTATGAATCTGGGCAGTAATTTTTTTAAATAGGTTTATGTAAATAGCTTCCTCTAGTTCATTACACTGTTGAGTTTTGTCTCAGTTAGTTATGGTAGCGTTTCTTATTTCTAGGAACACTTGCAAAGAAGAACTTTTAACTGCAGGAAGTTGAAAATAAGCATGACTTGTCAAGCACCTGAGTGGTGCTTTAAATTCCGCTTGCACAATATGTTAGAATAATGGCATACCTCGCCTCTCTATTCCTCATTGCTGTTATGTATAGTATTTTTTTCTTAAGTAATCTCTAGGTAAACATTTACGTTAATTATTGCGCTATTTGAATGTTGCAACACTGAATAAAGCATCCGATGGATGAAGCTTATGAAAGACAGGTCCGTCAATGTGGCGTCGTTAGGAAACAAATGTCCAGCAATGGACCTCTGTCGACTGAAATTATGATGCTAAAGAATTTTATTTTTCTCTAACTCCGAGGAACCAAAAATATAATTTACTTGTTTTTTCTAAACACAAGAATAAAGGTTTAAGCCAACAATAAGACCGGTCAGACAATGGAACTACATGTTTAACTATTTGATTAATATTCAAAATGCACATGTGCTCATTTATCGTAACAACTGCACAATTATGTAAAGTGAATGGTGCTGGAAACTCTATTTTGTCACGTTTTAGCAACTTTATTTGAAATAAGTATTTTTCTTGTATGTTTAAAAGTTTCCTAACTTAAAGTTAGTGGGTCAACTAGACTAGTCTGGTAGTGCATTAACTAGTTTTCCTGTTAACAGAACTAGTATTTCAGAGAACAAAGCTTGAGATGTGACAAAACAAGTAACTGGACTATGTACGTTTTACGCAATAAATATATCATTTGTCCATTTTTTTTAAATGATATTTGGTGGTGGGTTATCCTTAAATATTCATTACTTGTTGTAACATTATGAGTGTCTTCACTAACGAAGATTTTAAATACATATGTATAGGAAATGAAAAATACTGTTTTCTTGTTTAGTTCAGTGCAGAAGAAAGGTGATGTATTAAAAACAAAAGCAAGCAGCTCTTTGTATAGCTCCCCCGCAACAACTGGACAACACTTCCTATGGAGTTATTTTAATTAATCATCTTTTTTCTACGTTATTATTTCCAAAATAATTTGTATGACAAGTGGTTCTCAGTGCGGTATATTTTAATCTGTTAACAAGTTTAGATTTTAATGGTTTTCCCTAGTACAAGAGTAACAACACTCAGTCAACCTTATCTTTATTATGATAGATAATGCGGAAGTTTTTTTTTGTTGCCCTGAGATATAAAAGTACATGCGAAACATACTTGCAAGTACTATACTAAATAGGTACACCACTTCTTAGAACCTTATACAAGGTGAATTCTTACACAGAGAAAATCTTGGCAAATACTTGCGTCATGTTTTGAGAGGTGACAAAGTTCATAGGACATGGAACAGTAAATATTATTTGTGTCAAGCCGTACTCTTAAGTATTTTAAATATTCATTTAAATGCTTATGGCATTATAAGTTCACCAGTGTACCTTCTCTTGTGTTCCATAAAGTTTTAATAAATAAATCATCTTATTCAAAACCGTAAAATTGCAGTAAGTTGCTGGTAAATGGTATCTAGTTCATTGAAAAGTACATTACACAAAAAGAAAATCCAGGGTAATTTAAAGTATGACCAAGCCGCAACACTATTATCCTTTCCAAAATACTAAAATGCTGCATTTCATTTGATTATATCGGTACTAGTAGCAACAAACGGTACTAAAACGTTGCACGTTTGCGCATAACAGGGACTTACATCGTGTGCTGCATACTCCGACATTTACACTAAGTGTAATATCTTGAAAACTTGGCAGATCATCGTTGATGTGTTAGCCAATGCCAGATAACTTTGATAAAGTGGAAGAATCTAATGGGAGCAAAAACATTAAAAAAAGATTGTGAGGAGTTGAACTTAACTTCAAAAAAAATCAAAAGTCATTTAAATTATTCAGAAGCTGCAATTCAGGAACATTTAAATGTCAAAATATGTATGTGAAGACAGTTTTCCAAAACAACCCGCCCGTCACCACTTCTTAGTACAAGCTGGGAAGAAAAAGTGGCGCAACAAACTCCCCCCAGCAACACATCTATCTGGTTCAAAATTATGTATTGCCTGGACTGAATCCATTTTCTTGGAACAATATTTTTAAATAATCAGAATTCTTAGATATTCCATTCGTATAATAATATCAGAAATAGTACGCATTCAATCTAAACACTAAGAACCGTTAGCCCAATTACCATTCTCGTTTAGTTTCAGTCTTGGACATAACACTGTATACTATGTTGGCACCAAAACTAAAATGCTTGGAGTCTTACTAACGGTTTTCGATACAATGTCACTTTGATATAAAGTAAGTGCTGAGTTTGAGTGTATGCATTAAACGAGGGCCCATCTTATGTAGTAATGCATCAATGAGAATATATAATACATAGATTGGTCAACAAAACATTTAGTTTTTTAAATATTTTAAAACATTAGATTAATGTTTTTTTTAAATGTTTAAAACATTATTTTAACGTTTTTTAAATATTTTAAAATTTTAAAATTGAAACATTTAATTAATATAAAAAGCTCATCAAACGTCTCACAAAAGAATACCAAGATATTTAAGCGCAATAAATAACACCTTTATGTTTTCTACACCAAAATCTGGTTTGGCAAAAATGTAAAACAACTTGATACAAAAACTGGAATTGGTTGAGAGAAGAATTCCTTGGCTTAAAATAAACATAAACACAAAAAGCCATATTAAAAATAGAAACGTAGCTGTCAAATCAACGTCCAAAAAAAACCATAGATAATATTTTCATCTCGACAAGTGGTAGAGCTACAACACCATCACTAAGTATAGTATTAGCAATTGAAATCAGCGATCGTGTTTAGTTTACATTGAGCAATGGGGTAGGTCAGACATGCTAGTTGATTTAATTTGATCGAACAGCTTATAAGTAAGCTAGTAAGATTAGTGACAGGCATAATTTTAATACTAGAAATAAGAACAAATTAGATCAACCCCGATTCAGATTGGCTAAAGTACACACTTCTTTTATGGGGTACTGTGTTAAATTTTATAATAAAATACCATATGATATTCTCGGACTGAATGAGAGAAAATTTAAAACATGCATTAAACGCACACTATGTAGACAGGCATATTATAAACTGGAAGATTATATCCTTGATAAAAATGCTTGGCTAAATGCCGGTCCTGCTCCACAGCCTCAGCCGCTTGGTTCCACTAGTTAGGATTTTATATATGGAGGAGATGCTCACCCTTTTTTATTTTACTTTTTACGTTTAATAATAATAATATTCCACATTTCTATAATGTTTGGAATACACTTTTACTTTTCTGTTCTTACCAATTGATATTTATAGTTTTATATAAAGTAGAAGCATTTTTTATTTTGGAATCCTGTAAATGTGAGGACCATGGAGCCTTTTTATGTTAATAGATGGTTTCCTTGTTTGACATGAATGAGCAGGGGCAGTTGAGGGTTTGTCATGCTCACTCGAATGTCTCGCTGATGGTGGCGCGTGTATCGGATCATTCGGTTCCCTTCAAAATGGTTGAGCTGAATGGTGCTGATGCACGCGTCATGTTCGTGAACGGGCGCCATCAGTGGAGACTGGTCATCTCTTAGCTGTCGCTGGCTTATTTCAATAGTTTATTTGATACTTAGAATTCTTTTTTTTTTCTCTTCCTTTACATTGTTCTCACATATAGAAGCAACAAAGATAATGTAACCAGGATTATTGTAAATCATAAAATGGTTTAAAAGAGTGTCCATGGAGTTTCTTGCACGTTCTTCTCCATAGAGATCTACGCTTTGGAACGTGTAAATAGCTTCATGTTTTTGACTGACTGACTCTGACAATTCAAAAGTACCTGTAAATGGTTTATTTGAAATAAATGCTTTGACTTTGACTTTGACTTTGACTATACGACCAACATTGTAATGAGATCCATATGTTTATTAAAATGTTGGGTGAGGCGTGCATTCGTTTTATATTCCTTTTAAATCTGTAATGAATTTTTCTGGGGATTTTGATAATTTTAAATGGGAAAATATGAAGATTTGTGTGCCATTGCCCATGTGTTTATTTTTTACTGGATATAGTAACTTTCTAATTAAGGAAATGTTCGATGCATGTCATAAAACAATCGTCTACGTCTAGCTAGGCATCCTGCGGGTCTGCGGACGGCGAGCGTTGGGCCCAGGTCGACGGCGCGTTGTGTTCCACGCGCGCCTCAAAGAGATGTCAGCATAGGAGAAGGGGCCCGTTAGGGCCAGAGCCTGCCAGGGTTGCGGATTTTGTTCGAAAGAGTTACCGCGGCCCTAGAAAGCAAAAGGCACTACGAGGAGCACGGAAGGGTTTTAGTCAGTAAGAGCCTGACACTCTCTCCCGCTCCACCCAGAGCGAAAGAGGTCATTTGATGATTTCTCATTCTTAAAATAAAACCTAGACATCCTATTCGAAGTAGCACTAAAAGCTCCTCTTCCTCTCTCTTTCAATTGGATTTCAGGTACTAGTCTTGACTTAAATCCTTTAATACGTAGGTACGCTGGATAAGTAAAGTGCAATGTTAAAGTAAAATGCACTCACTTAGAGTGAGAATTCGATTTTTAAAACCAACCAACGCAGCGTGCGTTTATTGCCAGATAAATGTGTTTAAATTAAGATCACTTACTTACACATAAAATATCCATTAAAGAAGATACCTGCATCAAAGTCATTAAACATGCACAGATAAAATCTGAAGCTACTGATATAGGTTAGATTATACATTTCATAATTAAAATACACCTACACTGTACTTTTTACATAATATAGCTGAGTGCCGTAATGGAAAATTAATATTACCGGCGTATGGTAACATTATGTCAGAGCAGTCGAAATATCTCATACTTCGTGCGTAACTTATGTCATGAAAGCATGATCATGCATAGTAAGGAAAGTACGAGTCGATTTCTACATATTGTAATCACTCACTAAAGATGCAAATGAAAACAGAAACATGACATCTCTAGTGCCGCTTGCAATTCTGGTAGCTCCATGCATAGATGCACTGCCAAACATAATGTGATTTTCTTACCAACTGGGTAGGTATTTGAGAAGAACCAGCTATCTATCCAGTTTAGTACACTCTTGTAAGATTATAGCATTTAAGCCTCAAAAAAGGAGCAGTTAGCTTATGTTTTATTGCAAAATATACATTCATCCTTGAGTCACAATGATCACGTAATGCTAATCATTAAAATTATTAACTAAATATAACTACGTTTAAAACTAAAATACCCAGAAAATATTCCGTAATTACATACCACAAAAAAAACTGCATCAAACAATACAGTTAGTACTACTTTCTGCTATCTGCGCATCATCTATGATTGATGAGGTCCCGTTGAAAAATATTTACTATCTTTAAAAAAAAAACAAGCAAATCTAATCTCCTGCCAGTTCGCGATTCATAACGACGTTTAAATGCGTGTTTGCGAATAAATCCGTCAAGGCACCGTTATGGGCCCATAGATGTATGTATGTTCGCACGTCATAAATAAACGGTTGATGTGATCAAGACTTAATTGGAGGTGTAAATATTTAGTAGAAGCCATTATATCTGACATTGGATTAGTGTCTACCAAATTGAGGGTTATAAAATTCACAATCGTATTTTTTTTGTAGTTTTTTTTACAGTTACGTTTGTTTACGGTCATTAACGTTATTGAACGATTAGTTAGGACTACATAAGGAATACGGCTTGCAAGAATACCGGCTAATGTATTGAGATGGGTCATGGTTCGGTCTGTAGATTTTAGACTCGATTAATTAAATTAAAATTATGTCTATAAATAAATTATTGTCAACATTTAATTCTTTTGGCATTCAACGTGGCAATGCTGCCAGTATTCTGGGCACTTTTTTCATTGACAGCGATATTGACGAAGTTTTTGTTGTTCAATTAATTAATTCACTGTCCCCTTTTTATATGCGCTAATTCATAATTTATTAGATACTATATCCATTGCAGATAATTAAAGGAAATAAAATTAATTATTTCTGTTAATTCTCAACTATTAATAATATAATATATTCTCTTTGCATACAAACATCCTCATTTTGAGAAAGATAATGTCAGCGACAATTAAGAGTAAAATATTGTTTCAAACGTAGCAGTGTTTTATAAACTATCACTTTTTCCCATTACATCGATCACGTTTTGCACGATTTTCTCTATCTTGATTACTTTACTATTTCCTCGGCCAAGTTGGGCATGAAACAGGTGCACTGAAATTAAACCTCGACTGTTAGTCAAAGTTAAAGGTCTGTGCGTCATCATCACCGTCCTATTCTCTTAGGTAAATACAAACCATCTATCTTTACTTCGATTTACCCAAACTCATCCATTTTTTTTATGGATGGGAAATCATAAAATGACTCCTTCCGCTCTGGAGCAGGAGGTAATGTCAGACTCTTACTGACTAAAACCTATCCGTGCTCCTCCTAGTGTCCTTTGCGTTCCAGGGCCGCGGTGACTCTTTCGATCAAAATCCGCAACAAACATAAGTTTGTTGCGGATTTAGCATAGCTAGTATATTTTGTTACAAAACGAAGACTTACCGTCAAAACTCAACAGCGCAGTAAAAATTGCAATAAAAAACACATTTAAGTAAGCACTTTCGTACTTCACAAAACCTGCTCAATGCTCATTGCGTGCGCGGTGTGCGTACACGCATAATTTGCAAACATTTTTATTTGCATTACGCAACTTTACGCCATGATAAACTAGACAAATATTACGACACACCATTTTGCTTAAAACCCGTTTATTCATACCAACATGGTTTTTTTTGCAAGAATTCTTTCCAATTATAAAATTATGTAATGGAATATTTAACATAAACGCTATGTAGTTTTGCCTGCTGTCCTAATTGTTTGTTGCTCGGAACTTGTTCGTTTGTACCGAACCTCATGAATTATACAAGAGTGAAGTTTAGGGTAACATTGTGTGAGATCCATACAGAAAATTCTTGATAAGGTTTGTGATCAATTCATTACTCAAAATGTTACATAAAAACTTAACTGCTATGTAATTTCATGCTCTTTTGTGTTGTACGATGTATAATAAAGTACCGTCAAGCATTTGTACTAAAATCTCTGATTGTTTACATTAAATTAAATATTTATAAATAAAAGTCACGGTTATAATGGTCGCGTTTTTTCAGTGGTATTTGAATAGCTAAAATGAGGACGGTGGGGTTTAAAAAATAACTCCGATCCTTGTTCGAGCCAGCCCGCGCCACTAAGCGCGCTAAAAAAGGACGTAAAAAATAACTTCTTACTGCAAATATGCGCAGCGAAACATCTTCGTTAAATGTCTTAAATTCGTCCCTAAATAATCTTAGTTCGATCCAGCCCGTCCCTAGCTGTCCTCCCCCCAGCGCCCTAAGCCGAAGCCCGTACCCACAGAGCCGTACCTTAGCGTTTAGTCGCTTAGTTTGTAAGACTTATAAGCCCTGGCTGGAGGCTTTAATATTTAAATTAAAGCCGCCACAGGCAAGACCGGGTAAGCTGCCGACAACCTTCCAGGTTGACCTGTGAGAGGCCACTAATATTAAAAATATATATATTGTAGGTACTTACTGGGTTTATCCCTAGTGCGGAAAACAAGGACGTAAAAAGAGAACTTCTTACTGCAAATATGCGCAGCGAAACATCTTCGGTAAATGTTAAAAAATTGAAAGTAGCATTACCAGTTTAAAAAAACTAAAACTAAGAAACAATTATTTATTAGGTACCTATCTGTTTATATACAAGTGTTTTCTTAAACAAGTTTAAATTGCACCCTTTACACAACTTGTAGAACTCGTCTTTCCTGAATTTTTGTGGTGTATTGACCGACATTTAAGGCCTACGCAGACCGGGACGGCATGGCAAGGGATTTGGCCGTGAGTCAGCGCACACTGACCGCTTAGATACCGCGGCATTCCAGCACTTTGCCACGGCATGCCACACCCAGCAGTATATCACTACGAGCGCCGGAGTCCGTGGCATGCCGTTACCTACTGCAGTATGCCACGGCATCCCGCCACGGGAGCCTGTGGCGCGTCTTTTAATGCCGTGCGATAAAATCCCTTTCAATGCCAGGGCATCATTTTAAAGCATAGTAATTTATGTCGTATTTCTGTAACAGTACGGTTGAATGTCCATTAGTAAAAATTAAAATCCCTTGCCATGCCGTCCCGGTCTGCGTAGGCCCTTAGCGGTGTTTAAACAAGAAAGATGGTCGATTGACCAAGTCTTGATATTCGTGGTATGCGTTCACTAAATTCGCGGAACCATCGTCGGTAGTAGTGAAAGTAATGTCTCGATTATACAGGGTTACTGGTAATTCGACGTATATCCGTCAGGGGCTGATAAGGGGGCCAAAATGCAACAAATTGAACCCCCCATATGTATGGCCGAAATTCAATAGTTTTCGAGATATTTGAATTTTAAGGGTTTTTCGAAATTTACCCAAAATTTGACATTTAATTCCAAATAAAAGAACCCACATACCCATTCAAGGGTACCATTAAAAATGATGTTGTAGCTGGCACTTCAATTAAGCTATGGGCATAATTAAAACTACTTAATTTAACAAAATAATTAAAATAATGACCGAAGTAAGAATAATATCTTACCAATATTTTCATTTTACGCTTCAAAAATGTTGTCTCGTCAAAAAAAATTCTATAACATTAATCGTACAAATAACTAAAACAACTTGCCTATTCTGTAGGCTTTCCAAAAAGGTATAAAAGTCAATTTTAAAATACATAATTCGTGGCATGGCATGTGTTTGAACCGGCGCGGGGAGAGAAATCATCTGTGTTCTTAGTTTATCATCCTCGCTAAAACAACCGATTTTACTGGCGAAATTCTTCCTGATGGGGCGAGGTGTGCGGGTACTCCCCTACACGGCGTTTGCTGCGCTCGCGTCGCCTTCCTTAGTACAGTTCGCGTCAAATAACTATGCCCCTCTGAAGTTAGCCATTTGCAAAGATCGCGTAGGTGCAGTCACGTAGACGGGAGCAAGCGGGACGCAAGCATGCATCGAACGTAAACGAGCGACTGAGACATAAAATCGCGCCGTCATAATCTCCGCCCCGCGCATGCGCAGTTGCAGTTTGTTCATAATTTTGACTACTACGCAGCCACTCGTAGCGAACTTCAGAGGGGCACAGTTATTTGACACGAACTGTAAAAAACGAACAAACTGCAAGCTGCTACTTCGGTCATTATTTTAATTATTTTGTTAAATTAAGTAGTTTTAATTATGCCCATAGCTTAATTGAAGTGCCAGCTACAACATCATTTTTAATGGTACCCTTGAATGGGTATGTGGGTTCTTTTATTTGGAATTAAATGTCAAATTTTGGGTAAATTTCGAAAAACCCTTAAAATTCAAATATCTCGAAAACTATTGAATTTCGGCCATACATATGGGGGGTTCAATTTGTTGCATTTTGGCCCCCTTATCAGCCCTTGACGGATATACGTCGAATTACCAGTAACCCTGTATATCAACACTTCAACACGCAAATTGCACTTAAGACCTACTTTTATATTACAAATTGTTGTTATTATAGCTCTTTTCTGCAATCGTTTAATTTAAAATACTTCTCAAAGCAAAAACATTTTATTAGCGGAATTTGTTCGGACGAGTCAGTGCCAAAGAGCATTTGGAGGAACACGGATGGGTTTTAGTCAGTAAGAGCCTGACACTCCCTTCCGCTCCGCCCAAACTATAGTAATGAGTGAGTGAGTAGTGAGTGATTTGATGATATCCCGTCAAAAAAGCGATCAACCTGTTATTTACAAATATATTTTATAAAGTTGTTAGGATTGTTTTTTTTATCGTTGATAATATAGCACTGCAAAATATGTAACAAAAATGTTCGGAATTTTTCACACATTTTCGGAACATAATGCTATAAAATATATTTTATAATGACTGTAATTACTTTTATCACTCAATAATTAAGATTATATCACTAAAACACTAAATTCTTCTCAAACGTTTGATGCCTGGTTACTAAGTAAATATCGGAATTATTAAGTTAACTAATAATTCGAAACAATTTTAACTACTTTTCAACTGTAGACCAGTACCTACACCTGCACCTGTGGCCTTTTTTTTTTTAGAGGACGGGAAATCATCAAATGACCCCTCCCGCTCTGGGTGGAGCGGCAGGGAGTGTCAGACTTTTACTGACTAAAACCCACCCTTAGTCCTCCTAGTGCCTTTCTTCCCAGGGCCGCGGTAACTCTTTCGAACATATTCCGCAACCCTGGCAACACCTGTGGCCTTAGTGCGAGTTTTATAACGTTCTCGATCCCTTTAACGTAAACGTTCGCTTATGTCAAATTGCACTAAACCCTCTGGTCTAAGTGCATAAAACCTTGAATAAGGATGAGGTAAACGACCGCCATCAATGAAGTACGACGCAAAGAGGGTGTTATACACCCTCCTTATGCCTAACTTATGTCTTAGAATTGGAAAAAATGACTTTTTTGGCAAGATAGATAGAAATCATGTAGGGTATTACAGCAAAAGTGAACGTCATAGCCAGTACCATAACTCAATATTGAAAAGACCTTGACGAAACATACACAGTCAACCATTTATCATGCCAACCCTGGTTTTAAGCCAATTGTTTTGACATAACTTTCTACGCACTTCGGACAACACCAAGAACTGGTTTTGTGAAGATATCTAATCCGAATGCGAACCTCGAGATACAAAGGCAATGTCAAAGTAACTAATGGTGTGGTTCTAGTCTTAGAGTTTATGGTGAAGTCCAGAACATGACTCAACAATCCCACATAATTATAAACAGCTGAACTTGTATAATCTCTTTTTTTGCTTAACTTTGCTTTTTCAATGCCGTGAAACTCAGTTTAAGAGGTAATAGTCATTATATCGCAACTTTGACGCAACTGCATTAATTTTCTTTTCACTGACGGTAAGGTCATAACTCATCTAAATTAATATTATGCTGTTGAGTTTCCACATAAATAAATAAATGACTTGTAGTAGTTTTAACTTAGTGAAGGTATCCTCAGTGTCAGGCTTACTTGCAATAAATGAGAACCATCATATATTTATTTATACATGAAGGTACACAAACCACTTAAAAGAAAAAACAACAATACATTTTGAAGAGCACAACGGTTGCTGCTTTTTTAACCGACTTCCAAAAAAAGAGGAGGTTCTCAATTCGACTGATTTTTTTTGTGTTTGTTCAGCGATATTTTCGCCAATTGTACACCGATTTTGATGATTTTTTTTTTGTTTGGAAGAGTATCTTTTCGGACTGGTCCCATTTCAATTTGGTGAAGATCTAATGAAGAACTTCGGAGATAGGTAAAGCCTATCTCCAAAGTTCTTCATCAGATCTTCACCAAACTCTTCAATAAATGATAGCAAACTGAACTGATTGCTGAAATCGCATGTCTGCTTATTGCTTACACCAGTTCATAACATAACATCACGCCGGTACGCTGTGAAGGGGTACGCAGATGTGTACAAGTCAACCATGGTTTTGGGGTTATCTATTCGGGCATAACTTTATTTTTGCGTTTAGTTTTTAGGTTTAGTTAAACTAACCACTAAAAAGTAAAAAATAAAAACTTTTTACAATTTCAGAAGTCTGTGTTTTTGGTTGTATGTTGTATTTTCGATATTTTTAAATAAATTTCTTCCAACAGACTTGCGACAGGAGAGCTCAAGTAGATACTAAAGTTCTATCATGACTGTCTAGGTACTACTAATAAATAAAACTATTTTCGAGAATTTCGATCAATTACTTTATTTGAAAGTCAAGTCAATTTGGATCGTGTTGCAAAGGTTACAAGTGTGAATGTCAAAGCTGAACTCAATAATCTTTCGAGAACAGCCAATCCGATTTTATTACTGACAAAAATAAAAGGAAAAAGTTAATCAAGCATCGAATTACAAAACGCAATACCTAACACGACCTTACATATTTATTACACATGTATTCCGTTCACATATCACACGGAAGTTGCGTTTTCAGCCTTAAATGTCACACGCTTGGCACTTGCCGCAAACTTCAAACTCATTTTACAAACAAATGTGTGGTGGACGCATCGCAAGTGCTTGTGGCAAATTCTCTATGATTTGTGCAAATAACTGACAGTCGGATCGGCTACAAGCGCTTGGAAACCAAGCCAAACTCCAAGCCAAGCCACAGGCTTGCCAAACCATGACAAATCCAAACGTATGGATAGCCATACGTTTGGATTTTTGATGGTTTGGCAAGTCTGTGGCTCCGGCTTCTAGTTAACTGCGATCAGTCAAACGGTTTATTGCACTGCGGTCATAATGTCTTACTAAGTACTCAATGGAGTACGACTGACCCCATAACCTTATGACAAGTGATGATTTTGAAAGATATTTCATCACCATTTCTTAATCAACAGATCCGTATAAAGTATCCTAATAAAGTATCTGTTCAATGATATTATTGAACAGATACTTTATTTTAATAAAATGTAACATTACTTAAAATGGCAAAAACGTCCCAACAAATATACCTGTATTCAGGTGTAATTTTAGCTACTGAATGTGATGCATGCAAAAAAAAGAGAAATAATAAGTCTAACCACACTTTTATTTTATTAGCCACGTGATCAAACTTCTCATTTTATAACTAAGCAACGGGAAAATGTGATAGCCTCTAATAAACTAATTCGTCTTTTTTACAACGCCAACTAAATATTCTAAGGAAAACGTCAAGTAAAGATCAACAATTATATTAACTTGTCCTTTTTATTTATACATTGCCACCTAATTACTAACTCAGCCACGGAATTTATATCTCATCACCATTTTACAGCGAGTTCGGGATTTGGGGCACCCCGACTTTTTATGATAGTAATGAAATAGAAGCTAATAGAATATATTTTTTGATGTCATTTAATAGTATTTTAGAAGTTTACTGCTTGAATGCATGTTACAAATTTAGATGCTGAAAAATAACCACCATGCTGAGTTGTATTTAGAGTGGCTTGCATAGAAGATAACTAGTGGCTAAGATAGTATCATTCAGACGTTCGTTAATTGTGGCTGACTTAGTAATTTAGAAGGCAATGTAGATTTTTAGAGGCAAATAATGCTATTAAAAAGATGTCTGTTTAATTAGCACCCAAAAAAAAAATGGCAGTGACTGTGCATGCAGAACAAATTATTCAAATAAAAAAGTATGATAGGAGTCAGACATTCACCTAAAATGATACAAGAGTTTATGTGCATACAGGCTGTTCAATAAGCATACATGGGCAGGAGACAGGCTGGCGCCAGCTCTTACCTGACTCGTGTTAAAAATAACCCATAATATTTAACAATACCAAAAATTTCTTTAGCCACTAAAATTTTATTTGATGGTCGAAAAAATGCTGTTGCTGTTGAAGTAATCAATGACAAGAAGCAAAAAGTAACTGTGAAAGCAACCAATGAAATAATTGTTACAGCTGGTGCTGTCAAATCCGCTCAGCTTTTATTGTTATCAGGGATAGGCCCGAAGGCTCACTTGGGTGAAATGAAAATTAAAGTTGTATTAGATTCACCGGAAGTCAGCGGGAACTTTTAGGATCATACTGCAGTTGTCGTATTTCGTAGAGCAAATAGACCATCACAACCAAAAACATAACGTGATGCCGGTGAATATCTTTCTCCCCTGCTCGTCGGTTTCGTCGCCCTCAACAAATCAAGTGGATATCCAGATTACCACGCAATGGATTTCATCGTCACTGATTCGATATTTTTATTGCAATTGTGTACATCGACTTTAATATCCAATGCACAACTCTGCCAACGTTTGGTTAACAAGACGATGTACAGCGAAGTTTTAGTAAGTAATGTGGACTCAAATTCTCGTGGAGCACCACGAGAATTTGAGTCCACATTACTTACAAAAATATCTGAATGGCTGATTAAAGGCTATTAAGTTTTCATGATTAAATTTTGAATAAATAGTTTTCATAATATAAACTTTTATTTACGGATAAAATGATTTTATCGAAAGATGGCACAAAAGAAAAATTGGTTTAATAAGCCATTTAAAACATAGATAATTAACACTATGTCTAAGCCAACAGATTTATTTTAAAGTGTACCTACGTCCGTACACTACGTACCATCCATTAGTATTGATGCTGAGGCATGTTTTCTTGTAATGATTTTCATTATCCACCCGGAAAAAAGGAAGTTTTATTACCTGAGGACAATAAAAAAAAACTTGTTAGACAATAATCCGCTAATAGGTGAGCACACATTTTCTAAGACTAAATATTTCTATTTTACCTGACTATTTTGTGAAACATAGTAGGAACAAGTTTATTTTTCTGTTACATTTTGCATCACGATGAGTTAGCAATCCAGCAGGATACGATCTAGTCACACGGATCTATAATTTATAAAGTAATTATAACTACGCTTCTTGCTTCTCAGTCGGTAGTAAATTATCCTCTCAGAATCCATATCTCAGATATAAAGCTGAACGATGAGCTTCCTTTCCGGTGGGAATAAAAATTAAATAAAGGAAAAACGAATAAGTATTTCAAGCAGTTATCGAATGTAGTTTTGAGGAAGCAATTAATCTGCGAGCACTTTGTACTTGTCTGAAGTTGTCCTGAGTTACTGGTATTGTGACGTAGTCTCTTGTGAAACTTTGAAATAAATAAAAGAGGGTTTCCTTTAACATTAAGCGGTATCAATACTCTTAGGATATCATGAAATCTCTTTTGGTGTTCTTCTTAGTATGCCTCTGTAAATCTACGTCTTGAATTAAATCTTTAAAGACCAACGTTGAGCTGGGTTGGTGGTTGTTCGTCTTAAACTTTGTTGCTTTATCTGGTACAGATTTAAAAATCTCTGAATATTAAATTGAGAAAGACACAAAACATGTTTCGGACCCAATGTTCCAATCTTCCCAAATCCCGATCCCAATAATATATTACCAATCCCTACTAATATTATAAATGCGAAAGTAACTCTGTCTGTCTGTTACGCTTTCACGCTAAAACGGCTGAACGGATCATCATGAAATTTGGCAGATATATAGCTTGGGATATGAAGAAGGACATAGTCTACTTTTTTACGCAATAACCTATATCCACGCCGGCGGAGCCGTGGGCAAAAGCTAGTGGATTATAAATATTATACCTAATATTATCTACACTATCTACACTAATATTATAAAGAGGAAAGATTTGTTTGTTTGTTTGTTTGTTTGTTTGTTTGAAATGAATAGGCTCCGAAACTACTGGACCGATTTTAAAAATTCTTTCACCAATAGAATTGTACATTATCGATGATGGACATAGGCTATAGAATATTTTCAAAAAAGTAAGGGATCCGTATGAAAACTTCGATAATGTAACCCAAGGTGTGAGAAAAAATCCTTATATCGCGTACGCTGCGGAATCTATTGACAATACAGCAAAGTGACGTACTACAGTTTTATAGAAGTCATCAATGTCTACAAAAAAGTCCGCGATACCATATGTTTAACTATTATGGTTAAGTCACCATGACCGCTTTTTGTTCAAATTATTCAAGCAAATCCTTGGTGATTCGAAAAAATGGTGATTTCGGTATCATGATATCAATCCTTATCCATTTAAATGGTTTGATAATTAAGGTTGATTATTTCCGTGTAAATTACACTTTAAATTATTCAAATCGGACCTTTCGTTCAAAAGTTACGACGGTAATAAACATGCTCGGAGTAAGAAAAATGTCGCGGCTTGAGCGAACTGGGAAGAATCATATCAATGCTTGGTCCGATGAAGTTGAAAATGATTTCGATAAAACAATAAGAATAACAAATGTTTGGATTTTTCGCAAATAAACTACATACCTACATAATAAGGGGTGAAGCAGGGGTGATTAAATTTTTAGGGGAGGACATTATTGCTTGCTTTAATTTACGTCGGGATGCTATGAACAAACTAAAAATGGGATTATTGAAACAGATGTACCTAACAATTTTTGCATAATCAACTCCTGACGGGGTAAACGGGGTGAACAGATGCGCTGAACCTGAGACCATAGAATAAGTAGAAATGGCTAAGTAATAAATGTAAATGAATGAAAATCGTTGTGCTTAATTTTCCAAAACTAACCTTTATGAGGGGGTATAGGGGACGTTGAAGTTTGTGGAGTACCTACTAAATCCGCGCGGACGAAGTCGCGGGCGAAGTGCTAGTTGCTTTATATAATATAACAGTAAAACTAATTAGAATTGCGTAACATAGTGAAATATTTCACATCACTATAAAAAGACATAGCTCGTAATGACAACGAGAGCAATCACTTTAAATTGAAGCTTCCTCATCTGAGGAAATAACACTAAGGCTACGAGTCCCTTGAACCTTTCCAGCAATGATCTCATAACGAGATGGTCTGTAAAAAGAAACAAACAAAATATGTTCAAAGCCCTTACAATTTACGATAATATCGCATTGCACTTCAACGATTTGTGCGACTGAATGATGCAGTGGCTGATGTTCAATGCAATTTCCTGTTCTTGAATTTTATGTTTGTTATCATTTTCCCCATATTTTTAGTCTTCAAGATCAAACGGAAACTTGATCTTGAAGTAGAACACGAAATAGTCGTTCCGTATAATTTTAGTGCTACTGTATAGCACTAAAATTATACGGAACGAGATAGGTCCTCATTTCCACGGATTAGATATATCTAATCCGTGGAAATGAGGAATTATCTCGTCGTCGTTTCTAAGATTATGTTTGCATCACAAATTTCTCCATATTTGTAACCCTAAATAAATTAATATGGAATATGAAGGTCATTGAACATTCTGTACATACTTAACCACTTACACCTCTAAAGGTCGTAAGAAAATATTCCAAAATCTATTTAATTGGATTAGACAGGGACACGTAGGTAAAGCACAGGACCGGTTGTTGTGGAGACACTTGGGGGAGGCCTTCGTCCAGCTGTGGACGTCTTTCGGCTGATATGATGATGACGTAACACCACTGAAACTATTCCAGAGAGCTTAGTGTGAGTTTTTTAATGTACTCGATCGCGTTAACGTAAACGTTCGCTTATGTCAAATTGTATAGAAAAAAACAGGTTGTCCGTGAATGTCACCAGACGGCGCTTATTCAGTTTCAATACAAATTGACGTTTACGCTAACGTGATCGAGAACGTTAAAAAACTCGCACTAAGGCCACAGCTTGTGAATACTTAGTGTTTTGAATTTAGCAGCTTGGCATCGTATTGCGATTCTTCTTGTGATTTATTAAAACTAAGCGCAAAATAAATTTAAATTTGATGCGGAATGAATTTATGACTTTCCTCATTCAGTTTATCTGATAAAGGCATTATCCATCACTTTAACAACAACGAAAATATAAGACTCTTATTGTGGTCATGATGCATTTTAAAACAAATGTTTGAATACTACCATAAAACAGTTATTATAATATAGTAGGTATGTATGTCACCGAAAAATTGCAAACGCCGTAAGATTGTAAAATATTGCGTGAAATTGTAACCTTTTTTTCTTAATAAGACACGGAAACTGTTGAATTTGGATATGATTTATTGTATACAAAACGATATTTTCATGATATATCGAAAGATTTATTACAATCTTACGGAGTCTGTAATTTTCCGGTGACATATATAATAAATATGGCAATATTGCAACAATAGGTCAATAGTATCGAGATCCTTACCTAGTCTGGTAGTTCAAACCGCTACAGAATCAGTTACTTAGGTGAAATTTCGTACTAAATCTGTTTATTTAGAAAGCCAAATCCATAAGTGCACGCAAAAGTTATACCTACACACTTTAGCTTTAACTAATTTAAGAATGAAATTCATTTGTTGTTTTGAAGATAAAATGATTGATTTGAGATTGTTTCTTCAAATTACACTAAACTTAGAGAGAAAGTTTTGAATTCCGTTACATATCCCTTTTAAAAATAAACAGTGTCGGATATGGTGTGCCGACAAAAACAAAACATACAAAACCCTGTTCGGTGTTTATGGACAATATTATTTAGTAATACGAGAGGTCATTTTCCTGTTTCCAATATGCAAAACACTTGTGATATGTTTGGTGGCAAAGTAAAAAATAAAAACCAAACTGACTGACAACAGACGTGAGGCAAGTGACATTATATTAGCGATAGCGTGGCGACAGCGATATATTTACAATTTATTTTATATTTAGTTTTTTTAAATACCATAATATATTTAAACTAGCTTCTGCCAGCAGTTTCACCCGTGTAAAATTCGGAGTAAAAATTCTTATGTCCTTCTCCAAGGTTCAATATCTGTACGAAAACTCATCAAAATTGATTCAGCAGTTAAAGCGTGAAAGCGTAACAGACAGACAAACAGATTTCACCATATTGAAATATCACTTGGTACACTTTTTAGCAGTCGGTATCCTTGTAAGGGTTTGTCCAGATCTGGCGATTGCGCCGCCAATATGCCGCTCGCGTGCATTTCAAGTTCGCGCGAGGTTCCTGCGCCGCCTGCTCCCTGCACATACATCCTCCCGCCCGCTCACCAGCATGCGGGCGAGCGGTGCGCGAGCCGGGCGCGCCCACTGTGCAAGCCTTGCGTGAGTTGCGCTAAGGAGGGGCACCGAACAATTGCAGTAACTGCACGCGTGCAGTGCACGAGCAGGTCGCGAGCGGCTCGCGCCGCATTCGCCAGATCTGGACACACCCTTAGAATGTCACTTTGTCTAGGCTTCTAGATTATCTGAGCGGCGGTTTTAACTCTAAATTACCAAAGGGGTCAAAATTGTAGCTATAGGTATTAGGATTCAATTTTTTAATACAATACATACCATACTATCCATATAGTATTTACTCGAGTTTTTTTTTGTTTTTGTGTATTCACGAAATAAGTTTTAAAATTAACTGTTAATTTAGTTAATTACCAACGTCCCGTTCATCGTTCTCATAATATATCGCCACAATCACAATCATTCACTGCTTCAAAAATCTCTTGACAGACCGCATTCACGTTTGATCGATAGGCACCACTGTATGCATGTCATTGTTCTTTCTTATTATTGTTCATTAATTCCCATATGTTTGAAAATGCCCACGTTATCGTCATAACTCTAACAATAGCACAAACGGCATCCGTGCACTATTAGATGTTTACAAAGCTAAGGTAAACCTGGGTGAAATCGACAGTGACCCAATAGGTAGTCGTTGATTAATCTAAAAACAAGTAAATTAACCGACTTCAAAAAAAGGAGTAGGTTTTCAAATCGATGGTATTTTTTTCTACTGAACATCAAACTGGCCAGTTTTAAATAGCAACTTAAACAAATATCGCAGCTAAAATGGCAACACTGAGCTTTTTTTGACTGTAAAGGCGCTGCAATGGAAATATGATAAATAATTCTCGGTTTTTCATACTGCCTGTAAATCGTATTTGGAATGGCGAAACCACCTTTCTCTGATGCCCATGATGATGTAAAATTAAAATAAAATCAAAAATAAAATTCAGCTGCACTGGTTACAGTGGATGGCGACCCCTTAATAGTTGCGAAAGTAGATTGATTGTCTGCCATTGGTTGACGTTGCGTTGACGACACATTGACGCTGATGTGATTTTATCTTCGATCAAGAATACAAAATCGAAGGATTTTATCGACAAACACCAATGTTAGATACAAAGGGTGCTTACAAAAA
This sequence comes from Melanchra persicariae, assembly GCA_947386135.1. NCBI lineage: Eukaryota > Metazoa > Arthropoda > Insecta > Lepidoptera > Noctuidae > Melanchra > Melanchra persicariae. The sequence goes on along the minus strand of OX376648.1, from coordinate 11,811,952 downwards.
AACTGTCGACTTTAACTTACATCTCAGAGCTAATCAAATTCAATTTCATAAAATATGATAGATACACAATGTCAGTAGCACTATAATTTTATTGTAATTAAACATCAAACATCCTTTTGAGTATCCACTAAGGTTATCGAGGTTACAACTGTCACAATCAACTGCTATCGACATTAACTATTGCTATTAAAAGAAAACAATTATCTTGCAATGATTGTGGCAGCTTTCTCAAAGGGTTACCTTTGTGAAATCGTGACCTTTTCATTCCGATAGATCTCAGAATTTCTTCGTTTTCTAAACTCTATACTTTTAACTATGAATTTTATTATATTACTGAGTTTGTAAGCTGCTTCGCCATCGTGAATGTTTTAAATTGTCGCACGAGAATAAAATCAGGATGAAACGTATCTTGCACCTGGATAGGGTCTACCTTCAAATTCGATTAGCTGTAGCTGAGGCGCTGTTGATTAATTTACTTTGTTTGGGAGTGAGAGAGAACATGCATTCTGCTATAGCCATATATAGCCAGTCAAGCAGAAAATAATAGGACAGCCAGGTCCAGTGTATACTGCAATAGATAGATTTGATTGATTGAAAAATAAATGTACCAAACAATTTCACAAATGTGGAATGAAAATACCAAAAAAAAACATTTCTATTTTTTTCTGTAGGTATGTGTCATAGATTATTTTGTTTCGCAACAACGATCGCTTCGATGCGTGTGCGCATGTTATCATAACGACTGAATTTTAACTTGTAACTATCAGTGATTCATTTCTAAGTCTTCAGTTTATTTTTAACTTTTTTTCTTACCAATGTTTTAACATGAACTACGTAGATATGGGTATTAATTTTAAATACATAAACAAAACATCCTTAACTGATCCACGCACGATCCCTTAAATCCACTTCAACTGACTAAATAGGTGCAGTAATTTCATTATGGCTAGTGCTACTGTTAATGTGGCTGTTAATGTGATGGTGGCTGGTGGTGGGAATGTGTCAAATTGGAATTCTTAAAACGGTAGTGCGTTTTAAGAATTCCAATTTGACAAAAAGTTATCGCATTTTTAGGTAGCAAAAAGGTGAAGATTAGGCAGATGTTCCTGTGTTTCCTGATAGCTACAACCTGGGAGTCTTTAAGTCAAGAGTGAATAGGTTACTTCTAGGCAAGCGTGCTCCATCTTCGACCACATCGTCGCTTACGATCAGGTGAGATAGTGGTCAAGCGCGTGCCTATCATTAATAAAATAAAATAAAAAAGCAAAAAATATCTGGACATTCTTGCTTAAAAAAAATATCGCAATCAAAAGTTGGGTGGCCAAACTCGATGTATACATCGAGTTTGGCCACCCTATATGACTTGAAAATCGATTTCGTTGATAGAATATCATCTTGTCTATAGCTCCAATTGCTCATTCATTTGTATGTTGTGTAGTCTAATTTTTCGATCAATGAATTAATTTTTCTTTGCACATTTCCAAAGAATTAGACTAACAAAGGCAGGAGAATGGGTCATTGAAGCCATAAATTTGTTAATTGTCAATCGTCGTTATCTTGACTTGACCGGCGAGCATTCCTTCATTCAGCTAATCATCATACAAAGAACATTCCAGGGTCTTGGTTGCATACTGATTTAGGTTGTAGCTAACCCACCACCCAGGAGTTTTGCGAATTTGTTAGAATCAAATATTAGAGGAAAATTATATACCGAAGTAGGTAATTCTCTAAAGTATTGAAAATGTACCTTACGGAAACATTTCACTTGAAGAAGCTAACTGCAAACACCAGATCGTTTCCACCAGATCGTGTTGGAAACGATCGTCTCTTATATGAAAATGCGTGAACGTTTCGTTCCATAAGTTTTTTCGATATTTGTATTTTGAATGCAAAAAACGATTGATGAGTGAGTTCTGAGAATTTTAATTTAGACCTCCTTAACTTTTTTGCTCACCTTTATGACCACATCAAATCGCCTAAAATCGAGATACATCTAAATAATATTTCAGGGATTCCATTAAATAATATCTTGTAGTCGACTCAGTGTTAACCAAAGTCTTCAAGTTTCTTTTTCAGTGACGACTGACTAGGCACTGGACAAATCTTTTTTTATGTAGGTACTTACGTATCAACACAATTATGTATATTAACTACCGCCACCTCTACCTAGAATTGATAAGCTATGCTGTGAAAATCCGTAAAAAGCCATTTGTTTATGTATGTAAAATAAAACATCCGCTTTACTTAGAATTCTTGTGGTAATTGTTCATTTGACATTCACGTGGTTCGAACTAAGCTTATCCTTGGTAACACACCACTATAATAAATAATTTACACAGATACGTTAGACGAGCTACTTCAGAGGATGAACAAGAGTAACCTAGGTACATTGTGCTGCCTTCTATGATCCCAGAGAAGAATAGTAGGTACAGCCACTTTGTCTAGGCTCTTTTCGATAATTCGTTGCTTACTACGAGACAGAAATACACTTAGTGTAGGTAAATGAAAAATTCAGTTCCAACCTAGTGGCTGGCAAGATGACAGTTTGTTGGTGACATAGACCCATGCAATTCGAAGGCATCAATCGCTTTTGTGCAAACAGCGCTTGTTTGCGTAAATCATCTTTGGTCTTCGCCAGGCGACCCAATCTAAGTAAATAAGTTCGACGTGAGCAAAAACTAACGCGTCGTTATTCAAAGAAAATAAAATGTAAAAGTGTTGCCATGGAATTTCCACCCGACCGAATATTTTCAAACTGTTTACCAAAAATTACAGCTTATGTACCTACTAAACGAGTACTTAGCTAATGAGCTGGCATTCTCTAGCAACATTTTTATATAAATTTATCCAATCATGATCCAAAAAAAGGCACAAAAATCACAACTCTCATGTACTATTTTCACTACGGCTGAAAATAAAAGTGCAATAAACAAATTGTGCAATCAGTTGTTATGGATTTCACACTATGCGAAACGAAATATTAAAAGTGATTGATTTTGACGTGGTAGCACCTACGTTATAACTACTGCCTACTTTATCAATTAAATTAGGAAAAGCATACCTACCTGCATACGTGGGTCACTGAAAGTTAAAAAATAAATAAAACGGAATGCGTTTGAATTCCGTAAATTTTATGTTTTATTTTATGTTTATTGCTTTTCGAAGTAGTCTCTGTTCCTTTCTAAGCACCGTTGCATGCGATGGAACGATTGACTGAAGCAGTGGGCCCACTCTTCTTCAGGCATCTCTTCCATTGCCGCTTTGCAAAAACAAATGACATATGAATTCATCTCCACAGATTCCCAAAGAGTTCATAATTCGAAATTTAAATCAATTTTTCATCGGCTGCTTTTCTAACTGGGCCTATTCTAAAAACTTTCAGTGTGACCCTCGTACATCAAGTATTTAATCATACTTGCACAATCATTCTGCCAAGCCTTTTCCCAACTATTTTAGGGTCGCCTTTCAGTCTAACCAGATGCAGCCAAGTACCAGTATTTTAGAAGCGACTGCCAACCTGACCTCCACAACCCTAATCATAGTTACAATACTTCGACAAACATGTGTCATAGACTTAGCAATGTGTTCAAGTACACATTGCTAAGTCTATTTATGTATTACAAATATATTTATTTATTTATTTATACTTCATGTACAGTGTAGTGGTTCATGGATGGACTTAATGCAACAAGGCATTCACTACTAGTCAACCTTTGGGTTTAAAAGAGTACAGTGCAACTAGCTAGTGCACTGCCAGGCTAGAGTGGGGTCACATGACAGTTTCAAAGAAGGACGTCTTAACCGAGCCATGCATAAAAAACGCTGGCGTGATGATTTGGACTCAATCCTGACAGAGTGGCCAGAGACGGCAGGAGATAAAGTTAACTAGATAAATGTGAAAGACAGCATAGGCCATTAACAAAAAGTAGGTAAACTTAGCTAATGAGCTGTGACGCCTGTGACTGACTTTTAGTTGAAGTACTAATTATATAGGCTAGCAGTTTGAATTAATTTCTGAGATTGGCTATTGCTGGGAATCTAGAAGTCGTGCCATGTTATTTACTAATAGCAGTTGAAATGGATAACAATCTCATTTTATGTTGCATGGCAAGAATGTAAAAGCATACGGCAGTGAAACTTAATGAAAACTAATAAAAATAAATTGTTATTGAGCGATATTATATTGTCAATACCGCTACAAGACAAACTAACGAAGCAAAATTATTGTACGGCAACAAAAAGAAACGCAACGCCATCTATCCCGCCACCAGCGAACTACTAACGAAGCCCTGCATCATGGTATCAGAGTTTTCCGTGCGATTTGAACTTATACAACAGTCTGAACATCAACTATCGGGCAGTTGCCCACCAGACACAACAAGCGTCTGGTCGGAGGATCCTCCCTTTTCAATTTTGCGGGACTTTCCACCCTGTTCTGCATACCGCTATACTTTTATTAGCATATAGATACTTTTTATCCCGGAAGGATGTTCCCTTGGTACGATTTTCTACTTTCCTTACGACCAGTACACTTTGACATAATTAAGAGCCTATATTGTGAGAGCCGTGAATAAGTGTAGTCACTCAAACTGTCAACATTGACATTGATTCGGGTTGCCTTTGCATTAAGATGGGCCGGTCTGTCCCTGATCACTTAACAAAACAAGATCAAAACAATAGCATACTCATTTCTGCATCAGATGGTATATGCAGATAGTTTGAGATGGATGGTTATGGATCTTAGAAAAATAATGTGAGATCATCCTTTCATATCAGTAGAATCTGAACAGTTCAGAATTAAGGTTGGCACCGTAATTTAACTTGATTTATTTTTATGGGTAATTCCTCATGGAAATTCTCGGTCTGGATAGAAAAAAGGGTTACAACCCCACTCCTACAGAGTTCTACCGGCTGAAACCCCATATCAAGAATCGGCTCGGTTACCACTTCATACAATCACCATTCGCGGAGACTGACAAATGACAGTGACAGTTACCTGACTAGTTATGTGCAATAAAGTGTTTAAACATAAACTAAATAAATACAATACAATAACCATCTGATAAAGCATAAATATCATAGCAACATACTTTCTGTACCGTACATTTCAAAGTCAATGGGATCAAAGTTCAGCAGTGCACATGTACGTACCAATTCATTATTATTAGCATAAAATAAAGAATAAGATATAATGTTTAAACTCTTCATCTACCTACTTATAACTTAATTGTATGCCAAGTCAAACAATCGACTCGTTGCAATATTTATGATAGCTACTACTCATTGTCTGAAACCTGTTTATAAGCGAGAAAGAAGTGCTTTCGAGAACTGCACATGCCTTGACCTAATGTCTAACAAGAAGTACTGTGACGTATGAATGTTAGTACAGTACAGCTATTTTCTTAATGCCCCTCGGTAATCAACGCATTTCCGAATACAAAACGAATGCTAATTTTCATGTCCATCAATTATTAGATTTATCGTTTATAATAATTTGAATTCAGAAGTAAGTACTTTATCATTGTTTTATTTTGATTTCCATGTGAAGTATAGACTGACGATAAAGTAGGTACTTAGTTCTGAATTCAAATGATTAATCACGATATATTTCAAATATTAGCATTCGTTTTGTATTCGGAAATGAGATGATTGCCGAGGGGCATTAAGAAAATAGTTTAGTACAAAGCGTAACTTAGTTATTCGATAGATTTGGGCCCTGTTTCTGGAACGAAAATGATCGCCAGGTTTTTGTGACAAATTTTCAAACTGCTGTGAGTTTGAACTAATTTTCTTACAGCTTTACTTGTGACTTGAGTGTTTCATTTGTCAGTCAGTGTCAGTTGTGATCAAGATGGCCACCAACCGATTAACGTTCAAAGTTAAAGTTCGTGAACACGTTCGTAAGAAGTTGGCAGTAGTATCATCACAGCGCTATGTTTTCCGATTACTTATTTGCACTTATTATTAAGTATTTCGTGTATACCTTGTTAATTTGAGTTTTTATTATATATGGTATGTATGTCTTTTAAATGTTTATAATTTATCTATATGTTTGTATTTAAATAAATAAATGTCAATCACTTTTTATTCTCCATAATGCACCTACCACTTTTCTGTGCATCACACAAAGGTTGACTGGTAGAGAATGCCTATAGGATCAAGTCCGTCTCTGATATTTGTGTGCGTTAAGTTTTTAATAAATAATTAAATTTGTGAGTTGTGACACGTCGATACCTACATACCTACATATACATACTAATTTTTTGAAATCAAAAGGGGTAATGCATTTAGCAGTAATCCTTTATCGCTTTTAGCAAAAATAATCTTTACACAACATTATACAAATATCTTCTTCAGTAAATATATTTAATTAATCAGGGAACCACACTTAACGCCCCATAAGTCGACTGACGGCCTGCACATCTTGTCAAAATTAATTCAACCTTAATTTCAATTAGCAAAGGATGATAGTCCATCAAGGTTTTAATGAATTGACGCAAAGATTATATCTGAAGGTGACCCAAGTCACCCAGTTCGCAGATTAAATGGGTTTTAATGACTAATCATTACTTTTTTTATTCATAATTTGCTCCTTTTTTTTCTCTTAGACCTTTTCCCACTGCCAGGGTTGCGGAATTTGTTCGAAAGATTCAACGCGGCCCGTGGAACGCAAAGGGCATAAGGAGGAACACGGATGGGTTTTAGCCAGTAAGAGTCTTGGCACTCCCTTCCACTCCACCTAGAGCGACTTCTAATTTGCCTAGAGCGATTATTATAAATCAGAAGAGTTTGAACGCGCTAATCTCTGGAACTTCCTGGCGGAAGAAAATTCTTTTTTTCACATTCATCAGGAAGGCTATACGAGAACGGAAAATTCCTACGTGAACGGGGGAAAACGTGGTATGCGCATACAAAGAAGCGGGCAAAAGCTAGTACATTAAAATGTCGAGGACATAAACTTTCGCAAATATTTAACCACCAGACATGGTCAATTTTGCAATCTTCTGTAGGTATTTTGGAAAAACCTGAACAAAAATTGTTGTGAGAGCACTTCTTACTTATACGGAGGTGATTCATTAATGAGGTTTCTACTTTTGTTTTATAATTATTTAATGGTCTTTTTTTTAAATGGTCATTTAAAAGAATATTATTATATTGTTATCCTAATAACATTTCACATGGGATTTGTGAAAGTTTCGATCTTTGGTAAAATCAATCACGGTGCAACGGCTAAACGGATTCATATAAAATTTGGTACACGGGTAGACCATCATAATCCAGAAAAGATACTTAGGATATCTACTTTTTATCCCAGTAGTACGCTCCCTTGGGATACTTCAAGTTAAATAAATAGCATGCTACGGCAACTTAGAACAAAATTAAAATTCCATTTTTTTATTGAAAACAGCGCCACCTAGTTTTTAGTTAAGTGAAACAAATTGCGGTGTTGGTACGGTTAAATATATAATTTTTTTTCTGGGAGTTACTTTATAACATTAATCAAGACAAATAATATAATTTCATGATCTTCTTATATAAAAATAATAGTATATGAATTAGTACATAATAAGGTTTTTATTATGAGCTTTAATAGTGAAGAAGTTATATTTTGGTATTTAAACGTGCAAAAGTTTGTTTTTGAATGGCCACACTTGAATTGCAAATGGCTGCGGGAGAGTGTAACTACTCGTGCGCATTTATTTTCCTTCTGCAATAGAGTTTTTGTTGTTTCGCTAGTGCATCTGCGGGTTGAGTTGGGCTTTCGTTTCTCCATGTTGTTGAGCCGCGTTACATTTCGTTCGTACGTTCGTGTTGTGTTGTGTGTGTTGTTGTTGTAAACAACTGGTGCAAAGATATCTATAATGTTCTCACTGGCCAAATAACCTTTTGGAATATTAACGATTCAATGAAAGAAAAGGCTAATCGGCACTACCCTAATCATAAGGGACGAAAAAGGCAAACATAAAATTTTATTGTAAAATGTGTGATGTTTTTCTAAATAAAATGGTTTAATATTCAATTATGTGGTGTTTCTTTCTTTATGTAGTACGTATGTTTATAGTATATAGCGGATACACTCATGTCTACCTAATATCATAAAGAATCAGACAGCAGCTATACACCTACCAACCTATACATTTACTTATATAAATTAGTTCCCTTAACTAAAAACTAGATGGCGCTGAGTTCGACCACTTCCTAGTATTAAAAAATAAGGTAGAGTTGCCTGTCTATAGCCAGTATACTATTGTAGTCTTTGATAAATAGAAAACATACTTAGTATCAGATTTTCCACATTCCTAATTTTTACACACTTTGCACAGCAGTAGGTATTACCTACTTGCGTTAAATGTACCTTTACCGTATCAGCATAAAAATACGGTGTAATACCTGTAACAAACCAACAAAAAAAACATAAAAATTATGATAGGTATAACAAAAGCAACGGCTAACTAAACACGTACGGATAACTAAATTATCTGATTTACGATACCAATCTACTGCCGATAATACTAACCAAGTTTTGTAACACACACGGATTTAACTGTCTCGATTTCATTATAAACTCAATATTAACACATATAAAAACTACTAAAAATATCCGGTTATATTCACCTACTTAGGCCAAGCTAGGTTCCGTAGAAATACCAATTATGAAATACAAGTTGTCTATTTAAGTACTTACTTATAATCTGGTTCAGTAATTTATACGCGTTATGACCTTGCAGGAGATTTTATTTGAAACGAAATGGCAAGTCATTTTGCAGTTTGTAACCTCTGACTAAAGATGACAGATGTATAATAGATTTGGAGCACGAATTTATTTAGACTTTTTGCACATAAGTGGGATGGCGGAGTTAATGCCCTGAGGCCCTAGACAATGTGCCATTCAATTAGCGAATGCGACTGTCGAAATGCCAAAATGTAGTGATTTGATCACGTGACATTTCGATAGCATATGTCAATCCCATACTTTTTTGACGTATTGAAAATCGCCTTCGCCACGCTACCGTTGATAGAATGTCACTTGTCTAGAGCCCCTGGGCATTCTCTACCAGTCAACCAAGGACGGTGAAGAAATAACAAGGCAGATGCATTTCCCATCTTTAAAATTCATTGAGTAGGTATTAAATGTGTTTGGCAGCGGCAGCTTTTTATTCTTAATTAATGCCTTTTTTTGTCCAGCAGTGGACGTCTTTCGTCTAATATAATGATGATGATGATGACCTTTTTTTAAGGATGCGAAATCGGACGGAGCGGAAGGCGAGTGTGAGACTAAAACTCATCCGTGTTCCTCCTAATGTCCTTTGCGTTCCAGGGCCGCGGGGACTCTTTCGAACTAATTCCGCAACCCTGGCAAGCTCTGGCTCAAATTTCAAATCCGTTTTTAAGAGATTTTCCAATTAGTAATGCAATTAATTACTAACATCTTTGAACGCCAGCATAGGAAGCTGTGACTCGGTAGTTTCAAACTATTACGGCGATAAACATAATAAACAAACAAACCGGCTCTAAGCATCCGAGAAATCGATTTCTTGCGGAACCTTAAATTGAAGACCCTGACCACAGATTACATATACGCAGATGTAAATTATGGTAACTTCCTTCAAGCAATTTGTCAGCGTGTCCTGATCTTTGCCATTCATACAATTAGAAAGCTAAGAAGCCCAATCTTTGGTATGATCGATTGGATTTGAGTCGACCTCGTGAAATCATGTCTGATTTGTGGTGTACAGAAATAAAATATAAACGGTTGTTTTATTTCCGTATTGCCTTTTTTGCATTATTAGTTAGTGTAATTAGAATTATACGTCATCAACTGCCTTCGTTTATATTAGTCGGCAGAGTAATCGAAGGCTTTTTGAAGCTGGCAAGCCCATTTTCGAAAATAATACTTAGAAATTGTTGAGCTACGCCGTTGAAGCTTTCAATTACTTTTAATAACAGATAGCTACAACTCCGGAAAATATACAAAGTTTTCACCAGAAGATATAAATCCTTCGCTTTTCACAGAACATAAATTCTCACGTAGTATTTACATGCCATAAAGCTAATACCATGTAACAGAACGTAGATTGCAATTTGATAAAATTATGATATACCTTGCTGCGGAAGAGAACACTATCAGATTGTGAATAAGCAGCGTGCGGCTGTTGTGCAACCTTCCTTCCTGATTCCCACGTGTATATACGAATAACTTTGTCGTATTGTCACTTAATGGCATCGGTGTACGAAATTAATATGTTCACGCAGACCGATTGTAGTAAATAACTGTGTGATTAAATCTAAATTATATCGATCATGAAGGGTATTTTGCTTTTTTATGCAAGTTTTGGTATACCTACTCCGAAATTCCACTACTTTGTCATTATTTTTGCTGATATGTTCGCTAATAGCTCACCATTTTAGGTGTCTTTATTTCATGACGTTTCAAAAGTCGAAGATTTAAATTTGATACAATTTTGACCTACTTATTTAGACATTGACATATAATGCACTTAGTAGATTGAAATACAAATGAAATACTTTTACTAGTCTAGTCAATCAAGACAAGTGTACTTGTAAATGGGCGTTCACATCGGTCGTGGCCTACTGCTATTGTTAAGTCACCTAAAGTAGGCAGTCAGGCCTCCTCCCTCAACTTTAAATCATCGATAATATCAACAAAAAACGGTCTACATTCTACATCACTAGTCGTGACAATCGACTTATTTAAATATCGAGTTCGTATTCAATTGCGTAACCAGCTTTTGTTGTTTTTTATTCAAGCTAGCTCGATAGACTTGCGTGACATACTGCTATTTAATTCATCCATTAAAACAGAACTGATAATTTAAAAAATACATCAATGCACTTGAATCAAAAGTTTCCTGACAAATCCGTCTATGACTTTAATGCGTCATCCATCATCATTATTATGCCCATAACTAATTTTTTGTGGTCGGTTCAACATGTTTTCAGTCACCCCCTTTCCAGTCATACCTAGCTATCAACATTCAGCAACTTATATTACAAGTGTCGTATAATTTTGTAAATATTTGCTTTAATTAATCCGTTTCTCATTAAAATTCAGTGACATAGCTTAGCTACGCAGAATTAAAAGTATTAGACATTAATTAAGCAGATTATGTTTGCACAATAACTCTGCTAACCCAGATTAATATTTTGGAATAAACTACTTTCTATTTTCAAAGTCGCAAATTCTTAGGTAGGTACATATTTGTAATACTTATTAATATCTCACAACAATTTAACTAATGCATAAACCATGTTGTTATAGAACGATTCGGAAAAAAAAAGCAGTTTTTCTTTGGTGAACGACAAGTTTGATTGATTTGCGAGATTTTCCATAATTATTAAGGATGAATTCATTGCAGTGTGGGCGGAATTGCAACTTTTATTTTAAAGCATGATAAAGAAAAGGGTAGTATTTAAACGAGTGACTGTAAATTAATGTTTTAAGTGACAAAAATAATTAATTTACGTTATAGTATTACTAAGTGAGCGACTGACAGCGAGTGACGAGAAATCAACAGAACAGCAACTTACAAACATTAATAAATGAGAAGCTTTATAATATTTGAGCGACCTAATATTTGTTTGAGTGTCAACGTTACGTCCTGCATTTTTTTAAATATTTGGTAAATGATATTTCTGGGTGGTTTAAAAAAAATTAACCACGAAAGGGAACTCCTTCTAACCTAACCTGTCCAAATCGGGGGCCCCAAATCGCGAGCAAAATGTTAAAACCTCAATTGGAAAAATCGTCTCTATCTTAATATTGAAGTTGCCCTTTCTGTATTTCTAGTCGCTCACTTAGTAATTTAGTCGCACGGGTAGAATTTTAATATCTGAAATATTTTGTAAGCTCGTTCTGGATTTTATTATTAATCAATATTCGTCGTTAGTTTAGTTTACTCAAATTCATACCGCTCAAGTTATTAAAACAGTATCTCATCATCAGTCGCTACGTTATTATTTTATTCGATCGTTTGATAATTTCCCTAAAGAAAATAATATATACACTATAAAAGGGGTAGGAAAACAGACAGGCTAGCTTGTCACAAACGATTATATTCAAACTGTCAGAAGACACCATTTAACGAACAATCTAAAAGTTAAGTTCGTCAACTAGCACATCCCTATGTCCGGGAACCTCGAATCAACAATGCATGACAAACATAATAATTCTCCGTCTCACTTACACCCAATATTGTGGGAATATCATTCTACACAACATAATAACTTTTTGCACAGTGTTTTTAATGAACTCATTATGATTTTTAACGAACAAAAAGTTGTGTGGAATTGTGATAGTGCAGTTCGCAAAACTTTATAAAGGTTAAGGCTTCCATTGGAGACTTAATTGTTTGAATACTCCGGACTTGTTGCGGAAGTTTTTAAATTAAACGAGTTTTATTTATCGGTAGATATTTTCCTACAGTCTAGAACGGATCTTACGGCTTACTTTTAACTTTGTTTTTATGTTTTTCCTAATATGAACTATCCGGGCCTATCCGGCAAAAAAGGGGTTTTATTTTTTTTTTGACAGTTCAAGCAACTCTTCACCACAGGCTTAGCGAGCCAAGCTGGCTATCAAAAACCCTGGGGACTGTTTAAGAAAACCAACAGGCGACTGGTGACAAGCGATAATTCGATAATTTGGCAAGATTGTTCATGCATATTTTGCTATTAACAGTACTTATCACAAATATGTGGCAATTTTATCAAATCTTTTTTTGTCAAATGAATTTTAATTCCATGAAACAAACAACAAAATTCTGGGCCTGAGTTTAATGTTTTAATCCTGAATTTTCTAAAAAAACACTTGTCTACAATCGTGCCATCAAACGTTGCTACCAAGCCACATTATTTGTGTAACAATTAAGACTATAAAACTTGGATCCAACATCAATGATACCTTTGTAACGGATGTGGTTGACAGTGACAGGTTGATAGGTCATCACTACCACACTCAATTCAACTCGTAAGCCTGGGGGTCGATTCTGCTATTGCAATCGTGTCTCAATGACCGGTCAATGATCGATTTTTGACGAATAACGTCAAACTTTTGACACATTTCCCATACAAAAACTGTCAAAGTTGTCAAATATTCGATCACTGACCGGTCATTGAGACACGATTGCAATAGCAGAATCGAGCCCCTGTTCTTTGAATGATTCTTACGGCACAATAGTAGTAACTCGGCTTGCGGAACTTGATTTTTATTCGTCTTTTTATCGAGTCCATGGAAATCGAATACAAAAGATTCTAATTCGCCTAACAGCTCAATATATTGTCTCTTCACGTGATACGGAAGCGATATCTAAATAAATGCCAAGAGAAATCTAGCAGTCTTTCAGTTTTATCTAGCTTTAGATAATTTTTACATACAATATTTTACTCAATCTCATTTTCAATGCCATATTAATTGTTAATAATTTTTAATAGACATTTTGGCTTCGCTAAACACATTTAAACATTTAATAAATAAATAACAAAATCTTACATTAAACAAATTAAAATATCCGCTATCAAATGAGAAGCAAGGTTATCGAGTACATAAATAAAGTTGTGAAATTCATTAATAATTTATCAATTATGGTAAGATAGAGATCGAGTCCGATCAATGCGTTAAACGATAAAACTCACTGACCTTATAACACCTAGAAGTGCTAAGTACTTCCATAATATCGCTCCAGTTACCCACAAAAGTGTAATTGTTATGTAAATCCGTCTGATATAATGTGTACGTGAGACAGTGGACTTGCACTTTCTAGTATACTTTCACAGCTATTGTGATCGCACCGCCTCGCCTGACGCAACCGCCGAATGGGTGCTACGTCAGGTCTACGTCATTCTAAGAGTGTAGACAGACGGACTGCATTTTGATGCGTGTCAATGAAAATCGTATTGAGCGTGTCACCTTAAAACTTGTTGTACAAAAATCTTTTAACGTTTCGTACCTACCGTGTACTTTTGGAGCCATGTAGCGTTTTATATACGTTCTGCTATGAAGGATTTCAAACTCTAAGCCGTTATTTCACATAAGCCATTTTTAGAGGCACTTTTGAATTGTCAAGGTCAGTAAAAAATATGAAGCTAGTAGCACGTTCCCAAGCGTAGATCTCTATGGAGAAGAACGTGCAAGAAACTCCATGTACAATGGTTTCTTGATAGCTTAACCTGTAAGTGACTACATGGAGCGACCTCATAAAATCGTCTACGAAGTTTTCCCTTACTGAATATATGTACACACTGCCACGAGTAGAGAAAAATCAAATGGAGAAGTCCCGCAATCAACCTTTCAGACAATTCATGACCACTCTGCCACTCCTGACGGACTGGTCGTGGTCATGGATCGCTTATTCGGTTGTTTGAGGCTTTAACGTGAATTGAAACGAATTATGGAGTGGTTCATCTAAAACAACTTGTAAGTTTCGGTCAAGGGGCAGTAGGCTATTTCAAGGCAAGGGTACAATCATCACCCACCAAAAGATGAGAAATAGTGTTCAAACGCGAAACAAGTTAACGTATATATAACATTTAACATAGTATTTGAGATAAGTCATTAACACAGTTTTGGTACAAAATATTTATTACATAAATGCTGCTGGTTTCTCTACGGATGAATGATGCTGCGGTATTTGGAAGGCTCTGAATCAATGACAACGCTTGTTTAGACTAGGTAGGTGCAGTGCAGCTGTTGTTGAGCTCTCAAGGCTTTACTTATTTGATGAATGTAATTTTAGATACTAGTCATAAAGGGTTATTTATTTATAATCAAATAGATGTTCTCAAAAAACAGTTAATAAAGGAGACGGATACGCTTTCATACAATTTTGGGCCTAGATGTAAAAAGATGAAATTGGTGTCAATTGATAGCTTCTATATTAGCAAACAATCACTGAAAATTTTGCAGATTTTGGCAATCTGAGAGCCGAGATATAAGAGATTTAAGAAAAGTGAGGTTACGTAACAATCTATACGTAATAGCCAATTTTTGAAGTGCGATTGTTATTTTTTACTCGATTGCCGAAGGAGGGTAATAGTTTTATCAGTATACGTGCGTATATTTGTGTGTATTTACGTTTGTTCCTCTATATTTTTTTGGGCAGGTGGGAAATCATCAATGACTTCTCCCGCTCTGGGTGGAGCGAGAGGGCGTGTCAGACTCTTACTGACTAAAACCCACCTGCCTGTATTCCTTCGGTTGCCCTTTGTGTTCCGGGGCCACGGCAATACTTTCGAACTATTCCGCGACCCCGGCAGTCTTAATATCCTAGCCTATCTAAAATAACAAGTCCAAGTTCAACGTTTAAGCGGGGTTCTCGGTGTCCAGTATGGTAACAAGGCAAGGGTCGTAGAAGGAGGAAGATCACAGGTCCGTAGGAAAGCCGGGTCGAGGAAAATATCAATAAAAAGTATGGGAGGAAAACAAATGACACTCAGAACGCACACGCACAGACGATACGAAACGAGTGCCGATCGATGTCATGTATGAGCATGATTGCATTTCAAGTCAGAGTTAGCACAGATTAAAAATACAATAATCGATTAGTAAATGTGAATCGACTAATATTAATTATGTAGATAATTAATTAGTTTTAACTCTTAATACTCTAATTCGAATTGATTTTATTATTTGAATTAAATAAATCATCTGGTGAAAGCATTTTCGTAAATAGTTTGAACTCTGTAACGTTAATCGATTACAATTGAATCGATATTCCAATTACTTCGTAACCCTAACTTAATTATTGGATTTTTCATTTCCCAGATTGTAAATTGAATTGATTTTTTACAGTATGAAATAGAAAAAAATAACCTATTTTTTAAGCCATAACTCAACTTATTACAATCAGTTACAATCAGGCCCAGAAGTCCCAGTCTCCTTTAAAACGTACAAAAAAACACGGAAAAAATATGGTTATAGCAAGTAATATGTTTTAACGATTAAGAGAAATTGTGTTTTTTTTTTACTTTTACCTTCAGTGTGATACCAAAGTTATGGTTTCGTTTTTGCGTTTGGTATTTTTCATCAGGCGCTGTGTATTTTTAGCAGTTTTAGATTTACTAACTAGACGTCATGTAGCCTGAGTAATGCGGAACTCTTTTATAAATCTAACGACACCTCTCTTTTATCTCGCATAGATGAACATATCTAAACACCGCCCATGTACCACTATTGTACATAGGGTTTAAATAAATAAATAGTAGAGTGTGCTGAATTCATAACCCTCCCTGCAGTCGGGTAAGATTAAAATTAACTATCAAAGCTAAGTCAACTAAGTTCTTACTTAATCTTATTGTGAAACTAACACGTTAGAAATTAATTCCTATGCTTAACATTCATGTCATGTTCACTGCACCATGAGAAAATGTGTTAACCCAATTAACAACGTACTTTAGTACATTTCCCACCATACCACCCATCATAAAGTTTTTCATTCTTATGTAATTTTGTAAGTCAATAGGCCACACGTGTTTTCTTATAACGCATTCTTTGCCAAGCGGGTAATAGCGAGTATCTACAGAGATAAAAGTGCAATTTTACCGTATCAAGTACAGTAAAATTGCACTCAAATCATCAAATGTTTCAACATGTTTCAAATCATCAACATTTGATGATTTCCCATCATGTGCAATAATATTTTATATTTTTTTAATATCGTTGGTAAATTAATATATTGTTTGGGTACGCGTGACACTACCTACGAGTACTGCCAATACACTGATGAGAAGGGTCCCTGGAAGATGTATACTCTTGTACAGTAACCTTCCCAGCTTCTTTGTTATGGCGCCTCAGCCGTGCTCACAGTATTTCGTAGCGTGTTACAAACTTAGTAGTGTTTGTCTGGCAGTCGGCCGCTAGTGCACATTTTCCCACGGTAAATTTATAAACAGAAGGAAATAGTAATGCTTTATCCGTTGTAGGTGTTTGATAAAGCAAACACTGGCAAGTTTCAACGTTAGGCATATTTTTTTTATAGTCTGCTATGGTTTATACCTTCTTGTTGTTGAGAAACGTAGGATGATTGCAGCGGAGTATTTGCGGTATTCATTATTGGTACTTTAGGTCTTCGACCGATTGCTCTTATCAAGAATATTGTCAGATCTATTATAAAAAATATTCTGACATCTCATTACATATACCTCTGTCATATCTACGTCCTATAACTGGAAGTAAATAGTATCAATCTCAGGATGCAGAATTATGCGAAACTGTTATTCATGCAGAAAGTCGATACAATCTATAAGGCAGGAAAACTTCAGTGTTCCCATACTTGACTATGATTGTAAATCTTTTCATTACAGATTAAATTACGCAAACCACACCTACGACTTAGTTACTCTCACAGATATAACTGTACCATCTAATAGTCATTCTCCTTACGCACTGTCTTGATGATTTTCCTAGGCTCAGGTAATGCGATTGCATTACCTGAGACGTGGCTAGGGATTCCTAGCCACGTCCGGTGGGACCGTATTAGGCGTAGCGCACACCGAAGCCATTGCACATGAAACCGCAAAAGTAAAGGTGCTTACAGAATAACTGCGATTTTGTTAATTGCTGTTTCAGCTTTGCTAATTGAAGGCCCAATGCAACAAAAAATGGATGAGGACTTTTTTCATTGCTGAAGTAGACTCGTCCCTGGATAGGCCGAAGAAAGCAAAACACAAAGAACATTGGAAAAGTATATTTAGCGGCATCAACGCCGCCACAAAATAATAAGCAATGAAATATGTACCGCAACAAAAAGAAACGCAGCCTCATCTATACCGCCAGCGATGAACTACTGAACGAAATCCTGCATCGCGGTATCAGAGATTTCCGTGCAATTGAATGTTATACAACAATCCAAATATCAACTATCGAGTAGTTGCCCACCAGACACAACAACCGTCCGGTCGGAGGATCCTCCCTTTTTAATGGAGATTTGCGGGACATTACACCCTGTTCCACACTCTATATGAATATCTATATGAATATAATTATATAATAGACTTTTACCCAGCAGTGGAATAATTTAGGTTAATGTAAGAATCTTTACTTACTATGCTTTAATAATATCAATAAGTCCTGTTAATGACCTGAACATTCGTTCACCTTTTTCAGCCTTTCTTTCAAACAATTGTTCAGCAACAACATAATTCTGTGATCGCCAATAACGCTTTACAACTTCACCGTTCGGACAGCAGACTCAACAGTAAGTCAATCGCAAGTGAGTCATAACATTGACTCATCGGACAGGGCAATGGACAAAATAGCCATACAACGTAAAAGAACCTACACATGGTGACAATACTTTCGTAGCATTTGGTTACACCCTGGGTAGTTTTATGACGGGAATACCCACACCTTTTTTAGGGGGGAAACATTCAGGGAAGGATCAAATAATACCTTCTTACCGCATTAAAACCTCACTGGTGCCCGATACAGTGTCCTCTCAATAGACCACCCGGAACTCCCTCTATACAGCGCCTATTTAGGGCAACAGTGTCATATAATATAAGATGAAGCGTACAATAATACGACTTTGCCCAAGTTGGAAGAAAATGTAAGCGTAGGGCAACATAATGATTAATGTTTTCAATGTGCATTTTCCTTTAGAAGTCCGCTATCTTCCCCGTTGCGCACAGGCATCTCGTCTTGCAAGCTGAGGTTACTGCGTATCGTAAACTCGCATTATCTAATTATTATGATGCTATTTACCTACTTGAGATATTTTCGCGTAACTTTATTAAGCAATTATGGTTCCCTTCACTTCAAAATTGCTTGGTGGTGAACTGTCGTCTTTGATTTGAAGAAATTAAGTACTTACAAACGGGGTGATTAGGAATGCAGGGGTGAATCGGCACAAAACTTGGAAGGGGATTTATAGACGTTATTTAATTCTTGTTTGCAGCATTTTCGGTTTTCCAATTTTATTGAATATAAATGAAATTAAATTGTTTAAGAAGACAACTTTATTTAAGGATGATGTCTTTTTTTTAAGGATGGGAAATCATCAAATGACCCCTTCCGCTCTGGGTGGAGGGAGTGTCAGACTCTCACTGACTAAAACCCATCCATGCTCCTCCTAGTGCCTTTTGCGTTCCAGGAACACGGTAACTCTTTCGAACAAAATCCGCAACCCTGGCAGGCTTGTGCCCTAACGTGCCCTTAATCCTATGCTGACATCTCTTTGAGGAACGCGTGGAACTAAACGCGCCGTCGGCCTAAGCCTGGCTTTGATCGGACGGCGAGCCACTCGACGCCCGCCGTCCGCAGACCCGTACCTACGGTGGCCGCTGGGAATCGCCCAGCGACTCCCGACGCCCGGTGCGTCTCCCTATGTTGCGGTGGCTGGGGCGTGAGGGTTGTCTCTCCCTCACGTGGCCCGCCTCCTCCTTCACTAGCATTACTGCTTCGCAGAAGGAGGTGACGGCTTCCCATGCCTCCTCGCTCCGGACCATGAATTGAACCATAGCCGGACGAGAGGTCGTCGCCGCCAATTGCCACGACGAGGATACGGCGGAGCTCCGCCCAAGCGGGGCATACCTCCACCGTGTCCTTCGGGCGATCCTCACAGTGAAAACAACCGGGCATTTCCTCCCGCCGAAGCCGAAACAGGTAAGTACCTCCCGAAACCACCGTGTCCGGTGAGTACCTGCGTCAGGCGGAAGGTGAGGACGCCGTGGCGTCTCTCCAGCCACTCCTCAAAGAGGGGCACTATCGTCGCTATTGTGGTGTGCCCAGCACTGGGTTGCGACAGTTGCTGAATCCATACCGCCATGGTATCTTGCCGGAGCTCCGTCCGCCATGCTGCAATTTGCCGCGGCTGCGGAGTTTCGCCACGGCTTAGTGCCTCCACGCGCCACGCGTAGTCGTGCGCCAGATCCCATGGTGACAATCCGGTAAGGAGGTTCGCCGCCTCGCGGGAGACCGTGCGGTATCCCCGGGCCAGCCGGATGGTCCATTGGGACGCGTTCAGTTGTCGGGCTGGACGCTTCTTTAGGTCCAGTGCCCACACTGGGGCCCCATAAAGGGCCATGAACCGCACGGTCCCCGCATAGAGCCTCCGGCAGGAGGCGTTTTGTGTACGACTCGATTCAACTAATTAAATGACAAAGACTGAAGAATGGGGTCAGAGGACTCCTCTCAAGTGCTAGACAAAACTCAGCGAAGCCAGACAACAGTGTTGCTCATTGCAGACTATACTGCAGATAGCAGCAAGAGAGTGAACAATACAAAAAAAAACCCCCCGTTTGACAGTAGGTGTAGGTACTAACAGCAGCTTCATCCGCGTAAAAATCGAAAATTACCCCAAGGGCACATACTTCTAGAGGACGAGGTATCTAATGTCCTATTCCAGGATATAGTCTACCGATGCATGTAATAGTTAATCCAAATCAGTTCAGTCAAGAAGTAACAAACAGACAGACATGAAAAACCCGACCAGTGTAGCACAAGTAGATAAAAAAACTCCTAAAATAAATCCAGACATAAAACAAAAACTTTTAAAACAATGGTAACTGTTTCTTAGAATATTAAGCTGGGTACTGACCGGCCGTAATGTAACATTCGCAGCGAGCATGTGATGTTACGCCGTGTCCTAAAATCCGTGTAAAACATTACACATACGCAAGTAACATGCGCATGTTCATCCTCGTTTCCAGGTACTGACAGCACGAATGTTCGCTTTGTAACATGTTACGCCCCGTAACACTGGTCAGTACCCTCATGATCAGATGATCAAGAAATAAACACAATCTTCATAGTTCGTGGAATTCTCAATCGATTTTAATGAAGGATAACGGCATTTTCCCGGAGAGGACATAAAATAATGAGATTTAGTGTTCATGTGAATTACTTATTGAGCCGTTATTATTTAATATTCAAAGGGCTCTATGTGAATGAGCACAATGTCTTAAATTAATATTTAATAATATAATAAATTATTTCAAAACAAGCCATACTCGGTGTCGATGCCGCCAGAACGGTTTGAAATTTCGCGGATAAAAAAGTTTTTGTATGTAAACTTTCGATAATATACTTTTAGCATCAAGCGGTTTTTGCAGCTTAAATTCATAAAACTCGTTCAAGAGGAATTAAAACGCAATAAAAAATCTCTTACAATACCAGTACAATACATGGTGGACCTCCCATCCATACGCGTACGTTTTCGTGACTATGTACGAGGATGGAGACTACGAATACCAGTGATAACGCTTGAAAACGAGCCTACAAATTACACCTAAGTTTTAGATTTCTCCTTGCATATTATTAGATGTCGTGCGTTAACAATAACCGACCTAATTAATACCAGTTGCTTAGCAGCAATGCACCAGAATGTACGAGTGGAACCGCCAGTAACCAGCACATATTTATTGGTAATAATATTTTACAACGGTACATTAGAAAACTATGAAAGCTCACTACCACGTATTAAATGTCTAGATGATCAGAACATTACGAGGTATCGATGGGTTTAAATTGCAGATTTTCATCGTTACAGAAACATGTTGTTGATGTTGACTGAATCGGAGAGGGTTCGCTGGCGGGATACATGAGAGGAGTAGGTGCAGCGGTTTCTTGCAGTAATAAAACACAATTCTTCTAGACTGTTTCTTCTTTATTTTTCTTCTTGATTTTCTTTACAGCTGCTGGATTCGGAATGCTCGACCGTGAAAATATGCCCTTCTTTTATAGAATTTTCTAACCAATCACAGTTCTTGGAATTTGCACACGGCACTAATCAAATTTCTCTCCTCCAATAGGAACACTCCAAGTTTGCACACGGCACCAATGTAAATTTGTATGGGAATCTTATTGAGGCATTTTTTCATGGTATAGCGTTTCCTTACAATGTTTTCTTTACTACCAAAATGTCGGGATGGATTCTCTTTACATAATTTACATAAATTTATACCAAAAAACCTTAATTAACACCTTAAAATTGACAAAAAACAAAATTTAGCTCTCATTACGGTAAAGTATCCTAATACCTTAGCTTTTGCTACATGATGGTACAAGTGGCGCCACCAAGTGTGGCTTTTATGTAACAATTTCTTATTTTTCCTATCTAAAATCTTACGCTATCTTAAAACAAATCAACAATCTTAATAAATCACTTTTACTATCAAATAAATACTACAGAACTTTGTTCATATTATTCCTAACAAGTCTTATAAGAATGCACTTACCAGATAATCAGTCTTAACTTAATCACTTATTGATTCTTACAAAGAGAACTAATAATCACTTAACACATCACATATTGTCACTAATTGTTATTTTAACTTATTTAACAGTATCGACGCTAACATTCTCCCCCACGGTGCGAGGCACTGCTTCTTCTGGAGGCGGCGATGCCACAGGAACCAACACTATGATACGTCGAGTTGAGCGGCGGAGTATTCCTCCTGACGTCCGCACATCCAGCACTCTCGTTCTTCCGTCTGGCCCAGGATACGTTTTAATGACTTCTCCGCGAGGCCACGAATTTCTGGGTAGCGTCGCGTCCACTATCAGAACGACATCTCCTTCTCTCGGGTCTTGGGTCTCTTTTCCTTCTAGTTTTCTTGGCATTAGAAGAGGTAAATATTCTTTAACCCATCTTCTCCAGAAATGGTCCGCAAGTCTTTGGGTTGTTCTCCAGTTTGCTTTCCCGATCAGTTCTTTGTCGTCGAATTCTCCCGGTGCCATCGCTCCACATGACCTCCCCAGCAGGAAATGGTTTGGTGTTATGCTCTCTTCATCTTCTGGGTCCATACTAACGGGGGTGAGAGGTCTGGAGTTCACTATGTGTTCAACCTCGGTCATAAGTGTGTGAAGCACTTCTTCGGGTGGGTTTCTTTCGTTGAGAACTACCGCTAATGCCGTTTTGACTGTTCGTACCAGTCTCTCCCAGGCGCCTCCCATGTTTGGAGTACCTGGCGGAATGAACTTCCATTTGATGCCCTTCTCTTGAGCGGCTTCTTCTAATTCTTTTTTCGCTCCAACAAAGTTCGTTCCATTATCACTAAAAATGACGCTTGGTGTTCCTCTTCTTGCTGCCATTCGTCGGAGTGCCATTATCATCGAGCTGGCACTGAGAGTGGGTGCTAACTCTAGGTGAATGGCTCTTGTGGTGAGGCAGGTAAATAGCGCCCCCCATCTCTTCTCGACTCTTCTGCCAACTGTGACCTGCATTGGGCCGAAGTAGTCCACGGCTGAGCATGAAAACGGGAACTGATGGTGTTGAAGTCTCTCGCTTGGTAGGTCTCCTGTTGGTGGATTCCCTGGTGAACTCTTCTTGGTTTTGCACCATTGACAATTGTGTGCAATCGCTTTCACTGCTGCTCTTAAGCCCAGAATCCAATATTTCTGTCGAATCTCATTGATTACTGTTGCGGTATTTCCGTGCAGGAATTTCTTGTGATAATGCTGTATAATGAGACTTGCAATCTTCTGTTTGCCATCTAAGATAATAGGGTTCATTTTCCTCTCGCCTTCGTCACGGAATTTCATTGTTCTACTTCTTAATTTAATAATTCCGTTATCTCCTATGTAGACATCAATCTTCTTTAGTCGGCTTGCGTTTTCCAAGGGTTTTTCAGCTTTCAAATTCTTTATGTCTGTTGTGAAACTATCGCTTTGACTTATTCTCATCAAAATTTCTTCAGCTTTCTTTAAGTGTTCTTCTTCCAGAGGTAGGTACAACCTCTTTTCTTTGTTGATGGTAGGTCGATTTGATACTCTTATCTTCTCTTTCGGTCGTCTTCTTTGGGGCTTCCAGGGCTCGTCTCCCTGGCGCGTGACGGCGACGACTGATTTTCTGATCTTCTTTAATAAGATACTTGTGAAAGCGACCATTCTGGCTGTAGTTCGTAATAGTCGCTCCCAACTCGAGAATCTCTCTAAATCGAGAAGGACTTCTGTGGTTTTCACAACCATTACTTTCATTTTGCTTTTTTCTTCCAACATAGTGCCTTCTGGTTTGAAGTCTTGAAATGGCCACTCTTCTTCTGGTTGTCGGAGGAATGTCGGACCTTTGAACCATCTGGCGTTGTGGTCAAATTCAATTGGAGTTCCTCTCGTGGCGTCATCTGCTGGGTTTTCTTTAGTAGGTACCCATCTCCAGTCTCCTGGCCTGGATTTCTCTTCAATTTCTGCCAGTCGGTTGGCCACAAAGGTTTTGAATTTTCTTGGTTCTGCTTTTATCCATTGGAGTACTGTGCTGGAGTCCGTCCAGTAAGTCTTCTTTGAGATTTCAAGCTCTGTCTCTTCTTCAACTGAAGCGGCTAGTCTGCTGCCAAGTAAGGCTGCTTGCAATTCTAACCTTGGAATTGACACTGGTTGAGTCGGTGTTACTCTTGCTTTGCCCGCGATCATGGAGATGTGGACTCTTCCCTCAGGCTCGACTGTCCTCCAATAAACCACCGCCGCGTAAGCCTCTTCACTTGCGTCGGTGAACGTATGTAACTGTCCTCTTCTGCCGCGGGGTGAGATGCACCTTGGAATTCTCAATCGTGTTAATGCTGATACTTCTTCCAAATATTTTGACCAGGCTTCTCTTTGAGGTTCATTTATTACTTCGTCCCAGTCTATTTTCGTTCGCCAGATATCTTGAATTAACTTCTTCCCTTGAATTAGAACAGGTGCCGCAAAACCCATAGGGTCAAAGGTTGACATTACGGCGCTTGTGACTTCTCTCTTAGTTGGGGCTCTGCTGCCATCTAACAGATCTTTTGATGTATTACGCAGCCCGATATTGAAGGCTAATACGTCTTCTTTCACATGCCATCTCAACCCCAGAGTCTTCTCTTCCTTTGTCAGCTGCAGGGAATCTTCCTTATTGGTGTCTTCTACTTCTGATAATACCGTTGAATCGTTACTGGCCCAACCCTTAAGATGGAAGTTAGCTTTGGCATGGATTTCTTTCACTTCTTTTGATATCTTCTTTGCTTCGGTTGTAGTTTCGAAACTCTGTAGGTAATCATCCATGTAATGATTTCGGTTTATTGCCTTCACTGCTTCAGGATATGTACTTTTAAATTCTTCTGCGTTCTTATTCATCACATAGATTGCCGTCGCAGGTGATGACGCCGCTCCAAAGATGATTGATGACATTCTATACTCTTCGGGCTTGCCTTTTCTTTGATTTCCACGCCACAGGAACCTGAGGCTGTCTCGATCGTCTTCTTTGACTTTGATACGAAGGAACATATCTTGGATGTCAGCCATGACAGCTACTGGTCCTTCTCTGAAGCGAAGTAACACACCAAATAGTGACTGCAGTAAATCTGGGCCTGGCAACAATACGTCGTTGAGGCTTTTCCCTTCGTGCTTGGCGGCTGCGTCGAATACTATTCTCAGCTTCTTCTTTACTGGGTGCACAACAGCGAAGTGTGGCAAGTAAAATGTTCTTCCTTTTCGTGAGGTCTCTGGAGCTTTCTCTGCATAACTTTTTTCAATCAAACTCTGAATTTGTTTCTCATATTCTTCTCTGGCTCCTTTGTCTTTATCCAACTTCTTTTCAGTGTTGATTAATCGCCGAATTGCTTGGTTATAGTTATTAGGTAGGGTTTCGTCTTCTTTTTTCCATAAGAGCCCTGTTTCATATTGGCCGCTTGGTAGCTTCTTTGTAGTCTTCTCGAGGATTTCTAGTGCTCTTCTATCGCTGTCATTGGTTGGTGACCGATTTTGAATCCCAAGAGACTCTAACTTAAAATGTTCTCGGACGACTTCTTCTATGTCTTCTTCATTTGTTGTAGCTCTGCCATAGTGAGTGAAGTTCACTGAGGCGTTCGCTCCTGTTTCACACCCGTGTAGCACCCACCCTAGATTAGTGAGTGAGGCTACGGGATCAGATGGTTTGCCCTTCTTCAGTCTTCTTGTTACTATGAGTCCCCAGTTGTCTTGGCCTATCAAGAGCTTGGGTCTCTCCTCGCCGTAGAGAAGTTGTTCTTCAATTCCCTTTAAATGCTGACAACTCTTCACAGTGTTCTTATTTATCGTTTGTTCAGACAGCTTCAGGTCGTCGATGGTTCTTGCTATGATAGTTTTCTTGATTCTTCTGTGAGCTCCTTTTATTCTCAACTCAATCTTCTGTGAACTATCTTTTCTTATCATTTTCCCACCAACTGTTTCGATTGTGAGTTTTTCTTGCTTTCCTTCAGCTCCAATCTTCTCGGCTACTGATGCGTCTAGGAGTGTGACCGTTGAGCCTTCATCCAGCAATGCGAGTACACGAGCTTGGCCTTTTGGTCCATAAAGGTCTACTGGGATGATTTTCAAGTATGCCTTCTCCTCCCCTTTGGTGTTGTGGATTGAGGCGACCTTTTCTTCTGACGCACTTTCCTTATCTTCTTTCTTATTCTCCTTCTCTATTGGTGCTGGTGGTCTGTCGGAGTGTAGGATGGTATGATGCCATCGTTTACACTGCTTGCAAACTGGGGCCTTGCAGTTGATTCTTGAATGCTTGAATCGAAGACACTTGAAACATATTCTCGCTTTCTTGATCATGTCCCATTTTTCATCTATGTTAGCTTCTTTGAACTTCTTGCATTCAAATGCAAAATGTTCTTCTTCACAGAATGAACATGACTTCTTGTACTTTTCTTGTGGCTTTTCTTGTGACGCTTCTTGTACTGTATGCACGGGTTTCCTTATTCCTTTCTTTTGCTCCGAAAGCGCTTCAGGTGGAGCGAAGTCTCCGCACATGTCGGCTTCTGTTTCCAGGAACGCTTCTACTAGTAGTAATTCTTGAATGTCTTCATCTCTTCTGCTTCTGTGGTAGGCGAACCAACGGAACTTCATGGATGTTGGCATTTTGTCCACTATGACTTTCAGTGTTTCAGGAGAACTGAGGTACTGCGGTTTCTTCAAAGCTTTAATTGTTTCGACGGCATTCTTCACTTTGCTTGCGAATATACATATGTCGCTTGGGTTCTCGCCGACTTTTGACAGGTTCTTCAGTTTCTCTAACTCTGCTAATGCCAGTGCTCCAGGTCTTCCAAATCTTGTCTCCAAACCTTGGACTACTTCATGAGGATTTTCAGCTGTGAACAGTAGGCTTTGAACGGCTTCTTTTGCTTTTCCTTGAATTGCTCTTCTGAGGCGCGCTAGGTTCTGTGTATTATTGAAGAAAGCGGCCGTATCTTCATATGATCTCTTGAAAGCTAACCATTCTTCACAGGCACCGTTGAAGTGAGGGAGTTCGAGGTGCTTTGGTGATACACTGTCACGTGACTTCTCAGATAACTTGAGTATTGCTGAAGCTAGTTCCTGGATGTCGCTCTTCTTTTCTTCAGACTCGGTCGGCTTTTGATTCTTATTAGGCCTGACTCCGGTTTGGTTGCACCACTTCTCAACTTCTTCAGCTCGCTCGTATAGTTCTTCTCTTGCACCATCTTCTTCTTCTGAGTCCCCAGTTAAAAGTTCTAACTCCGCTTGAGCCACTCTTGAACGTGCTTCTGCTAGTTCCAGTTCCCTTAATGCCACGGTCATTCTTGCTTGTGCTTCTGCTCTCTTCTTATGCAATGAGCGAACAGAGTGTGTGTCCGCATGACGAATCGACTTCTTAGGGTGCGGCTGCTGCAGACTTTCTTCTCTTGATGTTGGTGTACTTCTATCACACTGACGTGCTTGAATCACCACGCTTCTTTCTAAGTTCTGCGGCGTTGTGTGACTATCTTGGCGTGCGGGGTTAACTGCTTCGTCTTCTGCTTCTATGGTGCGGGTCGGGGGTGTGGTGCGAGTTGCTTCTCCCGATGTTGATTCTTCTCCAGCAGCGTCATTAGGTTGGTGTGCGGGTGGCTGGCGTTCTTGCATGTTGCGCTGCGGTGACCTTCTTGTGAGTGTTGATCGACTCGCAAATGAGCTTGCAGTCGCCGAACTCGTGGATTCATGCGGCGTGTATATACTCCAGTCTGTAGAACTTTCGCTTGTATCTTTTGATAGCACCAATCCTGATCTTGTTGTAGGCATCTTCTCAGTTTCTTGAACCCGATCCGGCTGCTCGAAGGACCACTGTTGATGTTGACTGAATCGGAGAGGGTTCGCTGGCGGGATACATGAGAGGAGTAGGTGCAGCGGTTTCTTGCAGTAATAAAACACAATTCTTCTAGACTGTTTCTTCTTTATTTTTCTTCTTGATTTTCTTTACAGCTGCTGGATTCGGAATGCTCGACCGTGAAAATATGCCCTTCTTTTATAGAATTTTCTAACCAATCACAGTTCTTGGAATTTGCACACGGCACTAATCAAATTTCTCTCCTCCAATAGGAACACTCCAAGTTTGCACACGGCACCAATGTAAATTTGTATGGGAATCTTATTGAGGCATTTTTTCATGGTATAGCGTTTCCTTACAATGTTTTCTTTACTACCAAAATGTCGGGATGGATTCTCTTTACATAATTTACATAAATTTATACCAAAAAACCTTAATTAACACCTTAAAATTGACAAAAAACAAAATTTAGCTCTCATTACGGTAAAGTATCCTAATACCTTAGCTTTTGCTACATGATGGTACAAGTGGCGCCACCAAGTGTGGCTTTTATGTAACAATTTCTTATTTTTCCTATCTAAAATCTTACGCTATCTTAAAACAAATCAACAATCTTAATAAATCACTTTTACTATCAAATAAATACTACAGAACTTTGTTCATATTATTCCTAACAAGTCTTATAAGAATGCACTTACCAGATAATCAGTCTTAACTTAATCACTTATTGATTCTTACAAAGAGAACTAATAATCACTTAACACATCACATATTGTCACTAATTGTTATTTTAACTTATTTAACAGTATCGACGCTAACACATGTCATTGTATTTAATTTCATTTACATTTAAGTCGTAAATTCTCTTGAAGGAACTTTACATCGGGAAACGGTTTAATGAACAGAGTGCTAATACTACTAATTATTAAGCAACGTTCGAATTCGAATCTCAATCGCAATCTGTCAAAAATGCATGAGAAATTATGCTTGTTTGACAGTTTGCGACTGAAATGCGAATGCGAACGTTGTATAAATCAAACCGTTCTACTGTCAGTTCCGAGACCAATGACCATTCTGCTATTCCTATTAATAAAAATTAAAAATAAACTTTTGATACAAATGAAGGTTCAGGAACAAATACGTAGCTTGTTAGTCCCGTAAAGGACAGATGAGAATATTGTAGAGCAACCTTATTTTGCCAGCTGTGTTAAAATACCTACTAAAGTAGATTCCAGATAAATGTGCAATAACGGTCATTGACCCACATACATTTATTGACTTTCTTAAAATCAAAAACAGAAATAAAGACTTAGAGCAGTCCTGAATCTACTTCTATCGTGATCCTTTATGTTCTCTAGTAATGTAAAATGGTTCATAATGTATTGTTCGGGTATATACGAAGGGATATTAGGGAAAGGTCAATGTACTTTATTGCAAGTTTATCTGGCACAAAGTACAGTCTTCTTTCGAAGTCAAAGCCAGCAGCAAATTTTTCTATAAATAGTTACCCACTTTGTCAAAATTACGAAATACCTGTTAATCTTTGGAAAATAAGGAAAAAGTAGGTATGTGTGTCAAGATGTCTGAAGGTAGACCAGTCTTGTCTAAATACAGAGTGTGCAAAATCAAACAATGGCTTGATAATTATAATTATGCATGCGAGTCGACTGATTCAGAAATCAAGAAACGAAGATGGAATATCGAAATAGGCTTATTTTACATAATAATACATTTTACGAACGATAATCCTTATGAAACTATCTCGTAAATCATCGCTTAGCAAATATCACCGCTTAAGTCGAAAACTGGCGGTATTATCGTTTTTATTTTAATTTAGGCGATCAACCAAACTAAACCCAATATTAAAATAGTTGTCACAGCGCCCCAGTACATCGACTACAATATTTTTTTTAATTTTTTGTGCACTCGCTAACCGCTATAGAACCTCACGCAATAGCGAATCAGCAAAAGCGCTATTGCTGAGCGTGAGTTTCCAATTCCAACAACGCGTACGATTCCAAAAAAGTAGTAAAAATAAACTTTCGACGCAAATTCGGGGTGGGGGCCTGGTGATCCGTCACACATGGTATCCTAGTATGGACTCCAGTCTCTCACAAAGGATCATAGTAATATGTTACGCATTTTGTGTTATTATAATAATTTTAGTAACAAATGTTAACACGTATACCGAAGTGAACCTTTGTGAAGCATGAAAATAAAAAATATTTATTATTATTTTATAATAGTTCCGCTCCCTATAACATGGGATTTAAACATAACTGGCGAAATGGGGATTTACAAGATGTATCAAGTCAAAGCATTTATTTCAAATAAACCATTTACTTTTGAATTGTCAAAGTCAGTCAGTCAAAAACATGAAGCTATTTGCATGTTCCAAAGCGTAGATCTCTATGGAGAAGAACGTGCAAGAAACTCCACGGACACTCTTTTAAACCATTTAGGGCTTATTTTTCATAGTCAGATAACTTTTATCTGGGGAATTAAGTTGGCGGATTGACAGCTTTTGTATAGTAAATATGTCAAACCGCCATATTTATTCTACAAATAAAATTTATCTGGCTATTGAAAAACTAACCCTTAATGTTTTGCAAAAATCCTGGTTGCATTATCCTTGTTGCATCTAAAAGTGTGAACAATGTAAAGTTTCCCTCTGCCTTCTGTTTTCTTCTGCCTGAGGATTACAGGCGTGTCATCATTAAGTTACACGTAATAAGAATTGAACTGACAACATTTTAAATTTAATTCTCATTTCAAATACTTTATTTGAAATGAAGTAAATTTAAAATGTCGTCTTTTGTCAAAATCTATTATTACTGCTAGTAGTATTATACTTACTTGTAATACAAGGTCTTAAGGTTTACTTGCAACTATTCAGAATAATTCTATAGATACAAAAAATTGACACCAATACAGTCATACAGTTACAAGTTATTATCTTTAACATAAAATTATTAACCACCCTTACAAAGTCACATTTTGGTTTGACTTACTCTTATTTTGAGACGCGCAAGACTGTAATATGTTACTGTTGGAATTATGGAAACACGTGCAAATTATGGAATAATAAATTGGCTCAATCCTTTTCAGACAGTAAAAAGACTAGTGACAGAAGATCAACACGATACGCCTTTGTTCGACTGAGTGCCAAGTCTACTAATTAAAAGCTTTTATTTAACTTGACTTTTATGTATGTTTACAAATCTTGCAAGTTTAATTTTTTTAAACAACGTTCGCATTTGCACGTCAGTCGCAATCTGTCAAAAATAGATTGGATAATAATTGTGTAAAAGTAAATAACTTTTTTATTTAATAAATCACGGGATTTTTCTGCTCTTTAAAATTAATCTCGGGATTTGAGGCATCTCCACTTTATTCTTTCACTGTATGAAACCAGTGTAAGTACTTAAATAACTCTACCTAATTCCGACCTCTGCTTATAACTGAAAACCATGATCAGCTACACATAATATTATCAATTCAAAAATCACAAAGACTTAAAAGTTCGACTGAGTAACAATAGGTATAGTATCGCAAACAATACTAATTTAACGCGTAATGAAGCGAAGTACTTGTTACAAAAACAGAGGAATGTCTGTCTGTTTGAGTACTTAAGTGGCTTAGGAAGTGTTCACATTAGCCAATTATTAGGACTCAGTGCGCAAGGCAGAATCTAAATAGTTTTAATACGATTTCATAAATTTAATAAAACTTGATTTTTGTGCGCTGTACTAGCAAATCCCAAAAGGGTAAGTAACTGCTATAGTAATTGGCCACGCTAGTAACTGGCCACTCATAACAAAAGAGGTAGAGACAAGGTAATGCAAAAAATATTCCTGCATCTGATACAGGAATATTGAGAGTGAGCCAGTTACTATAGCGTAGCCAATTACTATAGCAGTTACCTACTAAACTCAATTAAAAAAAAAATCCTTCTTTACATTCTTTTCGTTGTAGAAACAACTCTTGCACAAAGTAATTCTTCTTCACCTCTTGAAATTCACCCCTAATCCATTGGATATAGAAGTTGTCTGTCAGAGAAAAACAGAAATGACAAATTTTGCTACCACACAACAATAATAATAAGTTGATATGATTACCATAAAGTATGTTCAGTGTTTAGTTCTAACAGAAGCGATCGTTAAGTTATAAAAACAGGCTTAACTAAAACAAATGTAAACACACCTGTATTGATGCAATTTCTCGGCAATTGTACCGCACTTACAATTTAATATTAAAAACTGGAAAAATGGTAATTGGATGCAGAACCGGTTATTTCTGTTAATACCATTCGACTAGCACACCGGTCAGTGATTCTGCCAATGTTGTGATAAAATCCTTGAATATGACACGTTTTCTTACTTTTATCCTTAACTTATATGCGCGAGAGTTAGTTTGTTTGTTACGCTTTCATGCTAAAACGGCTGAACGGATCGTCATGAAATTTGAAGGCTATATAGCCTGGGATGTGGAGAAGGACATAGGCCTTTTTACGCGATAACCAATATCCACGTGGGCGGATTCGCGGGCAAAAATTAGTAATAATTATAAGTGCGAAAATTTTCAAGTTTGGATGGATGGATGGATGTTACTCAATCACGTCAGAACGGCTGAACGGATCTTGATGAAATTTGGCACAGAGCTAGATTATAGTCTGGAATAACACATAGGATATTTCAGACTGTACTTTTTATCCCGGGAGTTTGTTATCTTGAGGGCGGCAGTTAATCTTTTACAAATCTTCCAAGTCTCTGCATAATCTTATGCGATCATATCGAAACAACAAATTGGAAGAAAAAATAGCCTCAAAATTGCGCAACTCATCTTCTTTGAACCCAGTTTTCAAAGTTGATCAACTATTGCTACTCCATTTGCTGTCTTGCATCTTTTCATAAACCCATCTAACATCTGTAACATCGTAAGAATTGAATACTGCTTTCCTTTTTCCTTTACCAGTACCACAAGAAAAAAACAACCATTTGACTTTAATGACATCGAAATATCTTATACATATACAATCGGAATTTTGCTCAAATCGGTAGGTAAGAGAAAACGAGTGAGCGTTGTACACCGTTTTTACGCAATTACAGTCGATTGAAGATGAAACACGCTTGCCTAGATTTCTACCGCTTGACATGACTTAGTTGCATGGCCTGCCGGTAAGCCTAAGCAGGCGGCCTACTAATTTTAATTAACTCATAAAAAGTTGAAACAAGCCCGATAAACGAGATTTGCTTGTTACAGTATGCTGTTTAACACATTATAATTTTCCTTTACACTTCTTCAATTAAGATGATGTAAAAAAACATGGCGCTGGAAACCGATTCTTGTCGCGAGTGCAGTCTCGCCTGTAAGTGGGTTATTAAGCACACTTTTTCTAGAAATTCCTGAAAAGTATAATCAATAGCTGATTTTTCATAAATACATAATGTAAGAACTACCTTTCGGAGAATTCCTTTGAGTGTTTGTTGACGTTCGTCTTTGTGACGAATGTTTGTAAAGAATATTCATATTTATGTTGGATTTGTTTTATGTAAAGAACGATTTCACAGTCAGCTTTCCGCCTCCTGTTAGAGTCGTATATTTAATCTCTGTATAATATTTTTTTTGTTAGCTGCATTCATCTATTAACATGATTTAGCTCCAGCTAGGCCGTATTCTCCATACTTAAAACAAATTCATGTTTTCTACCCGAAGCAACTGCCATCACACAATGACGAATTTGAACTGTAACCACAGCTCTAATTTCAAGTATGAACAACTACCAGATAATTACTACCTATAGCAAAGTTCACCACTATGAGAAGAAGGAATGTTAAGCAAAAATCGAGCAACTAAAGTTGTCCAAAAATAAAGGGCTCGTTTTGACAGCAGGATACAACATTACTTTACTGGTACGTAAGAACACACACATGAAATGAACCTCTTTCGCACTTACTATACTTTGTGCCAGATAAACTTGCAATAAAGTACATTGACCTTTCTCTAATATCCCTTCGTAGATACCCGAACAATACATTATGAACCATTTTACATTACTAGAGAACATAAAGGATCACGATAGAAGTAGATTCAGGACTGCTCTAAGTCTTTATTTCTGTTTTTGATTTTAAGAAAGTCAATAAATGTATGTGGATCAATTACCGTTATTGCACATTTATCTGGAATCTACTATAGTAAAGTAATGTTGTATCCTGCTGTCAAAACAGGCTCTTTATTTTTTGACAACTATAATTACTCTGAAACAACAAACTATGCTTAACAATCCTAACCTCCATTTGACTTTAGTAAATCCACACACGAATAAAAATGTAAAGTAAAAATGTACGTAGACAGTAAATACAGAGAGCTGTAGCTTCCATGTCAACGATGGTCAATTCACTTGGAACTTACCACTTGTTTTCGAGGCCACAAAGATCTCATTGAAAGTGAAAGGTTTCTCACTTTCTTCCCTAACACTATGACATTGGTCGGTACACAAGCCTTGCTATTTATCTAACTATATCAGCTTAAATGCGGGTCATTAACACAAATGACGGCGTGGAGCAATGCAACACTATTGCTACACACGAGTTACGAACGCTGGTAGAGTAAGCATCGTTAGACATTGAACGCCGAGGCGAATCGATTGTTGAATTTAATTGTTTTCTTTTTTTATAGCATTGAGTGTGACCAGTATCACTTTTTTTTTCTATTCACGCTAATTGACTTTGTTGGTTCGGTTATTATTTGTTGGGTTCGAAATATAAACAATCGAATGTATGTCATATTGAGCTGTTTGGTCAGTTGGTTGACAGTTGACACAATTAGCTATCAGTACTTATACAAATACTGGTGGGCTTGAGTGCAATTGCACTTGATTTTGTTTAGTTCATCGTTCCTTAACACCCAAATAAAACTGACTAGACTAGACTACTTTGCTTATTTAACAAACAAAGCTCTAATAAGCAACATTTTGTAATCTGAAAAGACATGCAAAAGTTTAAGCTTCATGTTTTATGTTCGTACACCTTTAAGAACTTTCAAATAAAGAACACATCTATAAAAGTTTTCAATATTGTATTTTCTCCAAAATGTCAATGTAATTCTACACAGTTACATATTAATCTGGCGAATAAAAATCAATGCCATCTGATGTAATGTTTACTTCCTACTTTACTTTGGTAAAATTATTCAGAATGCCTTTCTACTCGGGTCAGGTCGCTTACATAATTCCATTTTTCGTACAATAATTGAGTTATCAACGCGTACCGAATTTGTTAACTAAAACTGTTATTTTGCTTGGTATTACTTTCAAGTATATTTAATATTTTATACATCGTGAAATTTTAGACGTTGGGTGTTAAAGAAAGACTTGTATAAAATTGTTATTAGAAACCACTTTTGTAATATAAAAACAATCATTGTCCTGCACCTTTGTATTATTGAAAGTTATTACAAACTTCATAGTTTGCAATAACTTTCTTTGAAGAAAAACTGCTAAAGAAAACTTTTCAAGGAAAATTTGCCTGCAATTAGCCTGCAACAGATAAATACCTACCTGCATTTGATGGGATATCATCAAATGACTCCTCCTGCTCTGGGCGGAGCTGAAAGTAGTGTCAGACTCTTGACTAAAACCCATCCGTGTTCCTTCTAATGCCCTTTGCGTTCCAGGGCTGCGGTGACACTTTCGAAAAAAATCCGCAACCCTGGCAGGAACAGATACTACCTACGTATATTCTTGTGCATTTGCCATCCATAGCCTGGATAGTCCGATAAAGATCTTTTTTGTTTTCCATAGTTTTAAAGTTTTTCTTTTCTAAACTCAAGACAATCTTTTCCATAAACCAGGTAGGACCTGGACTCGACGCGGGAAAGGTCCGGGTGTTGTGGCATATCTTAGGAGAGGTCTACCTATGCCTAGCAAGGAACTTGGAGTGGCTGAGTTGGTTGATTTGTTTGAACAAGGAGGTAACTTTTTTTTCTAATAAGATTAAAAAAAACACTGGTGAGATATGAATATTTCACAGATTTTTTGTTTGTTAAACTAGCTTTTAAGTTTTGCATATTTGCCGTATATTTGTCATTTTCATAACTAGTTTAATCAACAATAAGAAACAAAGCAAAATAACCAGATTACCACTAATAACCAGATTTTTTTACGTTGCATTATAAAAGTATAAATCATTGATATAATTTTACAACTTCAATTGGCAAGTTCTGTCATCTTACTGCCAACCGTTTACCATGGCGACTCAAAAAACTTAGAGCGGTAGTCGGATTGCTGGCCGACCGCAATCCAATCAGTGTTGCCCAGTTTAAATAATGCGGCAACATCACTTCTCATAAAGGCCTCGATTGCAAAACATGAGATGAGAGTAGCTATGCCATAAACGTAAATTGTCTTCAGAAAGTTGATAGGAATGTAGTAGTCACTGTTGTCTTATGATTTTACATACATAATATTAGGCTTATATTCCTCGAATGCAGAGGTGTATAGTACTCTCATATTTTTCCAGTTATTTTTTAGTCCCATACATAAAATAGCAGGAAGCCGATTGACATCAAACAGACATGAATTTAGATTTCAGACTACTCTTGAGAAATTGCAGATACAAAACCCTGCTTTAGCCGGGAATCAAACCTAGAGGATTTTAGACCAGCGTTTCTTAACATCGGCGGCAAGGGAATGGGTCGCAGGATTAAAAGAAGAATATTGCTAGAACTGCAGGGTGTTGGAGCACTAAAAGAAAGTATTTATTTGTATGAAGCAGGATTTTCGTGCCTTGCTGTCTTAAAAAAGTTGTTTTATAGGAATATTTTTCCTTTCCGAAGTTATCAAAGAAAAATCACTTTTGAGACCCCCGATGAGCTCTTTTATTTTTAATTTTCTAATTTACCCCCCAAAAAGACACCCCAATACTAAAATTTATTTATTTTCGTTACGCGTCCATGTTTAGAAGTTTATATGTGTACCAAATTTCAACTGAACCGGTCCGTTTTCCATACAGAGGATTGGAACCCAAAAAATAATTAAATGACTGACGTCAATGTAGGAATCACTTGACTTCAGAAAACCTGAATAACCAGTGAAAATGCACTTCGAATTTATGTTGAGCTTACATTGAGCTTGGTGACTTTATTATTGTGTACCTATATTTTTGCAGCATTCATACTGTGGACAATTTATTTACTAGTTCTTTGAAGCTTATTTTTTATGGGAGGCCTTCGTAGCCTTTTATTTTAAATACTTAATTGTTTTTTATTTATTTATACTTTGACAATGACAAATGATTTTTACTCACAGGAAAAACAGTCGCACAAAAAATATCCTACATGCCAAAATTCAATATTTTGTACAGTCATAATTAATGTCACAAGAAAAACATTAAATCGTCACTTCCACATAATATCTTACACAACATAATTATACACAATATTAATAACATTTATGTTAAAGTTTAGTAACACAAACCTACGCATCACAAGCGTACGTTATGTCTACAACTATTTCATGTTTTCTAAACATTGCTTGGAATCTGGCTTCGAAACGTAACATTAATGTAGATTGGTCATTACGAGTCACTTCTGTTTATTGTAGATAATTTTCAAATGTTTGCTATTGGTCTGTTTTAAGAGAGATAAAATTGTTTTGATTCCATGTGTTAATGATGGTTATACTTTGATGATTCAAAGATCTTCTTAATATGCAGCCTATTATGTCGTTGTAGACTTTGTTCGAAAGAGTCACCGCGGCTCTGGTACGCATAGGGCATTAGGAGAAGCACGGATAGGTTTTAATCAGTAAGATCTGACACTCCCTCCCGCTCCAACCAGAGCGGAAGGAGCCATTTGATGATTTTCCATCTTTAAAAAATAGCCTATTAATTATGTCACTACAGCTGGGACATATCTCCTCTCTGTAAGGAGTAGGCCGTAATCCACAATGCTGGTCCATTGCAGAGTGATGCATCTTCTATTACGTCATTTTCAAATATAAGGAATTATTATTATTGTTTTATGGGAATTCTCTCAAACTTAATTTTTTTATTGATTTATATAGCTTAGCCGGAACTTGTACTATCCATTTGTATCATGCTGTTTACAATAACTGTTAAAATTCTGGTATTTGATTCGACTGGGAGCCGACCCCAATAAAGTTGGGAAAAGGTTAGGCAAATAAATATTGGCCATACTTTGCGGTTTACCTACAAACCCAGAGAACATATTGAAAGTCAGATAAGTACCATCCACTTGAATCAACCACCATGAAAAAAATTCTCAATTAATATAACACCAAAGCCATAACTGTCGAAATGGGAGTCGAGTTGAAGGTTGACTTGGAATATGCCCTTAAATAAACACTTTAAATGTAATTGGTCAGATTGCGTGTTTATCACCTATTTGGTTATGCCACAAATCACACCGTTATTCTCTATTGCCGAAATTGAAGTATAAGATCATCGACCTCATTAACCATACTAATTCTTCTACTAAAATTGTATGCTAATGTTTTTCTTAACTGTAAGCCTACACAATAAAATTATTCTAGAACACTCTACTATTAACAACATGAAGGTTTTATTCAAATTACAGTTCACGTGCTGTTAGTAACCAAGAACTGAGAAAAAGGTGAAGAAAAAATCGAGAGGAAACGCTATAATGCTAGAAGCCAAAATTCTGAGGAGTTTTTTTTTATGAATGGGAGACTACCAAATGACTCCGGCTCTGGAGCGGGAGGGAGTGTCAGACTATAACTGACTAAAACCCATCCGTGCTCCTCCTAGTGCCCTGTGCGTTCAGGACTGCGGTGACTCTTTCGAACAAAATACACAACCCTGGCAGGCTCTGGCCCTAACGGGCCCCGTCTACTATTCTGATTCTGACATCTCTCTGAGGCGGCCTGGCTTTGATCGGACAAGAATTGCTCTGCGACTACCGACGCCCGGGGCGTCTTCTTATGTCACGTGAAATCTACCAACCCAAACTGAGCCGGCGGCGTGGTGGATTACAGCCCTGTCACAGTCAGGAGATTGTCTGGTGTTGTCTGACATTTATGCTGAACTGGACTTACTTAGCGCGGCCACGAGGCACACTCTTGTTTGACCTTTTTAAAAACAGAATAATGATATTGATTATTTTTTATTTCTATTTCTTTTGGTTTGTTTGTCATGTAAAAGTGTCTTTGCCTTTTAGTTTGTGCAGATGTATTTTCATTCTTTTAGTGGGAACATTTTAACTGATATTATAAGTAACCAAGAACTGTCATAACTCATAATACTTTTGAGAGTCATTGGTTTAATCTACATGCAACCTCTTTACAGATTTAATGTATGACTGTCAGTAGCATAAAATTCTTATCAGTAAGTAGGTACCTATTACACATTCTAAAAGAATTCCACTTGGCGAAAAATACCACTATCTACTCAACGCCATTTGGCACTATTATGATTAATTTTAGGACTCATTAAACACGCAAATAGTCATTACATTATCATAAGGTCTTCCGATCGAATTAAGTCAACGTCCTTTATCAGGTAATTAAGTGTAGCAAAGTCATTAACAGTGTACCACATGAGCTCACTACCATGACCCACATAACATTTGTATGGCAATCTAACATTGGCCTTAAAACTATCGGTTCGATAAACTTACCATAGAAGCAAGCCCTTCGATTTAAAACCACAAGCTTTGGTTATACAATCAAATCAATTTCGAACTGATTATTTACAAATTACAAATTATTTTTTCAATTAACATAATAAATTAAGAACGTAACTTTAAATCGTACGCGTTTGGTATAATAAATTAAGCGAACAGATTTAAAAAGCACATTTTTTAAATCAGCTTGTTTATTTTGGCCGCAAAGCCAAAACGTACGAACAAAGTTTCGTAACTTATAAATAAGCCAAAACGTTTTTGGATTCTAATTTCAATAAATGCTTCCGAAATTGGTTTGAATCGATATTTCTAATATCAATAATTGCCATAAATTATAATAAAACTATTTTCAGTCACGCTGCAATACTTTGGGAGTCGAAATTGGCACGTTTGTGTCAAGGTACGGCGATTAGTTTAATCACCACATATTGTACTGATAACTTTAACAAAAGAGTCCTTTGTTTAGAACTAGGACATGCGGTTGCAGTTTTTTTTCTGTCGTTAAATGCGCGTAGCACTTTGTATTTTCCTATAACCAGACAAATATTGCTTGTTTGAAATAGTTTAAGTAGCCAGCTGAGACCCTGTTAAATTGTTTTGTACTTGGAAGTCAAACTTAACGGTAGATTATAAGGCAATATAAAAATCGTTCTGTTCTCCTGTAGCCACAGGGAAACGTGTTGCTCCGACCATGACTAGCATCATTCATAGGACATGGTGATGATTCTCCCGTGACCAGATGCGACGCGACAATGCAAATGCGATTTTTATTTGTTGTTAAAAAAAAATATGGACGTATAGTTGTCGCATTGTCGTGTCGTATGTACCTACCTGTCTGTGGGAGCATTTTATCACAGTAACTTGATTAAAGTGTACCTTACATAGTTGTTTTGCTATTAACAATGAACGTGTGAAATTCTGCTCAAAGGAAATTGACAAGCTGAAAGAAAAGGTTTGTTTAAAAAAGCTAAATCTTATTGCTATTGCAATGTGGTAATTACATTTTCTAATACAGCGTTAAGGGGAACCGGAAACTGAAAGAATACATTTGGGTGTAAAAGCATCTATTATATCATAATATAATAGATGCTTTTACACCCAAATGTATTCTTTCAGTTTCTGTACTAATGTTTTCTGTACTAGTTATGAATATAATTCATAAATTATATTCATAACTAGTACAGAAGATGAATGCATCTTGTTAAATTTTTGCACTATGTATAATGCATAATATTCTTATTAAACTTGTGGTGCTTCTCTTTTTCCGTCAGTCGCCAGGTTACTTAACTGTTCCTTTTTCACTATCTGTAAATCTGAGGAACTCTGCAAAGGGTATTGAATAAACCCTGACACTTTATAAATAAGTCATCTTTATAAATGAGTTGCCGGTGTCAGTTGATGATGTCCTGTTGGTGATGTCCTGTTGGTGATGTCCTGTTGGTGATGTCCTGTTGGTGATGAGAAACGTTGGATATTTTCTTCATGATGATGATGATAATGATAATAGAAGTTCTTATATAGAAGTTTCATCAAATGTTCCACATTTGATGAAAATATCCAACGTTTCTCATCACCAACAGGACATCACCAAGTACACGCCATATTCATGATAAACATCAGCTAAAACTTTCGGAAGTACCACCCATAATTTTCACAAATACGCATCTATAACGCGACGATTGAGTGCACAAGCGCAGCACCGCAACATAGCGGTGACGGGTGTGAGCAGACTGAGCAGCCAATTATTACAATTTGTGGACGATCCGGTAAGTGGGTAGACCATCTACGGCTCAGATTACCGGTTTCATGGACGCTTAATTTTATTTAGTCAATTTATTTGCGAGGCGGAACTGATTTCTTTTTGCAATATATTTAACTGTGGAGAATGTTTGAAGCGTTTAGTTGAGCTGTGTGTATTGTGATGGGTTAACGTTTTCTTCAGTTAGGCTTTTGACATAGCTTGGTTACTTTATTAAAGAACTCTCTTTGTTTATGTGTATCATGTATGTATCTATGACTATTATTATTATTTTTTCTTCTCTCTGTTTGTCTTTCCCTTAAGTTGCACCTACCGTGTATTCTATGCACCACCCTAAGGTCGAGTGGTAGAACATGCCTATGGCATTAAGTCCGCCTTTGTACAGTGTTTTTTTACTAGTGCATAAAGTTTTAATAAATAAATAAACTCTTAAAGTACTGGTAACGCCCTCAAAGAGTCAACGTTGAAGAATCAGTGTAGTCTTTTTATTCCAAAGGTTGTCTGGTTGTCTGGGTATGGTGTGCCTTGCTGCAAGTCCACCTACGTATCACTATTGTTTCATTAAAAGCCTAGCCTTTTCATTGAATTGCACTAAAGCAACAGCGACATCCATACAGTTTAAATAAAAAAGAGTATCAGGTAGTTCTAAAGAGAAGGAAAGAACGTCAAATCCCACAAATTACATCAATTCGCAATTCTTCAAACGCAGGAGCCAGCATCTTTATCTAATTAAGTCCAATTTTAATCAACAACACGGGTCCGCCTACACGCCCAGTTAGCGTTAGCCAATTGCTTCATAAATT
Organism: Melanchra persicariae; assembly: GCA_947386135.1. Lineage (NCBI taxonomy): Eukaryota > Metazoa > Arthropoda > Insecta > Lepidoptera > Noctuidae > Melanchra > Melanchra persicariae. The sequence continues at coordinate 11,769,746 of OX376648.1, read as the reverse complement.
CATACGTGGAGCAAAGGTCAAGTACGATGAACTCACAATAATTCGTCAGCTCCCACCGACACGCGGGCGCATCGCCGATCGGGCGTAATCTACCAAACGATGTCCTAAACGTTTGCGAATTTCCACTTCACTTTAAGTAAAATGCAAATTGATTTACTTACTGTCGGGATAATTGCTTTCTGATAAGCTAAGCTTCCGTGAGACAGGTTGGTGTAATATTTATGATGATTGGGAGAGATAACTTCATTAAGTAATGAAGTTATCTCTGAGTATGGGAGTCCATACTCAATATTATAAATGCCGAATTATCTCTCTCAGTCTGTTACGGCTTAATGGCTAAACGGATTTGGTTGAAATTTGGTACAGAGATAGATTAGACATTGGAGAAGGACATAAGTAGACTTTTTTTATTTTGGAACGGGTTTTCTGAGTTCCGACTTTCACGCGGGCGAAGGCGCTGGCAGAAGTTAGTACTAGATATATAGGTAAGTGTGGGATGTTAAATTCAGAACGCATCAAAATTATAAATGAGTGATAGATCTATGAACGCAGCGATGAGTGAATGGAAGAATATGTGTGTGAAATTGAAGGACTGAGATTTTTACGACGAAAGAAGGAATGTAATTACGAAGTTAAGAAGTTTTTAAAAATAAAAGAAGGTTTCTAGCAACGAAGAGTCTTTATTTCGGTCTACCACACACCCCCTACATAGATGTACTTAATCTATTCTGATAGAGCAAGTGTCAAAGTACACCTATAAACAAGAATACTTTTTGAACTGGTATATCGTGAACTAGCTCATAATGCTGCAAACATAATCTAGCGATATATGTAACTAAATTAATTCCGGACCTTACCCAACACCTCATCATCACAACGGCGGGAAAAGCCCAAACAGATTCCCACATCTAAAATTTAAAACAAACTGTCAACAATACACATGCACTAGGAATCTTAATAAACCAGCTGTCACGTTCTGCATGTGCCTTACAATGTAATAAAGATATTCTGTTCTCCCTAGAAGGGCACAAAACGTGGTGCCCGTGTCTCCACGGCATACTAATAAAATGCAAAGTGCTTTGATTTGATCCAAGCACATTTAGAAAGATTTAGATCTGGTTTGCTTGAATACTAAGCAGTGTTATTATTTCTAGGGATTTTGGTAAAAGTTTCTATGCTTTGCTTTCTAGCATTACTCGCGTTGAGAAAAGTTTGTTTGTGTCTTCTTAATACCGTCCTGGGCAGTCAGCCTTGAAACCTTCTTCTGTTTCAATTTGCCTTAGCAAAACTTTACTTAGGTGAAGGGGATAAATGGTTTCCGAGAGCAAAAATGTCTATATGTAGTTAATCAATTATTTTTCTCAATGAACTGAGGCCTTTTAGTAACCTCTAGATAACTAAACCTACTGACTATAGTATTTAAATGTAGAGGGCACTCATAGGCACCGAAATCAATAGGGTCGAGGCCAATACTTCTAGAAAACTACAGACCTTCAATAGTCAATACTTACTCCACGAAACATCCATCTATGTCTAATTCTATTTTTAAACTTCATAAACTTACACAATCGGCATATATCTCAGATAATTTATGGTCAAGAAACAAGATGTATCAACTAACTCCGAAATGTCAATGAGACACCGCGTCACAAAATAAATCCGGTCTTGCCAATAGGCCTGGCAGGTGGCGATTTACTAACTGCTTAAAAATGTATTCATGTAATTACAAAACACCATCTGGAAAATCGAGATGATCACGTCATAAATCTTGATTATCAGTATTATCACATCACTCATCAACACGCATTTGCCTACTAAATCAAATGGTGTGCTTTGTAATCGTATGCGAATCAAAAGTTATCAGTTTTTACGATTCAAAGCTAGAACGGGGTATGATTTATGTACTCACAATTTGTGCCAAAAATATTGGCGCTGAACCAACGAAAGCTTGAACAATAGTTGGACCAAACAATCAGCTTTTCAAGTCTAGTCAGCGTAATACCTGCATTAGGATGAATAAAAAAATCCGTATTCTCTGCTACGCGTTGCCGGCATAAAAAAAAATGGTAACAGAAAGCTTCACACCCAATTACTCCGGCTCAACACCCGTGCACTGTTTACGACATTTATGTAACAACTGCTGGAAAACTTCGTCGCACTTCGTAATTGACCGGTCGTCCCTCGGGTATCGACCATTTTGTAAAATGCATAATCGGTGAAGTCCGATTACTCGCTCATTCGCGTATTGTGACGTGCGGGGGCCCAATTTATGTTTGTTGACTCGATGGCCGGAATTTTGGTCTTGGTTTTTTTGGCTGGCATTCAAGTTTTCGAAGGTGGTTGAGGGTTTTATAGCATGGTAAAGACATTGAGAAGAAAGTTGGTCCACTATCAAGGCTTTAACGAAAGGTGTCCACTTTTTAGTCACTTCCTACAGTTGCTGAGTCTTATGCTGTATTATGGGATAACGATAAAATTGGTTGTAATTGTGTTGCTCATTTATCCAACTCACAAGAGGACCTACGTACCAAGCCACCCTTACGACCCCATTCAACGAGAAGTGTTTGTTGACTTTGTTGGACCCAGTGTAGATCCTTGTGGGAATCCTCTTAAATTTTCTTTTTCTGTATAGGTATAAATTGATAAAGTCCCACAGAATGCTCGGTTTACTCTAGTGCTTCTGTGAAATCAAAACGTTTAATCATGTATTAAAATGCCTTTAGTATTTAAAGTTATTCATCATCGTTTGATTTAAATTTTGATCTAAACAGTCGCGGTATAAGATATGAGCTTTTTTTTATCGATGGGAAATCATCAAATGACTCCTGCCGCTCTGGGTGGAGTGGGAGGGAGTGTCAAACCCATCCGTGCTCCTCGTACTGCCGTTTGCTTTCCAGGGCCGCGGTAACTCTTTCGAACAAAATCCGCAACCCAGGCAGGCTCGGGCCCCGACGGACCCCTACTCCTATGCTGACATCTCTTTGAGGCGCGCGTGGAACACAACGCGCCGTCGTCGACCCAAGATACAATCTAATTTACAACACTATTTTTATAAATTATTAAAATATTTTCCTTGTTTTGATTTTAGCACGCGTTCCTTTTATTGGCTCTATAATTTTTTTATACAATTCGTGTGTCCTAAAATGGCAAGGTGAAACTCTGTAATTTTCAAATTGGCAAATCTATTAAAATACTAACGAAGATCATTGATAACATTCAAAAGACTGGTTTTCTCAAGTTTATTAATACATTTCGATTGTAACTCGTTATGCATTTGCACGTCATCAATAAGCTCGTATTGAAAAATTACAGCAATCAATTAATAATTTATGAAATTATGTAAAGAACATTAACCACATCCCGTATCTATTAACCATAATGATTTCTTCAATTGAAATTTTATTGTGAATTTGTTTTGGATTAGCATTCATAATTCATTTCAAATTAATTCGACACCGTTATATTGATTCTGCCGTATATTTATACATAACGTACCTTTTTTACCTATCACCATGTTTGCGATCTTTAAAAGGTGAAAAATAACTAAGATCGTAATCAAGAGAGTTCAGTATCAGGGCAAGTAGCAAGGTGATGCTCAGTTATGACTAATTTTATAGGTATTTGGAGCTAAGTGAAACAGAGAGTAAAGTCCCGCATACCTCCATTGAAAAGGGAGGATCCTCCGACCAGACGGTTGTTGTGTCTGGTGGGCAACTGCTTGATAGTTGATATTCAGGCTGTTGTATCTGTTGAAATCGCACGGCAAACTCTGATATCGTGATTCAGGGTTGCGGGTCTTATTGTTGCGATGTAGGTTTTGCTACCTTAGTTTTTGCTACAGATTCTTGAACCCGAACCATTTTGATCAAATTTACAGCAATCAATTATTATTAATCTAAAATCTAAGAACAAGAAAGCCTACGCCGCGTCCGAGTAAAACCTAACCTGACCTATCCGTAAAAGCAGCAGGCGTATTAAGCTTACACCGTATTTGCCGTAAGCCTCAGGCACGCTTGCTTCTACAAGTTCTACAACACCGACTAAGTGGCCACTGGCCTATTACGGCAATATTCACGTGGTTCTATGAAAGTCGCTCCACATCTGCTGTATTCATTAACAGTTTCCGTAATTGGCGCCGATTAAAGTATCCATGAAGTGATTGCAACAATTTCCTCATTGCCGTTTATGCAAAAATCGTAATTAACAAAGAGTTTTTTTTGTAATCAAAGAATGTTTTGGTATATGTACTTTTGATAATACGATCACTACTATCACTGTCATGGTTCAGTGTGTTCAAGTGGTTTAATCTTTTTTTTTATGGATGGGACATCATCAAATGACCCCTTCCGCTACGGGTGGAGTGGGAGGGAGTGTCAGACTCTTACTGACTAAAATCCATCCATGCTCCTCCTAGTGCCTTTTGCGTTCCAGGGCCGCGGTAACTCTTTCGAACAAAATCCGCAACCCTGGCATAATACGGTCCTTACTATCACTGTCATGGTTCAGTGTGTTCAAGTGGTTTAATCTTTGGTAACATGATTTCATGTTGACGGCAGCTATTCATACATAAATACGGTATTACGTAGAGAGACCACGCGTCGGTATCGCTTGCTTATAAAGATGTAATTTTACAGAGATTTTGATTTTGCGAAAAACGTGTAGGTACCTATTCTAAATGACCCTGGTGTATTTTGAGTTGATTGCAATTATTAACAACTTAAAATAGGTAATTTTATCCTGAAATATTATGAATTTTACGAGTTGCATTAATCTAGAGGTTGACTCTTTCATATATTTCTGTAATCTTTATAAACCTTTGAGATATGTTATTTTTAAACTTAACGGATCGATTAGTCTACTATCTACCTATGCATAAAATGTTAAAAAACTGCCTCGTAAATAAATCTTTCCGGATTACATTACAGATTCTTATCAATCGTAACAATCAATACTCACATAAGTGCATTTTTTACTTCTGAATCACGTGTTCGAACACGTTTACCAACGTTTCTGATGCATATTTTTTGTAGAAGCATTCTTAAAAATGCATACGTATTAAAATAATTCACTGTTTAGCGCTGAATGAATAATTTAAAAGGTTCTTAGTCCAAACGTCACTTCGGAAGGTCATCAGCATTTCTAACGTGTAAAAAAAAGAAAAGGAGGATATTAGCATGAGGAATCTAGACACGAAAACATGGTAAAGCAGGGTTTACATAACCATGATTAACCATTGACCAACCAACCATACAACTATCAAGAGCTTTGTGCAATGTAATACAATCATCACCTTAAAAAAAATCTTTATTGCAGACCATACAAGATCTAAATAATAAACAAAAAACAAAGAAATCATCAGTCTTCAGCCACCCACTACTAGACATGGGCGAGTAGATTCCTGACTACTCTCATATGAGCTGATACCTGGCGCTCTGCGACGATCCTCACACCCCCATGTCTGATTTATAAGAACAGAATAATTTATAAAAAAACTAGTGTTTAATTAACGGTCTCATCGCATAGGGCAACCAAATGACCGCCACAGAAAATTTTGAGGCAAGTCTAGGAATCGCAAGGCTTGATGACTTGGGTGACTCATACTCATGAAGTCATGACTCAGAAAAGTCAACCTAACAGATGGGTGAATTTCAAATGTGAGACTTTACTACTAAGCACAGGTAAAATAAAACGCCAGGAATGGATAAATAGCACTGGTTGGTCAACTTACGTTAAATTTATTTTTCACGCGCAAATCGTCCTCTGCCAGAACTGTGTCATTGTCTAAACCAAGCTTAACAAACCGTTTTATCAGAAACTTTGATCTAAACGATACCTATGTTTTGAATATTTTAGCCTGGCAAGCCAAGGTCACGTTACTTAACTCTAGATTTCCAAACATGATACTACCAACAGTAATATTTTAGTTACAGGTATTAACAATTAGGTACGCGAAGAATGTGAAATTTTAATTTCTATTTGTCAATCACTGTGACTGATCGGATTAAGATAAATAATTTATGTGTTTATTTATACACAGGATTGTTTATACTGACGTGTGCCGTATTTAAAACAAGATTTGCTTCTGAAACCAATATAATGACATTACACAATTGTGGGTGATAGTTATTGCCGGCAGTTTGATAACTAACCAGTAACCATTTTATTGACGTTAAGTTAAACTTCGTTCTAACGCAAGCTATGAATTGTTTATCATGTGTAGGTAAAGTTGCGCCAGTATTTTTTCTTGTTCCTTGTTTTACTCAACTTACAACATTAACATATTCGTAGAATAGTCTCGAAAGTGTGAATTCTCAGTCAACAAAACGTAGGTATGTTTGTCATATTATTTCAAATACTCTACCTGAAAGAAAATTGTAGGCAAGTAAAAGGAAATTAATAATTCAGAAAAAAAATAATAACTTCCTGCACGTTTAACCTACAAATGACACATATCAACCTTAACTTTAACAGTATTATAGACCTTTCTGCTTAGTAGAACAAGCTAATACGACAATGTGATTTCGGGTAAACCATAATTCATAATAACTTGACACTTAGACAGATAATATTATTATAAATCAATTATTAAACAATGCAAAATAATACCAGTAATGGACACATATATAACCATGTATATTCTGAAGCAAATACTTACATACATTAATTGCGCCCTGAACTTGTTATTAAAAGCCACGCTCCTAATGGTGGTCATTACGAGGCGTTAGAACTTGCTCTCAGCCACCAAACAACACATTATCAATGAAATAATTATCAGTTCCAATATCGTGACATGCGTTTCCTACCCGGATGCAAGCCCCAGGATATTATCTAAGATACCTTTTACTGAACTCGAAGAGAGTGGAAGGAAATGCGCGAAATACAAGGTTGTACGAACATTAGTTTGGTTTTCAAAGGGAAAATAAGGCTTTGATAGCCAAAGGCAGTAAAATCTTACATTATAGTGTTGACCAGTATTTTCTTTATCTCACCCACTCTGTTGATGATGAATTTACAATTCAGCCCGGTGTTTCTATTTCAGATAGTGTCTTGAGTTTCTTAGTACTCAGTAATATCGATTTCAATTTTATGTTGGTTCCAATCTACACTTATATGGAGCAAAAAAACATAGTTAATCTCAACTCTCATTACTGTCGTCCAAAATGACTTATCATTACTCATAAGCAAATTGATTGTATATTGGCGAACACCTGAAGACAAGATTAGAAAGTTAAGATCTATAACTTGGAACAAATTCAAATCGTTGCAGAGCAAATGCAAATTTGATAGAGACTAGACGCTCAACTGATTCGACAAGGCAATCAGTTAACGCCTATGTAAGAGATAAACTACCTCCCTAGGAAGGAACACGTTGCAAATGATTAAATTGGGAACTACCTGTTAGCTATACAGGCGCATTCGCAACAGATATTAATGACATTGGCCTTGTGGTTTAACGAGACGATTATGGCGATCCCCCGGTATAGGGGAGATCTCCAATCAATTGGCCACGTTACAGCCAGGGTTAAGCTAGGGAGCACGTGCATGATGTTGGTACGCCACATGTAAAGCCAGATGTAACAATAGGTATTCATTGATCAAAACATGTTTCACCTGATGTAAATAGCGTAGTTTTTACTTTAATTAAACAACGACATGTTCAATTTAATTACACCAAATGCTATGGATAATGCTACGGTCAAACTCAATTAACCTATTGGTTCAACGAGTGTAGTATTTGTTTAGAAAAAGATACAGTGACTAATCTCAATTTAAAACGTAGGGTTGATGTAAGACTACGAATAAATTAATGCGTTTAGTCAATTGAGCTGTCATTTTTATAACCCAAGCCGGAGAGGTATTTATGCACGTATATGCAAACAGCATAAAACATTTTTTCACGATCGCAATACATAATAATTGTTTCGAATCAAGAAACAAAAATATTATTATGTTGCAAACCAATACAAAGTAACATTTCATCGATATAGACAAAGTATTTAACTAAAAATATATTAAACAATCACGCATTTGTGAGTCATTGGCTCTGGGTGTAGCATAAGACAAAATAAATTACTTGTAAACGAAACTTCCGGACTAATCAATGATAAATACTGAGAGGCTAATATTGGTTCCTACCCATTATCATCAGTCATCACTCTGTTAAGAACGACATTTGCTTATCGTTCCTTTTATCTTGGTACTAGCAAGCTGATCGCGACTTTGTCTGTACAGATTTAGCACAAATAATGTTTCCCTCTTTTAACCCCCTTAAAGGTTCAATTACCAGAAATCCCTTCGTAGTACTTACCGACATCATAAAAAGAAGCTTTGTGCAAAATGTCATGTTCCCAGTCCCACTAGTTTCGGTTGTGCGCTGATGTCACTTTGTCAGTCTGTCAGTATCCCTTTTTATATAGATGATGACGTTTAGTGTAGGACCTACATTAACGATACACATAACTTCAGCTAAGTATAAATAAATGGACAGGGGTCTGAGCTTTTAATAAGATAATGATCCAATTAAAAAACTTAATCTAATTGGTCACGGCTGGAGTCAGATTTATGCGCTGTCTTAATGTTGTTAGACACTTGAAAGAGACAATCAGTATAAAATAATAACAACTATATTTATCGCTTCATGGATATAAGAATGAGGAAAACTTGTCATAATTTATCTAATAGATCTCATAGACGTGGTTATTCAATAGCAATAATGATGAAGTAATATTTAGCCATTTACGAAAACAAAAACGCTTTGCACACACTTGAAGATTCAGTAGGTACCTGAATTTAAAGTCATAAAATAAGGGGTATTTTTGAAACAGGTATCGAGAAATATTTGAAATCATTCGTTGATTCATATGTGTAGGGTCAAGAACACAAATCGAGAACTCAATATTAGAATGTTCAGAACAGATAGCAACTATTTTGCTCCTTCGTTAGCATTATTTGATTAGCCTTAATGAAATACTGCACTCAAAATACTCGCTTAGCATGGTAATAATCTAAGTTAAAATGAATGGTTTTAGGGTTAACGACGTTGAACATTTTCAAATGATTACCAAGATATGTATCGCTTTACATAAGTGCTTAACAAACATGACTTTAATTTAGAATGATAAGATTTAATATTTATTGAATTTTACTGATTGACGACTTTTTTTGGTCTTACTGTGGTAAGCAAAAAGAAAACATTTGAAGAACCTACATTTGGAAGAAATATTTATGTAACAAAAAATGTCAAAACAAATGTTAGAGCTTCAGTAAATGCCATTAACATAGAGCGTATCAATTGAATTGACCTGTTCAAACTTAACATGCGATCCAATTGTTAGTTAATGGTATATCTGTCGCAAAATTCACTATAGCAATATTTCTGAAAATTAAATAAGCAAATGAATTCTATAATTTCCCTTTTATCGCCTCTACACATTATAAAATTAATCGATATGTCTTACAACGAAACATAACTCAACTCACCAAATAGATTGTAATGAAAAAAATCGTACCCCCTACCCACCTGACAAGGACTATGGCGTGAATTCATACCATTAATTTCTAACAGAACGCCAGGTATACAGGTTTTGAGACCAGTCTAACGTACGTCTTGCATAAGAGAATTGTTTACTTCTTTTTGTTTTTGTTTTCAAATAGTTCGCGTGTAGTTATGATACTAACGAACTTGAAACTCATTGATCATTGTTCGTTCAACGATAATAAACCAATGAATCAATAGACAGTAAAACAAATATGACAATGCTTTCCATTTGATGAAAAGTTTGGCAGAATTTATTTGTGAGTTATTTAAATTAAAGAGTCAAGCAAATTATTCTCGGCTTGAACATATTAAACAACAATGCTTTTGTATCGAATTCCGATGGAAAGTATGAAACACCCAAAATAGTAAAACAAAACAAAGGACGCTAACGAAAATGACAACATCTTTTGATTATTTACCAATGTGTAGTATTATTTACACAACTGTATAGCACATTTAACCAAAAAAGTAGCTTTACGATTAACGAATTAACGATTTTTGAATGGAACTTACATTCCTGACGCCTCGTTTACTAATTGGACATTAGTAAATTAGTTCTCCGAGATCTCTATCAGATTAAATACCTTTAATTGAGGAGATTATCTGATTTGAAGTTATTAGAAGCTGATTTTTTAAATCTTGAACTGGTACACTGGTAAGGGTAACATAATCAGTTTAGTTATTCAATATGTCTGCGACGAGTTAAAAGAGAAAACGTGTAACATTTGTTTGTACAAATATTTCGTCCATTTCGCGTCGTCAGGCAGGTTTTAAAGTCGCTCGTCCAAGTGAGTTAACAGAGTGAAAACAGCTCGCAATAGGCAGGTACGTTGCGTGATATCTACACCAAACACCTGCTAGTTATTGCACCGAACCTTGTGTTTCAGTCTATTATCGCTCTTAAGCGTTGTGCCCAATTTTCCTTTTTTATGTATTGTTTACAAAGGTCAAGTACGTCTCTCGTATTATAAAAGCACATCGCAATAAGTAATCATTTACCTAACGTAATTTCGTCATGAACTTCAATTTGACTGTTTGCATCTGATGCAGTATCTAAATCAAGGATTTCTACCGAGGCCTACGCGTCTCGCTCGTCTCATTTGTTATCATTAGCACTCATCGTTAGCTCTTCAACAAACAATTTCATTGTTACTACCTTTGGTTCGTCATTGTTCTCCTGCAGTTGATTTAAAAACCTCATCATCACCTTCTCTGGGATGATTACTAATATCAGCGTCGACGTACCTGTGTCCTGTGCATTTTGTAAATGATGAATGTGGTGCAGGTGTGCATAGTAATGATGATGGTGTAGGATGCATTCCAGATCGGTGCAATTCAACATTGTCACGGAGCACCGGCCGCGCCGGCAGCCGTCTGCTCACTCACGCTCGGTGCACACTTTCACAAAACAATTCCACTGGCACTACGACACGTATCGCTGTCACATCACGTTATCTCCTTGGACACCGGTAGGGGACTGAGACTCATGGGCCTGGTCCACCAGGAGCGGCACCAATAGGTCTACACTGTCGGCGCGATCTACCGCTGCATCACGTGCACTTGTTTATATTCCTAATCCTCTAATTATTCACACGTTATCGCGAGAGTCACCCATCACTGTTCGGAATCGCGCGGCGTTTAAAGGAGCGGAAGGCGTAATCGATAAGGCGGTTGATTCGATAAGTACGCGAGGTTGTTGCAGTGAGCGGCGTGCGCGCAACACTTGCGGCGCGCGATTGTATACTGAGTGCGGTATGCGAGCGGCTGCCACCTCTCCCGGGCTCCCGGCCTCGACCGCACTTGTCGAGCCCTGGGCTATCATATCGCGCCACCTATTGCCCTCTGGAGAATAACGCAGCGTTCAACGTCCGTTTCTCATTATCATCTCGACATGAAAATGCATTAAGACGATTGTCTTAAACCAAGCATCTTATTCCTCCCCATATCCTCTGACTCTATCCTGAATTTCTTAATCAAGCATTTATTCAAAAAAACTTACCTAAAAATATTAATAGTGTAAAGATTTATTCGTAAAGAAAATCGTTACCAAGCAAATGTTGCACTGAAGCAGTTGATGTGATTCGTAATAGCAGTTACGGTAAGTACAACAACAAATGCCAAAGACGTGACCGTGTTCGTTAGAGAACGTTATTATTGAGTCGATGCGGACAAGATTCACAAGTAAATAGTGAAGCGGAGATTTGCGGAAAAGGAGAAAAAATCAACAAGCGAAATATCCGCAGTACAGGTCCCAAGGTTGAAGGACTTGCTCGCCGTGAGTACGACGCAGGTACAGACAGACTTTCAAGTGACGATGCATGTGCAAATATATAAAAGTTATTGTACTCCGTGGATATGTAAGTGAACGCATTGTCTTCCCACACCGTGCCATTTATAACTATGACGTTGACAATCACGGCAGCACTCTGACTTGCACCGGCAGAGTTGACTTTTTCATGAAGAGGGATTTGTCAAAAACTTCGATTAACTACATCAATATCCGTTACAAGAACATTTTTTGTCTTGTGTTTAATAACAACAAAGTGGCGATAAAACAACGTTGATAAATTCTTATCTTTATTGGCTAGTTCATAAATCTTTGGTTAAATTCTTGCTCTACGAATGGTAGGTACAGAAATGGTTTGTTTGTTCAGAAATATTTTTTCTTAGAAACTAGTTAATTATGAGCCCTCGTTAGTATTGAAAATGTCGAGGTGCAGATACACTTAAGACAAGTAAACGATCGGGTAGACCTTGACTTCAAAGTAAGGGCCGATCAGACGATAATTGCAGCAATTCTTATTGTTTTACAATGCATTCAAGTTTTAATCTTTGCATAGATCAGTGTAATCAGACGTGTTCTAAGAAAAAATGTTATAGAAAAGACCTTATTACTTTTAAACCAAACGACACTATTTTTATTTTGAGATTTAGAAAACCTGGTGAAATAATGTTTTAATCGATTTTTTAATGTTTTAAATGTAAATACAGCCATACAATCTACCAATTTTCATACTTTATTTATGATCAATCATCGTTCTAGAATACGCGCCTTAGTAGCTGTACCGCAGTTGTTCTAACAATGCGTAAAGTTCCACAATTACATCAGATTTTTAGTAGTTAGTAGAAATAGTAATATTATTTTTAATGCGTTGCTATCAATATTACCAAATAATTATTTAACAAACAAACAGAAAATTATATGAGAATTATTGTAAGAAGAATTTGCTAATCATGATAATTATAATGATACGAGTAATATGGAAACTTGATAATCTTCCCATTAATATTACCTCCACTTTGATCAATAACAATGGTATTACTTAACGTGCTGACGTCAGAGACGGATGTGAAACTAACGATGGCTATAGAAATAAATATTTGCATGAATAAATAAATGGTTGTTAGAAGCCACTATTGTACGAATGTCCTGAAGACGTAGTATTGGGTTTTACTGGTGAGAAATTCTCAGTAACAATTAGGAGTCCAGATTTTGCAATTGACTTGCCCACTATTTCATTACTTACTCGGAAATGGTGAAATGTTTGTGTAAAATACATATTTACTTTCTACGTTTTCCTTCAGGAAATACTGCCGTTGTTATGTTTGTGTTCTGCAGTGGGAAATAGGTCTTCTAAACATCATTATGTGTAATTTGTTTTGTATTTTATATTCTGTTTTGTATTCATAACTGTTGTGTTAATTATGGTTATCAACTAAAATTAATATTATGTGTACATTTTTTTTTTCTGTTCCACGTCTTCCTTTAATCCTTCTTTGATCTTGTTTCTCAATTTGCATCAAACACAAAACATAACTTGCAGATTTTGTTACTTGTCTTCACATCACTTGGCGCCACACTTGTAACGACTGGAGGTTTTGCTCTATCATCTGCATTTACTTTTCCACTTTCATTGTAATGGGCCTTTTAACTTCCTTATATACTGTAAGTTCAACTTCAAAATAAGTGTGAACAAGTTTCAACTTGCTTGCTAATCTGTTCTAATAACTCTAAAAACGATTAGGTACCTCTTGCTTGGCTTTCTGATTACCTCGTTATGAGCACAGCACATTAATATAACGAATATATTTTAAGTTACCATAACAGTAGTAGTGTCTATATTGTTTGTCACAAGTACGTATTACGCAGTTAACAACATTATGAATATTGAAACGAGCAACTTCCATGTAACTGTAAGGTCATACTGTTTGCTACGAAAATACCGTATCTTTTTCGTTTATTTATTATAAGTAATATGACCATACAAATAATATGTACACACTCGTATGTCTTTGATTCCTACATGGGAGCTGATGTCACGAAAGATTTTTTGCAAAGTATTTTTTTGGTTGTATCTAAATTTTGCAGTTGCAGTGTTTACCTGAATACTTAAGACTTCGTGGTCAGTTTCAATCATGTTCATCTTAACCTACTCTACTGTCTTACTTTTTGTTATTTGCAATAGAGCAATATTTTAGTTGAAAATTTTCCAGTAAATTTCTTCAAATGTGATGATGACTAACTTTCTTGATGGCAAACATTACTAATTGGCGGCATCAGTACTTACCTAGTTTTACACGCCCTACAGACAGTAAAAGGCGTGGAGCTAACTACTTCATTAACTATTGTTTGCTCGCATTTATCGATAACGCTTTTCACTTTAATGGACCGTGGAATGTTCTAAGTGGTATTGACATATGGTAGGTACTTAGGTGATGTTTCTAACCTCATCTAGACAAGTTTTTACAAGGAAGGGAAATTTTCAAAACAACTTGCAGAAAAGGAAACTAAATGAACCTTGTCAGTTTCCTATAAAAAACATTTTTGATACTTGTTGAAAATTGGTATTCATAATTATTATACGCTACAGAATCTCAACACGTTAGCAGGCTGCAAAGTTTAAATGTGTCTGGTCTTAGACTCGACTTCACGACAGATTAAAAAATGAAAATAAAAATTTATTTAAATAATAAGAAGTTTACAAAAAGTGTGTTAGTGTAGTTTATTTCTACATAGTAAAGATAAGCTCAAGGTACTTTTAAAATCTATTTGTAGAACACTATATTATCAGATAATTTTGTAAATCCTATAAATTTTTAAAGAACCTATAGTGCCATGTTTCCGCTACCTAGGCTCTTTCTCATAATAATTTATATAAAAAAAAACGGCCAAGCGCGAGTTGGACTCGCGCTCAAAGGGATCCGTACCATTATCTACATAAAACGGCAAAAAAATTGCGTTGTATGGGAGCCCCACTTAAATATTTATTTTATTTTATTTTTAGTATTTGTTTTTATAGCGACAACAGAAATACATCATCTGTGAAAATTTCAACTGTCTAGCTATCACGGTTCATGAGATACATCCTGGAGACACATAGACAGACAAACGGACAGACAGACAGACAAATGGACAGACAAACGGACAGACAGACAGGCGGACAGATAGACACACAGACAATCTCATCAATCAAGTCTTAGTAAGTATGTCTAGATATGGTTTTTACCCTTTGGGTACGGAACCCTAAAAAGAAAACCACGGTAGTGACTACTTAGAGTCCCACAACATCCACACCGACCACCTTGTTTACTTTCACGCCTAGACAGTTTTCTCATAAATTAGCAACACGGCGACGGTTTGAATATAAAAAAATACATCAAACAATAGTTTATTATTAAAAGGGACCTTTATCCATTCATAATACTACTCTTCTATCTTCATAACATGGGTGAAGTTATCTGTATATTCGTCCTTATTAAAAAAACCTTGAATAAAACGAATCAGTTGTACAAATCGTCGTGATTTACCAGATCTAGATATTGTTTTGAATGGTTTAAAATGAATGAATAATTCAATCAATACCTAATATTTTTTTCAATATTTAGAGAGCATGAAAACGTTTCCTTTACAATTCTTATATTCGATCCATCTTAAAACAACAGTACCTTGAACTGAAATCACAATGTAGGTACTACTACTCAGGTAAAAGACAATAACAATTGAGAAATAAAACGGCTTTATTTTATACCTTAATTATTTATTACTATGTGACCAGAAAAGATAATCTTGAAAAAAAAACTAAAATAAGGCTCAAATGCAAGAGCCGTTATAATCTCATTCAACGACACAAATACCATTTTTAACATAAGTTGTGCTACATTAGTAGTAGCCTTTAAGAAATCTTGCAAGGCAGTCTAATGGCCGCGGGAAATGTACCTATTACAATAGACATCAATAAAAGTCAGAAACATCACACCTGTAAAAAAACCCAAATTACAGTCTTGTCTCATACATCGTATATCACCAAAATTAGTCATAACGGTTCAAGGCATGAGAGGATAATCGTACACTTTCAACGTTGACCTACAAGTATATACGTATAACTATTATACACAATGTACTGGTGACTTTTCGCGAAGTGTTATCAATGCCGGTGAAAGGGCTTCGACGGTAGGTCAGTAGTGTATTAAACACAATACATTAAGTTACAATATCTGGCACGTGCTTGTAGATATAATATTGTCTTTTCGATGATATTGCATTTATCATTGAGTACATTTTCCTCATTGACAGGACTGCAAGTATGCTACAGGATTTACTTGAACCTGTTGTCGAGTCTGTTAATTCTATTCATGAAATCGTCATCCAAAACGTACGATTACAAACTGTTTTGTCATACATAGAACACACATTTAGTGTGTAGACTACTCTTATTCACCAACATCCGGTTTTTATAGCAATGTGTACGTGTAAACCGTACAAATAAACGTTGCGGTGCGGAAATCAAATTCATAACCACAGGCATTGAAGACAAACTCATACCAAAACGTCTTTATTATTGAAAGAGTATTTTCTCAAATAAGGCAAACAGTTCTCACATCTTGGTATGCTCAGGCATCCCCATCAATTGCTAAAGACCCCTACGATGTATCCGGGGATCCTAATTATGGCAATACAACAAAACATATCGATGCTTGAGTGAGTTTTCCCGCTCTAAGATAGAGATATTTTTGTTTTGCTAATGCATACAAACGTTTTGTTATAACTTTACGTTTCATAACATAATACAACTACCGTGACTATCTTAATCATGGTGGCTCTACCTGTGCAGACAATGTTGCGAGGGTCAGTTCTAAACAATAACAAGCATTATGCGAAAACTTCCAACGAAGTGCGGCCATCATTGACGTGCTGGGTTAAAGATCACAGCAACGTGAAAACTGTGACAAGGTATGTTGTAATAAGGCTTAACTGTAGATAGTACGCAAAGTAATAAGCAGGGAAAACTTTGATTTTAGATACCGTAAGAAAAGGCTATCGTCTGCATCTAAAGCTGTCCCTCTAAGAAAGGACTGAGAGAACTATAATATGAAAGGACGAAAATATCTTTGCGATAAATAGAGATCAAAGTGCCAATTGTACTATTTTTCAATCAGCGTTCGCATTCGTATGTCAGTCGCAATCTGTCAAAAATTAATGAAAACTATGGCATTTTTGACAGTTTGCGACAGAGATGCCAATGCGAACGTTGTTTAAAAATTAGTGAAAGTTCACCCTCATGTGTCTCGTTTTCATCATCATCACTATTTCGGCTAAAACACGTGCCGTGCTTCTCGCAAACAGCAGTAAGTGTCAGGCAATCAACAAATCAAGTCATATTAATTTACCTTATCAATACCTGAAAATGCAGCTCATTGGCCTAAAGAACCAAAAACAGGTGACTCAGAATCAAAAGTGCACAAACCTGTTCAGGATTCGCTACATGCCGATTGTGAAGTCTTGTAAACAACGATGCAAATTTAAATTAATTTCGATTTGATAATATTTGTTTCCGATGATAGTGGAAGGCCCAGGAAATGATAGTAATAAAAGCATATTAAAACGAATGTAGCACGTGCATTTGTTGATAACTTTATATTGCATTATTTATGTCTTTGTAACGAACAAATGTTTGTTTGCAATGGTCTCTCGTTTCGGTTAAACCCACCATTTCGCAAATACTATACTTGTAAAGTACCAAACATGTGGTAAAATATTTACAGGTATGGGCAGTAGCAAATTTGGCAGTCTTGATGTCGTAACTTTACTCGTATAATCCTGGCTGTCTGTCATATAGTACAATAGCAACTAGGTGTTGTGAATATCAAATAAGAAATATAAATTAAAACATCTCAAGCAGGTAAAAAGATTAAAGTTATTGATTCGTTTTACAAATTGAAAACGCAGTTCACCAAACCCCAGCAACATCCAAGTTGCCGTAAAAAGGGAGTTTCAACAAATTAGCCATGCTCATATATCTTCAAAAAAGACCAATAATTTAAAGGTGATTACTCAATATTTTTTACGAAGCCTGATCACTTGACAGCCGCCTTCGTCAAAGTACCGTAATAATGACCTTATTACTGATTTGGTTCACTCTCGTCCTGATGATTTTCTGATATCGCTCGTTCATTAACATAAAAGTGCAAGGCATTATTATTAATATATAATTATTTTGTATGATAAGGTAAAATTATAAAGCTGATCAACAATATTCATTTTATCATAAAAAGACTTTAGTGTTCTCAATGCTTTTAAGCAAATCAAAACTACAAAAAAAAAACAAGAAATCAAGAAATCAAGTTATTCAGAGATTGCTTTTCATTTGACTCCAACTGAAAGACATTCCAATAAAACTCATCAAAGCACAAGTGCTCCATTCGCACTCACCAAACCGCAATTTGTCCAGTATCGACAACTTTAACACCCACCACATAAAAGTGGATTTAATTCGTTATCGGCTCACACTAGACGACTCGTAAAGTCGGACATTTGCAATTTCTCGAAACTTGATTGCGAGATTAATGGCTACGTGGCTACGTCACTATATTATCTTCTTACTGTACGCATCCATGCAGGTGCGGCCTCCGTTTATGGCGTTTCAATTAAATCGCTTTTGACCGATGTAGTCGGTCGTCAACCCTGGACGCGAGTATATGGTGAACTAGATGAGTCAGCTTTCTTTTATTATTTTTCAATGCAGTTGGTGCGTAGTGCTGGTACATCTCTATGCCCGTTTCCTTAATATGGAATGTAGACCTGTGTAACAACGGCTGCACCAATTACTGTTACGGCTTTTTGAAAGTTTCCTATGGCTGGTAGCAACTCTTCTTCACATGCATACTTGTATCCCCTTTTTTCAATGCTTCTTCAACCTTGTAGAGGGTTGCATCAGAAAGGTCAGGGAAGAGACGACTCTATTGTTCTTAGTCGAAGCAAGCGACAATCTTGAACCGTCAAGATTACTATAAGCCGATTCTTTTGCTGAAAGTACTGGTATTGTTTACAGTTATTATTCAGAAAAGTATAATTGCGGTTATTATCCTTAAGAAGTTTAACAGACGCACGATAATTGAACTATGTTTAATCTTGACATTTTAAAGCGTATGTAGTTCAAGGCATCACAATCACATGATTAGGTTATTTATTTTGATTTAATTTTGCTTATTAGTCAAAACACTTTTCAAATTTATTTTTGTATGTAAATTATGAAATATTCGAAATGATAGAGATGCTATTAATGAAATTGCCAAAACAAATTAGTCTACAGCAAATCGAAGTTTGTTCGAAAGGTTATAATGAATTCGCAATGGTTATAAAGTTTTATTAACAGATTTTTGCATGCACATAAAATTCAATCAGTTCATTAGAGGAATCTGTTTCAATGACTTAGGGAACTAACACATAAACACGATACGACGTTGCGTCGTTTAAGTAAATCCTTTTTTCTAGGCGTAACTATGTTATATGCGTGTTAAAACAGCTGTCGTACGTAGCACAACGCCACGTCGTATTGTGCTTATGTGTAAGAACCCTAAGTTAGCAAACACCATAGATTCAACACTTATAATGCAAATATCTTTAGAAACACTTTGAGACACTCAGATTTTCGAACCATCTATATCTACCCATATTTTGATAACATCATTTATAAACAGAACAGATTCTTATATAATTGTTCCCAGCACATCAGTAACCTATTTTTTACTTTTGACCTCTATGACGTACAAGATAAGTTTGTTTTTAATATTATTTGTTTATATGAGAGGCGTGTCAGGTTGTTTTGCTTCTTTATCTTTATCAACAGCTTGTCAATATGCACTGATGGCAAAGACTTGTCCTATTAATGAGGCAATGACTGCTGTCTGGTCAAGAGGTACGGTGATAAAAGTTATAGGTACTAGTTCATTGACTTTAAGTTACCTAGATTAAAATTTCCCACCTCTTTATAGATCGCAACCTCGTCATCAGTGCAATAAGTTAATAGTACCGATGTGCTACTACCTTACTACCTTTCTTCTAACTCACAAATCTTTTATTTCTCATTTCTTTAACAACCAGTTTTTTTTACTACAGTTTTTATAATTATTCCTAGTTACTTGGTTTTGCAGGCCTGACACGCTGTTAACTAACATAGCTTTGATAAAGCTAGACAGCTGATGGTTATGACGATTTTGTCATTCACAAGCAAAACATGTTTTGTTATGTTACCGCAGCTAAAGAGGAATAAGATCTACGATGACAAAATTATAATCGTGCATGTCCCATCAGTTAGAAAGACATCAGAAACAACAGTTGATCAATGTGTTATGTTATTTCCTTTTCCGCGGCATTTATTTACAAAACGAGTTGTTAGTGACTTTTCTGTTTTGTCCCCGATTTCTGTTTTCCTATTTGTGCTTGGATTTCGAAGGAATTGCCATTAAATATGTATTTGAATAGTGGAAAAAAACATCCTATTTTCTACGATGCAAGCAGATAAAGCTTTTTTTCTAAACATCCAGTCCTCTCTAGCATATTGTGATTCCCTGTATCAATAGCAACTGCGGCCCTACCATGGCGCGTTAAAGCGTGAGACGTTCGAGCGAGGAGGAGGGATGGAGCTATACACCCTATATAGCTCTATCCCTCCTTCTCGCTCGAACGACTGACCGCTGGTCAGATGCGTGTTCCATCATAATCGTATAATTTGATCGACGTCTGCCCAATTCCGGGAGTCAGTGTAAGGCAGCATGATAATGAAGGCGGGTTTGTTTGAACGTCACCTTTTTGTTTAAGTCTTTGGCGGGTCGCAAAATGGGTTGCAAAAAACAGGCATTCGGGAAAGCGAAGCGGCTAGCCTTTTAGTTCTGTGTTTCGTGGTAAACTTTGATATGGAGGAACAGGAATATGACGAACCTTTTTTTGAGAAGATCTCTTTATATCTCATATTTTAATCTTTAAATTAACTGTTATTACTGGATTTGGCTGAGCTAGTCTTGTCACGTTATCTGATAGCGTCTTGATATTTCAATATTATTAAAGTGGCATTTAGCAAAATCATTGTACAAAACAATAAATCGATAGCTATGACGGCAATACGAAGACGTGTACATGAGCAAGCCACGACAACTGAACACGTCTCAATTAAAAACCTTCATGATTATTATCCATTGTAGGTACCTATTTTTATTACAACAACAATGTTAATTATTGTTGTTCCATTGGATAACTGGAGTATCGGTTCTGTGACCATTATTTAATTTCCAACTCTTTGTCTACAAGCGGCCTTAGGCTGCAGTCTGACGGAGCCGTTTTTCTCTGAAATCTTTTACGCTAACCGCCTTAGGCGCTCGAAATTACTCCGAGTTAACGACGAACATCTGCAATTATCGTCCTATAGATGCAGCTACCAATAAAATTACTTTAACTCTGATTCTCAAGTCATGCAATAAAAAATGAAGTCCATTAACGAATACATAACAAAACCTGATGGTGAGAAAAAGGTTGTACTGAGAGTTCCGTGCCCGAACGGTAACCAACGGAACCCTATTAATAAGCCTTCGTCTCGGTAACCAACGGAACCCTATTAATAAGCCTTCGTCTCGGCTATGCGTCTATCTTTCTGCCAGCGGGTTGTATCTCATAAACCGTTATAGGGAGACAGTTGAAATGTTCTGTGTATAGGTATATTTCTATTGCCGCTATAAAAATAAATATTAAAAAGTAAATTTGAAAGAAACCTATTTTTTCAGTTTATCGTATGGAGAACCCTTCATTTGCGAGACAAACTCGTACTTGTTCGGTTTTTTTAAATAATCGCATAATTGCTTGTGACTTCAAGTGAGTACCTACTATACATAATGTCATTTTAACCTTTATGCAGAATGCAGGTTGGTTTATCAGTTTAAGCAGAACTATTTGAATGTCTGCATTTTACACAAAGCGACGAAAATCCCTTGAGTGCTTATCATAGGCTACCTAAAAGGTTGCAATCGAATTAAAATATCGGTGAAGAACGAGTCTGATGCGCACACGAAGTAATCCGTACCATAAACCGAAAAATGATTGTGTCTTGTTTTTTTATTTTTTATGATAAACATAACACTTTTACACGTCAATGTTTTTTTGGTCATTTTAAGCTTGATGAGGCCGGTGTTTCCTAGCTGACTACTCTGAGAAGAAACACCGAAGCAAACTCAGAGGTCAAGTCTCTTTTGAAGTCTATACAAATTGTACCGGTCAAATCATACGAGAACCATGTAGGAAAGTGCCACAGATTTGTCTGGACCTATTCAAACAGAGCAAGCTGTGCATCCATTTGTCAGTTATCGTGAAGCTCGAACTCAACGGTTTGACAAACAATACCAAAGTAAGGACATTTGGGTAGGCCACATAATAACTCAAACTACCAAGCCTCGTTAAAAATACTTTTTATTGTTGTTATAGAAGCATATTTAAAAAAAAAAAAAGTTACTCAGCCCCTACCAAACCAACCTCGGAACAACCCCGAAATCGCGAAAAAATAGCTGCTGTTCAGTACATTTACGTATTGCGCATATATATCTCGACAAAATGCACGACAGCTGGTTTTTTTTCGCGATTTCGGGGTTGGTCCCATAGTAAAAACTGTTTCTAATGATGAGTACAATGACCCCTTTTCAGGTGTTGGGTTCATTCTGTTATACGTTGTATATTACGTTTTTGGAGGCCGTGTGACTTGGTAGAAATCTATACTGCAGAAAGTTCAAGGAAGGACTAAAAACTGTGAGCTAGCAATTTAAAACATGACCGCAGAAACCCAGTTAAACCTCATACATCAATCAGTGTACACTGAGCTGCACCACTTATTTACCAAGTTACGACCCACTAAGACCTCAAAGTAACTACTTAGGTACAGCCAAACAACAAGGTTGAACTGAAAGGAGAGAGTCGGCAAATATCTGTGGAAAATCCACTTCCAGACATTCCACCATTTGATCGTGCACAAAACATTGTTATCTACAATGCAATTTACACTACATGCCGTTCTAAAATGGACATCTCACGTGAAGAGAAAGGTTTTATCACCTATACAATAAATCAAGTCGTTTCGTCTAGAGAAAAACCAAAATATCTTGAACTGAACAAAAATAACGAGTCACGCGAATTTAAAATTTACGCGGCTGAGTTACAGTCGTTGGAATATTTTTCTTATGTTCCAATTTATACGGGTTTAACAACTGAGAGGTTTCAAGAAGTCAGCTCACCAAAGCCGGGCGATAATTTCTCTTAAAATCTCGCTAAACGGCTGGATGTGCAAATATTAATATCGGAAGCAAATAGAAAGCATAAGATTTAGATAGGCAAATATTTTCCATGTCGGTTATTTTTACGAAAACAAGCACCAAAATTTTTTTGGGGAAAAATCGTATTTGAACTTTTTATTTATTTTTATGTTTACTAGAATATGGGCACGCGTTGAGCAACACAACCTACCTATTCTTTCTTCTAGGATTATTTTTGATTCTAGAACGTTCCTTTTTTCACTTTTTGACTGATTTTTTATTTTAGCTTATCATGTGCTTGCTTCCACCAATTCAGGTAATGTTCAATTGTTTTTATTTTCTATTTCTTATGCTCCCACGATTTTACTTCTAAGCTTGAATTTGCAATATGTTCTACAATTCCGGCTATCAAGTCTTCGATAGCTATGGCTGGTCCTTCCTAAACAGGCTAAATGGTCCTTATTCCCGCGATGGGCAAATTCTCTTTAGTTGCAATTGTCTGTATTGGCTATGGCTTTTCTCTTTAGGTATTTGATGTTGATGATGAACATTTTCTAAAGATTCAAACATTTATTTAGAAATTAATTTTTCAGAATTAGATTGGTATTCTTTTATTTATTTTGAAATCAAGAAGAGACGTAAGAAAAAATTGTTTTATCTGATGAACTTTGTGAGGACACTAGTATCAGCAAATTGTATTCCATTATAAAAACAATATCTATCATTTTTAGGATACACAGTTATAATTGATAGCATAAGAAACAGTGATACAAGTAGTAATATCCAAATATCGAATAAACCAACAATACCACAAAAAATACCAGTAGCAACCCTATCATTATAACAGGAACCAATCACAGTTCATTCTGTTATGTTAATTATTTTAGCGATTAACACTAATTAACCGACTTAAAAAAATGAGCAGAATCTTAACTCGTCGGAATCTTTTTTTTATATTTACTCATGTGAATATCAATTTAGTTGTGGAGAATTACCACTAAAAATTGAAAAATAAAAACTTTTTTACAACTGAAAAAAACGAAGCAACAAAACCAAAAACACTTCCGAAATTAAAGTTATTTTACACTTTGTAGTGTTTTATTTTTAGAAGTCGGCTGTATTTTTTTTGTTAAAAAGTTTTTTCTGATCATCTATTGATACTGACAGGTCAGCAAAGTCACACCTGGGGAATCACTAAAATTTTAATTATTCTTGCGGTTACTTTAACACACAATTAGGGCCTATTGTGTGTTCGATTTTGGTTCATGCGCAAAAAGTTTATGTAGTCATACAAACTTTTTATGCCTGTATTAAGGACCACACGTATTATAAATAAGCGTTTTCAGAACTCGTATCCTTCTAAAGTGAAGTTTTCAATCACGGGTGCTGCTGTGTCGGTTTCAATCTTTGTGTTAAGTAAAATCTCTGGCCAATGAATCTCAAAGTTTCATATAGGTTATATTTTTTTGACCCAACTGCAATTTGTCATCCGCAGCAAACATTTATTTCATAATGCTTCTTCAATGTTTCTTCCCTGGTCTTATGTTATTATTTTGCTGTCGGCGCAATAGATTGTTTTCATCTGTTCTCCCCAGTCAAAATTCACTCTATTTTTCATTATCTTTTCATTCATATAATTTGCAAAACATACTATAAGATTTTCATTGTCCCTCTCCTTCTGTAATAACGTTACAATTTTATACAATAGTCTTCGATAAAAGCCTCAAAGCTCCTTTCGCTGGTGTTGTTAATAATTTAACTTCCACAATGCTAAAATGCGGCATTTAGTGTTGGCCAGCCTTTTGTTGCGGAATTTGTTCGAAAGAGTCACTACGGCCCTGGAATGCAAAGGGCATAATTATGGAGGTAAACGGATGGGTTTTAGTCAGTAAGAGTCTGACACTCCCTTCGGCTCCACCCAGAGCGGAAGAAATTCATGAGATTATTCCCCATGCAGAAAAAAAGGCCAGCGTATGGTTCTAAGGTTGATTAGAAATTGAAATGTCAATTCTCTGAATTATTTAATTGATAGTGAGAATCGTTTTTGACTGTGAATTTATAAGAAACATTAATAACTTATCAATTTGACAAATTCCTTAAATTCTGTCTCGAATTTTATTGCTATTTTTACTAATGGGTTTGTATCACAAACACTTCTTCTAAACAACATCGCTATAGTGATAGGTAATACAAGACTATAATAGGACCAGTTGTAAGATCATTACAATCCACATAATTGACACGTTATTATTAGGTAATAAAACGAGTATTGTGTCATTATCGTCAATAGAGATCATTATATTACCTCAATGATAAATAAACAGTATTCTCTTGTTCGACTAATGTGTTACAAAGTGCCTGTGTTAAGATCATACAATTCTTTGTCAATGGAATACTCATCACTTATTTATAATCGACGTCTATAGACATAAGTATAGAACCTAACTGAGCATTACCGTCTCACCATTGACTAATCTGTAAAAAACCATAAAGGATGCGCGTGGGCATTAGGTACCTGGCTCTTTTCTGTAGGTCGACTGACAGCTTGTGACGCAGACTAATAAGAATTTTAGAAAAAGACCACATCTGGCCACAGGGTCGCTTTGTCTCTCTCACACTTTACTGGCCGTGTTCACCGGACAGCCAGACAAGAAACGCTTAGTTCAGGGGCCCGGCCTGTAGGTACTACGAAGTGTTAATGCCATTATGATTCCGCCGTGAGAAAGGGATAGTGCTATTCGTCTAATATAGCTCCGTTTCTCTTTCACACCGAAATAATTATGACTACATATAAGATGTCATCGTAGTCATCCCAGTACTTTATGTCTAAGTCTATGTTATGAACGGCATCTCACCGACATCTTCATTGGTCGTCATTTATTTTATCAATAGCACGTGATAGAAAGATATTGTGTCAAGGATTGTCTTCAAGCTCAACGTACCTATAAGCTTAGAACATATTTCACTAAATTACAACGTACGAACGCGTCTATGTGGAACAAGGCTACTAACTCACATAGAAAACGTATCAGCTATCATTAAATAAAACAAAGAAAGTTATATACAACCTTAAGTTTTTAGCAATAAGAGTTAGATTTGGGTGTGTATTTTTAGTTTGTTTTATGTAAAATTATTGTAACGTACGTGTTTAAGTCCAGTCGCAGGCACTTTAGTTGAATTAAATGCAAAAGAGCCTATTTAGGTAGACGATTATCAAATATTATTGGTGTAGGTATAATAATAAATTCTTCTTGTAACAAAGTCATAGAAATAATTTAATATACTTAAACATGAAAAATTCATGAGCGAATGCTGAACTTTACTTTTTACTGTAAATGATTGGCGTTTTCACTTGCAGTGTATTTTTTGTAGGTTCAAGGAATTTTCAATCAAATCTTTATTATTGAATCTGTTAAGTTAATTACTATTAATGTTTTAGTTGTTAACGAGGTTTACTTTTTTTATAGTAATCTGTTAATGGGTTCCCCTGCTGGTTCAAAGGTCTCTCCTATATCCTCCTCCTTCCAGACACTCTTCTCCTGCGCTACCTCACACCAGCCCTCGTCGTACGCGTCCAGGTCATCCCGCCACCGCTTTCTGGGTCATCCCCTGGCACCCACAGCGTCAAGATTTTTGCTCAGCGGTCATCATGCATGCGGCCAAAGTGACCCGCGTCCCTTTTGAGCCTGGCAGCAAAAATATAACCGTGATAAATAAGGAGTCTGAAGCCTTATGGTTTCCTCTCTCCTTTCCTTAATAACAGATCAGCATAATACCCAAGATTCGACGCGTACTTACCATTTTTATAGACCTCATCCATAGCCTTCACTAAAACCATTGCCACTGTTAAAATCCACCATCAATAGTTGCGACCACCAGGAAAACGCCGTCAGGACTAAGCTCGACAAGTCTCGGAGAAACGATTCAACTGTCTTAGAACCCTTACAACAAAATTAATCAGAACTGTAGACTGAGAAAAACTTAATTACCAATTTCCAATACACGAGGAATACTCGTGTATTGGAAATTGAGATTCAAGCAGAATACAGAAACAATCAATTTAAATTTTCTATCAGGCGAGATCGAATGAGACCATTGCTCCATTTTTGCCAGTAACTTAAGTTACTAGACCTAATAATCGGAAAAGTAAGTTTTGCTGTTTACTACCCAGGAGTCTTTAGTGCATGGTTGCTACTGAGAACTATTTATTTAGTTAACACTTTGCACACACAAATTTACAGAGGCGGACTTAATGCCAGAGGCATTCTCTATCAGTCAACTAACTGTAGGAAAAGACCAACACATATACTCCATAGATTACAACCACGACCCCACCATACGCGCGGTGCCTTGAAACATGATAGAGCCACGATGACTGCAGTAACCCAATAAACAGTGGCGCTATCTGGCACTACCGTGCCCCCGCCCAGACGAGCCAAGCGAAGCGCAAGGGCCTACCTTTTCTCGAAGTGTTTCGTCGTTTTTTTGAACCCTCATAGAGTTGGTTTCCGATGTACGAGATAGTTCATATTCTCAGGATATGATGTCAATAATAGACTTATTAAACATACAAAGTCTCATTTGAATAACACTAATACTTTAGATTTTATTGGTATCTAAAAACTCTACCGACCCTAACTTCACAAATTCTACATATCAGTAAAAATGTATGGCTTGGCTGTTACGTTACTTACTTCAGAAACTAAATATTCGCATCAGGTGATGCGAATGGAATGTATGGCATCGCCGTTTCGCTACCGTCGTGGAGGTCCACGACGGTAGCGAAACGGCGAAGCTATACATTTTACTGATATTGTAGAATTTGTGAAGTTAGGGTACGGTAGAGTTAGGCCGTGTAGATTCAGAAGCTTGGCTCTACATGAGATCTGATATCTTTTTCACAGGGCAAACCTTATGTGGTCGTCTTGGCAACATTTTACATGAAATGTTTTTGGTGGGATTATCATATTTCCAACGAGCGTTGCGTGCGCATCGCAAACTGCCAAAACATCTCTATTTTCCCTATATTTTGACAAGGTTTTGACATTGATTTATCGCTGCAATGATATTGCGATTAAAATTTGAGTGCTTTTTAGGTACGAAACTTAGCCTTCTGAGTGCCAATTCTACTCATTTTTAGGGTTCCGTTTTCCTTACCTAAAGGGTAATAACGGGACCCTATTACTAAGACTCCGCTGTCCGTCTGTCTGTCACCAGGCTGTATCTGTAAATTTTCACAGATTATGTATTTCTGTTGTCGCTATAATTACAAATACTAAAAACAGAATAAAATAAATATTTATGTGGGGCTCCCATACAACAAACGTGATTTTTTTGCCGTTTTTTATAGATAACGGTTCGGAACCCAACGTGCGCGTGGCCGGTTTTATTTAAGCAACGTTCGCATTCGCATGACAGTCGCGATCTGTCAAAAAATTATGAAAATTGAGGCTTTTTGACAGATTGCGAGTGAGATGCGAATTTGAACGTTGCTTAAAAGTTAGTAGAATTGGCCCTCTGGTCTTCAATAAACAGTTTTTGGGGCTGATATCACTTTCCTATATTTTTCTGAACGCATTTATGTTACGAAATAACATCTTTTGCAACCGGTACGATTGATACGAACAATAACCGGTCCGTTGAGATACTTGAATTTCTTTGGAAACATCTTCTTTTTTAAACTGCAAGGTCGGAGACGAACTTTCCAGAACGGTCCTGGTTTAGCTAGTTGTTGCAAAATACTAAAACAATCCTTACAGACAGTTTTTATCAACAGGACCATTTTTTTAAAAAGATTTAGTTATTCTATTTTCATTAGTGTTCAAAACTGGAATGCTGCATGCTTGCTTGCATGTATAATAACAAATAAGTGGTGTTTTATTTAGGTAAACTGCAGTATTCTGTAAACAAATAGAAGTATGTTTAAAAAAAAAAATGTAGGTAATGGGTTTGTTGGTCATTAGTTATTATTAGATATGCATTCATAAATTTTTTTTAAATAAATAGTGATGCGCCACGAACTTAGATTGCTGCCAAAATTTGAATATTTTGAGGTAGGTAACTATTTTGCTGTGCATATTAGTATTTCTGATTGTCATATGGATTTTATTTATATTAAAATTCAAGGAATATTGATTTGCAGTTAAATACCACCCTATTTTATCTTTTTGGTAAAATCAAAATCGTTCGATCATCGAAGAAAACAGACAGAAGCAAAAATAATCACAATAAATTTAGCACCGTTTGAATTTTAATATCTCAACATACACTGGTTATTTAATAACAGCCAGCACGTCGTAATATTATTAGATATTATGAAGCATAATCGATTAGATTGCATTCAGTTAAAATCAACCGTTACGTTACCTACTATGTTTAACCGTTATAATAGGCAAATAGTGCAAATGATTACAGTAACAGTAAATACTATTATTGTTGGCTTGCTAATTGGATACCAAATTCAATTAATAATATTCATTTTTACATACCTAATTAATTTATTACATCATTCAATAAATTATTACATCCCATTAGAAAATTAAAATACAGTTTATTTACATAATGTTATTTATTATAATTACTATCTATGTAGGTATTGAATTAAAGGTTTTATAACATGTTCACCACATTTTGTTTTTTTTTAAGTTAATGGTTTTATGTAAAGTGGGTGACAGACGCCATGGGTTTTTTGAAAAGCATAATTTCAGCAAAAAGATGTTCACTGATGGACCTTTGTCTATACAAAATACAACGCCACAGCTAGTGGTCCTGCGCTTTCGAAAAGTTCTAGTGTCGCGACAGCGTATAGGAGGACAAAGCGTAATAAAGTCTCCCTGACTGATGGACCGATGGCTTTTGCCTCGAAACTACCCTTTTTTTTTTTTTTTTTTTTTTTTTTTTTTTTTTTTTTTTTTTTTTTTTCTAGGATGGGAAATCATCAAATGACCCCTCCCGCTCTGGGTGGAGCGGCAGGGAGTGTCAGACTTTTACTGACTAAAACCCACCCTTTAGTCCTCCTAGTGCCTTTCTTCCCAGGGCCGCGGTAACTCTTTCGAACAAATCCGCAACCCTGGTAGGTCGAAACTACCCTTTAAAAGCAAATTATGTATCATAAACCAAGCCAACCATTAAACAGATACACAAAAGTATTATGTGACCTAGGCTTCTTAAGCAGTGACTTTTCGCATTATTACCTACATTATGCCTGTTATTATGATTAGGTATACCCTTCTCATAATAATGATCCCGACATGTGCGAATACTAGAGAAAACATGACGTGCTGGCAGATTCCCATAAAATCAATATTATTATAAGGAGCAAACGTGCAGCCTTGATAGGCATAATTATACCATAATATTTATGAAGTAAAACATTTTCAATGTAGTTGAAATAATGGAAGTGGATGACTGTAAAGGACTCAATGCGTAGAAGGATAAAAATGATGTTTTTATTTTAGACTTGATTACCAGATGAACTTCGTACCACTTAAAACTGATTTAATTGTATGTTTTTCCTAAACGGTCCCAGTACTTAGAAGAAAATAAAAAAATAAAATCGGTTGAGCGGATTTCTTGCGAAACTAACGCATGACAATTATTTTTTATGATACCTACAACTTAACTGCACGCCTCATTTCCTAATATGTTAAACATAGTGTAGGTACGTGTTATGTACAGTTCTCGTCAAATAACTTTGCCTCTCTGAAGTTAGCCATTTGCAAAGATCGCGCAGGTGCAGTCACGTAGACGCGAGCAAGCGGGACGCAAGCATGCATCGAACGTAAACGAGACATAAAATTAATCCCCGCCCCCATGTCTCTTGCGCATGCGCAGTTGCAGTTTGTTCGTAATTTTGACTACTACGCAGCCACTCGTAGCAACTTCAGAGGGGCACAGTTATTTGACGAGAAATGTACACCCACATTCCGCCAGTATTCATATTTCCCATCCCATCTAATAGATAAAAAACCAATTATGGGACGAATTGAACCCAAGAGCTCGCTCAGCAGTTGCTCTCAAGATCTAAAAGTGTTGAGTTTGTTTACGTTTATTTTGCTTAATAAATTCGACGTAAATAAGGCCCTGAACGTTTAAAACAATTCTTACATAACCTTATAGCTAATTATTCCAAAAAATGTGCTCTTATGTCACTTTCACTCAACACTTTCGTTTTCATTCGTGAAATATTTTTCGGTCAATAAAACTTTCGGACATGTTGTGTACTGTTGTGTACAGTGTAAATTCAATTGCATCTGTCATATATAGACTGACAAAAATGAGGAGTTTAATTTTTTTCTTGTTTCAGGTATCATCACGACTGTATGAGATTCTCTAGATCGGTGTATAGAATGGAAGAAGGACGAACCTGCCGTACATGTCGCTGAAAGTAGGAGCAAGTGAAGAAATATTGGGCACGCCACAGTCGTGGCGAGAAGCATAATTGACGGGCCCGCCGGAGCCAGTGCCTGGCACGGTTGTGGAATAGATCGTGAGAGTTACCGCAGCCCCCCTGCCCAGCCCAAAGCATTTTAACGAACACGGTAACACGGCAGTAAGAGTTTCACAGAAGTCAGTTTCAGAAAAGGGAAAGTTTTGAAACCATGAATTGATGTCACGATCCCCAGCATTGGGGAAACGAAGAAATTAGGAGGAGTTTATGAATGATAGTGAGGCTGACTGCCTAGAAACGGAGGAGACCGTATGGGCTCTACAATAAATACGGACACCTCAGTGCTACTTTATTTTTAGTCGTTCCCAGTCCATTTGATCATTCCAACATTTAAACATCTTGAAAAAAATTATAGCATGTTATTGATTGTCATTGTCTTTTTAGTCCTGCAGCTTCCAAATGATAGTTAGCAATAGAATTTTTTTTTAGTTCGAGAATGTCTAACGTTTAGACTATTTCAATCCTAATATAACATACCGGAACGCGTAATAGAACTACTACCAGTTTATAATTTTGTCCATGTTGTATTCGTACCCAAAACAAAGTAGGTAAGTACCAATAAATTGTCAGCTTCTTTATTTAAAAAAAGACGTCATGAGTGCATTTCACCTTACTCAAAAACAAATAAGAAACGCCAAATAATATTCATAACGCCATTTCACCGAATGCAATTTATTAAGTGTATGAAATGTATTACCGCCTACTTTCTATTTTAAACGAAAGTAAAACCAGACTAAAAAATCTCGGGCATTTTATAATCTTATTTCATATCCATTACCACCTCAATTAGATTTATAATTAGCGAAACGTGAATTAAAATCACAGTGAACAGCATAAACTTTGAAATGATCACGATTTGTTAGCTACTATAACCGCTAGACAGTTTCTCACGAGGGTACTAGAGCATGAGGCTGACTCATACATTGGAGCCAACATCAAAATCAAAATCAGCTAAGGCTCAAAACACCAAAAAAACGTCTAGCAGATTAATAGTATACCTAGTATAGCAGACGGGGGGCCCGTTAGGGCCAGAGCTTTTCAGGGTTGCGGAATTTGTTCGAAAGAGTCACCGCGGCCCTGGAACGCAAAGGGCACTAGGGGGAGCACGGATGGGTTATAGTCAGTAAGAGTCTGACACTCCCTTCCGCTTCCAGAAAGGAAGGGGTCATTTGATGATATCCCATCCACAAAAAAAAAGATTACAAGTACACAGGTTATATTTTATAGTTTTGAGAGTACTTTCATTTCACGCATAGACCAAAGCAGTATGCTTGTTGTTATGTTTCCTAATACCTGTAACCTCGGAGCTCTAAATGATAAATGATAAATGATATTTATTTTGTAAGTAGGTTAAACATAACACTTTTACACGTCAATATTTTTTGGTCATTTTAAGCTAGATGAGGCCGGTATTTTCTAGCTAACTAGCCTGAGAAGAAACACCGAAACAAACTCAGAGGTCACAGTCTCTTTTGAAGTCCAAACAAATTGTACTGGTCAAATCATACGAGAACCATGTAGGTTAATGTCTGAGGTGGCCTTTTGAGGAAAGTGCCACACAGATTTGAGTGGACCTGTCCAGACAGTGCAAGCATTTGTCAGTTATTATGGAGCTCAAACTTAGAACTTTAAGGAGCTCAACGATTTGACGAACAATACCAAAGTAAGGACATTTGGGTAGGCCGCATAAAAAAAATGAATCCCTGTTTCCCTTGGTCACGCTATAACTTGGGAACGACTTTCCGATTTCATTCATCTTTTTTTTTAAGTTTTCTCATACTTTGTAGGATTTTTTTTTGTTTATTTATGAATGGGCTAGCTCTTGACCTCGATCACGCCTGTTGTAAAGCGATAAATGAGGTCCATGATGAAGCGAGCGTGCCCAGAAGATGCCTTGAGGCACTGGTACACCCACGCGTCGACTAAATACAGCAGGCTGCTGGACGCCGAACCAGGCGGGTGTTAGCCCTACCACCGCAAGGGAAGGATTGGCCAGTCTTATAAGGTGTTAGGTGAGACTGTTCAGGATGCGCCGAGCGAGAGGTTCAGTTGAGTGTCTTGCGCTACACGAGGAGGCTACTTCATGCATCCCATGCATGGTTTTTACGGAAAGAAAAGTTAAGAAAATATTCCTACGGGAACGGGACATGCTCGTACGAAGTTGCGGACATAAGCCAGTCAATAATAAAAACTAGCATGTCCTATAAACAAAAATCGCAGATCCACCAACCAGGGCTTCCGTTAAGGATTGCAGGCCACTCGCTCTCACAGAGAGGATTCCTGTGTCCTCGCTGCAGCATTATGGCTTGATTATAAATTATACATGGTTTAAGTGGTACTTAAAACTATAAATTATTATGAGAACAGTCTGTTCAGGATGCGCGGAGCGAGAGGTTCAGTTGAGTGTCTTGCGCTACACGAGGAGGCTACTTCATGCATCCCATGCATGGTTTTTACGGAAAGAAAAGTTAAGAAAATATTCCTACGGAAACGGGACATGCGCGTACGAAGTCGCGGGCATAAGCCAGTCAATAATAAAAACTGGCATGTCCTATAAACAAAAATCGCAGATCCACCAACCAGGGCTTCCGTTAAGGATTGCAGGCCACTCGCTCTCACAGAAAGGATTCCTGTGTCCTCGCTGCGGCATTATGGCTTGATTATAAATTATACATGGTTTAAGTAGTACTTAAAACTATAAATTATTATGCGAAGCGATAATCTGAGTTAATATTAGCATTTTTAGGTCAGTCAATTAAGCGTTTTAATTAATTATGTCCTTCTTCATTGCCTATACGCTAGTAAGGATTACTTAATTATGCTCAGATAAGAACAGTACTGGAAGACGCAGCGTTGGAAGGCCTCCCAATGCTGCGTCTTCCGGTACGCGGTCGCCACTCCAGAACTTTTCGGCCCCATCGACCATTTGTTCTGCGAGCAATGTGCCCTGCTCACTGCCACTTCAGTTTGGCGATCCTTCGAGCTACCTGTGGACACGTGTGGCTGCTAATTTTTAGCCATGAGCTCCTCCATTGTTGGGTCAAACAGTGGTCCCAATATTCGTGACCAATATAATATAGCATAATTAGTATGCGCTCGTAATAAATCGTGGTCTTTAATTGTAATTTGAATGAGTTGACGTTTTAATAGTATGCTCACGGATTACACAGCAGGTAATTAATTTGCTAAATTAATATTTTATAGTATTTATTAACAGCACCCACTGCAGAACTAATAATAACATATGTCATGTATGTTTAAATAAATTGTTTATTAATTTTCTGAGAACTTAATTAAATTCTTAGCATTCGATACACTTTTTTGCAACTTTTTAAGACATGCTCTTAGATAATATTCTCCTAATTTCAATTATGTACTTTACCAATGAAATTGTTATAAAAAACGACCGAATCATTAAAACAAAAATAGGTACCAAAACATATTTTGATTTGGCGCCAAATGTGAAAATGGATAGCAATCTCTTATTTATAAGTAGTTTCTGCCCATGACTTCGTCTGCGTGGAGTTCGGAAGAAAAATACATCTTAGCTGTCAACCGGTGGTTTTTACGTTTTCCCGTGCAGTTTTTGTTTCTACAATTTTTCCAATATTTCTCTTCATATGAATCTTCGTCGGACTTCAAAGAACAAATAAACAAAAAATAGCCGAATTGGTCCAGCCGTTCTCGAGTTTTGTGCATAGCAACACATTTAGCAGCAAATCAGACACCAGTCTTGCCAAGAAGTACCGTTTTACCAAATTAATGGGTTGTGGAGGTCTGGTAGGCAGCCGCTCCACGTAAAATACTGGTATTCAGCTGAATCCGGTTTGACTGGTAACCGACCCCAATATAGTTGAAAAAGGCAAGGCAAAAGATGATGATACGTATTTGAAAAAAAAAAACAAGACTTAATTACTGATTAAGCGTGCTCACCAACAACCCACATACCTACTGTTGAAAAGTATCAAGTTTATAATAAAAATACAATTTAGTAAATTATAGTAAATAATCCAGAACCCTCCAATATTGCCAAGCTACCGCTTGGAAGCAGGACCAGCAAAATTTTAACGCAGCTTTACTAACAAAAATTTAGCCTCTGTACGTCCTACTGATAAACGAAAACCTCTTCGCGAACAGAATAGCCAAGCTGGAGAAGGTACTATTTGCTCGTTTTCTGATTGTTTCCGCTAATTTCCATAACATTTACCTAACATGTCTTGGCTGTAAACGTCACCAAGAACAGTTCAGTGATTATTCTTGCTTCGTTAGCCAGAGCTGCATACGTAATTGATGAACTAACAAGCTGTTACCGCTTACACAACTTCCTAATGAATCAATAGTTAACCACTGACAGACAGATTAACGTTACAAGAGAAACTATTAGTCTTTTTGCTGGCCTTATTCTGTGTTCCACTGCTAGCCAAAAGCCCTTCCTTTTTTCTAACTTCTTTTGGACAACTACATCGACCGTACAGGACAGGTATCACCCGCAAATGTGATCAGAAAGTCTAACAGAAAACAATAAAGTCAAAATGATTCGACGCACGATAAACAGGACATAGACTTCCTTATACCCAAGACCTATGTTACTTTAGATCAAGATTTAACAGTAATACGGATCTAGATTATAGTAATTGAAACTTGTATGTACTGGTTACAGTCACGGATCTCAACAAGGAAATCTAGCGAACGACTAAAATAAACAACACTATCAAAATTGAAGGAAAACTAGGATGTATAAAACGTTTTCCTACAATCTCGAAACTGGCCTCGCGTTGGCCTTCTGGAGAACATAAAATCATTACATTTTTATTACTAACATGTCACTTTGAGAATAAATAAACAGCTTCATTAATGATAGGCAACTGTTAGATATACTAATAACTTTTAATGATTTAATTAGGAGGCTCTATCCGTATTGAGTTATTAAAGAAAATATTATGAAAAAAGAGGAGGTTCTCGACTCGACTGTTTTTTAACCGACTTCATTATTTTTTTGCATGATTTTGTTCAGCGATATTTTCATTAATAAATTGTCAACCGATTTTGATGATTCTTATATTTGGAAGAGTATTTTGGCGGAATGGTCCTAGTTTATTTAATTTGATGTAGTAGTTCGGGGATAGGCAACAGAACTCTTCAAGAAATGATAGCAAATCTTCCGGGATTGCTGAAATCGCATGTCTGTTTATTGTTTACACCAGTTTATAACATAACATCACGCCCGGGGTGCGCGATGTTTACTAGTCACGACAGCCTTACCTCACTTATTTTAATCAATTTCCATGTTTTGGGGGTAGATATCTATTCGAGCATAACTTTATTGTTTATGAAACGAACTTGATGATTATTTTTGCGTTGGGTTTGGTTATAGCAATATTGCCATTGGACGTTGAACTTCAAAGACAAACCTACTCAAATTAAAATCAATTAAGTCTAGTAAAGTGAGATATTGTTAGGTTTGTGTCAATCCCAAACCAAAGTAACTCCTTAACGGCTAATAGCGCAATCACTCATTATGAGAATAATGTCAATTCTTATACAATGTGTAACAGAATACGCGCAATACCTCTGAAGGGGTCATTGTACTCATCATGATGAACAACTTTTACTATGGGACCAACACAGAAATCGCGAAAAATAATCGACTTCCCCATACATTTCTGTGCGCAAACTCTACAAAATGTACTGAACAGCTGATTTTTTTTTCGCGATTTCGGGGTCGGCCCCATAGTAAAAGTTGTTCATAGTGATGAGTACAATGACCCCTTAAGAGGTATTGCGTTTATTCTGTTACACGTTGTACATAATTATTCCATTACTGACTGAGTGACTGGCAGACAACGCACAGCCGAAACTGCTGGTCACAGAAAGGTGAAATTTGGCATGTAGGGTGGTGTTGGGGAGTATAGGGGTGCACTAAGAGAGGATTTCCCGAAATATCCACGGTAACGAGAACAAACCAGATATGCGCATTCAAACTTGCGGACAAAAGTTAGTTTAGTATAAAGGGTATCTATCACCACAATACTGTTTTACAAAAAACTACAACTAACTTCCAAATTAAAAACACTACAAAGTATAAAATAACTTTTTTAAGCGTTAAGATATCACCTTTCTTGTACAGTCGTGTAAAGTTTTGGTGTTCACCGCTGCGGCCCCGACATGTGAAAATTCCCAAAAAAAAATTAATCTTATGTAATAGGTAAATAAACATTAAATTCGCGATTAATTCGCGACACACCGGTGTGTTGCCGGGGCCGGAGCGGTTAAATAAAGAATTTAGCTCTACTCTAAACTAACTTCTCTTGACTTTTACCTAAGAACTTATTAGAAAATAACTGACTTACCAACTTATTCTATCAAACTTAATATTTTAAATGTTTTTTCCATGAGCTTTCACAGCTGACTAAGGACCATTTTTCAAAGTAATCTTTACTAAACAATAACATAATAATTGCGAACAAAAACATAAATGACAACAATTATAAAACGCATTTTAAAATGGCGTTCTACTGGTTCAGGCGCCATTTTCTTGAACACCACTCTCTAACCCCACGGCATCGGTATCCTGTCGCAATTTACTATTGCCACAACTTTTCACAAAAAATATGATGGCGGATTATGTGGCAATGGAAATCTAAGAATGCTGAGAAAATTGCAGCATGTTTTGTTGACGTGGTAATTAGATAATATCTACAACTCTTATGCTGAACCCTCTCGCTATGGCTTAGTTTTATTTCCACACAAACAAATTGCATTGACAAACAGAAATTGCTGCAAAGGCGTCCACAGCAGCAATAGGAGAGGAGATGAGAGAGAGAGAGATGAGAGGCGCCCTCAAGCATTGTATACTTAGGTTAAGGTATTTATTCACGGGTCTTCGTGACCTGAAAATAATTGGCTTATTATTATTATGGCTTATTGCCACATTATCGCTTACCATCAGGTGATACACCCGTCAGCACGAGCCTTTCAATAATAAAAACAATTCCCGCAAAGATCAGACATGTGACTATTTCCTTGACTGATAAAATCTTTGATTTTCCTATGTTATAATAACTGGATCCATTGGTCGGTTTCCCTTAGGTCTACAATTTTGTTCGTGTATATTATTTATAGCGAATTTGTGACTCAAAGCGAGAAAAGTCTTCTTGTGGGGTCTCGTCTCATTTGATGAGATAATTACAATACGGATGCTGATAATAAACGCACAAAGAATTCGTCTAATCGAGAGTTGTAGGTACCTCACATGACGCATATATCTCGGATCAAAGAAATAATTCACGTAAGTATAGCCGGGCGGAACTTTTATCGGTGCTCGCTACAATACAATGCTCCTTATTGGCGACCTGGGCTAGGTCATCGGCAGATCACCTCGAACATTATACTTAGAAGCCTCTGATACGGTCCAATTAACACTATCGTGTAACATACGCTGTATTAGAAGTGAGGGCTGACAGAATAGGTTTTAAATTTGGAGGCACCCAATATTTTTTTGTCAATAGTTTTGGTCAAGTTTTGTATTCCCTGAGGGCGATATAACAGATGCACATACATGCATGCAGATATTTTTTTTTTAAAGTAAAAAACTTATAAAATATAATTTAAGGGCTAAGCTAATTAGGAGGAGGCGGGAGGCTCTTACTGACTAAAACCCATCCATGTTCCTAGTGCCCTATGCGCTCCAGGGCCGCGGTAACTCTTTCGAACAATTCCGCAACCCTGGCAGGCTCTGGCCCTAGCCGACCCCGTCAATTATGCTGACAATTATGTGGCCGGGAATCGCCCTGCGACTCTTTCTGCTGCGGTAGTAGGGGCGTGAGGCTTGGCTCTCCCTCACGCGTCCCGCCTCATCCTTCGCTTGCATTATAGAACAAGACACTTTGTGACATTTGTTGACGACATAACATTCTTTCTGAAAGTTTTATCAATGAAGTAAAGTGTAAGTAAGTGATAGTGGGGTCGTGAAGGAAGAAGTAGAACCCGTTTGTGGAAGACATGACCGGAAATAACAAAACTAGAAAAAAATAAATATTGTTTACGAACTAAGTAGGTTGAAGTATTAAACATTGTATTGGCAACCCTATGAACTACATGCTCCAAATCAGTCTATTTGCGTTTACGTTTACCTACCGTTAAATGAAATAACGCTAGTTGTAGCCTTCTTTTTATTTATTTACACAGCAACTTTACAGTTTTGAAGACCTTAGCCATGATTGTACAGTTAGACACTTGAGCAATGTCACGATTTATTGTCACATTGCCTTTTGAAAACCATTCAATAATGAAATTATATAACCGCGAAATGATTGAACGAATGTTTTTGTTTATCTCCCTGAATTGTATCCTGAAAAACGGGAAAGGTAATTTTTTGGTTCTCCACTATAAATAATGTGTATATCAGTTTTTCTAGTTGTCTATTTCTTTTTCCCTAATTGCCTGTGTGCGTAGGTACCAACACTTATATTATTATTTCCACTGTAAAAATACGCTTATCTAGTCTGAATCTACTTAACCTATAACTGACCCCTACAGATGAAGCCTTGAATTAGAATTACAAACATAATTAACTATTGTTTTCAAAATAAATTACATCTCAGCATTTTTCTCAAACTCTTCATTATACAAAAACAAAGAATACAAGCGACTGGGACCAGGGACTCCAGGTAGAAAGTTCTAAATGTGAGAGTCAATCTCTCACATTTAAGACATTCACACACAATTTCTAATCAAACATTCAGAAGTTTTGACAATAGTTTTCGCTGATATAATATCACTTGGTCTTAGCCCTCTGCTCCTAAATAAATTTCCAGCCAGCTGGAAAAACTTAATATTTACGAAGTCAAAGTTCGAATATATCCAAATCATTAACAGTATCTCGAAAATTCCAAACCCACTGAACACCGTCTATTCTCAAACGTAATTTAGCAATAACGATTACACTCCGCACATCCTTCACAAAAGGAGCCAGTAGGACTCGTGAATACTCGTGATCTTAGTCACATGACTCGGCAAATTGTCGTGTCACATGTCACACAATTGAGAAAGGTAATTCAGTGAGAGGGAAATTTTTCACGTGATCATCGATTTGGGTCAACGGTACGTTTTTGAATTCCCGCTCTTGACCTTTAATTTGGCTAATAGAATGCGTGCCTAGAAGTTGCCTGTCCACTCTTGCTTTGAAGACTCAGTCATAGGGATAGACAGACCATCATCATCATTTCAGCCGAAAGACGTCTATTGCTGGACATAGGCCTCCAGTCGGCACGTCGCCGCGTCGTCGAGCGGTCTTGAGCGTCTCATTAGTCATTACCAGCGGATTCCCGCGGCCTTCACCGGGTCATCGGTCCACCTTGTAGAACGCCTTCCAACGCTTCGTCTTCCGGTGACACACAGATGGTAGAGAATTCTATATTTTGACGTGCTAAGCGCTTCTCTTCCACGTTTATAATGAAACGTGGAAGAGAAGCGCTTAGCACGACTATTGCTATTAGTGTAAGCACGAAACTTTTTACACGATCGTAGGTATAGACTTTCTGTCAACATTCTATAACCCCTAATGTCATTAATCATTATCGTCTTTATACTTTAGCCCACTGCAGCGTAAAGAGTTTATTGCTTCAGCACCAAAGTTATACAATAGAATATCTCTTTCTTCAAGTATCAATGACTAAAAATTGTTTGTAAGAATTACGACTACGTTACTGAGCTCAGTGTTTTAGCTTTAGTACTATAAACAATTAGTAACATCATCATCAACATGTGCAAATCAGTTAAAAACTAATAAATATATACTTTGGGTCTAATAATTACAAACATATGTTTTGGGTTTGCAAGCAAGATCAATTTAAGTTTTTCTCATATTGAAAACATACCCCCCTCATTCATAGAAGCTTTTTATCCATTACTAGTTAAAATAATGTTCAAGAGATTATAAATTCCAATTCTCCATAAAAAAAAAATAATAAAGAGTCTGCTTATTAGTATTTTAACTAAGTAATGGTTTTAAAGATTTTATAAATAAGGCTGATAGAAGATATCACGAAATCACCATAATACTAATTGTATAATAATGCAATCGCTAACAAGCTGCCTGATTATTACTTCATTCACGGAAACCATTTTTATATCTCATTCAATACGAAATGGAAAAAGAGAGCGTCGATCATTGAAATTATGGATAAGTATCAACGTGGTTGCTCCACATGGCCCCGATCTGAATCACGTACCGTCGGCATCGTGCACAGCTTCTTCCTGCTTTCCTCGTAATTACCCACATTTTCTAAACCTGCCTGCTAGCTTCGTTGATCTACACTACGCCGATTCGTTGTGACCAGCTGCTATTCTGCAGTGCGTTGTCAAACCATACAAATAAGATGGAATGACGGCTCTTTTGTCGTTCACTCCGCCTAGGTGACCACCGTGAGATGTCGATAGAATCGACCGGCTGTATACAAATCATCGTGAAAATTTTGTGAAGTGACTATAAAGTGAGATGTCAATTTTGATTGGAACAAAATCTGAACATTGAGAACGGATTCAAGATCGAACGCCTACCGATGATCGAAACAATTTCAAACTAGTCGAAATCTATTCGAAGAAAATGATTGAAACTAAATAGCCTGTCGATGGGGCCGAAAGTTTCTGGAATGGAATGGCGACCAAGCAACTGAAGACGCAGCGTCGAAAGGCCTCCAGTGACCTCAGCTGGATGCGAGACGCACAGTAAAGGACGGGATGTAGTGACACTTGGGGAGATCTATTTATCGTAGCGGACGTCTTTCGACTGAAATGATTACGATTATGAAACGGATTTGCCGATTCGTGCTTGTTCTTGTTTTCGCTGAGACCGTCCTGAGACAGATTCATATGCATGTAGTAAATGAATCAGCCCCAGTATCTCCATGAACCGCAGACCACAATAAAAATTTAAATGACCTCTAGAAGGAAGACCTCGGCCCAGGTAGGTTTATGGCAGATTATTATCAGAATTTCTTCAGAGAAGTCATCGTGTTTATGACGTCGTGGAAATACTCCAAGGTTTGTTATTATTGTCAATCGTGTACTACCAAGTAGTATGCGTAGGCGGCAAAGCAGTTTCTTCTCGAAAGTGCTTGAAGAAGGTCTTTTATTTTAGGTTTTCGAAAAGTCAAGGGGAAATTAATCCGGAAGAAGGACCGTTGATGCTGCTATATTTGACAGGGGGTGATGGAATACCGCATTAATGGCTGTAACAGTTTTGTCCCCTTTCATATTAAACACGAGAGACATACATTTAAAAAGAGTCGTTCAATTAATGATTTCACTATTTTCCGGTTTATAGACCCTCCTAAGTAACGAAGGTAAAGTAGACTTATGGTAAAGTATAAAATCTCCAGTTTAAACTCAAAACGTGAAACGTGGAAAGCTATGGGAGAGACCAAGTAATAAGACATGGGAGAGCTTAAATAGGAACTTATTTTAAAACGAGACCCAAGAGATAATTTACCCTGCCAGGGTTGCGGATTTTGTTCGAAAGAGTTACCGCGGCCCTGGAAAGCAAAAGGCACTACGAGGAGCTCGGATGGGTTTTAGTCAGTAAGAGTCTGACACTCCCTCCTGCTCCACCCAGAGCGGCAGGAGTCATTTGATGATTTCCCATCCAAAAAAAAGAGATAATTTACAGACTTTTTCAATTAACTCTAGCAACATTATAAAGGCAGGTTGACCTATACCTCTTAAAGAACGCGTGTGCAATATAAAGTCCAATCTGATGCAATTCACCACGTTATGGAGTCCGGTAGCAACGCGATAGTGAAGGTCTTAGGTTCGTTGTCACGCAGCTAATTTATCAACATCTTAATTCGAAAGGATTGAAAGGAGATCAGAGCTAAGGTCACAGGACCAAATAAAATTATGCTGACCATATTCTAGGTGACTGTGTTGATAAAATTGTGTTTTTATTTGCGTTAGCTACTGTTTGTGCCTGTATATTATCTGATGATTATAATGTTTTGGCTAAAAAAGGGGTGAATGGTGTGGCATTGAAGGAGACATGCAGCTCAGGTCCCAGATAGATGATGAAAAGATTGAAATAAGAACAGGAGGAAGATAATGTAGACAATAGTTTATTCTGCCAGTATTTTGGGGTGGTAATAAGCTCGATTCAAATGAGGAAATTCGTTTTTAGAATACACGGTGCTTTTGTTCCAATAAAAATTTGAACTGCTCATAGATTAAATAACATCATTGACAGCCTGTTTTATCCAATGCTCAGTATCTTTCGTATATCATGGTTGTGCGTCTGTTTTGGCGGAATTAGCAGTTTTTCTTTCTTTATTTCTTTCTCCATTTAAAATAGTTTATGTATGATACGGAATCTAAGTGCAGGTATATCCATATGTCGCGGAATTTGTTCTAAAGAGTCACCGTGGCTCTGGAACGCAAAGGGCATGAAGAGGAACACGGATGGGTTTTAGTCAGAGCCTGACACTCCCTTCCGCTCCACCCAGAGCGGAAGAAGTCATTTGATGATTTCCCATCCATAGAAGAAAAAGGTATATCGGTTCAGCAAACTTCAATAGTAAAAATCTTATATCCAGCTCGTTTTCTCTAACTTTGTGCAAGATTACAAATTAATGCCTATTTAATTGGCATAGACTTATGCCTGAAGCTAGTAATCTTTCTAATCGTAAAAGTTAACTTGTTTCAATTAACTTTAAACAAACAAGCGGTCTAGCGAGCACTCTAGATGTTTGCTAAAACAGATTATGCATAAAATCTCGTAAAACCTCTTTTATGGAACGGGCTTGACTTGTAATTAAGTGTAATCTTAAGCACTCGATCACTTACAGGCTTCATGTCAAAAGATAAGTACGTACACTAACCACGTCTTACGTTGTCATTATTTGCAGACTAATTTTATTTCGTTTTCTACCACATTGTTCGCAAATTTGAGTGCTCATTCGTAGGTGCTCAGTAA
The DNA here is from genome assembly GCA_947386135.1 of Melanchra persicariae. Classification (NCBI taxonomy): domain Eukaryota; kingdom Metazoa; phylum Arthropoda; class Insecta; order Lepidoptera; family Noctuidae; genus Melanchra; species Melanchra persicariae. The sequence continues at coordinate 11,725,229 of OX376648.1, read as the reverse complement.
TTCTCAATTCTAGTGACGTGGCTTTTGGAATTTTTCGTAGTGAATTGAGTTTGTGCACTATGACTGCCAACTCGCCGGCCCAATATTTAGGGACTAAACGTGGGTGTGCTATTATAAAACTCTTATGAACTACTGCCTACCACTTCGGGAAGTATAATATTATGCATGATGTTATGCTGAATTGACGTAAAGAACCAGTCGTGAATTCAGAGTTACGAAATTATTGCCATACAGTTGCAATATGGATGCCGTAAAAAATATAATGTCAAAAGGCGTCTTGCCTAAAAACCTTACCTTCCATATCATGTGTCAGTTTTATTGCAGTGAAATTCAATATGGAAGTACCTTTATGAATAACTACATAAAATAAACGGGTAAATAATGAGTTTGTGCGATGAATTTTCAACCACCGCCTTAATGGCTTCATAAACCAGTCATTCTGAAGCAGATGCATGTCATTGCATGTCATCTTGTGCAAATTATGAGAATACTTTTAAGGCTAGTATTTATATTTATTGGCCTTCTATGACACTGTTATAAATTACATACTTATTTTCAGACGTCATACACGCAAACAAAAAAGACGTAAAAAGTATAAAGCGTTGACGTACAATATACAATATCTTGCCTTTAAAATTAATTATTGATCACATCTCTTTGTGATAACTTAAACCAGACTTATCATCATCATCATCATCATCGCTATTATCTTGCAGCCGAAAGACGTCCACTGCTGGACACAGGCCTCCCCCAAGTGTCGCCACAATAACCGGTCCTGTGCGTCTCGCGTCCATCGGCTCTCTTGCCTTCATCATCATCATCCCAGCCGAAAAACGTCCACTGCTGGACATAGGCCTCCCCCAAGAGTCGCCACAACAACCAGTCCTGAGCGACTCGCATACATCGGCTACCAGCAACCCTCACCAGGTCATCGGTCCATCTTGCGGGAGGCCTTCCAACTGCGTCTTCCGGTACGCCGTCGCCACTCCAGAACTTTTCGGCCCCATCGACCATCTCTTCTGCGAGCAATGTGCCCTGCCCACTGCCACTTCAGTTTGGCGATCCTTCGGGCTATAATCGGTTACATTTACAAATATAAATAGGATACCTTGGTTTTCTTGCGAATATCTCTTGCCTTACTATGGATTAATTTGGGCTGGGCACAACCCGTCTTTTTCTACCATACTGCTCTATCAATAACCTAGTCACCACTTTTCAAGACATACTAATCATCTTTCACATAAGTAGGCTTTTATCTTTCACACAGTCTATCCATCATTTCTTTAGTCTTCGCCTAAGATAGCCAAATTAACAGTAATCAAACGATAACAGTTAAGTAATCATAAAAATAAAACTATGACAGATTGGACCGGCCCAATAAACGAGTCATTGACAAAGACAACATAAGTACAACCTTCTCACCACTTCCCACTATTTTTACTAACAAAACATCCGTGTATCTTTAAAACTAAAATATCATGACATGTTACAACGAGACCTTAAATCAGTAGGTAAAACACGGATTCCTTGTAAAATTGGGTAACATGTTTAAAATGTATGACACGCGGGTCTTCGTGTTTAGCGTCTGACTACCGCCAACTAAACACAGACTGCAGTGTTTAACGTTTTAGACATTATAATGAACGCGCGGGAGGGGAAAAAACTTAATTCTTCAGTTTGATGAATATTCTGGGCTGGAAGAAGATGTCCACAGATATAAAAGTAAGGCGATCCAACAATCTATCAGAAGCAATGCAATCATTAAATGCTGCCGTATTTTTATACAATCTGTTTTTCTAACTACTACTTCTACAATACACGATGCAGATTTTAACTATTGAGACATTATTATGAACGTTCGGGAGCTCTGAACTTGATGAGAAAATAAAGTTAGTCATATAGTTAAACTAACTAGCTGATTATTTTAACAAAAAATACCACAATATCCTTGTCCACGATGTCCGTGTGCGCCTATTTTTTTCATAAATTCGTTTCGCTTTGAACTCGTAGAACACAGACAGGAGATTTTAACATAATGTAATGTCTAATACAATAAACATACGTGAGATATTAGGAATATTTAAGTGTAATAAAAATTAAAACTGGTTATTTTTGTAAATTATGCCCAGTTATGTAATTGTATGTACTTAACTTATCCATGCAATGCTCTGCAGATGAGATGCGCTTGCGATGATTGCTGTTTTTTAAATGAAATCTGATCTTTTCTAACTTGAAAAGTTTTGTAAAGCTTCAACGTGACCAGAATATGAAGATTATTTTAGTACATTATTATTTAGGTTTTACCTCGTCACGAAAAATAAAATAAGAAAGTAAGTATCCTAATACAAAACATCGCGTTCTTAGCAATCAAAAGTGCTACGAATCTTATGATATTTGAATAATTATTTTATAATAAACAGTAGGTACCTAGCTGAGTTAAAAAAATATTTTAAAATCGATTCTAGAAATATTTTTCTCAAGCATATTATTATAAACAAGATAACTCAAAATAGCAATGATCATAGCAAAAACAAAACCGAGAAGTCACATGCAGAGTCGACGTCAGAATAAACTTAACTGATAGATAACAAGGTACTTACTCGAATAATTACTTAATACAATTAACTATCAACCTTAGTTGATAACGAATTGGTTCTATATAGACAAGTGTTCCAAACAACCATTATAACAAGACACGACATAACAATGTATTTTAGATTAAATTCTAAAGCATCGATAGCTCAAGTTATGTTAGTTTTACTATTACCTTCTGAGAGTATCAAAGTCAATACCATAACTGATGACAATTGTTATTGTAAGGACATTAAGAAGTGTACATATTTGTTGTACTTACAAGTAAAACATGATTTGACATTGACTATAGTGTTAAATTTAACATAACCTAGTTATTTAATCGTGACACTTAAAATTTTTGAAGGGTAAGACGTACCTAGTGTTGATGTATTAGAATAACAGCCGTGGTCATGACGTGCCAATGCCATCATTATTTCGTTTGAAAGAGGGATAGCGCTATGCGTCTTGTATAGCTCCGTTTCCCTCGGACTCCGGAATCTTGATGGTTTTAAGACGCCATAGTCAGCCTATGAAGTCGCTATAAGAAAAAATAAATACAAGGGGTAGCTAAAATATTTCCAGTATATCAATCATTTTCAATGTCAGGGGTACTTTTAGGAAACAAACTGTGGAAATTTGAAGTTAAATCAGTCGTTCATTACAATTATGTTCGCTTAACTGGACAAAATGTGGAAACAACTGATTTCTTCAGTACGATCGCACCTACTATTTCTATTCTAGCTTTATTATCATCATCATCATCATCATCCTGGAGAATGGAAAAAGGCACTCCAAGTGCTCACAATTCAGACCGATTCTCAGCACAACAGATCATCACTGAGCATCATCTTCTTATTTGCCGATATTTGTCAGCCACAGAGAAGAGTTTAATGAGAAAACAAAACACTTACCGTTATCTGGATATTCTTAAGATGTAAGGTATGCATTGAAATTGATACTGCCATTCGTAAAGAATTGGTGAACATATATATGTTGCAGTCAAAACCCTAAACCAGTCAAAAGTACTTTTGACTGGTTAAGAGTTTTGACTGCAACATATACAACTGGTGACATTTAAATGTTAACAAGCAATTTTTTCATGTTTGAAAACCATTGATTGATTTATCATTAAATGCAATTTAAAGTAGAAACCATTTCAGATATACCTACTGAGCATTATAACCTGAAGTTCGGGAAAACTGATTGATGCTAGAGGACATCGGTGTTCCGCAAACGAACAAAACAAATAAACACAATGACAAGACTTGACAACAGAACTTTGAAGTTTGAAGACAAGATAGAGAAAAACAGCTTTCCATACGGAAAGCTGTTTTTCTCTATCTCGTAAGTATACACTTACGAGGGCCAATTCTCGTAATTTTAAAAAAGGAACGTTCGAGAGAATTCGATTACGACTTCTTTTTTTTGTTAGATTTCACCTGAACAAATGCTAACCGTTCCATCGCATCGTAAGTACGGGAATTGCCCTTCAGGTATTTATGTGACAGACTTTGGCGACAACCTTTTCTGTTGGTAAGTATTCAAGGAAAACTGAATTCCGGAAATCACAGTGCCAATTCTACCTACTAATCTTTAAGCAACATTCACATTCGCATCTTAGTCGCAATCTGTCAAAAATCTATGAAAAAATAGGTTTTTTACAGATTTTTTAAAAATTAGTAGAATTGGCACTCAGATGTTCTTTAATAACTTGGATTTATACTTTACCACCCCTACATAACAAAGAATATTTTAATAGAAAATGTTCTAACTTAGAACGATTTCTTTGAAAACCCGTCGTCGCATCATTGCCTGTCTATGGTAGCATTCTAACAATTACTTAAAGCCATATTATGCAAAATGTGCTGAAGTATTTGTGTCAAGAAATGTGCGACATAACTGTTTCTTTATTGATTCTCTTGAATATTGCACAAGTCGTATGAACTCGAGTGCACGCGTGTTTCCGAATGAAGGCAGTGACTGACCTAAAAGGTAATACGGGATCTGCTTTTTACAGTAAATGACTTAATATAGGTAGTCTTTATTGGTTATTGTGATAAGTAATCACAGTTTCTTTATGAAAAGGGAGGTTGTTTCGTCTTCCTTTTGAGATAATGAAGTGTACATACCTCGGATACAGGGTGATTTTTAATTCATTGGCAATCTTGCAAGGGCGAAAGTACGTCTTTGTCTATAAGAAGTTAAGAACTACTCCACCATTAGGCCAACTTATAGTCACGCGTGTTTTCAAAGCACTGTATAAATATATCGTCTTCATTTTTTGACCGACTTCAAATCTGATGTAGGTAGGTATCTTCTCTTTTGTCGAATATTAAGTAAACATAAATAAAAGTGTACCTGCGTTCCAAATTCCAAAATTCGTCCACATCGCTGTCAACAGTTCGCTGGAAAAGTGCCCAGAACACTGGCCGCATTGCCACGTTGAAATCAAAGTTACTTACGCGACTTGTAATCTTTAATAGTTGTAGGTATCTCAGTTAGCTAAATAATTAAATGTTTAATAGCTTTGTGTTCCTGTTTTAGTCTGAACGGCGCGGCGTCAGGATTTTTGAAGACTCCAAAACTTATGTAGCATGTTGTTTCAGAAGTGCGTAGTCATAATTATTAAGGGTGATGTTGGGTAGCTGATACATTAAGAAAAAAATAGAAAAACAAAAGAAGGCCACTTTTTTCAAAATAAATGACCCAAACAAAACGATTAATGGTTGATTCACACATAGCCAGGCCGTGGCCGGGCAGTGCCAGGGCCGTGGTCGTGTATGGACCGTGCATCCGTATCTGCACGTCCGTGCGTTCGGCCCGAGCACGGAAGCTCCGGCGCCGACAAAAAATAAATATGACCCTGCATTTCTGTGTTGTTCAACACCCTGTATACTATAGAGGGGTCTGCTTCCAGAGAACCGGATGTAGCTGAGTACCAGTATATCACATGGAGCGACTGCTATCTGACCTCCTAAACCAAGTGACTAGAAATTTGGTACATTTTTTTTATTGAGGAATGGGCTCTTGACCTCGATCACGCCTAATGGAAAGCGATGGATTAGGTCTACGATGGAGCGAGTGTGCCCGGCAGATGCCTTGAGGCACTGGTACTCGTCGACGAAACACAGCAGCCTGCTTGACGCCGTACTGCGGTGGGAGGGTGGTCGCGAACCATGCGAGCGTTAGCCGTACCACCGCAAGCGAAGGATTGGCCAGTCTTATAAGGTGTTAGGTGAGACTGTCCAAAATGCGCTGAGCGATCGGTTCTCCTTCATGCATTGGGATGCATGAAGGAGAACCGAGCGCTCAGACCTAAGACCTAAATCTTGGCAAGACTGGTGTCTGATTTGATCTGGCTTCTGCCGATCCGAAACGACTGTTAAGATCCAACGGAGGCACAGAGGAGGCTCGGTATGATATGAAAGGTCACCCATCCATTACCCGACCTCGGCAAGAATTGCTTTTAAGCTCGAAGATGAACCGTGCGGCAGTTACTATTTAGATTCGAGCACCTCAAAATCGAATACCTCGTCATTTAAAATCACTCGCAAGATGTCTATTAAAATGGAAGCTTTCACTCCTTACGTATTTATCTGTGACATATTGTATGTAGGTATTCCTATAGATAGGCGGGTCAAGGTGCATTTGATTATCAGCACTTATGTAATGTTATGTCATCGTAACACTTACATAACAAGTTGAATTTGACTTAGTTATAGTGACAAGTTAGCTTACGAGTCTCGCTTGTGCATGGGAACTTGTTCTACGATGCATGAAAAATGTTTTATTCATTATTTACTTGTTAAGGTTTTGTTATATAACTAATTACAAATAAATTCTTGGCTTTCTTGGCCGATAGTTTGAAGATAGTACATGGGTGAGCTGACTGACGGCCTTGAGGACGATGAAAACTTTGAGAGGGAGCGTAGGGTCCTAGCGGTCAGAGGTACAGTTCACGTCAAATAACTTTGCCCCTCTGAAGTTGGCTACGAGTGGCTGCGTAGTAGTCAAAATTACGAACAAACTGCAACTGCGCATGCGCAAGAGACATGGGGGCGGGAATTATGGCGGCGCGATTTTATGTCTCAGTCGCTCGTTTACGTTCGATGCATGCTTGCGTCCCGCTTGCTCCCGTCTACGTGACTGCACCTGCGCGATCTATGCAAATGGCTAACTTCAGAGGGGCAAAGTTATTTGACGAGAACTGTAATATGATGGCCCGCAGATTCTCCTGCTGCTCTGAGGAAGTCAAGATTATGCTTTTTAAGGCATATTGTCAGAGCTTTTACACGGGAAATCTGTGGACCAATCACACCAAAAGATCGCTGGATGTCCTGCGCATCCAGTACAACAATATCTTCAGTTTTTCAATTAGTCAGTAATTCCCAATTTTGGAACGAAGTTCCTTAGCGCGCGTTGTGAAAGGGGGCTAGACGGAAAAAATTCTTACGAAAAGTTGTCACGACACTTTTTGCTATAGTAAGCTATTGTAAGCTGTGCGGCGTCGCATGTTTCTCTGTCTGTCTCTCTCTCTTATAGAAAGCAAGATATTTGTTAATAATAAAACAACAACAACAACAACAACAACAACTTTTCATCATGGGTGTCATTTTCATGGTTTTCGGGGTCGCTAATAACGATTACCGGGTCAAAATCGAAATCCAAGATGGCGCCCATGAGATTTGACAACTCTTCATCATGGGTGTCATTTTATTTTTAGATTGCGTTGACTTAGAAGTTTTTTTTTCACTGCTCCAAGTGGTAGCAGACTTGAGTATTCGATATTAATTTCAGCTTGATTCTTTCTCGCGTTCCTGAGAAAAAGGGCCTTGACAGACGGACAGATAGACAAACAGACGGACCACAAAGCGATCCTATAAGGGTTACTTTTTTACCGACTGAGGTACGGAACCCTAAAAACTACCATATCTTTAAAAAAATACTAGCAAATAAATAAAAGTAGCTACAGTTTTAAATATTCCTCTGTTATTTTCCTTCAACCTAAACAAAATAAAACTGAAACCTCATATCCGTGAATGGTTCTGCCTGTCATTATGACAGGTATTCACTGTTAATGACGCTGTCTTTTCATTTACTGTGTACTGTCAAATTAGCTAAATTGTGAGTCTCATTTAGATAATTTTTAGGTCTATTACAACCCATCATACTACGTAATTAGCTACCGTACCGTGAAGTTAAAAATATTGATTGTTCTAAGAATTAGAACAATTATATCTTACAGCATGCAATTTGCATTTCAAATGAGCCAAGATATCAGTCAACTTGTTTCTTTGTTTACTTTAATAACTTGCCTGTTTAAAGGACTAGCATGGGAGGTAGTCGAAGGATTGAGATGAATATTTATCTAAATACATGCATGTCTGTCAGTCACAGCCCGTCATCACCTTGCTGAACTTATTTCCAAACTTTTATTTGAAAGCGTTAAAACTAAGTATTTATTTGTTTTTCACCATTGACATTAACTATTCTTAAAAACAAACTCCCCTTTTAACATCAAAATGGGGATTACCTAGTGATTTGATTTCGATAATTTCACTGAAAATAGGCTACACTCTCTCTGAGTGAGGCTACTTTTTACCCGACTGCGCGACGCGAGGGAGGGTAATGTGTACATCAGTCTATGTATGAATGTATGCATGTTTGTTCCTTTGTGGCACTATAGAGACGAAACGCGTGGGCCGATTTTGATCATTCTTACGTCAATTGATTCGTCTCAATCTTGCGAGTGCTACTAAAGTACATGACAGTAATTAAAATACAAAATGGCGACAAACAGACGCCATATTGTGAAAAAGAAAAAAAATAAAATCGACGAGCTATATTAAGTGGGGTATCAAAATAAAGGGTTCGAAGAGGCGATTCCAAAAATGTAACTCACTAAAATGTAGAAAAAAAAACACGACTGCACAAAACATCTAAAAGTTGCAAACAAGTCAATTTTCAAGCAGTCTGATGCAGTTGGTAGCATGACATCAATAATTGAACTAAACTGCCACCAACTGCATCAGACTGCTTGAAAAGTGACTTGTTTGGAACTTTGTACTTAGTTGTTTTTTACAGTCAGGTTTTTTTAGGTACCTACACTTCGGGCCAATCCTGACGAAACAAAAAAGAACGTTTGGTTGATAGAAACACTGGTACTGGTAGGTAATATCTACTCTCGCTCAAGATGCGGCAAAACCTTTGAAGTAGAAAATTGGCAAGCAAGAGACCCGTAGGTACCATAAACCGAAACTATCAAACTTCTTGTACTTAAAGCCCCCTTCAATTTTGTTTTAGTTTTTATTACTTTTTGTCAAAGCGCCAATATAACCCACAGTTCACACACTCTGTGAAAATTTCAACTCATTTCAGGAGAAACAGCTCGCTGACAGACATACGGACAGACGGGCAGCAGAGGCTCATAGTTTCGTTTGTTATCCTTCGCGTACCGAACTCTAAAAAGTGTGGTATTTGTTGTATTCAGGTGACATCAGTATGTTACTATAATTTTAGATATCTATCTAAGGCTCGAACAATGGTGCCAACTATATAATGGTAGATTATGGTAGAGTACAGGTACTTACCTACTACAACAATATAGAAAATACAAAGTAAAATAACATCGTGTATAAATGGCAGTTCAAGTACTGTGCGAGTGGAAAACCATGGCCTACTGATTTCTGAAGCCATAATATTGTAATAATTATGTCATTAATTTATACTTATTAGTACTTATGTCTAATTCGCATACACTCGCCACTTTTATGTGTTATTATGAGAATAAGCCTGCTGCAATTGCGTCATTTACCATACATCTATCAGCTAGGTAAATAAAGCCTGAGAAAGCGGAAAATTAAGAAATTAAATAAAAATATGTAGTCATACAGAGTGGTCAAACCGGATGTATATGTCCCAGCCAATTAGCTTAATCAGCCGTTTAATTGGTTGCCTAGCCTTTTCATTTAAATTTTCCGATTTTTTAGCGACTTAAGTGACTTGCCCATGACACTTATGTCGCTGATTAAACGGCACAGTTCAATGAAAAGGCTAGACTTTTAATGAAACGGCTGATTCCACTAGATGGCTGCGACATACACAATTTTGTTTTGCTACCATTTCAATTTTAGGTCAAGATTTATGACCTGCAATTTTGTTTCGGAACACCCTAATGCTGTATTAATTTAAGTACTTAATTTAATTCTAAAACGACCAAACCAAAACGACACTATATTTGAAGTTATTTATTGCTATTGAAACGCTAAGTAGCCTATTTGAAATACCACGCCATATTCACATTATTCGATAGAGAGGCTTGAGAATGATGTAGGTTACGGAAACACCTTATATTTATCTTGAAACACAATTCTTCCAGGTGAGTAGGTATTGATTAATGATTGCCACTGCAAGCGCAGGTAACCTAACGGATTAACCTCCCACTATATTGTCCTAGATCTAATAGGTACTACACCATAGCCTGTCATTACATGCATTGCTCAACGATAACGTATTACTTGTTTATAATAAGCGGATCCTGAAGTTTAATATGGATGTTAACCTCGAAATCACACTGCAATTTATCGCCTGATTGCAACACCCGGCAATCTTCTGCACCTGCAAATTAGTTCAATTACTTTGACATTTACAACTAAGTTTTTATACACATTAATCACATGTATATTGATTGCTTAATAATCCGTCATGTACCATGAACTTAGAACTTCGATTTCAATCGATTGTTTTGTGATTTGAAAACATTCAACGCCTGCAATATTAAGCAGAGTGGTAAGGCACAAATTGATTGCTAAACGTAGCCTGCCAGGCGCTAAGTTTTCTATAGTTAAAGTGGAGTCCTCCCAGAAACCTGCATTATTAGATGATGGATGCGACAATGAGTCTCACTTATAAACTCTTTTTTTTTAAAGTTATTATATTTTTTGGAGATTATTTATGCACGCCATCGTCCTTTATAAGACCGGTGGAGCAGACGAGCCCCGACCACAAATTGGTCAGCATAGAGAAGGTAACACCCCAAATAGGTAAACTGAGGCGATAATCTTAAAGGTAGACGTGACAGACGGAATCCTGAAGGTGGAAAACCAGCTGATGTTGTTATTTGGAAGAGGCCTAAATCCAGCAATTAATGCGATTGTAGGTATGTTGATTAATTGATTATTATAGGCACCTACTTACTACTTGTAAGCTTTTAATAGTAGTAATGTTGATTAAAATATGTAAAACTGCCACATGTAGGTAGGTACAGTTGTACCTTGAAAACTGGGCCCAAACTGGAGCAAAGTTAACAATTTACTTACCCACATGATAAACAATTACTTACATAATATCGGAGCCCTAGAATTCGACGAACTTATGTCGGTCACCCACATTATGACATGAGCCAATGATTTATCGGTACCTATGCTGCTCTCACACATGACATGACACCGTAACACATATTCGTGACATTGGTGTAAACTAATAAGCTATGAAATATCAATAGAGGAACAATACCTAAGTTTTGTGATATTGATATCGTAAAGGCTTTACAGATAAAGACAGAAAATTAAGCCACATATTCCAAGTAAGTTTGAAGGACCTCTTGTCAGCTCAGTGGTCATGATGGTCGGAAAAAAAACCAAAAAAAATGTACGCTAGGCATATGAGCCTAAGGTGCATTGATAATGTATTTTATTGTGTTGACCTTGAAATAAATGTAAGTATGTTAAGTCAACCTAGTTTATCCAAGTGACATGAGTTATTCGAACTATGTAAGTATGTAGATTAATTTATAATGAGGCTTGTCTATTAAAGTAAGAATTTAATGGGCAATCTGAATAATTGTATGTTGCAGACGCTATTTATGGAGATAGTATAGTCATTATATTAAAATTAGCTTTTATTTATTGGTTGCTCACTTAATATTTTGTAACCTTGCCCCGTAAGACAAGCCTTTGAAATGCCTTTTGGTATCAGGGTGACCAAATAAGTCAAAGATGGCACGATAGCAGCATCTTGAGAGCCCTTTTTCAGACTGAAACTGCGAGCGATTGATGAGAAAGTCGAGCAGATCAAGCGGCGGCCCTGCTTTGCCATCAACATTATTTTCCTTATCCAAAATTCCAATCGGGAAGTATATCGTTTCACATAAAACAAGATTTTTTCTAATCGGTTCTTAAATGACAGATATATGAGGTAACAAACATAAAAATACAACCGAATTGAGAATCTCATCCTTTTTTGAAGGTTCGGTTAAAAATACGGATGAGAACAAGGTACCTACTGTACTTCGACGCCTTATATTGGTACCTACATTATAATATTGATATTATCTTTTCTTCTTTTTTTTTCTTTTTTTATCTTCTTTTTTATTTAAGTATTTTTTTCTGCCAGGGTTGCGGAATTTGATCGAAAGAGTTACTGCGGCCCTGGAACGCAAAGAGCATTTGGGGGAACACGGGTGGGTTTTAGTCAGTAAGAATCTGACACTCCCTTCCGCTTCGCCCAGAGTAAAAGGAGTCATTTGATGGTTTCCCATCCAAAAAAAAGTGTTAGAAATTAAAACCTAAGTACCTATGAACCTACTCGAAACAACAATCGAAATAATCTTAACGCCATCCATTACAAACAACTGCCGAATCGGTGCGCAGCTTCCATATCTTTCGTACTCGAATTTTCTTGTTTCAAAAACTAGGTCACTGAACTATTACATAATAATTATATTATATGCGTTGCTGAAACTCAAACTACACGTAAATAAATATATTCACTATTGCTCCATGAAGTAACTTTATTGCGAAGGAAGATAAAAATGTTTTATTTACTAAACCTTGAGATTCTCTCAAGCAATTATTTTATCAGACGTTGCATCATAATCAGAAATGAGAGCACAATGACTTTACTGATTTAAGCCTACCAAAAATATTGCCAAATCATCATCTGCCTAGCCTTTTCCCTACTATATTGAAGTCGGCTTCCAGTCAAACCAGATTAAAAGCTGAATATGGTTTGACTGGATTGAAAAAAAAATTGCCAAATGTGACTTCTTAATTATCTTTTTTTAGCACTATGTTACCTGTGGTCACTACCAAGTGCTAGTATCTTAAGCAGGGTGGTGATCTGCAATGAACTACGGCAAAATATTCTAAGAAGACCATCCCTTTTGAAGTAGGGTGGGTAGGTTATGGTAACAACATTCACATGCTCCTTTTTCTAATTCATTTTTATTTTCTACTACAATACATACATATAATATAAAAAATATATATATTTCTACAAAACATGAGTACTTTGACCACCTTGCGGTCGCAAGCGTGACTGATCAGCTTGTGGTCCTGAGTTTGGTTCCCGGAATGTGATTTTGGTTTTTTTCTGGAATTTGCAGCCTGTCTACATTTGTGGCAATAGTCTCGCCCCATATACATATTATACATGGGACTATAAAAACAAATGACGAAATGTGGGTGTACCTGCACCTACCTAACTTTAGCAGGCATGTGCCTAACCTGAAGACTATCAAACACATTCTCTATGGCCTAACCTCTTCTGGGAAGACAAGCATGACGTTATAATGTACCTACTTAATATGTATAAGTTATGTGCATTTAGAGACCATGATAAGCAAAACATATATAGAGTCAATAAATCTATATTATACAATAGCAACATTGATATCGCTAAACACCAGACAAGTGCAGTAACCGCTGTTATCAGTTATCTCAAAACGTATCTGCCTTACGATAAACTAAACTGTTATCTTTCAAGAGTTCAAATGTTGCAATAATTGATTAGAAACAAAAAATTAAATAGGTATTAGGTACACCTTATTTAAATATTTAGAATCTAACGCAATTTTTCATAGTTGGCGCACTTATTAAGATAAGATAAATGTATTTGTTCTATGCCAAAAGAATGGGCAATAACTAAACATGGATCCGTATAAAAACCTTAGGGATGCTGTGGTAGCTTCAGATCTTACTTTGAATTCGTTGGAGACCCTTTGAAAAGTCATCATGAAACTGTTCAGTGCATTCTGTGTTTTGGCCGTGGTAAGATACTCTTGTAGTTAGATTCGATAGTGTTAGTTAGAGGGATAAGAAGGACTGAGTTAATTTAACACCTTCTACATTACCTGTAGGTATCTCATCCATGACTGAATTCAGCATTTGAAATTAAGTGCTTCAAGCTCACTGCACCAAAGCGATCTATTCTAAAAAAATACCAGCGAGATAATGTTGGTGAAGTGAACTCTGTAGCTCTGTCTTGAGCTAACTATCACTACTCCTTAGCTTCAGGCCGAATTATAGTTCCACATTTCAAACTGACTTCAGCCACGAGCTCTTTTTTTTCTTTTTTTTATTAGTGATGGGTTTGCTCTTGACTCTAGTCAATGTCAGATATGACAGAGACAAAGTCTACGATGGAGCGAGCTTACCCAGAAGGAGCCTGTTCACTCTAACTTTGAAGAGATTAGGGCTGTAAGCTTTTGGAAACACAGACGCAGGCAGAGAGTTCCACTCCTTTGCTGTGCGCATTATAAAAGAAGTTTGGAAACGCTTAGTGCGAATTGGTGGAATAGCGAGCTCACTTCAGAGGAGCTTATGGCTAAATAATAACAGCCGCATGGGTCGATCTTCAAGGTTAAGTAACGCTTGCCGAGGTCGGTGTCTGGATGGATGAAAATCTTAACATGCCGTTGGTCCCGGCTGTCATTTGTAGATCTTTGGCAGTCGTTACGGATTGTAAGAACCCAGAAAATCTGACACCAGTCTTGCCAAGAAGTACCATGTTACCCAGTTAATGGGTTGTGGTGGTCTGGTAGGCAGCCGCTCCACGTAAAATACTGGTATTCAGCTGAATCCGGTTTGACTGGGAACCGACCCCAATATCTTAAGCTCACTTCAACTCAAGTGTTCATGGTGAGATTTTACAGAAAAGACCGCCTGCCGGCCGTAAGCCTCGTTTTACACTTCCCTTTTCTGATTATGTGTGATTATGATTAAATTCTTACGTGCTGGTTAATTGAGACCTAATTATATTGATTAATTTTGATTAATACATTTCAGGCTTGCTCGGCGTTTGGGGCTCCAGAGAAACCGAACTATGACTTGGTGGAAATATCCAATCGTGATATCGACGTCATGTCGCATACAAGGTATTTGCTTTATTAATTAACCCTTAACATCACGGGCATTTTATGTAAAAGGCAACGCGCATTAATTACCTAATGTTTACCTACCTAATTGTATCGTTATTCACCAAGCCCTTACCGTATTCAGGCAGTTCAGAGTAGCTGTCTCGCAATTCCATGTGCTAATGGTGATCACCGGGATGGTTTAGTGAAACCCATTCTCCCCGTATTTATGCCCGTAGCACACCTCCGCTGCGAAATACGAGTACCGAAACCGCTGGATGAATTCCGCTGCTATCAAGTGTAGTTTGAGTAGCGGAACTGGGCGTCGGAATGAAACGTCACGCGAGTCAGTTGAGTTGAGGCAATCGGACCGAAATGTCGTCATTATCAGGGGGTCTACTCTCTAAGCCCTAAGTCTGTAGTTTCGGCCTAATGTCGGGTTCATTCTTTGTTCGTGTGCGGGACTAATTGTAAGTTCGTTGGTGATATGGAGTAGAAAACGTACGGACAAGACATGGCGAAATTAATGCGGTTCCGCTGTTATGGTTTCGCAGCGGAGGTGTGCTACGGGCGTTATCGTCAAAGCCCGCGCGGCTTTTGAAAGTATTGCCCGAGAACAAAAAAAAATATAACTGGCTGATAAGCGCCTTCTTTGGCTCAAGTATTGGAGGATATAATGGTGCCTATCAAAGTTCCAAGAATCGCACGTACGGTGGTTAGTAGCCAAGTGAAGTATGACTATAAACTTTGTTTTAGAGGAAAAAGCTACGCCGGCTGGTTTATTAAAAAATCATCATAGGACTCATCGTGTGATTGCCATTACTTTTATAGAAGGCGTTAAGGCCTGAACAAGTCCTGTAATACTGACAGCCGAATAGGGACAGTTGAATACTAATGTAAAACCTGTAAAACGCTCCAAAACGTCAAGTACTTATGTACCTATCCTATTTTTATTACCTACCTACAATATTATTACTTAACTGTCTAGTTGATCTAGTCGTTGCAGGCCACGACTGCTCCAAGGTTACGGAATTTGTTCGAGAGTCACCTCGGCCCTGGAACGCAAAGGGCATGAGGAGGAACACGGATGAGTTTTAGTCAGTAAGAGTCTGACACTCCTTTCCGCTCCACCCAGAGCGGAAGAAGTCATTTGATGATTTACCATCCATAAAAAAGGCCACGATTGCTGAGCGTAGTCCCGCTATCTGCAAACAAAGTTTTATTGGGGTTTTCCATCAGAAGTTTCTCAATAGCAGTCCGGAGTTTGGAAGTTGGTGGTGTCATACCCCCGTGCGTCGGAAAGTACGTAAAGCCGTTGGTCCTGCGCTGATCTCTCCCCGGTCGTGTCGGATTGCCTTTCCTTCGGACTTCGGACACTGAGAGTTAAGGCACATAGAGTGCACCTTTTTTTTAAGGGTAGGAAATCATCAAATGACTCCTTCCGCTCTGGGTGGAGTGGGAGGGAGTGCCATACTCTTACTGACTAAAATCCATCCGTTTTCTTCCAAATGCCTTTTGCGTTCCAGGGCCGCGGTGACTCTTTCAAACTAATTCCGCAACACATAGAGTGCACCTGTCTGCGGCATATTATCTCCTGCGTGACCGAAATTCGGCCGAGAGGATTCCGGCAACACATGAGACTGTTTCTAAATCATCCTAGGCTGATACAATTTTAGTTTTTACAACATTTGTCTAGATTACGTGTTAAGATTGTTTAGCCCACCTAACAAATAACTGTCAACAATTTATCTTCTCAAATTGCAGGCAACTCATAATACAACTGGTTGAGAACCTTCGCAAGTCAGCACAGGAAGCTTTGGACTCGGTTAAAGCCTTCAACGCTGGAATAATTAAAGAAGCAAAGGAGATCAGGGACAAAATCATCAGTGATGTGCAGAAGTTCAGAAGTCGTGTCACGGAAGCTATCGAGAATGTCATGAACAGGATCTCTAACACCAGTGTGGCTGTCAAGGACTGTGTCGATGTGAGTACTGAGTTTACTGAAGTATATTGAAATCATGGTTTAATTTAGTAGATAAAACAATAGAAAGTGTTATCGAGTAAGAACAGATGAAGTGCGACGAACCACTAAAAACAATCATAGCAAATGGGTGGATCTGATTCTGATCTAACATAAAGATCCAAACATATTATGAGTAGTAAAGTAGGTCCTTAAATTGACTATGTTATAGAATTGTTACAGGGGAGCATTAATGCATGGAACAGGTTTCTGTTATAATCAAACCTAATGGCGGCTCGTAATATTCCACGCTGTGCAGTTGCAAATTCATGTGACAACGGGGGTGAGGGGTGGAACTGCAACTGAACCAATTTCACAGTCATCTATGTATACAACGTGTAACAGAATATACGCACTACCTAAAAAGGGGTTGTTGTACTAATCATTATGAATAACTGCGAGACCATCACTATCGCGAAAAGAAAATCAGCTGTTCAGTACATTTTGGCGAGTTATGCGCACATGTCCCATACATGTGCGCATAACTCGCCAAAATGATGGTCCCATAATGAAAGATGTTCATATTTATGAGTACAATGACCCCTTTTCAGGCATTACGTTTATTCTATTGTATAGTAATACGAGAAGCAAAACTTTGTAGGTACCTACCCCTTTTTACGTACCTAAATTAAGTAGGTACGCGGACGGAGGAGTATGAAATTTAACAGTTGAAAGATTTTAAGGAAGCTAATTTTTTTATATTACTTAATGCTTACAAAATACTTAGGTAAGTACTTAAGTAGGAACATTAAATTTAAAAAAAAAATTGATCTAGTTTCGACCACTGGGCGACCACTAGCTTTAGATTAAAATGACTCATAAGTAGGTGGGTAAGTAAAGTAGTTTTTTTGTATACTTATAAGTAATATTTTAACTACCTAGTTATGTGTGGTGGGTACCTACCCACCTGGCCCAAAAGACGAAAGACACGACATAAGATTTTTTCCTGATTTTGAAATAGGTAGGTACTCAGTAACCAAGGCACATTAGGTAACTACTAGTCCAAGCATATTATTATTATCGTTGATTTGTTTCGGTCTTGGCACTGGGAGTTTCAAATTTTTCCCGCCAGAACCAGTGCAGTGTTGAGTGACCTACACTCGAAAACACTGCACTATGTACACTTAGGAACCTAACCACACTACACCTTCCTCCTAGGTGTAGGCTAGCGGAGCCTACTTAGTCCTGCTTCTGGAGGGATGAGGTAAAAAAGTCTCTTTTTTTAAAGTCCAAACTAAAAACTTTTTCTTTCCTGAAAATTGCAGTCTCACAGAAGCGCTGCAGCAGCTGTATTCAACGAAACGTTATCTAGCACACTGTCTTGCGTTGACGAACGTATCGCTGATGTCTCCAAAGAGATTCAGAGCTTAATGAGCTTAGCCAATGAGGCTATCGGAGCTGGCTCCCAAGCTATGGAAGACATGAAGAAGTGTACCGCGGATAACACCAACTTATGGGCCACTGGGTCCTGCCTTGGAACCGTTGCTGTGAAGACCGAGATGAAATCTGTCGGCTTTCTTGGACAGTCTACTATGACGGTAAGTATCTATCCACATAGTATAAATCCACGAGTGAGTGTCTCGCGGCTGTGATAATATCATCCTGCCACTTCATTCTATGCACGTGTCTCCACGATATCGACACGACGATCCGAGTGACACAGACGAGAGTGACGAGCAAAGCGTCGATTCGCGGCGATTCACTTGCTCGAGATGGTGTCGCCTAAGAGTAGCATTGTTTTATTCTTTTCAATTTCGTTTTTTTTCTTTTTAAGTTTTTAAAGAATTAGTTACCCAAGGCCCTCTTGTCCAAGTCAGAGTTATATTTCAACTGCGAGCTAGTTTAAACCCGGAGTCCTTCTATGGAATATTTGTTATTTAATCTCGTGTTAACAACTGTGTCTTAGATAAAAGATAACCCTGGTTAGCGCAAGCGGGCCTAAATAAGCAGTACCTGCCTATCGACATTCATTTTAAAAGGATAGCTTCCGCGGCTACAAGTCCTTCAAGCACCGTACCTAGGGAAGGGCACTAAGGGCACCCACCTATTTCTGCCGCTAGGCAGAGTAACCCCAAAGCTCAAGAGCTTGAATGAGATTGGTGCCTACTTAGACGTGACATTGAAGCTTCTGTAGCTGTGGGAAACTATCTTCCATTGGTTTCCATACTTTTGGTCCATTCGCTAGAACAGTAGCCATACCTTTGGCATATAAATTAATGCATAACTGATACTTTGATTACAGATCGGTCGCATTAACTTGGGCATCGCTGCCCTACCAGCGTCACTGGAAGTTTGTGCCGGCATGCGCCTGATTCAAACTGGAATTCAGACTGGAAAGATCATCGTTGAAGTTGGTGGTTGTTCAGCAAATGGAATCTTCAATACAATCATTGGTAAACCTACTCATGTTGAAAAATAAGATGTTGTATAATGTATAAGAATCATGTGAAGAATGAAATAAAGCTAATTATATTACAGTCCGGGCATTGTTATTTACGACTAGAACAAGTACATTATTTTTACCTTTGCAAACAGAAGATAAAGAACTAAATAGGTAGGTACTAATGTAGGTTGGTCTACAGATTAGGTCAACCGGTTCCTTAGCATTACTTACCTACTAAAGAAAATACCTACGTTATTATGACAGTTCCTTAAAGAGTGGGTTGTGTTGTTAAGTATAATTCTCCGCCAATTGTAATATGCATGCTATGTATCAGCTAGGTAACCAATCCGTCACTTCAAGCTCACTTCACCTTCAGTGTCATTTTACAGCCGGTCAATTCTGTCGACATCTCACGGTGTAGACCTAGGCGTGCACCCCGCCCAAGTGTTCACTTCGACGTGTTTACAGAATCGCACTGCTGAATAGATTGGCAACTCAGTGGTCTGTCATAGAATTTTCTATTCAAATACAGGCTAGGCACCTATGTTCAGCAGTGAGAATAGGCACCGATAATACAATTATATGCAAGATTTTTTCAATAATCACGTTTATTGAGAACAAAATGATAATAGTAGCGTACCCAGACAACATGCTTTGGTAATTACAAAAAATGTTGAACTTCCACTTTTCAGTGATAATACTTACATAATTATAGTAGCACACATGTCACATATTCCATGAAAATTAGATTTTAATAACAGGTATTTATTTATCGTGGGCACATAGCATGACGACCGCCATCCACAGCGATTGTTGCGCCAGTAATGTTACTGGCACCTTCACTCGCCAAAAATATTACGGTATTCGCAACCTCCTTGGTAGTCCCAGTCCTTCCCAAAGCATGCGTCTCCTTACATTTCTCCAAATACGCAGTATATTCTCCTTCATTCATTCCACCTCTTAAATGAATGCCAGTTTCAATCACTCCCGGATTAACAGCATTGACTCGAACTCCTTTGCTAGCAAGCTCTAAGGACACACATCTTGTAAACTGATCCAAGGCAGCTTTGGACATGCAATAAGCAAGGATGCCAGGAAAAGACCTCAGTCCAGTCACACTGGATACATTAACGATATTCCCTTTAGATTTAACAAGATGCGGTGTGGCCAACATGGTCAAATGGTATGTCCCACGCACATTTGTATTCATTATGCTGTCATATTGAACAAGAGAAGTATTCTCTATCGAACCAGGTTGCATAATTCCGGCGTTGTTGACCAGCACATCCAGTTGCTTGAAGTTGGTAATGGTTTCCTTGATTAACCTTTGAACATCAGCTTCCATGTCAATATCGGCGATAACAGAGAATGGTGTAAGCCTGCTGGGAGAAGCAGCTTCGCATTGTTTCGCAGTCTTCTCCAGGTTTCCCTTATTCCTCCCTGTTAAGACTAGTTTCGCATCTTGCTTCGCAAATTCTATTGCTGTTTCCGCACCGATTCCCGAGCTAGCTCCCGTAACAAGGACTACTTTATTGGTGAACATTCTTGACACCTGATTTAAAAACAAAGCATGATTTGATTACGTCAGAACTACTCAAAAAGTATGAATAATTAAATTTAAATATACCTACTGTAAGTTTGTTTATTTTCAAACATTTTGTGCGCAGTAAGAAAACAGATTATTTTATCTTAGACTGCTTATATTATCGCTGTCGACCGAAAATATTGACCTTCCCGATCAAATGCTAACCATTATAATTATCTTCCTATTCGCTTATTTTGACGTCATAGGCTTGGCTTCAACTACTATTCGTTGATTTCATTTTGTGGAATCTATTTTTGATGACTGTAGGTATTTGAATTTGAGATGACAATGTCAGCTAATTAATGACACCACGAACTTTACGTTAGGTCTCTTTTCTAGCTATTGAACTAATCTGAACTGAAGTACTTGATAAGTAAAAGGACTAGTAAGCCCCTACAAAATAGAAAATCACAGACTCATAAATAAGGAATTAATTTTGTAGAATTTGATTAATTCATCTATGAAGTAATTGATTTAGATTGTACGTAATAAATAAATCTGTATAAGCTTCCTTAGGTACCTGTGTATAATAAGCTTCCTTGAAGCAATGTGTTTCTAATAAGTTTATTTTGTTAGTACCTACCTATCTATTTCAAAGTGCGAAAGAAAGAACGAAAAATTATTTAACTTTATAATTCAAGGCCTTTATTTAAACAAGCAATATACGTAACACATACGCTATCGCGGACACATAGCATGGCGGCCACCATCAACCGGCATCGTTACGCCAGTAATGTTACTGGCTGCATCACTTGCTAAAAATAGAATCACAGATGAGACTTCCTTTGCATCACCAGCTCTACCCAGCGCATGACTGTCTGCGCACTTCTTAATGAACACTTCATATTCTTGTTCATTCATGCTTGACTTCATATGAATTCCCGTTGTTATAACACCAGGATTAACCGCATTAACACGGACATTCTTCGGCGCCAGCTCAAGAGCAACACATCTCGTAAATTGATCCAAAGCAGATTTAGACATGCAGTAAGCAAGGACATTCGGGAAAGATCTTAGACCAGTAACGCTGGATACGTTAACGATATTCCCTTGCGTTTTGACAAGGTGAGGAGTGGCCAACATAGTTAGGTGATACGGCCCGCGCACGTTTGTGTTCATAACACGATCGTACTGAGCCAAACTCGTGTTTGCGATAGTACCCGATTCTAGAACACCAGCATTGTTCACTAGAACATCAAGTTGTTTAAATTCATCTATTGTCTTCTTAATGAGATATTATGGTAAACTATATGTACCTACCGATCTAAAATAATGGATAAAGTACTTACGAAAATATTCAATTACCTACTTGATGAATTACTGACTGACCGCTATGAAGTCAACTTTTCGCATGAAAAAAAACCACAGCACAGAGTACTTCAGACATCTAAAATAGATTTAACAAATTTTGACAAATTGACATTGGACAGTCAAATAAAATTCTAACGTCACCACTTTTCCAGCACCATAAGCGGATAGGCCACAGAGTACAGCGAGAGCCTTACTACCGCTTACTACATAATATTATAATTAATTACATAGGTAGGTAAGTTCCTTGTTACTATAGTTTTAGGAATAAGTGTTCTGTGGTCATAGGAATACTAGTCATGTGTGTCGGATCAGTGAAATGAATCGTCTTTTTAGTCACCATAGACAATTTTTTCACAAAAAAACAACCGACTTCCGAACAACCATAAATAAACAATAAAGATTCTGGTTGTCGGTGTTTCTGTTGTGATTTCTTCGTTTTATGACACCGACCAAAATTTAAGTTATTTTGTATTGGTACAGACGTCATCTCATCAAGCTACAACAATCGGTAAAATTTTCCCAACCCAACCAACCTTGAACCTAATGCTTCAGCGATAAAGTTGAATCTAATATAATAATATTCCTAATATTGTATATTTTTGTAAAAAAAAGTATTTTTCACTCTTTTGTACGCCTCAAAACTTCCAACCAGCATATTTAACTCGGAAGTTTTCAATCAAATCTTTACGAAATAAAATTTAAATGGGATTTAGATAGAATAAATTAACCTTTACGTAGGTAATAGTACCTAATCATCATGTCAGCCAATTGCCGTCCACTGCTGAACGTAAGCCTCCCCCAAAGAGCGCCAACCATCCCGGTCTTGAGCAGTCCGCATCCAACCGCTGCCACCTTCTTCAAATCATCGATCCATCGTGCCGCAGGGCGTCTCACACTACGTTTGCCCATACGCGGTCTCCACTCTAGCACATGTCTGCTCCATCGACCGTCTGTCCGTCTACAGACATGGCCAGCCCACTTCCATTTCAGTATAGGTACTGATTCTTCGCGCAATGTCGGTGAATAGTAACAATAAACATTAAATTCGCGATAAACTCGCGGCACACATTGCTCGAGCGGTTAAAATTAAAATCACAAAGTTTTCGTCATGAGAAAAATCGGCAAATCGGTTTCTTACTTTTAATTTATTGCAGCGCTAAATGTCCTGTATTTTACTATTACATAATTTTATTATGATATACAAAGAAGAGCAAAAGTTATATTTTGTCTTATTGGGGTTACATTTATTTTTCTTAACTTATCAATACCCTTCTAGAAAATGTTTTTTTAGATAAAATTCGATACCGACAAGATTTTATAAATCGCCTAAACAATTACCACTATTGGAATCCCTTCCCTAGGTCAAAATTAGGGACGGCGATTCTTTTCGAAAACGAATAGCAACCTAATGAATCAATTGACATAAAAATCGAGGTCTAAAATATCGATTCCACTAAAATCGATTTTTGAGGAATCGATTTTCGAGTCTGCAATTCCAATTACAATGTGATTAACGTGTTGTGTGTTCTTTTCTTGTTTTCCATAAAATAAATAAATTTTATGGAAAACAAGAAAGGCACAATAAACCGATCACTTATCATCACTTCCTTGATATTATAATAGTTATGTCATCGTTATCAAGTACAATATTTACAATTATTTATAGGTATGTTCCTAATCTGACATTTTATTTTTATCTCTTGAACTGAAAAGTGTAGAACTTTGACATCAATTAATTAATAATTTCTGAAACTTCATATGCATGTAATCTTAATGTCGGTTTATTCATTATTCTTTTTCTTTCTTTTTTTTAATGTACGAAATTAGTATAGTGACATGGTGTAGGTTATAAACGTATAATTAAAGATTTGCAAACCATAATTATGTACTGGTAGAATATAAAGAGGCAATATTATTTATTATAGTTATAAGATCATACAATGTAAACCTACATTCAGGCAAGGATTTGATTTAAGGTGGAAGCGCCAGGGTAGCCCGCGAAATTCAAACTTTCTTCTATCAATTCTAACTGAAGGAGTGTTGTATTAATGATTTTAATTCTATAAATACATACTTGCTACTGCCGCGAATCATATTTTGACCAAGATACAACCTGACACTGACCTGCAAATTGCAAAAAACGTAAGAAAAGTATTTCGTGGGCTACCCTGGCGCTTCCACCTTAATTTGATTTATCAATAAAATCGTTTTTTGTTGGAAATGGGAATTCAATCAGTTCAATTTATTGATTTTACAACTATACCAAAGTATTAGGTGTTTAAGAAGACATTTATTTTTTCTAAATTTACTTGTTACATTGTTTATTACAGAGAGGTGAAGGTCAAAACTAAGCACACAGCCATCTCTCAAGTTTTTGAGTAATTAAGTGAGGAACAATATTATTCCTTTACATGTGTTGAGAACCATGGAGAATAGAGTAAGTAGTGTAGCGATACCAACGGGGCACTTGGTTGGGATTAACTGGTCGTGATGATAAACTCTAGTTAGATGCATGTAAGGCTAGTTTTGGTTTGAGTTCGGGCTCTTTCACTCTACATATTCTCCATGTTGAATATAATCAAGTAACTGTAAATAATTTAATGGTTTTTATTAAAACAGAAAAAATAGAATGTTGATATTCTAGGGTAAAACATTGATTCACAAAATCGATGTTTGAGAGAAACTGATTCGGCGTTTACTCGATTTCAGAATCTCAAATCGCATCCCTATGTCAAACTGCTTTGCGAAACGCCACTATACTATACTGTATATTTGTACTCTGTGTGAAACGCGAAGAGTTGAATGAAGTGATTTATTGTGAAATAGAATGAGTTTTATTGTAATTTCACTGTAATAAAACTATTGCAGAGTGATCTTTCGATAGATTTCCTATTTATCACTTATTTCGAATTGTGTGTTACATGTGAAAGCGCTACGTTAATCGTTTAAAACATGTCTGCAGCGTCCGCCGCGAATGCAGATTCGTTCGACGAATTCTACACTGAGGTGAGTCCTTTGTTTTGTAAATATTCTGCGATATTTTTACATTTTCTTCATTAAACAAATGCTTCTTTTACTACAACGTAAAACTTGTTCCTTCAAGCTTGATTTAACTTTCTTACCGTTACACAATACTGACAGTGTAAATATTGAACGTTTTTGTGTATTATACAAGTTGAAGTTTTGCCATGTGTTAATATTAATAAATTCATTAGAACATTGCTGGAACACGTCACACTTTACGTTTTCCAGGTCAAAGAAATAGAAAAACGCGATTCCGTGCTGACTCCAAAACAGCAACTGGAACGGTTACTACGTCCAGGCTCCACATATTTCAATCTTAACCCATTTGAGGTCCTGCAAGTTGAGCCAGATGCATCCCTTGATGAGATCAAGAAGAAATATCGCAGACTTTCAATACTGGTACATCCAGACAAAAATATGGTAAGACAAAACAGTTTAATAATTGTTTTCAGTGACTAACCTATTAGCCATCCCTTTTAACTTTGGATTAATAACATGTTTGCAAAGTAAACTTTTGAAAATCACCTGATTCCACTTAACATCTATTATAAAAGTTTTAATTCCAGTAAAATTCGAAATTGACCACAAATTTCTAACTAGTGACCTACTTTTCAAAAATATCTCACTCCCAGTCATATTTTAATTTAAAAGTACTCAGTTCTCAAGTAAGCAGATTTCGTATTCGTTTAGACGGTTACGTCCGTCAACATTTCGTTTTTATCCACAGATTGGATCATACCGAGGGATGTCCTGACACACCGACTATTAGGTAAGGAACTAAAGAAGAACAGGTGTGAACGAGAGACAAAAACAATGACTGGACAAAATAGTTAAATAATTTCAAATAGTTCTTGACAGTGAAGTTATTAGCCAGACAAAGACATACTTTCATAACATTCGAAATAAGTAAAATTTTGTATTGTTTTCAATTACAGGAAGACTCTGAACGAGCACAACAAGCTTTTGAAATTGTAAATAGAGCATGGAAGACCCTTGAGAATGATGACACAAGAAAAAAATGCTTAGACATTTGTGAGGAGGCAAAAGAACGGACTGACCACATGGTAAATAGATTTTGCCGTTGTCTAAAAATCAATGCTTTTTAATAATTGCTATTTTAACAATCAAATCCCACGCTATTAATTGAATGTTGACAATTTTAGATTGAACAGAAAAGGAAAAAGCAGAAAAAGGATAATAAAGGGTCAGATAGCATTCCTGAGGATGATCCTGTGAAATATAAACATGCCATTTATGTTATGACCATGAAGGTATGTTGATTATTTTTTTGGTAGATGGCTAGTGTGAACTAAGATTACCATGCAAGTTTATACTTAAGTTTTGGCTTAGTAAACAACACTGAAGTCTGAAATGTATGAGTTACTTCTTAGTTAGAACTTCTTTTTGTGGATCAAATTATGTATTACACTTTAGACAATAAACCCAGGCTAGTATTCAGATTGTTTTTTCACTTTGCTGAAAGTTAGTCACAATGACTTGATGAGAGGTGTTTTCGTAGCAACAATGTCTTATAAATTGTTGCTAAGAAAACTACTCCACAGCAAAAAGCCAAGAAGTTAATCAAAAGGTCCAAGTATGCCTATAAACACTACTAACAACTAGTGATGGGTCGTTGACGTTCGTCAACTAGTCGATCAACGAGTTAACATGCACTAATGTCAATTCACAAAGTAAACCATTTTCAACATTCATTGAAGGATTTATTTTTAGTAGATGTAGCTTAGAGACTCGTTTAACGAGTTGACCAGTGACCGAGTTGAGTTGAGTACTGATCTGATATAATGCTAATTTAGAAACAATATGATTGCCTTCCGTTAGATGACCTTCCATTCATACTTTTGCCAAAATCAACTCTTGTGTGTGCGTTACTTTGCTCGCAATCCATGATGTCATTTTCAATGTAAGTTTTTTAATTTGCTCAGTTCATTGCGTTTGCGTTCTTTTATTTAGTGGAATAATAAACGAGTCAAATTCATAAACTTTGTTGAGGAATTGAACTAGTTGATTCATAAACAGCTGTTAACGTTAATACTTTGACAGGAGACCAATGGTTGATTCAATGCCCATCGCTACTAACAACCATCCATTTTACTGCAAGACCGTATCTAAATTGCTGTCATTATGATAAAAATATCAAAAACACGGTTCATGTATACTTTTAAATTTAAATCGATTAAAGTAAACCATGGTCTCTTTGAAAAGAAAGATAAATTTGAGCTTGAATGCTACAGAAATCTGTGGAGGTAGTTGCAAAAAGCCTTTGCTGCTGATAGACAAATGGTTGAGGTTATTGGGCCAAAAACGAACTAAACTAGCGTTTAAATGTATAAAACCCTAGTTTAGCTAACTTTGACTATTCACTTTGTTTGGTATAGGCCCTAAAAGATACAACAAAGTTCGAGATCAGAAAGCAAACTGTTTTATTCCCTTTTGCCCTCATTACAAAAATGTTACAATTGACAACTAATGGAACACAATCAACTAGGTTCAAACATAACAGTCCCTATACCAAACAAAATACACAGTCAGAGTGGATAATCATAAGAAAAAAATAACAATATTTTGCACCCGTTTGAAGTGTCCTACTCAAAATCCCTATAACTTCTGATTTTGCTATAAACTGATCTTAAAAAGCCTACTCTAAAACTCTGAGGTGATAAAGACCCCGAATTACGAGTAGTAAAAGGACAGTCTATACGTCGGTCATAAATACATTTTTGCTGATTTCCTACTAATTGCAATTTTTGACTTAGGTCACATTCTTTCAGGGGGGCGTTTTGTGTAACTTTTTATTGTAACCTTGTCTAAAAAGGCTTAATATTACCTATAAATAATTTCAGTTATTCGCTGACATGGAGCGAAAACGCCAGCACCTTGAGGTACGCGACATGGAGGAGAGAAAACGAAAACGAGAGGCTGAGATTGAGCAGGAGGAACAGAAGTCTCTTGAAAAAGAATGGGCAAAGAATTTTGAGGTAAAGTGTTAAATGGACTTTCATGGACAAATGCCTGACACCTGTTGGCCACAGAGCATGCATTGTCAAAACTTACCACTTTAACCAAGGGTGTGCCACTCAGTGCCACTGTTCACTTACAGAAATTGACAGTCCTACACAATAAGGTAGATGAGGCCCATTAGGGCCAGAGCCTGCCAGGTTTGCGGAATTTGTTTGAAAGAGTCACAGCAGCCCTGGAACGCAAAGAGCATTAGGAGAAACACAGATGGGTTTTAGTCAGTAAGAGTCGGACACTCCCTCCCACTACACCCAGAGCGGAAGGAGTCATTTGATGAATTTCTATCCTTAGAAAAAAAAAAACCTGTTCTGTACTTAGCTGTCTACCTATATAAGCATTTTTTAATTTCTCTAAGTTGTGAGAAATGCAGTCAAATAGGCATTCAAACTGGACTGCTGTGAGAGAGACAAAGCGATTCTGCAACTAGTTGTTATTGTCTTTTTCTGGAATTCTGATACTTCAACCATAGCAATCTAAAGAAAACGTACAACTAACCTATTTGGTCTCTGGTACAACTATATCCTGCACATCTGCTGTGACTCTTTCCATAGATTTGTCAATTCTGTGATAGAAACAATCCACTATGTCTATGGTTCTGATTGTGGGCGGCTATGACGGCCGAAACTTAAATGCACGGCCAAGAATATTTGTGCTGTGATGTTCTTATTTAAGTGTGAGGTAGTGACCATCAGTTCTGAAATAGTTCTTTACTAACCCAATTTTTAATGCCTAAATATTTTTGGTTTTCAATGAGTAATAATAACACTTGTTTCACCTTTTCAGGAATCTCGACAAAACCGAGTCGACAGTTGGAAGACGTTCCAATCCGGCGGCGGCAAGGAGAAAAAGAAGAAGAAAATCCAAGGATTCAAGCCCCCTAAACCTAAACCAGAGAGCAGATAACTCTCACTTAATATTACACATTAATATAGTTCCATTTAGCGCTTTATTTCGAATCTACGACTACGTTAGTTGACTAGACTTTAAAGAACATTTTACGATATCAATTTTCTCCGAGCATTTCTGACGATTCTATAAATAGGTCTGCTCTAGAAGTCTTGAGACTTGTCAGTGTGTCAGTTTAGTTCAAATTCAATTTACATTGGGAACTCGGCTGTGAAAATGATAAAACAATGAAATAGTAGTATACCTACTAGTTTTATCAAATATTTGTGTCGATAAATAGTTCTTTGTTTGCCATCCGTACTACTAACAGTTAAGAAACGTTAGTGAGCTAGTTATTGACAAATACTAAATTACGATTATTGATGAATTTGACGGTCTTCTAGATTTCTAACTTAAATACTAGATTATTCCACATTGTCATAAAAAGGTTATGTAAAATACGCGCGTGATTTTAGTGTATCTCAACTAGGTATAGGCAGATTCAATGTTTAAAACTTTCAATAAAATTTGCTTCTAAAATACGTCCAATATAGAGAATTATATTATTATCCCTAATGAATAGGGTTGATGCAAAATTCAATAATAAGAAATGTTTTAAACAATGAATAGTGCGAGAGCTGTCCGGGAACAGTTTAATATTGTCATATTGAATAGTTTTAATTGTTGCGCTACATTTGCGCCAGAGTAGCGCCGCAGTCGCGTGGATGTCGTACCAAGATGTAGCGGTGTCACCGATGCAAGCAGACTTTTAATGCAACTTTGAAGCGTTTAGTCACAGAATATGTCTGTGACGGCGTCGAACGCATTGCAATATTGTTAGCAGTACCTAATTAATTCTTCTTTATAGAAATAAAGAGAGAAAGTTAAACATGCCTCTTATTTGACCTCAGATTTGTTCTATTTATTTAAAAGAAAAGCCAACATCCTATTCTCAAAACGTCTTACTCGCAAATCGACCTATTACCAAATCGTCCTTTAGCAAAACGTCCTTTTAGCATAATGTCCTATTGTCAAAGTACAGTCATCATCATCATCATATCAGCCGAAAGACGTCCACTGCTGCACATATGCCTTCCCCAAGTGTCGCCACAACAACCGGTATAAAAGTACGGTAAAGGTGAAAAAATTGTATCAGTTTTTCGACATGGATCATTATTTAATTTATTTAAAGCTAGCTTCTGCCAGCGGCTTTGCCCGCCTGATTATCGGAAATAGGAATATTTCCTGATTTTGTATTGTATTTTTTTTACTCAGGAATCTTTAACGCAAACTCCGGTAATTCTTCGACAGGTTCCTGGTGGGTGTCATCCTGAATTTCGACAGTTAATTATTTCGACACGGTCCCAATTTCGAAAAACAGTAGTTCGACTACTCATTGCTTCGACAGAACATATATTCGACAAGCATTAGTCCGACAGAACATACTTCGACAACACACACGTTCGAAAAACACTACTTCGACAGAACCCTTCTTCGATATGCACTTGTTCGGCGGATCTTTATTTCGATGGAACATATCTTCGACATAATATCTACTGCTCTGAAATGTGACAATAATAATTGAATTTCGCTTTATGGTTTTAGGTACAGAATAAAAACAAAAAATAATCAATTAGGTTTTTAATTATAACCAGTGACAAACCTTGTACACTTTAATCATTTCTTCAGATAATTTAAATCGTAACAATATTAAAATAAGTTTTCTTGATTATTTATTAGACATGTGAGTAACGTATGCTATTCCGCTTAGGAACGAAATTGTATCCATTTAATTTTTCAGTAGCAAATGATTTTGCAGCCTTTCGTTCTGCGGTAATTGTTTTTTTCTTTTTGTTTTTTCGATTTGAGCCAAAATTCTCTATATTCCATTCTGTGTGCTTTTTACTTGTTTTTTCACTTCGGCCAAAGTTTTAAAAATGTTAATTTTTTTTCTATTGAGTAGAGTATTCCGCCTCATAAGCCAGCTTTCGATTGAATTTTGAGTTGAAGGAAATCCAATCCACATTCAATGGAATCTGCAACCGACAACATTTCTAATAGGATGGTGGTAATTTTGAATCTGTAACTTTTAAGTGGACTTGTCTTTTATTCTAATTTTTTGTTTGTTCCAGTGACATAAAATTTCAAAAACTAGTCGCTAATGGGTTGCGAAAAACTGCGGAGATTTCAGAGGCTGGTAAAGCTGAAATATGTTTTATATTACAAAAAAACCTTTTTCTGTAGCAAAATCATTTTAGTACTGAAAAATTAAATTGATACAATTTCGTTCCTAAGCGGAATAGCATACGTTACTTACATGTCTAATAATTAATCAAGAAAACTTATTTTATTATTATGTTACGATTCAAATTATCTGAAGGAATTATTAAAGTGTACAAAGATTTGTTACAGGTTATAATTTAAAACATAATTGATTATTTTTTATGTTTTTATTCTGTACCTAAACCATAAAGCGAAATTCAATTATTATTGTCACATTTCAAGATATTATCAAGATATTATTATCAAGATATTTCAGAGCAGTAGATATTATGTCGAAGATATGTTCCATCGATATAGAGATCCGCCGAACAAGTGCATATCGAAGAAGGGTTCTGTCGAAGTAGTGTTTTTCGAACGTGTGTGTTGTCGAAGTATGTTCTGTCGGACTAATGCTTGTCGAATATATGTTCTGTCGAAGCAATGAGTAGTCGAACTACTGTTTTTCGAAATTGGGACCGTGTCGAAATAATTAATTGTCGAAATTCAGGATGACACCCGTTCCTGGTCTCTTGGTACTTGCCAATAGCATTCACAATTCCAGCCCAAAGAATACTTTGACATGTCTAGTTTCCTGGTACCTACTTGTGAATTTTTAGCGCTTATAATTGGACGTAGTTACACGAAAAGGATCCAATCCACAAAACTACCAAAATTGAGTTAAGTATACCAAAGAAACCGTAAAGGTCGATACTTTCGTTCAGCAAAAAGGTCCCAGTGAAATACAAACACAGACGGTGATGTCAACACAAGGTACCAGTCCACATGTATGGCGGGCATTTATTATGAATCCACTGAAACAATCCAATCTTCAAGGATCATTAGCGAGAAACAGTATTTATTGGTACTAGTACAAAATATATAATCTTAGAAGAGATCCAATTCACTTGGATCCTTTCTGATAATTAGTTTTACTTCAAAAACCGATACATAGTAAATCACTTAAAGGATCCAAAACACTTAAAGCCTTTCTGTTGAATATTGATAATAACTTGTTAAACAGTATTGAAAACCTCAAAAAGAATCCAAAGCACGTGAGTCACATATGATATATTTATTTGCATTTTTATAACATTTCATTAAAATAACTAAAGGAATCCAAAGTACCCGAATAATTTTAAATATGTTTATCGGTGTGCTAAAAAAGAAAAAGATTCACAATTTTTTGATAGATATCGAATAATAACTGGCAACATTAAGTGGACGTAGTTACACGACAAGGATCCAATCCACATTTAACTAGTTTAGAGATATTGAATTTTAAAGTTTACATCGGAATTCTTTTGTGATGCGGTGCTGTAAATTTGTTGGTTTTATTGGAATTAGAAGGAACCCTTTTTATTTTTTAACTTTAAGTCAAATTTACTTTGTTAAATTTCATATTTCAAATAATATTCAAGAAAATAGGGCTCTGGATCCTTTTCGATAAATAGTAGTCTCGATAAAACCAGCAATAAATGACGTATCGCAATAAGGAACCATTTCATGAACTGGTAACAAAATCTTTAAAAATAAATAAAACTACTAATAATTAACTAAAAAAAAATATTCTTATAAACGCTCGCATCTTTTCTCATTAATATTAAACAAAAAAATAATAGTTATACCTATTACTAAAGTATTAAAGTGAGATTCACACGCTGCATAATGATTATTATGCTTATTCTTCCTGACTTTCATATTCTATATGAAAATCCGGCTGACCACTGAATCCTTCGAGGTCATCCTCTATATTTTCATCCCCCTCTAGAGACTTGTAAAAGTCTAAACAATCTTTCGGAATTAAGTGGAACATTGACCTGAGATCGTCTAGTTTAGGTTGAGCAATTTTTTTGCCTAAAGGCCACAAAATTGTAAAGTCCCTTTCAGAAAAATCAAAAGATTTTCATTTCGTTTTCTTTTGATTGCAAGTCACTTAAAAAAGATACTTGCACAAGGTGTGATACCTTCACTAATAAAATAAGAAATTGTTCGTCATATGAAGAGAAAGAGAAGTTAAAGCATGAAAAGGAAAGTCACCTAAAAATAGCAGAAGATTTGAGAAAATGTATGAAAGAAGATTTAGCAAAGGCAAAAACTGACGAAGAATTTGAATGCTTGACATTCGACTTGGAGAAAACACTTCCACTTCCACGAATTCCGACCAGGATTGTCTTTTATAAAAGGCTCTAATGATACTGGTCATTGTTATGTATGGATCGAGGGTGAAGCTGGTCGAGGGGCCCAGGAAGTCGGGTCATGTTTGATCAATTTTATTAAGAACAAACTTGACTCAAAGGTAAAACATTTAGTGTTATGGAGTGATTGCTGTGGCGGACAAAACCGCAATATAAAAATAGTAATGATGCTTAAAACAGTATTAAACTCTCAGCATACTCTTAGGACAATAACTTTCAAATACCTCGAGTCAGGACATACTTTTCTGCCAAATGATACTGATTTCTCAAAAATTGAGAGCCAATTAAAATTTCATCAACGTATTTACACTGCGGACGACTATATGCAAGTTATTAGGAGTTGTAAAAGAAAGATGATTTGGCGACACGGTTGGCGCAGTGGTTGAGCGGTCGACTGCTGCGCTGCGTGTCACGGGTTCGATTCCCGCACGGAACAAATATTTGTATGGCCTACAGATAGTTGTTCCGGGTCTGGCTGTTTGTGTATGTGAGTTTATATGTTTGTGAACGCACCCACGATACAGGAGAAATTCCTAGTGTGGGGCAACGTTTTGTTTTTTTAAAAAAAAAAAAAAAAAAAAAAAAAAAAAAAAAAAGAATCTGCTCGAAGTAAAAAAAATGGTTAAAGAGGACTTCCTGAGCTCAAAAAATATTGAAAAAAATATAGTAAACAGAAAAACTTTTATAAACAAGCAGAAAACTAATTGGCTACAAACAAAGGTAATTTCATTAAAAAAAGAAGAGAAATTTATTATTTACATGAAAAGTGACATACATGAAGACCATTATTATGAACGTAATATTCAAAAGAAAACGAAAGGAAAATCTTTTGATTTTTCTGAAAGGGACTTTACAATTTTGTGGCCTTTAGGCAAAAAAATTGCTCAACCTAAACTAGACGATCTCAGGTCAATGTTCCACTTAATTCCGAAAGATTGTTCAGACTTTTACAAGTCTCTAGAGGGGAATGAAAATATAGAGGATGACCTCGAAGGATTCAGTGGTCAGCCGGATTTTCATACAGATTATGAAAGTCAGGAAGAATAAGCATAATAATCATCATGCAGCGTGTGAATCTCACTTTAATACTTTAGTAATAGGTATAACTATTATTTTTTTGTTTAATATTAATGAGAAAAGATGCGAGCGTTTATAAGAATAATTTTTTTTTAGTTAATTATTAGTAGTTTTATTTATTTTTAAAGATTTTGTTACCAGTTCATGAAATGGTTCCTTATTGCGATACGTCATTTATTGCTGGTTCTATCGAGACTATTATTTATCAAAAAGGATCCAGAGCCCTATTTTCTTGAATATTATTTGAAATATGAAATTTAACAAAGTAAATTTGACTTAAAGTTAAAAAATAAAAAGGGTTCCTTCTAATTCCAATAAAACCAACAAATTTACAGCACCGCATCACAGAAGAATTCCGATGTAAACTTTAAAATTCAATATCTCTAAACTAGCTAAATGTGGATTGGATCCTTGTCGTGTAACTACGTCCAATTCCAGCCCCGAAAATATTTTGACGTCGTTTTTTTGTTCTTTGAAATCATTAAATTTTAATTATGACTCCTATCGCTCACTTTTGAATCCCGGTAAGTGGCATGGATAATGGAGACTGAGGAGGAAGTGGAAATTCAGAGCCGCTGCCGCCTTAGTGCTACAGATTCACTAGTACTAGGGGATCAGAAACTGGGGGCCTAGACAAAAACTTTTCTGTAGCGTTAACGTCGGACGCTGACAACAAAATGTATGGGAGTGACATTAGATGAAACGTCATCACCTAATGTCATTCCCATACATTTATTTTGTCGTCAGCGTCTGATGTTAACGCTACAGAAAAGATTTTTGCCTAGGCCTGCTGTTCATTCTCTTGTTTTTAGGACGTTCTGGCTAATAGGAAGTTTTGCGAATATAACGTTTGGAGAATATGACGTGTATGCTTTCAATCCAGATGCACATGTTTTGATACATAAGCGTTGACAATATTATACACCAAACGATCAATGATATAACCAGTTTAATAGTCGTTAAATATTTTATTCACTTCAACAAAAAATTAAAAATACATTTCACTCGTGAAAGAAAAAAAATGCATTGAAACAATTATATTTCATAATGACAAACATAGTGTACACGATACACATGAGCTCCTTTTTGTCTGAGGTAGGCAAAAATTGAAGTGCTAAGTATCGCTAATATCCTCTTTTTCCAATAATTATTTACCAGCTGCTTCTGTCACACAGCTTAACAAAACGTTTAGTTTCAATGGTCATGTAAGAACTAACACCTATATTATATAGGAAAGAACGCATAATTAATATTGATACTACTATCATAAGGATTAATCGTCCTCGCATTCTTCGACCATATCGCTCGGAGGGCCGGGGTTTTTCGGTGGTCCCCAGTTCAAGAATATGCTGTCGGTCCAGATCATCATTCCTAGTGAAAATAGGAACCTGCGAAAATCATGAAAAAGTTAGGAAAGAACAGCAAGGGTTCTCCAAATGGTAGGTAACGGAAAACATCGTGAGGAAACTGGCATGTCCCAGGACATGGGGGCGGGGTGTTGGATTACATTTCCTAACAGAGAGGAGGCCTCTGAGTGGAGGCATGAGCTGTATTATATCATAGTAAAGCCTTTTTGGAATGCTAGATGGCGCTTATGTAATTTATTACGCGAGTCATTCTTGAAAAAGTTGTTACTGATCTTTCTGAATAGTGAAGAGTGGTGAATGACAGAACAGTGTTGTGATGTTTTTTTTTGAACGTATTATTTCGGGTTAGGTGGTGATAATATTCGCATGCGAAGATTAACTCGGCACCTCTCGTGTAGTTGCTTCCAAGCTATTACACGAGAGTTGCCTAAGATACGAGTTGAACCGCGTGCGATTGGAGATAACATCCAATAGTGGCAATTGCTATGTACGTTTGCCCAGCACGGCCCCCCAGAATTTGCGAATTAGGTGTGCACCAATGCAATGTACTCGCCTCTAGGAGTATATGTACCGGTTTCTTTTTCAATGTACCTCTGTACTTTTGAAGAAACATGCAAAAAAAGGGGGCCGTGCCAGCCAAACGTTTTCAGCACGGCCCTCGGTGCAACTTGAAAAATAAATAGCGTATTCAAAAGTTTCTTAAACTCAACGAATGTACCCTATTAACACATTATATGTGCCGCAACAGATACTGTGAATTCGTAAAAACAAATATTATATAGACGTAGATAGGGGGCCGTGCTGGAAATAAGGAATATAAGAAAATATCTAAAAAAGACAAGATAACCTTAGCCAAAAACTATTAAAATATAATTGATTTTTGGCAAGTAACATATGTAACGCATTGGTGTCTCATACAACTTGCTAAATTTGAAAAATAAATCAATTTTAGTTCATTCAGCACGGCCCTCTATATTTGCCTATATCTTTTTAAACATGACATGTTTCTTTACAAAATTCGACTACCTGAATTACGTGCTGGAGTACATTCGTTCCACATAAATTGCGATTCTGCTGTACCAGTACTTTAAAAGATAAATTGGATCAAACATATCACATAATACAACTGATGGGGTGACCATGATTCCATATATTAGGTAGGTACATATTCTGTACCTATATTAATAAAATTATGTGACTACATTAAAATAAACATTATTTTTTAACGGGAACCGATCACTTTTCCAAATTGTTTTTGTTGGAGTTTCATTTTACTGAAAACTATTGACCGACGTCTTTTTGCCGTATGCATTATTTGACATACTTTTAGATCATCGAAGTATCATGTGCCATAGGTATTATTTTACTAAGCTAAATTTCGTCGATTTACAAATTAACTTTTTACTATTGGCCGAAGCCTCTTTTGAACTTTTTTCATGTGCCAGATTTTCACCACACCGAAACAACATTTTACGGAACATTATTTGGTCACAAATATATAGCCGGTTACTTGGTAGCATTTTCAACATTAAATTAAAACAGTGTCATAAAAAGTCAATATGTTGTGCTATTTATTTACTTGCATGCTGCATGCCTGCTTGTACGCTGCATGCTTGAAGCAAGCATCCTTGTTTGCATGCTTCTTATCAACTTTTGTTCATAATCAACTGTTTTATTATGTGCCATTACAATTAAATATTTAATTTGAATGTTCGGAAACATAATACTTCGAACAAATGTTATTTCGGCTAAGTGTAACTTCGGTAAAATTTTTTTCGACCTAATGAAATCTTGGAGTAACGAAAAAAAATCGAATTGATAATAGTCAACTGACAAACGTGACTTCGATGAAGTAAAAAAAAAACGAAACGCCAAAGTTTTAGTTGAAATGAAATTC
This sequence comes from Melanchra persicariae, assembly GCA_947386135.1. Taxonomy (NCBI): domain Eukaryota; kingdom Metazoa; phylum Arthropoda; class Insecta; order Lepidoptera; family Noctuidae; genus Melanchra; species Melanchra persicariae. The sequence goes on along the minus strand of OX376648.1, from coordinate 11,687,480 downwards.
GGTCAAATATTTTTTGGGTTTATGATAGGTAACCCTTTTTTACAATTTGTTTTTTTTCTTCGAATTTAATATTATCGATTACATCTTGCTCAGACCTGGTCGCTCACCGAGTCGCAAAAGTTCCGCCTTGGAGTTTGCCAAAGAGCGATGGAACGCAGCATTCTGAACGTAAAAAGACAGGACAGAATTAGAAACACCACGCTGCGTTCCAAAACGGGAATAATGGATGTAGGTATGAAGGCTGCCAGGCTGAAATGGGATTGGGCGGGTCACGTTGGTCGCATGCATTGTGACCGTTGGGCAAAAGTCTCCACACAATGGGTGCCCGAAGATGGACGGCGTCGCCGAGGCAGGCCCAGAAAGAAAGAGAAAGAGGTGGCGAGACGACCTGGACACGTACCATGAGGGCTGGTACGAGTTGGCACGTCAAAAGAATTGTTGGAAAGCCTTGGGGGAGGCCTTTGCCCAGCAGTGGGACAGCCTGGGCTAAAAAAAAAAACATCTTGTAAAGGAATTATTTTAGTTAAAACTTGCCGTGTGCGGTCGCTATTAGTTCACTGAAGCTACCGTAATTTTTGAAGATGCGCTGGTATCGCGGTTACTTCATGTTGCAGTCAAGTGTTTATTGATCAAGTTTTAACTAATATAATTCCTTTACAAGATGTTATCGATAATATTAATTTCGAAGAAAAAAAAAAACAATACGTACAAAAGAATTTTAATTTTAATGTTGTCACATAATTTTATTAATATAGGTACAGAATATGTACCTATCTAATATATGGAATCATGGTCACCCCATCAGTTGTATTATGTGATATGTTTGATCCAATTTATCTTTTAAAGTACTGATACAGCAGAATCGCAATTTATGTGGAACGAATGTACTCCTGCACATAATTCAGGTAGTCGAATTTTGTAAAGAAACATGTCATGTTTAAAAAGATATAGGCAAATATAGAGGGCCGTGCTGAATGAACTAAAATTGGTTTATTTTTCAAATTTAACAAGTTGTATGAGACACCAATGCGTTACATATGTTACTTGCCAAAAATCAATTATATTTTAATAGTTTTTGGCTAAGGTTGTCTTGTCTTTTTTAGATATTTTCTTATATTCCTTATTTCCAGCACGGCCCCCTATCTACGTCTATATAATATTTGTTTTTACGAATTCACAGTATCTGTTGCGGCACATATAATGTGCTAATAGGGTACATTCGTTGAATTTAAGAAACTTTTGAATACGCTATTTATTTTTCAAGTTACACGAGGGCCGTGCTGAAAACGTTTGGCTGGCACGGCCCCCTTTTTTTGCATATTTCTTCAAAAGTACAGAGGTACATTGAAAAAGAAACCGGTACATATACTCCTAGAGGCGAGTACATTGCATTGGTGCACACCTAATTCGCAAATTCTGGGGGGCCGTGCTGGGCAAACGTACATCAATTGCTTAGGGTTAGGTAGGCTGATCCATAAATCCATCTGCCTATAATTTTCCCAACTATGTCGAGTTCGGCTTCCAATCTAATGCATCCGAAAACCATTAGGTATTTTAAATGGAGCAACTGCCTATCTGACTTTCACAACCCAGTGACTGGCACGACTAAGGAAAGGTCACCCATCTACGAACGACTTCAGCAACTGTTAAGTAAGTACCTACTGAGTTTGAAAATCAAACCGCGCGGCAGTTATTACTTAGGCACGAGCTCCCCCGCTCGTCTATGGGTAGGTACGGCCTGCTTAGGCTGATGATGAAGGTTATCAAAAGTCCTCACCATAGTATACCTCCTAGCAAGACTTTGTTGTAGAAACTCTGTTTGTCGCTGTACCACGGCTCCCAAGGCGCACACGGCACTGGCAGCTCATTCATATGGGCATCACAGCGATCTGTTTGGAAAAAATATTTTACAGAATTGATGTGGGTACCCCAAGTAAGTACCTACCTATAAACTATCTTATATCACCGTATGTGTACCTATCTATAAAAATTAAAGCAAACCACTCAAACCACCATAAAATTTTCTTCCTTCTGGAATAAACTCCGTTGTGTAAATTAGAAGAAAAGAATCGCCAGTTCATAGTTACCTACCTTTTTGCTTGCCCGTAGGTATGCTTAATTTGCTCTTATCATGAGGCTACAGCTACCAGTGAGATCTGTTTAATTGCCAGCAATCCGAAAGTAAGGAACTTTCCTCGTTTAAATCAAGTTTAAAGATGGAAGGAAGGTTCGGCCAGAAGTAAAATCACCTACCTTCATCAACAGTACCTTTGTCCCGTACCCAGATTTTAGTGAGTAATCAAGTTTAAAGATGGAAGGAAGGTTCGGCCAGAAGTAAAATCACCTACCTTCATCAACAGTACCTTTGTCCCGTACCCAGATTTTAGTAAGTAATCAAGTTTAAAGATGGAAGGAAGGTTCGGCCAGAAGTAAAATCACCTACCTTCATCAACAGTACCTTTGTCCCATACCCAGATTTTAGTAAGTAATCAAGTTTATAGATGGAAGGAAGGTTCGGCCAGAAGGAAAATCACCTACCTTCATCAACAGTACCTTTGTCCCATACCCAGATTTTTAGTAAGTAATCAAGTTTAAAGATGGAAGGAAGGTTCGGCCAGAAGTAAAATCACCTACCTTCATCAACAGTACCTTTGTCCCATACCCAGATTTTAGTAAGTAATCAAGTTTAAAGATGGAAGGAAGGTTCAGCCAGAAGTAAAATCACCTACCTTCATCAACAGTACCTTTGTCCCATACCCAGATTTTAGTAAGTAATCAAGTTTATAGATGGAAGGAAGGTTCGGCCAGAAGGAAAATCACCTACCTTCATCAACAGTACCTTTGTCCTATACCCAGATTTTAGTAAGTAATCAAGGTTAAAGATGGAAGGAAGGTTCGGCCAGAAGTAAAATCACCTACCTTCATCAACAGTACCTTTGTCCCATACCCAGATTTTAGTAAGTAATCAAGTTTAAAGATGGAAGGAAGGTTCGGCCAGAAGGAAAATCACCTACCTTCATCAACAGTACCTTTGTCCCATACCCAGATTTTAGTAAGTAATCAAGGTTAAAGATGGAAGGAAGGTTCGGCCAGAAGGAAAATCACCTACCTTCATCAACAGTACCTTTGTCCCATACCCAGACTTTAGTAAGTAATCAAGTTTAAAGATGGAAGGAAGGTTCGGCCAGAAGTAAAATCACCTACCTTCATCAACAGTACCTTTGTCCCATACCCAGATTTTAGTAAGTAATCAAGTTTAAAGATGTAAGGAAGGTTCGGCCAGAAAGAAAATCACCTACCTTCATCCACAGTCTACTTTGACCCTTCCCTGATTTTAGTACCTAAGTAGGTGCATAGTTAGCCTTACTTTGCATAAGATGCTTTGCTTTACTTACGGGCACAGTATCTGACTGGTGTCACTAGAACTCGACCACCGCTGGTCACTTGGTTGCCGTTTGGTGGATAGATTGATTTCACTTGAAACAAAAGAGGTTAATTTAAAATTGAGATTTCAGGATATAATATTGTGTAGTTTAGGGTTTCAGGATAAAAGCTATAAGAGTTATCTTTTTTTGCCATGACTAGGAAACCCTTTTGGCCACCAACATTACTATCTACTACTTGGCATTCGGCTGTTACCCACTGAGAAGTCAGTTCAATCGTTTGTCCAAGACTCGTCGAGTTTCAGAGACTCGGCGCATTTCTGGTGGTGGACCACTGTTTCTTCTGGCTCTCAGAAGTTGCGGTGGTTGGGAATAGTGTGGCAGGCTGACTCAAAAAAGGGTAGGTTAATCTACTCAGAAGAGAAGTGCCTCGTGGAAGAAAATATTTTGCCGGACTGTGATATCAACTCAAGACCCGACGCTCAGCAGTACCCTTGCAATCACTACTTATGCTAACGAGGATCTTTTTTGTAAACGTACTTGAAATTATTTTATATCAATAGGTGTTACAATTTGGAGGCCTTCTGCAGCCGCTGAAAGGTATGTTTACTACGTTCGATCAGCTGCAGATTAGTGGTACCTAAGTACTTATCTAACACTTGCACTAAGAAAACCAAGAGTGCTATAGCGTACAAGATGCTGTAAAATGTCAAATTATAACGATGCAAATAATTGGACCTAGATAAGCATAAAGCAGCCATGCCGGAAAAGCACATACAGAGATTGGAGCATTTTCTGTCGATTTCTGCCTATGAGTGGCCTTCGGTTGTTTATTTCTCAAACGTGAAATAAGCAGAAACTCAATAAACTACCGAAAAAACACCCATCGACAGAAAAATGCTAAAAGCCCTAGTCTAGGATAGGCCTAGGCTTAGTTATGCATAAAGCCTTTATGCGTAACTAGATCAAATTGATGTATGTACGAGTATATCGGGCTGGTTTCCGCAACTCCAGAACTAAGCGCGTATTTTGCGTTAGGACGACTGATGCGCGGTTAACTGTACCTATACCATCTGTATAAGCTGTGTCTACTTCGACTATGTGCCGACATACTACTTTATTACTTGCCTACAAAGCCCTATGTTGGAATTAGAAAGCAATCGAAATATCAAACCGCATTATTAACTCACACAGCAGTTCATGTGGGTATCTTCTGTTGACGGCAGTCACTAAAACGCTTCGCAGGCCTAATATTTTTGATAACATAATTGTATCCGTATGTACACAGCGAACCCTGGCAAAGTTACAAACGTCAATGCCGTTCGATTTGCGATTGCTGTGGATTGCTGACAATCGTTCAATACTAATTAGCGGCCAGGGACTTCCGAATCCAATGAGTTGGGCCTATGACCTATTAGAAACTTTTTAGTAACCGTCCGCTAATGGTAGGTTTATCCCGAGGGTTTCGTATCTGGGAGAGTTTGAACCAGTGAAACCACATAATAATAATAATATAATATGATGGCCCAGTGGTTAAGGTTCGTCTCTAATGCGTGAGGTTGTGGGTTCAAATCCGGGTACAATTATTGACCTGCAAATGTCCATGTACGTACTAATATAAAGGTACCTACTGCTTTCTTAGTTCATATTGCGACACCACTGACTTCGGTAAAGGGAAAAATGGGAAGTGAGTAAACGGGATTTAGGCACTTAGGTATCTTCTTATCTAAATCTAAACTAGGTTTTGTAAAGTGTTAAATTGTTTGTAAAAAGTAAAGAGCAATGAGCGGCACTACCGCCGAGTAGGTACCATAGGCTTATCCTGGAAAATGCACGGGGTTACTGCGGCATTAGCCACAGGAGTTGACGGAAGCGAAGCCGCTTGAGAAAACTAATAAGTAGTTTATGTAGTTAATAGAACAAAGTCAAAAAGTTTTTAAAAGTAGGTAGATGCTGGAGAAGAATGATTGGCTTTTCGTGGACAGAGTTCCGCACCGACGACGCCTCCATGCTCACAAGAACTCACTATCAGCATTAGCAAAAATTCGAAAACATATTGTATTTGGCGACGACAACAGTTGCCGAAAAAATGTTGTCCAACCTGCGTTTCGCCGGGGTTATCGTACTGTACCGGCAGATGAACTAGACGAAATGCTTAGTGCCTCGATATTATAGAAAGACCAAGCTCTGGACTAGAAGTGTCCAACAAAAACTGTACCTATTTAGGAAGTGTTTGGTGTTCCAAAATACCTATCCAGCGAGGCAAGAAAATGTTGTTGCTCGCTGCAACGAAGACGCTTAGAAAAGCGATTGATCGATGCAGGAATTCATGAAAGGAGACCTTCCGTTTTGCCATAAACGCAAGTGTAATGAGCATTCTTCATGCGGTGCTCAAACCTGGTCTTTGAAAATTCAGCAGAAGTTCAAGATTGAGGTTTGCCAGCGAGCAATGGAGCGCAGCAGTATGGAAGCCAGCTTAGCGGAGCGCGTCAGAAACAATAAGATCACATTGTGTCGCTTGTCGAATGGTTCATGTGCTAAATCAACTACAAAGTTTTCCCAGATAATCTCCAGGGATATCATGGCAGACCCAGAAGATATCGGGGGTCGAGCTTGATGCCTGTCGACAGAATTGTTCCACAATTTCCCAAAACCAGGAGGAATGGAGGAATACAGGCCTTTTTATGGATGGGAAATCAGCAAATGACTTCTGCCGCTCTGGGTGGAGCGGGAGGGAGTGTCAGACTCTTACTGAATAAAAAAAATCCGTGCTCCTCGTAGTTCCTTTTGCTTTCCAGGGCCGCGGTAACTCTTTCGAACAAAATCCGCAACCAGGAATATAGGCCTTCGTTCTGCAGTACGACAGAACAGGGCCTTGCTTAGGCCTCAGTAGGCTGAAAATAGGTATAAGCGGCAACCGTAAAAATCAGCTGTTCTGTAGGTACATTTCTGTTCGCATAACTCGAAACCGTTTCGACTATTATCACTTTATATTCAAGAGTATTATGAGTGGGTAAGTATCCAGGTACCTATTTTGATCTCCTGAAATGATGCCAAGACCCAGTAGAAGTAGCGATCGTTTTCGCATATTTTTGTTTGTCAAAATTCTTTCAGGTTCACTATTCTCAACATTTAAAGAACGATGGCATGCCAATTGAGAACTGAATTTGCATAAAGGCTTCAAGCCTATAGGTTCCTATGTAAAACATTTTATGTTAATCGAAACATTGACGTCCAACACCAACTTTGTCCATTTCATGGTATTACAATCCTGACATCATAACTTTCATTTTATATTGTAACTTTATTATAAACTGATGACTTTGGTACTGCTGTAACTGACATAAAAATCTTTAGAAATAGCTCTTGGTGTAATAAAAACTTCACCAAGGCGTAATAAAAAAAATCTCCGTTTCAAAGCGTTAAATATTCAAAAAGTTTAACAATAAAAGTGTCCCTTGAGAAACTAATGTGTTATGAGTTGCGGGTAGGCGGTCGACGACGGTGGAGCGGTAACGCTATACCGCGATATGCCAACATCAATGATCTTTTTTATTGCAATGTGTTCTTATAGGTACCACTTCTGATTGTTTTATGGGGACTCCAATGTGAAGTGATTTGGGGCAAGTATGTAGGGTAATGTTGGCCTTAAGCTTTTTTATGGCGTTTATGGTGAGCAAATGTTTGTTCACTGTTTGACCAGAAATAAAAATTGAAAGCTTCATGTAGGTTAAACATCTTCTGAAGGTATATTATGTAGGTCCCTATATAATTAGGTAGATAGGTTAAATATAGGTACCTATGTATTTTATGATGGATGTCAGTGGATTCAGTTTAGGAACAATATTATTGCAGCAGAAAGTAAGAAGTAGTAGGTAAATTAAAACAACCAGTTAAATTTTGAAAACAATATCAAATTTAATACATAAATAATATTTATGTACTTCTACATACATGTTTTGTCTATATATTTACACTGAAACACATAATTTCATTCTAATTCACCTAGAGTTTCACATTTTTGCCGTACATTAATTATTATAATAGTAAGCAACTGAAAAAAAATCAACAAAATTATTATACCTTCTAAAGTTACGCCATAAAAATAATGATGCAAACATAGAAAATTTTAAACATTGTACAAAATAATTTACACAGAAGTATCTCTTCTATGGGTCGCACACCCATCTATAAATACATGGTTACTATTGCAGTATCCATGGTCTAATATTAAAATATATTATCTATTACGAACTAATGACAATTCCCATAGGCATAAACAACAGGGCAATTGTATGCGCCTACATGCGTTTACGCATTTACATGTTACAATTTAATCTAAATACTTAGATTAAATTGTTTACATTCTATCGTGACGTACACCTAACCACACAAGTAACGACACCATCCAACAAATATTATCCCATACATTTATAGATAAACGAGTTCGTAAGTTCTGTATCAAACGATACTGTACTTATTTTGTGCATTGTACCAGCTGACCCGTATTTTGTGCCTCTAGTCGTAGTTTTCAATGAATTTCAGATGCAAATTGCTATCGACAACGTTGAAGATTTCCATTTAACTTTTTCTTTAGTATTTTTACTTAAAAAAAGTTAAAAAGAAACGAACATTCTTTCACGTGTAAAGTTTTTAGAAGTAGATTTATTGGGATGGCTCGAGCAGTTTTTTGGGAATTTCTAATCGAGTTTTAGTAAGAATTGAAATAAATTTGTTGCGTTTCGACTTAAACTACCAGTACTACATGACGAAGCTATTTCTTTAGCAAACCAGGGCTCAAAGCACAACACCAATCTACATTGTATTCACTCATTCACATTAACGCTAGGCTTTAATGGAACAGACTTTTAATTCGGTCCATATTTAATTGACCACATGGATTGACATAAATACGTCTCGTCACATTGTATATCGTAACATTACAATTCAACAACCAGGAGATAATATTAACTAACAACCTTAACTAATTCATGAGATACCTCCGAAGAGACTAATCGATTACTCGTCTAAAACACTCATTATACAAACTAACGATTTAATTCCGATTACACAAACATTCATATAATCGATTTGTTATTGGATTTTACGTATTTATATTTGGCAAATGGTTACTATCAGAAACCCATCACCTAGGTAGGCTCGATGTCGCACATCCACTGACCACTCTTCTGACTTTAAGTCACACTAAATTATATTTAAACATTACCTATCTACATATTTATAGAAATTATAACGTGTGCTCACAACTCGCGTCTTATCCTGAATTTTGTCTACTGTGCACCAATTATATACGCGCAACATAATAAAACTGTGGCGTATTTAGTTTATTTTTTTGTACGTCATTTACACATGCATTTTCGAAACTAAATCTGTTCAAAATGCGCTAATACAACATTATCTATAGCACCAATGTCAGCTGCAAATATACGCAATAAAGTATAGAAGCAGTGAATGTTTAATAAATGGCATGCGTAAATAAACACTTCGAAAAACAATGCAAAAACCAAATTGTCTTTAACACATAATATATAAATGGACGCCAAAAGTACAAGAATTGACTTATACGATACACGTACTAAATTGAACACTTATTGGCTAAATCTATCACAAAAAGTCCACTGAGGTAATTCACAAAATGAACTCATTTTTGCTACGTTTATAGTTTACATGGGCTAGCCCGCAATAATGCTTATCTATGAGTAAAATTCTGCTTATATATCTGAAAAGTAGCTTACTGAAGAAATAATATCTGGGACTAGATATTTGACTATAACGGATTTTGTTTGTGCGTCATTTACAAGACGCAAATTCCAACGTCTCCTGGTTTTTATAAATATTGAAGAATGAGCATAATATTATTATACACATTATCTTGAGACATATTAGCAAAGACTTATGTTAGAGCGATATTGTGAAGCTCTTGCTTTTGAATTCGTATCATCAGGACCTAGTTTGATGAGAGTTATGATACTACTGTACAGCAATAGACAAAACACCAGTTTTGTCTATTGCTGTACAAAATCGATTAAAAAACATAACACAGTTTTATACCATTTACTAGCTCCAACTATCACGGATGGGCCCTTTGAAAAAATTGGTTCTTCGCTCAAAAGCAGCTATGAAGTCCGTTCTGAATTTGGCGTTTTAAACATGTATCGTTGAGCAATTACAATAACGGTATTTGGTTCAAAATGGCGCATGTGTAGGTAAATGTAACTATAAAATAAATCTATTTACATTATGGCATTAATGATAACAATTAATCGCATTGTTGTTGACGAATTACGAAATTACATAATTTTGTTTTAATTTTAACATTAACAGGAGGTAATTTCGATATATCATATCAATGCTTTTCAATATTTGGCTTAATCAACCTCCTGCCATGGTTTTTTAAAAGACATAATTATTTAGTTCGACATTTACTAGGTATATATTTGTACATCATATTGGCCCGCACATGATTTTACAATTTGGCCAAATAAGCGGTTGTTATACGGATTGTTTCGCGATTTTTGGTTGCTATAAATAGCAAGCACTTTTTAAATAAAAAGTAACTACAATAAACGGCTAAACAATCCGTACAGCTTTTATTCCAATTACCTTAATAATTCGCGTAAACGTCGCAAATGATTATTTGGTCAAATCTTTTTTCTACTTTCTCCGTAGCAAATCCAATTACAAAAACTCAATTACCATAGTCTATTTAAGCATAGATTCATTTCAGACATAGAATAAACTCGCGGTACTATACATTCAGAAATAATTCATATTCAGTCAGATGTGCCTCCTCACACTGAGATGTGGTGTTAACTTAACTAACTAAACACTAAGATGGTAGATGCAGGAGGGGTAGGCTTCGTTCGCACTGCTCCACCCGACTCCATAGTCCATGTCTACCACAATAACGTCGTTGATAGCGTTTAACTCTTGAAACTACACATTGATCATTTACGCGAGGTCACATTTACCTTAAAATAAAATTCAATGTCTAATATATCACGAAAAATTTCACTTTTGATCGTCAATTTTGTTTGCCAATAATAGTTTTAGAACACTTATCAGTCTCCATGATTGAACTGGTCTTCTCTAATTTGGTTCTTAATAAAATTGTGATGAATCGTTGTATTCCTTTTAATTGCCTCAAGAGGCGAGGTGCCTTGTTCCTCGTCAAACTTTCACTGCGCTGATTACAAGGATCAGGGAACTCTTATATCTCTGATAGCCGATGGATTTTCGAATCTGTAACAAAATATATAAACTTTAAAGTAAACTTTTCAAGTTTGCGAAGAGTGTCACCACTGTATCAATAGTTTCTTTGAGATTTATTGCCAAGTGCAGTTTAAGAATTTCTAACATTGTATGGTGTTTGGGTTTCCTACTAATGTTCCGAATTCAGATACAAGGTTTCAGAGACACGCATAAAGTATTTTGTATCTTCATACTGAATAGTAAGTTATTAAAATTGTAATATTTTGCCATTAACAAACAACACATGCTATTTTCCATCACTGCGGTATGTTATGAATGAGAATTGGCGTGCCCTAAGAAAGATCGTCATTCATAACTAATAATTTATTTCCTCGTATCAATGAACCAATTGATTAAAGTCAATCAAAGATCACGATCACTAGGACTCTCAATTAGCAGCAGAACTACTCGTATTTGAGAAACTAGAACGCTGAAGCTCTGATGTTGCTAAGCTCTTAAATAAAATAATAAAAAGTATCCAATCAATCTACGAAGACATAAACTACAAGTATATTCGTGAACCAACAATTTACATCCTAATTAAATGTGTAGGAGTAATAAAACAGTCTCAGGGCGCGGCGGTATCATAGTAATCTCGATCTAATTCTCGCGCAACGTCTGTGGATGTGGATTATCAGCATTTCTCGTCCGGGCAGAGTTTCTGCTGAGTTGGTGGAGTGTAAATCGTAACCTGCCCGCCATAGCGACGCCAAGTCTGCGGCGCCCCGCGCCCCGCGCCTCGCAGGTGACGACCCCTAGGGCTGCACTCAGCTTATCGAGTACGGTACTATTTTAGACGATAAAGTTGTGCAAAAAAAAGTAGGGATTTTTATTTCTGAAAATGCATTTATGAAAACTGAAAAACAGTATACAAGTCACGCAAAAAGGTTTTAAAATGTCTTATTTTAGGTACCATAAAGATGAGTTACATTTATTTAATCTGGAATTTAATAAAGAACCTATTAAATGAGTATCGTTTCTAACTATCTTTATACAGGGTTTTCCAGAAATGTGTGGACATATTGAAGGGTGATGTTCTGTAGCTGCTATAGAGTAAAGAAGAAATAATATCAAATATATTGACTTTTTTGAAAACCCGACCGCGATAAACTAAAAAATAGAAAAAGTTAAAAAAAAATGCTTTTCAAAACACCACTAACAGCATCGGGCAGCTTTAAAAAAGATATTATCTTCACTTTTTAGTCGTTTTTCGCGATCGGGTTTTTTTCTTAAATAAAAAAAAATGTTTTGATATTTTTCCTAATTGTATTGCAGATACAGAAACCCTTTAATATACCCACGCACTTCTGGAACAGCCTGTATTATATCTAGGTATTGACGCACAACTTCCACAAAGATGACGCCTGTTTTATGCTTCCAGTACATGAGATTTCTCAGTGGAAAATGCCAGCATACGTCAATGGAATACAATAATCTGCGGAATGTACCGGCCGTTTTATGAACCAGGAATAAACAAGTTACACTGTACGATATTTATAAAGGTAACAACTTCACTCGGATGCTGATCTAACACTTCAAACACCACAAGTATCAAAAAAACTTATGGTTCTATCTATTCTCTTTTTTATCGATAGTGTTGACTGAATAGTAACATCACTACGAAACCACGATAAATCTGTCGCATATTCAGCGATGTAACGGACTTTCTCTTCGCGTGACTCAATGCTCAGAATAAGTGCGTTCTTAATATGTGATGTGGATAATTGGCATACTTATCTTAAAATAAGAACCGCATAGAATTAAATGAATGTATTTTTACGAATGAGATTTCTGAATTTGGATTTTATGAAGCTCTTAGCTTTCTTAAAAGATTGAGTGAATGAAAATTTCCAAGAAAGAAATTGTTTTAGAAGAATCATTGAACTTCTTTTTTGTCAAAGTAAAAATAAATATTATTTAATGTTTACTGCTGATATAAAACAAGTAAATCTCTGAAAATAAACCGTTTCTCGCTTGACTAACGCTTAAAAGCATCTTCTGGACACGATTGCTCCATCACAGACCTCATCCATCGCTTTCCATGAGGCGGGATCGAGGTCAACAACTAGCCCATTTCTCAATAAAAAAGACAACTTTTCTTTTTGTTATTGGGTACAATAATTAAAAAAAAAAACTATTTTTATCAAGAACCAAAAAGTTTCAAGGAAAAGAATGAGTTGTTCAGTAAATTATTTTGCAATGAACTCGTAACTTTTTGCCGTTGTTTTATACAATAATCATGTCTTTGATTGATACAACAGAACTGAAAAAAAAGGCTGTACTTAAGTATATATATTTTAAATTTTCTAGTTATAACGCAGATAGCTTACTTTCCTAAGTCAAGAAAAATATACAATTAAATAAAAAGCGTAGGTACAGCCTTTCCCACCCACCCTCATCCCTTGTATCTTTTAGGGTTCTTTTACTTTGCCTCCACGGTCCATCTATCTCTTCATCTGTCAGCGGGAACAGGAACCGTAACTGGTAGACGGTTGAATATTTCACAGAGTGTGTGTAGTGTGTATTTTAATTGCCGCTATAGCACCAAATTATAAAAATAGAATTCAAAATAAGAATTTAAAGTGATTTTTTCTATTAAAGATAAGGAGCCTTTCGTCTGCGAGACTGACTCGATTTTATTTCTATTTCTAAGACTTGTTTCTTAGAATATGTGCTCAGAATTCGCAAACAAGACGCAGTAGACTGTACTACCTGACGATAATTCTCGAATCACGTGTACTAATTGATCTCTATGGTAACCATGTATTTATAGATTAAGGCGTTTTGAATGTCAGTCGGTTGACTTTCAAGTGTTCTAGCAAGACCTAAGATTGTTTGCAGGATAAAAATATGTATGTGGAGGAATTTGTTTTTTTAAATGAAATTTTTGAACTCGGGTGAATTGGCTAAAATAGTGAATATGAATGAATGGAGTGTTGTCAGGTATCATAACCTTTTTTTAGGTTTCCGTACCCAAAGGGTAAAAACGGGACCCTATTACTAATTCTATCTGACAAGTAAATAGGTACTGATAAATTAAGTTTGAACAAAAAAAAATGTTTAAAGTAAGTTAGGAAAAATATTTAATTGTCACAGTTTAGACGTGCATTTTGATTTGCATTGCATTAATGATAAAATTATTAGAGAACTTTATATTCTTAATGAAAGTAGATACACTATTTTGGGTAAAGTTAAATTAGTATTAAGTCTTAACTTTTAAGACTCTTATAATACTGTGTTTCTGATATTTTGTAGATCAATTTGTTTTAATTTAATCAATTAAGTCTTATGTATGAATATTACGAGTATGAGTATTATGTACATAATATACTCAGAATAATTAGCTTTATTCATTGAAATGACTAAAGTACAAAAATACGTACGTATAAATCTATTACCTACCTATACAACTACGTGTTCTATGGTTAGATGGCGTAGATTGCACGAGTGCATTATATAAAATGCTATGTCACAGTCGCTGATTGTCATCGCCTACCAAGTTCAGTTCACGTGCAATAGGGAACTCCCCTGCCATTATGTTAATAATTACATCTAGTCCGCTAATTAGTGCCATCAGGAATGATAATGAAATAGATAAAGATGGACTTTGAAACCTTTAGAACTACTTCTGTTACGTGATTTGGTCTGCACATGCAAAATAGTTTCTATTGCTACAATAGCGCTACGCCGTAGCTCGTAGCTAATCCGCAGATAGGATCGATTTGCAAAATTGTATGTTACGTAGCGGGGTCTACGAAATGCTACGAATTTCGTAGAGGGTGTTTAGAAAAGAAATGGTTAATCTGTGACTCAGAATCCGACAGAAATGAGAACTATCGGAGTTATTTTGTCATTTGAAATATAACAAGAATCTGTATAATGTACAATTTCGATGGCTAACGCATAAGTAAATTGTCTTGAGTATTTAGATTTCATCCAATCTTATACCCGATTATTTGAGCTTAGTCGAATCGTCCTCACCGGTGTTATTCAAAGTTGATAACAAAGGTTTGTTAATGAATAGCAGGTTTCATATTTTTTTTAAATGATTTTTTATTTTTTTTTATTTATGAATGGGCTAGCTCCTGACCTCGATCACGCCTGATAGAAAGCAATAGATGAGATCCATGATGAAGCGAGCGTGCCCAGAAGATGCCTTGAGGCACTGGTACTCCCACGCGTCGACGAAACACAGCAGCCTGCTTGACGCCGGACTCCGCCGGACACCGCAAAGGAAGGATTGATCAGTCTTATAATGTGTTAAGTGAGACTGTTCAGGATGCACCGAGGCTCGGTTCAGTTGAGTGTCTGATGGAACAAATTGCGCTACACGAGGAGGCTCCTTCATGCATCCCAAAAGTAAAAGTTTTGTATAAAACAGTTTTTGTAAGTACCAGCTAATTCAGATACGGGGGCGATTTACGGGAACCGAGCGGTATGTTCGACACACTATCCTCTGCGAAACTTTTCCGATTTTTTTCAGCTAGCATGACAGTGTGATAATAAATCGAGTTTCGGATGTCACGGGTTATAAAGCATAGGCGTCGTCGGTTATCGAGAGAATCCGGTGAGGCGGGGCGGTGTTTGGCGCAAATTTATTCATACTAGGGGACCGGCGACCTCTTAACTCTTGTGTTATTTAGGGCACACTTCCTTTGCGATTCCTAGAGCCCATTTGTTGGATGCTGAGTATTTTTTAAATAGCTGCTTTAGCGCCGGAGTTATGTATTAGCCGAAGAAGACACTAGGGTCGCCCGGATGTGAGCATCTTGGTATTGATGAATTCTTGGTATCAGATAAATTATATACAGGGTGTTCCGAAAGTGTGTGGTTATATTTAAGGGTGATGTTGAGTAGTTAATATACATTAAGAGAAAAACATAATTTTTAATTCGGCCTCTAAAAGCGACTAAAAAGTTCCGAAGAAATTACTTTTCCGGCAGTTTTGTTACAGTTGGTGGCATTAACTTTAGTTCAATTATAGGTTTGATGTCACCAACTGTATCAGACTGCTTGAAAAGTCATTTCTTTGGAACTTTTTAGTCGTTTCTATTGATAGATTTTTTTGAGAAGTCTAATGTTTTGATATTTTTTCCTTAATGTATATCATCATTCTTAAATATGACCACGGAATTCTACCCAGTTTTTGCAAATAACACAAATGAACAAATCTGTGAAAAGATTGACCTGTGTGATTTTCTATGATAGAATTCTTAGTAAGAAAAAGATTTAAAAAAGTTTGGTAGAGTTCTCAATTATAAGAAAGATTAGTTAATTGTTTTCTATATTTTTAACAAATGATACCGTAAGGAGACGTGTCAAAATTGTGGTGAACAATAAATTGAAACTTAAAACTACCTGATTTGAGCAATACCAGGGCCAAATACAGGGCACATTCATATTACGAGACTTTTTGAATCCTTTCAAAGCAATGACACGTTGACCTAGGTCTTACGAAACAATGAATAGGGTATTACACCATTTTTTAAAAACTGTTTTAAATTAATCCTGAGATCGTAATGAACTAGTAGAAATTTTGTTAATTTTTTTTAAAACCGAAAATCGCCCTAAAATCTGTTTTTTATTTATGATTTTGAATTTTCGCGCGGAAACGCTAGCCGCCATGCTTTTTCATCTCGTGACGTCACTCGGTTAGTAAACAATACGACTGCGAAAGACCAAGTAATAAGATTCGTGAAAATAATGAGTTATCATTGGTGTCTTGTGCCTGAATGCAAAAATACAAGTGTAAAAACGCAATACAAGTGTACAGAAATCGGGATTGGAGGCAAAAAATTTCGCCACCATTAAAGTATTAACCATTGGCAGATTTGTACTTTCTGCTTTCACAAAACCGTCTTCCATAGTGAAATAAAGGCTAGAAGTCTACAAACGTGTTAATAACTCGTAAATTTATCAAAATAACAGCGCACAACTTATTTTCAGTAGATTGTTTGCTATCGGAATGACGTCACGGCGGGATCCAATATGGCGAATGGCGTTTTAGACATTTGAAAAACAGATTAGAAAAGACGATTTTTAAAATGGAATTATAAAATTAAAATTGCAATTTTATGAATAAATATCGACGTTTCTTGTTTACTTTTTTCGAAATCTATTATGAACAAACATTTTTATATTTTTCCTTACATAGTGTAAAATACCCTATTGCACAGCTTTATCGCTACAATAAAAAAACAAATTCAAATAAACCCAGACGTTAAGATATTCAAAAATGGAAAACTGAAATGAAAAGCCAATTTTCATGGCATGGAGACTTTACGGCCGGATTGTTAGCAATTACTTTTATAGAGAAAGTATTGTACTCAATGAGTTACGAATAAAAAAAATGGGATTGTCTTTGCGACGACCCCGTTGGCTTCTGAGGAAAGGTGCGGGGTGCGGGGCGAGTCACTTGTTGCACGAAGGCGGGGCGGAGACGCCCAACGCCCATCGACCACGTGTTATGAAACTTCTGAAAAGCCTGAACATGTAATCTTGGTGGCTGAAGTTATTGGGATTAGCGCAGTGGGCCATATCAGGCAATGAAACCATCGCCTGAAATTTGTATTTCCAAAGTGTTAGAGCAGGCAAGTCACTCTGCTCTTGTATCATAAGTATTATGAATTCGAAACTCGAAATTCATGAGAACATTTACTCATTTTAATGCTGATGAAAGTATCCAGATTAAAATTAAAAAATAGTACTAAGCAACACTACAGTACCCTTTCATAAACATCATTCACTTTCCAAAAAACAGTTCCAGACTGGATTTGTTTTCTGTTATCTAGAGCTTTCATCCATTGCAATAGGTATAACTAGTCTTACACACTTTTAACAAGGTCCACATTCGTTTAGAAAATACTAAGATCAAATAAGTCAGTACAATTCAGAACATTACAATGGCAATAAAATTTTCTATAAACCAATTTAAATGTTACCTATTTACAATTCAGAATCTTCATAAACCCCAAACCACTGCTAGCATTATCACTTCAATAGGACATCATAATAAAATATCCAAACTAAACTAGACAGTTTAGTTTGGATATTTTATTATGATGTCCTAAAACTTTTACTTGATAAAACCGTCAAAACGTTCCTTGTCCTAATTTGTATCGTCATAATCTCAACGCATTTGGGGTTCCGCAATAAAATCATAAAATCGTTAGCCAGGGGCGTGCTTCTGTAGACAGTTAACACGTAATCCAATTTAGACGGTCGACATCAACGATGAATGCTAAAGGAGCAGGGCAAAATTACTGTACACACCCTTGAACAGTTTTTTTTTGTATTCTTGAAGAATGTTTAAGTTTTTGGGATTCTTTTTTAAGCTTAGTTAAAGAATCTTTTAGTTCTTTTTAGTTTTATTTTTACTTTAGCCAGCTTAGGCTATGACAACGTGTATCTCAGTATATCTTTTGTCGATAATTTAAAATCAAAACTACGTCACTTGTGGCAAAACTTAATTTGAGCTTTCTGTAAAGTCCAGTATGAAAACTTATGTGTGGAAATTCAGATCATAATACACGATAACTTTTGAATTTGAACTACACTATGTTCCATTTTAATTGCCATTTTGCCTACTTGTCCTAATTTCGTGCCAGAGTGTCATAAGCATAAACCATAACGTCTTAACGCTCCTTCAAAATCTTTTTGATCATTCACTTGTAAAATAATGTTTGGAAAAGTTTTTGCCTAATCGCGGTGCGCCTTTAATAAACATCGCAGAATATTTACGCTGCAAAGTAGGGGGGGGGGGGAAGTCACGTAACACTCAAGAAAATTGACATCCCTAACTATGTTGGCACTCATTTAAATAACTGATCAAACTCGCCAGAAAGCTGTCACACAATAAAGAGCTACCAACTTATTGGATATGCGACGTTCATCCTTCAGACTTATATTGGACGCCAAAATTGGCCGCAACTTTTTGAATTGATAGCATTTTTTTCGTTCTTGAAAATTGGTATTCGATGAAGCGAGCCTATGTTATAGCCATATTTTAAAATTTAGGTTTTCAAACTGCACTAAAATTTTGATGGATAATAACTTTTGGTGTGGCTTTCATAAAATAATGTTGAGGTTTTTTGTCTACAGCCATTTTTGTAACATCGAATTAAAATACGAAAGTTCAAATGCCTTGGTAATTTTAACGAAATAAAGGAGCGTGATTACTTGTCTGACATTTTTCAATAGGACATTGACCTTATTTATTTATTTAACACTTTAGCACATAAATGTACATAGGCGGACATAATGCCATAACCATTCTCATATTTCCTTCCCATATTTTTTAATTATTTGAACAGATGCGCAACAGGAATGAAGTTGAACTAAAACTAGAACCTCACATTTTATAAAGATAATAGTTACCCGTTGTAATAATGAACCATTGTCACAACTGTCAACTCAGTTATGGAAATGAAAATCTTAATATTGTAATAAAAATTCTGAAATAAATGTATAATTCATCACTCATCAGAGAGGCCATGCGGCAAATATTTAAAGTACTTACCTATAAGGCAACACCGAGGTGGGTATAAAAAGAGCAAAGGAGATTTTTATTAAGAAGAGCGGGGGGAGAATATAATGAATAAATTCCGTGTAAGGACCCCTCCTAACGCAATTGAAAACTTTTAACAAGTGCCGGGAAATCGTGTGTAAAGGTGGGCCCCGTACCTAATTACGCAGCTAGCCGAATGGAATACCGGATGAGTTCAGAAATTTAAACGATGTCTCCTCCCGACTCCGGGACGCTTTATGAAAATCAGCTCGTTAATAAAATCGTCGAGTGTTGACCGATGTCTTGGCACACGGACGCACGAACTCCATCCGTCACAACGGAATACAAAATTAACGAAGTGAGCATTTGTTCTTAAAATTGTATTATAAAATAATAAAAATATCTCACGCGCCGATTTATAGAGCTGTCCGTGAAATATTACTCCCATTACGTAATTGCGTGCCAAATGAAAAGTTAAATCACGTTTCGGTACTTTTTAAAATCGAGTTTCTCGATCCGAAGTTTACCCCCCATTAACTTTCCGTCGTGTCCAAGTATTAAAAAATTAACAAGATATTTTCCACCGCAAGCTCACCGTCTGCGGAGGACGTATTCATTCTTTTGTAACCCTAAAAAACAAGTCATTACCGAAGCGGGTTTAATCCAGCGTCGTGTTCTGGAGATTTTTTCGTGATATTCCATTATTCGGAGGCGATCGCTCGACGCGGCGCGACGGGCACCGTTTACGCTAAAATGATATGATTAATTACGAGTGCCGGTAGCTCCGGTCTCCCTCATTAGCGCACAAATAGGATCGCTCAATGGTGAAATTGAATCTTGAACGCTGGCAAACCACACTCAATAGGACTCTAATTATAATTATTATTCATATTTAATAAACGCTGCTAGTTCGGTGGTTTGTTTTGATTGCTAAATTAATTAATACGAAATAGAATAACACTTTTAATACCACATACAATTAAAGTTACGAGAATTGAGAATAAAATGTAATTAAAAAAATCCTAAATCTCTTTTATCGGGCTCATTAGACCTGATTATTTGTGTTTATGTGGCCAGGCGACATTAGTGTCGCTATAAAACATTTTAATAAGATAATAATAAAATAATAGTAAGACTGTCAACCGTTTGAAAAAAAAATCAACCTCAACGCGTCCAGTCGTTAACGGTGGCTACAAATTATTCATAGGCCTATATAATTTGCAAACAAATGATATGGCCGTACACCTAAGACTTTTCTTTTGGTTCATAAATAAATAAAGAAGGCATCACGTCTCATAATCCACGTACAAAGAAACGTAAACATGAGTGACGTACTTATCTTTTGTAATACCTAATGTCGTAAAGATGAATGTGACAAGAGATTCGTTCTTTACTGCAGATTTTGGGGGTCGCGCGTGGAAAACTACATATTTTGTGGTTCTGTTTTTAGGTACAATCGTAAAAAGGGAAAATTCATTTACGCTCTGTTTTTTCTTCGTCTTATGAATAGAGAAAAAGTTGGCATGCTAGTGGTACTCTCTCTTTATGTCTGGCATAAGGGAGGCCCACGACTTATAAAAAATATATGAACAATGTCGAATAAAAGTCAAATATTCACTACAATATTTTGCGCACTTATTCTTGTTACTATCGAGCGATCACTCATGTTTGAAGCTACGGGTGTCCCTAAATAAAACTGTCTCAATAAGAATGAAATAAGAAACTATACACATTTTTTTAGTTAAAATCCTCTGGACGCTTATAACGTAACAAAAGGCAATAGAAAATAAGTTAGTTGTATAGTACTTATAGGCAAGCTTCGTTGGCCGAGGCAGGGCACTTATCAGCCACCCGCTGCACAACTTTCAGTAGATTATTTTTGTTGATACTCCTGATTTATGGATGTCGTACTATTAAACGTTTTCTAATTTAATTTTTCTCTAACCGCGGGATCATATTTTCAAATAGTTTAGACGTAATAACGTGTACTTTTTGTTGAAAACTATATCTTAAAACATTTGTTTCGATTCATATATTCCCATAAGTATTTTAACGTTGCTGTAATCGTAACGTTACAATTTATTGCTAAGTCTATAAAATCTTTAAGCAAATATCTCAAAGAAACTTATTGAATCACAGATATTGTAAACAGCTTACCTTTCACATCTATTCAAGAGCGGTCCTCAACGCCCGCCCCCTCCAGGATCCACAATCCGGATTACGATACCCTATCTATATCACAAGCTTCCACCTAGCTTAGCACTAAAGCCTACACTAACACAATTGACTGCAACAACGATCGGTAACCGTCCACTTAACACTAAATAAAACTCTAACATTAGTTAACATGATAAAAGAACAAAAAATCTCGACTACAATGCGAAAGTAACAAAAGAGGAAAAGTTGCGTCACATCGTATTTACAGGGGACAATGTGAGCTTGTAAGTAGGTAACTGGTCCGAGTGTCGGAGGTTTGGGGTGGTTTCAGTGGACCCAGGAGGGGGCGACGGAGTAGGGCGTCCGCGGCCCGTTGCCGCCCGAGAGCGTGGTGGGCACGGGCGGCGCGGGCGCAGCAAACTGGCTCTCCGCCTCTGCCGCCATCGCGCTGTGCTGCTGCGGGAAGTTGAAGTCTAGCGTGCCTTCCATACTGAGCTCGTGCTTTATCACCTGGTAGAATAAATGTTTCACAAATTATACACAGGTCCAGTGAACAATGGAAACTGATGGAAATAGAATGGAGCTATGGTGCACTTTTGTCAGGTTTTTTCAAGAGAGGACTTTCAAACTCCTTGTACCATAAGAGATCATAAAACGAAAATATGAGGTTTGATCTACATTCATGAAGATACATAATCTTCAACTTGAGAAATTCAAAGGACCCAGGAAAATTGTGGTCCTTTATGACCTCAATATGCAGATGTCCATTTGGTAAGACACACAATCCAGTTAAAGTTTTTGCTTACCTCATCAACATTACAGTCGAAGCCATGTTCAAGCGTCTCAATGTTAAGGTCCTCCGCAAGCCCCGTGTTCAACGCCCCCATGATTTGACCCATGACCGTGGTGGGGCCCATCGCCCCCGTCTGCACCATCATTCCGCCATTCATCAGGGCCGCGTCTGATGTCGTCACCATTTGCGTCTGATTGTTTTCTGATAAAAAAGGAACAGATTATGTCAAATGCAGAGTTGAACATTGACGTTTTTCCTAAAACCACCACGCGTTACAGTTAATGTTTCTGTCAATGAAGTAAAAAAGTCGAAGCTACAATTTAATATACCTAGTTGTTGCCATATCTCGCCAATCCGCCACAACCAGCTTCAAGATCAGAGACCAAACTAATGAATCCTCACTTGGGGGCTACGAAAGACTTAAGAGGAAGAAGTAACACATACCTGTTTGCATAATATCAGCAGGATCTGCAGGCGGAGGCGGTCTGACGAAGTGGTCGAGCGCATGCTGGTGGGGGTGCGTCGGATGCGCCGGATGCGCGGGGTGCGAGTACATGGACGAGCACGTGCAGCCCCCGTGCGGGTGACGGGGGCACCCCGCGTACGGGCTATACCGGTAGCTGCCGCCCGACGATGATGAAGATGTCGTTGGAACGTACCTGGTGGAAAAAAACCTTGAAGAATATTGTTCTGGAAGCTTAGAAGGTAGGCTTCGGTTGGTTGTTAAATATAATAAAGGTCAAACTTCACCAGATCTTCATTGAAATGACAAATGCCTCTGAAAATATACACGCTGCTTTGTCGTAAAATTAACTGAATCTAAGGAGTTCTAAATAAAGCAAAGCGTACTCTAGGGCAAGGCGTTTACGACAATAACTGTTTAAGTAGTCGAGGTCGGACTCTTGGACTCTAACCAAAATTCCAACATCTATGCTAAGCTTACTACAAAATGCTTACGTGTTGAGGAATGGATCGGTTCCGGCCAGTTTCATGGAATCGGCGAGAGAGCCAGCGAGTTCGTCTTGTCCGAAGTCCGTTTGCGAGTAATCTGCTGCGGACGTGTAGTCTGTGTACTCCGGACCCCAGTCAGGTTCTGTCGTGATCATTGATGGGATCGGGGACAGGCGGCCGCACGAAGACGCGTTGGACGACACCCTCGGACGGAAGTCTGGCGACAACTGGAAACCGCTACGCGCAAGCGAAGAAGCAATCAAAATAACGAAACCTATCTCGACTGGTGATGTGAATTATGTGATCTGTGTCAACTTCAAGAACTTATTAGATTTCCATTGGACATGAAATCATCTGACAGTCACATAATTCTCTCATCGACAGTTGAGATGCAAAAAATCATAATGGTTAGCAGAAAGAAATCTTAAAGCTAGTTCGGACTCTATACAATCTCAAACAAGTGTAATGGGAGCATGCAAATCTAATGCCTATGTCGTCACTAACATATAAATTTGTATGCTAAATGAAGCGATCACTATAACGGGTTCAGCGGTCATCTCAGAAATATCTTTATTACTACAAATAGTGACAAAATGTGGGATAAGATACGGGTTATAGGCCGGCCCTTCGGCACTCACCGAACCATTGAAAATATATGTCAATGACGCTCGTAATCCAGATAAAATAAATCGCCTATAAAAATGTTAAATATCGGCGAAATGACGAGATTCAGCATCCACATAACTCATCATCTAATGGTTCTGAATGATTTAAAACCTTTTATCACAAAGTAGCAGAGTTGCAATAACTCAATTTTATTAGTCTGGTCAACGCAGCTTTATGTCGATGGTTTTATTATAGAGTAAGTGTATCATGCGTGGTTCACTTTGTTTCTAGTACTCATAAAATTTCAATATTCCCAAGGAGGTAACGTAGTAATAATGTACTGTTGGATATTTGTGGTTCTGGCAGACTCGCTTCTGCATTACCCGTATAAGTAAATGATAGTGCCTTTAAAGTCAAATTAGTATCGTGGAACAGCGTCCGAGACGTTACCATTATTGGCTTGGTGCCACTACTCTTTTGGACTTCCCACTACTTTAATCTACCTGTATCACTTGGAAGATGGTACTACATTTCTAAATAATCGTCTAAAGTTCTATTGTAAGCTGCGTACATTTCTCTAAGATAAAAGTGGGAGATAAAAGGTTATAAAGTTACCTGTGCATCGGTGAGTCTGGGAACATGTCGAGACTTTCTGACACTGAGCTACTGGGACTTGGAGTTGCGTCTGCTGTGGCACCGTTTCTTAATATTTCAGCCTATAAATAAAAAAGATGTTATATGATAATTCATGTTATAACATCATTAGAAGCAATTAAGATTATTTTATTCCTAAGATATGCTTCTAAATAAAACTGATCTAAAACTAAGCACCGATTTAAAAGATACAAATTAACCGCGTTTTTTATTAAAAATGATTCTTCGATTGCATCTAAAATAAACTAATATAATTGGCATGTCACTACTTTAAAGCGTAGGTTTCCTAAGAAAGTGGTACCGTTCTTTATGGAACACACTGTATTGTCAAATACATACCACCATTACCATGATTGCCCTCGTCACAGCGGCCAACGCTACCTTAGGAGACCCAACCTTTAAACGAAGGTATTCATACCTTCTTCTTTACCCTGCCTCTCCGCTTTTCGAACTTCGACGTCTCCATGGAAGCTGCCCGTCGTCTGACCGACTTGCCAGGCTTCGCGTCAGGGTTGATCATCCACCACGACGACTTCCCTGTCCCCTCGTTTTGTACCCGCATGAATCGGTTGTGGAGTGACAGGTTGTGTCTGATTGAATTCTGCAAGGAAGAAAAAGGTGGTTAGTTATAGGTAGGTACCGCAAAATTGTAATCTTATAATGCATCTGCAGTTGCGAGGTTTGCTGGTAGCATGATACCCTGCCTGGGTTTCGGAATTCCTGCCAGGGTGGCGGAATTTGTTCGAATAAAAGAGTCACCGCGGCCTTGGAACGCAAAGGGCATGAGGAGGAACACGGATGGGTTTTAGTCAGTAAGAGTCCGACACTCCCTTTCGCTCCTCAAAAGCATGATATAGGAAAATTCTCTAGCAGAAGTATGTACCTAACGGAAAAGAGCTGGAATTATAAGTCATTGAATAAATAATCTTCAATACGTGGTGCAAACTTACTTGGAGGATACTCTACAAATAAACAAACTCAATGCTTGTGGTTCAGGGTCAATACGCTCATGATTTTATTCAGCCAGTCAAGAATATTAGGAACAAAACTTGTTTTATCCAGTTCTAACTGCTAAGGCTTTATAAAAAAAATCAAAAATATTTGAAATATGCCACAAATAATTTTGCCCAAAATGTCACGTGTCGATTGAACTTACCGCATAATTGATTAAGACCGGCTAATCTATTAAAATTTATATATCATTTCAAAACTCGATTCAGAATATGTTGGAGAAAACTTTTCCGGTCCAAAATTACAACAACAAAAAAATTGTTTGAGAGCGGATTTCACCAATGAAACTGAACGCGATCAGTACATCTAAACTGCGTTCAAGAGCTGTCAGCGTCAATATTCCATAGAAAAATAGTGACACTGACAGCTCATAAACGTGGTTTATTCGCTGATCGCGTTCAGTTCCATTGGTGAAATTGGCCCTGAGTCTCTACACTACATTTCTTATGAAAAATTGACAAAGGCTATGAGAGCCTTTCAGATGAAGTGACAATAAAATGAAAGCAGTAAACTCAAGCGCCTCCGCGACATCCGGGCGTGATCACAGTTGACCACAAAAAAAAAACTATTTTAATTCCGCTACCGCTGAAAGTTAGTGCAATAACGTGTCCTATCTCACACCGGCCATAAAACCCAACAACTTTTTCTCGTCGAAGGAATAAAAGTAACCGCAGCAACGAATGAAGTTTAACTATAAAACAGTCCATAAATAATAACTGCGTGCCCTCTGAGAACTGCCACTTATGGTAACTACAATCTACTCCACATAAATATGTGCATTCTTCCAACTTAATTCTCGAAACAAAAAAGTACAGCGTCATTTTAAAATATTAGCAACGGATTTTTACGGGTAGTTTAACAAGAATGTCTGTCATTTCAACGTTTCAGCTCGAATGCATAAATTTAGGATACCTCTACTGTGTAAATCATTCAAATTTTATGTAGGTATGCGTCGATAGTAGAAACCATTTCTTCTATTTGCGCAACGTAGGTAGCATGTTTGGTACCCTTGCGATATCATACAATTCAATGTCCCGTTTTATTATGGAAAACTTTGATGGATGCCCATCCGACATTCAAACTACGTCATATGAATTTCATGGTGCTCTCGATGTGTCTTCAGAAATTTTAGATTCGTAGACGAGGAGTTACAGATTCAAATAAATTATTTAACGATTTACACGTGTTCCTGTACAGCACGCCCAATTAAGTTTATGTGATGTACAACAATTGGACGTGTACATAAATCCAGTAAATGTGGACAACTCCCGCGATTTATCAAGCGTGAAAACACACGCAACAAATGGGCTGTCGACGCTTTGATGGATTTGTCGCCAAGAGCCCTTACCATGAATTACGTGAGCTATAAAAGTGACAACCCCGCGTTGATCTTCGAGCGTCCCTGTCGCCGATGTATAAAACCTCGATCCGAACGAGACGCGAACTTTCGAGTTACAAAAGCGAGTAGAACGTGAAAATTTGTGATAAATTATGGTTTCACCGGTTTAGAGTTTGGTTTTAAAGATACTGTAACAATTTTAAGGAAGGCAATATATAAATATAACCCACAGATAGACATTAGGTAGGCACTACTTATAATCTTAGATTTGTCCCTAATTGTTTCAAAATGGAAAAGCCTTACTGTAAAACAATTAAATACCTAATATCTATACATCAAACCAGGATAATTATGTTATTATAGGTACCTTTCATCGCGAATTTGCGTTTATTTACTATGGCAAACTTATTTATAGATAAAACCCGTATTATATTTATTTTATAGAGGCCTCAATATTAATGTATCCGATATAATAATTTCACGAATATAATTTATGGGCAGTAAATATATATAGTTTGCTGACAGGCAACTAAGTTAATCGAATTTTCTGCTACTGTGACATCACGTGCGTAGCTTTTCATGTAATTTACCTGTTTTTTTTTAGGGCGGTATATATTATGGTTTATACGGCCGTATTTCTCTACGCTCCAGTGAAGATTGAACGGGTACCGAACGCGGTACTTTGTACAGAGAATGCCAAGAATATAATCTGACATGAAGCGTCGCTTCTTTGTCATATACTTACTATAAATCTGTGGAGGTTGTCGGTACATTTATAAAATTTATGAAAAAAAAAGCTACCTTCGCCACAAATATTGGGGTTACAAAGAAAAAAAAAGAAAACTATGCCATCAAACAAAATTGACACACTGTATAATTTATTTGAGTACACGTTGTAATCATTTTAAGTTATTACATCCATGGATACATCCAACCCATCCTCAAGTGATTCAGAACTAATGAATAACATAATTGCTATAGGTAGGTACGTAACGGGTTAATAATATAGGTCATATTCATGCACATTTAATTGCACGCAACCACAGTAAATGGCCGTATTAAACGTTATTACACACATCCCATATTCTCACTTTTATTACCTTGTCCTTACTTTCTCGTTTCTTTAATATGAACTAAGTATCTGCATTTAAAACCGGAATATAATAAAAACCTACTTATAATTTTAATTATACAGGGTGAATGAGGTTCAAATTAAGAATATATCGCAGTGTGCCAATTCCAGCACTTTGTGAAATGAACATCACGACAGCGCCGTACGAACCGGGGCAAGACATCGTACTTAGAATTTTGTCTACGGCAGGATCTTTGGCGCCACTGCGACCCTTATGGGGTGAATTAACCGTCTACGCTGTCTACAGTCCCCTTTAACGCTCCTCCGACTTAAATTTTGTCGAATTTCCACCGCTATTATATAGCGTTACGCAATCTTCGAGCGATGGCTTATGATTTCCGCTCTTTATTGCCTTCGCTTGTTTTCAGAGAGCAATCGCTGGGAATTGACGAGCCTGCTGATTAGTTACGATGTGATAGTTAACTTCGATCCCGTTTTGGTGTTGCCAACGGGAACTTTCGAACGTTGTAAAATAAATTCGTTTTGGTCTGATAACTTTTTGGTTGGTTCGCCGGTGTTACTTAATTTTGAAGATTAGGTATACCAAGTTACAAATTCCTATATAACCTAAGTTACCAATCACCCATTACCTGTAGATTTTTTAAGAGCGAAATAAAGCTGAATATATCTCTTTTCGCTATCACAGGAAAACTAAGTATTTATACGAATAAACGTGGAAAGGTGAAGCAACGGTATAACCGACTAGTGAATTATTCAACGAGATTATTCTCTTAGGTTGACATACTCGGTGCACACACGATGGACCTTCAAAATGTATTTTAATGTATTACAAAATTCTACTCTGTTTTTGATACAATGTTATAAGGAAATAATAATATTATTTGAGTGGTAGATACTCAATGATAGTGCGCAGAAGAATAGTTTTAACTAAATATATAATTAAAATAAAGTTTTAGTAAATTTTTTTGAAACAGTTTTATTTTTTTTGATACACATTTCAATAAAGGTTTATCTCAATTAGGTTAAGAGGAACTTGTTGGAAAACTTTGCGTTAGGTTCTCTGTTCCTATGACACTAAAAAAAGTCTAAAAGCAATGTCTCTCGAATTTTCAGGTACCAAAGTATCTTCAACAAAAATTATGTAAGTGTAAAATAGTTACTCCCTATGTCCTTCATTCGGTCCTCAGACAATGCGTCACAACCGAATATATGCGCATATAAAAATTTAGTAGGTACTGTTATTAAATGAATGAGATTATGGAAGCTGCCGAGTGTACGATACATATTCTACGGACGAGTAGCTTTATTAACCTCCGTCCCTGTGTGTTTACTTGACTGATAAGTAGGTAAGTATTGCTCTTAGTTGCACGTTTGCACGTGGGTAGCACAAATCAACATTTATATGAGCTTATAAAGAATCAATGTAGCTTTTATAAGACAGAGATGAAGCTTGCTAAGTAAGATATAAAATTGGTCCTAGGTGCTCCAATAAGGACCAAATTGTATTTCAGTACATTTTTAAACAATAAAATATTTAAAACAGGTAGACGTTTCAGGTGATTGTAGCTACATTCACAGTTAAAATTATCTAAGATGCCTTAATCATGCCATCAAGATAAAATTTTCCCGTGCTCCAACCACTTACTTAAAATCTCTTAGTCGCCTCTTGGGTACAACATGTTGGTCTGTGAGAGTATTTGAAGAAGGTACGCGTCCCACAAACCCAAGACTTTAGAGATGATATTATTGAACAGATTGGTCATAATAATAACATTTTACTGAACCAGTCTGAACATCAAATTGTAAAACAAAACCGCCACCTAATTACAAAAGTCCAAATCGATATTCGATACAAAGAAATCAAAGTCTGCATTGATGAAATGGCAAAAGAAAAAATATAAAGCGTTCGAAATATTCGAGAAGTGTGAAATCAAATAATAAATAATTCAAATTAGAGAATCGGGATTACACAATACGGGGCGTCGGCCCGGGGGGAGCCGCAAACGTGACGGCCCCAAGAAATTCGGAAGAAACCCGGTGACGTGTCAACCGCCACTGACAAATTTAATTATTCAACTTACCGAAACGTTAGCAAGATGACTTTTCCCGCGCCGATAACTAAGTAGGAATAAATTCACTTAGAGCTGCCGAAGCAAAGTTTAACTTAATAAAACATTGGAATTTTCGTAATTCGATTGTACTGAGGTCGGATCCCGCTGCTGTCCTGATTTGAATACGTCATTACGAATCATTTGTCGTGCTCACCTGAGAAATTTAACTTGCCGAAATATGTACAACAATTCTCCAGTCAATCCGTCTGATTGTTCTATTTTAGCTTCATTGGATCAACAGTTAAAAGGGAATAATAGGAACTCTAATGAACGAAAACTTTGGTCCAGATTTGACAACAAAACAAAAGTCCTTATTCCTTATTAAGGTTTCGTGGAAAATTTTCCTCATTTGAATATTATGTTACTTAGAAACGTTTTCACAGTTTTCAGTTTGTCTGAGTGCTAAGCAAACAGACTCAGATTTAAAACTTATACTGATTTTACTTTCTTAAGAAACTGGTCACGAATCAACTAAACAAAGGTTATTCGAACTTCATCAGCAGGAGATAGGCCTTTACAAAATTAATTTGTTTAACTTTTGTAAATTAGTATGAGTTTTGAGTACATGAAATTAACGTAATTGTTCTTGTATCTGCTCTGAATTAATTTATACCGTAAATTACCTCTCTGTACATATATATATTTATTATTTATCTATTCTACCTTGAACACAACATACGAATATCCTTTAGGTGCTACATGCTCATCGATAAATGATTCTACGTAAGCATAAATAATGCATCATTTGGATAAGTTTAAAAAAAAACTTTATTTATTCCTGGGTGTGAAACAAAATTTTAAAACAAAAAAGAAAAATCGAAAAAAAAACGGAAAACCTGTGAAAATTCATAACGATTCGATTACTTCGATTTTTTTAACATTACTTTTTCACTAAAAGAATACCCAAATAAGTAACAGTACTAATTCGTTACACAAAGAATAAGAAAAATTCGACAGGCGTGCTCAAGCTCGTGGATTCTTGGATTTATATCTGGGTTCCGTATAAATCACTTTAATGGTCCGATTAATGTCCGGACCGAGCCGAGGTGTAAGATGTACGCAGAATAGACGTATGCAACAGAAATGTTGCCAACAAAAGACCACGAGGACACTGTCTGCAGTAACTATGTAGGCATTTACGTGCGATGTAAGTATACATGTGGGTGAAATTAAAAAAAAAGAAGAAAGAAACGAACATTTTTCTACGAAATACTGTCTGTAGAATAATGTTCGTGACTGCATTGTTAAAATTTAAAAAAAAATAAGATTCCTCAAATTAAACGAGAAAATCTACAGATTGACGTAATTGACGTCTCGCATTACAATTTTCAGAGTAGCTAGACGATTATGCGTATTCGGGCAAGATTCTTGCGCTAACATACAAATCCAAGTCTCCCGGACTTAGTCATTATCACACATGTGACCAAAGCTAATTATTAATTAAATACTTATTAATATATATGTCGCAGCCAACTAGCTTAATCAGCCGTTTTATTAAAAGCCTTGTCTTTTCATTGAACTGCGCCGTTTAATCAGCGACATAAGTGACATGGGCAAGTTATCAAAAGATGTCACTTATGTCGCTGAAAAATGGGCGCATTTAAATGAAAAGGCTAGGCCACCAATTAAACGGCTGATTAAGCTAATTGGCTACGACATATATATTAATAAAACACGTACTCCCGATAACCTGACGTCCTACTCCGATAGATCACGGTCTTTGATACCGAGATCATATTGCCTTTATCTATTCTCGTAAATCAGAAAGGGTCATGTCTTTTTCATAATAATTATAACTTTGTCTTTACTGTTACACTTATCTTTTTGTATGTAACATTTCTAGCCATTCATTAGGATTTGACTTTTTGGTTAGTTTTTAGGGTTCCGTACCCAAAGGGTAAAAACGGGACCCTATTACTAAAATTCCGCTGTCTGTCTGTCTGTCCGTCTGTCTGTCTGTCTGTCCGTCTGTCTGTCTGTCTGTCCGTCTGTCTGTCTATCTGTCCGTCTGTCTGTCACCAGGCTGTATCTCATGAACCGTGATAGCTAGACAGTTGAAATTTTCACAGACGATATATGCCGCTATAACAACAAATACTACAAACAGAATAAAAAAATATTAAATGGGGCTCTCATACAACAAACGTAATTTTTTCGTCGTTTTTTTTTTATAGATAATGGAACGGAACCTGTCGTGCGCGACTCGCACTTGGCCGGTTTTTTATTTTTTCTGCCGGTTATACATAAATAAATAATTCACAAAAATGCTAGTAGACCCTTGAAGTAATTTTAGACCTTAAAAATCCTTTAAAATTAAGGGTTCCATTTACTGGAGTCAACTTTCTGCTAAAAATGATGAAAATTATAAAAAAAACAATTTCAATATCAGCGTTCGAAATAGTTCCATCCTATAAATACATTTTTTATTCCGATAGCACTTAGCGTTAGCAGCGGGGGTAGAAGTACCTAACGCTTATCACTCGAGTGACCTCGGCCATGTCGCACCGATATCGAATTATAATTAGGTCCAATGACTTCACTCGACATAATCACGGAATGACCGATGCATTTCAATTCAACGAGCAAAAGTAATGCACTTTAGAAATTAAAACTGTTTATATTAAAAAAAATCATGATATCAATTAATTAAGTAATTGTTATAAAAATGAAAAAGAACAGAAATATTTTTGTTAAACTAAGATCTATATCCAAAAAATATTTATATTCTCAATTTGAAAAAAAAAAAACGAAGTTCCTCAGCTGTAATTATTTCCAGTAGGTAACAAATTAATGTATTATTGGCGACAGTGCGGCTGTCTACTTCAACAATGCTTAATTTATTATTCACTGACGTATACGAAAAGCAGAAATACCTACCTTCGATTTACGATTAAATTAGTGTAATGACCAATGAAATAAAAATAAACACGACATCTAACGAATGGCGAGCGTATCTCTATTTACTATTCTAATCATTATCATCTGCCTAGCCTTTTCCCAACTAAATTGGGCTCGGCTCTTAGTCAAACCGGATTCAGCTGAATACCAGTATTTTACGTGGAGCGGCTGTCTACCGGACCTCCACAACTATAATTTACTATTCTAATCACAAGTTTATTTTAATACTGCACTTTAAAGTGGATGATTTGTAATTGCATTTTACGAGTATTAAAAAATAAAAAGCGAAATTAATTAATTTATGTAAGACGACCGAACAAATCCGGAACAGTTGGCGAGTTCCCAGATCTATATTCGACATCTGCTCATCATGCTCTTGACCCCACCTAAGATGCCTTGCAGTGCGATTTTATGATAACAATAACGCACAATGTACCAATTTATTCATAACTGCAAAATAACGCATTTCGTTAAAAAAAACCTCGTAAAAACTTGCAGACGCCAAAGGAAAATCTTTTAAATAGAATCTTTCAATTGAACGAACAAGGAATGACTGTATAAATTCTTCCTCAGATCTATTGTTAGCGAATGACGATGGAAATTTAAAACATTTCATTCTCGGCGTATAATAACTATCGAAGCCTAAGTGATTCCGAGACAACGTTTTAAAAACCGAAGGGGAAACCTATTTTGCGGCAGACGAACGCAAACACCTTTTCAATCCTTCAATGGGCCTAACGATGAGACGGTGGGAAGAGCTGTGAAGTACCAACTAGCCGTGGCAGTTTCTTAATGGTATTGTAAGACAGAAAAAATACCGGGATCGCGGTACAATGGTGCAAAGAGAAAGATTAATCGTCCGTTCGGAAGGCGCACTCGGGAGCGTACTACTATCAGAAGCGCTTCTACAAAAATTAATCATTTTAACGCGTCATTGTCGTTCGGTCTCCTCCCACGCGTGAAAACTTCCCGCTAATTAAATTAGAATTAGGGAGCCGTTTGACAGATTGCGTTCAAATTTTTCACTCGCTTTTCGAACCAAAAGATGAATTTCTACAACTGCCATAAAATCTGTCTTCTTGATTAATAGACGGATGTGAATACTCGGATAAGTGGAAAATTTTATTCCAGTACCTATCCTGAGAGATAACGAAGAAAGAAGAATTACATAAAGCTTTCAGAAAGTGTGATGTAATCTCGACCGTCGTTTCCATAAACTTAATGGCGAAGTATCACAGAACTTACATATCGCTGTTATAACAACCCAAGTTGGCATATTTGTTACCCCCTCAGTCAGCATATTCGCGTCGAATGACCGCCAATTTATGTGAAAACTTCTACCGGTTAGAGCATGACCTATCTATATGAATAAAACTTTTCACTCGTCAAGGAGCTATCGGTATGTTTCGAGAAGAATACCTTAAGTAAATATGCCAGGTTGAAGTTTTCGCACGAAAGTTTGTGTTACGACAAAGCTATGTGTCAATTTCGCGATTGAAATATGGCGTCGGAGTTGCCGTGCATGGGTGGCGGCGACGCCACTGTTTCCGTGTCCTATAACTCGATGCACCATGCATGCTACATGCTCGCATACAAATTCGTACAAACTAGAAAAGAGCTCGTATTTCACTCGGGGAATGGACGATAAGTTAGCGCGACGATTTTATCTATACGAAAATCGGGCACCTTGACAGATAACGCTGTCTACACGCATCGCGTCAAAACAGTCGACGTGCACAATAGTATCGCTCGTGTGGACGCATCGATTCCTACCTATATACATTAATAAGAACGCGTGTACAGTAATGAATGCCAGCAATACATCTCAATGTATAAGCTGGTTGGTAGTCGTGCCTGTCGGAACGCCTGGAGGATAAGTAAAATATTCCACTTAGTGAATTGCGTTCCGTAAATTGCCACAATTATCATACCGTTTTACCGGAGCTACAGTTGTATGAAGGGAACTGTGCTTTTATTTCTCTAAGAAAATCAGTATGACATCAAAAAATAGTGTAGTTGGTGATAGGATTTTATTGGAGCTTAGAGCTACGAGGATTCGTAGTAGCGGAATGATGTCTCATTAACCTAGTACGGAGGCCATGGTTCGTATTCATGTGAGTCAGTAGTACTACGTATGAGCAATAAATAGACGGAAAGCCTTACCCGGAATGATATCCGGAATCACGAGAAAGTGGAAGTAGCGCGGCGGTAGTTAGGAGCGCGCTACTACGCCTGGCGGAGCAATAGCGTGGATGCGTCATGTCGAACGATTTTACTGACTTCATATTTATGGGGAGGGACGGATTGATGGCTTGTCGCAGAAATCACGTTTTATTGAACATTATGAAAATTAAGTATTTTCCTAGAAGTCTAGTTTAACGGTATCTTCAAAAAGTTGGTTTAAAATGTTAGAAAAGTAACATAAATAAAGTAAAAAGTAACACAAATACTGACATTTTTGGTTCTTTGTATTAAATCTATTTTTGTAGTGCTTAGATAAATTTATTGCCACTAGCAACCACTACTCTACAGCAATCTTCCAACCATAAAGTATAAAACATTACATTTGAAACCTACACCATTATCAATCAAACGGATCGCATGAACGTCTATTTCCCTATAGAGTATGGCACTCAATAAATTTTTATTTTATTCATATTTGCACATGTTGAAAATGTACGATCTGTGTCGTTAGGTAGGCGTCCGTGCGTCGCGTCGCCAGGTACGTCGCTGGCGCCACATGGGCTTCTGCCAGATTAATGGATCATTGCCCCCCCACCTCACTATCCCCCCACACCCGCAGATGCGAAACTACTGTTCGACGACATCGCTCCTTCCTTCACTAGATATATGGCCTTCGGTCCTCCACTTAACACTATTTCAAACTACGAACGTTTTTCATCGTATGAATTCCATGCGACGCCTTCTTATTAGACTGACTGGATTGGACGCTATTTGCACCATACGATGCTAACGAAAATAGACCATCCAA
Organism: Melanchra persicariae; assembly: GCA_947386135.1. Classification (NCBI taxonomy): domain Eukaryota; kingdom Metazoa; phylum Arthropoda; class Insecta; order Lepidoptera; family Noctuidae; genus Melanchra; species Melanchra persicariae. The sequence continues at coordinate 11,651,714 of OX376648.1, read as the reverse complement.
CGCATTGAAGCTGCCTATAAAACACTGACCCACTAATACTACGATCATAACCCGCTTCGACCTTCAGTCTCAACAAGTAGCGAACTTACATTTATGCTCGATAAAACACTTCGAAACGGCTCGTCGTAAATCACGAAGACATCGAAAGTTAGCCGCCAAGCACTTAAAGTTTAACAGACAATAATAACTGACGATGAAAAAACGGCCTTCATCGGTGGGGGTATAAAAAGTAATGTGGCTATAGTGGTGGGGCTTAAAGGGCTAAGTTGGTGAGTGGGTAAGTTTTGAGGAATGTTGTAATGAGGCGCGCGGGACAATCGATAAATTTGAATGTTCGCCGGCGCCGCCCATCGACTTGCAACTTTTTTCGGTAGCGGGGGAACGCGCGCCACGCTGACGCCACTGGCTTAAGCTCGCCTGCCAGTGGGAAAGCTACACTAGGCTACGGAAAATCAAGATAGTACGTCGCTTGGTTGACTGGAACAAAATGCCGTCCGCCATTTTACCTTTGTGTATGAAGTTTCAAAATTAATAAATATGATGAAAATATCACATTTTTGCTATCCTATTCAACCCAAGGAATCTATCAACTATGACGAAGTAGAAATTGTTTAACCATATAAGTACCTGTAAACTTTTCGACAAAAACAATTAACTTTTATTATTAACAACATCTTCCAAAATATCTGATAAATAAAAAATACTCAAGTTCTACTTTAAACAAGAACACGAAGATTTCAAACCCCTTTTAAAGGTACAATAAAATAAGAAAAGCACTTAATAGTTCGTTTTATCTAACAGATATATTTATTTCCCGATTTCTTATGTAGACTCTCAAATACACCCACTAGATACTCTGAAAAGCCTGAACTCAAAATTATAGTTTTAGTAAAGTTAATTAAGACCCTCAAAAAAAATCCATCGCGTAGCATTGCGTCGCTGGACGGTAGCCTTATACGCAGGGCTGTCCTGCCGACCATTCACACATTTGATGCAATTGATATCACACTTACCGAGAATACGTCTGGACTCTTTGATTTATGTTCAGACTTTGGACTTGAACTGTGCAAGTTTTAAATTATACATCGCTTCCTACATATTAAATTTAGTTTAGTAAAATACCGCTGATATTATTAATTAAGCAGTTCCAAGAAAGATAGACACTAAATCAAAACGTTCTGTACGATAATGACGCTTTTGATGAGAATGGTCCTTTGGTTCCCAATCCAAAAAGGAATAAAATTAATATTTATTGCACGGTAGTTTCAACCCTATAAACAAGCAGGTAAGATAGCGTGTAGGCGAATGCGGAAGTGATAATCTTAAAAGTTAGATTGACATAGTTCTGTCGCATAAAACTGTAGCAAAGTTACAAGTTACAATGTCAGAGGAATACGTAGCTACCTCGGTCCCCTGATTTATTGGGCCTGGCACTCTTTCAACTGGTAATTGGGACGAAATACGTAAACCCGTGGAATAGCTAAACTTTTTACGACGGATCCTTTTGACGTACCTTTAAATTTGCTTATGAAATTCTTGATTTTGTTCGTACCTATGTCTTTTCAGTAGTAAAGTCTAATTTATAGTTTTGTGTGTCGTACGTTAAGTGTTTGTGGTCTTGTATTTTGTTTCTTGTCAACTGAAATTGTTTGATAGACCTAGACTTTACTTATGGCCTGTTCTTTTCAACGGAATAATTTATGATGTTAGTTTACGTGTAGGTACATTGAAAGCGTTTTTGTAGCAGCTTTACTGAAAAAAAAAATGTAGTTACTATCTATTAACCTATGTAATCAAAAGAATCTAATTCTTATTCAAAACATAAATGACCTTAAAACGATTGTCTATTAAAATGCAAATCTTCACAGCATTGACAACAATAATTCAATTATTCCTCCTCAGAAATAGATGTGTATATTATTTGTGATAATAGTCACAGTACATAATAAACGTATAATGTTTATACAAACTATTTATTAGTACACACGTGAGTGAATTCAGCGATACACCACGGCGACGGGTATCCTTGTAACACAAAGGAGACAAATTGTCATTGACAAGCTGCCATAGACACGTGGTTGGCGATAGTAAGAAAAAAAAAGATAATATCCTCTTTTCTTATTGTTTGTGATACACCGCTATTATTTTAAATATTGGGGTCAAATTGCCGTACTGCTCTAGTAACAATAAATCTATTAATATTAAATAATCACTTTTCATGTCTGTCTGTGAGACCGCGGCATTCTCCTAAACTAAGTAAGGGATTTCAATGCAATTTCCATGATTATTTCGAGAAATCAATTCTCGAAATTCGGAAGATTTACGATATTGCATTAAAGAAATCTTGAAGCTTCGAGTACAGGCGAGACATTAGTTCAGAGATTAAAAGGAAAATATTATATCTTATTAAAAAACAAGACACTTCAAATTGAATTTGGAACTTTCGTCAAGAAAAAAACAAAAAAGAATAAAGGTGATAGTAAGTGGGTACTTACTATATCACCTTATTCTCTTTATTTTATTTAATCGATGTTGGGTAACATCGATATCTTTTACTCCCCGCAATACGATAAATATAATAGAGTATTCCCGAGCGGTGACGGCATGAAGGTGCATTAGAATGAATCGGTAAACGGTCCCAGACGGTCTACAATATTCAGTTAGGAAAGGAATAAGACGCATCACTTATCCCTCGATAAACGTTGCACATTCATATCAGAAAGACAATGTGAAGAACCAGAAAGATAACGTCTAAAAATAAATATCAAGACCTCGTCGATGAGGTGACATACAGAAGCCCAAGTTTATCAAATAGTAGGTAAGCTATCAATCATTCCACATGATACTTTTGATAACATACTCGTACATCTTGTTACTGATATTGGTCTGACCTCAAAAATTCATATCGGTAGACTTCACGTAATTTAAAAAAATATGTTATCTGTAAGCCTGATCTAGAAAGAGATTTATATTTACTAAGTTATGCCAATTTAAAGTTAGGTTTATGTAGTAAGACAAAACCCCTGAATTACAGTTACATAAGCGTAGGTGAAGCAGGGGACAAGTTTTGTATCTGGACTGGAATAGTCGTAGCAAACTTAGCACTCACAATGAATTACAAGTTCCCTTCAAAGAAGAATGGATTAAAACTAGTTGGTGAAATGTGGCCCTGGGAGTCGGGGGAAACTTTCAATTTTTATGACAAATTCAATTAGGACAAGATTTATACATCTTTGGCGCACAAATCTATTTTCCATTAGGGAGGAATAGTAATGTGCCCAAACTAACTCTTTTGATAGAGAAGTTTTGTAAATGCACTTGTTTTACTGAAGTGATTTTAACTTTTACTTTTGTTATTGTTTTAATCAGTAAATCATGATTTATGTTGAGAGCATTCTGCAATTTAATTGGTCATTTATCTTTATTAAACCTCATAAAAGCTCAGAAACGCAGCACCGTGAAATTAATTTCTTGCCACGTCAAAAATTAAACATCCATTTTGTTATTCAAAGTCAGGCAGCGATATCCATAGTCACATAATACCGTACTTAGTTTCAATATTTATTCATCTTGTTAGCGTAAGTACTAACACATTGTGTAAAATCGCTGAACGCGAGCGAAGAACAGTAAAATCGGTGAAATATTTGAAACATTAAAAGTTAAAAATACTCTACAAAAGGTAGGATCCTGTAACATTACAAACTTTATGCAAAAATTTGCGACTGACTCTGGCGAACAAAACTATTCCAGCACGCAGGTACAATGTTGCAAACGTGCAGTTCGCAACTTGACATTTTAAATCTTGCTGAAACTGGTGTCCGATAGCGCCAGAGAACTCACGACACCAAATCCCATTACCGATAGAGATCTCGCGACATCGGTGGACAATAAAATTGTTCCATCATATCTGAAACTTTGCCCCATAATGAAGCGTATGGGGAGAATGGTTTACGACAGTAGTCGGCGAATCTTTATTGGTAGCGGACCAATTTAGATAAAAGGAAAGAGCTTTCGCCCTGAAACACCAGAGATAGCAGTCTTAACTATCGCCAAGTTAGCGGTAGTTAATCCGGTCCGTTCAGAGATAAATCAACAGTCGAAAGCGATAAATTTGGGCCGGTCGCGGTAATAGGTGAAAACTATTAGGTTCCAGGATTATTTAGGCGTGGAACAGAAAAAATATGAAAGTCGTTCGGGTGCCAGTTTTTACTCGCCAGGTAAACTGTTCAACTAGTACAATGTTTGGGGAAACTTTGTTCATGAATAAGTTATGAATATAATAGGAAGTGACTACTGTTCTGTTATATTGATGTAAGTCGTGCCATATTTTACATATTTGGTATACATATACGTGTGCGTCTTTTGTCCTTAGAACTTGGTACATTTTATTATTTCTCTCTATCTTTTAAATACGAACCCCTCAACCCATAAATGTTAGAAGCAGCAATAATTCGTTTTCTTTATCCGAAACAAACTATCGTATAACAAAAACCGCTAAGCAAATTCAATCGCTTGGATGGAAATATGGAGAAATCATGAAAATTAAGTTGTCAGGCAACGCTAAGGGAGGGGGATGTGAGAACAAAACTATTGTAGGGAGATTTTTCCTCAAAATAATGTATTCCCATTTCCTACAAGCATTTATATTCAATGAAATAAATCAAGATATGTGAAGCTGTCTATTTTCTTTTAAAAACAGTGAAATGTATGTTTAGTACAGCTAAATAGATACTAAGTAGGTTTACCTACTACGAGCCCAAACATTAAATTGCACTGCCAACTAAAATCATGGGAATCCATATTTCATTCAAATAAATTCCGAAGCAGCAAGGCTTAATCTAATTTAATTACCTTGTCAAATAAAGGTTGAAATAGGTTTAATTATAATGGATACCGACTGCAAAGCCTGCACGAAAAGTTACGCACTACCATGAACTTCAAACTCGTTAGGAATCTCGCTTAGACGACTATCTCCCACTTTATCTGTTGTTCGTCTTTAGAAAAGGACAAAAAGTGTTGGAAAATGTAGCGAGTATCGAGTTCCCATCGTAGATCTTCGAATCCTTTAGCTCATTCATTCGGCTGTCGTCAGCCGACGGCGCCCGTCGTCTCGACCGAAGTACATTGGAATTTTCCGCGAAAACTTCGCGAAATTTCGACAACTTACTTTCCATTATAAAGAAATGACGACAGTTTATATAAATGACTTTATGAGATAGTAAGACGATGATTTAGTTGTATTAGATGAAACTATTGTATTATGTATTTAATAAAAGGGAAACGTTATTCTATAACTTAATGTTATGAATGTACTCGTAGAGGCTTTGTTATGACGTAACGATTTTAATTACCCGCACTGTTTCTGCACTTATTATTTTTATTTTACGCATTTCAGCAATATCTGAAATTGAAAGCCTTCCACAACATTTTGACATTAAAATAATGAGAACATTAGGTACCTACGAAATCGTGTAGGCACTGATCGTAACTAATGCCCCTTTTGCATTTTTTTTTGCGAAAATTTTCTGTTTCATGCCTAAAAAGGAGCGTGAATTTTGAAGTATGAATGTGCTTGTATTATAATGTAAAAGTTGCGAACAATGTTTTAACAAGCTTTTGTCCAAAAGAAAAGATTTTCCAATTCACCGAAGGCAACAACGTAATCCACTGAGATCTTAAAGTGGACTTAGCCAAATCGGCGTCTCGCTTTCTTAGCTTGTTATCTCATATCCTAAAAGTTTAAAACGTAGGAGCCATCGAAACGGGAACTTATTAACTCGATGTGATCGCCCCGTGGAAACTGCTCTACGGTAAAATGTTACAGGAAGGAAAACTTTCGACAAACTGCAAAAAGAAACTGAGTAAAGTTTAAAAAGAGAACGCTAAATGCGATCCGTACTTAGCGAAGTAAAGCCTCGACCACACTAGCTGTCCGGAATCGCAAACATCAATAATAAGCGGAATTAGCTCCTGACGAAATGCAAAGTTAAGCATGATCGTCATACAATCGCAAGTTTATAACAACTCGTACAAATTGTACTCGTGTGAAACGCTTTAAATTCCTCGGACAAAACTTTCGACTTATTATATTTGTCTAAGCTTTATTGACGGAAATTTGCTGCGACGCGCGACGTTACAGAAGCGCGATTTAAAAGTTTACACAATCACAACGCGCGTTTCACATCGCAGATCGCATTCTACCTTCTGATCATAACAAGTTGGAACTTGGCGAAATATGGCAACTCTTTTTATTGTGCTCAACCCCCGGGATCCTAGGTATATGCGTGCTGGGTTTTATACTTGTTCCGTGTAAATTTTTATTTTAACTCACGATTTTATTCGACTGTCATTTTCTCATATAAAAGTTAAAACTGTTGATATGAGCAAACTTAAATTGGATGAATTTATTGGTGATTGTAAATTTAGCGAGAAAAACAATCACTTCTAGAGATTTTATTTGAGTTCATTTAGGTCAGTTTGGTGTGATAAAACTAGCTGTGGTAAAAAGCTGCTTGATCGTTGAGTCCATTCCAGTGCTATTTTTATTTAATGTGTCTTATTGAAGGTTCACGATAAGGATCTTAAGTTGGTGGCTATAAAATTGCTGCGGTAGTAAAACTGCACTTTTTTCAAGATCCGGGCGTATGTCCTATTCGTTAATAGTGGTCGGCACTTAAAGATTTCCGCGGTACCTGTGCTACCAGACCATTTGCATACATTGTGATCGGCTATCATCCAGTGTTCGACGTCCATGCAGATATTAATAGCACTGAGCACTCGCGGATGTGGCAATGCATGCGGAAAATGTTCGATTAAAACTATACGTATGGTTGATGATAATTAATCCTGTATGTGTGCAGGTATATGTATAGAATCATCTTCGAACCTAAAGACCAAGGACTTGTAATCTAATTATTGTTTAATTTAATTGTTTTTGTATATCGTAATCATCATCTCGAAATATATTTTTTTCAGGGGTGTGTAATCTTTGGTATTTTTAATATAAAAACTAGTGATATAATTTCGAATGTTAAAATTTTCATTTGTTTTAATCATCTATTGTTATAACATCTTATGAAATACTTCCATGAGATATGATTTCATTTCATGTAAGCTTCAATGGACATAAAATATGTACAATAAAAGTAATGATTAAAAGTAATAATGTTCATATTGTATAACATTTCTTTGATCTAATAATGATCCTTTTATACTTATAATTTTATGTGATGTTATTTTTTTCGTGACCAAGGAAAGTCGACGAAGGCCCGCTGCGCGGGGCTCTTGTTTCTGTCTGCAGGGTTTGAACGTAACTTACATGAATGAGATCACAGGAGCTAAGTTTGTTCGCTTTGCTCGCTCACTCTAGCTCCCGTCACCCCATTCGAACCTAAAATATCCGTGTCGGCTCAGTTCCCAAGCAGCCCCGCTCGCTCTTTATTCAGCGGTCAGATCAAATCTTAGTTTTATAAAATGATACTTAGATCAAAAGAACGTTATATTAAATAAAAATATTCTGAACGAACGGTACAGAAAGTGTTGTTATAACATTCTGTAGTTATACAAACTGAACGTTATATTAAGTGAAAATTATGTTAAATGTTGTTAGATGAAGTAAACGTTGTGCCATTTGAGTGTTATAATTTCTTTTATCTCATTTTATACATTGTCTTCATTTTATATCTTTTGGATGTTTTATAATACCTACTTATACTTAATTTTGGCAGCGTAACGTTTTTATGATATTATACTATCTGTCTGAAAGGTCTTTCATATCGAATTTAAATTGGCAGTATCTTTCTGTCGTCTATTCTACTTTTTTTTTGCGACAAGCTAAGCCGATGTTGTCTTTTTTAAAGTTAGAAAACTAAAATCCGAGCTTTTCCATTTCCTTTTCTCATGACATTGACGTCTAATGCAAATGGAGGCCGTTCTAGCTCGCGCTGCATGTTACATGAGCATGCATTCGTAACCACGTCTTCATGTTAATTGTGGAAATTATCCGGTTCACGAACATTTCAATAGAACCTCCCCATGTGCCTTTAAGTTCGGCAATTATAGGTGAATTATTTAGTGAAGGTACTTCCCAGTTATAAAATGCTGGATAGCAATAAGAGAATCGACGAAATAAAGAATATGGACACTTAGTCTGCTCAAAACACCTCCATGGGTGTCCTAAGAGCCGATAATTTGTTTGGAAAGTGTAACGATTATGAAAATCACAATTTGGAGATTTTCTCATAAAATGAGTTAAAACGATTTTTATATGTCTGGCATGTCTAAATCCAGTTGTAGATATCTGTCTTTTTCTTAATTAAAAGGCATCAGCTTCATTATCGGCACCAAAGTTTTATTATTTGGAGTTATCATCCAACCGGAGGTCTTCAATAAAGATATTTTTTACGTTACGCGCTAGCCTATCATTAACTGCCATTTTGTTTATAGGCATACATACCTACTTGATTTAATATCTGCCGAACGTAATAAAACCGCAGTTGAATACATTAATAGTGTCGAATTAATATACGGTAGCCGATAGCAACCGTTTGGGGCCGAATGCCGAATCAAACTTGAGAACGAACGGCCTTGACTCTCCTACCACGCCGGGCGAATGACGACGCGCATAAAAAATCGGTTAAGACTGCAGCATTCTAAATTTAATTACAGTTTTTAAATACCCCAGTAAACTAGAAACAGAAACGCAATTTTCTGAATGACTACTATGGGATTATATCTAATGGATGGGCTGGGCTTGCACTTACGTATATACTCGATACTAATCTGATAGCGTCATCCTCCAAAAACCCGGTTTCCTAAAGATAGCAGAGGTGATTGACCTGTCTAACCTTTGGGCATACGCTGTGCGTTACACTAGGAGCTTGCAAAATTGTAATAACCTACATACAATAAAAAAGTAAGTGAATCAGAATCAGAATCAGAATTATTTATTTGCCAGCAATGTAGGTACAATTTTGAGATGGTACAGTATTGGGTGTTTCCGCTACATTCTACCTTACGGCATGCAAATTTTTTTTTTTTTTTGTTAGTTACAAGTGACTTAGTAGTAACATGTGTTGCTTATGCTTTTATGGTCGAGCTTAGAAAGGAGTTAATCTTTTACGGGCCTGCTTTTTTCGAATGGCTATTGTTCAAATTATGCCCTAAAAAGTAGATTCCATATTTTATAATTTTCATTGGTAAATTTGTATAATGGTGGCTGCTAACGAGGTTCAAGAAATCTAAATTAAAAGTAATGTTTCGATACATTTACTGTGACTATACTTCCAGTTATGGTCGTCCAAAATGCAAGGGGGACTGACCTTAAAAGCAAAAAAAATAACTCCTTTGGTTTTTTTTTTAATATCCATCACTAAAGTAATTTTAAGTACTATGACATTCGTATGCAACATAATTTAGCGCGTACTATTTGGCTTCGAAGCGAAGTGCTTGTTACCAAGCTATAAAGCCAAGCGCTTGGTACTAAACTAGGAAGCGTAGCGCGTATTACTACGCTACGTAGCGTAGCGCGTAGCACTTTAGTAGGAAGCGTAGCACCCTAGGCGCTACGCTTCCACTACTACTATCACTCTGCGAAGCATAGCGCGCTAAGCTACGAACCGTTGCAAGTAGACCCTTGTTATCCAAAACAAGTATAGATAATTACCGTACTCAAATAAAATTAAGTTTTAAGTATTTTTCAGACATTTTGGCATAACCTATAAACAGGGCACATAGAGGAAAGACCTTGACAGTAAACCACGGAAGATGAAGAAGAAAAATCTCCGCTCAAAATAACGATGGTACACAAGATACGATTACCATAGTAACCCGTTTTCTCAGTTGATTCATACTGCGCGGAAAGGTAAATGACTAATGAATAACGTTTTTCTTGCATTCCTAGATCGCTATGGAAATAAAGCTGAGAAAATTATTTATAGATGTGATTAATCGTAGACAACAAAGCTTAGACAGAATAGTACATTGAATAGAGAGGTAGGATATTAGAGTACAATGTAACAAAAAACTGGTGTCAATTACGATGTCACTCCCACGTGTTATGTGGACGATGATTAGTCAAGAAATCATAAGAAAAAATTGAAAAAATTGTCAGAATTATGCGCTGGAATTAAAAATGTTTTCCTCCTTTCTGGGAAATGCTCAAAAGTACCTGAAAAATGTAGATATCTACGACATTGATAAACTTTAGCTACCTGCCTGAATCATCTACAAGACCAGACGGTGAGTCTGTCCGTAGTATCTACAGATAACAAAGACTCCCCAGTGCAATTCCGAATCAAAACTAACGCCAGGTTAATGAACTGATTAAGATTAAAATGTCGAACAGTCTTATCGTCCATCACGAAAACTTTTAACAATCTCTGATAAAAAAAAAGTCTTTCAGGACTATTGTTCTTAGATGACTTGCTTCAAGGGATCACCTTGATATTCTTTTAGCCTTTAGCTGCATCACATCCGTCCACGTCAAAGATAATTATTGTTTAAGAGATCATTAGTCGTGTTCTGAAGGTGACAAAATAAATTACCTTAATCGAGTTTGTCCCTTCAATTTGGTTTCTTCCCAAAAGGAAAACGATATAAAAGTCAAACCCATATCGATTTTTTTTGTATCGAAATCAGTTTTTGGTTCTTATCCCCCATTTGCATCGCCCATTTTTTGTCTCTTTCATTGGGTCTGGCACGTGTCACGCACCGTGTTTCGGATGCGTTTCACGTGTTTTAATTCGTAACCTATACAATGTAGGTATTACATCTATAGACCGGTCATCAACCTGAAGATTAACCCGCCGCGGCAAGGTTGGGGAGGTGACATTGGACCCAGTACAGCGCGGGCGTCGATGCCGACGATCCGACAATGAGCACACATGTGTGAAGTAATCACTTTGCGCACTCGTGCAATAATGAGCTTGTGTGAACGTGAAAAATTAATGGCATCCGAGAATCTACCGATACGGATCGACGTATCCTTGATAGAAAACTGGCCTCCACTATCTTTACTCACGTCAACTTGTAAAGATACTAAAATCACTTCGATCGGAATTTATTTAAGTAGGGCTGTCATCGCCACTGCCCTCAGAAAAGATTTTGATCAATCAATCATCGGTATCAGGGGCTCAAAACCTAAGGTCAAATGGAGTTAACATTGTATTCACAAAAACACTAGAATTACGCAGCAATTAACAACTAATTTGATAACGTTATTTATTGAATCAATTTTTTTTTGGAAAAACAATATTATTCATGTGACATTTTTATGTTCGCACGTTATCTTTGACATTTATGTATTTTTTCGAAGACATAAAACTTAAATGGGGATGAGTCCTATTAAATTATACGGTACGAGCCTACAATCACTCCATGGAAAACAGACGTAATCGATGCAAATACAAGTTTTATACCAAATTATCATGTAAATGTAAACTTTATTGCGTTAAATTTACGAGATAGAATAACGCCTTAAGGATATAAACATGTAAAATAAGCGAAAAAGTGGGAAAATCATCATAAATCGTGGGGTAACGTTGTAATGTGATATAAACGCTTCGAAGTGATAAAGAATCACGGTTGGAAGCCCGTTTTAGATTTAGTCGCGTTTGTAAAAATCCTTAGAACGTCAAGGGATCCGTTTTATAGCTTCCAACCGCATAATGTGTATATATAATGTATGCGGTTGGCATTCGTGGGTTCTCGGGTACCTAGTACCTAGGACCAAAGTAACTATGTGTCATTGAACCTTAAACGCAGCTTTGACTGCAGAAATGAAATACCCACGTCATATTTACAATTATGCTCGGTTTTTTCACTCATTTATGCAAATATAATAATAAATACCTGCATTTATGTGATTTCAAAGGCTAAATATGTTTTTGATCACCTACATTCATGTACGGTTATGTTAGTCACATTTATTGGAAAAATTTACCACCCAATCAAAAGTACATAATCATAAAAAGTATCTATTTTTAAATACGGTCAAATGACAAATACGTGAGCAAATACATACACAGTAAAATAATTATTAATATTAATAAAACGAACCAGTAGGTACAATAATAATTGGTGTTCATATGTATATTCCCCAGCGGTGATAATATCGTTATCGCGAGGAATTATAAACGATGATTTAACCATTGACCTTTGTAATCTAGTGTCCACACACAAACACACATACCTAGACCAGCTATTAATACGGACATCGGTTTATATTAACCACAGATAGCTTTGTGCCAATTATTAAGGAATGAGTAATTTCATTGTCTTGTGTAACTTAGCTGAACTTACAAAAAACTACTTTATAAAACATGGTTGTTGTAATTGCGTTACTTTAAAACTTTGGTCAAGTGCGAGTTGGACGCGCACGTAAAGGGAGAACCCTTTACGTGCGCGTCCAACTCGCACTTGACCGATTCGTTCAGAAGAACGAATCTCATTTTTGTGATATGTTACTTTTAAATCATAGACTTATAGGTTTTCCTGTAATCTGTAGGTAATGTCTGGTTCAGTAGGTTCGGTGATAAGGGGGTAATGGTAAATTTTCATCTGATTTCTTAAATAACTTCAAAACTGTTTTTTTTATAAATTATGAAAAAAAAACACATTTGATATTACTACTTAAGTATATTATTTATGCTCGGTAAGTTTTTTTCCAGTGCGCAAACTTTAAGAACCACTTCTACCCATGTAAATGAACCACTTTCCCCAAGAAAGCCAAAGTCAATTCCTAAAAAAAAAATTGAGTCTCCCATACAAATTGTGATCAGTTGATGAACATTTTATATCGAAAGTTCTTAAAATTTGCGCACTGAAAAAAATCTTACCCAGTATATTATGAAATACATATTATTATATATGTATATTTGATATAGTTTTTTTTTTTAAATTATCTATTGGTTAACTTAACGTTAATTTATTTATTTACTTAACGCGTAACCGTGTTTGGATCACAGATGTTTATATGTGTACCAAATAACACATTATATAACCCGTCTGCCTTCAAGCAAGAGTAAACAGGCATCTTCTGGGCACGCTCGCTCCATCACAGACCTCATCTATCGCTTTCCATCAGGCGTGATCGAGGTCAAGAGCAAGCCCATTCCTCAATAAAAAAAAACAGAATCGGTCTAGTGGACTCGGAATTGGCTGTGACCGACGGACAGACAGACAGCCGGGTTCCGTTTTTAACGGACGCGGGACGTTCGGAACCCTAAAAACGTTCATATGTATAGCTAATAAAAAAAGGCCTCTTTAAGAAAAAAAAAACGTTTAGAAATAAATAAAATATGGTATTTACTTCTGTTGAATTTTAATCTACCATATTAATACGAGTATACCGGTTCTATAGCCCTTTGACTAAATCCTTGAAGGCTATTTTTTGTTTTACCTTAAAACACTTCCGTAGCCATGTGACTGACTATTGTCTCAAATAAAAAACCGGCCAAGTCCGAATCGGACTCACGCACAAAGGGTTCCGTACCATCTATAAAAAACGGCAAAAAATCACGTTTGCTGTATGGGAGCCCCACTTAAATATTTATTTCATTCTGTTTTAGTATTTATTGATACAGAAATACATCATCTGTGAAAATGTCAAATGTCTAGCCATCACGATTCATGAGATACAGCTTGGTGACAGACAGACGGACAGCGGAGTCTTAGTAATAGGGTCCCGTTTTTACCCTTTGGGTACGGAACCCTAAAAACGAACAAGTAGGCGTAGAGATTACATAACTTTGAATAAATCTTTGGTTCTATGGAAATATAAATACAGAATGATTTTTGGTCGTCTTCTAGTCATCTTCAGACAATAGTCACGAGTATTACTGAACATTATTAAAGAGCACGTTTTTTACAACTTGCGTCTAACTTTTATCTAACACAAATGATTAAGGTATTGATATCTTCGACACATTTTGTTCCATTGTTCAAATCAATACAAAAACTTTTTTATTGCTTTATGTAGGCATGGCCAATGCATATACCTGTACATTTTTTTTGTACTGATTTTATACGTGGCGAATGGCAGTTTTTACTCCCATACACACCTGCCTTTGAGCTTACTAAAAGCTTCAAAAACATCGATATCGGGGAGCATGCAGCTACAAAACTGAGTCCAGCGGCCCTACCATGACGTGTTAAATCGTGAGTAGTTCGAGCGAGAAGGAGGGATGGAGCTATATAGGGTGTATAGCTCCTTCTCGCTCGAACTACTCACACTTTAACATGTCATGGTAGGGCTGCAGGTACTGAATGAGACCAGTAACATTTTTCCTTTTACAAATACTACAGGTATAAAACGATAAATATTTATAAAAAAAATAAACCTTTATAAAGAGATGATATGATGATGAGCCTTGAATCAGGTAAGCCTAATCTTGATACGAGAATTACGTTGAGACTTTGAGACTACCTCAATGACCTTAATGACTGTGCAGATTTTTCAATTTTGCCATTTAAATAGTGTGCCAACATTTTTAATAAAAGGTCCTAAGGTAGCTTTGGATATAAAAAAAAAATCAGTTTTCAATGAAACCATCAGCTTAGATATCTTCTCCAGTAAGGGTAATCCGAAGATATTTTTAATTCCCCTTATCTTGGAGGCTTATTAACGATCCTATAAGGCAAATATTAATCCGATTTGTGAAACGTCCGTACCCCTATTATTCTCGGACCGGCTCTCCGGAAAAATGGATATAATTTTTACCGGCTAGCCCCATTTTTTTCTCGGTTGCACAACGTGAAGGCAAATTGAATTTTTTGCCATGCCTCAGTGGACTAATTCGAGTAATGCATTTAGTACGATGCATGCTCCGCGTACTACGCGAACGAAGTAGTACGATTTTACCAGAAATTAATTTGCAATACTCTTAACTAAATTTTATCTAACATCCGACTCATGTGCATTTAGGTTTTCCCTGCTAAAGTTTCTAATAATGGCTGAGCTTTTTTTTTTAACAAGATGGTATTTCGTGTTCCATACTTTTCAATATACATTTTTATGGGACACCCAATCATTTCATAGTTCACTGCTATATAGCCCGTAGGTACAAACAACAATATTCCTGTCGAAACTGACAGGAATTTGTATATCTTCATTGCCACTCTGTAGTTTATAAATTAATAATGTTATAAATTGTATATAGGTAAATTGTCCACTACCTATATGTATGGTTTTACTTAGAATAGGCACCAATTTAGTTTTATCAGTTATTTATTGAAATGAGGATGTATTTATAAACAAAGGTTCAAGGCATAACTAAATCTGAGTTTCCACAAAGTGATTAATAATGTACAAACGTAAAATATCAATGTACTTGGCAATATACCGCATACTTATTCACGGAATGTAGGAAGATGCGGTCTGGCATATATTTTTTCCTGTAGGTAGCCAAGTAAGTACGTATTAGGTTAAAGTCACAAATCCCAGAATCATGTTCTTTAAAACAATTTTGCAATTCACGAAATAGAACATCTACTTGGTGAGTGGTGATGCGAAATCCACGATTGAATATAGGCAAAAGGGAAGCTCAAAGAGGTACCATTAGTCACCACGCTTAGCGGACGTATTATTGAAGAAAGCAGAAAGAGAGTAATTACACAATTTATAATAAATTATGTAACACGGGTAATTGTAAAAACAGAGAAGCCCTTTTTAACCTATACCATTTTATTAACATTAGAAAATTGTATCAAAAGCGTATGAACAATCGCAGGCGCTCGCTCTCTATTATGTATCCTATCGCACCTGTGAATATTAATAGAAGAGCACTAATAAAGCCGAGTGGGTAGAGCAATAATGGTGCTATCGCTGATATCGGTACAACAGTCGGTGCAGCAGAGACCACCTGTTTAGTCTCACGATACTAAGCCTACTCAATTTACGGTTCTGCATGTTTCACTTTGATGAGTCCACACCTTTTGTATACGCACATATGTGGTGGATTGTCTCATTTAGGTAGTCTACGACGGGGCTCTACAATAGGCATATTATTTCTACATTTATTTTATTTAATTGCCGTCCATACTGAATTTGATGTGTTAATTGTTTGATATAGTTAAATAACCTATTGTGGTTTGGTCTAACAAGGAAAGGTACCCAACTGAAAACATAACGAGCACGTGTTTTGTTATATTGGCTCAAACTCATATTTTCCTAAAAAAACACCCTTCAAAGATTTATATTTCTCATCATTGAAGATACAATTATTTATTTGATTTTAATTACGATTTTTTCATGTTCTCAAACAAACCTCTCTACAGAAGTTGGAAGGTTTAGTCAATTTTCAGTACTTTGGAGGACAATTTCTCCCAATAGGTTGAGATTGGGCAGCTATAGAAAATACGAGTCTGCTATTTTAGACTACTTTCTATCAAACATTAAAATAATAAATCAAATCGAAGCCAGACTGTTGGGTACCTTTCCTTGTAACTTAATTTTGAGCAGGGTGTGACAATGTGGGGATTAACATATTTCAATTTTTAGTTAATATTTCTTACCATTTTAAAGAAGAGAAGTTTAAAACGCAAGTTGAATTACCTGAAAAAAATAAAATACAAATAAGTTAAGATGAAATATCAGATGAAAATGGTACAGATGAAGATAATAATAATACGAGTACTTTCGTTTAAGAGGCAATGTTTTTAAAGATATTCTCTGAAATAAAATTACACAGACGCACATTGGTGTAAATAAATTGAAAATAAACACCGTTCCTTTGCATCAATGTAATCCCTTAAAATATGCTAAATGCTTAAGCCAAGGATGCAAAGTGATAACTATATAAAATGTAACATTCAATCAAGTCCATCCACTTGGACAATAGCCAAGCAGAGAGTGCAGACGTTTTCCCAAGTTTTGCATAAAACTCACTTCCAAAGGCATTTGATGAATAAAACGTTGTCACAGGAGTGCACTTTTTTATTTCCATCCAAAATTTATTGGTGCAATGTGTATTTACAGTATCTCCATCGTCTGCCAAGTTAGTAACCATGTTTCGAAAGCAGAGAAATGTGGCTTTTATAACTTCTTTATTTTTATTGGATTCACTTTCTTTTCTGTAGACAGTTGTCGCTTTATCGGTCATTAGACAGACATTCGGGGACGGGTGTCATTCGTAAAAGTAATCGTACGATGTTTCCAGATTATTCATATCTAATCTTTTATACTTTACGCTGTCGTGCAGTGGAGGACAATGATAATGTTGTATTGTAAGTATCCGAATTATTTCATTCCAATCATTTTCATTTTCAATGTTTCAATTATTTCTATTTATGAACCTCAAGCGTCTATACAAAGTGTAACAGGATGAACGTAATACCTCTTAAGGGTGAAATTTTTATGAACAACTTTTACTAAGGGACCAACCCCGAAATCGCGGAAAAAAATCAGCTGTTCAGTAGGTACATCTTGTCAAGTTATGCGCACAGAAATGTATGGGACAGTCGATTTTTTTTCGCGATTTCAGTTTTGGTCACATAGTGAAAGTTGTTCATAATGATGAGTACAGTGACCCCTTAAGAGGTATTGCGTTTATTTATTTACACATTGTATAAAAATGACTACATTTTAAAAAAAAGTGCCACCATATTGTATCTAAATTAAGTTTAAAGTTAAACGAATTGCAAAGCTATTCCGTATCATCACTAAAAGATCTGATCGCGATTAGTAAACTCAATTAAATGTACAGAGGCCCGAGCCGTACCGAGTGCCGACTACGGTCGCGTCGCCGTCGAACGGTCGTCGCTCGTCGCATATAAATTATATATGTAGATAGGATTCCACACGGAAGTCATTAACGTTTTGTGACCTTCGCTCGCCGCGGGACCGAGTAGGAATTACTGCGCCCTATTTCCCTGATGATGTAATAGAGTAAACCTTATAATCACGTATGCGAACCAGTACACTAGATTAGTTCACGACAACATTATGCGCTGACCTTATTACCTACAAATGGTGGAATTAGACAACGAAGGATTTTAATAATTTTATTCTCTTGATTGCCATGAGAGTTGAGCGTGGGTTTCGGTAAATCGTTAACCTTAAAATGTGTGTAGAATTGTAGATATTTAAAAAAAACTCGTGCATATTTTTCCTTTAAGTCTAGTTAACCGAATAAGTTGTCCAAGGTCGCAAATAGACTGTCGACTCCTTATTGTTTACCTTTACAATATTATGTCATGAATGTTGTCGTTTGCCAAACCGATAGCGTGGAAAAGGTAAACAAACCAAGACAAAAATTTGCGGACGATTCGCGCCAACTCGATGGCCTGAACAATTTTCATATCAAACATGACTGTCTCTTTACGTAACCTTTCAGAAACGTCAGAATAGGTAATATACCGGTGGTAGCATTGTAAATAAATAAATAAAATACCTAAGAGTCACGTGTTTCATGTTACATAAATCGAGCACTGGGTGTGATTAGACGCATAGATTATTTCATATATCTAAAAAAGGCGCGAAGTTTCCATCGCGGCAGTGGCAAGGCCGTCGAGCACGTGGCTGAGGCGCCTGTTGCTAGTCGCCCCCCCCCCCGCGATCCGGCTGCCCCATTGCGGCTATTGCGACGTTGCCGTTCTGACTTCTACGCTCTCCGGAATAGCAAGAGAATTTGGCTGTAATGTCAAGTCAACGGCCTGTCATAAAGATACGTGTGCGTATTCGAATTTAGTATACTTACGCATATTTTGATTGGTACGGATTTTAAGGTCTCGGTCAATATCAGTAAATAAAAAATATAGTTCAACCTGCACGTACACGTAGGTACGACATTGCTCGACGTAAGGCATTCCTAAGTACTCGGTAGGTTACTAATTATAATAAAAGTGTGTTTAAACATGTGTGCTAATGCTAATGTGGACTGAAAATATTGCATTACAACTAGAACGATTGTGAGGAGGTTATAAAAATTCGACCTTCACGATTAAATCCATGATACACAGCATTTGACTCGACTAGTACCTACGTACTTATTATGTAGGTAGGAGTTATATATGTTTGTATCGTTGTACATTCCTAATAGGTAATTTTACATCCTTAGATTGGTGCCTTGGTTTTTGTAAACAACAAAAAAATCCTGTAAAAAAAACTATAAGTAAGTACGTAAGTATAGGTACCGATGTCATGAAAGAAGATATAAACTATAGCATCATTTGTCAGTCACGCAGAAGTGAAGATGGTTGTCATTGTCAAGTGCAATCAAAAAGCAATTTCAGGCTGTCATGACTGCACAAATTGCCACTGAAATGTGCACAAACTGATTAACCGACAACCAACCTTTAGATAAAGAAGTTATCAGCTGTTCCATCAGGGTTAGTATTCAATGTCAAGCTATTTCTTATGGACTCTCGCTGTCTCGCACGTCATTACAATCGCTTTTCTTCTGTATAGACTGGCCTTCAGTTTCAGAAATTCTCCGTTGTTTATCGACCATCACAAACACAGATAGGACAGGTGAAACCAAATATTTGGAATTGGTATCTAACAAGCGAGGTATCTAGCGTGGGCCTAACAATGAAACGACATAATATCAATTTATTTCTCTAAAAATAGAACGTCTGTTATCGTCCCCAGTGTTTGTAAACATTCATGACGTAACCATCAACTTTTTAAATGTCATTTACCCGATACACTACACCACTACTAATTTTCTTGCGTAGCTTATATTTTCCTTATGATTTCTAAGAAAATGTTACCTGTAAGTAATTGAAGGTGTGACCAGTAGATAGGGCGTGTAATTCGAAGCTACGTTAATAAGGCTGTTACGCCATGAAATCCCTACAGAGCAAGGTTACGGAACATTTTATAAGACGACAAATCTTGCTGTTATGAGAGTTACATATGAGGAAAAACTGGCTCGAAAATTTCTTGCCAGCACGTGTAGTTTGTAGTTACGTCTAAATCCTAAGGACAAACAGTAAGACCACAAAAAGCAATCGCATAATCAGATGTGCACGCACTTCATATCAATTTAATGGGTTGTCAGGGTAATTCAAGCTACCAGTTGGCGCCACTTAGGCGAGAGGTCTTTTTGAGACTGGAAAATGATCTTGATGTATAATTTCGGAAAACTTAATCGATTTGACAGGGTCCTACACCTGATGATTCCAGTGCAAACAGGAATACTTACAATATTCACTCCTCACATAACACTAACACACATTACACACTAACACACTCACATATACACAAACCCACACAAACACTTCTTCCACAAATTCAGCTCGACGTCCCTACTAGAAGGAACGTTAAAAAGTCGTAGGTAGTATGAAGTTAAGAAGGGGGAAATGTAGGCGTAGTTGTAGTTCCAGGTATTGGAGAGCAACTTAAAGGAGAAAATTTAGTCTAGCGTTTGGCGACTTGCTACAGATTTAATAACTGGTTTTTGAGTACTTGAGGAAACGAAAGGGGATGCTTGCAAACGCTTTTGGGGAAGACTATATACCTTTTACTAGCTTTCAAGATCATGAATAGGTTTACCGAAAACGGGCCATACATACCTCACGCTATTATCAACTCTTTAAAATCTTATTACTTTATGAAACATGAACATTTTCGTGAAAGATTTACAATTTTCTTTCGCTTTAATTCGCAATATTTACCACAAAAAGGGTATTTAATTTGTAGTTAGAATACCCGTTGTATCCGCTAATGCGTTCTGACAAGTGTCGACAGTCTCTGCCGATGACCGGCCGATCCGCGTGTATCCAACGTTTAAATTAAATGAAAAACATAAAAGAATAGACAGCTAGAATTTTATACGCGAGTGCGCAAATGGGTTATTTATAAGTGTTTTATTTATAGTTTGTCTCAAACAAACCGCATATTCATTACCAGGTCTTGAAGAAGGATCTGTAGACAAAACATTTAAAATATATCTCTTATCTACTGAAACGGAACATCTGTATACTTTAGTGTATTATTAAAACTCTGAAATTAATATCAAGCATAACATTCGACTCTTATCACTCATCCCGATCATGGTCATTCGACACAGCCGTGTGGCTAAGATAAATATTTAGCGGAAATATTCTGATACGAGTTACAACACTACTGAATAGGCAGTTAGCCCTGTGTTCGTTTATAATTATTGTAAAAAATCACACTAATTACGGCTAAGCCCATTCTCATGTGAAATTTATAGATGAACGCTTCCTAGAATCCGTGACTGCGTGTTAGTCCGTGAAATATGTACGAGTGTTAGCGAACTAACTAGCTTGCATATAGGAGAAACTGCGATTTTGTTTCCTCTAAAGACGCAAAAGGCGTTCATGTGGCAGGGGTAGCGTGTCAACCCTAGTCATGTTTAACTCATAGTACCAACGCGACGTGATAATCAAACATAACCTCCTTAACTAAACTCAATGATGTCGATACTTCGATACGCACATCAAAATTCATGATTTATAATAATCCACTAGAATGTTCCTTCGATACATCAAAGTTACTATCTTGTCGACATTAGCAGCCAATCAGGGCAACTGAATGGGACCGTTTTAGGTACGATACCTATCGATAATTTTGTCATGATCGTTGGCTATCACGCGATACCTACATCACTAGTGACGCTCGCCTGTGATAAAACTGGTCATGATTAAAGGTTAGGAAAATTAATGATGATAGTGATAGCACGAAGTGCACTTGTGTGCTGATCTGTACTCGCAATGCTACACGCGATCTCACTTATTATTATTGTATTCATATATACTTGTGTTTGTACATATATGGACAGTACACAAGTATAAGCTGTACGACGTATGTATTATAATTACTTAAACAGAACGTAGATAAAGTGCACTAGGTATAATTAAATCTAGGAATTTATTGCGTTGATTTGACAGCGGCGCCATTTTTTTTATTTCTAATTTAACCTCTGCCAGTGTCACCATTTAATAACAGCCGCACGGGTCGATCTCCAAAGTTAAGCAACGCCTCCGGGGCCGGTCAGTGGATGGGTGACCATCTTAACATACCGAGATTCCTCTATGCCTCGGAAGGCACGTTAAGCCCTTGGTCCCGGCTGTCATTTGTAGATATTTTGCCGTTGTTACGGATTGTCAGAAGCCAGAAAATCTGACTCCAGTCTTGCCGAAGAAGTACCGTGATACCCAGTTAATGGGTTGCGGAGGTCTGGAGGCAGCCGCTCCACGTAAAATACTGGTATTCAGCTGAATACGGTTTGACTAGAAGCCGACCTCAATATGGTTGGGAAAAGGCTAAGCGGATGAGTGCTCTTACGAAAATATTTTAGACGAGCAACTATTAAAAAATAAATTACCTATGTACTCAAGGTAGGTACTGTTTTATCGTTTGTTTAAAAATAGCCTTAATCTTCTAGTGGTCTGGCTAGATTAGCATTGGAAATTTATTTTTAAACCGCGTAGTGCGTAGGTAGACGATTCTTAGTAGAACAGAGACAGACCAAATTAATTAATTGTCGACCACATCATCGCATATCATGAGGTGACAAAGTTGAATAAAAAACAAACGCAAATGAGTCGTAATTTCAATTTAGTCACTAGCGTTTGTTTCTTTTTTCATCTTATCATGTTTATTAACGCGTCTCATTACATCATCAAAATACGCTTCATTTACAAAAATATCGCGTAAGCATAAAATCCAATACCACGACATCATAGGCATAAATCATTGAATTTCACCGTATTATTGCCTATTAATAGCCATATTATTTAGGCGAACACCAAATAACTTCTCACTCAACTAAAAGGTCGTATTTTGAGCGTCTCTGTTCCGTTGCTAGGCAACCAAAAGGCGCTTTCAGTCCCCGCCGGGAACACGAAGTAAACCGAACTTGAAATTATTGAATCGTGCCCGAAATTATTACGACTGTGTATCATGTGTATGTGTATACATTTAACCTTTTCAATCACTTAAACTTGAATATTATGATAATCTTAAACTGCAGGAGTCTGTGTTCCTGATGGAGGTTACTCGGGGGTCTTTATGTGAGGTGTGAACAGCCAGTTGATTTGCAAACATGTCGAAGTGAAGGCTTGAAGTGATCACGAAGTGAGCTGTCATCCCACCTGCCGGTCGATTCTGTCGACATCACCTAGGCGAAGTGAACGACAATTGAGTTGTCAGTCCATCTTATTTGTATGGTTTGACAACTCACCCGTCGTGCAACCTGCCCAAGTGTGTACTACGACATGTTTACAGAATCACACTGCTGGTTTGTATGGTTTGACAGCTCATTTGTCGTTCACTTCGCCTAAGTTTTCACTTCGACATGTTTTAAGCGTGCTCCAACGTCGACCGCATCATAGCTAACCATTAGATGAGATTGCGGTTAAACACGTGCCTTACAACTAATTAAATAAATAAATAAAATACACAACGTTATCTAAATGTGTATTTAAATTTTATTTGTTTAAATATTTTTTTTCTTGCCAAATGTATTCCGTCCATGGCTAGTACGTTCTCAGGGTAATGTGGCATGTCGGAAGAATTTCTCAGGAATCGTGTAGTTACATATTTTTCCCTGTAAAACAGTGCCGAGATGAATAAGTATAAGACTTCTAAAGTATTCCTACAT
The DNA here is from genome assembly GCA_947386135.1 of Melanchra persicariae. Classification (NCBI taxonomy): domain Eukaryota; kingdom Metazoa; phylum Arthropoda; class Insecta; order Lepidoptera; family Noctuidae; genus Melanchra; species Melanchra persicariae. The sequence goes on along the minus strand of OX376648.1, from coordinate 11,628,144 downwards.
CAAAGGTTGGCTGTATGGCACTCAGCGGTTAAAACTCTCAATAGGGCTGCTAATTATGTGAAACTTGCACTGTTCATTTTATTTTGTAATGTCAGAGAACTATTCTACTATAATAGGTTACTATTTAAATGAATGTACAGTTATAGTAGATTCCAGAATGTGCAATAACGGTCATTGACCCACATACATTTATTGACTTTCTTCAAATCAAAAACAGAAATAAAGACTTAGAGCAGTCCTGAATCTACTTCTATCGTGATCCTTTATGAACTCTAGTAATGTAAAATGGTTCATAATGTATTGTTCGGGTATCTACGAAGGGATATTAGGGAAAGGTCAATGTACTTTATTGCAAGTTTATCTGGCACAAAGTATAGTACATAATTATTACTACCACTGCGAGTACAATTATTCTAAGCAAACTTCTCAATCGACGATTCTCGAGCGAGTGCGCTCCAGGGCAACAGCTGTTCTGCCTAAAACCTGCAATCGAACCCTGGACCTCAGATCGGCAGCAGTTTCAGCGATCAACGAGGTAGTCTGGTTCGAATAATATTTTAAGTGATTTTTGACCTACCAATTGAAGCGTTCGACAAAGCCGTATTACGTGCGTAATTCTCTCAATCCACTGTCGGCGGTTCTAGCATCTTAATTACGGCGTTTACGCGCGCTTGCGTAATCGCCGAGTGATCGTCGCGTAATTGCCGATCTGTGACATTCGAAGAGTTTCTTGTTTCAACGATTCCGATCACAATGGAATCGCTAATCGCGTAGGATCCTTTACAATATCGTTCCGTTTCTACATTCTTGGAGACTAGGCACACTTTGTTCTGTTTAATTGTAAATTTTAAGGTTCCTGCAGACAGGCGCGTCGCGACACTATGATCACGAGCCTATTTGCTTTGATCTACGAATGTTATCTATACTAGAACAATGTCTATCAAAATTGGTCGTTCCATCGTTGTCGCTTAAACGTCTATCTACGCGAGCCTTTATCAGTGCTCGGAAAAACCATACAAATCATACGACCCTTACACGCGGAGATTACAGCAAAGAAGATCTTTTAACAACTTCTGTATAAATAGTAATCTCGAGATTACTTTATCGTATGTTGATATTATTGTGAGTAGTATGACAGCGCACAAAATATTATTATATCCGGCACAACAAATGTGCACAACTTTATACAAGAATCATGAAAATAAATCATAATATTTATTTTAATATAGACAACTAATCAACCACACTTTAATAAAAAGTTCTAACGTGCGAGTTTGATAAAATTATTTGTATTGCGCACAAAATGAAAATAGGTCAACAGGTCAAGTTTGCGTGGTAGACATTCCACTGTAAGTTTTAATACCTATGGTTATAAATTGTGGCTTTTTATGAATACTATGGTTTTTAAAACGGAATATAAAAACATTGTGAAAAGCTATCCGGTGAATTTCCCATGAATAACGTTACTAACCCACTCCACTGCGCAATTTTGTAACTTTTCTTCTTTTGCCGTACTAAGTACCTATAGGTAGGTCCTTTATAGATCTTAGAAAGCTTCTTAGAAATTTTATTGGGAAAATAATATTTGCTCTACTGCGACCTTTAGCAAGTTCACCTCGCAGGCGTGCCAATGTACACGTGTAAGTTTTCTGCCACTTATTTTAGTACTAGTTACAATACAGTACATGTTTGAAAGACTTTTTGAATTCTAAGTGATCGCTGAAGTAGTTCTTCCATTATTTATTCTGAATAAATGCAACATTTCTCGTTTAATAGTCTAAACGTCGAGTTTCTCAGTGGAAAAATACTGATGTGATTTTTGGTTTCGTTTAGTCAGACGGGGGGTTAGCGCATGCGTGTTAGGTTCACTTGTTGCGTCCACATGGCTGGGGGGTTCACCCCCCGGGGCTGTGAGAACCAGGGGGTGATCGTCACCTGACGGCTGAACTAAGCCTTACGCGCTTTACGTACACACGCTTTGTGCCTGTTTTTAATACCTATGACAATAACGGTAAACATTGGTGTGTAGGTTCGTACTGCGTATTCAAAACAAACAGCTTTCAGCAAAAATTTGAACCTAAAATAATAACATTAGAGTTAATTCGAGTGTGTTCGGGGTTTTTCGCGTATATCGTGTGCCGAAGGGATTTGAGGCCTGCGTAATAGACCTCTGAACCTGACCTCTTTTTTTATGGATGGTAAATCATCAAATGACTCCTGCCGCTCTGGGTGGAGCGGGAGGGAGTTTCAGACTCTTACTGACTAAAACCCATCCGTGCTCCTCGTAGTGTCTTTTGCTTTCCAGGGCCGCGGTAATCCTGAAGCCTATCTTAGTACCCAACCAGACAGGTCCACATTCCAAAACGTAAACTCCAACTCAACTCGAACTCCAACTACATCGGAGATTGTCATAAATGGAAGTTTTGACATTTGTTTGCTCATCTCTCGAGGGCGAAAACGTCAATGAGACAAGCTTTCATTATCATTTTCGTGCTCATATGTTAGAGTTGGAGTTCGAGTTGAGTTGGAGTTTATGTTTTGGAATATGGAGCCTATGATTCTGTTTTTAGATGTCTCTTAGCTTATACTTTAATTGAAATTCGCCGAGGATCAGTCTGCGGAAACAGCTTAGTGAGACTTTGCTAACGCAAAAAAATGGTATTTTAAAAATAGAATTCACTAAAAATCTTTAGCTCTATAATTCCATTATTATAATCTCCACTTTTTAATTCGATACATCAAATGGCCTTGAAGATGTGCTTGTAAAAAAGATAATCGCTTGACTGGGGGTTTATAACCGACTTCAACAAGGAGAAGGATCTCAATTCGGTTGTATTTATTTTTCTATTAAAACGGCAAAAAATCACGTTTGTTGAATGGATGAAAAAAAAATAAAATGAAACAAATATTTAAGGGGGCTCCCCCTTAAATATTTGTTTCCGTTATTATTGTTGCCGTTATCAATATCGAGCAAAAAATAACGTTTGTTGTATCGGGGCCCCCTTAAATATTTATTTTATTCTGTTTTTTAGTATTTGTTGTTATAGCGGCAACAGAAATACATCATCTGTGAAAATTTCAACTGTCTATCACGGTTCTTGAGATACAGCCTGGTGATAGACGGACGGACGGGCGGACTTATTACTAAGGCTCCGCTGGAGCCTTAGTAATAGGCTCCCGTTTTACCCTTTGGGTACGGAACCCTGAAAATAAAACTGAAGGACTTAGCATTGGATAGAATAAAGTGGAAATTGCTTATCCGACAATTCTCGGAACATGAATGAATGGATTGAGTGTTCAGGGAAGAGAAAAATGAACGTAAACCATTAACTACCCACTTACGAATATTTCCTTTGATGAGAATGAAGCACAATAAAAATAAACGATCTACTGTTTTCCTGAAAAAGATTATAAGGCCTTTCATTAATTACTTTGTTTCAATCATCTTCAAATTCAAGTAAATAGTAGTATTTAACTAACTTAACTATATACGAGTATATCTACTAAACCTAACTATATACAAACTACACTAAAAATTGCCAAATTATGTACGAACGTGTATAAAAACAAAATAAATCATTGGGCATCAAAAAATTCATCTACACCTCTATCAATGACAAAAGTGCCCAGAACACTGGCAGCATTGCCGCGTTGATTGGCAATGCTGATTCTTTGGCCAAAGAAAAGCCCAGCCCTCTGGTCACGTGTACAGTCGACAAGTTGTTTGCTGATGTCGCGATCATCGTCATCACTTTTTTGGGCAAAATACAGCAATGTTTCAAAAAGTGTAAGCTGCGTCCTTGCATTAATCCTTAATAGCACACCCGGATATGAGTTTGGCATTCTACATAGGATTTCCTGAAAACATTTTCTTGTACGAGGGGGCTATAAATAATATAAGGATTTGAAAGAAAAGTGGAACAGAAGTTCTTTCAGGCCTTCACAGTAGAAGTTTTTGAGGAAAAATAAACTTTTTCATTAAAAATATTTTTTTAATCTTTTTCAATATTAATGAATGCATTCATTAATATTGTATTTCATAAAGCCTAAGGAAAATGGTACTTTTGAAAAAGGGCTTATAGGTCAGATTTAGACAAGGTGTAGTTTGCATAATGGAAATTCACTGTCGTGTAGACCATGTTGATAAGGTCACAAACATTGTCTTTAAAATTTAAACAAAAAAGTGTAAACAACTAATTCTATCTATTTTCTTATTTTTCATGACAAGTGACTGTCGTGTGTCATGAATAATGACCCTGAGGTCTACGAGCATTTCTTGGGTTTTTTTCATATGTTATCTGAACCATAGAGGCTCTTACTTTTTAGGGTTCCGTACCCAACAAGTAAAAACGGGACCCTATTACTGAGACTCTGTCCGTCTGTCAATCTGTCTATCACCAGGCTGTATCTCATGAACCGTGATAATTATACAACTGAAATTTTCACAGTTAATGTATTTCTGTTGCCGCTATAAGTAACAAAAAATACTAAAAACAGAATTAATAAATATTTAAGTGGGGCGTTTTTTTATAGATAAGTACGGTACGGAACCCTTCGTGCGCGAGTCCGACTCGTACTTGGCCGGTTTTTTAACCTTTTTGTCTAGGTAAAGGAGCAATAGGCTGTAAAGCGAAAAAGCCTGCCGTCGTTACTCAAGGTTGCAATTGTCACAAAGTCTGTGTCCGCGCACCGATCTCGATGTAACTGTGCAGTTCAACGACCTCTCCTTGCAAGTGCGTCAGCTAGCTCTTTATAAAGAGCAAAGCGAGAAAATAAACTCGCGATAACCGCATCTGTACTATATTTCTCACAATGTAAGTACTACGGTGAACGAACCATGTCAAATAGGTCGTAAACCGGTCATATAAGTATTATGTGCAAGGGTACCGCGACACCTGGGGTAATTGAAGGTTGGCCATGACTAATTCTGCCGAATGTACTAGGAAACTAGCTCCATACATAGGTTCGCGCATGTAAACTCGAACGGTACAGCGGTACTGCGCACGCAGGACATCGGAGGAGAGATTTAAACTGCGTATAAGGTAGTGGCGATAAAACGATTAATTTATAAGCATTTATATGCTAGCGCAGCGTACAAGGCAAGTTCTATACAAGGTTGGAGCAGGTTACAAATGTCAAACGAGCGATAGAAGCGCAATGTCAGTAAAATGTCACAGTTTACGATTGAATGCTCTTGCGCCGAGTTCACGGACGCTGCCGGAGGCGGACACGACCAAACGAGTGGGCCGCGCTTCAAGAGCTAGTTTTAAAATGATATTACCCGACCACGTTCGTCCTAATATGCCACATATTAACATAGACGCCGGAGAAAATTGCACACCGTTTTACGGTAAATGTTGCCAACTAAATATAACTTTTACAAGGCTCGCTCTCAAACAACATAAAGTTGACGATCGCTTAATAACTTTCGAAGTGTTGCTTGTACACAAAATGTTTGCTGAGGTAATCCGATACGCAACCTTTGCAAAAGACTGGAGTTAATTATAGGTACTACGAATACTAATACGAGCCAGCTGTCTCAAGTTCATGATGCTTAAACTAGAAAATTAACGTAGTACTGTTGTCTACAAAATTAATTTTATTTAATGTCAAAACGTTTAATATTTTTTTTATAGCAACTCCCTACAAGGTTCATTATAATACAAGTTTAAGCTAATTAAATCTGGAACAATTGCATGGACTTGATATAATTCATTGGCCAAGGTTGCACAGTTACCGATTTATGTGAAACAGTATTGGAAAGGAGAACAAGTTATTTAAATGTTCTCGTTTGTTATTTATTATGTGATGCTATAAATACTATTAAAAGTTCAGGAATGGTCTGGAGGTGGCTATAGACGGCATGTCGGCTTTAGGAACGTCATAATGACGATAGTGAGTATAGGGTTACTACCTACTCCTTAGTAACTTAGCCTCTATTTTCTAGATGATAATGTTGAGTTTACCATGTTTGATGAATTTTAAAGAATTTAGGTATAAGCTGATATATAAATATATACTTATTTCACTTGTGCTCATACTGTATTTGTATCTATTATTATTAGCATTGGTACTATGAGTGCGTAGTTAATAGTACTGTAGTAGAATGTTTCAACACAATACAGCGTCTATCGACCAATTGCTTGTACGATTTCAAATGATGGGCTCGGCATTCCGTCCCATCATACATTGATAACACACAATCCAGAAGCGACCAGAACGCGTGATGTGCCAATAAAACATACTAAAAATACCCGCTGTCCAATTACGTAACGTTAACGTTCACGTTTAAGTTAAAACGCCATCATCAAGTATAGTTAGCGATCATGTTCGTTTCATAGACAATGCGGAAACCAATTGAGGTAATGACACCACAATTGGTGAAATGAGCTCTCAATAAAAAAATCAGCGGGGAAGGTACTTAAGCTTAATTAGATAAATTAGTTTTATAACGACGTTCATTTTAGTATTTATCGTAGACATCACTGTCCCCTGTTCTTTTTCGAAGCTTGTAATATTGAGGTTGAAAGTCCAAACAATGCTTGTTTTACTATTAGGTACTACGAGTATAAGCTACTGCGTGCGTAACAATATATCCAAAAGATAATGAAAATACAGATAACCTGTGACGCCTCAAACAAGGTGATTATGATTTTTAACCTTTATCTTTTTATTTATAAATCTGAAGAGATATATAATACTCCTGTTTCTTTTTTTTCGTCTTTAGTCCTTGGGCTTACTGCAAAAATATTACTTTGAAAGACCGGTTCCAAAATAATACCTACATCTTTGAGATGCAAAAGTTTTGCTCTGCAGTTATTGTACAAATATTTCTTTCGAAATGATTTATTTTTTCAATTGGTACTTTAGCAGGATTATAATATTCCAAGTACAACAACCCTACCAATCAACCGGTTCGAAAGACCAATTAGCACTTTTCACAAAAGCAAAATTAGGTCAAAAAAAGAACGAATACCAAGAACAACGTCATCCAATGAAATATTCCTTAAAAGTAAAAAGAAAATAAATATACTGGCGAAATCAAGGCAGATAATAAAATTTAAAAAATCAATCACTTGAATTTCGAATACCTACTTAGGTACTGTCAACCGGTCTTTTATTATGTAATACGGGTGGTTTGTTACGTCATGCGATGCGACCTTGAACGCAGTGCTATTACGGTCATACAAACTGCAAGGGTTTCAAATTAGTTTCAAGTTTTAAAACGGCGAGTATGAATACAAAATGAATCCACTGAGATAAGGTCTGAGTCCAGTAACGTGATGATGCTCAAACGCATTGCAATACAATCCGGGTAATTCACCAGGGCAGGGTACATTGTTCGCAGAACGTAAAGTCTATGGGGCCGATAGGTTCTGTAATGACGAATGTGTACTGCAAGACATAGCGCTGGAATGGATTCCACAAGGTATACCGATGACCTAGTGAAGATCGTAGGAATCCGCTGCACGCGGGACCCACGAGTCTGGTCATCGGTCGATGTGGCGACACTCACGGGAGACATCATCATCATCATGTCAGCCGAAAGACGTCTGCTGCTGGACATAGGCCTCCCCCAAAGGGAGGGGGGCTTGCTATAATCGCCACGCTTGGCAGGCGGGACGGGAGTAGTGGACGACTTTTCGTCTGAAATGATGACCGTTATGGCTCAATCTCAAAGCTGCTACATTACATTTAATTTATTATTTCAGTTCCAGGCAGTAGATACAGAAATTTTACGCTACTATGAAAGATGAACGAGATTATTTCGTGAGTAGTCGATATCCTGGCTATTTATACACTTCAGCCGCAAAGAACTAATATGTTGACATACTGCCAAACTGTTTTACGCATTAGCTACTATTGGTTAGAAGAACCACTTAAATGAATGATCATTTTAGATCCATTTGTTTAGACTTTGTAATTTTTAAAGTATTTGACCGATTATTTGGTCGTAACTTTTCCATTTTATTTCTGATTGAATTAACAATCAATGCCCTTTTACCTGGCAGTCAAACATTATATATTTAATTAATGCAGCTCAACAAACCATTCGCATCATTCGACTTGTGAAGCGTCGATAATTTATTTTCTGAAACCGGTTGTTACGATTTAAATTTGGGTTACCTTATTCTGTGAAGGAAAATTCTAAACTATTCAGATAGTTGAGTGTTACAAAAAAAAAAAAACGTGTGGTACGAAGTTCACCGGAACATCTAGTAAATATTAAAACGTTATGAAACTATCCTCAAAGTCCGCAATTCCAATTAGATTTTGAAATAAGTTTACATCATTTGAGGAAAACCAAAACAAAATTAGATGGAGCTACTAGTCTGCACATTATGTATTTAATATAAATTTTGATTAGGTTACAATGTTGTACTCCGTATACGTACTATGTTCATTATTACATATTTTAATGGTTTTCCTTCGCTGAAGGCAAACGTCAGGAGATAGAAACTTTTGTGGTTTTCCTGCTGCTGTGTGCTAGATTATTAATATGTTTGAAGTAACAATTAACATTGTTGTAACACGGTTAATATCTATTCCCAGTTGTACGAGTACCATCCACGTATTAAGGTGCTTGTCACGGTTGCAAGCAAAAGGCTAAGCTTAGTTGGTTTGGTTAGACTCGCACAGATAGAGTTATTTTTCGTACTAAACTTCTTTTCGAGTCGATGGTTAACTTTTTAAATTTTTTGGGCCCAGTAGATGACTACGTTAACGTAATTAATTGCAGCATCGTTGGCATTCATTAAATCCTCCAAAGTACAGGTGAATGGGCACTTGAGACACTCCAACATGTGGCTCATGCTCCGAACAGGGGCATCGCACTCACATTGGGTATCCGACGGATCCATAAAACACCATTTCGCCAAGTTTCCAAGTGCATTCCCGCGGCTTTCACCAGGTCATCGGTCCACTTCGTGGGAGGCCTTCCAACCTTGTGTCTCCCGGTACGCGGTCTCCCCTCTAGAACCTTTCGGTTCCATCGACTATCTGTTCTGCGACTTATGTGCCCTGCCCACTGTCATGTAAGCTCGGCTTTTCTACAGGTTATGTCGGTAACCTTGGTTGTTGGACCTTCCTCAGATATGCTTTTGTTCTTCAACAGGATTGTTATAACAATCATGAAATAAGATATAATAATAATATTTGGTATATCTTCGCCCAGATTAAAAAAAAAATTCTAAAACTTTGTTTGACCGTTCTTTGATATTACGGAAGTTTAAAATAACCGAGACCTCAATGAGTTATTTTAAAAAAACAGCAAGATGTGATCAAAGAATTAATAGATTATAAATCGTCTCACAGAAAACGTAATTGTAATTCAGTGGATAAATTTGAAACGTGTGACCTTGTCCTTGAAAACTCACTTGGTGTTCATTAAATTAGGTAGATGTGTTACTGATAATTATGTCGGGTACGCACATTTTAAGATTTTTTTATTAAATTGTTTAGAATAGGAAGTTAAGATGAAGGCCCATAATTCCAAAGCGTAAACTCAAACTCAACTCGAACTCCAAATCCACGAAAATGTCAAAGAAAGCTTGTCTAATTGACGTTTTCGTACTCGAAAGATGAGCAAACAAATGCAAAACTTCAATTTATGACAAGCTCCGCTGGAGTTGGAGTTCGAGTTGAGTTGGAGTTTACGTTTTGGAATATGGGCCTAAGAATCAGGAATACAAAAGCAACAACAACGCAGCAACGCAATCTTAGGGTGTTATCACGCCAAATCAATTGGTCATTGATCGATGATATAAATCGACGTTGTTTGATTAGTGTGGCTTTTGTTGTAGTAAGAACTATCGATTAAAGTCAACTGATCCTTACTACTTATCATCGATCAATCAATTTGTTGGGTTAATCCCCAACCTAAATAATATTCCTCAAAAAAAATGTTGCAATGAGTAGAGTCGATACTTTTAATGAGTAATCAAAAGAATGAAATGTTACCTCATTTATGGTAGATTATGACCGCAGATTTACTATGGGGAAGACCTCTGTTCAATAAATGTTTACCAACTATGGTTGCTGAATCATAAACCAATAACCTTATCACCGACAACTTACCTACCTACTATTGCAAAATTTATAAAACATAATTGGGAAAATACAATTGTTCATAATATTGACACAAGTCATGGTACTATCACGTAACTTTGTTTTCAATAACAAGAAAATATAAACTTATACGTAACTAATCTTTGTCATTTATATAGATTAACTATGTTATATATACTTGACGTACTTAGGTTGTGTGTACCTACGTATAGGTAGTTTCCGCATAAAGTGCGTTGTTTAGATAAACGGTGCCCATGTACTTACGTAGATGAGTATGGCACTCGACAAACGTGATATTATTTCCATTCATGTGTTAAAGGAGGCCATCGATTCTAACTTGATCATTTATTCAAACGAAGCATTGCACCGATGGCAACTCTTGCGTAACGCCTACGCAGAGTCTACGCAGCGCCGGCGTAGCATCATCGCAGGGTCCACGTAACGCCGGCGTAGCATCACCGCATGGTCTATGCAATACTGTCGTAGCGCTCGCGCAGGATCTACGCGATATTGTCGTAGCACTATCGAGAGCTCTACGCAACACAGGTGCAGCACTTCCGCAGTGTCTTTGAAATATTGTCATGGAGCTTGCTCGAGATCTTCGCGACGCTGTCGTATCGCCATCGCAGGGCCTACACAACGCTATCAAAAAATATTCACGACGAGCAGCGCTACTTTGATGCACAGGCACGCAGTATTTTATCAGAGTGTGCGTATGATTTACTATACCACTTATAAGCACTATTTACAGTACCGTTATAATACTATTTCTTGATCTAGTGTCTCATATGTAATCTGTCTAAATAAATAGAACCTACGCAGTTAAAATTATCACTTACGATTTTCTTGCGCATATATGTTTTAGATACAACATTGTTGCAAGCAATAAAAGTGTTGGAATATTTGTGGCTGCATTGATTGCCAAAAGATATTTTTGAATGTGCTTAAGCACGTACTTGTGGTCATTGGAAGACTCATTCAAAGATTGTTGTTTAAGATCTTTCAAAGTGTCGAAAATCGTAAAATCTACTCATGTAGAAGATCTTCCAGCATGGGATGGCTTGAAAATGATGGAGAAGAAAAAAGCCGACAAACTACCTCAGATCTAATTTTCGGGTTATAGAGAAGCTCCAAATAAATTCCAATGCTATTAAAAATGGCATTCCAAACACCTTTTCATTTCCAACGCGTATTGTTGACGAGACCACTTTACAACTAAATACGCAGCACACATTCCAATAAATTAATCGGTTCACGAGCGTCAAGAAGCGAATTTTATTATGTTTTACTACGTAGCACGGTCATACTACGATACTCTCAATTATGTTGTTGAAGCGGATGTGGTAATGTGGCGCTTGCGCTGGCCCGAAGTGTAATGGTTTCACGAATACGATACTAACTAACCATTCATAGATCGTACGAGTAAACAGAAGGTCCGCTTGATACTAGATTGTAAATTACACTACGTGGAATAGAATTTGATACAGTGATATGACATAGAGATACGTTGTATTGTGGGCATGCCATTCTCGACCTTGAGTTTTTTATTCCTGGTATTTGTGAGAGTGTGATATATATTATGTGTAGGTACGAGCTTAAAATTCGCTCAGTGGCGCTTACATATAACAACAACAAAAAAATCTATTTCAGCACAACTGATTTTTTTTTCTAGAATTTTGAAAAGTAAAAATAAAACATCTGGTCGAAAAAAGAAACGCTTTAATCGGATCAAAATAAATACAACGTGGCCGATGGCTATGTGATAAAACCGTAGGGCTCGTATAATTTGTACACAATGAAGTACTTTGTCGCCTATAGTCGTCGGTAGTCGCCGGTAGTACAGCATTACGACGCGGCGCCTCACAAGGCCGGCCGCCTTTCGACTCGCGCCTGAATTAACATAATATAACAAATTATAAATAGTTATATTCAATGGCTATGAGGTCGGAATTCCAAGTGACGTTTTCCTTCATAAAATCTAGCTATAACTAGGTCTAGTTAGTTTTAACTGCGCACTGAAATATCTAACGCGCAGTTACAGCTATCTTACGTATTTGCACAGCATGAATTAGATTGTTGTAGCTTAGATTTATAATAAAATGCACGTGTAGTTAATACTTAATATGCATTAATTAATTACCATGATCCCATGGTTGAAGGTCACGAACGACGCTACACCTAAAGGAAAATAAACCTGCCACACACTTTCATCACACGTTCATCTTGTGTTGAATACTAATTTATTAAAATTGTAAGTTTCAATAAATTAGTATTCAACACAAGATGAACAGACGCTCGGAAAATTTTCTGATCGCGATACCCGTTAGGCAATAATCGTTCAGAGTTTCCTAAAATAATTAAAATTTAAAATTTATTACCGTTTTATTTAAATCTCTCGAAGGTCGGGCTCCACTCAAAGTTGGTTGACCTTGGTTAGGTTTGAGTAGCTCGCGCGACAGATGGTCTCATCACACTTTAATTGGGAGTTATAATTAGCACTAAGATATACTGAGTGACTGGGTAAACGAATGTCATATTTATCCTAGTGAGTCACGTTTCAATATAGACGTGAACCGAGTATTTTCAGACCAAAACAATGCTCGTTTAACTTTGCGTGACTTCAAAAGTGATAGTAAAGAGTTTATTTACAAGGCTGTGACGTCATTTTGGATAACAAGACGTCAAAGGTGAGATGGTCATTTCTATTTTTGAAAATGTATGCATAAATCGTACCTAATGGTTTTCAGGAATCGTGCGCATTGAAAACTAGTCATCGTACTGAAAATATTTGAACGAAATTTATTTTTCTTATTTTTCCGTCTTATTGAATTGGTAATCGGTGGTACCTTTACTTAGACGTTAAACCAACTCATCATCTGCCTGGCCTTTTCCCAACCTTATTGGGGTCGGTTTCCAGTCAAACCGGATTCAGTTGTATACTATTATTTTACGTGGAGCGGCTGCTAACCACACCTCCACAACCCAATAACTGGCTAAACATTAAACCAACTGATTCATTAAAAAAAAATATACAAAAAGTACTTATTTTCTATAATGATGCGACTTTTATAATAAACAATTTCTTTACCAATACAAACAAAAAATACAAACAAACAAAACAAATTGGAAATTTGACAAAAACCTGGATAATACCTATAATTACCTATTTATTACCTATAATTATTTTCATGTCCAGGTAAATACTGTCCATCCCAGGTTGTCTGGAAGAGATTGCGGAATGCGATAAGGCCGCCCATTGTATGTGTTTGTGTTTTTGTTTTAAGTTTCCTTTTGTTATTTACCTTTGGTGTACAATAAAGTATTTAATAAATAAATTTCCCCTTTATATAGGTATCTTTTATTAAGAGGGCGCCGAGCGCGCAGTGGCGCCCTCATCGTTTGTTTGGTTATTTCTTTTATTTTAGAATGAAAATGCAGAAAATAAGCACGTTAAGTTGTGCCCCACAAGATTATACGTTAATATTATTATAAACGGAAGTTTTGAATTGTTTAGTTTTATTAAAATCACTATAACGGATAATAGTGGCCACTATTTTCCGTTTTTTCATTTAATTTTCATTACAAAATAAAAGAAATAACCAAATAAACGATGAGGGCGCCACTGCGCGCTCTGCGCCCTCTTAATACTGAAGTGAAAATAAACTAACCAACTTGTTCCAGGTAGCCGCGGGCCGTGCCGGCGCGGCGCTGCCGGTGCGGCTGCTGAGGCCCTCAAGCGGTGCAAATACTGTAACCTTTTTGGTAATTACAGTTTTGAGTCGTTTGGGGTCGAAACGCTTGGGTCATGGGTTCCAAGTGCACGTCTCCTGTTCAAGGACAAATCTCGCCGACTGATCGACACTTTGCGCGACCAGAGGGCTGGCTCGTTCTTTGCTCAAAGAACTAGCATTGCCTTTCAACGTGGCAATGCTGCCAGCCTTCTGGGCACGTTTCCGGATGCGAGGCGGAGGAATACTTCGACGCCTGAGTGTATTTTGTTTTTGTATATGTTACGGCTAATAGCCGAAGTGCGGCTACACCTAGTTTTAGCCGGCTACAACTAGGTGTAACCCGGCTACAACTAGTTGTAACCTAACCTCAAAACATTTTAAAGTTGCCTAAAAGGCGAAGTCGAAGAGTTTAAAAAAAAATAACCACGAAGGGGATGGCGGGGCCAGTTCGCTCGCTTCGCTCGCTTCTAACCTAACCTGTCCAAGTCGGGGTGTCGGGGTGTTGTAGCCGGCTAAAACTAGGTGTAGCCGCACTTCGGCTATTAGCCGTAACATATATACATGTTGTGTGTATAGTTAGGTTTAGTAGATATAAAAAGTTAAGTAAGTGTTATTTGGTTTATTTTCATTTCAATATAAATAAATAAACCTACTCATAATAATTACAGAATATTTGAATTCTAATCTATAATAAATTCAAACATTTTACCATGAACTTAACTCTTAACGTACAACACAATGGTTATCTATAATTTACAACTGTTTTATGACGATATTAAGACTGCATTGCGAATATTATTACTATTCGCTCTCCAGAGATAAAATAATCATTATAGCCACTTCATATAATAGTTAGGTATATTATCTCTGGAGAATGAAGGAATTTTTTTTCCCTTCTTATCTCAATGAGTGTGCTGTAAAAATGTGTCGTGATAAAGTGATAATGACAATATGTTACATGATTATGATGCAACTGTGATAGTTTTTCACTGAGATGCTGGTCTTAAGCGTTACTCGTGTCTTTAAATTAATTTAAAAGACATAGTAGGTAAGTAAAAGAATATCACCAATAAAAATCGATGATGTTATCGAAAAATGCAATCATCATTAACCATATACCAATTAATATTTTTAAAGCAGTTAAAAAAATGCTCTTTTCGAACCAAACTAGAGAAGACATGTCTGTATTTATTTGTAAGTCAATAAAGTGCTACTATTTCTAATAAAACCTATTATGAAAATTGTGACTATAAGGAACTGTCGGGAAAATTAATTCTTTACAATATAGACGCTACTAATAAACCTATGAAACAGGTCTTGGTAATATTTGATTTAATATTCATCATGACGTATAAAATTGTAACTCTTTGCAAGTCTATTAGTTTTACGGATCCCGGAGACAGGTACGAAGCGACAATGTGACAACGATGCGTCCACCATTTTGAAAGACAGTCTTCAAAGACGAAAAAAGTCTATGAAAAATGGAGGTTGTATCGCTGTCGGATTGTCGCATCGCGTTTGTCTGCGGTACCTATCCTTAATAAAGCTGTTACTTAGTATTGCCTTAATACGAGACTAACATGCCAACTAACACTTATTTATTATTCAATGAATGTTAAAGAGGTAATTATGTATCGCTCACAGTTCTTATAAACTTATGGTACAATAAATATAACGATAGAAGGGAATT
The DNA here is from genome assembly GCA_947386135.1 of Melanchra persicariae. Taxonomy (NCBI): domain Eukaryota; kingdom Metazoa; phylum Arthropoda; class Insecta; order Lepidoptera; family Noctuidae; genus Melanchra; species Melanchra persicariae. The sequence goes on along the minus strand of OX376648.1, from coordinate 11,612,655 downwards.
AAAATATCACCTTGAAGTGATTCCGCATTTGAAAAAAGCCTTTGGTTTACGTGTGGGATAAAAAACAAAAAATACAAAAATAAACATAGGCTAGGCAGTTTACAATGAACGCAGTACCGTTAGTAACTTGGTCTAACCATTGAAAAAAATACAGGTGCGATGTTATGTACGCCTTAAGAGTAAATAAGTACACCAAACTTTCATAAATCACAACATTAAATCGAACGATAAAAAAAATACTATTAATCTAATGTCAATCTGTTAGTGCTGCGAGATTGTCACGATTTTAATGTTTATTATTACTATTACGTAAGATATATTATATTACATAATTTGGAATTTTCACATGTCAGTGCTTGAGAGGTTAAAGGTGATACTGATAAACATAAAACTATTCCCATAAAACGTACAAAAGATAAAAAGAAACTTCTAGAAGGAAACGACAACGTTATTGATCGAATGAAGGTCATCTGAGAAATATAGAACTATAGGTATCAACAGATAAAATTGTATAGAATTAGAGAAGCTAGATAACTTGATAAGCTGCCTAGATAAGATTATTTAAAGGATTTGTAAATCTTTGCGTAGTATTTTCAAACCAAAGTCAAAGATAAAATGACGTCAAATAATGACGACACTTTATGTATTGTATAGCAATAAATAAGAACAATATGGCCGTCCCCGGTACTTGCAAATATTTTTGACAAAAAGGCATGCTCATAGGACCAGGTTACCGACATAGCCCGAAGGATCGCCAAATTGAAGTGGCAGTGGGCAGGGCACATTGCTCGCAGAACAGATGGTCGATGGGGCCGAAAAGTTTTGGAGTGGCGACCGCGTACCGGAAGACGCAGCGTTGGAAGGCCTCCCACAAGGTGGACCAATGACCTGGTGAGGGTCGCGGGTAACCGATGGATGCGAGACGCACAGGACCGGTGGTTGTGGCGACGCTTGGGGGAGGCCTATGTCCAGCAGTGGACGTCTTTCGGCTGATATGATGATGATGATGATGATAGGACCACTGATTATATCCTTACCTACTCGTGGTGATAATTTTACTGGAAGACTATTCAAGTTATATTTGGCAGTAATAATAATTTAATATGCGTTAGTTGGTTCACCCCAACCAAACTAAACAAACGTAAAATTGAAGAAAATATCCAAAGATCTAATAATACCTTCTAAACGTCTGTCGTTCTCAACTTCTTACCTAATACGAAACTGACAAAATTTTCCACGAAACCTTCAAGCTTAAAGATCGTCTATGTTATTACTATTCATTAGATATTCACGTAATCGCATGCTAACGGTGTTAATTTTTTTATTCCTCATTATGATCACGGACTACAACATAAAAAAAAAATCTATAAAAGAAGAAGTAATTGTTCAACAATATTCAAAATAAACTGCGTGTTAAGTACTTTAAACTATTCCAAAAATAACTTTTCAGAAAAACTTTTTCCAAGGACAACTAATTATAAAGTGGAAGTTCCAGCTTTAATTTCAAGACCGTTTTCCTTCTTCGAAAGATTTGATACGCAGTTTCCTAAAAGAGTGTAGAGTAAAAAAAATGGCGCTAACAATTCGCAAGACGCAATAGAACTGGATTGGGTGGCGGCAAGGCGCGGCGACGCGGCGTGTGGCGACTAGCGGCGGCGCGTGACGCGGCCTGTGACGCGCCGTGACGCCTGCAACGCGTTATGTCAGTCGAGTAAACAATTTACTGTTTGTAAACACCCGCCGCAACCCGCCACCGAACGTAAACATGACCACGTTGCTTAGAAATGTCAATGGCGAACGATTCTCGGAAATTCTGTTCGTTTTGCGATTAACAATCACCATTGCATTCGCCGACGGAATCGTCACGTTTACTGGGGAATCCTATTAAAATAAACCATGTATTTAAATCAGGACAATACTATTTTTCATCTACCAGTTTACTGACACCAATAGATATTGCTTCCTTCTACGTAAAATGTTTTACTACGCGAGTTATTCCGTTTCAAACAAGATTTAAAAAATTGCGCAATTACGATAGATTACTACGAATTTAACTTTTAGCACAAGTGTGTTTTTCTTGTACTGATAAGGAGGTATTTACGTCCTCATTCGCCGTAAGAACTTATTCTGTGTGGAACGTGCCATTATAATATTATTATACAAAGATCTTTTTCTTAAGACGATTATTAATCGTCTTTAACTTGGTCATTGACCTTCATACTTGACAGTTGCAAACATTTAACAAAAGCATTTTAGTAGAATGGAATATTTAAAATAGGTATGCTTGATGATTCAGAAAATCAGAAATACTTTAAATCTACATCCAGGGGTATTACAACACCGCAAGGTATATTATTAATTTAATTATGTTAAGCCTGTCTATCCCAGTGCAGGGCAAAGGCCTATTTGTTATTTCCACTTCTCTCGGCCTTGGGTAAGTGTGGACCAATTCTGTCGATGGGCGTCAAACTCTTCCCGCCATTTGTATAGATCTGGAGGTCTACTCTCTAAGCCCGAAGTTCGTAGTTTCGGCCTTAGTGGCGGGCGTTTTCTACTCCATATCACCTACGGACTTACGATTAGTCGCGAACCCGAACTACACATAGCAATTTATTTTGATAAACACATAACAAGTCTCCTTGGATTACTTTTCGTAAATTCCTCAGTGAATTCGTTAGACTGCCAAAGAAATCTTAGTGGAGGGCCTGAGCCCCTTAGCCCACCCCTGGATTCGCCAATGCTATCAGCTGCCGTTGCCTGGGTAGCCAGCAGTTACCTACTTGAAGTTGTTTTTTTTTCGTTGGACCAGTCATTTTGTCAAAATTAAATTATGAAATCAGTTATATCTTTAAAACTCGGTCAAATTATTATCGGCGTACTTAAAGGTTAAATCCACCGATTCAATAAGAAGACAGTTTTAAAACGAACGGAAAGCTTCGGGGGCAGAGTCCGATCGACTGGTTTAATTTTAGCATCCACAGAAATACAGTTATCTCGTGAAATCCTCAAGATAGTTTCGCACCAATAATATTTCTATTTTTAAACCTGTCATAATGTCCACCCACTACATTCCAGGGCTTTCACTTTAACACTCAAATAGCGATAAAGATGAGATTCAGATAACGTAATGTTTTTATATTATACCCAAAAGCTTCTGGCAGCGCCTTCACCCGTGTGAAAGTCGGACATTATTGGGGGAAATATCCTAAAGGAACGTATTGCCAGAATAAAAAATTCTAGTTAACCATTATTGATAAATTTCGTTGTAGAGGTAGAAACATCAAAATTTAACAATAATGGTTCAGCGCTAACAAAAGTAGACTGTCGGTGGCTTTCGTATTTAATTTCTGTATTATTATTAGTGTGATCTGGACCATCATCGTCTGCAAGGAGCGATGGAGATGAAGCTATAAATAAATGGCTATAAACGTGCAAATCTTGTAGGGGTATTCAAATATACGAACATACTATGCAGATTCTTGTCTCGGTAGCTATACATATAATGACGTTAATTCTGAATGACTACAACATACATTATGTAGGTGCTGTAGTACTCTGCAGCGGAATTTGTTCGAGAGAGTCACCGCGGCCTTGGAACGCAAAGGGCAATAGGAGGATCACGGATTGAATTTAGTCAGTAAGAGTCTGACACTCCCTTCCGCTCCGCTCAGAGCAGGAGTCATTTGTTGATTTACCATCCTTAAAAAAGTTGCTGTAGTAGGTACTCTATTCAATTGAAATCTGAAAACATACGTTAATGGCATATTATGAAGATAGACATTAATTTATGCTACTATTTAAAATAGAAGAAGAATTGATTTGTATTAAGCACTAAGAGACAAATTGCTGTAAACCGACAGGGTTTTTATTTAATGTTGAAGATATTCTTTAAAGGAATAAATACCACTATTTAAGATTATTTGTTACTTTTTTCGATTCACAGTGGGCCTCATCAGAAGGCTTAAAGTCACCCAAAGGGCAATGGAGAGGGCAATGCTCAGAGATTCCTTGTGTGATTAAATCAGGAACGACGATATCCGCAAGACAACCAAGGTTACCAACATAGCCCGAAGAATCGCCAAATTGAAGTGGCAGTGGGCAGGGCACATTGCTCGCAGAACAGATGGTCGATGGGGCCGAAAAGTTCTGGAGTGGTGACCGCGTACCGGAAGACGCAGCGTTGGAAGGCCTTCCACAAAGTGGACCGATGACCTGGCGAGGGTCGCGGGTAACCGATGGATGCACGCAGGACCGGTTTTTATGGCGACACTTGGGGGAGGCCTATGTCCAGCAGTGGACGTCTTTCGGCTGAGATGATGAATGATAATGATGATGTTCGATTCATCAGCACCCACTATACAGGGTGTTCTAGAAGTGCGTGGTCATATTTAAGGGTGATGTTGGGTAGCTAATATACATTAAGGAAAAAATAACAAAACAAAAAATGCATGATTATTTTCAAAAATTCGACCTGATAAAACGACTAACATTTCTGAAAATAAAAACATTTTTTAAGCAGGTTGTTACAGGTGCTATGTTCAATCACACATTTGATGTCACCAACTGCATCAGACTGCTTGAAAAGTCATTTGTCCGGAATTTGTCGTTTCTGTGGTCGATATTTTTCTTTTAATATGTGTTCCTAGTATAACAGTTACGCAACATCACTCTTAAATATGACCACGCAATTCTGGGCCACCCTTGAGATAGAAGTTACAAAGTTTTTTAAAGCTCTATTATAATTTTCCTTTCTATATTAAAAGAACATAGTTTTTTAAGATTTAAATTGACGTGCTCCATCGATCAACTTTCACTTGACGAGAATAAGAAGCCAAATTGCTACCGGAATGTAGCGGCCTACAAAACAGAGTATAATAAAACTAATGGAAGAAATTTAACTCGACATCATCCATCATTCAAATTGATATAGAACTTATAATTTTGTTAATTTGTATCTACTCGAATCTTCTGGTGTAAATTTAATGTAACACGCTGTATGTGATTATGAATGTTAATTGAGCGAAATCGGGATTATTTTTGAAGCAGTATTTTTTTCGGCTATATGTTTATATAGGTATACCTTTATGTACATAAATTGTTAAATAATATAAATAGATACGTTGTTACTTGTATGATTCATAAAGTTAACAAACCTATACCTAAATAAATTATGCTATGCTGATTTTCCATTTCTGAGTTTTACGGAATTTTATTGACTATTTGAAAATTTTTTTCTGAACTTAGATGGTGAGAGGCCAAAAATTATGTGAAAGTTACTTGCACAGAGCGGACTGGACTGAAAACTTTTCTAGTAAATTGTTTTTGAAAACATTAAGTGGGCTACTGATAAGTAAATTGCACGAGTAGAACAATCCGTACAATAGGTGCCGTCGTTATAATTACGGCACATCACAATTAAAGTCCTTCTAACCTATTTAGGAAATATCATGAAATTATGACGTTATTCACATTTACTTACATAGGTACCACCCGGTTCATATAGGGCACTCCAGGGGCACTTTAGCTTCATGAAACTCACACCATGACGAACCATTTTACGCCTGCCGTACTATACTACGCATTTTGATAATAAAATAGTAGGTATAAACATTAGTCACCAACCAATTCATACCCAAAAAAAATCTGAACTTTTAGGAAACTAACGTCAACAACAACATTTGATAAGTCGTAATCTTTCCAGAAATGTTTTTCATTTTTTTATTCCATTTATTTACGTAAGAAAAGTATTTTAATTGGTCCTTTTTGTGATGAAATATGTTGAAACACAAAAGATAGGTGTCAGTAAAGTGTTCTCCGAAGAGTTTATGCGGAGGTACGAGTATGTATGTACAGAACGCACCCACATCACTCCAGTTAATTAAGTCTCATATATAAACGGTGAGCTTGTGGCTAAAAAATAATAGCCGCACGGCTCGATCTTCAAGGTTAAGCAACGCTTGCCGAGGTTGATCTGTGGATGGGTGACCATCTTAATATATCGAGATTCCTCCGTGCCTCGGACAGCACGTTAAGCCGTTAGTTCCGGCTGTCATTTGTAGGTCTTTGGCAGTCGTTACGGATTGTCAGAAGCCAGTAAATCTGACACCAGTCTTGGAAAGAAGTACCGTGTTACGCAGTTACTGGGTTGGGTTGTGGAGGTCTGGTAGGCAGCTGCTCCACGCAAAATACTGGTATTCAGCTGAATCCGGTTTAACTGGGAGCCGACCCCAATATAGTTGGAAAAATCTAGGCATGCAGTATAGGCGGTGAACCCATTTTACCATCGCCCGGGTGAAAATTCAAATTTAGGGTTATATAGATATAGGGCTATTGCGAAATTTCTTAAGGGAACGCCCAATAACACGTTGTCCGACCTAGCGCTTATGAACAAACAAGACAGTATAGTAAGTAACTACGGTCACTGAGAAACGTATAACTGTATGAGTAAATTGTTATACCGGTCATTTTTACTCGACAGTTGACAGACCGAACAAAAGCGGCTTTTAATAAACTGGTCTTTTGGTCCGAGATTTATTAATTTATAAGTACTTAACTGACTTTAAACATCTCTTGTATTACGCTGACTGATGCTTAATCAGGAAGTTAATTTAAGTATAGTTCTAAAAATAACTTAATCATGTGTATAAAAGCCATCGGCGTATCAAAGAGCGATAAATCGTTTTATATGTATATTCGTCCTTCTAAGTCGCCGTAGGTCATCCTTCAGAGGTGGCATAATCAGCCATAGCTGGTCCAATAAAATATACATTTAACTCACAATAATGTTCTTTTTACTCAGAGATGTAATTAACATATTTAATATAATCGCTTCTTGCCACGACCGGTTATGATAATCGCATTTTACTATACAATCAAGTGCACAAGTACTAAAGATATCCAGTACTGATTAATTTAATGATGCTTCAAGTTTAAAGGAATTCAGTATTTGATATAAAGATATATATTAAGTTACACACTGAATCGTTTAATTTACATAGATGTTGAATTTGTAAAGTTAAGTTGACTTTAATTTTCTTAAAATAATTTGGTCCAGCTAAGGAGCCCGGTCTAATGCTGCCGTTCTGTAATCGATACTTAGAAGGGTATAATAATACTCGTAGGACTAAATCAGCTTCTGTGCTCAATTGTACGTAACCCGTAGAGGTCATCAAGTAGACGGACATGTTACAGCTCGGAAATCGACAATCTTCGACAATCTTCGTCAGTATTCGTAATTTTATGATTAACGCGATTATTACAGTCTCTGGTCTAATTGAGGTCGTGGCCCTACAATTATGTACATTAGATTAAAACTCTCTACGTATGGTAATAAGAGCAATAAGGTCTACTGTAACGATTGTGATATCAATGACAAATATGATTAACATGTTGAATGTGTATAAAGTTTAGTTGTGTATACTTATCTTCTATTTGATGTCTTATTAACTTATTACAGTAGATCATTTGCTGCGGATGCACTTAAATCCTTGTTAATACTTATATATTGTCAAGTAATTATGTCGCAATTACTATAAAACATTTTATTTTCTTCTTCCTTTCTAAAAGCCCTCGCTAAAGTATCTAATTAAGAAATTATCTCATATATATAGATACAGAACCATTGAATTCAACAAATGAATTTTTATCTCTTGTCACTTATCATTTGAAGACTGGAGCAGTGAACAGAATGGTCTTTTTAATCACAAACGATTTCTTATCTGAACCGGTAGTGCGCCCGCGCTGGGAAATTAATACGTATATGTATTTTACTCAAATAAGTGGCGCGAGAACTGCGATCGCATTGGCGAAGCGCCGACGTAGCAGTAGTTTATATAGTTTAGAACTGAAAACCGGTTCTACTAGATACGATGGCTCGTAGTGGAATTTTTTCGTTCAAACGCCAATTCATTGCTTAACCCTTTAAGTACCGTTGTACGTACCCACGGTTGACTACACCATGTTTGAGTAGGCACCTACCGCAAATCTTTGACTATAAACAGAATTTAAATGCAATGATGCCTTCATGATCATGATTTCGTGTGTTCAGTTTTATTTCATTTTTTAAATGTTACTTGCAATAATATTTTACCAACGATATTCCAGCAGTAAACTTCGAGTATGCACCCATCCCTCCGGTTTTACAACATCAACACGTGAACGGTTTCCCCCAATAAAAGAATGACAGTACTTGGTTGGTTGCGTTAAAAGGCAGTAAATGTTATGCGATACCCAATTCCTGAGCTGCTCCGTTAATAGCCGTCGCGGTTTACGACTCCGAGATTTTTCGGGTCCCCAGTATCATCGTTTGGAACTTAGCTGCCAAATCGCGTGTTCCCAGCAAATACGAATAGTGTGCGATCAAACTAAACCAGTAATCCGAAACATTTTATATTTCCGCAATAGGCATTCGGGGCGGCAACACAGTAAACGCTCGGCGATCGCGCCAGTCATTTCACTAAATCCAATACATTTTTTATTCATGAAACGATTGACGTTTGTATGTTAATTCACAGCGTAGGTCCCGGCCCGAAGGATGAAATATTGAATTATTGCCCAAAGTCGGGGATATATCGCGGGGGTCTGTTCGATATTAATCCGTTGGCTGCCCGGGGCTCTGGCAGGAATTCAAATAAATCGGCTCTGTGACAAACAAGACGAATAAATCAATCACAGCAAGGTGGCGTGCAGCCTCTATTGCAATCTCCCCTTAGCCCGCGTCCCCCTCCCCCGCCCGCTCGTAGGTATATCAAAAGTCGAACTAATTTGTATCGGCAAATTTATGGCCAAGGTTAAACTAAACTCGTTATGAGTTTCAGGTGGAGCGAATTTTATTTACAGGTTTTCTTTTTGATTTATATTTTTCTCTTATCGCTAAGCTTGAATAATTTTAAAACTGTCAAAGCGCGTAATTCCAAAGTTATATCGACGTACCTGTCGATAAGAAATACTTGTCAGTACTTACATAATTTGGAAAGTATAATCTTATCGCAATAAGCTGCATATTATACTGAAATAGTATACTTAATTACTTTAAATATCTCTATCTTACTTGAGGCTTTGCAGTGACTCACACAGCAGAAAAATGTCAAACTAATTATGCACATCATTAATTACAATTTCTGTTTTATTGTGATTTAATTCAGTTTCAGTGTAATTTATTCATCAAATAAAATACCGAAATTATTGCAAACATCACCAACCTTTACAAATAGTGTGATCGACCCAATAAGTAGGTAATTCAACTCAACCCATATCTGTAGCTACCTATTAAAACTAAACCAAATGACCAAATCTTCTTCAAGTTTTCAAGTCTATTTAGGCCTATGTATATCGTTTAAATAAGCGATACCAAGGCCAGTTGCTATCCACTGAGAGTGGTCACACCTCTTACTGTAACCACTATAATTTATTGAACCGGACGGCTGATTGCGTGGTGCGCGATACATCGCTCGTAAAATACAAATAAAACTACGGAACATAGCACCAAAAGCCGCAATGGTAAGGTTCGGAATAAAGTGTGAAGTGATAACACAAATCACAGTGGAGCTACTATCGGCCCACGTCACCCGTTGCTAAGACCCGTTGATAAGATACGAATAAGTATTTATTTCGACTTAGTTGAAAGGTTGGACTATAGAACTAAATTTAATGGTCTTTCTGGTTCGATTAATAAAATGATAATAAATTTAAAACAGACAAAGTAGCTAGTAAACTTAATGAATTGACTTTGAATAAACTCTATTTTAAATACCTACCCTTTTTTATTATTCACACAAGTATAATAAAGTTCCAGATGTAGTTTTAAGTTGCTAATAAAAATAGTGAATTAATTTCTTGATGTGCACAAGGTGTTTTGCCTTTGCAAATCGATTATCATAAATATCACCATAAATAGTACTTCCGGTGCGTTGCTACTGCCTCATATAGAACAAACCAAAAAAAAGAATAACCAATGAGCATGATACAGAATTCATACTAAGCGTCTCAGCTGAGAAATATAAAATTCCTAGGTAATTTTTTGCTCTACCATAAGAAAAACGCTTGGAATTTTAATAATGGGTAGTAAATCAATTAATTTGCACCGGTAATTAGTGACAGATTCTCAAGCAATTGACTATCGCTATAATTTATAGCTAGCTAGTAGTTAAGTAAACTACAAGTAGGTACTCTTAATCTGAGTACCTAGTCTTGAAACGTTTCACATGGATAAGGAAAATTCCTGGCTTTTCATGAAAATTGTGGTTTAGGTAGGTACCTGCAGGTAGGTACAGTCAGCGAAAAAATCGGTTTTATAAATCTATATTTTGAGCAAAATAGATAAAATCGTAACAGAAGTAACATTTAAAAAATTATAAAACGTTTCGCTAGGTACAATACGAGTATATGAAATGCCAAAAAGCAGATATCGAATCATTTTATGACAATTTAAATGATTATGAAAAAGTAGCATTGTTTATCGATTTCTGTCGCTGACTGTACTTCCTAGGTACTTTGAGACTATAAGGCATAGCACTATGTTGAGTAGAAGTTTTTTTGGACAACGTGGGTGGACAAATTTAGGGAAATGGCAGGGGAATTTATGAAATAGCGTGGGATGGGCACGCTATACACAGCCGTCGTGGGTGTGACTGAAAACGAGGATGATAATAAACAGTAAAGAAAAACAAAATCCTGATGCTAAATTAAGTACTCTGAATAACTAGAGTTCAGTAGGTAACATTCCACGGGCAGCTCAGCTCAGCTCTTCACGATATTTCATACAAACTCGCAAGTTCTAATTCTTGGAAATGAATGAATCGATTTTAATGAAACTTGTTACGCACACGCAAAATGATGAGGGACCCAGCTGGTCTAAAAAGTAAGTTGAGAAAAAAAAGGTTACAGAGACGGAGAGAGAACAATTTTAAGTATTCTTTCATCATCATGTCAGCCGAAAGACGTCCACTGCAGGACATAGGCCTCCCCCAAGTATCGCCACAATAACCGGTTCTGTGCGTCTCGTGCTCATGCATCGGCTACCCACGACCCTCACCAGGTCATCGGTCCACCTTGTGGGAGGCCTTCCGACGCTTCACCATCTGTTCTGCGAGCACTGCCACTTCAGTTTGGCGATCCTTTGGGCTATGTCGGTAACCTTGGTTCTTTTGCAGATATCATCATTCCTGATTCGATCACGCAAGGAAACTCCGAGCATTGCCCTCTCCAAAGCCCTTTGGGTGACTTTAAGCCTTTTGATGATGCCCATTGTGAGTGACCACGTTTCGGTTCCATAAGTCATCACTGGCAACACGCACTGGTCACAGACTTGCGTCTTGAGACACTGAATGTGGTATGTGATACCCATGACAGACTCAGCTGGTCTAAAAATTAAATTAATTAATCAGTGAAAAATCACGCTCTCTTTCTCTGTTTTTGAATAAGTAATCTACAAAATTTTAAGATCTAGATGTCTTGCTTATGCGTAAGTTTCATTGAAATTGGTTCTTTCATTTCCACGAATAAAGACCTCAGTGTTTGTATGAAATGCCGTGACGTTTCTTAACTGTATCAACTCAATAATAAATCCTTCAAAATACTGATTTCCCTAACTTGAAGGATAGGAATCTTATTCACCTTTTATTTATTAAACAACACTCGATGACAAACCTATCACCAAACATTTATCCTTGTCTTAATATTAAAATGTCTACATCTAAGATGATTTATATTTACATATAAAACACGAGTCTCTTTCATAGAATAATGTTTTATCTTGATTTCAAAGACACATAATATCATAATTGCCTTATTATATTACCGCATTATTATAATTTTTACAAAAAATGTATCTACCTACTTGAAACCTGTTTATTCTGGGTTGGTATAATATGGTATACAGTATGGAAGATACTTTTTTCTTCGTGAAAAAATTACGGGTATGTAACCATACACCCATGTGTTTATAGTAAGTACTTATTTCACGGAACTCACTATACATCTACATATTATCTACACTACTATCATTTCGTACACGTGTTGGTTTATTCATTGCATCAGCCATTCATAATGACTTTATATAACTATACGTAGTGCACTACTGTTTTTCTCATATAAATCGTGGTTATACATCCTGAATCTGACATGTCATGCCAGTATCTATGATAATCTCACGACTTTTCAAAGCAATATATAATTTTTTTTAAAGAAATATTAACAATACTGAAAATGTAAATTTCTAAATATATAATTATTTTAAACGCCCGAGCGGATTTTCTCATCTTTCATGAAGGGAATGCCGTAAAGAAATATATTTATGGATCTGTGTAAAATTATTCTCTGTTTTATTTTTGTCCGACATATGTAGGTCAAGCAGAGTACCGCCGTATATTTTAATTTAATACTGATAATAATATATAATAATATTATATTTAGCACAGTATTGTATTTAAGTATGTAAGTCGAGATACTTTGCAAAAATGTGTCAATGTCACAATATTGTATCTTATCAATAGTGTCAATGATAATGTGATTTGCAGCTGAGCTACTGGTGGTTTCTAAATATAAGGAAGATACTGATAATTTACAAGTAGGTACATAATCTAAGCTGACACGTGCGCTTTTTCATTCATAATCTACCTCATCAACGTCACACTTAAGCACATTTTCTGCAGTTTATACCTTACCGAAGAAAACGAAATAATTACTCAGTAACGTTTGGCTCTCGTAACATAAACTAATCATTTTTTTTTATTGCATCGAGACCCTGATAGAAGGGTCGAGATAAGAATAGAAAATGACTTAATCCAAAAACAAGGATCTATGTGGATTAAACTAGAAAAAAGACGACCCAGTTTAATTTAAATGTCTTTTATTTGGCATTTGTAGCCTTTAAAATGAAATAGGTAATTCATTCTTGTTCTTAGACTCAATTTAAAATACATGTTCTGTAAATATTAAAAGTAATATTGCATCGAAACCTGTATAGCTCTGTATATATGCAAGTTCAGCGTCATATCTGAATACGGAATGCATATATAAAGAATAAGGAAACACACCACTCGTAGTGATAGTAGACGCCAATAAGGGACAAAAACCCGTCATAATAAACTGGACCTGGGTAGCTTCGATGGAACATAATCTACAGAACAGGAGCAGGAAAAAAACTTACTCGATACTACGCTACTATTGGACACATTCGTTATGCATGTATGCGTGAATTCCCCATAATATTATAATGGGTATTACCTAAATTAATAACCGCATTGACACTATAGGACATTTCGCGTACTATTTTAGTAAACGTTAAGCCCGTCCTCATGGAATAAAAACCCAACTATCCCAACATTATACCGGGGGATCCCCGCAATGTGTACATGGACCGAGTCTTCTTTTTATGACAGGGATTGTTCTTAAACTACCTCACGGGCTCAGTGTGGGTTGGTGGATGACACAAACGTGTCTTCGATTTTTCTATGACATTCCAGCACCACATTGCGTTCACTAAATCATAGATTCAATCACAACCGGAGGAAATTTCCGATCCATTGCTTCATATGTTTAAAAATTGTTTCCCTCGACAACATGAAAAACGCAACGTACCTATATACATTATATTCCGTCACTCTAAGAAGCAAGGGAAACTATGCAGCAATAATTAGGATTGAACATTAAAACCTAGGACTGAATGTTAACTTTGCATTTGCCTAGCAGGTGGTCAGTCCACCTCATTTTAATACTAAGCGTCTGCAACTAAGTATTCGTAATGTACTCGTACTGTACTTCCAAATATGTACTGTAATCTAATTGTAATTCCAAAAGCGTATGATACGTGGATGCCTTTGCATTTGCTATAAAAAAACTTTTTCACAAAAAAAAGAAACCGACTTCCAAAAAACACTACAAAGTTCAAAATAACTTTAATTTCGGAAGTCGGTGTTTTTGGTTGCTTCTTCGTTATTTGACACCGACTTCCGAAATTAAAGTTATTTTGAACTTTGTAGTGTTTTTTGGAAGTCGGTTTCTTTTTTTTGTGAAAAAGTTTTTTATTTTTCACTTTTTAGTGGTACCCCATACCTAACAACACCACTGGAAAGTCACAGGAAAGCAAAAATACGCAATTTCGTATACATAGATGATTTTGCCATATATTTTTTCCAGCTATTTGGATTTAATAACCAAACTGCTGAACCGATATTGATAAAATTTCAATGGGACCATTTGGGAAGTATACCCTTTCCAACAAAAAAATAATTTTTCAAATTGGTTGGCAGGCGACGGAGTTATGCCCGAACAAACATAAAAAAAAAAAAAAAAAAAAAAAATACAAACATCCGAATTGAGAACCTCCTCCTTTTTTAGAAGTCGGTTAAAAATTACAAGATAATGATGTCGATTCACTTGGGCCGTTACCTAGTTAGTATTTTTATTTTAATAATGATACGCTCGCGTTGGAGCACTATCTCACATGATGAAAAGAGATGATGAGGTCGATGGTACACTTGCCTAAGAAGTAACCTATGCACTCTTGACTTAAAGGTTGTTGATATTAGGAAACACAGAAAGCAAAGTGAAAATAGTTCTAAAACGTTTTATGCGTACACATGCACGAAAATTAATGAATCCTGAGCATTTTCTTTGCTGGAATTAATAATAACTTTATTCATTAAACATTATACACAGTAACGGGCAACGGGTTTCTTTGCTCCCGAAAAAGGTTTATTGCCTGTGACTTGGACTCAGTTCCTCCAGTAATACGCATTCACTTCAGTATGGTTAGAAATTGACTACATAGATGGTTGCAATCATAGTTATTAAAAAAAAAACCTGTTATCTTTACGAAAATCTTAATTGCTGTAACATTATTATCACATAATTATTATATCATACCTGCTTCATAGGTACATAAAGATTTTAATATAGTGATTAGGTATATCATATGATGTAACGTGCACTTTGTCATGACTGATGTCCAAATGGAAATGCTTCTAAGTAAGTACAACACAGTTTTCTTTTAGGATTTGTTATGTGCACTAGAAATAGTGTTTGAAAAATGCTGATACGTTATCATTACTATCACATATATATGCAACGCTTTATTAAATCTTTAGTTGTCTCTGCTTATCTGTTGTAATATATTTTTTTTTATTTGTCAGAGGTCCTGGAGGCGGTTTAGAAACTCTAACACTAGGGTGTGTGGGGTCGTTAGACCTTACTGCTCACACGAAGAAGAGAATTATATTTCATTATTTTGTACGTGTCACTAAACTCCACTACCTAAGCGGCTGTACTTTTTTTGATGTGTTGGTATGGTGAAGTGGCGCTGCTATCAATCGGGTTCTAGGTTTTTTTTCTTACGAAAATTTTACTAACTCAGTTCGGCAGGATAACGTCTGGCGTAACGGCTTATTATATTTATTCAGAGCATTATAATTTCTCAGTACAATTAATATAAAAGCGGGTTTTCAATACATTATATTTTCTATGTAATCCCCTTCACGATGTTATGTTTGGTTATATCACTATGACGTACTTATACATATTGTATTGTAAACAAAATAAAATAAGTACAATGTTGACTTCCGTCAGCATAAGATTCAATACAAATTGACATGTTTTATGTAACGTGTGATGTGATGTTGTTTTCATGACATTTAATTAGTTGGTTACTTTTCCTAGAACATTATTTGTATTATATCTGTAACAATACGGTTTCTTGATCAATGATTATGATTAATTAATTAAAATTGCCAACTTTAATTAGCGGTTAGATAAATTTGAAATTAAGAAGTAAATATTAACTTGTGGTTACTTTAACATGGTAGGTTTAAATTAATTTCGCATGTATCTCAGACCGCAGAGTAATTTAATATATGAATGAGTGTCATATGGTTTTGTTATCGGTCTCATATATACCGCTGTGAAAATATATCATTCAGTGTTATCTACCCTGCAAGATGGCGACCGTGTAAATCAATGTAACCTCAATTACTTATTAAGAAAAGTCTCAGTTGGAATTTTCCAACGATTAGGTTACGTTAACATAATGGTTTCTGTTAGAGATCCACAGAAGGTTCGGTTTCAGTTTTGGTTTCGGCCAGTTTCGGCCCAAAAAACTAGTTTCGTCCACAGTTTCGGTTTCGGCGCCGCCGAAACTCAGTGTTGTCATTGTTGTGCGTCGTTCGGCTAGTTTTGGGTGTGTTCGTTGCCTGTGATCGCTATAGTTAGGAAATTAGTTTGTTTGTTGTTTAAAAAATCATAAGAATATTGTGAACACCATAATTAAATTATTAAGACCAAGAGGCTCAATATTGATTTTTGACAAAGTTTACTTACAAGTGTAAGTTTTTAACATTATTTTATTGGTGACGTCACAACTAGCATTATCTCTGTTTATCATAGATTTTAAAAAGCATTCACAACTCCGTCACTGTTTGAAAATTTTATACAACTTTTTTTGCTGCAGCTTGTCGAATCTTTTCTTTAGGTTCTGAGAAATTAACTTAAAAAACAGTCTAATACTTTCAGTTAAAAGTGACAACCAATAAACCAGCGCCACCCACTGAGAAACCGTCATATGTTTTCCATTCCATTTCTTTCAAATATGGGTTACCTAGCAAGGATATAAGAGATTTTGCGAAGTGCTAACGGTCGCGGGTAACGGTAGTATCCATTTGCTATTCAACTGGACCCACGACGACATCGATACGGCGAATACGAATTTTTGTTCTAAAAACAGCTTCTATTCACACATCCGGCAGTTTTTAGTAGGACTTATACTGGGTTTAATGCGGCCACTGTGGTGTTATATCATGATTTTTATTATGGTTACTTTTCAAAATAAATGATTAAATAATGATGGTATCAAATTTTAATATATTTACTAGGTATGGATAGCTATTTTTTAACGTAAGTACTTCAAAAAAGGTGGTTTTCAATTCGACCCGTACGTGTTTAATTATAACATATACAAAAACTGTGCAATTCTGACAAAAAAAAAAAAAAAAAAAAAAAAAAAAAAAAAAAAAAAAAACTGATAAATGGCACAGGTTTTGTATATGTTTGTCTATAACAGCTTGTAATCACGACTGTGCCAAATTTCATATGTGTATGTATGTCTGTATGTATATTTGCCCAGACATAACTCAAAAACTATATGTTGGATTACAAAAGTGCTTTTTTAGTTGGACTTGTTACAGTCTAACATAAGGAACAGTGCAAGTTTCATAAAAATGGGTTATTCGTTTTTGAGATAGAGAGTTAAGTATCAGTCACTAGGAAAACGTGTCGTTAACAGCGTAATTCTAAATCATGTCATGATGCATGTTGTTTCAATGTTTGCATGTAGTTAGGCTCTAGCTAAACAATCTCGATGAAAATTTAAAAAATTGGCTTATCAATTTATAAAGTAAGCGTGTAAACGTTAGACGGCAAAATTAAAATGGTTCGTCATACACTTCATGTACCTATCATAGTAGATAATGATGGAGGAATTAGTACTAATACTTTTAAATTATTAGTTATTATTAAAATTACAAATTTAATTTAAAAAAAAAGTAATTTTAAAAACTAAACCGTCTTCAAAACTGAAAATTATTAATTTAATAACTAAAAAAGCAGAAATAAAAGTTTCATCTTTAAAAAATTTAAAGTAAATATGCCAACAAATTTTTTTGAAGTCGGTGCCAGCAGTCGGTAGGCGTAGTATAGACCTCAAAAAATTACTTGACATAAATTTTCTCCTTTTTTAGTTATGAAATAAATTACAATTCTGCCGAAGTCGGTTTCATTTTATAAAATTACTTTTAATTAGTGCACAATTTTAGTGTCCTACAGGTCGATGGTGCGAAAAGTACAAAAAGTTATTATATTAGAAGTTACGGGTTCTATTTATAGAATATACTTAGTGATATTCTTTACATAAAATAAACCCCTTTAAACATTAACTTAAATTCGAGATTGATCTTTGGTCCGTCAAATCAATAGTTGACAGAAATACGTCATTCGAATTAACCTACATTAATTTAAATTTATAATACAACCGCACTGGCAAACAGCTGAATCATTGGTTATTTTGTAGTTCATAGTTTGCCCTATGTAGGTATTGAAGTAATTATATTCAAATACAATTATAAAAAAAAAATAGTTTTCAAAGTTTAACGTCATACCAGTTTCCTTATGAATCATTTCTATATTTTTGCCATGAATGAATGACGTATAATAATATTGAAACTTCTCCACAATATAATGAAATCATCATCAAACTTTAAAGTCACGTAGGACTTTTCATTAAACGAAATTTCAAATGCCAATCTTTACTCAGAAAATTAATATACATAAGGAACATACTATAAGTTTTTAACTACTAATATACAATTTAGGCCTACAAAAGCAAATAGAGAAAGGTTTAACTAAATTCTTCAAAAAAGATTCTTCTTTAAACCTGAATAGAACCCTTACTTAGGTGTCAAAAAATTTAATGTAGTCATCCCTATGTCAAGAATTTTACTCGTTCTGATCGTTACAAAATAAATAAAAGAGCAATTATTAATTAGAGCTGCGTTACACGAAGAGAAAGTAACTACTTCAGATTATCTTAAAGATCTGGTCGTTCTGTTTTCGGATAGTATCGTGACTGACATCCCTAATGAATTTACTCGTATACGAGACACATTGGCACACACGCACAGGATTGTTATAATTATTATTTAATAATTATACTATGCTAAGCAAAACAGTTTTTCAAAATAAAAACTATTGATTACCAGTAGCTATATTATTAATTAAAAATTAATAGTTATTAATAATTAAAAAAAAAAAAAATCAAATTAATAACTTTCCTACTGATAATCAAGAGTTTTTATTTCGTGAAGTAGTGGGCTCGCCTCTCAGCTTTGCAACAGTAAAGTTATTTTTGTCGAAGTGTAAAAGTATACTGGAATGCGCAAATTGAAGCAACGCCATACGACTGACCACCTGACAAGCCAATTTGTTTCAGGGATTTTCTTCTTTAGTATGAAAAGATATTTTGATATCGGCCAGTATCTGAAAGTATTTAACGAGATAATTGATATAAATAGTGATATGAGCCGTGTTTGTAGATTCATTCACCTTACGAGGAACCATATCGTCCGTCTCTTTTATTTTACATCAATCGTGTCATGTAAGAATGTGACGCACTACTTCTACAATTTGCTAATTATTAAGCTCACAATGACACGAGCCGTACACGTTTGATTTTCGACCTTATTGCGCTGGCTCTAATTATTATAATTGTTCAAGACGCGTGCAGCTTGAATGAGCATTGTATGCGTAAACATTAATCAATGCCATGGGTACGCTTGTGAAGGTCACTGAGTTCGTGGTATTCTACGTTAATCTTCGATAGGCGAACAGATTCAATCGAATATTAAAATTCCTACGAGTTACCGATATAATACAATCTACGATTGAGACTTTTGAGTCGGAATATGTAGTTCCATGTCGTATATTTTTTATTCAACATCGTAGCGAGGGCGTGTCAACGTCATGTGACCGCGAGCTAAACAAAACCTAAAATTATACGAGTTGAATGATATTCATTGAAGTGTCGCTTTAGGTGTTCATGGAAGTGAGCGTTGCGTAACAGCAATGTATCGGAATTTTGAGGAAGCAGTCGTTATAAGATAGTCGATTGAGCGTGTAATAATGTTTTTATTATCATTTATCGGTCGTGTCACAGCCGATTGGGATAACGTGTGCCACTGCGCAGTTCCACAAAAAATGCGTAGCGCTTTAGAAATATTTATGGAGTTACGAAGGCTGCTTTTTAATATGGCTTAATATTTGTATTTCCCGCCCAGTGTTTGAAGATGTTTTAGGCGATCAAATATTAATGCAATGCTGTGCCTACTCTAATTAATAATTAAGTATTTAAAGTCTAAACTGAAAACTCATTTACAAATATTTATCACAGCAATAACTTTTATTATACTTACTAATATTGTTTATTCATGTAAGATCTAACTATTTATTTCTTAATATCTATTAAAATTATAAAACATTTAAATGAAGTAGAAATTCATAAGAAGACAGGTCACATTTATATCGAAATACCTACTTGTAAATAAAGTTTTAATAATAAAACTAAATATAATTTCTTAATATTTCCTTCCTGTTATTAAAAATGCCAAACTCAATACAATTATTTCAATAAAATTGGCAGTGAAGAACGCGGAAACTTCGAATCATGGCGTGAGTTCAAACAGTTTAGCGTTAAGTCGCCAACGCAAACACCTCTAAACTATGAACTAATGTTAACGTTAACACGCGCGTGTGCGTTCACGCCCACTGGTTTCAATGTCAGCCAGCTAGTAGCCCGAAAAAGATCGGGCAACGTACAATTTACGTAAAATGGAGTGTATTGGTTCAATGAAATAATAAAAGCTTCCATGTTTTTTCAGCTTCTGACTTAAAACATCTTTAATTGCATCCCATTTCGCGATAGATTGTAAAGATTTAATTGTAGATTACACGTAGGATGATAACAATATCTTTCTACGAAATACTTGTGAAATACCCATAAAAGCGTAGTTAATTATCGTGGCAAATTAATAAAGGCTCATTTGTCCGTCGCAAATTCGCAATGTAGGCGCTCAGATAAGACACTGCGATAAAACAGACAAAATGGCATGATGCCACCTTCTCGTATCAAACTGAACCTGATGGACTTGCGCCAAAATGACTCATATTATGGAATGCCCTTAGAAATATTTTCTAAATCACTTTCTGAGCAATTCGCGGAAAATCGTTGAACGTACTGTTAACAATGTATTGAAGCACGTTTAGATTTTACACTTCTAAAATGTTTACAGGAATATCTTTTGGAGGTAGTGCGTATTCTTCTCTCAAAATTATTCCGGGTCTAATAAGAAATTAAAATTAAGTCGACCACAATGTTTAACATATAGGTATGTATCCGATCGGTCAGAACGAACGAAGAATATTTCATATAATGTAACACACACGTTTCTGGTTTTAATACTATGAACACATATAACACAAATATTTTGTTCAGTGAAATTAAATGAATTGGTAATCAAACCAAATAATTATGTTTGTCAAACGTGGGCTTACCGCAATAGAACAACCAACAATTGGGTGACATTCGTACTGAAAACTTTCATCTAATTGGCTTTAATAATTCTCTACCTAGAACACCATTTATATTAATTTCCAAATTATTTCAATAGCTTATTTGTGACGACTGACTATCAAATTAATTTGTGGTAGATCACAGATACTTGTGTGACTTATTCAAACATATTGGGATCACAGTCCATACGTATATAAGAATCACATTCCCCGTCTTACAGTAAAGACCAGTACGTTAAAAATAAGTATAGTATGGAAAATTTAAGTGAAATGAGCTGTCATTCCACCTTATGCTAAGCATTGGCAACTTACTTTAGGTTCCAAGTTGAGATCAGAATAAAGCTCTACTGGAATCTGCCCGATAGAGTTACAACGAATCTCGAAATATCAAATATCTTACCTTCCAGCCAGCCGAAGAGTTGCTATCCCCCTTATCCTTAAAATATGGCACATTCTGGACCATCCACTCGTAGATTTGAGACAACGTGAGCCTGTTGTCCTGGGCTGAGGTGATGGCTTGGGTTATGAGATCAGCGTAGGATAAGTTGCCCCAGGCATTCCTACGGGAGGAATTTTTCTTGGTGCCTACTGAGGGCAGTGGCGGCGCACCTACAAGGAAAAAGTTGGGTTAGCTGAGTTGAAGATTCAAAATGAGCAGAAAAGGTAATAAAGCATAAATTCTTTTTAGAACTAACTTATCAAATTCAGTGTGAAATATGATTGTTTCTGCAAAAAAACATGTAAAGGGATATACCTCTCATACTAACTTGCAAATGAAAAAACCAACGCTTACGCAAGATACCTAGGTCTAAAAAGTTATTCAATAACTTTTTCAAAAAACACTGTTAGAAAAGTTTTTTCAAAACCCCCAACCAACCATTGTGTATGAATAAGCTGAATATTTTGAATTATTTTAATTCATTAGTTTTTATGAAAATAATGCAGCATGCAGCATTGAAAGTAACGCACACACTGCGGTAGCTAAACTGGTTTCATATTATGACTGAAATTGTAGTAGGTATGAATATGAAAATATACGAAACATCCTATACCTATAAAAAGACATTAAATTATAATTGGACTACCAAAATATTTAATTATTAATTACGTTGTTCAAATGTTCCAGGACCATTGTAACCTGCTTAACATTTTTATCGATAATTTTGGTTTGTTATTTTCCTTGGATACCTAATAAATTAATAAATGTGTTTCTTGCATACATTGACGTACGCAGTTAGGTATAGATCTCATAAGGTTGGTTGCATATTATTTTAGATTCATCGTACATTTACTATGATATTATCATTAACTGTGCCTGAGTGCGATTGTAAAGTAGGTGTAGTGTACTAAATTTGCAATGTAATGTTTTCATATCTTATCTCAGGAAAATGTCTTTCAGGATGATGTTTTATTTCAGCTTGTACTTATATCGGATAACGTGTAATAGTATTAAATATTTAATATGCGATATCTACGGCAGAACTTGCGAATCGTTTTAGTTGAATAGTAATCGATTATAATATTAAAGTAGTTCAAAAGATTTGCTGAATTAGTAGGTACTGATCTACAGCTGAACGTAATTAATTTTACTTGTGATTTAATGAAAGTGCATGCAAACACTAAAATCTCCAAAAAATATACTTTATTATTATTAAAAAAAAACTTTTACATTTATATTATAAATGTGCTTAAACTATGTTCACCTTAGTTCATTTCTATTAATAAACCCCGTTTCAAAATCCAGTGAACAAATGAATCGTCAATCATATGACGTGACAAATTCCCGCAACTACGTGACAATGACGTAACTTGTAACAATAATAAACACTCGAACATTTTTATTTATTTACTGACCATTAGCGACAACACTAGCTTACGTCGAAACGCGTTATCAAAATCCAGTAACGTCGGATTTACTTAGAAAGGTAAACTAATAATGGATTTCCATAGAAATTCGTTTGAAGTAATTAAAATAATGACTTCAAATAATAATTTATTGGTTCCGTATGGTGTCGAGACATACCGAGACTCATCCGTGCCTCGGAAAGCACGTTAAGCCGTTGGTTCCGGCTGTCATTTGTAGATCTTTGGCAGTCGTTACGGATTGTCAGAAGCCAGAAAATCTGACACCAGTCTTACCAGGAAGTACCGTGTTACCCAATTAATGGGTTGTGGAGGTCTGGTAGGCAGCCGCTCCACGTAAAATACTGGTATTCAGCTGAATACGGTTTGACTGGGAGCCGACCACAATATAGTTGAGAAAAGGCTAGGCAGATGATGTTCCGTATGGTGTCGGACGTAAAAGAATAGCACCGTCCCATCACTTCCCGTGGGTGTAGTAAGAGGCGACGAAGGGACTAACCAGAGAATGGGCAGCAGCATTCTCTGCAGGTACATTGTTATAGCTACACTGCGATCGCCAACCCGCCTGCCTAGCGTGGCGATTATGTCAAACCCGGGGGGGTTTGACAAATGGGGATTTGGGGGAGGCCTATGTCCAACTGTGGATATCTTTCGGTTGATATGATGATGATGAATTCAAATAAACCGCACATGACCATTATGACGTTTTATGTGTTTGAATACAATGTCAAGAAATTAAAGTGCAACGACCTCTTGTATCAGTAATGTTTGAGTACTTAGAAGGTGTGCTGGGGGCGTGATCACAGCCAGTATGTTGATATTATATGTAGGGTAAACAAACAGTTGTTATACTATTGAAGTAACGACGTCAAACTACTTAATTTATTCAAAAATATAAATTTACTTCACATTATTATTATTTACTTGCTTTTTGCGTACCTAGTTTTGCTCCCGTGGTTCATGTTATTGGAACCATAATTTTTTCTCGGACAAAAAGTAATATAATTATGAGCAATCAGTGGAATGTAGCTTTCTATCTGTGAAAATTAAATACACAGTACTGAAACAGACAGCTTCTAGACACAAATAATTATACCGCTTCTTTTTGTGTATTTTACACAGTACATTATTTTTACATTATTTTATTATAACGTTTAGGAAAAGAATTTTTTTTTACATGTTACAAACACTAAACTTTAAGGTAGGTACTACAAAATGTACGCAAAGTATGTACGCGTAATTACGCATTTTATTTACCACGTGTATAATATAAATGTCGCAGCCAACTAGCTTAATCAGCCGTCTCGTTAAAAACCCAGCCTTTTCATTAAACTGCGTCGTTTAATCAGCGGCTTTAGTAACATAGGCAAGTCATTCAACGATTTTGAAAACAAAAGATGTCACTTATGTCGTTGAAAAATCGGCTCATTCAAATGAAAAGGCTAGGCCACCAATTAAATGCCTGACTATGCTAATTGGCTGCGACATATATATGAAGTATAATATACTATGTGTGTATATTGCAGTGTACAAAGAAAAACGAAATTATGATGTTTCATGAATGTAGGTAGGTATAGGTATGCTCACCGAGTGCATTCATCAAATATTTGAGTACAGTAGTGTATTTGGTATTTTAACACCGTTTAATGTGACAATTTTCAGGAGCTTTATGGAAACTGGAAACCCTGAGTTTTCTTTTAGGGAAAAATAAGAACATCCATACAAAATGCCCTATCTAACTCTTCTACATACGGCTACTAGGAAGTGGTGTTTTGGGGGACGTTTTGGGGGGCGTTTACAGATGGGTAGTCAAATCATTACTTTTTAACCGACTTCTTAAAAAGGAGGAGGTTCTCAATTCGGATGTTAATATTTTTTTTTTACACAAAAGTATGTTTATTAAATAAAATGCTTTGCATTCTTAAAATGTTTTTCCCATGAATTATTGATTGATGTGCATGGTACGATTCTGAACTATAAATATAATTTTAGATAGGTACAGTTTCTCAATAAATATACTGAACTGATTTTTTTTTACTTCGGTACATTTATTGAGAATTTATTTATTTCTTTGACGTTTAAAAAGTGTGGGCTCTCAACTTAGTTTGAATAAATAATTTTTTATTTTGATTTTTAACCACTACAGCAGGGTGATTTAAAAAACATTCCTCGATACGTGCTCTTCACGCAGTGGGTTCTTGAAAAATGGTAGGCGCCGATGAGGCCGTCCGAGAAAGAGGTGGCGAGATGATTTGGATACGTACTGAGTGGTTCGAGAAAGCGCAGGAGAAGAATGTCTGCAAGGACTTAGGGGAGGTCTTAGCCCAGCAGTGAGCTAGCAACGGTGTGATAAAAAACTGTTTACCTATCTGTTTTTTTAAAGAAAATTAATACTTAAAAATGATGATAAAAAAAAAGATTTTTGTATCGATTTGTTTTTGTAAAATACATGAAATCTGCTTCCATTGACTGTTGAGCGATTTCATTTGAATTTCTTTCAGTTCAGTGCTAATACATGACATAAAATATTATACATAAACTCTAGCCTTTTTCCCATGGGGATGGCAGAAACAATAGAAGGTAGTTTGGTTCATTAAGTTTCATAAATCTGCTAATAATAGCTGATAATGACTACTTACCATTTTTAAGTTACACACAATATAATTGAATTTCCTCTATTAAACAAAAAAAGATAAAGGTATTTTTCGTAGTAGAGCGTATTTTTATTGATTTCCTTGTAGTATAGCAAATTGTTAAATAATTCTCGACTAGAAAAGCTTCATAAATGTGTAAGTAATTGTATACAAGTAGCCTACAGCACTTTGGTATCTTGTAAATGACAGTAAATATTAATTCGAAAGAAAATTATTTTATTCTTATTTTTTTATGGACATTGAAATATAATAAATATAGATGCCGTTTTAAACGCATTGTTTTATTTATTATTTTGCTTAAATGTACAGTAGACACCTCCGTAAAGTCTGTGCGGTACCTACCTAGACACTCATAATATTTCATTGTTTTCCTTACGCGTTAGCAATATTTATTATTGTAGTAGAAATACACATCCATGTGTTCTTGTAAATACTTGTTTGTTTATTTGTGTGAGTATTCTTTGAAATTGGCTAGTATTTATGGTTTAAATATTTTTTTAATGGGTAAATCATTTAGGTAACTACTTTCCCTATGATCATTCGTATCGTGTTAGTTTTATTACAAAAAATAAAATCTTTTTATGAAATAGTCAGTCATCAGTAAGTAATTAAATTCCTTCAGGAATGTCAAGGGTTAAAAACGTTGCCAATATCAATTGAAGGCAGAGCACACATGAAATAACATTTTAATTCGGGGTTTTTTTTTTATTCTTTTTTCACGGTGTAACCCTACATGCCTACGTTGTTAAGCCTATTGAATTTCAAACAATTATGCTATCATTCGTAGAATTTTAGCTGCGCTAACAATTTCGATATTGTATCATTGTTTTTGCGATTTATTTGTATACATACTATACATACTATACGTAACTAAAGGAATGTCAAACGCGTGGCATGAAGGAGGTAGGTGCACCAATATTATCTACGTTCATATACCTACCAACATTATTATTATAATTATTCAGGTAAACAAAGCTTGTTGTTTTTTATTCGTATCAGCGTACATGATACGCTGGTGTTTTTTATTGAAATTTTACACGAGGAGTGTGTTCGGACTACGTACGTGGGCCGACCTAAATAGCAGCGCGTATCGCGTCTACGACCTTAATACTATCGCTTCGTTGGACAAATGGTATTTACCACTCAGATTCTGATTGGAGTTCTTCTTGGAGCCGGTGTCGTCAGCCGCCTCGACGTAGTTGTCTGGCCTTGGCAGCGGCCACGTGTTGGAGCGCGCGCGCGTCTGCGGCTCGAAACCGACCTCTGTCAGCTCGCCCAAAGGTTCCAATTCGATCGTGCCGTCCAGCTCCGAGTGCCCTCCCTGCGACGACCACGGGCTCTGGTAGCCTCCGCTCCCCTGTAGAGACATCTTGCCCACTTTATCTCAAATAGTGGAATTTTTTGGTAGGTGTGTCGGAATGAGCGCTCACCGGCGCGTGCCGATACCGGCCGTTAGCATCTCAGCGCGCTCTCCTTTCTGATTATTTTTACCGATTTCTTTCTAGTTCCAGAAGTTTCGGACCAAGTTCGCGATCCGAAGAGGTTATCTGTCTTCTGCTTATCGGTTCTGTTATTCGAAGCCAATAACATGTGGCGTCTCGCTAACGTTCATAAACAGCGATGTGCGCTAAGAGTGTCGGCCGTCGGGCCGCTCCCGAGAGGCGATTTTCGCTAAATATAAGCGCGGGCGAGGCGGGGGCGGGGCGCACACCACGTGAGCGACTACGCGCCGATTTTCCAATTCATCACTGGCGGGCTAGAGACGCGATAACCTTGTAACGTGGCTCGAATCGGCCAACAACGGGTAAACTATCCTCCTAAGTGATCAGTGGCGTCGAAAGTGCCCAAGAATTCGCAAACTCGGACGTCCTTCCGAGTTCGGTATACACTTTGTAACTTTTCCACACTGATAAGAGTTATCACTGGGTCTATGGGGGGTTAATTCACGTGTTATGTGGTTAATTGGGGCATATAACAAGTGGGGAGTCACTAAAAGTTGTTTGACGCGAGTCCACGCGGTCAGCGATAGTTTTAACTGCGTAATAAGCAGAGCAGTGCTCGTGACGCGGCGGTTCGTCCTCGGCCGCGAGCGGTCGCACGTACACTGAACCGCGTCGCGAGGCGCGCCGCTTGTGCAAATTCCGCTCAGCGGGCGCCGCACGCGGAGAGGAGGGCGGCGCGGCGGCGGCGGAGGGCGCTGATACAGAGAAGTGGCGTCGTATGACCGCGCGCGCCATCTCGGACGCACGAGCGCGAGCGCGTCCAGGCATCTTCACACTACTCCAAACTAAAGCAAAACTTTTTTCAGCATCTTCCAGCTCACCCTATGGCCTGTCCTTGGCTCTCACTTGCTCCACAAGTTCACAGTGTTGTGCGGCCGGCGCGTGTGTCACTGTCAGGCAGTCGCTGCATGCTTCATTGTTTACATACAATTATTTACACGCGTTCGGCCGCTTTGCTGGGAATGAATTAATGCCTATGTAGTTAGCGCTTTAAATCGAATAAGCATCTAGGTATATCACATTACGTTAATGAAAGTACGCGTTAGGAAAGTAATTACAAGCTAATTGAACTTTGTAAATTTCCATTTGACACAGCATTAATTTTTAACCTCGCACGAACTATAACTTTTATGATGACTCATTAACTTAAATAAACATTGCTCTATACTAATTTCTACGGAAAGCTCTCTTCTGTCACTTTACTATTCCAGTTACTTAACTGAGTATCACAATGACTCAATAAGAGTCACAGGATTTAAATAATAATTACATAAAATGTAAGTAAGTGTGCTACTTTAATTACACGTAGGATGATTTAACAAAACAAATGTCATTAAATGTTGGCCCTTGTGACTTTACTTTTGTACTTTTGCATACCATCATGTGATTGTGGTCATACGCGAATCTATCAATCCCTTTTTAATATTATAAATAGGAAAGTAACTTTGTCTGTCTGTCTGTCACGCTTTCACGCTAAAACGATTGAACGGATCGTCATGAAATTTTGAAGATATTATAGTCTGGGATATAGAGATGGACATAGGCTCTTTTTAGGCGATAACCGACATACACGCGGGTGGAGCCGCGGGTAAAAGCTATTGATTAATATCTATTAAAAAAACAAATGGATTTCTTATTTTTTTGTCAAATACCATTCAAAGGAAAATAAAATATTGGCAAACAATGCATAAGTATTCGGCACGTTCCACGACTTGTTGCCGTGGACTGTCCACGCTATGACCACATTAGTGCCGCTAGACTAGCGTCCCTGAAAGCCCTTCAAAGTCCCGGTGGTCTTCCCCTTCAAAGATTCAACTAAGTTTTATAAATAGAGTAAATCAATATTATTGGGATTAATTTAAGCCAACCCTCGCACAAGGCTACGCGATTATAGATGTTTTTAATTTCTTTGCACCAACTACTAAACGGAGGTAGATGTTTTGAATATGTCAGTATTATGCTTATTTCTACTTTTTTATTTTGATATATTTTACAGAAAAATACAAACTTATTATATAGTATATAAGTCGCAGCCAACTAGCTTAATCAGCCGTTTCATTAAAAGCCTAGCTTTTTCATTGAACTGCTCCGTTAAATCAGCGATATAAGTGACAAGGGCAAGTCATCAAACTTTATTGAATACATGAAAAAATAAATAGTGATAAAAGTTGATAGTGGGATAAAAAGGGGAGAACTTATAAGACATCTAAAAATATTAAGATAATTTTTAAAAATAACACTAAAAGAAAAACCTTCAAAATACGATTACCAACGGCAGTCAAATCCTAAATTTTATGGTACTTCAAAACATTACCCACCTTTTGGGGCAGCCGGGTAACAAGGAAAAATTCACAAAGAGATTACACAAACTGCGTAGGCCTACTAGACTACGTACTAGATAACTTTGCAACAAACACTAATTGAACATACTAATAATAATTTCACAAATATAATATTCAAGCAAGTTGACACAAATAAAAACCAAAAACGTAGTAACCTATTAAAATATGATCACAAAGAAATGTCACCTTTCAAAGGGCTACGCGCGTACTACGCAGTTACGAGCTACGCCGCAGCTACGACCTACGCCGTAGCTGCGTAGGGGTGACTTCCCCAATTATTTTTATACCTAACTGCCAAAGCGACTATCACAATACTGTAATCGTGTAAACATTTATTAGTTCTTGTAGGCTAACACTCACAAAGATTTGTCATAAAAAACTAGATGCTGGTCTGTTGAAATATCTGTTTAAAGTTGAAGTCTCGTGTGAGATTACTTGTAAGTACACTTTTTACATACATCTTTGATGCGTTTCATCTTCATCACTTTTTATTGATTTGATAAAGCAAAAAACACGTGTCCAATATTTTTCGATTATCTAACTGAAGGACTAAAAAGAATCTTAAATTTTTTAACCAGGAATCATCCCTATTGCCATGCTAAAGCGAAACAACTACACCCAGATGTTGTACATTTCGGAAAAAAATACATTTTAATTTGATTAATAAATGAATTTAACAGTATTAGTTTGAAGGTCTGATTGCAGTGACATTGTCAAATACAAGGTGCACAAATTCACACACTAGAAATTCAGCCGAATATGGTTCAACTTGAGTTGTTATCTTTTAAAAGATACAACAAGGAGCTACTTTATTTAGGATATAAATAAAACATTGCCTACCCCAATGATGTATTGGTGTCTGAGGTCCAATCAACCTAGAATTATATTAATATATTTAATTTCAAGGCAAGTTACCGTTATTTAAAACGAAATGATAATGTTTTATTAGCATGTCTGGATGTTAATTGGGTTTATAAATATTTTTAAAAGTAATTGATCTCGAATTTATTACAGCAGAATAACCTTTTGTTGAATAGTGACGCACAGACGTCGTTGCATTGTCACAAAAAGTTGAAAAATAAATTGTCTTTTTGGTAAAATTCTCAGACAATAAAGTATCATTTGAGGTAGGTTTTGTTTTATTTATTTAGATCTCAATAAAGTAGTTCCTTGGTGAAATGATTCTATCCTCGTTACCAAGTTTTTCGTCAGAAAATGTATAAGTGAGTTTAAATATTAGGTTAATACATACTTGTATTTATGTATTACAAACTTTTACTTCATTTGTCCACGTAGATTTCGTACTTTCTTCTATGAACTGATGATCTGTGTTCCCTAACACCTACCTTCAGTCTACAAGAAAGAGTGAATAAGCATCATCTAGTGGGCACCCTCACTCCATTGCTTACTATCAGTTACCATCAGGCAAGATTGAGGTCAAGAGAGTAATCAGAAATTTAAAGAAAAATTCTTCATGGTTGAAATAATTAAATTAAAAGTATTTACCGTCGCAGAATGAACATGCATAGAAAATTATAAACCTTAAAATTCCTTAAAAATAAAAGTAAATTCCTTATTCCTGATATATCAATACTGCAAATCTAGCTCCCTCAACCGACAACATATTATATTTCTCAATGTAAAAAACACTGCAAAGTATAACTTTAATTTCGGAAGTCGGTGCTTTTGGTTTATTTTTTTGACACCAACTTCAGAAATTATTTTTTACTTTGTACTTATTGTTTTTTTTTTGGAAGTCGAATGTAGTTCTTGTAAAAAAGTTTGTATTATTTTTGTAAAAATTGATATGGGACCAGTCTGGAAAAAAAACTCTTTTAAATATAAATTATAGTTCAAATCGGTTGACAATTGGCGAAAATATCGCTGAAGAAACATTTTTCCTGGGATACCATCATCAGATCCTGACTTTTACCTTCCATCATGAGATGATGAATACCAAGCACAAATTGTATGTGCCTATAAAATTTGAGGGTTGCCCTCGATTTCCCTTGGATCCCATCATCAGATTCTGACTTGGTGATAACGAAATCACTTCAGACTCCTGAGGTGGTTTTGTTGTCACTTTATACCACATAGGCTATCGAAAAAAAAAAAAGAATTTTGAAAATTTTCGGTCCACAAATGGCGGAGAAATCGGTGAAATACACACTGTCGAACATCCTGCTTTTTGAGATCCCTTTGAGAGCTATTGTATCCGTGTCTACATTTTTCCGATCAAATGTAACCCTAGAAACGTGGGGTCGTTAATTTATTTGGGGAAGAAGCCTTACCGGCTACAATTAAATAGTTCAATGGTCGTTACAGAAGATTAACTGGGTACACATGTTAAAGTTCTCGGAGAAAACTTTTACTTTTCTTTGTACTAGGTATATTACTATTAGTACGTAGATTGTGGAGGATTTTATTAAGGTGAATAGTCTTATTATGTACCTACTTGTACCTACTTATTATTAGAACATAATAGGTATTTCGTTGGCTACGAATCATGTAGTGGTCGAGCTTATTAATATCGCAAGACGGGTTCGGTAACGGATTAAAACTTACTGTTTGATATGTATCCTTATGTTTTTTCTAAATAAAATAAGAACAGACCCTCCAAGTAGAGTTGATACGTTTAAATATCTTGGACATTTACTAACCTCTGACCTGAAATACTATGCAGACATTAGCTGTTTGTACGAATATTTAATATATAGTTTTTTTTTAATGTTCTTTTTTTGACATATCATTTATAACATTTTTTTTTACATTTAGATTATTCTTTTTTTCGACATGACGTGTAATGGTGGAATCTTAGTTTATGTGTTTTGATATTATTATTTATTTGGTCTACATTAGACCGATTCTAACACTGACACAGGTTTTTTTTTTACTCTGATTAGTTTTTTTGGTTATGTACTGTCTTAATAATGATTTATGTTGCTACCGCTTTCCATCAGGCGTGATCGAGGTCAAGAGCAAGCCCATTACTTAATAAAAAAAAATATATAAATTTGTGTATTTCGATACAATGTAAAAATTGCTACAGAAATAAATGAAATGAAATATGATAGCCCGCAGATTTGTTCGGTGTTCGAGGGGTGTCAAAATCCCTTTCAACAAGCAATTCTTGTAAGTACACATATTAGGTTGGGGAAAAAGTCTTTTCGCATTATAATTATGTATGAACTTGTAATAAAATCTCTTTGGTTATACTATTTGTATCTGGCTGGTTTTGGTATCATTGAAAGTTTAAATTTAAAAAAACATAATTCCAAATTCAAATTAGGAAAATTTGTGATTTTCATTTGGTTTTCGTACTGTCAAGATGAGTGAATCTAATGAAGAAATTCGATACTTACATTTTAAAATTTTACTACAAAAAGGGTAAAAATGCAAAGCAAGCCGCGAAAAAAATTTGCGATGTTTATGGACCTTGTGCAGTGTCTGTAAGAGTAGCACAAATTTGGTTTAAGCGTTTTCAATCCGGAATTTTTGATGTCAAAGATGCACGTCGCTCTGGTCGCCCTATTACGGATAAAATGGATGCCATTTTTGAAAAAGTGGAGCAAGATATGGATATGGAGTGGCATATCAGTAGTTACGACGTAGCTGAAGAACTGGGAATTGACCACAAAGCAGTTTTGGCGCATTTGAAAAAAACTGGGTACACAAAAAAGCTCGATATTTGGGTACCTCACGAGCTCACTGAAAGAAACCTAATAAACCGTGTACTCATTAGTGATTCTTTATTACGACGTAATGAAACCGAACCATTTTTGAAGAAGCTGATAACTGTTGATGAAAAGTGGATCACGTACGACAAGAACGTGCGAAAAAGGTCGTGGTCAAAGGCCAGTCAGGCTTCACAGACTGTGGCGAAACCCGGGTTAACTCGCAACTAGGTGATGCTGCGTGTATGGTGGGATTGGAAGGGCATTATTCATTATGAGCTGTTACCACCAGACAGGACAATCGCTTCTGAACTCTACTGCGAACAACTAAAGAGATTAAAGCAAAAAGTTGAGAGAAAGCGGCTGGAATTAATCAACAGAAGGGGTGTGGTTTTTCATCATGAAAACGCTAAACCTCACACATCTTTAGCCACTCAGCAAAAATTAAGAGAGTTTGGCTGGGAGGTGTTAATGCATCCGCCGTATAGTCCTGACCTTGCACCTTCAGATTTCCACCTGTTTCGCTCTCTTCAGAATTCTTTTGGCAGTGTCAGGTTAACATCACGAGAGGACTGCCAAAACCACTTGTCGCGGTATTTTGATCAGAAGTCCCAAAATTTCGATAGCAATGGGATCATGTCCCTACCTACAAGATGGCAAAAACTTAACGAACAAAATTATTGTACCTATTATATACTATGCATAATATATCATCTGAATCTCGTAAACGGCTCCAACGATTTTCATGAAATTTGGTATGCAGAGGGTTTCGGGGGCGATAAATCGATCCAGCTATGTTTCATTTTTAGAAAACGTCGTTTTATCCGTGTTTCCAAAAACAACAAAATATGCCCCAATAATATACGAGTACGTATATTATTGGGGCATATTTTACGTCCTTTTATAGTGGCAATCTGTGGATGGATTACACGCAGAAAAAGTACAGCGCTCTACGTGTCTAATACAGCAACGCGAACAACCGGTCGATTCTGTCGACATCTCACGGTGTACGGTGTACCTTTTTTTTTTTTTTTTTTACGGGGGGAAATCCTCATGGATGTCCTCCGCCCTGGGGCGGGCGGAGGGGTCTGTCAGACTCTTACTGACTAAAACCACCCCGGTGTTCCATCTTCCACCTACGCCGGGGATCGCGGGAACGTATGCGACTTCCGTAATCCCCGGCTGGTGCCGGCCCGCCTCTGCGGGCCACATCTCGTAAGCGGAGGGAGTGAGGTGTTTAACTCCCCCCGCGACGTCAGAGGGGCGCACGGGAACACCACGCGCCGCCACCTCGGGTCCGGATGAATGGGGGGCAACGGACATCCCCAAGTCCGCCGCCCCTGGACCCAGTTAGGGGGGCAGAAGGAGGGCAGCGTATGCCCTCCTCCGACGCCCGGTGCGCCTGCTGCGGGCCGGGTGAGCACTCGACATCTCCCTCTCCCTTTCCACAGCCTCCTTCTGCGCGATGACAGTTTCGCAGAAGGAGACCACCGCGTCCCAGGACTCCTCACCGCCGACCATAGAACGGACTACAGCCGGCAGCGAGAGGTCACTGCCTACCACAGAGACGAGGGCACGGCGCGGCTCCTCCCAGGCGGCACACTCTGCCAGCGTATGCCGCGCCGTGTCCTCCCGACAGTCGACGCAGTGGTGACACCGAGCGTCCGACTCTCTGCCTATGCGACACAGGAACCTCCCGAAGCAACCATGCCCCGTGAGGACCTGTGTCACACGAAACGACAGGGAGCCGTGCCTTCTCCCGAGCCACATGTCGAGCACTGGCCGGATGGCCTCGATAGTGACGAGGCCGGCGGTAGGGCGTGAAAGCCTGTTCCGCCATTCCGCCACCAGGACCTCGCGCAGCTGCGATCGACGCAGCTCAAAATGTCGCTGCGTCAGTCGCTCCCCGCGCGCCCGCGCGTCCTCGCGCCACCGATGCATTGACGCGAGGACTTTTGCCTCCAGGTCCCAGGGCGGAGATCCGGCCAGTGCGCAAGCCGCCTCGTAGGAGATCGTGCGATAACCCCTGATGACTCTGACGGCCATCACCCTCTGCGGAGTGAACGACAAGCTGTCATTCCATATTATTTGTATGGTTTGACAACTCACCCGTCGTGCACCCCGCCCAAGTGTTCACTTCGACATGTTAACAGAATCGCACTGCAGGGTGCTCCTGGAGCTGCCTCGCTTCTGTAGCACGTCGGGGTTTGCCGAGGCGCGTGTGGATTTTTTTGACACAATCATGCGCAAGCGGTGCACATCCCTGGTGCGTAGAGTGCGGACCAGCCGCAACAGTATCCTGAACGCTTTTATTCTTACTAATGTTTAAATTATTATTTTAATTTTGCGTAGCTACTATAAATTATTATTTTTCATGTTTTTTAATGTAGCTATTTATTTCTTTTGTTTTGATTTATAATTTTTAATTATGTTTAATTCTTATGATCCAAACTATCAACTTTATATCATAAGAATTATTATTTATTTATTTCCATAAATATTAATAAAATATCAGTTAATTTATTAAATGTAATGTTATCGTGTGCAACCAACCCTCACCCATCAGCGTCGTTTATGAGGTCCACTTCCCTTCCACTGTCCCATGATCTCATTCCCCTACTCAGAAGGAAGTAGGGAATCACATGATATTTCCTACACTACATCATTTCAATCGCTCGTAAGTTATGATTAATATTTCTTAGGGCCAACTGTCCAGATTTATTGATGGCCATTTGGATATGGCCACTTTTTAGTGAAATTATTTTGACGAGTTGTTTTGGAGTTAACAGAACAGTGTTTTATAATAAAGATTATTCTTGTGGGCTCTATTAATTTATCATTTTAAACAGTTATTGAAGCGCCATACAGCAAAAACAAACTCAAAACTTCATGCGAGGTAAAGTAGTGCACATCGATGGTTGTGATACGGGATAAAAAATAGTAGTTTATGCAACGACCATATAAAAAGGGTTATTAAAACACGAGTGTGGGTTTATCACACGAGGCGTAGCCGAGTGTGATAATAGCATCGCACGAGTGTTTTAATACCTAATTATATGCCGTTGCATACACTATTTTATCTTCACTCATACAGTTGAAATAAAATAAGTCGAAAAATAGTTAATTCCAATATGGCGGATATTCTCATTGCGTATTCGAATGACTGCGCAGCGCGCTCAA
Organism: Melanchra persicariae; assembly: GCA_947386135.1. Taxonomy (NCBI): domain Eukaryota; kingdom Metazoa; phylum Arthropoda; class Insecta; order Lepidoptera; family Noctuidae; genus Melanchra; species Melanchra persicariae. Next base: position 11,576,332 of record OX376648.1, on the reverse strand, counting down.
ACATAGACAAAGATAAAAGCTGGCTCATTGACTTAAGTCAATGAGCCCGCGCCAAAAATTAAAAAGAAAAAGTGTGCTATAAAAATTAAAAAGTTATTTTATGATGCAGTTGTTTAAAAATCGAAGGAAAATGTTGAATCGTAATGGATTTTTTTTTTAATTTTACCTATCCACGAAAAAAAAGTATGTATTTATGCATTCGTTTTTGAACTCATATTTGGAACATTACGTTGTGAGTGTAGATAAAAACATTTATTATTGTATCAATTATAAAACTCACTTATAATTATTTAGCCTCATTGGTGTAATGGTCGCAATCCGCAACTGCTGTGCGTGATGACTTTTTTTATTGATGGATGGGAAATCATCAAACGACTTCTTCCGCTCTGGGTGGAGTGGAAGGGAGTGTCAGACTTGTACTGACTAAAACCCATCCGCGTTCCTCATCATGCCTTTTGCGTTCCAGGGGCAGTGTCAATAAACGCAACCCAGGAAAGAAGCGTGAGGACCTGGATTCGATACCAATGAAATGGCAATAAATGGGCAAAATGTTGTCGGGTTTTTCAATGAGAAATTGCTCTGTAGCAATCTGGAGTTTCGAAGTCGGTGGTTCCCAAGTGTGGAAAAGCGCATAAGCTCTGCGCCTGATGTCTTCCCGGTCGTCTCGGATTGCCGTCTCATCGAACTATGAGAGTGCACCCTTGTCTACCATAACATCTTCTGCGTACTTGGCTAATCCCTGTTGAAGTTGGCCACCGTGGCCGAAGTTTGGTCGTGATAACGTAGTTGTCTGTTTGAATCAGTTTTTGTAGACTTGACCCTGTTTCTGTCTATCAAGCAAAACGTTCACAGCAATAGGTTCATGTCACCGGAAAATTGTAAACTCCGTAAAATTGTAATAAATCTAAATTAGATTATAACTCTCGATATAGTACAAAAAAATCGTTTTGTATACAATAAATCCCATCCAAATTCAATAGTTTCCAATATATCCGTGTTTTATTAAGAAAAAATAGTTTACAATTTGACGCGATATTTTACAATCTTAAGGCGTTTGTAATTTTCCGGTGATATAGACAACAATTGGTTGAGTTGATAGATTGATGATTTTAATTCTGACAAAATGGTAGTCGATCGGTATTCGGTATATGTGTCGCAGCCAACTAGCTTAATCAACCATTTCATTAAAAGCCTAGCCTTTTCTTTGAACTGCGCCGTTTAATCATCACCATAAGTGACATGGGCAAATCATTAAACGATATTGAAATAAATGCCGCCACTTCGGTCGCTGAAAAATGGGCGCATTTAAATGAAAAGGCTAGGCCACCAATAAAACGGCTGATTAAGCTAATTGGCTGCGACATATAATTGCAGAATTAGTAGGTAAAATTCTACCAAAAGTTGACCAAAATCAACTTGTAAATATTTTTTTTTGTGTTAATAAAGCTTTTTTTATTTTTTTATATACATATTTTATAAGTATATTTTGCTTTTTTTTATTTGATATTTTAGCTTACATACTACTGTCTACATTCCTTTTTCCTTTCGCAGGTTTGCTGGAAAACATTTCGTAAGAAATAAGCATTCCTATGTACTCATATTTATTTTGTTATCTATCACTGTTTTTCTGTTTACGTAAATAAATTAAATGCAAATTGAAAGCTACATGACGAATCGCGAGAAAGAGATGTTAATATGGAGGGAAGCCCATGCGTAGACGTGAGAGGAAAGGAAAGGCTAAAAATAAAATAAATACTCGAGACAATTATTTGATGCGTGTTGTTGTTCTAAGAGTACATTTGGCAGCTTCGGCACTTCAGTGCAGCGGGTGCATGTGTGCAGTTCTTATTTCAATTTGATATTAGAAGTTTTCTATACAGTATTTCACTTTTTCAGAAGATGAATTAAAACAACTTGTAAATTAAGGTAATAAAATTATGTGCAAGTGGGATAATATATACATATTATTAAAAAAAAAGAGAAGGGGAAGAACCAATTGGGCATCGAACAATTTGTCCACACAGCTTCTAATTAATTTATCGTTAATAAGTTAAAGAAAGTATTTAAAAGCTGAGATCGTGTGTTTATTGTCCTACATCTGATCTGATCTAATCTTGTCCGCTGAAATTTCTTTAAAGGTAACAACCAAATCAGCCTTTCGCAGTTCACTGCTAGACATATAGCACATAAGCCTCGCCCAAGCCGTGTCATAGCACCCGGTCTTCCACCTTCCGTATCTAGTCTGTTCCAGCCAAGAGTTTTTTTTTTATTAGTGATGGGTTTGCTCTTGACTCTAGTCTATGTCAGGATATTTTAATTTAAGGTGAAAGCGCCAGGGTAGCCCGCAAAATTTAAATTTTCTCACGGTTTTTGCAATTTGCAGGTCAGTTATCAGGTTGTATGTTGGTCATAATATGATTCGCGGCCGTAGCAAATACGTATTTACAGAACTGTAATCATTAAAATCATCAATACAACTCTCTCAGTTAGAATTAATGCCAAATGTTATGATTTCATTGAAATACTACATTTGACATCAATTCTAACTGAACGAGTTGTATTGATGATTTTAATGATTATAATTTTATAAATACATACTTGCTGCGGCCGCCAATCAAATTATGACCAAGATACAGCCTGACACTGACCTGCAAATTGCAAAAAATGTAAGAAAATTTGAATTTTGCGGCCTACCTTGGCGCTTGCACCTTAACATGATATTAAAAAAAGTCTACTAATAGATAAAAGTAAAAGTAATATTCGAATATTGCAATTAGCAATCTGATATTAGAAGTCTGAAATACTAAGATAGGTATTGGAGCAAGTTAATGGTACAAAGTGACGCCTTGAATATCTAAAACTATAATAATTCTAATCTCAGCAGACGGAAATCAATTTATTCAAATGGCATTTAATTACCACGGCACTAGACGAATGACGTCTTTTGAAGAAAAAATGTACACTATTAAATACCAGAAGTTGATATTTTAAGCTTTTATCTAATATTCAGCAGGCCGTTTGTCAAGTAATACTTAGGAAGTCTAAGATTAACTATGAGAAGATTTTTTAATTTACAAGTTAGTGCAAGTAGAAACGTGGAAAGTTATGATTAGATCAATAAAAATAAAAACCACATTACTTATCAAAAATAATTTAATTGTGTTTTTTTGTTAATATTTTACAAATTTTAGTAAAAGTTAAAGTAGTTGCATTTCAATATACGGCAAAAATAGGTTAAAAAAATGCCCAATCATAAGTTTTCATACAAATATAAGTAACAAAATGAATGAAAACAGCGTAAGAATTAAGCCTTTCCATATGAATGTGCCTTAGGTCGTGAAAAGATCTACCTACACTCTTATAAGTGCGTTTCTATTATGGTGGGTCCATCCACACGATACAGACTTTCATAAACTTCTATAGAATTTTGTCTGTGTAACAAATCTATGCAAGGTCGTGTGGACCCACCATTAGAGTAGTAATGCTAAATAGAATTTTTCTTTATTCTTTATGTGAGCTGAGATTTGAATTTTAAATAATAATTTATTTTAAATGTTGACTCATTTAGACATAACGGAGTCAAAATTATGAGGACTATACCAATTAAAAATTGAATGTAGGTAACCTATTATAAAGAAAATATGAATAATAAACTGAGTCTTTCACAATAAATTAATAATCATGTGCCCGTCGAGTGCTTGTGACGCAAATGGGATATTTTATAACAATATAAGAATAATTTATTATATGCATTTTGATTAACCATTAGTTTCGGTGGATTTTGACTCAAAGCAAAGATTTTATTTTTTAGAGGTGTTTCAAAAATTATAAAAATTGTGGTAAAAAATAAATTCTCGTGGCAGTTTGGATTCACGAATTAGTGGCACGGTGGTGCAAGAATAGGTTGGATCGTATAATTTCGCATAATGGATTTAATTTATTGAAAAATCCATTTGCTGGAGTGTGACCTGCACTCATGACGATCTGAATAACGTCTCTGGCGCCGCCTAACCATCTACTGGGCCCAAATAGTATCATCATCATCATCATATCAGCCGAAAGACGTCCACTGCTGGACATAAGCCAAATGGTTTGCCATAATCGCCACGCTTGACAGGCGGGTTGGCAATCGCAGTGTAGGTTGCAATATACCTACAGAGAATGCTGCTGCCCATTCTCTGGTGACTCCCTTAGTCGCCTCGGCGGCGCCGTCCATCCGTTCATCGTTTTTTGGAGACTGTTGTCCAGCAGTGACTATTGTTTTCCTGGGTTACTTAGTAACCAATTACAGCCTTTTTGTACCCTCGAACATCTTTTACGCATGTAGTTGATGGGTTATTTTACTACCTCTTTCTTTTTTGTTTTAACTTGGGTTTTGTGGTTTTTAACCGACTTCCCAAAAAGGAGGAGGTTCTCAATTCGACTGTATTTTTTTTTTTGTGTTTGTTATCTCATATCTCAGTCATTTATGGACCGATTTGAAAAATTCTTGTTTTATATGAAAGGATATACTTCTCGATTGGTCTCATTTCAATTTTATCAAAATCGGTTTAGCAGTTTGGTTTTTAAATCCAAATAGCTGGAAAAAATATGTGCAAAAATCATACGAAATTGCATGTTTTTGCTTTTCTGTGACTTTCCAGTGGTGTTTTTAGGTGTGGGGTATCACTAAAAAGTGAAAAATAAAAAAACTTTTTCACAAAAAAAAACCGACTTCCAAAAAAACTACAAAGTACAAAGTACAAAATAACTTTAATTTCGGAAGTCGGTGTCAAATAATGAAGAAGCAACCAAAAACACCGACTTCCGAAATTAAAGTTATTTTGTACTTTGTAGTGTTTTTTTGGAAGTCGGTTTTTTTTTTCGTTCCACTATTATTATTGTATATATTTATCTATTATGTATTTATTGTATATAGAAATAGTACATCTAAGACTACCTGTCTTCTTTTTCTCTTTAAAATCTATCCAAAGGTTGTCTTGATGGATAACTATCCATCAAGACAACCTTTGGATAGATTTAAAAGATCGCTTTTAGCGATAAGGCCGCCCATTGTGTCACCCTATGTAATGTTTTCTTCATCTATATTTTCTGTAACTGACAGAGTATTCAATTATAATTGAGAAAAAAGAAAGTACCAAGAACTGAACCCTATAGAACACTTTTTACGATTACAGATAAACTATCAGGATTTAAATAGTGACTTAATTGCTGTTATTTTCTAACACCATTCACTTTTCAATAATGATACAAATTATTGTTGTAATTTTGTACATTATTTTGTGAAGTTATCAAGCGAAAGACATGTTAAGATGAGACTCTAAATTTTGCTTTGAATTTTATTGGTTTCATTTTTTACGTATGGCAGTAGCACGTTGCTCGTAGAACAGATAGATGAGGCCGAAAGGCTCTAGAGTGACGTGACCCATACAGAAAGGAGTAACTTTGAAAGGCGTTCCACAAAGTATACCGACCAGCCTGGTGACCACGAATCAAGAGTTCCATTTACAGAAATGGAAGGATTTCGACTGTAATGATAGTGATGTATTTTGACACTGTTCATCCCTAATATTATAAATGCGAAAGTAAGTTTGTTTGTTAGGTACGCTTTCACGCTAAAATGGCTGAACGGATCGTCATAAAATTTGGCAGATATATAGCCTGGGATATGGAAACGGTAATAGGCTACTTTTTACGCGATAACCGACATCCACACGCATAAGTTCGTTTAGTAGATAGATACTGAAACTGGTAGATCTATAATGCACTGGAATTTTACCTAGTCAGCTTAGTTTTTATTTTATTTTGTATGGACTGAACAGTAAACACCGGCCGGTACCGCCTTATAATTAACGCAGTAAATATTTGGCACTCGTTAACATCCTGGTTGATTGCAGTTCTAATGTTAATAAATTATAGGCACCTTGATGCAGACGTGTCATTGGCTGGTAAAATTGTTTTATACCTAATTCTACAGAGACTTGTAACTATGGTACCTAGTAGCCCTAGTGATACCTACTCATCTTATTCGTGCTATTATGTAAATAAATAAAACTTAAAAATAACTTTGCTATTATTTATCCCATTACAATTCGCGAATAAATACTTTATATTTAACTTTTAAAACAGAGCCATCTTTCGATAGCTACAACAATCTGCTGCGGTACTAACATAGAATTTACCTCTCTCGCAGACAAGGTAGTTCCGCAGTATACGGTAGATGTCACTGCGAGCTTACGCGTATCAAACATAGATGGCGCTGTCCGGAGTTAACTTAGCTCCAGAGAGATTCGAGTGAAGCATCCTTCCCAAAGTTGTACTTTCATGGAAAATCGGGAAAAGCCATCCCGGATACGTTTCAGTCGGTTCGGGGCACTCTGCGCGCGAACTTCCCTAACCCATTCCCTTTCGGCTGACTACAAAGGGCTGAGTTTAGTGGTTGCGCCTTTACCTTTAACACCTTTTATGGACTTTAAATTAAAAAAAATATTTATCTAGCTTTTCTCGGGCAATTATTTGCCTGGTCTACGCTGTGTTAAAAACTTTTTAAAGTATTTTTGTAAGAATAAAGGATTAACGTAGTCGCTGGCGGATAATAATGATCGGTAAGTATGTTTTATCTATGTAGTACCTAACATTTTTTTATAAATATTTAAATAAAAACCGTTTTATAACACAGTAACCGTTGGGTTTGTCGTAACGTTGTTTTCAGTTTTAGCATCGTGAAAGTACGTGCCTTAGATTTTTAAAAGGACAGTTTTATAAAAGTTGGATGCGATTTAATAGTTTTCTTAAATGTATCCTTGGACATAGTTAAATGAACCTTGTTCTTTATGAGTACTTAAATAAATTATTTAAACCTGGGTTAAGAACTGAAGACAATCAAGATATCAAAGAAAATCTGTAAAAATTGAAAATAAAGTAAGTACTAGATAATCCTTTGTTAAATTCAACATATTATGATCCATTTTAAAAGACCCCACGGAATACAAAAATCCATGATGTTAATTCGTGGAATGGGACCAGTAGGTATGAATATTTTATATGTTTTTAAAATACCTTTTGTCCAATCCGGAGCTTAGTTTCGTGCGGGTCCGGATTATGAAGGAATATGATGTATTTTGTATGAAACTTTTCGTAGCTTTAACTTTGTACTCACTGGGTAATTTTAATTACTTACTCTCGAGAACTTATGTAATTATACCAATACAGTGGAAAATGGTTCAGTTAAAAGGTCAGTTTTTTAATTTGATTTTAGAAAAATCGTTAGGTAGGTACACAGCAATCGCAATAACCTGAGTCCCAATTCGATTAATTACTAAGCAACGTTCACATTCGTATGACAGAAATTGAGGCTGGTTTGACAGTTTGCGACTGAGATTCTCATCTCAGTCGTAATCTGTCAAAAACCCTCACGTTCGCATTCGCATGCGAAGGTTACACAATAGAATTGGCCCTCTGATGTTGAAAGATACTTTTAATTTACCTACATTTACATGGTCAACATATCGTTAAATCGTAATTTGTCGAAAAGCCGTTTTTTATCAAAGTAACTACTTACTTTGGTGAACCTTATTGTACGAAACAAGAAGGTACTTATAAGTAGGCTTGAAAAAAAAAACAATGTAAAGTGGACAAAATTCAAAGAAACGGATAAAAATGGAAAAACTTTTGGGTTTTCAAATCCCAAAGATTATAAAGTCTTGTTTTCCCAAAAGTTGGTGGTGTTCAAGGGTTTTCTTAGGCGTGATGAATTTTCACCTTCTCTCAAAGAAAATTGTGCTCGACTAGGCGGCGACTTTTCAATTTTCGCTAGACGCACATTTTCTTCTAAAATATTCCAGAGGTAGTAAACGTGAAGTGCAAAACTGTAATTTGCCAGTCTGGAAATTCTTAAGATGTAAAGAAAGGAATTATTTACTTAGTAGATACCTATAGAAGAAAATGGAGGATTCCAGTTTTAATAGAAGATATTAGTCTATCTGTTGTAGTAGGTACCTAAATGTGCTTTTACCTTTGTAAAAGCTCTTCATCCATTCTTAACTTAATTTTCTTATAATTCATGTCATGTATTTCTAGCCTATAGGTAACATATTTTTTTTTTCATAACGATGTTAGAGTTAGATCAAATTGGTATAAGAGATTTTCTCGAATTTATTGTGCCATACGCACGATCAAATAAAAAGGAGTAATAATTTTGCCGATCGTCAAAGGTCCGTTTTATTGCAGTGTTTATCGTTCGACAGTAAAATCGAATGTCGAACTTCAAACTGAGCAATATATGGGCACCGTAGGGGTGGTAAAAGAGGATCGTTCGAGATCGACTCAAATTCGTGACGTAATTTCGATTACAACGAAGCATAAACGGCGCCCGGGAACCCAGTTTTTTGAGGTTGTTTGCCTTTCTTAACAAATAGTCGGTTGATACTCGGTAAACTGAGAACATTCTGTTTGCTCGAAAACAAGGAGATACTTATTGTCAGTTCGTTTTTTACTTTGTCTATTTCGTTGTGGCATGTTGAAGACTTTTTCTATGTCTGCAATATTTGTAAGTTTGTAAATGCTTTATCTGGTCATCTATCACTGAAAACAGGTTCACTTTTTCGTTTTCAACCGTATGAAATGGATTGATTACAGCATTATTTATTAAAATTTATTTATTTACCTATATACTTATCACCTCACAAAACTGATTTACACTTCAGCGTAAGGTTCAGTTGAAAACCAGCGTCAGGCAACTCCTTGTTTGTCTGGCATTTTGCTGAACTGGACCTATTTGGCGCAGCCGTGGGGAACACAATATCATTGTGTCGAATGTGGTATCGCTATATGTAACATTGTGTGTGATGTGTGTGCCAAATAAATAATTTTCTTTCTTTATTTTATTAGACTATTTAATTTTAGTCTTGATCTCATTACGAAAAAACCAGTTTCCCTTGTCGTATTAATAATTCTATAAAAGAAATGGCACTTTATCCTGTAAAATATCAGTTGAAGACGCTGTTCTGTCGACAAGATTTAGCATTCGTTTTATTCAAATCCCTCTCATGGCAATCTCTGGAGCATAAAACTGTTCGGGACGGGCCCATTGGATTATTTCTTAAAGAATAGGATTCGGGCCGTGCGATATGTCCCCTGCCTAATGTTGGGCGAGCCTCTGTCCTTTTGCCAAATACCTACCTTTGATATCGCACACCTGTTGTTCCCAAAATGCCTTGCAATGGCTTTTTATTGAACATCTTTTTAAAAAGTTTTTCGATTTCGATAAAGCATTGAGGTACCCTTATCAAAACTTTCCTAGGTAAGAATGGATTTTTGAGATGCTGTTGAATGGTGAAGTTAGCTGAGTTCCGTATAGGCAACTTATGTATCTTCACGTAATTTTTAATTACTTGTAACCCTGGTTTTAATTGTTAACTGTAACCCAAGTTTTGCCGGCAAATTGTTTAAATGATATTGAGTTCATGGCCACAATAATTAGTGGTTTCCATAAGCTATAAAGCCATGGCTTTCAAAAAAATAATCGTTATTTCTAACCACAGCAATTACAAAATTGAGAACAGATTAACGCCAAATCACAAATCATTGTCCACAGTATAAATTAATTCCCTCAGTGTGAATTGATTAGCTGAAACTTTGGGTCACGTAGAACGTTCTGGCAAACTTATCAACAATTACAGTCCGCCATTGTTTCATATCCGACGACAGTTTGTGCCCTTTAAGTTAAAATTACAGAACTTCCTTTGATAAGATTCATTTTACCGCTATTGTATTGAAATGTATCACTACGGTAACAATCTCTATAGACAAACTACTTCGTTGAAAATACTAGAAATGTATAGAGAAATGGTACACTCTTGAGAATAATACAGTTGGGTCGGCATGATAAAAGCTTTTGTCTTTTATTTTCCCTAATATACTTTCAAGGTCTTTGCGACCTTTGAAATATAAATGTATTACGAATAAATCTATGAAAATCTTGTATTAAAACATCGACAAAAGTGAAGGAAAATCTTGAAATCCGTACAGTTTTTCGCTGTACGATTTGTTTTGTCGGTGATAAAAAAATACAATAAGCCCGAATGAAAAAGTATTTACGTAATAAAACAATAAATAAAATCCTTACAATGAAACTGAATGCAAAAAAACACGCCCAATAATCTGATTTTCACAACCAAAAGTATTTTCACAATATTTTCTGTATCTATCGAACGAACGTTTTCGTGGAAATGAAAATCTCGTTACGAAATTTTCTGGCTTAATATTTATCAATCCCGCTTCGGTTGTGTTGATTATATTAATATTGTGAGCTGTGACTTTCAAAATTCTATTCAACATACTTACACAATTTTAGATTTGGTGCACTTTTTTCTATAATCACACCTTCACCTCTAGGGTAGGACTGACATCACACTTATTGTGGGTTAAAAAGCGAATAGATAGGTAATGATTAACAGTAACTTATTTGTCTCCATCGGACGAGTCTGAATGAATAATACTCTGCGAAATCTTATTTTTTATACGTTTTAATCATCATCAATCAATATATCGTCACGGTACATGCAATAGGTCGAATGTGAAAAAAATGCAATTTTTCCTTTTTGGTATCAAAACATGCTTTCGTAACGTTTGCGAAGACTCCTATGTTAATAAGTTATATTTCATACCCAATTTTAATACAAAATGCATCATCACAAATCTTATTTATCTAACACAACATAAAATAATCAGTTTTTAGTCTTCCTGTAAAGTGGTACCTAACTCACATTCGACCTATTGCATGTACCGCGACGATATTTAACTCTTCAGTTACTGAGTGACTGAGTGACTGACAGACAACGCACAGCCAAAACTAGGTATGTGGGTTCCCTAACGAGTGTAGGGGAGCACCAAGAGAGGATTTCCCGAAATTCCTACGGGTATGAGGAAAAAAGGATACGCGTGTACGAAGTCGCGGACAAAAGCTAGTCTAATTATATATTGCGTTTATTCCTACGTTGATATTAAGAAGAATCTAAGTCTAAGAATGTGAAAGAATATAGGGTCTTTGCATTTTATCCTTCCTAGAGTTTTTTCGAAGAACCCTCTCGTGCAGGGTGTTAGAACTCCCACCGTTACTAAGAGTGTTTAAAGTTGCTTATCTTTTCTTCCTGCTTTTCTTAATAAATCATTAGAGTTATGTCAGTGTAGACAGTACCTACAAAGTATAATAAAAGCTTATATTTGCCGCGAACGGCAGCGTGACCCCTAGCTTTTTATGGCTTAGTTTCCTTTGTTTCTCGGGTAATTTGCAATTCCTTTCGCCACCGGTCCATAAATTAAAAGTCAGTAAGTAACAACATTAGCAGTTCGTGTTGCATAGCAGAAAGAAGATTTTATTGTCTGGATTTCCCTAGCGAACTGTATTTGTATATTTATACTATTTTGTTTACCAAGTAGCTGAAAAGTCGATCCGATTGGCGCAGTAGCTAAGCCATTCTCTCCGGATTTGTCTTTGATCGCGGCAAGAAATATACAATGCCTATGCATATTTGCGAAGTCGGAAGTCGAAGCGTCGCGAAGTCTCCTTATATTTTGAAAGATATGTGGCTGTGTATGAGACAGAAAAAAGTAGTTTTTCGGTAGTAACAAAACTACTGCTGAGTATTTATTTTACTGCTAATTACGTATTTTTTTCCTTCTGGATGTACCTAAAACCTATCCTGCCTGCTTCATAGAATAAATAGTTAGTCCATACACTCCATACAACCACCCACCTGTTAAATCATCGTTATTAACATCTCATCATAGTTCTGAGATCACCAATTCATCAGCCGAACATGTTAATTACTTCATTATTTCATGGAATTGTGTCATGTAGCAATGGGTAGGGAAAATCCCAATTTATGGGCACTAACAGTGTTAGGTTATGATCAAATGCCATAGAGGCGCTTTTCCACTACACAACGATGACGCAGGGATACATAGATACGGTTACGGTTTAGAGCGACGACGTGTTAAACTTTTGCTATCTTCTTTTATCTGCGAGTAAAATAAAGTTTATGGTTGTTTGGTGCACAACAGATTCAGGCCACATATTTCAACTTGCGATATGCACGATTGCAAATCTTTGCATAGCAGACACACCGCTTTTCTCAAGGGAGCACGCAGGAACATGCTTCCCTCTAAAACAATTTAGTCCAACTTCATACACTACCTGAAGATTGTTAGCAAAACGTCTTCATGCATTATGTATCTAACACAAGTTAGTGTAACTTCGCATAACCCCTCTGTTTAATACCAGATCCGTAGACTTGCTAATTAAACTTTGTTTCACTTTGCCAGGGAAATGTATGAGTTCATCAAAGTTTGCGCGACTAACACGTTACGTGTCGGTAATTACGTATTGGGTTACTGCCACAACAGTTTGTCGTTCGTCGAGGAATACAATTTGTGTGTGACGGTCTGACGGTACAAGTTAGTGCGCTGTTGGCACTGGAGCGGTCAAGCGATCTATGTTTAGTGCCTGGGTTCTGTGGGCAATGAATGTTTGGAGCTGAGAGCAAAACTAACCAGAACGTCACAGTTATAATGCTGGTTTTAGAGCTGTTCCGTCTTATATCGCCTGTATGTACACACTGGTTATAGACGCGCGTTAGTGCATTGCAATTTTCTGTATATTAGCTGATCTAGAGGTGAACGTCCTTCGATTTTTGAAATAAAAATAAATGATGCAACTAAATGCTTGACCTTTATAAACGTTTATGTCTAAACAAAAACCACTGAACTTGAACTTTCACGATATTGCAGTTATTTTTGCGCTCTGTTGTTTATAGGAAACATGTAAAATTGTATGTAACAACGATCAAATGTGGTTTTATACCGCGTAATAGTAGAAACTGTGAGAAACGTCTGAGGCACCTCCCAGGACCGGGTCGATGGGTGTTCAATGTAGTAGAAAAGCCCGCGGACTTTATAAATATACAACGTGTTCCTTTTGATATCCCATTTCTTTAACGTTACATTATAAGAATAGAAATAATGATAAATGTCTAAGAATCATGGGTTCCGAAAGATAGATAGATAACATAGATAGATAAAACATTTACTTGATGCAGGTAAAGAAACACTGGACACAGAGTTACATAAATTATGAAAAATAATACAAAGTAGGTAGGTAGTGTATGCAAATATTTGAAATAGCAAACAAAAGAAGAAAAAAACAGAGCACTATGATTTGAGTAGGTATGACAATCTGTGGCAGAAGTGCCAAACTACTAATTATTGTTTTTTTTAATTTCAAATATATGTAGGAAACATATATTTGAAATTAAAAAAAAACAATAATTTAGTACGGTGCGTGTCTCCAAGTTGCACCAAATGGGAGTCCAGCTCAGCATGTGCCAGGTAAATGTACTTGAAGCTGGTATTCTGCTGGATCCTTATAGTGACATACGGACGTCGAGCAGATACAAATCAGTTACAAAACGTTAAAAGTGAGTAGTGGTTTTGCATTAAGTAACTGTTTGGTGAGTGTATGCACATCTGTGCTATTAGGTGTGTATGTAATATTAATAGACATAATTATATAATTAAGCAAGCTAACTAAGATAATTCAAAAATTGACAACAGGTTATCAAGTGTTTAAGTACCTGAATGTCATTGATTAGTAAGGTAGATCCACTTTTGTTTTGTTTGTCCAGTGGCAGCTTTGTCGAATTATTTTGTAGGAGAATAGAAAAAGAAAAAACATGTAAAATGTTTATTTGATCCTTTAAGGTGGTCGGATTAATACCCTAAAATTATGTGATATGAAAAGAAACACGCAAACTATTAGTAAAGTTTTACCATCCATCCATCTTTCATAAGATGAAAACCGTATGAAAGTCCGCCCGATAGTTTCTGGGATTTGCCCGAAAAAACACCAACTCAGATCGGCTTCGGAATCGACTATTGGAGTATACGTAACGGGGCACTGAGGAAAAAAAAAAATTTTTGCAATACAATTTTTTTGGTAAATTGTTTATTTTCTCCATTCTATCGTATAGAACACCTAAAAATAAGGCGAAAAGCATCTGGATGATTTTTATCTCCGTTGGTCTTAAAAACGATGTCGAAGATATCCATAGGTTAGGTTAGGTTAGAACTGTGACCAACTACGAAATTGATGCGAAATTTTTCTAAGTCTTTTTTCCATAGTGCCCCGTTTCGTATCCACTGACTGAATCGACTTTTATTTTAAATCCCTACTAATCCCTATTCCCACTAATATCATAAATACGAAAGTAACTCTGTCTATCTGTCTGTTACGCTTTCACGCTAAAACGAAACGACTGAACGGATCGTCATGATATTTAGCCTGGGATATGGCGAAGGACATCGGCTACTTTTTAGGCGATAAAAGACATCCACGCGCTCGGAGTCGCGGTCAACTTGTTTCAAATCTGGCTAGAATTATTTTGCAAGTTGTAAAGTTCCTTGCACAGTTCGAAAAATTCTGAGGCGACAGCGACAGTTCGGCAGACATCGGCACTGGAATAGCATTCCTTAACGAAATGTTCTATAAAATGTGCAAGTGCACTAGACAGCTGTCACAGAAGACTTGCCTCCATTTCTTGTGCACTGCAATATGTTTCGAGCTGTTTCATTACATGTTTCAATAGCTTGGAGCTGTCCTTGTGTAGTTGTGTTTGACTGCTCGACATTGACACTTATTTAATGGTTCTGTTTCTTTGGTTGGGTTAGCTGTTTTTCTTTAGTTTTTGGTTTGTTGAAGGCAACTTTATAAATAAATAGGTAATGTAAAGGTTAGCTACGCAGATATTAAAAATATGGAAACAAGATTGGTATGTAGAAAATTAAATTTATAAGCTCGTTTTTTGTCAGTTTGATTGCGAAAATCATAATTCTTAAGTAGCCATTTTCAGCTGCATTATCCAAATCCTCGCTTTGCCATACGGCCATTGTGAAATCCACATGTCAGTGTGAGATATTGTTTCTAAGAAGGGAGAAACACTAGAAGTGCACTAGACTATCTTGAGCCATCCGAAACAGAACCCTGTCTTAACCCCCCAGAACCTATAATGTCCTTTCGTTTAGGCCATCTAAATGTAGTCTGTAAGAGATTGCCCTGTGTGATAAGACAGCTCATTATACTTAAACTTGTTTTTATGAATATTTGTCCTGACATTATGTGACGTGCATGTGCAATCAAGTATACAATAAATAACAAACAAAGTCCAAGTTAAAAGACCGAAATACGATTATTCTGTGGTCTAACAGGATACATTTAGCAATGAATGTGATAAAAAACCTACCCCACGTTACAGAAAACCCTTTTGTTTACACGGAAAAGGGTAAAAGATTAACTCACATCCATTTGCATAAGTATTTCGGTACCTTTATCGTGTCCGTGTTTTCTAAATAAGATTAATTTAATACGAACGTGTTAAAAGACGAGTAGAAGTAAAAATAACAAAAACAACGTGATTGCTTAAAAGATAGAAACAAGGATTTTCTTTCCATTATTCCAATAAATTAATTTCTCTGCAGATTTATTTATTTATTTACACATACAATTATTTTTACAGGCAGAACCCAAGAAGATGTATTGTGAATTGGGATAAAAACAAGAATATGTAGAACATGTACATAAAATTAAAATATGTTAACGGGACAGAGGTAAACGATAGGTAAATTGGCGTCAGTCGCTATGATTATGATTTTGATTAGTTGGTTTGCTTAAATCTATAGATATAATTAAATAAAATGTAGGTATGTGTCGGTTGTTATGTCAAAATAAGAGTTTTTTATTAAATCAACGTCTCCTAGCCTTTTCCTAACTATACTGGGTTTGGTTTGCAGTCAAACCGGATTCAGCTGAACACCAGTATTTTACGTGGAGCAGCTACCTACCAGTACTGGTCACTCAGTACTTTTTGGCAAGAGTCAGATTTTCTGACTTCTGACATTAAGCCAGGAGCTTCTCTTTCTAGTAAATACATAAGAAAATTTACACAATACATAAAACAAAAAGTCATTTCTTTAAAGTATTGTTTGTCTATCTGTTTATTTCGGCTAATCTCCGAAACCTCTCATCAGATGTAGGTGGACTTCTCAACATTTGCTGCCACTTTCAGTGCCAGCAGGCACCAGCAGGGAATAGAGGTGGCAAATGTGGCAATGAAAGTGTTAATACCCAACCAGCTGTTACCATGCTACGAGGGGATCCTTTCTTTGCTGTCGTAGTCGGGTAAAAGCTTGTACACATTTTAATGCAATGGGTCACCATTGCATTAAAATGTGTACAAGCGTTTATGTGAATCGATATGTGAATCGATTTACGTAGTAAAGTACTAGGTATGGTAGGCGCCAGATATATTTGCAATAAAGTACCTTTCCCTTATCCCTTCGTAGGGCGTCGAACAATAAATTATGAACAGTTTTTCATCATTAGAGAACGTAAAGGATCACGATAGAAGTCGATTCAGGACAGCTTTATGTCTTTAATTCTGTTTCTGATATTAAGAAAGTCAATAAATGTATGGGGTTCAATGACCGTTACTGCACATTTATCTGGCGCCTACCATAGGTACTCGAGCAATCGTACGTTTACCTACTGAAATGTCCTTACGAGCTCCATTTACTCCAAACTTGGTACCTATCAAATCTAAAGCTGTGTCTTCACTGTTAGCGATTGTTTGACCTCGATCCATCTACTGAACTTTATTCCGGTCGAGTGCTTTTGGCCAATTACCTATTAGATGCTATTGTTTTAAAACCTTGGCTAATGTTTTATTGCTTGTTTTATCTTCACGTTCATTTTTTACTTTAATTGTAGCTTTATTCTCACAGTTGAAAATCGAAGGCCTTTTGTTGTCTGATACCCATCTTTGTTTTGACCTCATTTACTTTTATCTGATGTAGGTTATGTACGTTGAATAATAGGTAAATACTTTAATGAAAAACTATTGAGAGTTATTGGTCAAATTTAAAAAGAAAAAAAGAAGCAGAGTTAGGAGTTAGACCTTTGAAATCATGAGCCAGTTAGCTCTTAGTATATGATCTCGACTCAATATACTTAACCATGTTGCGGTTAACTTCCAGTCTAACCGAAGGCAACTAACCCGGTAACACGATACTCCTTGGCAATACCTACTGTAGTCAGATTTTCTGACTTTTGACAATCCATCACGACTGTCAAAGATCTTCAAATGCAACCGTGACCAACGGCTTAACGTGCTTTCCGAGGCACGGAGGAAACTAGTTATTTCAAAGATACCCATCCACGGCTACGACCTTGGCAAGCGTCACTTAACCTCGAAGATAAACCCGTGGGGCTATGATTATTTAGACTCGAGCTCCACTACTGCAGGAAATCGAGTAGGCCACAATAATTGAGCATAGGTCACCAGAAAAAATAAATTGCTGAGGACCAAGAACAAAAAGGCCATAACGTACATTAATGGTTTTTTGTACTCTTTCGGCCTTATCTGTTCTGTGCTTTCGGCGACTAACTAAATCTCGTGTTTCTATCAGTGGGACCAAATATTTTTCATATGGGTACTTGAATGAGAGATCTCCATTACGGGGGAGTAGTGACGCTAACATTTATTTGGACTTGAGGTACTTTAGTGCCATTCGGTGCTTCACTCTAATTGTTTGGGCTACACTTTAGCCTTGGCATTTTAGAGTGGTGAAGTTATGACTAAAGTTCTGATAGGTAAGGCAGAAATAGAAGTAAGATATTTTCAAGGCCAAAAAGATAATGTACAAAACATCCTATCCTACTTTACATTTTTGTACTGGTTTCTGCTTGTGTGAACGTTTGTTACTTTTTCCCGCAAAAACCGATGATGATTTTGATTAAACTTCAGGGTATTTTTTTTTAAAGTGTGCGTGGATGGGAAAATCTGGAACTATGAGGAATATAAAAAAACACTAAAAGGAGCCCGATTTTGATGAAAACTAAAACTACATCATTGGATTTTTGAAAAATCGGTATTTCTTACCCGTAATCGAACTTAACGACTTTGAAAAAAAACACTGTACTAAGGATTACATTCTGGGAAGTAGTAACACATGCCAAACAAAAACACGAAAGGAAAACTCTAAAGCTTTGATCGCGTAATATCCTTTCAGTTACAAATGAATAATTTTATTCCATTACAGATTCTCTGAAGTTTTGTAATCGGATTCATATGAAACATTAAATAATAAAGCGGTCCCGTTATCCCAAGGCACTGATAATTCAGGATAAAATAACCTTTTACATAAATCGGTTTCGGAATTAATTAAATTGGTTTGATCAGTGTTCAAGGGGAATGTAGTGCCTAAATCTAACATAATTTCTACTTTGTCGGTAATATGCCCGGGGGCTGCTGGGATCAGGCCTTTCATCTGACTATGTGTCTTCAGACTGGTTCTAGGACATGAATACTTATCTCATTTTCTCACATAATTTTTCTACGATTTTTTTTCTTTTTATGGTTCCGTAGTCAACAAGGATTGTGTGTTTTGTAGATTACCAGAAGGCATTCGACTGCGTCAATTGGGCAAAGCTGTGGGAGGTGCTTACTGAAACGGAAGTTCCGGCTCATCTTGTAATGTTGATACGCAATCTCTATGAGTCAGGATACGGCACGGTGACTGTATGTGATGTTACATTGAGCCATTTCAGCTTTCACAAAGGAGTCAGGCAGGGATGTGTGATCTCACCCATCCTTTTTAACATTTATGGCGAGTACATTATGCGCCAAACACTCGAAGACTGAGAAGGTGGCATCAAGGTGGGTGGGGTTAAAATATCAAACCTCCGCTACGCAGATGACACTACTCTTTTTGCATCATCGGAGGCTGAGATGGCTCATTTACTGCGGCGTCTGGAAACCATTAGCCTGGGAATGGGTCTCGCGATAAATAAAAGTAAGACCAAGCTTCTAATTATTGATCGTTTCGAAGCCATCCAGCGAACAGACCTTCTAACGGAATATGAAACCGTCCAGCAGTTTCAGTACCTTGGTTCGGTAATTACAAATAAGGGTAGCTGTGAATTAGAAATTCGAAGACGAATTGGCATGGCTAAAACCGCGATGACTGAACTCGGCAAAATTTGGAGAGACAAAAATATCACAAATCGGACAAATAAACATCTGGTCCGCACTCTTGTCTTCTCCATATTTCTATATGGGGCGGAGACATGGACGATCAAATCTACCGACAGGCAAAGAATTGACTCTCTCGAAATGTGGTGCTGGCGTCGCCTATTAAGAATACCATGGACAGCCCACCGACCAAATGTCTCGATCCTCAAGGAACTGCGAATGGAGAAAGCGCAACAGCTGTCCTCAACGTGCCTGCAACGTGTCGTGAGATATTTCGGTCACATTGCCCGCAGAGGAACCAACAATATGGAAAGACTCATGGTGACAGGCAAAATAGAGGGTAAAAGACCAAGAGGCCGAAGCCCCAAACGGTGGTCGGATCAAATATCGGAGCAACTAGAGATACCGATCAGCGCTGCACTCCACCAGGCTGCTGATCGTAACAGATGGAGAAAAGCCGTTGACAGTTTGAAACGGAGTCACGATTCTCAGCAGTGAGAAAGCGATTAGGAAGAAGAGAGAAGAGAAGTCAACAAGGAACCCTTGAGTCAAATGTCCCCCCCCCTTGCCAACTAAACGGGTGTTTTTGGAGTCGTGAAAAAAATCATGGTATTATAGTGAATTTAAAAGGAAAACCTATCACAGCTAAGTAGGTTTTACAAGTTAACTAGTAATAGTCGACCAACCTATGAAATTTACTTGGGGGAAGAAAAATTCGTAAAAATTCCATTGAAAATTAGTTAGATCAATCAAAAAGCACCATTCTAATTCGGCAATTGTGACGTGCAACTACGGAACCCTACTCTGCGCGCGGCCCGAAACGCACTTGGCCGGTTTTTTGACAATCTTTGCGGGCAACGGGTAGTCTGAAGCTAGACACTGACACCAGTCTTTCCAAGGGGTAAGGGGGTTCTGGGTTATCGAATCTAGACAGACAGTCGCACACCCTAGTGTCAGAGTTTCTAAACCGCGTCAAAGGCCTCTGACATGGTTTATTTGACGACCGCCATTTGGCGGCCGGGACCACCGGCTTATACGTGCCTTCCGAAGCACGGAATCATCTTTTTATCAGACAATCAGGTGATTCAAGCCTGCAATGTCCTAGCCAAACTGGAAACAACTTTACAAAGTATGCTTCTCGTGGGAATCGAACCCACGACCACCGGGTCACAAGGCAAACGCCTAAACCACTCGACTACGGAGGCAGTTAAATCACACGTGAAATAAGAAGTGGCAGGTACCTAAAGTTTCTAAATTACCCTATGTAAATGTTAAACTATCAAACGGTACAAGACAAAGACACTACCATAGAATTAAGTATTCCTTATCGTAGAGAACAGGGCAGCACTTAAATCTGGTAGCGTCTTGATATCGCCGAGCTTAAAATTGAATTGATGCCAACCTTGACTACATAGCCTCCTGTTTTACATACAAGCCGTATCGGACTAGCTTTAATGTTCCTTGGGTCTCCGAGTTATTAGTTAATTGTTCTGTCTTTCGCTTGAATATTTAATGGTTAGGAAACTATGCATAACCGTGTGCCTGAATCATCACTAAGGGCAAGTGTATATATAGTCAACTCACACATTAGTCAAAAATTGTGGTTAAATTTCATTAAAATGCATTTTTTGATCAATTAGATTTAGATTTAGATCAGTAAACGACAAATCAAAAGACTTGCCGTAACAGTTTTCTTGTGGTACTAGGTATACTTTGTTCAGCCCACTAAATTCTCAATCACTACAACTTTTGAAAGTCAGAATATGTGCCGAGGGAATGACCCCCATAAAAATTAATTTGTCTCCATAAGTTATTGTCACTTGCCTATTATTTTATGATTATTTTGGGTTGCAAAAAGCATGACGGTCTGAAGCCTGTTTCAAAATGTCCAAATGGCTACTACTTAAATGCAACAGAATTTCTATGAAATTATCTGCCACGTAAACGAGCAGGAACTTGAAAACGCATGAAACAGGCCTGACTCACTTACCAACACCTAGATACCCATGTACTTACCTATTTATGTTTGTATGTCGGAAAATTGACATAGACGTAAATTTTTCATAATCTAAATTAGATTTGCATGTTTAAAGATATTCGATTTTCAAAACTGAAAGTGTTTTTTTTTAAGTCTAGCTTTTGAAACAAGTGTTTTATAAGTATCCGTAATAATTTATAACTAGATCCGTACCCGTATTAAATTTACTTTATTATTATTAATTGATTAGTATTTTTGCGTTATTTTGAAATCTGAAGCAAACATGTATGTATTTCAAGGCAGGTACGCCATTTGATGGCTAATAAAAACTGTGTCATCCCACGCTGCCATCAAAGACTTAAAAACTAATCTCGGTAGGTACTCTAAAATTAAAAATTAATCACTTCGTTCCCGGTCGTTACCCACGCTAATACGGCCTTAAGTCTGTTGGCAAAAATTCAAAGTTTAATCGTGCCATCAGTAGTAGTGGGGTGTGAGTAAATTCAACGAACTAATGGGGCTGCTGCTCAACCCTGCCACGTTATTTATTATTCAGGCAGCCACTGACCGTGGTTACGGCAATCTCTGGGGTGATCATTCAAATAGCCAGTTACAGGATAGCCTGTTTTCGTTTGCGAAACGAATAAACTTTGGGCTTTCGTCGTTAAAGTGGCGAGGATTTTTTCTACGTGTTTTGTTTGTGGATGTATTGTGTTAACATCTTCATGGCTAAAAGCAATTCATGTATCTTTTTGATCTGGAAGATGTCATTGTTCCTAAATTACCCTAGGCTGATAGAATTTTCGTTTAGTAGGTATTAAAGTCGGATTCCTCTACTCGTAAATGGTTAATATTTTTTGAGTTATAAGCGTCCCAGTACTTTAAGATTTACTTACCTAGTGATAACTGGCATTGTTACTTCTTTCCAGATAGTAATATAATGTAACTTAATGAAAATTTTTATCTGTGATTTTCTCTGCGATCTATCCTTTGAACATCGAACTACAAAGTATATCCCATCTATCTATCGACAAACTTGGTTCACCAACCCCAACCTAGTTGTCTCGCTTGTTAACGCCTAGCCAAACGCTTCAACAATATCAGATTTCGTCCATTTTGTACCGACATCGGGTATATATCTGTTAGTTGAAGCAACAGTGGCCTCGCAACAATAACAAATGTCCCAGTTAAAACGTAGATAAACCGGCTGCCGCCCGCCAGAACTTTGCCTCCCTTTATTGCGAATTTTATACTATAGGAGGGACGTAGCTTTCACCCTGGTAAGCGTTTTCATAGCTGATTATTTTTAGATAACACTTTTTGTTTGTCGATTTAATTGTACACAGCGGTGCATTTATGCAAATTACTGGTTAGATTCGGTGGTTTTGTTTTTGAAACACGAGAAAATGCTTTGGGCCTCATATTTTCATAGCTATATGTAAATATTAAAAGTCGTTATTAGGTAAACGTCTCTTATAATGCGCACAGCAAAGGAGTGGAACGGTCTACCTGCGTCTGTTTTTCCGAACGCATTCAACCCTAATCTCTTCAAAATTAGAGTGAACACGAACTTCTTCGGGGTAAGCTGGAGTGCTCGTCAATCGTTGACTTTGTCTCCGTTGGACTTTGTCTCCGTTGGACTTTGTCTCCGTCCAAACTGGTAATGTTATAATGAAATAAAGAATGTCACTCTCAGGAGTCAGATGAAAAGAAAAATCAACACAAACAAAATTGATCCAGTACAATTCGATATAAAACAGAGACATTCAAACGAATCAATTTACTTTATATTCTTAGCGATCGTTTGAATCGAATTTTAGGATTTTGACGAAATAAATCAATTTCTCGGGTCCGATAAAACGGTTTATCTGGCTTTAGACCCTGAGGGACCCCATTTGAGAGGTCAAATAGGCAGCGGAGCTAAGCTCGGTTTTGGTTAAACTCATTTAGAAGGTCTAATGGGATACGTGAAGGTAGGAACCAATACGGTTTAGGGAAATCTATGTAACTTTCTGCGACAGACACTGGTTACAATCATGAATTTGAATGAAATAAATAGCGATTTTATGGGGTTCTCTTAAGTAGCATAAAAATATTGTTTGAATTATTGTAATGATTTGGTCTTTGAACATTTTTGACTGATAGTTTTAGCATTACCAAAAAGATGTTGTCAGTAAAAGTCGGTACTTTCAGTCCTACCAATCTGGACAGCCATATAAACCTCTTTACAGCCCATACGACTACACATTAAAATCCTATACATCTATACATATTAACTTTCCTGAGTAAATAAGTGAGAGCGGCAGAACATGGGGTAAATCAACAGTGTCAACAGATTGTTAACTACAACTTCGAGGAGTGCCTTGGGCAAGTTCTTTTGTTATTAATTTTTAGACTTGAACGGGATCGATATGATTTGCTGAATGGTATACTGAGGGGCACATCAGTCGTCGTACAATTAGGTACGCTCTGTCTTGGACAAAATAAGTCTATGGTTAATGTTATAAATGCGAAAGTAGCTCTGCCTGTCTGCTTTTCAGGGTTCCGTACCAAAGGAACCCTATTATTAAGACTCCGCTGTCCGTCAGTCCTTCCATATGTCTGTCAGCGGGCTGTATCTCAAGAACCGTAATAGGTAGAGTAGTTGAAATTTTCACAGAATGTGTATTTTTATTGCTGCTAAAACATCAAATATTATAAAAATAATGAAATAAAAAAATAAAGATACCATAAAAGAAACGTGTTTTTATTGCGACTTGCTCTTGGCCGGTTTTTTTTGTTACCTCATCACGTGTTAACTGGATGGATTTGGATGAGACTCGGCACTCGTGTAGAACATGTCCTGGAATAGGAACACAGGATACATTTATCCCGGGAGTATTATCCCTTGAGATAATTACCGACTTTCACGAGGGTGAAGCCCCTGATAGAAGCTAGAAGAAAATAATAATTTATAATAGTAAGTACCTACACCAACATTTCAATCATTTAATTTACTTTGCATTGTCGTTTACCCTTTGACAAACCTACCCCCGGTTCGCAAAACACTGGCTGGGTTTATTTATACCTGCCTAATGCTAATACAGCACATAGCTTTTCGATAGCTGTAATGAAATGAACACGTATGTGTTCACAAAGGAATAAATTGAACAAGTTGTTACCAGGGTCAGAGGAACGAACGGTACCTGCAAACCTGAATTCACATTTTCTACGGAAAGCCACCTAACTCACCTTTGCAAACGCAGCTCGAAACATGCATGGCATGCATACCGTGTAACTCGCTTGCAAAGCTCAATCGCTCATACTACCTAATTGCTGGTTCCAGACACATTTCTGTGATGTGGCGTAGCAATGGCAGAACATGACGTTGCCGAACACGTTATTAGTCCAACTCAATTTGATCGATGGTTAATACTCTGATTAATCCTAGCAGTGATCTTCGAGTTTTATTTTTAGTTGATTCTTTAGGAGGTCCGTCTTTCACAGAGGCAATTTTAATTAAACAACTAAAATTTTATTTAATTTTTTTAATAGCATATAGTGTCCCACTGCTAGGTATTGATCGCCCCATATCTTCCTAGACACTCTTTTCTTGCGCCAACTCGAACCTCAAGCCATATAAATATAATAATCGGTTCAAAATGTTTAGGTTTTCGTATGGTTGAGAGGTTCTTTCTCTACGACTGTATGTAGCTACATCGATTGATATTCGTACTAAAGAGGCGTTCATCTACTGACGCGAACACCGAACATTTCTAATTCCCATCATTCAATGAACGAATTGAATAAGAAAGAGAAGTTTCGGGGTGATGTCAACAAGAGATTTAACTGTAACAAAGTTCGTCTTATTAGAATGGTTTAAACTTGTTTCTACCTACTTAATTTAATTGGAATAGGAACCGGGAGAGCAGAAAGCTTTGAAGTAGTAACTTTTTGTTGGCGTCATTCATACTCCTTTGTTAACTAAGTTGCGAGTCAATGGACCAAGTGATTTTCACTAAGTATTACTAAGTTTGACCGAGTCAGTGTTCGATGGGTTTTTGTGTTTGAAATTACGCTTAATACTGGCTAGTTTCCAAGAAATGTAGAAACTTTAGTAAGTATCCTTTTTCGCTGGGCTTTTTCATTTTGAGTTTTATTATACGTACTACGTTTAATATATAGCCTGTCAAGAAAGTCATGAAAAGAATGTTTTGGGAACTACTATTTTAGCTGATACTGGCAACACTGAATAATTGTCAAACTGAGTACCTCAACTGTCACTTCGTGGCTTTGTGGTTGATTTTCTATGATTTTTAGTGGTATTTCGAGTTTTTTTAAGCGTGTGACCGTTTCGAGATAAAATGAATCGAAATGTTTATAAAAGCGGTGCGAGACAATTATATTTAAAGTGTTTCAAGAGTGTATGGCCGAATTTTAAGCTGAGACGAGTAAAGACGATGTTTACGGTCGAACAGCAAAGTTAACCGGTACGTAAATATATTTAAATGTTGAACACAGTAAAGGAAATTATAATCTCTTGTCAATTTTCTGTTTTTAAGTAAAATTTGTCTTTTTAATCATTGTTTATATTTCGTTGAGGTTATGATTTTATTTACGATTTATTATACTACCACTTAACGGTGTTGATGCTTTTGTGTTACTTTTAAGAGATGTTTAAGGTATTTGTTATTTAACATGTCTTTATTGATTTCAGGTGTTTTTGAAAGCACAATTCGACGCATAGTTGTCGAATAAATAAATGCACCATATCACTCTATTACAACAAACAATTGTGATTTAAACCCAATAGAGTTAGTGTGGGCAATAGTAAAAAGGCGAATTGCACAAACAAATGTTTGTGGTCAAAATGTTGCGAAGTTGGCTGAAGAAGCATTTAACTCAGTAACTCCACAAGAATCGAAGAACTGTGTTGACCGTGTCATCAAAATCGAAGATGAATATTTTGCCCGTGGATTAACTCTCTATAATGATATAGACAGATTTGTCATATCGGTTAGCGATGATAATTCGAGTGAATCTGAAGTCAGAATAGGATGAATTTAATTATGCAGGAGTTTCAGGCAACATTTCGGGAGTTGAATACCTCGCCAGTGATTATTTGGATTTTGAATAACAAAAAATAGTAATTAAATCCTTTTTTTTTGTGCAGTTAGAATATTGATATCAGCTCAATTAAGCTGATATCGATATTCTACCAGGGTCATGTTGAGACGGCAGCGCTGCAGCGCAGAGAGGCGAACCATCGAACTTTGTGGTAGATAAATGTTAATAACTGAAAGGGCGAAAACAAGGGTTGGTCAAAATAAATATTCTTATTACACACACATAATTGTATTATATTCTAATTATGAATGAATGTCATTTGAATGGAAATCAGTTGAAGGAGGAATGTTTTTCACCACTACCAATGAATGTCAAAACTCTTTTTTTGCACCTTAAGTGTCGGAAATAAGATAGATGAGTGTCAGATAATCCACATGGCATTAAAGAGACAATAATAATGAATCAGTAATTAATTACTATTTTATAAAAAAAAGTATCAAAACCTTTCAGTCGAAATTTATAGGGATACCATGTAAATGATGGTGGCGCCCTCCTTTTTTTTCATGACTTTCTTGACAGACTGTAAATGAATCGTAAATATAGTAACCTCATTGGTAACTATATTTTCGAACCGTTTGGTGTTGAAACCCTTGGGCCGTGGGGCCCTTGTGCTTATAGCCTTTTCAATGAAATTTCGAAACGGCTAGTTGACACTTCCCGTGACCCAAGAGCTGGCTTTTACTTTGTCCAGAGACTAAGCATTGCCATTCAACGTGGCAATGCTGCCAGTCTCTTGGGCACATTACCAGCTGACAGCGTTGAGGACGAATTTTTTGATACTATATTTTAGTTTGTTGTAAGTTTCGTGTATTATTGTACAAATTAGTTCAAAAACTAATTGCGACTCCATTGTTTAATTAAGAAGAGAATGCTGGAACGCGCACAGATAAACTAAAATCGACTTTACTTTTTAATATGCATAGATTGTCATTTCATGGTTTAGTTGTCAAACAATTGTCATCAATGTCATTACTCTGAGAGGCATTTTCAGGTGGAGTCACATTTTAGTTGATACGCCTTCATAAACCACACCAAGCCTTGTAAAATCAAACTCTCACTTGAATGGAAGCCCGTAACCACCCAATATCCCGCATAACGACCACAAATTCTCACATAATTTTTAGCAAAGTTATCAAACCCATAGAGACGGTTATTGCAAACGACCACTTATGAAGGTCTAACAGTCAATAAACATATATAAATACGTTAATTTTGCGGGGTTATCGTCCTTATAGCCATTACACGGAGTCTTGAATGTAACGTGGTACATCGATCATTGTTTATCTTATCTTAGGGGGAATAACACTTGTGTTGACGAGTGTACATTATGTTTTAACGTCCCTGTTACATGGAGTAAGATCCGACATGCTTTGTGATTTTAGCTTTATACGCGGAGAAAGGTTTTCATGAAGGTTTCGTTGATGTATAAAATCCTAGCTCGCTCGTTAAATTTTGAAGTGAATGATGGTGCAATAATACATTAATCTTCTAACCATCGATAACTTTGATCCCTGATAACAATAACATTAATACCTACCCTTACTTTTTTATTTGTTGCCTTTATTCTAGTAGTACCTATACCTACATCTAATAATGGTTAAATAAAGAAAATAAGTTTCATTGCCATGAAACATTTTCTACAACTATTTATGTAGGTGTCTCTAGTTTAATTACTAGGTATTTTCTCAATTTCTTCTCAGTGTTAAACTCAGACGCAAAACATTTTAAACAATCTACACTAGGGATACAAATATGGAGCTAAACCGACACAGACTAACTTTTAAGTTATCCGTGCTAATATATGTGGTCGGGAACTTTAGACGAAGCGAAGTGTAATAAATCAATACAACGCTATTTTAATATTGCTTCTCAAGTTTCTTGGTATAATGAGTTGTGCCGCTTTTTAAATCGCAAGGGAATTTAGACCCTCGTCTTAGAGAGAGAGACTGTGAAGTAAAATGTGGAAAAAAAAGAAAAATTATGAAATATGAGCCGCTGTGTGTTTGTATCTAACATTAGAAAATGTACATTTAACTGATAAATGATTTTTATTTTGTAAGTAGGTTACTTTTACACGTCAAGCTTTTTGGTCGTTTTAAACTAGACGAGGCCGGTATTGTCTAGCTTACTACCCTGAGAAAAAACACCGAAACAAACTCAGAGGTCAAAGTCTCTTTTAAGTCCATACAAATTGTACTGGTTAAATCATATGAGAACCATCATGATAACTGGACTTCATGGAACGGTCAAAGCAGAGGAAATTTTGAAGTGAGATTGGGCGGTTCATATGTACAAAGAATGCACGGGCCAGAGTCGTTCGGCAGTGGGAGACAGAGAACGGGCGTCGTCACCGAGGAAGGCCTAGGAAACGCTGGCGTGATGGCTTGGAGGCGTTTTTGCTACGGGGAGATCTTTGCCCTACAGCGAGACAATGTAGTTTGATTTAAACATAAACAAAGCAAGCAGTTTTATGATGCTAAACATTATCCCGGAGAATATTCCTCTTCTACATGCTTACGCCAAATTGTAACGCGATATTCATACGAACAGACAGCCAGATCCCAGTACTAGATGTACTGATAAATGTGAATTTATGATCAGGTAGCATCATCGCGAAACACCGGTAATGCCCGACCATTAGCCGAAGTCGAAATATCGCGGAACCCGCTACGTGGTGCGAATGCTGATAAAATTAATCTTTATTTACGCTGCGGCGGCTGAACAAACTTGTTTTGTACTTATAATTAAATTTACTTTCTAATATCGCGAGATTTACTATGTGCTTCACATTTTGTGAAGGTAAAGGAGATAAAGCCGAGCCCTTATTTGCCCAAATAGGGTCCGAAGATTGAAATCGTCTCAAGACTGACTGAGTTGATGGTATCGATGATCTTCCAGGTCAGAAATAACAGAAGAACAGCTCATGTTGTGATAAAATACTTGACACTCAGAAATATGGCATTAGCACCTGCAACTATCAGAATCTAATGAACGTTACTGATGCTTATATAAACCTACTGGTCAAAAATTAAATAGAAGTAAATTCGAAAAACCATTTATTGAACCAATGAAAAAGAAATGTGAAATGTGTGAATCACATATTGTGGAGCCGACTAAAATTTGTGTTTAGGACGTCCAATTGAGTTTCGGCTCTCATGTAAACTAATTTAATGCACAATAATAATGTCAGTTGAAATTAACATCAAAACTGTAGGAGTAATGTAACCTCTTAGTACACCGCGTATGAATATTTTCAAAATATTGTCCCTGACGCTGTACTCGTATAATAAGCACGAATAGCCACGCCAGAGTAACTACAGCAAATAACCGTACTAATGTGTATTTAATGCAGGAAACTGAGTACCTAATATATTTCACACTTGTGACTACCTAACACATTATGTCATCATCACTCATACGAGTTCAACGAATCCATTAATCTAAAGTCAAAACAATGCACAATGTGACCAAATTGTAGCCTTAGTAAAACCTATTGTTCTAAATGTAGGTGGATGTTTTGAACCAGTCTAGCCTTTTTCAGCCATTGTCAAGGTAACGGTGATTTTGTGTTTCATACACTGTTGCTGCGTTTAATGAACTCTGCCAACATTCTTCTCGGGGCACTAATTTTCTTTGTGGCCTGTTCTATAGCAATCGTTTAACAAAACTTGAGGCAGTTAACTAATACGCGGCCAGTAATGGTTTTCCAGGCCACGCCTGACTATACTTGAATTCATAATTTGAGATTATTTCAACTTTAGCTTTGTGTACTTTCATTTGATTTTTAAGTGACTTTTTGTATTATATTTTTTTTATTAGTGATAGGCACGCGCTTGACCGCTATCTCACCTGGGGCCTAACCACCAGCTCTTAAAGCAGTATTACTTCAATATTACTTGAACGACGACGTATAGCTCCGTCTCTTTCCCACTGGAAGTAATATTAAAGTAATACTGCTTTAAGAGTTGGTGGTTTAGGCCCTGAGATGGTATTACAAAAACCTTAAAAGAGTATGGGTATGGCATAGAGTTTATTGTTCCAATATTTATTTAATTATTTATTTAAACTTTATGTACAATAGTGGTACGTACATGGGCGGACTTAATGCAACAAGGCATTCTCCACCAGTCAACCTTTGGGTTAAAAAGACTACACAATTAATTATTAACTCGAATTTAAATAGGCCACGATGGGTACGGTCTGACAGCTATCTTTTGATTGTACTAAATCCTATGTGATGAGATAGAAACCCTGCATAAAAAGGTCCGTTTGGTCATGCCATGTCATGCATAAGGCCGGCCGCCGGGTATATGTATCTACATTCCGCGAGTGTTGTGTGTTGTGTGTGGTGTTTTTGTTGTAGATAAAATTGTTTTTATTCAATTTTATAATAACTCCTATACTGGTCCAATTTTTACTGAAGAACTACTACGCAATGTAGGTACATAACTAAAGGTTACGTCTTCATTATTCTTCCCCCTTCTCTCAGTGAATGTAGTATTTTTCTTTCATACATTTTTATTTGGTCACAGCTTAATGGTCACCTTTCTAGCATTAAACCATCCGTCGTTTCTTTGGTTTTATTAATCACGAAGCAGTTCCTCATATATTGCCTCTTCTTTATTAGATTTTAGAACACAATGCTTCCTAAAATTGCCTATCTCCATCGTCGAGATATGTGGTATATTGACGTCGTTGGTACATGGAAGCATACGACAGCGTCACTGGCACGGCTTAAATGGCGGAACAATGTTCTCGAACGCTTTCGGAACGGCTTTGCTCCTAACAGGACAAGCCTGCCTCCTAGGATGCGACGAATATCGATTTGAAATATTCACGCAAGTATTGAATAGGATTACGGAATACGGATGTAGGATTCTTCGAAAGAGTCAGAGGAACACGGATGTCTTTCAGTCGGTAGGAGTCTGACTCATTTGATGATTTCCCATTCATAAAAATAAAAAAGGGATTCTTACTCGACTGTCAATGTTAGCCTTGATTTTAGCTGAGCTGAGGTGGCTCTGACTGACTTTCTAAGGATTTAAATATTTTAGTTCTTAACCTTTCGTCATAGCTTGAAGTTTAAAAAATATTAGCTCATGACGAGATAAAAACAACATGCTATTCTTCGAAGCATTCTTATTGTACTCAATAAAAGAGCTATTTATTTTGATAAGTAAAGCAAAAATAAAAAAATCACACTTTTTTTTAATAATATCTTGCGACAACCAACACACCGCCATCTGATCCCAAACTAGGCAGAGCCTGTACTATGGCAACCAGACAACTGATAAACATACTTATATATTTCTAAATACATACATATTATAGATATTACACACCCAGATACAGAACAAATAATCGTACTCATCGCACAAAGATTTGTCCTGTGTGGGAATCGAACCCACGACCTCCGTCCTAGCAGTCAGGGTCACTAACCACTAGATCAACAGGCCACCAACCACTTTGTCTTCACACTGTCAACAGTCGTTTTAAATATCAACAGTTTGGATGAATTTGTAGAAAACTAAACAGTAAAAACGCTACCAATATACAATGCATTTTCCAACTATACAACTGACATCCTTAGTCAGCGAAGTACATATAGCATACCATCTTGAATCTAAAGCTCGGCGATTGGATTTGCCTCTCTACGTCGCGCCTCAAGACAGGTTTCGATGGACTAAATAGGATTGGACGTGCCACATTCATAGACTGCATCCAAAACAATTTCCATCCTTTGGATGGAGCAGATCGTCCGGAAAAGGCATGCAATTGAAGATACTTGAACAAGTTCGCAAATATCCTCTTTCACAGATTTTGCGTCTCAATTTTTACGTCTTTGTAACGTGCCTTTTTTGAATTTTTCTATCTTGTACTTACTCGTACTTACATATTATGATTGGTAGGTTTTTGGATGGGAAAAGAAGCCAGGTTTTTGGTGGTAGTTTCGAACTTTGCGTCAGCATGTGCTATTCTCGGTATAAACTGTGGAGAAAACATTGGTTGATCGGGAAAGTTGGTAGCGCGTTTAAATATCGGTATTTCAGTTTTAAAACCACATATCTTTGAGTAAATATATTAGGTAAGTAATATTCTCATTTCTATGCACTTAAAAGTTTCCTCTAAAACCTCTGGGTCTCTGGAAAATCAAAATTCTATCGGCGACAGCGATTGTCGAAACAAAACAAAAATGCAACTGAATTGAGAACCTTCCTCCTTTTTTTGAAGTCGGTTAATAAAATGTATGGGATCTACAACGATTGTGACATTTTGGTAGCGCATATCAAACCGTAGCATGGTTTGTAGTATTTCGAGTTTAGACGTTTCGACAATTCACTATCGAATGTCACTTTGTCTGGAGGCTCTTATTGCACAAAAAAAACAAATGACTAATTATACATTTAGCGCCAAATCAAGTTCTATTTTAACCGACTTCTCAAAAAGGAGGAGGTTATCAATTCGACTGTATTTTTTTTTTGTGTTTGTTACCTCATAATATCTCCGTCATTTATGAACCAATTTGAAAAATTCTTATCGTATTATGTGAAAGGATATACTTCTCGATTGGTCCCATTTAAATTATATCAAAATCGGTTCAGCAGTTTGGTTTTTAAATTCAAATAGCTGGAAAAAATATGTGGAAAAATCATCGATGTTTACGAGATTGCGCATTTTTGCTTTCCTGTGACTTTCCAGTGGTGTTGCTAGGTGTGTGGTGTAAAAAGTGAAAAATAAAAACCTTTTTCACAAAAAAAAAACCGACTTCCAAAAAAACACTACATAGTACAAAATAACTTTAATTTCGGAAGTCGTTCATTTAGATTCGTCTTAAGTACCAAAGAAACAATGAACTTTGTAAAAAAAAAAACAAGATGGCAGTCGCTGTTAGGTAAGTCAAATCAAAACAAAGGGCCCAATGAGAATTTCAAAAATGAACTAACTAAAATGTAGAACTGAAATTATGCGGTCGTATTTTTTCATAGCACGTTTAGGTAGCCTTAAACGCATTTAGGGATTCGCGATACTTAGGTAGGTATAATAAGTTTCTGCTACCTGCTGTACGACACTCGTACAGCCAATCAACTAGAGCGATTTTAACTAACTTTGTCACGAGCACGCCTGCAATCCCTGGTATCAATTAATTTGGTGTGATATAATTCAGAATGGACTGATTGATTACACATGCTTGCACCAAATACTTTAACGAAGAGCAATTTATTTTGTGCATTTTCGAAAAGTGCCTTCCCGATTTCTAGCTTATTTTTTAAGCTCAATGAGTAAGCTGTTTATGACCTTACAAAGATTCAAATATGCCAATTCTGGAAGGGTAAAATGCGCAAATAATAAATACCGCATTGTAATAAGGATGTAATTAATTTAGCATAAAAACACATGTGTATGACAAGGGACAATGCTACATTAACAGAACCTTTCACAATAATTAATTGTTTTCTAATTTTGGTCGACATTACACTACACGCTTGTACAAATAAACACAATAACAATTACGGAAAATCTTTCACGATTATCATATGAAACATGAATTTCGAATTTGTTCAGCGAATCCAACAGCCGTTTTAATCCCGTTTATCGGTAATCGTTAACCACCCGGAGCGTTGCATTCACAGCACAAAAAACTACATCTCTATAATAATCGGCGCCAGTTTGAAAGGATCGATATCCATAATAAATGTTTGTGCCTAATCACGAGACAGCTCTGTTGTACCGAATGCATCACCATTCACCTGTCTGGCCTACACGTCACCATCGCTCGACGTAAATGGTTCTAAATTGCTTTGATCGTTTTTCCGGAAGGCTAATGAATTTTCCCGCTCCAATAATTTGCATGGCTCACCCAACAGCGACACGGAACGCCTCTGTAACTAATATTAAGTCGTCAATTAAAATGGCCGTGTTTATAAGAGATTGTTTGGAGCGGCTCCAAATTCGGTAATTTGGACGACAGTTCGTGGCAGCGCCATTGTTATTTTCGCACGTAGCAAGCTTTTTGTTGACTCTTTTTGGCTTTGAGTGAGCAATCACGGAGACAACTACAATTTCCTTCTTGTTCGCTTTCAAAAATCTCGTATTTTAACGGGTAAACCCAAAGCTCACTCCATTCAAAAACTTCATCACAAGATTACAAAATAAAATGAATTAATGTCAGCTTTCTATTGCGACTTTGCGAATATCTCGTCGCTTTTCAAGGAACGTTGATTCTGTCTAATTTTAATTTCGTTGGAATATTTAGGCAAGTGTAAAGGGAATCGGGGAAATATTTACGGTACTTAAAATATAAAAGGATTTGGAAAACCTTCTTGTGGATTGTGAAACATTTTCCAGTTCACCATTTTTTTATCACCTTTATTAGTCATAGTTATTTAGGAACCAAGTTCCTCTGAGTTTCTTATTTTCATTTATTTGCCTGTTCACTTCCTTATTGGAAACTTGAAAGGATTTAAATGGAACAGAGTGCAGCTATTATTTATTATCGCCCATCGCTTGTAAGTGTCAAGCAGGAGGTATGGGTAACTCAATAATGCAGATAGGCGGAGGCTTGGCAATCCGTCAATGTTCAGCCGGGATTACATCTCGTTGTACAGTACCAGCTACTGGTGCTTGGTTTACTATTGAAGTATGTGTAGGTAGGTTCTGTTACTATACTAAGCTGTCTCTTGATCAAATGTCAAGGTAGAATGTTCCATGTCCCAATGTTTTAGGCAAGTAGGTATTTCTTTCATCATTGTAAGAAACCGTTTTGATAGTTCTCCAACATCTTGGTTAGCGAAGAATAACGCATGTGTAGAGAGACGGCCTTTCGCCTTTAAAGGAAATTGTGAATGATGAAATCTCTTATGAATCACAGTTTAGACTTTAGTTACCTAGTTTTCAATTCAAATGCTCTAATGTCGAATGCTTCAGTCCAGGTTAAAAATACACTGCAGTGCATTATTTATTCAGATTTCCCAGCCGAAAAGTTTGCTCTCGATGTGTATATGCACATCCAGCATATCACGCGGACAATCCACAGCGAAAAGTGCTCTCGCTAGGAAAAGCCGCTCACCGCTTGAAAGCGCGGTAGACAAGCGCTAGAGAAATAGATTGTGCTGTTTATTTTGATGCCAAGTGTAGAACTGGCGGTGGAGTTAGCTTATACGTTATGGGTCTCGTGCTCAGTTTCTGCACGAAACCAATGCTTGCTTAGCCTGCATAAATGCTGTATTACTGCTAAGATAAGATTGCAAAAATAACGATTGACGAAAGACGACGAACGAAGACGACGACGACGACGACGACGACGACGATTGAAGAGAGTGTCAGACTATTACCTACTGACTAAAACCCATCCGTGTTCCTCCAAATGCCCTTTGCGTTTCAGGGCCGCGGTGACTCTTTTGAACAAATTCCGCCGCAAACCAGACATATCTAATTAATTGTTATGGTGGATTTTCGGTCTAGATGTTATTACATTATAACTATGTAATATAGCACTGTGCACACTTACGGTAGTGAAAAATTCCTTGTGAAGACAGTTGTGTACTTACACTACAGTTTTTCACGAAGTATCGAGCGCTTTATGCTTCCGCTCGATTTGGTCAAGTGTCCGCTACCGTGTGAATAGATAAGCACTGATCTGATGCTCATAGACTGGAAAACTGAGAAGGAACTGGAACTGCGGAGGGCTTTAACCCTCAAAGACCGGTATTATTTCTCAACATAGTTGTACTGTGGTTCCATACTCCATCATGCATCTTTAATGTTTTTTTGTCTTACCCGGTTGATGACTATATAAGTACATAGCGAGCTAGCCTTAGCTGCGTCTCGAGTATTCGTCTGAAAAGCGTCCATACATTCTTACTTACACTGAGGTATCTACAAATAAAAGTAGGACAACTAACAATATTTCCAATCGGTTGATATCATCTCATAAATTAAATACTTCACGCTTCAAGTTACTTTACCTATCTTGTGTGATGTATGTTTGGTATACATCAGACGATAGGTAAAGTAACTATTTGCCACGAAATTCAATCGTGAAACTTGCCACATACTTGCGTAACTTTAAACTAACTATTGACTGACTCCGGCTTCCGAAAGTTGCTCGAATCGAAGTTTATCTGTAGGCAATAGAAATCTTGGATCAAGTTCGCCACTTCACGTATAGCGAGTTAAACAAATGGAAAAATTTGAATCGCTAAATCTGTTTAGAGAAAATGCTCGAACTCAGGCGGAAACCCTATTTATAAATACTTCATGAAAATGTTGCACGAGTACGTTTATATTTTTGGTGCGTGTAAGTGTACGTAAGGCGGGACGCCCTCAGGCTAGGTGGAGTAACGATCTTCGAAGGCTGGTAGCAGCTGGATTAGAGTTGCCAGAAATCGAGTTGAAAGGTGTGCACTCGGAGGGGCCTGTGTCCAGCAGTGGACTGCTATACGCTGATTATGATGTCGATGTAAATTTATATATTGGGTCAACCGTATATGAGTAGATGGAGCAGGTAGAGATTAATACAACAACAACCTGGGGTTCTATAAAAATTCAATGTTACTTCTAGGCCAGCGTGCTCCATCGTCGATAACATAGCGCTTTCCATCAGGAAAGACAGTGGATCAAAATTGAGCCTGTTACATCTATTTAAAAAGAAACAGACTAATTAACAAAATCTCTAAAGCTAAGCCCCTATCTCTTCCCTCAGTTTGCATAAGTATAGCGGTAATATTTGACCCCATTCAATGTTTTCAATGCATCTTTTCATGGAAGATCTTGGTCTAAAATCATAGTGACCGTCTCTGACCTTTACCTAGCGGATAAAACGGGGCCTTAGCAACGGTTAAGTATATGCTGCCTTTTAGAAATCCCTTTCAGTGTTAGGTCAGCTTTAACACATATACACGTACCTACATCATAGTAGGTAACCTACGTTACCTGTACGGATCAGGCATTTTTCCAGAAAAATACTGCCAGAAGTGTAGCCAAACGCGGTAGTCGAACGGGTGGTTCTCAGTTCGATTTCCAGGTCGGACAAAATATGACGATGGGATTAGGAATTTCGCAATAGGAGCTCGGAGTTTGGAAGTTGATGGTGTGATGCCCCTGTGCCTCGAAAACCACGTAACGTCATTGATCCTGCGCTTGATCCTTCGGTTCGGTCGTGTCGGATTTGTGCACTAAAATATCTGCTGTGTAATTAGTTAATCTCCGTTGAGATTGGCCACGGTGACCGAAATTCGGTTGCAAAGATTATTTGGATTATTTATGTGCTTATGGATTGCCAAAAATGAGCTTAGCAATTTCTATACGACTACTTTCGAAGCTCACATTGAACAAAAGAGTAAATAAAGATCCTGTTCATAATATAATATTACAGCTTCGTTTGCACATGTATGTATGTGTGTGAAGTTAGAGCGACTTGAACTCTGTAACTTTTTCCTGCTCTTTGATAGGGACGCTCCTTTGATGTTTGTAGATTAGATTATGCCGAAAGTCGTCCTTGCTCCCCGTTCACGGGCATTTGGCAACTACTAGCTTCTACCCGTGACTTCGTCGTTGTGTTGAGATCAGATTCAGATGAGTACTATCGGTACTAATTCAGATTTTTTAAATTATATAATAATAATATATGGGATGCATGAAGGAGCCTCTTCGTGTAGCGCAACTTGTTCCATCAGACACTCAACACTTTATAAGACTGGTCAATCTTTCCCCTGCGGTGGTAGGGCTAACGCCCGCCTGGTTCGCGACCACCCTCCCACCGGAGTTCGGCGTC
This sequence comes from Melanchra persicariae, assembly GCA_947386135.1. Classification (NCBI taxonomy): domain Eukaryota; kingdom Metazoa; phylum Arthropoda; class Insecta; order Lepidoptera; family Noctuidae; genus Melanchra; species Melanchra persicariae. The sequence goes on along the minus strand of OX376648.1, from coordinate 11,538,393 downwards.
AAGCAGCCTGCTGTGTTTCGTCGACGCGTGGGTGTACACTGGCTACGACGAGGACGACGAGGTCCATGTTGAAGCGAGCGTGCCCAGAAGATGCCTTGAGACACTGGCCTCAAGGCATCTTCTGGGCACGCTCGCTTCAACATGGACCTCGTCTATCGCTTTACATCAGGCGTGATCGAGGTCAAGAGCTAGCCCATTCATAAATAAAAAATAAAAATTCTATTACAATTAGGTACCTAATTATAAACTTATGTGTGCTTAATTTAATCAAAATCCGATCAGTAGTTTGCACGTGAAAGAGTAACAAATATTCATTATCTCACACGTACACATTTCTATTATTTTTAAAGATGTTAGCATGTTAGGCAGTAGGATTGGATACAAGAGTATACTTTAGAGTATCGAGTACGGAACTCTACGTATGAACCGTTCCCTGATATGAATTTTCCCTTCGCTAACCTAAAATAACATACAAACTATCCCAGCTCGAATATTCGCCAGTTCATAAATTGATGTTATTTCATCTCATATCTAAGTAAATAAAGATATATTTTCAGCACCAAGTCGATATATTCTGAAGTAGTGATATTTCACTGCGTTATAGATATTCTCCAATTGCAATATCAAGACATGGCATGTTCACAAAGTGAGAAATGTTAGGTTGCAGACAATTGAATCTAGAATAATTTGAAACCCGCAACAATATGTGTTCTGCATACGAAACTACAATTATTATCTAACTTGCCATTGTCGGTAAACTTCTAACGCACGTTGATTCAGAACGTTGTACAGTCTAGCAAAATCTAGATTCTATAGTCGTTGCGTTATAAGGCAATAGCGAGCGCCATTGAATAATGAAAAAAAAAAAATTACAAAAGTAGGTGGGTACTTTTTGAATTTATATTTTTAAGTAAAAATGAAGACTTAAAACCGATGTGAATCAGACATCTATCGCAATCCTCCACATTTTTACAAATTTCCTATGCCATAGCAAAACACCTCTAAAGTAGATTCCAGATAAATGTGCAATAACGGTCATTGACCCGTATACATTTATTGACTTTCTTAAAATCAAAAACAGAAATAAAGACTTAGGGCAGTCCTGAATCTACTTCTATCGTGTTCTCTAGTAATGTAAAATGGTTCATAATGTATTGTTCGGGTATCTACGACGGGATATTAGGGAAAGGTCAATGTAATTTATTGCAAGTTTATCTGGCACAAAGTATAGTAGTGAATTTTGATATTGTACCTGTTTTGTACGAAGCTACAACACTATGTAAACTTTAACTCAACTCGAACTCCAACTCCATTGGAGCTTGTCATAATTGAAGTTTTTGCATTTGTTTGCTCATCTCTCGAGTACGAAAACGTCAACTAGACAAGCTTTCATTGTCATTTTCGTGCTCATGTTGGAGTTGGAGTTCGAGTTGAGTTGGAGGTTACGTTTTGGAATATGGGCCTTAGACTACAGAGTTTTAGACAAATATTTTTGGCAATTAGTGGGCATGCTCGGCATATAAATTCTCTCTTTCCCTTTATCGTCAATCATCTTACACACATTGTAGTAGCACAATGTAGATCCCTTCCTTCGTTTCGCAGGTATCTGGCACAACCACGACAACACGGTCGCGTTGAGCGCGAGCGGCGCCGGGCGGGGCCGATAGTATCAAGGATCGCGCCCGCGTCGGCCGCACCCCCCGCACCACCGCCCCGCAGCCATGGTGCGCGACAAGAAACCAACGCAGAAGACCGACTCACAGAAATGTGAGTACCTCGCTTATTAATATGACGTCACTTTATAGTGTACCTTCTTTCCTGAGGGACAATTTACTGTTGTATCTACTTATTTGTATTGTGAGGAGCGTTCGCATACTCATCGCAGTGGTCAACTGTTAAAAACGTCTCCAATTCCTTTACACTTTGACATTGATGATATTAAATTGCGACTCGAATAATTGGCGAAAATTCTTCAATTGTTTTTGACATTGACTGTCAGTGAAAATATCAATGTCAATGTGGAGAGTGTTTTAAAAGTTAGCGACTCCAAACGCTAGGTACCTGTTTAAAATTACGAGCATTCCCCTTCTGGTCCTCTTTTCTCGTTTTAGAGCATGGTGTAAATAGCCTAGCACATAGTCTGGTTCTGTAAGGATTGAGGTAACTGAGAACTGTCATGTCAAACGCAGCCGGCCACTGGCTACCCCCGAGGACACTTTTCAGACGTAATGGGAAACGAGAACCGGACAAAAAACTTTGAATTGAAATAAGTGCACCTTCACATGCATACGACTAGTTAGTTACTTGGTAGAACATTAATGACTTTTGGTGAAGTGACGAAAAGTTTCGTATACAGTAATATAAAATTATGACAACATTAAAAATGACGGTATCCGCAAGAGAACCGAGGTAACCGACAAAGCCCGAAGGATCGCCAAACTGAAGTGGGAGTGGGCAGGGCACATTGCAGAACAGATGGTCGATGGGGCCAAAAAGTTCTGGAGTGGCGACCGCGTACCGGAAGACCGTTGAAAAGCCTCCCACAAGGTGGACCGATGACCTGGTGAGGGTCGCTGGTAGCCGATGGATGCGAGACGCACAGCACCGGTTGTTGTGGCGAACCTTGGGGGAGGCCTACGTCCAGCAGTGGACGTCTTTCGGCTGAAATGATTATGATGATGACAAAATTAAATCAATAACTAGCAGCCTGCCCCTGTTTCACACGGTGCTACTTGAGAAAACACCGGAATTAAAAAATATATATATATACATAAATATATGTAAGTTAATGATGGTATATCACGTACATAAACCAACGCGGCTACTTATAACAGACACATAAAACGACTTCATTTCATAACTCGTAGGTAAAGATAGATATCCTTTAACAACCTTTTATGAAAAAAAAAACGCCCCTTGTTACATTACAGCTATATACCACCTAACACTTACCTACTAATTAACATAGGTAAACCAAATGCTAAAATATTTCTCTTCAGTGAATATTCTAAGGCCAGAGATTCCCGATGTTTTCCAAGCAACACTTGGTATAATTAATTAAACTTGTGGTTTTCCTCGCAATATTTTCCTTTAGGTACAGGAAACTAGTCATACATTGGTTCGTCCGCACTGTGGTAATTAGGTGTGTATGTACTGTACAGTTTATTAATATTGTAGTTTGTATAGTAAGTATTTCCCGACCGCATACTCTTTGTTCTTAGAGATAAAAAGTTAAATAATCCTAACCGCTAAATATATCTTTCATCTTAGAACGTATGTACAGTTGACACGGACTTATTTTTTAATGGGATTAAATATAATGACCACCATAAAATGCTTTGATACCCTTAGTTCTTTTACGAAAAATATATATTTGACACCAGAAAAATTAAGTCTAAAATTACAATAGTACTAGCTATTTTAGTCACGACTGCACCTCAAATTGCATTCGAACACCAAATGTAGTTAATGATCACCAAATCTTAGCGAGCAAATTAATGCGCTATTTTTGCACAAATAAACTACTGTGATTGCCATAAAGCCAAGCCTACATGCTTGGGGTTACAAACTGGATAAAATAGGTTAGGTTAGGTTAGAATTGTGACCAACCGCGCGCGAGCGAAGCGAGCGGTGCCGCGGCAGCGGCCGGCGAGCGCTACTTCTCGAATATTTTTTTGGAAAAAGTTATTTATTTCACACTTTTTTAACTCCAAACACCAAACAATAGCTGCCAATAAAAATGAAAGAAAGCTTATAAATTAAAATAAAGCTTTACATTTACTTAAAAGTTTTGGATTAACAATGATTTGTTTGACATTAGTTTGCTTAAACAGAATAGCAAGATGTAAAAACTTTGATTTTAATTTTACATTAAAATGCTGGTATGATTTTGGTGATCATTTACTACTTTTGGGTTAAATATGATTTATTTGGAGTCATTTTGCTTAAATAGGATAGCGAGACGTTAAAATTTTGGTTATAATTTTAAATTAAAATGCGTGTTTAATTTTGGTGATCATTTACTATTTTTGTCTCCTAAATGTTACTATATCTGGTGGTAAGTTAAACATAAGCCTTTTTTAATTCATGCTAATTTATCACGGCATAACTTATCCTTTACCTATGACCAGTATATTTTGTCCTTCCCTATCAAATCCGCTTATTGCTTAATATCGGTCATTACACCCTCTTGTGTTAAGCTTCTGTTGTAATTTGCAATGGTGTACAAAAATGAGCACTTTTATGTTATTCCATTATTTCTAGTGTAACCCGAATGATGCTGTAAACTTTAGTCTCGGAAAACTTATTTATACCTTTTTTAGCCGATGGTTATATATATGAGGATAGTTAGGGACTATGTAGAACATTAATGACTTTTGGTGAAGTGACGAGAAGTTTCGTATACAGTAAAATAAAATTATGACAACATTAAAAATGACGATATCCGCAAGAGAACCAAGGTAACCGACAAAGCCCGAAGGATCGCCAAACTGAAGTGGGAGTGGGCAGGGCACATTGCTCGCAGAACAGATGGTCAATGGGGCCGAAAAGTTCTGGAGTGGCGACCGCGTACCGGAAGACCGTTGAAAGGCCTCCCACAAGGTGGACCTGGTGAGGGTCGCTGGTATCCGATGGATGCAAGTTGCACAGGACTGGTTGTTGTGGCGACACTAGGGGGAGGCCTATGTCCAGCTGTGGACGTCTTTCGGCTGATATGATGATGATTATTTTACAGGCCATTATCAAAAAGCTTGTATAAACTAAAGCGAAGAATAGCCCAACTAACATTAGGCGCTAATATAAGAGTTAGAACAGATATATAAAAGAGCTAAACAGATCCTAAGGTCATCAATAAGTGCTATCACATGGGAGTTATAGCGAGCTATAACTCTACTATACCCCTGGATTGGGCACAAGTTCTTATGGTCTTAGGTTCCATTATGGCGATGTAGTGGAGTTATAAAATGAATTTAAGAGATATATTAGAGCAATTGTGGAGGTATAGTAGCGCTAACTGAGACTTAAAGCTCTGTGAGAGTAGTATTTAAGTGACTAGTGACTCCTCAAGCGGTATGATAGAACTACATGCCACTTACTGACTGTTTGAGCGCTATAAAGGGAGCAAATGTATGAATATAATATCCGTAAGGGGTATAGTAGATCTATGATGTATCTTACTAATTATTTGAGCGGTTAGAGGGTGGTAATAAGGTAAATTGTTACACCTTGAGTTGCAGTATGGATATACATTAGGAAATTTTAGCGTCGAAGGATATAATTTTTTTACTTTTTTTCATAGCCGGCTATGCGGTATGTATTTTATAACGTTGTTATGAATAATATGTTCCCTTGTCAAAAAACCAAACATTGTGTTTACGAAAATAAATGGCGGAGTTAAGTGCTAAAATTTTAACTTATTGTTAGTGGAAGCTGAAGCGAAATTTTCATTGCGAAGGTAAGTAAACTGTCAATATGTGTATGTATTATTAGCAAATAATTGAAGGGCCCACTCTTTGATGTGTATTTATCTAAAAAAATGTTTTGCTTTACATGGAGCAAAACATTTTTTTTACTAAATATGTAACAAAACCTAACCTATTGACTTAAAACTGTCGTGACCCAGGTATTATACGCTAGAATAATAAATACCTTCATTGTATTAAGTTTTCGTTTCGTACATTTTACTGTATTTAATTAACTTCATAATCTAAAAATGGTGGGCGCATGAATTTGGGGATCCGTAGTCATTTCCCAAAACCACTACCTAGCCTACGCACGACTAGTACACGTATCTCATAGCTAGACGAGTGCTAAATTGTTTGATTCGCACACGTCCCTGTCTGTCTACATATTTAAATACATACTGTACAATTCTGCCAGTTAAAGCCTGAATATTTGTAGCAATGGAATTTAATATGGTCGTTGCATAAACTACTATTTTACAATGCAGACTGAGATTTTTTTACGATACACAACCCACCTTTTGTGTTTTTTTTCAGACTAACCAATACAATTCACCCGTAATTTCTGTACCCGATGAGTCCAGCGAGTCTTCCTCTCAAATCATTTTGACTTCAGATAACCAAATCTTGGGTATACCTACAAATACCTACTGTGTGCTTGCTGAAAACCAAAAGCACTTTATAGACAAAACACAAGAAAATAGTGATTTAAAGAGTGCCGCAAATATTGAACAAGACGCAAACAAGACTGAAAAAAACCATAACATAGCATTCGCGGCAACTGCCGAAAATAATTTTGAAAATCAACCCAGCGATATACCTGGAATCAAAAATGATTCCGTAATACTAGCCCCAAGTGACGATTCAATCGACGTCGAAGAAAAGTCCCTATGCTAATTTTTTAATTCATTTATATTTTCTAAGGTTATTTTTGTTGCTATAACTCATTAATTATTAACAATACACAATAACCAACATAATTTTATAACTGATTTAAGTAAGTATAAGTTATATCTTTTAGTTACAAAGACAAATTAAAATATAATTGTTTACTTTAAGCTAGTTGTTGCTATAACCAATAGATGTTTAGATATGTATCTTTGTGTTCTTATCTAAATGTAAACAAAGTAATATTATTATATAAATTATATTATAATTAAATAAAATTAAAATTATAATAGAAAAACGAATACCTGAATACTAGCCATTTAGAAACATCACTACCAAATAGCAGCTATTTTAGGTTAAGTACTAGTACCTATCTTTTCTTATTTTCTATTAAAATAAACATTGTTGAATAGTAGACAAGAATCTTTATGTTGCGATGCCATTTTATACACGGGACCACGGTACTAAAGTGGTAACGAACTCAATAATTTAACCTTAAATAACATAGAGGCTATACTTGACAATATAAGTTCTATTAATAGGGAGAAATATCTCTATTATTCAGCCCTAAATTATACAAGGGAGTTTTGTATCCCTTTAGGAGTTTATAGAGGCTATACTTGACACTATAAGTTCTATTAATATGGAGAAATATCTCTACTATTCAGCCTTAAATTATACAAGGGAGTTTTGTACCCCTTAAGGAGTTTGGTGTTGTAAAAGATTTAATGAACACCATTGTAGAGCTAGTAGCGTTAATTGCTCCTTCTGTGCAACTATCAGCGCTCCGAAAGAGTTTGTGGTAGCTTGCTTAGAACTTTAGAAGTTAATAGTATATGTTAATTTCTTATATGGATCTTATAGTCGTAAGATTCGTTCAAAGCTATTACACAGAAGCTTTGGTCTATATTGTAGGGATAATAATCGCTGCTCTACGCGTTTAACCTTCATACATTGCTCTTATAAACTTGCTTTGTGACTATAAGCGTTATATTTTATTACTAACACTCTTTTGTCGTCACACACTATAATTGCAGCTACTACTCTACCTTCATAACACTTTGGGTTCTAAAGTAAGCTCTATTTGCAGCCATAATGTTTGTTGGGAGGTACACGGAAGCTTAGATCGACATGATTGAGCTGATTATAAAAAAACTCATCCATTTTAGTTTTTATAAAAAAATCTGATTCAAATGAGTTTTAAACTTTATATTCAGCGGTAAGCAATATTATGAAGTTTAAAAAGAAATTGCTCTTTAAAATTCTTTTCGGCGTCAGAATCTAAGTAGTTTATTTTATACCAGAACTATCTAGGAGTTTTATCTTCCTACTTAATCTATGTTACTCTTTTGTAAGTAGACATTTTAAAACGTACGAGTACTTCAGAAATTCGTGGAAGTAAAAGGTGGATACATAATCTCAATCCTAACTAGATATGTTTTTACTTTGGAGAAAAAATCCAGCTTCATAGCCACGTCGACAATTTGTGTTTATTAACTAAATGAATTAGACATCACCTGTACCAAATTTTTTCAAGTGTTAACGAACCTTAGATTATCTATACTAATAATAAAAAGTAAAGTTTTGGAGTTTGTGAGGTTGTAGGGGGTAATCTCTGGATCCACAGAACCGATTTTGAAAATTATTTTTGTATATGATAGGCACATTCATGAGATAAACTATAGGATATACGGGAACGGGAAACGACGGGATATACGCGTACAAAGTCGCGGGTAAAAGGTAGTGTGTTAATAAAACAACAATAAACGCTTAAATTAAATTAGTAACAGCCAATAACTTCAAAAGCATAATAATAATCTAATTAAAACGTCGCATTCTCTCCTCTCTAAGGTTTAACGGCCGATAACATAAACAGAAATTATGACACCTGTTTTTAATAAACTTAGCAAATTTTATTCTCGGAGCTCACTTTATTGGGCAATATTAGTAAAAAACAAATAAATTATTATACGCACGAAACAATGGAGAGAATAGGGCACAGTGCCCGTAAAATTTAACGTCCAATAGGCGTTTGAATATAATTAAATAGACTCTAAGTTATGAACTTATGACACACTTTCAGACTAGATGAGCTTATAAATAATAAAAAATGTACCTGAAAAAGCCCAGTACATGACCTAGGTACCTACATTTTAGATCATAAAAGGATTTGTACTTAGAATAATAACGCCTAGAAGGAAAGTCCCATACACGCTCCCTACAAAAAAATGAAGCAACTTTAGTTACTTATGTGTAAGTGAGCGGAATGTAATTACAGCCACAGACACGCACACAGACGTAAAATTTGTTGCTAGGAATGAACACTTTCCCTAAAATCGGGAAAAATGTTAATGTACTTGGGACTAATCATAGATCAATATAAAAAAATGTTACGAACGTTACTTGTCGGTACGTACTTATTGTAATAGGCCATGGTTTCTGGGGTCGCTTTCTGACTATACCGACTATAGGGTCAAAATCGAAATCCAAGATGGCGGCGACGAAAATTGCTAACTTTTCTTCATGGGTGTCATTTTTATGGTTTTTGGGGTCGCTAAAATCGATTATGGGGTCAAAATCGAAATTCAAGATGGCGGCGACGAAATTTGCTAACTTTTCGTCATGGGTGTCATTTTTATGGTTTCTGGGGTCGCTAAAACCGATTATGGAATCAAAATTGAAATCCAAGATGGCAGCGACGAAATTTGCTAACTTTTCGACATGGGTGTCATTTTTATGGTTTCTGGGGTCGCTAAAACCGATTATGGAATCAAAATTGAAATCCAAGATGGCGCCGATGGCTTTTGCTAACTTTTCGTCATGGGTGTCATTTTTATGGTTTTTGGGGTCACTAAAATCGATTATGGTGTCATATCACTTGTCTGCTTCTTTTGTGGTCTGCAGTCTGTAAGAGATAGCAAAATTCTTATTTTAGTTTAGGTGGTGAACAAAAGAATCGGCATCATTGGTATTCGCTAGAAAAACGTGTTAGATGTTTGCTTGTTCGATGAAACTAACCCGGTTTAAAAAAATGCAGTGGCACTCCGGGAGTGCGGACAGAAGTGTAAACTTGAACAATTACTTTTAAAAGCAGACTACAGAACCCCGGTGCCGATCAAATTTCGTCGGCGCCATCTTGGATTTCGATGTTGACCCCATAATCGGTTTTAGCGACCCCAGAAACCATAAAAATGACACCCATGACGAAAAGTTAGCAAATGCCGTCGGCGCCATCTTGGATTACGATTTTGGCCCCATAATAGGTTTTAGCGACCCCAGAAATCACGAAAATGACACCCATCAAAGACTGGTCGGCGGTCGGCCCCCACGGGGCCGACAAAAGTTCAGTCTGATGTTCATTCCAAATTTAATACACGATCTCATACACAGAGGTGTCGGTGTCGCGTCGCGAAATCATTGATTTTTTCCCACATCAAAACTGCCCAACGCGCCTAAAGAAGTTTCAATGCGAAAATTATTTGAATCAAACGTAATTATTATCTTTCGTTTCATGCATAAAACAATAAGCATTATACAGTAGACTCCAACAGTTAGTGCCTACTGTATTATGGGTAATTTTTCTTTACAACTGGCAACACTACATTGTGACAAATTAGGTTATGAAAATTTTTATTTGAAGATTGATTTACGTAAAAATAATGGATTTAATGTAAGTACTTAGGTGTGAAACGTAAACTTATCACATTTTTTCAGTTTTCCGGTTGTGTTAGAGCATCTTTTCATGCAACAAACTGTCATTTTTAAATATTTCTCGCGAGGTGCATTCAACAGAGCGTGACCTTGAGCACTGACGGCTCGCTGCGCCGAGTACTCCATATATGGAGTAGTCTGAGTAGCTTCACTTTTGATGCTCGTACTAGGTTTCTAGGCGTTATTATTCTAAGGATTTGTATTTAGGCTCAAACAAAAAAATAACAGTGGTCGCAAATGTGCCGATCTATTTCAAAAATGGAACTAAAACGGCTTTATTGCAAAACGCGTTCTAACTTTAAACATAGGTTTAAACCAACACAAGCCATTTTTGAATTTCGAACTTTATTCCAAATGCCGTAAAGTTTTTGAATGCACATTGGCAATATAGACCGGGATCTAAAATAGGTTTTTTTATTAATAACTTTAAGGTAGTCGGAATATAGTTCAAAATGCAATAATGGGCTTGACAGTTTAGGTTTGGACTAAAGTTAGAACGCGTTTTTTAATAACGCACAAAATGTTCAAAATCAACCCTGCTACAAAGCACAGTGGCGCTATGTACTCCTAGCCACACATGTAAACAGTGGTGACTACGTTGTGTCACAGAATCTGCCCTCAGGCGTCTTTAATTACTTCCTTACCTTTCTAGGTTTTTAGGTTGACGCCTCACTATGACACTGAGAAAGGCCAACAAAGTTTTTCGCGTGAAAGGCAAAGCCCCCTTTCGCTTGAAGACTTAAATAACACAACGATTTAGAAACGGAATCGTAAAGTAAGCTCACCGGCCCTTTAACTATTGCGGCGTGTTTGTCTGCTGCGGGCTGTTTGAGTAGAGGAATCGTTTATAATAATATTTAGGGAAATTGTTATTTAGTGATACTACTTACTTCATTGTTTTTCTGACTGTACTTTGTTTTTTTTTTCTATTTTGATGTGTTCATTTGATTTTGTTTTGTTTAGCCAAACGTTTGTTTTGAGATCATTTTTAGGGTTCCGTACCCAAGGGGTAAAACGGAACCCTATTACTAAGACTCCGTCCGTCCCTCTGTCACCAGGTTCGATCTCATGAACCGTGATAGCTAGACAGTTGAAATTTTCAGATATATGCTATATAATGTATTTCTATTGCCGCTATAACAACAAATACTAAAAATAAAATAAAATAAATATTTAAGTGGGGTTCATACAACAAACGTGATTTTTTTGCCATGTTTTTATAGATTTTGGTACGGAACCCTCCGTGCGCGAGTCCGTCTCGCACTTGACCGGTTTTTTTTTGATCCTACAATCAATAGAGAGAGAGAGAGAGAGAAAAGAAGAAGAAGAAGAGAGAGTGTTAAGTCAATAGAGAATTAGTAGACTCAATGTTTCTTTTGAATTTTTTTAGCATATAATTTGATCAATTTAAGGTCCTTAATGTAACTGTAAAATAAAATGGGAAATAAGGCCAAAATTAAACGAGGTACTCAAACGAGAACGCTTTACGCTAAAGAAGTGCTCTAAGTACTTCTAAGGTAACGATGTCTGCTTAACTTTAGGCGTAAGATTATTAATTTGTAAACAAGGCATTTGTATGTATGGAGATAGATTAGATGTAAGGCGATATATTTCCTATTTGTGGTAGTTTTAGTGGTAGAACACGAATTTGACAGTTGAGCATGTCTCATCAAAGTTCCTTTTTAGAAATTCATTTAGGAATGACTCATTTTGATTTTTGCGTTTCTGAGCCTGACGCACCGTCACCTTTTCGAAATTCGTTCATCGTATTAGAGTGGATTTTAGGGATGACTCAATATATATTTAGGATTTACATACAGCTGAATCATGTGCCAAATGATGCATAATTTCCTCCATTTATTTGAAGTCCTCTTTTACGAGTAGCTTGGTCCGGTCTACGTGACTCCTGAAATCAGTTTCCTGCAAATGTAAGTTCAATTCAATCTAGATTAAGTGTCAGCATCGTTCGGTCTAAGTACGCTTTCATTTTTCTTTTAGACTATCAATTCTCGCTTCCTTGATATTTAAGAAATGTTATCTACTGCATAATTTATATTATTATTGGTAAAAAATAACGCTAAAAAGTCACGTATATAAAAAGTCACGACATTGATATTTTGATCATGAACACGATCCATTAATCTGACAAAATGCTAAGTTATTTTATTGTTTAATATAATTTATATCTGGGTATTGCCCAACCAATTACCAAAATCAAAAAATAAAGTCTGATCGGTCGGTTTGGCACATGAAACCTGTTAATTCACATTTAAAGAAAAAACAAAGTTCTTTTATACAACGTAAGCACATCCGGTTGTAGCAATTTGTAGATGCTCGCCACTTAGAGTAAAGGAGTGACATCACAATCATCTCAGGAAAACAACCTCCTGTATATGAGTTGATATATATCTGTATACCTGTGTACTAAAAGGTTTACGTGCTCACGAACCTGTTTACGGCCACAACCTTTATTATAATGTGGAGCATCCAACATAATGGTATCGCATTCGTTTTATACGTGTAACTTGAATATATTGTTATTTTACAAACTGCGATAACGTACTCACAAAGAGATTACAGGGCTGCCCGTATACTGAAATTATAGAACCGTTGTCGACCGTGTTTTGTTTCGAGGTTAGACAAATGCAATTTTAGGGGACTGTGTGTTTGATAATGTCATTTGAAACGTCTCGTCGAGTAGCTGTATGAAAATGAGTTAAATTAAACGAGGTTTTGTTTATCAAAAAGCTTTTGTACGTAATGCAATCAAAGTTATGGGGAGGGCAATGGAGATTTCAATAAAAATGCAAACAACACATCTATGGCGACACGAGCTTATAATCATAAGTTTCTTTTTTTGGCAAGTCGTGTTAAGTAAACAAACACAATCTTGTTCAAATTGCGATATCTAAATAAGAAACACAATGGGGTCCTCTAAGAGCGGTTTTATAAGGGAAAAAAACATTTGCTCGTGTTAACAAGGGCCACAAGACTACACAGGAACTGTGGTGCAGATATGTGTGTAGAAATATTTTTGTTGGGCCGATATCTGCACTGTTCGGGACGGGAAGGAAGGCGCCTGATGACTCGCTTGAAGTGCCATTTTCTTGCCTGTAGTGAAGAATGCGAGCTGTGTTCCCAATATTATGTAGGAAACTAGCTTTTGCTAGCGACTTTTCTCACGTGAATGTCGAAAAATATCCCAAGGGAACGTTATAGTGGGATAAAGAGAATCATCATCATCCTCATATCAGCCAATGGTGTCGTCTACTGCTGAACTTAAGCCTCCCCCAAAGAGGGCCAACCATCGCGGTCTTGAGCAGTCCGCATCCATCCGCTGCCAGCCACCTTCTTCAAATCATCGATCCATCGTGGCGCAGGGCGTCCCACACTACGTTTGCATACGCGGTCTTCACTCTTACGCATGTCTGCTACATCGACCGTCTGTATATGGCAGGCCCACTTCCACATCAGCATGTTGATTCTACGCGCAATGTCGGTGACTTTAGTTCTCTGGCGAATGACTTCGTTGCGAATTCTATCCACCAGAGAAACTCCGAGCATTGCTCTCTCCATTGCAAGCTGAGCAATCTTGAATTTGTGGACCAGGCCTATGGTGACTGTCCTATTGCACTTCTTCCAGAGTGCCAATTTTCGTCTAAATCCGACCGTCTGTGAATGACCATCCGTTACACATTCAGACTCCTCCGTGCCTCGGAAAGTATGTTCAAGATCACGTTGATCCTGGTTGTCATTTAAAGATCTTTGACAGTCGTTACAGATAGTCTTAAGCTGTAGTTACCACGGCATCATGTTACCCGGTTATTGTTGCAAAATACTGCTACTCAGATGCATCCGGATGGACTGGAAGCTGACCCCAATATAGTTAAGAAAGAGGCTAGGCAGTTGAGATGTTATCGATTAATAATAATTGGTTAGGGAATAGCTTGAAGACGAAGTGATATATGAAGTAGGGTATACATAATGAAATCCTTATGAGGAGGGGAAGCTTTAATTTATTTCTAGAAATAAGTCTAACCGTAAAACAGCTACCTGTTACTCCTCTACTCACTTAAATCCAGGTATTTATTACACTTTTACGAGGTTTTCACCCCAACAGTTATATGTTCTGATAAATTCACGCGAGCAAATTAAATTTTTACATTTCGTTTCCGTTTCTCTACCGCACAGCGCTCTTGGTTCATGATAAGGTTGTAAAGTTCACATCTGTGGAATTAAAATATAAAACGTGGATATATCTACTTAGATTTTTTAATTTTTGTATTATTTTTTTAAATAAGGGCATATTTCATTTATTCTGTTCTTATTATTGTACTTTTGTTTTTTTATGTATTTTATTTCCTTCCACATTCACGTACAGTGTCTGTGTATTTATTTTATCTAAGCTTCATGTACATAGTTGTTGGTCACAAGGCACATCCGATTTTTGTCAAATTTAATCCCGCTTTGTGGAACAGATTAATGGTTTTCGCGATTTTTATCTTTATTATTACTATTACGCAAGATATATTATTATAATTTAGAATTTTCACATATAGCTGGAGCGATTAAATAAATAAAAAGTAAAAAAATAATCGAATTAGTCCGTCAGATAGATTTCCAATAAATATTGGACACTTATTTTTTCTTTTTTCTCGTAAACAAAAAATTAAGACATAACAGTGCGTTGAAAACATGCGTGACGTCACTATGATGGTACAATTTTACCAGCAACGTGACGTCACGCGTGTTTTTGTTCAATTAAATAAAACATTAGTTTCAGCCCTGCCTTTTTTTAAAATCATGACTCATGCATGGCAATAGCCAAAGCCATTTTCGCAAACATATCTCGTTTGTATCCGTTCATAAATGTATTTATCGTGACTATTATGATTGCTGAAACGGCAATACAATATCTTCCTTAGTTCTTATTCGTGTTTGGTTAGCTGTTAATAAACATTTTTTGCAAAATATAGTCTTTATTGTCTAATGTTTTTTTATTGTTTATGAGCGCCACAACTGTGGGTATGAGGTAAGAGAAAAGTTCTGATAGTGCTAAATATGAATTTATGAAGACATTCATTGAGCAAAATATCGACAGCATTTTTGGCAGCTGCTCCTTCAAAATTATATCTTCCTACCTAGACAAAATCAGAAAAATACAAAATAATATTCCAACTTTATTTCCATAAATTATTAATCTTAAAGTCACGAGTGAATATGTTACTTCTGGCAAGCGTGCTCCATCCCCAACCACATAATCGCTTTGCAAAAGAAATTGTGGAAAATCCAGACTAACAACAGTAAAAAAAAACTAAACCAAATACAGAAATACCAAGACTACTTTACTAACTACGCACTCTAAGCCGCCGTAATGACAGAAAATCAATGAAGTTGGGCCTCCAAACAATATTGCCATTTGAAGAGACAGCCAAGTGTCCAATCTCTCCCATTTCTCTTCATCGGGTCCACGTCAAATCGTTTTCCGTCTCATAAGATCACTAATGAATCTCCTTGTCATTTGGCGAAGGCTGGTTCTTTTATGACTGCCAAGTTCGTAATAGGTACAGTAACTAAGGCACTTCCCGCTTAGATTTGTTACGTTTGTGACAAATAAGTTCTGTCTTTATTGAGGACAAAGGACAATGAAACACTTTATGGGTTGGGAACTTGCTTTTCTCGTAGCTGCGCTGTCCTAACAGTGGCCGTGCTTTTTCTGGCATAAAATATTACCTATGAACCTCAGCGATACTGAAAACTTCTACCAGATACGTAGTAATCGGATCAGAACTTCTAGAGATAAACGTTAATGTGTAGAAGTACTGATCCGATTACTATATATTTTTTTCTGTCTTTTTAGGGTTCCGTCCCTCAAAAGTAAAAAACGGAACCATTATAGGATCACATCGTTGTCCGTCTGTCGGTCTGTCATGACCCATTTTCTCAGAAACGCGTGGAGGTATCATGTTGAAATTGATATCAAATACGTGGTCTATGGCCCTTTGGAGCCCAAAAAATCAAACTTCTAAGTCAATGCAATAAAAAATACGGCTTTTTATGCATCATTTTTGATCATCGCAAGTAAATCAAAACCTATAAGGTACTTCCCGTTGACCTAGAATCATGAAATTTGGCAAGAAGCTAGGTCTTACAGCGAAAGTAACGGAAAAAGTCTAAAAATTGATAAATAAATTGTTGTTTTATCACATAAAAACACTTTTTACGATTACAAACTTATATTGGCAGTTGAAGAATTGACCATGACGTACCTACATAAGTATGGGAGAACATTTTTTTAACTTAAAAGTTAAGTAGTTAACCTACCCACTTATCTTTTTATCATAGTAATGAGAGTGCTTTCATAGTTTATACACTTCAGGTAACGGAGAGGTTATGTTTACTCGGAAAAAATTGAAACTGAATTCCCGTTCCTAATAGACGAACTATCTATCTACATAAGAGTTTGTAGGTACTGTAGGAGCCTTCTTACCTGCTTGCTGTTCAAACCTTCTTTAGGAGTGTCCGGTAGGAATAAGTTAATATTTGAATTATGAAATATGATAAGAACGATTTTGTTTAATGAGTGACAGATGTAATCTGTGTTAAAAATAATTAGACGGTAGGCAGAATGCAAATACTTGATTGACTCAAGACAAAGTTAATACTTATTTAATAATTTAATCAAAGTCTACCTATTAACAAACGAATCCAATATATTAATCGGAAACAAGCTAGTTATTTTCACTATAAAATCTACATAATTTAAAACAAAACACGAGCGCGCGTTACGGGGTTCGTCTACCAAAATCGTTCGATCACGCCACTCGACTCTCGCGCCCGGCTCCGCCCGACCACGTGTTTTTCCGGTGTTGCCAACACGGCCCTCCTGCATCGTGCATTCTCATCATCCTCATGCACGGTCATTTGAAATCACCCCTCCATAATAGACATATTATCAGAAAATCATATTGTGAATTAGAAAGTAGTATTTAACTTATACTTATTCTGTCTCACTACCTTCAACCGATTCAAAGTTCTTTTAAGCTTAAGAAACTTTGAAAGATCCATTGTTTATTAATGTACTGAGCTGCCCGACGCAGAGTTTTTGTCTTTAGGCTTAGACAACCTCTGCAACCCAACTTTTCACTCCTTTAGTCCGGAGCGGTGCCTGTTCCAGTCTACTCCTTTAGTCTTAGGAAGTAACTGCTTCAGCTCACCACTCCTACCCTGGATAGTGAAATCCTTTTGGCATCTTTTAGGCAGATCGGTACACTCTAAGATACATAATATTCAAGTCTGTATTACTAAAATGAAATACATCAAATTAATTAATAAGTAGGTAATATTAGTTTTTATTTATATCTAAATACACCTACAGCCGGTATACATACCTATAGCCGGTGAGTACCTACCTATGCCAACAAAAATTTTACACATGTGGGGCTTGAACCCACATATTAACTAGACTACAACTGTAATGATTTGATACAATTCTACCTTGCCAACACGCGTTTTTCTTGATTTGGAACCTTTTATTCAATACGCCAACTATCGATTTTGATCCAAGGTTTGATATTTTCCGCAGCGGCCACTCCCTCATAATTTTTGTAACACCTCTCACTTCCTCGCATAATTTTGATTTGATATCTATCTCCACAGAGTACATTAATCTATAGGTCTATCTCGATCCAAGCACTACATAATTTGGAATGGACCCTTATGTGCTGATAGTAATTTCTTGCTGCGACCATCGCTGGTTTGACACTGTTTTTAACTAAAACTAGGTCTCCCTTATGGTATAGTTTGGCCTTTATGCGATTTTGTTTCCTGCTTATCCTTCGTATGACCGTTTTTACCGCAAAAATCGCATTTTACCGTGCAATGTATTCTTATGTGGTTGCCGAAGGTTACCAAACTCTAATCCTTACGAACTTCAACAGCTACCTATTCAACCAAAATGCAAGAAATAGCTGAAGACTAATTATAATATCTTATTTCATCTCAGCTTATTAACGTCCCCATTACCTACAAGCACGGAGCAACTCGAAATAACATTTTTTTCGGTTACCCATCCGATGCCGAAACGCTGCAAATCAACAATCTCATCGTGTGTGCGCTACTTACATTAATCAAAACCTCTAACTATCTACTACAAAATCTTACTAGGTAGGTACGTACCATTTTTATTACTCTCATAATCATTTCACAATGATATTTCATCTATTTCAATACCTTATATATGTAAGTAGCTAAGTAAGTAGATTATAGCCTAGCCTAGGAAACTACCTACCTACTTACTAGCTTTTTCTAACGCGAGCGGATAAGTATCTAGTTCACTCGTGTCACTTTTTCCACCCTATCCGCTACTTATTTTCTTATTTCACTGTTTATCTCATTTCACCATTTATTTTCCAATATTTATTTATTAAGGTATTTCACTCGGTGGAAAAAGCGAAATACCTACCTATTATAAAACATAATTATTTCTTTTGACTTTGAAAGTATCTATTGGAAATTCTTTCTTTCCAATCTTTCCATAACCAAGCTGTCCACATGTGGTCGTTACGTAATATAGACTCGTACCAAGTTTTAGCGGAACATTTGAGCTTATTTAGCGCTTGATATCGAATTATACTATCGGACCATTTAAAAGTTGATGCATAAGATTCGATCACATTTAGCCATGACGTAACATCATTGTTCAACGGGTCAAACTGAGGTATCATATTATGAAGTGTATTTAAATTAGTAGATACTCACAGTTCCAGCATCGTGTAACTTTACCCTTTTTCGAGGACGAGGAGGCGCCAATGGAGGTGTTTTTGAGCCACTCTGCTGCTATTAGTACTTGAACTGCTGATACTAGACATATATCTCGTACGTTTTGCCTTGCGTATGCAATCACTCTTACCTATTTTACCCGTAATGTGCTAAATTTTGTTTATTTATTCTTTTAAAAGGGGCGTGAGGGAAAATAACATTTGTCACTTCTGATGTTAAAAATAATTAGACGGTAGGCAGAATGCAAATACTTGATTGACTCAAGACAAAGTTAATACTTATTTAATAATTTAATCAAAGTCTACCTATTAACAAACGAATCCAATATATTAATCGGAAACAAGCTAGTTATTTTCACTATAAAATCTACATAATTTAAAACAAAACACGAGCGCGCGTTACGGGGTTCGTCTACCAAAATCGTTCGATCACGCCACTCGACTCTCGCGCCCGGCTCCGCCCGACCACGTGTTTTTCCGGTGTTGCCAACATCTGATCCTTCGAGCCATGGTGCTCCAATAAATTCTCTTATAGTTAAAATACTGATTTTTATTTATATTATTTTGTACGTAGACCACAACGTACGTGAGGGCTCCGTAGGTACTGTAGACCACAGGGTCTACAGTACTACCTACGGAGCCCTCGATGCGTGAGTCTGACTCGCACATGTCCGGTTTTTTTTTAAATAAGTTATGACTTGTTCTATTTCTTTTGAAAAGACGCACTGACATCACACGTGTTGTATAAAATAGTGTTTTATACAAAAAGCCGAGTTACGATATCAGACGAGATATTTGGCAGTGAACGTTCGTGGTCCATTGGCCCTTCGACGAAAATGTGAAAGGATCAAGATGAAAGTAGATATTGTGATCCTTACGTTTTCTCATTTAGTATCGACAGCCTTTTTCTCGTTTGGAAAAGATCACAGTTTATTTAAGAAGGCGAGAAGTTGGTATTCGAATATTCTTTTGCATTTCCTGTATCGAGTCTCAAATAAATTAATGACTTCATCGCTATCGGGAAACAAGCGAGTTTCATTTTTCATTCCGATTTTCATGATTGTTCCGTTCCATGTATCGTGGATATTCAGTCACAGAATTCGAAAAACATACTTTTATCTACAAATAAAAGGCTGGTTCGAATATCATACCGATAAAATACTGCCAATATACCGGGAAAAAATATTACGTTTCGTCGTAACAAGCTTTGTACGTCAAATTTTCAGGAAGCGTGTTATGCAACTGGAACTTTTTTTAAATAAAAAATTTTTGGAACTGCAACATCGGAACTAATTACTGTTCGATAAAAAACGTTTTATTTTTCTATTTGAGATGGGTTTGCTCTTGACTCTAGTCTAGGTCAGAAGTGACACAGAGAGACAGAGTCGACGATGGAGTGAGCTTACCCAGAAGAAGCCTGTTCACTCTAACTTTAAAGAGATTAGGGTTGAATGTGTTTGGAAACACAGATGCAGGTAGACAGTTCCACTCCTTTGCTGTGCGCATTATAAAAGACGTATGGAAACGCTTATTAAGAATTGGTGGAGTAGCAATAAGGTAGGGATGGTAACTTGCAGTGCGTCCAGATGTCCGATGGTAGAATGGGACCGGTGGGGGTGGGATGAGGCCGTGGAGTTCGTGAGCACACTCACCGAAGTACAATCTGTAGAAGACCGACAAGCAGGCAACCTTGCAGCCATGAACCAAGCCAAAGCGCATGATAAAGAAAAACAACATTAATTAGCTTCGGAGGAACATTATAAATGATTTATTAAGGGAAAAACGAAACTGACTACGACTTTATGAATGCGATTTTTTTCCTTTAATTTTTTTGTATTTTGTACTTAGTTTATTAATGTCGGCAAGCTTGCAAGGCTAGTAACAGAAAAAAGGAAGAAAAACTCACGTTGTAATTTTATTTAGATAATATTTTCTGACGTTTCTGGATTCTGGATGGTATTCAAATGTTGTAAATGGTTCTAAGAGGACGTGAAGAAATGGTTTTTATGACTAGTATTCTTTTCGCAACAATTTTCTCTTGGTTGTTACTCAACTGGGACTTATGGAGTAACGATGAATCAGTAGAAAGGGACGCATAGTAAGTCATAATATCCCCTACTGTAAGCCTGTACGAATCAAGAGACAATTTAATTATTTTTCATTATCGATCTTAACAAGCAGCTTTTGAAATCATCAAATGACTCCTTTCGCTCTGGGTGGAGCGGAAGGGAATGTCATACTCATATTGACTAAAACCCATCCATGTTTCTCCAAAAAATAAAAATAAAATAAAATAAATGCCCTTTGCGTTCCAGGGCCGCGGTGACTCGAACAAATTCCGCAACCCTGGCATTAAAAAAGCTGCTGCTGATCCTTTGTTTTTAGAAGAAAAAAAAAGGAACACTTAAAAAGCAACATTTCTAAACTCAAGTCCAGCCAATTATAGGAATAATTAAATCTAAAACTGTGGATGGAATTTTAATACAACCTAAAATCTCTTCAGCCAGCAACTCCGAACAAAGTTGAGCCACTTTGGCCTGTGTAACCAAAATCCTATTAAAAGATTACAGTGTAATCACGCTGGGCAACAACAAACTAGTTTCGAGTTTTATTTCAACCTAGTTTATGTTTCAGACACTAATATTTTAGTTGTATTGAAAAAGGTTTAACGAATTGATGCAAAAACTTAGCTTAGCTTAGGTTAGCTTTAGGTTTGCACAACTCGACAAAATGTATTGAACAGCAAACTTTTTTTTCGCCTTCAGATTTTGTAGGCAACAAGGCTTTTTCGGTGACTCTTTTTTAACGTTTTTTGTGGCTTGTCCAACAATAACGGGAAAAATAAAGCCCTATAGGAACGCTAAGCTTTTGTTTGCAAATTGCTTTCAGATATTTTTCATAATGTTTATGAAAATGTCTGGCTAGAATGACAAGGGACATTCATATTGTTTAATGAAATGTTTGGGACGTCAAAAGAAAGAAAACATTTTAGAAAAAAAAAACAGCCTTGATGTATGTCACCCTAGATTAATATACTTGACTTTTTTTTACTGCTGTATTTAGTTAACTATCTGATAGAGCTATGGTGTGGCTAAATACTGGTCGGAAATTTGAGACAAATTGACATTAAAAGAAGTGCACACATTCGTATCCAGAGAATTGAAATTATATTACAATTACGTTGAAACTTAACCCAATTGATACACGAACGCCGATATGACTTCGCTACGGGTATCATGTCGTGTTTCAGGCCAAATCTATAGTAAAGGAAATGCTTTAGGAACCGTTATATGCCTGTCCATTATATTGGAAAGCTCGCCGTGCCGAGGCATGGAGGTAAGGAAATTAAGACGAAGGGAAGGGGTGCGGGGGGCAACGTCTAGCAGATTCCTCTTTACTATACTGTGAGGAAATTTATTTGTAAGCTATGTGATAACGTATGCTGTGTTTAAACTAGCCTGGA
This sequence comes from Melanchra persicariae, assembly GCA_947386135.1. Classification (NCBI taxonomy): domain Eukaryota; kingdom Metazoa; phylum Arthropoda; class Insecta; order Lepidoptera; family Noctuidae; genus Melanchra; species Melanchra persicariae. The sequence continues at coordinate 11,516,089 of OX376648.1, read as the reverse complement.
GTATGATATGACCCAACCGCAAAGGAATTGTATACTTGAGTCGACTTGGGATGAGCAGATGTTTATATAAGTAAAAAATTCTATTGTACAAAACAGTTACACAACTGTTTATCGTTGGTATAATGTCGCAAAAACGGGCTGCGCTACGAATTTGTAGACGAAATTACCTACAGCAGGTAGCGGAATTTGTTCGAAAGAGTCACCGCGTCCCTGGAACGCAAAGGTCATAAGGTCCTCCTTATGACCTTTGCGTTCCAGGGACGCGGTGAACACAGATGGGTTTTAGTCAGTAAGAGTCTGACACTCCCTTCCAGTCTACCCAGAGCGGAAGAAGTCATTTTGATGATATGCCATCCATAAAAAAAAACCCGCAACGGATAGAGTAGAGTAGGGACTCCGTTGTGCGTAGATGTCCTGGCTAAGTTTGCCGGCCTAGCTCCGCCCAAGTTTACAGAAGCAACCAAGGTGCTTTACAGGTTGAGTGGAGAGACTTAACCGTTCAAAAAAAAATTAAAATAACGTCAGTGGAGCAACCCTGGAACGCAAAAGTCATAAGGCGGAACACGGATGGGTTTTAGTCAGTAAGAGACTGACACTCCCTCCCCCTCCGCCCACACCGGAAGCAGTTATTTGATGATTTCCCATTGTTAAAAAAAAAGTATCAACAGCAGTGTGAACAATCCCATGTTTCAAAACGCCTCCTCACCATTTTGTTTTTTGAAATCTTTTTTTTGGATTAGTTCAAAAACTCGTGATTCATCTGCCTAGCCTTTTCCCAGCTTTATTGCGGTCGGCTTCCAGTCCAACCGGATTCAGGTAAATACCAGTATTTTACGTGGAGCGGCTGCCTACCAGATCTCCACAACCCATTAACTGGTTAACATGGTACTTCTTAGTAAGACTGGTGTCAGATTCAATGGCTTCTGACAATCCGTAACGACGGCCAAAATCTACAAATGACAGCCGGGACCAACGGCTTAACGTGCTTTTCGAGGTACCGAGAAAACTCGGTATATTAAGATGGTCACCCATCCTAAGACCAACCTTGGCAAGCGTTGCTTAACCTTGAAGATCGACCCGTGTGTCTATTATTCTTTAGCCACGAGGTTCCTTCTTTAGCACGAGCTTGACAACTCATGATTAAAAATAAAACCACCATCGTCTTTGATTGGTACTACCTACCTACTGTTGCCTCGACTTCTAAGCTTTAATTCTGTCTCAACACTTTTCTATCGTCCGTAAACTCCGTATCCCGCGCTCTTGACAACTTGAACTGACTGACTGACTTCCCATATAAAAGATAACCTAGACAAACAGAACATAAACATCTTTGTTAACATTTTACTCTCAACACGGGATCAACCGTAGACGGCCAGATATATCGGGGTGTAACCCGGTAAGAGCAAGTACTCCGTCAAGCCTTACAGATTTAGTGATCCGGAGGGACGCAACCATTACGTGTCGAAATGGCAGTCGATAGGAATTTTCTTTGCATACAGATTGGGAAAATGTTGATCGGTTAGTACCTACTTGATGGGTTCGTATTTTCGAATAAAATTATCTAAGTCCCCGTCGACTGATAATTTTATTCGAAAATACGAACGTTCAAGGTTACGTAGTCCGCTAAGATTTTTACTTTCTGGAAGAAATGAATTTAGTTTGAAGGCACTGTAGGTTTTGATACTGTTTTTAACCTTTTTAGTCATTGTCTATAGTTATGTTAGCGACTGCCTCATTACGTGTCGAGATGGCAATCGCTAAGAATTTTCTTTGTTTAGGTACAGATTGCGAAAATGTTGATTGGTAGGTACTTGATGGGTGGACAGGAACTTAGGTAATGTTATTCAAAAATAAGGTTACGTAGGCCTCTAGGATTTTTTCTTCCTGCTGGAAATTAATTGAGTTTGATGACACTCACAGGGCTGTGCAGGTCAAATAGGCGATTGATCTTTGTTAAGTAGCCCAGCTGCATCTGTTTAGACTGAAAGCCGTCCCAATAAAGTTGGGAAAGGTAAGGCAGAATGATTGACACTGTAATTACTGTAGACACTATTTTAGACATTTTAGTCAAAGAACGCTGCTGTGTCATTGTTTTCGGTATCAAACTCAGTATTACTTATAATTCTTAAGGTCGAGCCACATTACTGCGTTGTGTCGTATCGTCTTTCTGCCGTAGTTGATTGGTTACAATATTCGTTGTGATATGACGTAGGCCGAAACAGATTCGTTTGATTGGTGTATTCCGCACCTCGACACATTCCGGCACAGTGATCACAGCTTTAACATCTTTCAACCCAACTTGAAAAGTGCATTTAGATTGATTGCCTTTGTTTAAATGCCACGTTAATTCTTTTTTGTCTGGCTGGACAAGATATAGTACCAACATCATCGTGCAACGAACGGTATAAACACACGAATAATTTGCACTTTAAAAGCTTTAATTATGCGAACCAGTAATGAATCACGGTGGATTATTGCACGATTATATCAGCATCATTTATTTTGTATGGTTATCAAACAATCGTGCTCACGATTGACAGCCTTTTAAAAGGGGTCCGAATGATTTAGAATTCATTAATTTGGTGTGTCCATGTGGATGTATATTCTGAGCGATTCTCGGTCGAGATTAGGGTAACTCATTTGTCAGAATAAAGATTGCAAAATAAACGAATGACAGTACCTAATACTGGTGACATTTCGCATATTGCTAAGCGAAGTCTCGACATAGTTACCGATCGCCTACCGACTGAATACGGTCGATAACTCCTAAAGCCACCCGTACACTGTCAATCTTGAACGCGATCAACAGATCAGAGTGCCAATCTACTAATTTTTAATTCGCATTTTCTTTGACAGATTGAAACTGACAATCGCATTGGAATGTCAGTTTCAATCTGTCAAAAATGTAAGGAAATTAATGTTTTTTTGACAGACTGATTGCAACTGACATGTGAATGCAAACGTTGCTTAAACATTAGTAGAATTGGCCCTAGTATCATTGATTTTGATCGTGGATCGCGTTCAAGATTGACTGTGTACGGGCGGCCTTAGGACTTAACGACTGAATTCGGTCGTTATGCGTTCGGTCGTTATCATTAGCTATGTCGAGATTTCCCGCCCTGGTCCTGGATTCGATTCCAGAGTTCTGCAACGTATTATTATGTTTTCCATCTTAGTTTTCCAACTCAGTCAATAGTGTCACGAGTACTCCCCAGATGGTTATTACGATTTAGAAACGCGCATTTGTAACCTTGCAAAAAGTCGTGTCAACGGAATAAGTTCCTATATGATTCAAAAACTTCCTTCCAGGAAAATGGGTGTAGCTACGGGTACAGCTAGATGTAAATATTTACAAGTGTCGATAAACAGCCGGCGAAACGGAGTTCGTCTTTTTATAAAAGAAGTTTATGAAACTGGGGCACGGGAATTGATTCTTAAGGCTTAACTTTTGGCTAAACTTTTCTGGATTAAAAAAGATAAATGGTGATTTTTTGACTGAAACGAAAAGTTTTTAAGTTCTTGTGGCAAAAAAGGTGTTCCCTTTAAAAGAGGTTTTTAAAAAGCTTTTAAGCTATTTCGCTTAATTATCTTTCAGGTCGAACTTTGTCTAATACTGAGGTTTTAGTTTAATCTACTTATACAGCTCAGGAATCTAGAATATGTCTCATTGAAATCGACTTTAGAGCTGGGTAAGTTATTGTAGGCTAATTAATTATTTATTAGGTTTTGTAGGCTTCTAGTTTTAGGTACATGTGACCTGCGAAGCTATAGATAAAAAAAAGCAATAGCGATTGTCAAAACGATCAAAATATATGAAGTTGACATACCCGAAATGTCACGTGTTCGATCCCGAATATTATAAACTTAGATGACACTGATAAAAAGTCACTTTGTCTACGGCCCCTTACAAGTAACACTAACGATACATTATATTGAAATCACGAAACAAATATAGTTTCATTGCTTTTAATTCTACATCATCCCAAAGCAAATCTCAAAAAAGAACTCCACGTAATGAGAAAACACCAGCAATTGCACTCGAAAAATGTCACGCAGCCCGAGTGAGTTGGGTTCACGTTTCTCATAGATGTCAAAAGGATGTAACCACGTGGGCCTTAGCACGTAACCTTGCAAAAGCGTTGTACACGTAACATATACATAACTTTGTTGAGGTATTTGGGGCGCACGTTCCGAAAATGTACTCTTTGTCCTTTGAATTTGACTCGTGGTGTGGATGATATTATTATTTATGTACGAATTGATATAACATTCTAATTAATAGGTTCATTAAAGCGATGTCATTATTTATTGACGAAAACAATTTATTGCTCGATTCAGGACAAAAATATATTTTTCTCTACACTTTTGACAGATTGCGAATGCGATAATCAAATTACAGTGTTGTCATTCTTTAATATAGTGTTATGTTTAGCTTTTAAATTGAATAATCATAATCATAAATATTTATTTCTATTATGATTTAAATACTGTTCGAAAGCTGCGATGCTACATAAGTATATTATTATTAGAGGAAGAATTACCCAGCAAAAGTTTTCTTATGACTAAACTATTCCTGACTAAATTCGATATTTCTACGTTGTGTTCAGTATTCCAATGTACGTGTATGCAGTGTAATGTTAATGTGACTTAAGAGTGACGTCATAGTTATCAAAGTCAGTACTTTTGACAAGCTAATGCTCGACGGCATCATAGGTTTGATGTTTGCTTTGAATTACGAATTCATACTATTCCGTGTTTGTGTTTGAAATTAATGATGTAAACATGATTTGTGTTTGGTGCCGTATGTTTGATTACATACGAGTAATTCACTCTTACTTTTTCGGTGGACTTTGTTAAACGCAAAAACGGTACCTTACTGAAAGCGAGTTTCGAAAAAATCAAAATTTTGTTATTATAGTTTTCTTTATAAACTGAGATAGGGAACACTTTCTTAAGAGGTTTTTATATGTTTTATAAAACATACCGCTATTTAGCTTAGTTCATTGGATGCATATTTGTTTAAGCTATCCGATGTTTTAAAAAAACTTTTTTTTTTTTGAGATACCGCTTTGCAGACTATAGTTGTCAAAAAAGAAGGCCCGTTTTGACAGCAGGATACAACAAAGAGATTTATTTCATGTCTCTTTCATACTTACTAGTAAAGTAACGTTGTATCCTGCTGTCAAAACGGGCCTTTTATTTTTTGACAACTTTAGCATAAAATCTTAGCAATTATTGACTTACTCAGTTTCTTAAGCCTAGCCTTAAAATTTAAGAGTAACTGAAAAAGCTAGACAAAAATTAAAAATAAAATATTCCAACCATCTTCATAAACGATTTTCAATTATTTCTCTACTTAGCAAGCAAACAAGACATCAGCAAAAAATGGTAATTATTTTGTTTAGTGCACATGGTTAAAATTCAAGGGTAGGTCAGAAATATCATTACGGCGAAACTGTAGGTGCCGGCGCATTAATGAGTCGGCGATGTACCAACACGGCGTTTTCGTTGGTGTGACATATTAATAAAGTACAAGCGGCGCATGCACGTCAGGCATTGCTTGCCCAACCGCCGGCCGGTGCGGACGTGTATGCGCTCCTTGGTGAAACGAGTGTTTGGCTTTGATTTACGAACCCAGCAGCAAAAGAGGACACCACAGTGGCGACGAGCCTCAAGTAAGTGGTAAATTATGCTGCTATATGAAAAAGGAGGGAGATGAACTCACGTGCACGAAAAAAAAAAAACATAAATAAAAAAAAAATGAAACACTAATAACAACCTCACGGTTTTACGGTGCTATCGATTAAGTGGTATATGTATCTATCTGTCCAAGTACTATTAAAACAAATGACTAGACATTACAAATAACAAATACAGTGTTATTTGTCTGATCGATCAATGATAGGTTATCATTGTCATGAAAAAAAGCAATGAATACTTTTCTGAAAATAATTTCTATCATAATTATTGTTATATTCTTGCCGTGGATATAAGTAAAATAAGTTAAAATTAAAATTTTAAAATAAGTACCTACTCGGTGGTAACAGTCTTCTTATATCTTGTGACGATAATTTCGACGTAGGTACCTATTAGTAGAAATTGTAATAAGAAATACCGTGTAAGTCCGCGTTAATGTAATTTATCCAGTGACATTATTTATTTAAATACCTACGTAGGTAATAAGAATTTTCAGTGCAAAATTATAATTCCTCACTATTCATCGCGTTCTCTTAAGTTAAATGATGTTTTAAGGTTGAGGTACCTAAAGCAAATGTCGTTAGTAATATTAAAGCAGATAAGTCAAATGCATGCAATCAATCAGCGCAATAGGTACATGTACTACTTATTGATATAGGTAGGTAATACAATATTATGCTATCATAACAAATGTACCAAAGTGTATTAGTGTATGTTGCCAAGGTGCAATAAGGTGCCAAGGAGCACAAAGTAGTATTTTTCCAAGGTGAATCAAGGTGCCAAGGAGCATTAAGGTGTAATTTTGCCAAGGGCATATATATCCATAAAAAATGCAAATTACATGGATCAATTGATTGATTCCTTTGTCGTTTTGAAGTTTTAGCAACATTAAATATCACTAAACCTAATGTAATAAATGTCACCGGCATAACCCATATCTACTTCGCGTAATAAAGATTTATATCACTCCAGTGGCGTAGTAGGGGCGAGGGGCGACCCACCCCGGGCGGCCCCTTTAAAACTTAAACAAGGGGGCGGCTGACACCCATGCTAAGCTACTGTAATACTCATTCTATTATTGTCCATTTACGCCGCATCTAGCTAAAAAAAAGAAAAAAAAAAGTAACAATAAAATACAATTCAGGGACATAATAATGTGTAAATTAGACATATATTGTAGTTTATTCGTTATACAGTCATCGTGGTAAAATATATCTAGGACTTATCTAGGATTTTGCAGTGTGAGAACATGGTATACACATTCAGATAGTAATTTTGGAAAAAAAAGAAAAAAAAAAAAAAAAAAAAGTTCGAGTGAACAGGCTCCTTCTGGGTAAGCTCGCTCCATCGTAGACTTTGTCTCTGTCATATCTGACATTGACTAGAGTCAAGAGCAAACCCATCACAAATACAAAAAAAAAAAAAAAAGATTGGGTTACAGATTGCTAATAACAATATTATGAGGAAATTTAGGACCAGTAATCTGTATTTTACTGAAAGCATAAATAAAATACGAAACACCTTATCCAATGGCGCCAAGGGTGCAATACAAAGGCAAATCAATGGCGCCAAGGGTGCAATACAAAGGCAAATTGACATTGTTTCAGGTCGCTCAAAATGTCCAATTTACCACCGGCAGAACCCTTGCAATGCGAAGGTTGTTCCAAGAAAGAAAGAAAATGAGTTTATTTGGCACACACATATAAAACTCATAGTTTTATCTTAGTCTACTTATACATTGACATAATGTCGAGTAGCGTATTTACAGCCCATTAAAAATATATCATACCTACCCAAATTTAAAAAAAATTTTACTTGGTACCCACATTTACAATTATTTACGTTTTTTAACAATTCAATTGGGTTTGAACAAGGTATGAAAGATGTATTATTTTCATGGTTACTTTTATTATATTATTAACGATAATTACATCACAATATTGAAATTAAAATCAAAATCAAAAGTCATTTATTCAAATTAGGCTGAGAGCCAGCACTTTTTGAACGTCAAATTTTACATACATAAAGACAGTGCCCCAAAACGCCCACCCGTCACCACTTCCTAGTGTTTTAGCTGGGAAAAAGAAGTGGCGCAACAAACTCCCCAGCAACACATCTGTCTATTACGTTTTAAGAACTTGAATTAAACAATAGTACGCAAAGTATTTTAAGACACAGGAACAAAAATAAACATGTATCCAATAACATGGAAATCATAAACTTAAATAGTATTTACAACATGTTAGCTAGCACACTCCATTATACGAGTACCATTAAAAAAAACGGGCAATGGTAAGATTTAGCGATTAGGTACTTGTCTAATAGTATACTAGCACAATTTATATTGAGAGAATCATAAAGGAGCAAGGAGCTCGTGGCTAAATTATAACAGCCGCACGGGCCAATCTTCAAGGTAAAGCAACGCTTGTCGAGGTTGGTCTGTGGATCTTAACGTACCGAGACTACTCCGTGCCTCGGAAAGCACGTTAAGCCATTGGGCCCGGCTGTCATTTGTAGACCTTTGGCAGTTACGTTACGAATTCTTGGAGGCCGGGAGGTCTGACACCGGTCTTGCCATGAAGTACCGTATTACCTAGCCAGTTAATGAGTTGTGGAGGTCTGGTGGGCAGCCGCTCCACGTAGAATGCTGGTATTCGGCTGAATCCGGTTTGGCTGGGAGCCGACCCCAATGTAGTTGGGAATAGGAGTGTAACGAACATATTGGTATTAGTTAAGAGATTAGTAATATTCCATGGCTTCACGTGTCAGTAATCCGACGAACTAATATATGCTAATATTTAATATTCACATATTCCACAGATTACTAACATGTACAATAATCTTTATCATAATCTGGGATTCCATTCACTTGACACGGATCGGTGGGATTAGACTCACTCAATCATTCTGACATTCGTGAAGTGATACGTATTAATAAGTATTAGTTAAATATTACTGATATAGGGTAAATAACTCACAGAGGGCCACGCAAAGAGTAAATAACAAACAAAGGGCCACGCAAAGAGTAAATAACTCACAAAGGGCCATGCAAAGAGTAAATAACTCACAAAGGGCTACGCAAAGAGTAAATAACTCACAAAGGGCCACGCAAAGAGTAAATAACACATAAAGGGCCACGCAAAGAGTAAATAATACACAAAGGGCCACGTAAAGAGTACTTGCATCTTTATATTAGGGCTACGCAGTTGTGTGTTTCTGTTAATGATTTTCAGTAAAAAGCCACGCAAACGTAAGAGTCAATTTTATTAAAATCTAAAATGACTCATGCGTCATCCACACTTCCAAACTTCCTGATTGCGAAGATGATCAGACATAATTATCGACACTCGCAGGGAGAAATGGAAGAGGGCTCTTGAATTTAACACATTGCCTGTCATCATCGACAATCCTGCTAAGAAACGAGCTACTCTCTACTACGTTGGGGGAATAGCACTACGAACAAGAAGTTGACTATAATCTTCCGGGTAGATTATAGTCAACGTTCATGCTGAAGAAGGGGAAGGTGTCGATGTCTTTGAATTAGCTCTAAAGAAATGAGACAGTTCCTTAAGTTCGAAACAAAGTCGGATTAACGAAATTTATATTTTCTAACAGAAAAAGAAAACAGGAGGAAGTAGAAACATTTCAACGATTTTATTAAGCTTGAGAAATCATGCCGGAAAAGGTCAATTTCATAATAAAGAGGAGTATATTATCGACCAAAACACTGAAAAGCGTCAAATGTAAAGTTGAATGTAGAATCGAATGTAGTCTAATGTAAAATCACGTACAATTTTACACGTAGTCAGAGGTTTTTATTTTCTTTGTTCAAATTAATGTGATTTCGATGACTATTATTGGTGCTTGGACTTGGTAATCATGAATACTAGCTAATCGCGGATCAAACCTAAAACATTTGTTTCAATGAAACCATTTACAGCCACTGTCGGTCTGTCAAAGGTTTACCGACTGAACGACATTAGAGTGACATGGAGAAGCTCTGTAACATGAAAAGTTTTTAGACAATTACCGTAGAGATTAACGATAGCAAATCGTAACAAGACGCAATAGGTGCAATATATTGCGTAAAAGGCGGTATCTGTAGAAATTGCGAGACCGTTATTATTGATGTTTAGTGATGTAGATACTAAAGTCGATTAGATGAGGTCCGTGAGATTTCATTAGAGAGTTTTAAGCGCTGTGTGGTATAAGGTAAAGCTCAATTAGACTGCAAAGGATAACGATTTATTAGTAAACTAAGAGTGAAACTGGATTAATTAAAATCCTAAATTCAAAAGTTCATTTAAGAATTATCAAGGAGATGGACCTGGGTATACCTCGAATAAGGGCGCTTGACTCTAAGCGAATGTATAAATACCTTCATGATCGTGTGAGAAAGACCCCCGATCACTGCCTCGAGACTTAGATGACATAGTTGATGACAGTGATAATGAAACCAAGTCTGATGGCTTGTTTACTAAACTCTTGACCGCATCTCAATGAATAACATGAGGCGATGGGTCTCCAAGGAATCGTTGGTACAAATTCTGTCTGTGCACCAAGTACACAGCGCTTAATATGTTGTTGCACATATCGTGCTAGATATTTTCAAATTGTTGTTGCGATTCTGGTCTGTGTTGGTGCACAGATTATAACGGAATTTTCATGAGTGAGCATGCATTTCAGAAATTTATTTTGTTAGATCGGATATCTTTCCGTTGAGTAATGATGTGCGGGGAGCGCTGTGTACAAAGCCCCCATGACTGGATATTGTACTACACCCGAGGATGGGTGCTAGTCACGGATGGCAGTGTCGTGGAATCATGGCGCTACGGTATAAATGACTACGCCATTGGCTGCTGCATAGAACAACCAAGGGTGTAGTGTAGACAAAATCAAACTGGTCAATTTATGTATTAACCTTATAGATGTACTCTTTCTTTTTTTGAGTTTTTATTTTTCTATTAACTCACACACTGTTTTATTAATGGATCCAATATTTGTAAATATGTGAGTACCATGTACTTATTAAGAAAATGAAAAATTTACCTCTGCTGGTAATACTTTTATTTCTATAAGCAGTATACTCTAGGTGCATCAACCTCACATATACCTATCAAAGTTAATGTGTGTATTCAAAATATTGTAAAACATTTATTTGAAAAGAGTAACTATGGAGTTTCTTGTCCGTTCTTCTCCATAAGAATCTACCTTTGCGAACGGACAGTAGAGTCACCTTATTTTGTATACATAGTATTTGGATGTAAATGATGACGTTCAAAAGAGCCGTTTGATGGCCTTATTGAAATTAACGTTTTGACTTAGACTTTTATGAAACACAGTTTGGAAAGCAAGTGAAGGAAAAAGGGAAAAGTATGGTATATACCTGGAAATAGGGGAAAAATTATTATCAAACAGATGTTTCAGAGGATAAAAGTGATTCGATAGAAGCAAAAGAATAGATAAATAACTCTGTTAAATTGTATAATAAGTATTCAGTGGAAGATAAATTTTACCTTGTTAGAAATTATAGAATGTGGAGAATTAATGAACTATTTGATAATTAAGTTAAAATAATTAATCAGTTATTATATTTGTTTGTTTAAATTCTTATGTAAAGGAAGAGGTGTGACATATTAATAAAGTACAAGCGGCGCATGCACGTCAGGCATTGCTTGCCCAACCGCCGGCCGGTGCGGACGTGTATGCGCTCCTTGGTGAAACGAGTGTTTGGCTTTGATTTACGAACCCAGCAGCAAAAGAGGACACCACAGTTGGTTCAACACATTTTTAATTGAATTTCGTACGTGCATTGACTGGAATAGAAATTATTTTTCAATTATTCAAAACTCAAAGCATTTACTTCAATTAAACCATTTCAAAACCACACCACCACCACCTTTACCGTCTTGTCTGCATGACTCACTCTTTTTCATTTATGACAGTCACTTTTACACGTTTTATATTTCTTTTGAATTGTTTACACATTAATAAACTCAGCCTATCGCAGTCCACTGTTGAACATAGGCCTGGTCCAAGCTGCGCCACATCACCTGGGGCTCGAGAAAAGTGAGATTCTGTCAACAGTAGCATGGCGAAGGCGATTGTCGTCAATACGTCAAAAATGTATGGGATCCCCACATTTTGACATTTCGACAGTCGCCTTCGCTAATTTAATGGCACATTGTCAAGAGCCTCTGGTCCTCAGATGTTTGCATGTAGTCTACCTGAGATCTTCTTAATAATCTCATTATTATTTTTTTTTAAGGATAGGATTTGTAATGAGATTGTCAAGAAGATTTTTATCAAGAACTTTTTTATTTTTCACGTTTTTAGTGCTAGCCCCCGAATATTCCAACCAGTCCATATCTATTTAACTGTCTGTCTCCGAAGTTCTTCATCACAATTAATTAATAAAACGGTTCTGAAGGGTAGCGATACCTACAGAGAGTAAAGTCCCGCATACCTCCATTGAAAAGGGAGGATCCTCCGACCAGACGGTTGTTGTGTCCGGTGGGCAACTGCCCGACAGTTTATATTTGGGCTTTGTATATGTTCCAATCGCACGGAAAACTCTGATATCGCGATTTAGAATTTTGTCAAGTTAGTTCGCAGTTGTCGAGATAGATGGCGCTGCGAGTTAGAGTGCATTTGTTGTGATGTTGATTTTGCTGTCAAAACAACATCTAAAAAGTTCCTGATTGCGAATATCGTAGAGCTCCACCAAGTTTTCAGAAACACATGTTTCAGAGGAACTTAAGTGTTATAATATTACACTAGGTAAATAAGTTTGAGCCAAGCTAATAGCGGCTTTGTGGAACAACTTTCAAACTACTGTTAGGCACGCGTTGAAATCCTGGTATTGAGCCTAGATTATTGTAAACTTCAGGTATTTACGTACTTACCTCCTTGTTTAGATGTTAGTCTACTTTTACATTAAATTTAAATACTTAGATAAGCTTGTGGATTCGTCGCCGCTAGGTGGTCTTAGTTTTCCGAGATTCAAAGTAGGTAGGTTCTTGTCTAGGTAGGTACCATACGCGCAGATGTTACTTCGTGATTGAGGCTAATGTGTATGAATCCTTCTACACTAAGAAAAATATATCTATTCTATAATTTTCAGCATGTTTTTCCTGTTCCATAACCGGGGGATTATTTGGTTCTGGTTTGGAGAGATTATATCATCATCATCATCATCATCATATCAGCCGAAAGACGTCCACTGCTGGAGATAGGCCTCCCCTAAGTGTCGCCACAACAACCAGTCCTGTGCGTCTCGCATCCATCGGCTACCCGCGACCCTCACCTGGTCATCGGTCCACCTTGTGGGAAGCCTTCCAGCGCTGCGTCTTCCAGTACACGGTCGCCCCATCGACCATCTGTTCTGCGAGCAATGTGCCCTGCCCACTGCCACTTCAATTTGGCGATTCTTCGGGCTATGTCGGTAACATTGGTTCTCTTGCGGATATCGTTATTCCTGATTCGATCACATAATATACATTCGGCCCATAGAGATTATAGGGTGGCCAAATCGTATGTAAACAACTTTGTTTCGCTCCCATTTCAATGTATGGCCAAATTGTGCAGTTTTTTTGTGTCTTTATTTTAGTTAAAGAGTCGGGATTTTGTTTTTGATAGTTTTTAATGCCAGGACTTCTGTACTAATTTCAGTAATTTAATCCGAAAGTTCATAAGCAGGTTGTGTAAGTGTATCGTCGGTAAGCAAAGAGATTTGCCAAAAAAACTACTGTTGGGAGGAAGAGCATCCTTTACTTATCCACTTCACCTGACAGAATAGTTGGAGTAATTTAATTATTCTTCTTTAAAGAGCCCACATGGCAAGTACTGTTGTTACTGTGGCTGATGATCACTACCGATTTAAGAATTCCATTTTTTGACTCCATCAAATTAATCTATAGAGCTAATAAAACCACTGGTTCTAATGAAACGGCGCGGCAAGCCATGGAAACTACAAGTGGAAGTTTGGGGCGAACTTTTTCTAAGCAAAAGCGTTAATTAACCTCCTTTTAAAGATTGGACCAGTCCTGATTTTTCTCATGGAGTTATCTAAAGGGACGTATTGTGATGTATTTTTAATTTTAACTGCAAAATGTTAATTATTGGTATATTAATGGAGTAGGTACTTAAATTAAATTGCGTAAAGATGAAAAACACGAAACAAAGGTATCACATTTTTAGGCAGCAAAAAGGTGAAGATTTTGCAGATGTTGTTTACCAGATAAAATCGCAATGCCCATTAAATAAACAGAAAAATCAGGACATTCTTTCTTAATAAAAAAATATCGCAATTAAAAGTTTGGCCACATCGGGTTTGGCCACCCCATATGTACACAATCTATTTCTGGATTATTATTATTAGCCCGTATTGTCCCACTGCTGGGCAAAGGCCTCCATTCTTTCTAATGCTCCTATTTATGGATACTATTGAAAAATGTATACTTTGAAATGGGTCAATTTTTTTATTGACGTGTTCCTTGTATACTTCATATTTATGATGATTGAACAACTTTCAACGACAAAACTTCGGCAATTTGCACAAAATATACAGATTAATCTGTCCGGAATAATTTCCGTGCCTTGAAATGTACATGTTACGTCATCAGACGAATGCGGAGAGAAGAGGAAAACGTAAATTTGGACAAATTGCTCTCAAGGCGCACATCATTGAAATATATTCCTTACTCGACAATACATTGGTTGAAAACGTGTTACAGACGTTATAGGTACTTAGACCATTTGTTTTGTTATCCCTTTTTGTGAAGAAAAATCGCCCACGCATTTTTATTGCGGTGAGTCCTAAACAGCCATCATTACTTGCTTGCTTTATTATTTGCTATTAATATGAAGACCTAAGCATAGAACATGGCTATTTCATCCTTTGACTGATAAAACGCCCATACGATTGCCAAGCGTTGTGATGTCTATTTACAGAGCAGACAGTGGACAAACAAGACACCAATTTCCATCTGTAAGCCCCGCATGAATGCCCTGATACTCTGACCGTGCTAATTTCTCCGAACTTACCTAACTATTCACCATCATTACCCTGAGGGACATGAAATTCGGGCTGTCTGTATTCCCAGCAGGTCATTTGCTGAACTATTCCGATAGAATTGTACCAGGGAACATTTATTGAGTCGGAAACTAGCCGACGGGCACCGAATTTGCGATATTATTCAAACTTCGGATCGAGAAGCGGCGGCGGTCGAATGTTGGTGTTTAACTTACTCAGCTTCGGTGAATGTTTAAACGCCTTGTAGACGTAAATGTTTATTTACGTGCTAAGAGTTATTTGCACGTTTATGGTGTTTTTGATGTGTTTGACAAACAAACAAAGTGTTTTATTTGTTTGTGAGAAATTTAAAAATTTGTCGAAAAGCGCGGGTAATTGCGTTTATGTTTGACGAAGTTTTAAAGATATTGCACACTCGCTCAACTTGAGTATGGTTACTCCTAGTAAACGCTTCGATTAATAGGTTTAATAACTTTTTAGGAGATCGGATATGTTTTCATGTGATTATTGTGTAAATATTAATTTTGTATACAGTAAAAATTAAAGCAAAAAAAGCGTGCGAATTCCCGGGAAAATAAAAGTAAGTATACACCCTGACTATTTCATGTTATGAACATATTTTTTTCACCATTTCTATGCGCGAAGGCAAATACATAATAAAACTGAATTTACTTTTATGGTTATGACATTATTCTTAGGGTATATTCTGCGCCATAACAGCCTCTAGAGAAAACCGATGTTCAAATATGTTTTACACTCAAAAAGGCAGCTCTTTTCTTCAACATAATACCATTATTTGTACTATGGTTATTGTTTTTAGTAGTAATTTCAATGGTAGGCATTTTCTCTTCATTAAATTATAACTGTATACAATGTAAACTAATTGTTAGTTTAAATTCAATTTACTAAACTGACTGTGAAGTAAAGTTTGGGTTAAATTTAACGAGGGTCCGAAGTAGGTGTACAGAATTAATATTCGTTAATTACATTACCTTTATCTACCCTGTAAAACTCAGACCCCATACTCATCATCCCTTATCTCAATTTGGACACAACTCTTGTGATCCCATTAATGTTTTCTATAAGTTGCTATTTCAGTACACATATAATCTCTTTTCAGCTCTTTCAAGACCTGGAGATACGCTGGTCTGCAATCGACGCCCAGCATCTAGAGATCAATAGTAAATTAGACGGAAAACACTTCGACAGTGAAGCCAAATTCACTAAATACGAGATTCAGTATCTCTTAATCCATTTATAGTCTTTTTTTTTTTTTTTTTTTTCGAGGATGGGAAATCATCAAATGACCCCTCCCGCTCTGGGTGGAGCGGCAGGGAGTGTCAGACTTTTACTGACTAAAACCCACCCTTTAGTCCTCCTAGTGCCTTTCTTCCCAGGGCCGCGGTAACTCTTTCGAACAAATCCGCAACCCTGGTAATCCATTATTTTATAGTCTTACGTTCTCTTATAGCAATCTTCATTCATTTCAAAACTCGTACTGTAGGTACCCCTAAAAATATTGAATAGCATTATAACCTGAACCGTTAGGTCGAAGGATTTCTTGAGCATACACTACACCTAAATAAACATAGTATTCCTTGAGCGCAGTGAATAGAATCTAAAACTCATGTAATTGCTGGGTAATCGTCTTTACAAAGCCTCCGTTGTCTGTCCATCCGGACTGTATCACGAAACCGTAAAAGGTAGACAGTTAAAATTTTCACAGAGTATGTATTACTATTGCCTTATTAATTAAATTAAATTAAAATTTTAAGAGAGCTCCCATACAAGAAACGTGTTTTTTTTTCGGTTTATGGTACTGTACCCTTCGTTTGAGAGTCGGACTCGCAATTGGCTGGTTTTTTTTTGTATTTTAGGAGGCACATTAAAGTTTTGTTACTTAAATAGGTTCAATTGTTGCTTTTGGGCATTTAATGATTTAATTATTTGTAAAAAAATACTTACAAAAATGAAATACCTACCTACTTTCACATTTTATCAAGAGCCTTTTTTATTTGACCCGTTTACAAATTATTATACTCCTCAAATGTTTTATTTTTGGGTCACAGAAGTTGATTGATGACTTTTATGAATTTATCTTTTCAGCGTCCAAAAGAATGTCCGCACGGTTCAGGCTTTTGTATTCCACTTTCAGATTAAACCGATTGAATTGAAATATGGGACAACAATAACACGTTTTATTCCTACTATAATTAGTCGAATGTAGACCAATAAAATCATTTAATTTGAAACACAAATCATCCGTTTGGGCAATAACAGTGTAATTCTGCAATCATCATCATCATCTAAGTGTGATGGGGGCGGCTTCCAGTGTAACTGTATTCAGCTCAATAGGTAGATGAGGCCAGTCTCTGCATGGAGCCCCCTCTGCGATACCCCTCTTTTTTTTAATGGATGGAAAATCATCAAATGACTTCTTCTCTTCAAGGGAGTGTAAGACTCTTACTGACTAAAACCCATCCGTGTTCCTCCCTATGCGTTCCAGGGCCGCGGTGACTCTTTCGAACAAATCCCCGCCCCCCTTGAAACCGCGCCTTTGGAAAACTGGTTGTCACACTTTCGGAGCTCAGGCTACCCGTAAAAAACCGATCTACGATCTAGTTCTGAAAAATAAACAATTTAACATAATATACCACCAACATGTACTACATACGTATGTCTATATAGGTCTATTACATTAGCCAGCCAATTATTTCTAAAGATAGACTTCCCCGAAATGTTAAATGAAGTCTCCTAATATATGGTTTGAACATTAACTGGGAAAACTTTGTTGATGCCAATTTAAAGTGGCGGGAAACAAAACAATGCGTCAACTGTCCCTATTTCCCTAACAAGTGAAGTTTTGCTGAATTTTCCGCTTCAGGAAGCAATTAGATTGGAGTTTCTGACGGGTGTGTGTTTTAGCTGACAACTCACACTCGATTTTTGAAAGCCGACTGAAATCTGCTGTCAAATTTTGTCGGATGTCGTGATTGGTTGGCGAATACAACAAAGGACCATCGAATCACTTGACATTTTGGAAAACACAGTCATTCCGCCAATCGAATCACTTGACGTATGATGAATATATTGAATAGGATTTCATAAGCCAAGCTTTAGATCGCAAATGCAATGATTTAGATGGCAATTGGATGCTTTTGAGATTTGTGTGATTTGAGATTACAGAAAGCTTTCTTTTATACTAGTATAATTATACCGAATCAACCTTGGTAAGTATCAATCTGTACCTAATCTATTATGACAGGCGTTGATGCTTCAGATAAAGTAATTGGTATAATCAAGGATACAAACTGACCAATGAGCCTTTTCTCAAGTATGTCAGGGTCGGCTTCCAGTCTAACCGGATACATTGGACACCAGTAGTTTACGTGGAGCGTCTGGCTATCTGACCTTCTTAACCCGGTAACTGCGTAACACGATACCTTTGGCAAAATTAGCGTCAGACTTTCTGGCGTCTAACTTTCCGTGACGACTGTCAAAGATGTCTGAATGAATGATGCAACGGCTGAACGGAGACACGGAGGTAACTTGGTATGTAATGAATGGCCACCCATCCACGAACTGACCTCGGCTAGTGTAGCTTAACCTCGTAGTTCGACCCGTGCGGCTTTTGTTATTGAGCCATGGGCAACGATCCAAACACCAAGGAAGAAAATTAAAGAATCATCAGCTACTGATTTATCGACCATATCCATTCTAATTCCACCCAACTACGAGTATCATGTTACGATCAAACGTGTGGAGATAAAATACTGATTTGAAACTAGTCGTTTTGCGAAGAGAGCGAACTTTAGAGACGTGACAGAAATACTGTTACGGTAATGTAACATTTGATGCTGGATCTCGTGTGTGAGCGTGTGAGCTGAATATGTCATGTACTTAATTTAAGTCTAGTTTTTGTAGTGCCTCAATTTTTTTCGTGTGATATAGGTACCTACGATACTGTTACATTACAATCAACCTTGGGCTCGAGACAATAAATATTCTGTCAACGGTAGCGTTGCGAAGGCGATTGTCAATACATCAAAAATTAATGGGATTGACAGATGCTTTCGAAATGTCACGTGATCAAATCCCTACATTTTGGCATTTCGACAGTCGCTAGTGGAATGGCACATTGTCTAGAGCCTCTTGTAATAATGTCGCAAAAGATGTTATACCTACTTGACCTTTTAGTGTCATTGGAGTTAATTTATTTATCATAATCAGTAAATAAGAATAGTACTTATATCTCACACTATTCTTCTAACCCCATGACTAAACTGCGGTTTTTTTCTGGTATTTGTACGGTCTAGAAAAAAAAATTGATGACAGTGCCTCATATAACACAAGTATGTCTTTCCTATATGATGTAGCAACCACGATGTGAACTGCAATCATTACGCTATTTTTTACTTTATTTTTCTCCGATGTAAATCTGAGAATCAGGAAAAATTTTAAACTAAAAATTAATCTGCATCGACTCAAAATTAAAAACCTGTCAAGTGCGAGTCGGACTCGCGCACGGAGTATTCCGTACCATTTTCTATAAAAAATGGCAAAAAATCACGTTTGTTGTAGGGGAGCCCCCTTAAATATTTGTTTTATTTTAATTTAATTATTTATTTTTAAAGTAAATATATAACTAAATATTCTTCGAATATTTCAAGCGTCTACCTGTTGCCGCTATCAATATCGAGCAAAAAAGTCACGTTTGTTGTATGGGATCCCCTTTTTTTTTTTTTTTTTTTTTTTATGGGTTGGGAAATCATCAAATGACCCCTCCCGCTCTGGGTGGAGCGGCAGGGAGTGTCAGACTTTTACTGACTAAAACCCACCCTTTAGTCCTCCTAGTGCCTTTCTTCCCAGGGCCGCGGTAACTCTTTCGAACATATTCCGCAACCCTGGCAGGCTCTGGCCCTGGCGGGCCCCGTCTCCGTTGCTGACTGCTCTTTCCGGCGCGTTCGGAGTGAAACGCGCCGTCGACTCTGGCCTGACCTGATCGGACAGCGAGCTACCCATTGCTCGCTGTCCGCAGGCGTCAGTCACTGCGCCTTGCTCAGGAGCGTCAGTTCCTGAGAGGCGCAGCGACTAACGTTCGTCTGGAGGAGGCGAAATGGGGCCATTACTGGCACTCCATTTCGGCCCCCTCCCGAGCAGTGGCAGCGGCGGCGACGGTGGCGGCGGCTGCGGCGGAAGCGACGGCGGCGGCGGCGGCGGTGGAGGAGGGTTTTCTCCTCGACCCGGCCCTGGCGGGTGGACCGCAGGCTTTGCCCCCAGCCCAGTGATCGGCCGGCTTGCCAGCTGCCGCACATGCGAAGCAGTGCGGCGCGGCGTCGCACGAGCCGGCCCTGTGACCGGGCTGACCACAGCGGAAGCAGTGGTCACTGCGGTCCACCTCCGAGGTGCAGAGTGCTCCGACGTGGTTGCCAACCTGGCAACGGAAGCACCTCAGAGGTCTGGGCTCCAGCAGTTTCACCTGCGCGGAGACCCAGCCCACCAAGAGCCTTCGGCCCTCCGAAACTTTCTTGGCCGCCGACACGGGGCAGCTCACCACTACGGTTCGCATGCCCGTGTTGTCAGGACGGATGGTGCCCACCTTCACCTCCTCTGTAGAGCACCCCCCCGTCCTGACGACGGCGGCCAACACCTCCCCCTCCGTGACGGAGTCGTCCAGGCCCAAAATGCGCATGTCTATGCACTTCGTGGGCCTGGACACTCGGACGTCATCCGCGCCCAAGGACGCCCTAAGCCTTTCGGCTAGAGCGTCCGCGGCCGGACCGCTGTCTGCTCCAGGGATCTCGAGCATCCTGGCCCCGGTCATGGTGACCCTGAGCCGGAGACCCCCGACGATGCCAAGCTCACCGAGGTTGATGGCCTCCTTGGCTTTGGTGAGCGTGTTGGCATACGTCACGCCCCTCTTCACCGCGTCCGGCTGCAGCGTTATCACTACAGCCGCGGTCTTCGGGGCGCGGAGCGCAGCCGCGACGCCTCGCGCTCTCTGCCGCCGCCTTCTCTCCCGCCTCTTTGCCGCCCTGGCTGCCTTTCCCGCCCTCTTCTTCTCCCCGGACACTTGCCATTCGGCTTGAGCCGGGGGAGGTTCAGAAGGCGAGGAAGCCGGGGGGAGCTGCTGCACGGCTGGCGCAGGAGCCTTTGCCGTCCGTGCAGCCACCCAACCCTTCCTCTTCCTTCCCGGGGCCGGGTCCGGTTTTCCCGACACCGGCTTCGCGGGTGCCGGCCCGGACCCTTTGTCCTGGCCGGACGACCCCGGTGTGGCAGCCACGGCGGCCGCATATGTCCCCGCCTTTTTCCGGCCTGGGGGGGCCTTCCCACTCGCCGCACTCGCTAGCGGGGGGCGCAGGACGATGCCCTTCAGGACGGAGAACCGCGCCTGGAAGGCAGCCATCTCCTGCCGCACCAGGTGCAGTACCTGGCTCTCCTGCGGCACGGGACAGCTGTCCTCTCTGCGCCCCCTTTGAGGCGCCCCCTGTGGGCCGGCTCCCCGGAGCCTGGCCAGGTCTGCGCGGAGCCCCTCGTTCTCCTTCTGGAGACGCTCCGTGGCGGCAGCCAAGCGAGCGACCTCCGCCCGCAGCTTGGACATCTCGTCCCGCGGAGGCCCACCTCGGTTAGCCTCCGCTGCCGCCAGAATGGAGGCCATCGCCTCGCTTATGGCCTTGTTCTTTGAGGAAAGCTTCCTCTTCAAGGCCACATCGCGAAGCGCGGCCTCCACCACCTCCGCAAACCCGGCCCTCCGGTCATCCGGCTCACCGCCGGAGGGCTCCGAACCAGGAGCCCCGCGACCGCCCTCTCCGGGGGGTCGTCCGTCAGCGACGAGCTCCTCGGCTCGCTGGCCAGCCACCTTGGAGGCGGGCAATCTCCCCTTGCCTCCCTCTCGGCCCTTACCCCATCTACTGGTGGGGATTTTTCGGGCCGAGGCCACCTCCTCGCTGCAGGACGACCCCCGGTCGTCCTCCGGTCTAGGCCGCTTGCGGAAGGACCTAGAGTCCTCCGCTGCAGTCCCTGCCCCCTCGTGTCCAGAGCTCGCCGAGCTTACAGTTACCAGGTCGTCGGAGTCCAACTCGGACTCCGACTCTGCACCCGCGCGACGCTCAAGCGAGCCTCTGCCCGCGCTCCGTCCGACCGACGCTTTGTTAAGCGAACTAAAACTAAACCCGATCAAGTCCTGAAAGGACGGCTTGGATCGGGGGCCTCCTCGGCCACTGTTGCACTTGGCAAGCGGAGAATAAAGAGCACTGTTGCCCCCCCCAGAATACGAGGGGCTTGACGCGTAAAGCGTGGCGGATTCCCTTTCTGCTATGCAGTTCGGACCGCCCTGGGGTACAACTTCTCTTTCAGTGCCTTTATCCATAGTTTCCTTTTTGAGGGTGCGGTCCCTTTCTCCCCTCCTCTCTCCCTCTCTCTCACTGCTTGCTCGCTGCCCTCACAGTCACGTCTGATGATCAGACGCGTACCAGAGAGCAGCGAGCAAGCCAATGAGACGCACACCGTCCGAGGACCCGAACACTGCTCAAGTCTCCGAACGGTGTGCCCCTCTTGTGTCTCTCTTGGTCTGGTCTCTCACTTGGGACCTTCCGGCATGAGTGGCTCTACCGGCAAAGCCCCCAAGATCATTGAGACACGCAAGCCCCACCACGACGACAACGTGGAGACACGGTTGGTGGGGATGGGAGCCCCCTTAGACATTTATTTTATTCTGTTTTTAATATTTGTTGTTATAGCAGCAACAGAAATACATCTGTGAAAATTTCAACCGCTCAAACTGTCACGGTTCATGATGTACAGCCTGGTGACGGACGGATGGACGGACGAACAGCGGAGTTTAAGTAATAGGTTCCCGTTTTACCCTTTGGGTACGGAACCCTAAAAACAGTTTCAATGTACGTTTTAATGGAGGATGTTTTACATTTTACATTGTGTTTAACGAGTCAAACATCTTTGAACTTTACTGTGTGTTTTGAAGCTTAGCTAATTGTTATGTTTCCTTATCTTTTTAGTAGCCTATTGTTTTAAAATTCTTAGTTACCTTGGCTAAATTTGGCAACACAATTTGGGAGAAGATATATCTTTTCAGCTATAAAATGTTGCTATTGTTCTGCTCCAAAAATATATTAACCGTTTAATGGCTGGGTACCGTAAATCACATACATACAGAGCTTATAGACCTTAATTGTGTTTTATGCAGTAACGGTCCTAAGCAAATATTGCCTTGCCACCAAGCTTACCCAAGTCATTGGTATCGTAATATTATTATTGGGGAACAAAAGATCACGTTTCCCTTTACGTCTTTTTAGTTTTTTATTAATCTATTATTAATCCATACTAATATTGAACTCTGTCAGTCTGTCTGTTGGTTTAATTTTCACGTCTTATTAAAGACTAAACAGGTTTGGATGAAATATGAAACAGACGCACGGGTACACCATATCCTGGATATTTTATATCCAGAGAGAATGGATACTTTTCGCGGGCGAAGCCGTTTGCAGAAGTAAGTTCCAATAAAATTGTTTTATTTCGCATCGATGCTGCTTCAAGGTTCCATGCATAATTGCTTTCCACGTCGAGACTAGCTCTCCTTGCTAAATCAAAGGCTAGAAGTTGAGTCTATCATTCAAAGGAGGATAACGCACAGAACACTTATTATAAAAAGTTGTTACACACTCATTCACACATCAATAAAACTACAAAAGTGTAAAATGAAATAAGGAATAAGTATGTACAATAAGTAGCAGGACACAACTGGTGAACTGGCCTACCGCCAAAGACCACCAGAATGGAAGTTTAAGTACGTACTTGAGTAAAATTGTACCGCATTAAGTTGACTACAATTTTTCATTAGAGCTGTAACAAGTCGTGGGTATATACTGTTTTTTTTTTAAGTGAAAATTTCTTTAGCGGCGTTGTGCACTTTTTGGGATGGGTAAAAAATGTTAAACTCGCGTCAGGACACGTGACCTGATCGAAAATTCGTAAGACGGATAATGTAATATGTAATATAAATTGTCATGTTTGTGTACGATAGCGCAATAAATGTATTTAACTACATAAATGATAGTACTTTTATACTGATAAATAAAGCAATTCGTGTGAAATTATTCCCTAACCATTCCAAAATATTCAAAAATGCACAACGTTAATGTTCAAGTTTTCACTTCTGCCGGCACTACCGGAATGCAACCCGTTGTTTTTTTTTATTTTAGTACCAGTAGACATACGGACACAAATCAATTTTCAGTTTGGTTCTTCCAATTTCACCAGATGCATCTGAATAGGTAACCTACCAGTATTTAACATGTAACATAATTATGGACAGTATTTAACATGGAGCCCTTCTGGCCTCCATAACCCTTGGCATGGGTAACATCACCTTGCCCCTTGGGAAGACTGGTTTCAGATTACCCGAAACAACTGTCAAATTCTACAAATGTTTACCCATCCACCGGCTGACCTCGGCAACCTTTAAGGTACACCCGTGTGGCTATGAGCTCTTGAACACAAGTAAAATTAATATTAAAAAAAAAAGTGAGGTGAGAGATAAAGAGTTTTGAGCTAGAGAGGCAATTCTCATATTTCGCAGCGTTCGCAAAGCACCGCAGTCGCAAACTGTCGAAAACTCCTTTAATTTCCCTTCATTATGACAAGTATTTAACATTGATCGCTGAGATGATTGCTGAGTTGCTGAGATGATTTTGCGAGACTTGAATTTGAACGATTTTAAATAAGAATTGGCCTTTTGGTCATTTAATTTGACGATTTCGGTCGACATTCGTTTAAAGAAAATTCACTTAGGAGTTAAAGAACTAAGGCCCACTTCTTATCGAAAAGAAAACAACTGAATCCCAATAGTGGGAAATCCCAAATACAGTGTACAACGTGGAACAGAATAAAAGAAAAACGCAATACCTTAAAAGGGTCATTGTACTCATCATTATCAACAACTTTTAATATAGGACCAACACTGAAATCGCGTAAAAAAATCGACTGCCCCATACATTTCTGTGCGCATAACTCGACAAAATGTTTTTTCGCGATTTCGTGGTTGGTCCCATTGAAAAAGCTGTTCATAATGATGAGTACAACGACCCAGGTATTGCTTTTATTCTGTTACATGTTGTATATCCAAAAAGTGCTGACATTTTTTCCTTTCAAACCGACTTTTAGGTACCTGTTAAATCCTATTGAACTTTGGACCTCTTAATTTCACAGCTCAATGAATTTTTAGACGGCCACTGGTTTTGTAATTAGTTTTTAGTAGATATTTAATAAATTTTATGTCGAATGTTTGATATTAAGGCCATCTGCTTATTCACAATAATACCTTCCTATATAGCATTGATGTATCTAGACAAAGTAATTGATTACTGTTGTGTGAATTAATACTGCATATCTCCAGGAACTTACGAGTGATGGAACCTAAAACATGATTCAAAGTTGATGTAACCTGTGACATCACCAAGCTAAGAGTATAAGGAATAATAACTTAGAATAATCTTACTAATATTATAAACGCGAAAGTTTGGATGAATGGACGTATTTTTGTTACTCAATCACACCAGAACAGTGGAACGGATCTAGATGAAATTTGGCAGAGAGAAAGATTATTGGCTGGAATAGCACCTAGGCTTTTTATCCCGGGAATATGTTTCCATGGGATAATTACCAATATTCAAGCGGGTGAAGCTGCTGTGGTAGAGTGGCGAGTAGGACATATAAATAATCATGGTATCGGATTCGTCTTGCATACAGCTAAGGAGTGGACCCCTGCCAGAGCTCTGTGTTTCCTGATAGCTATAACTAGAAAATATATAGTAGCATCTATACTACCACATACGAACAGCTACATAAAGCCCCTGAAATCACACAAATCCTACAAAGCGCCATGATAGTTATTGTTATAGTTATAGAATAAACGCCCTATTGCGTTTACCTCATTTGGGGTTATTGTACTCATCATTATGAACAACTTTTAGTATGGGCCCGAAATCGTGAAAAAAAAACAGCTGTTCAGTACATTTTGTCGAGTTAAACGCACATAAATGAATGGGGCAGTCGATTTTTTTATTGCGATTTCAGTGCTTGTCTCATAGTAATAGTTGTTCATAATGCTGAGTATAATGACCCCTCAGTAGGTATTGCGTTTATTCTGTTACACGTTCTACAAACATCCGAATTGAAAACCTTCCTCCTCTTTTTTGAAGTCGGTTAAAAACTGCTGGACAGCAACCATCGGGCAGTTGCCCACCTGGTTCAGTTCCGCATACCTCAATGGATCAAATTCGAGCATACAATGACTATAATCAGGGGTCAAAGGGTCAGGTCTCCAGAGAGAGGAACGTCCTCACTCCTACCTACTTACCCTGCAGTAACAAGCCCATGAGCTTTCTAACAAACTTTGAGGATCTTATACGCTGAGTCTACATACAGTCTACGTGTTGACTACCTCACAGTTATATAAGTCATGCGTGACTCATGAGTAGGTATAATTTTATTAAAAACCAACTTTTACTAATAACCTCTAATTTTTAAAATTTAGGCCTTTTTGTTGCAATATTTTGGCTTAAAAATAAAAAACCTCATCTTTTTCGGGTGTGACTCACGAGGCGCCACAGGGATTATGTCAGGTGGACTCGTGACAGCATTCACTTAGGATCTGACAACATGACGGAACGAAAAACTTGATTCGTGAACGTAAGAGGAAAATTGCTCATTCAATTTGTATTTTTACGGGAAAACCCAAATTAAATGTGAAAAGAATGGCTCAAACAATAAATCGGTTAAAAGTTTTTGCTGTATCCATATTCAAGCCACACATTACTTAAACATTTAAGTGCGTTTATATTGTTTTTATTTATTTTTTCGTACATTAGACCAAACCAGGGGGTCTACTCTCTAAGTCCGAAGTCCGTAGTTTCGGCCTTAGTGTCGTGCGTTTTCTACTCCGTATCACCTACACGACTCTAGAATGAATGACAATAAGATTCTATTTTCGGATTCGGAACTAACCGTAAGTCCGTAGGTGATACGGAGTAGAAAACGCCCGACACTAAGGCCAAAACTACGGACTTCGGGATTAGAGAGTAGACCCCCTGATTTGTTCCTTGATTCTATTTCCAATTGGTTGGTCGCATAGCAACTTTTCCGGCCTTATTATCGTTAATAAAAACAAAGTTTTTGTATTATCATCTTGCATTGTCATCCAAACCAAACGTGGACCTATGTACAATTGCAGCAAATCGGTTGGGGATAACTGTTTTAAAATTCAATTGCTAGATTTGACCCATGCATACTAACAAGGCAAGTTGAATAAAAGCTTGTAAAAAATATATATCTGCTAACTGCTATAGCAACAATAAATGTGCCTCGGTTCCTACACATTACTTTTATGTAACATCCAAGTACGTACTTATGTTTGAAGAACTTATTCTTCAAAGCGACCCATTTAATTTTTACTGTCCCAAAACAGAATGTTCCTGGTCCTGAACACAACATATTTTAAACGGTAATAAAACGGTTTCAGGTGGCCAACATTGTTCAGTTTACTGCCTTCTGAAAGGACAATGATAACAAGCTATGGTTATGTCGTCATTTTCGAAGTTTACGTCATAAAAGCATATCGGGAACGGAGCACATTGTATCGTGTATTTTGTAGTTCTTGCTCGCACATATACAATAGAGCTTGAAGTGTTTCAGTTTATTGTTTTTCTATGGTGAAAGGTACAGTAACATAACAAAATAGTATTCTGAAGGGGTTAAACTGGTGCAAATATTACACCTAAATTTTTGCCAGTGATGTTTAAGTTTTTATTTTGTTAGATAATGTTCAGAAACGCCCAAGATCCTTTGGTGCCTATTCGCGTAACTCTTTTCTGTCTCCTGCTTGATAAGGAGGGAACTGGAAATGTTTTTCTTACTTCTACGCTGTTTTTTCTGATTATTCTTATTGCGGGATACAAGACAGTTGAATCGTTCTTGGACTTTCTTCCTGGACAGCTTCACTGGTGGCGTTGCCACCTTTGATTCTGGCTCTTAGGAGTTGGAATGGTTAGTTACACTTGTCGGGCTTGTCAGAATAAAGTTAATGGTGAAGTTCCTTGTAGGATAGGGGGCGACCCTACTCTGCCAACCGCACAAGTCTAGACTTGAGTGCTTCTACTGACACGTTTCAGCTGGATAAAAAAATAACACCAGCCATTAGACTAACGGAGAAAGTTATAGAAACTGCTGTACACATGTTTCTGATAACCTTCATAATAAAGAGGAGCAAACGTAGCTTCACGGCTTGCTATTATGGTTCCGGTCAACCAATCACAGTAATCGATACGAGGAATTGGCGAAGTTTCTGACCACCACAAAAGCCACAAATTAAGATTTAAAGTTTAGATTTGACGGCAGATTTACCGTCCAGGCTTCTAGGAGCTACAGATTGGTTGGGTACCTCTAAGAGCAGAGCACTTATTGGTTGGTTTCATAAGCCGTAGGCATTTGGCTACCAAAATGAGGAGAGATATCAATTACAGGTTAGGTACGGCCTACTGGACCGTAGGACGCGGTAAGTTGGTTAAACTACGTAAACCACAAGCCAGACGATGCTACCAGCAATTTCTGTGGAATTGTAAGGATAAGGGTAACGTTTGGGACGTTGAATACACGTACGTACGTAGATATAGGTTAGTATAGAATCATAGAAACATAGAATCTGTTATGAGTTGGGACAGTTTTGAGATTGAGAATATAGAAAAAAATACTTCAATTACTTTTAGTTCTCTTACAACTTCACACAGAAGACATAAACGGAACATAATCACGATTGTGTTTTCTGCTGAAATATAACACCCACATGTCGCCCAATAGGTACGGTCAACACCAAAAGTCGATTAACAATGTTACTTTTTATATCATTTAAACAGACACTAAAAACACATAATGTACTAGGTTTCCGAATTTCAGGCAATAGCTAAAGGTTTATTATATCTTAATTTTATATTCATTGCGTTTTACTTTTAAAATTGTACTTAATAATTAGGATTTAAAAATTATAAATGTTAATCGACTTTTGTTGCTGAATCTACTCTTCTGTGAGAAGACCACATGCCTAGTTTTTTATCGTGTGGGCAGTAATGTCTCACGACCCCCACACACCCTTGTGTCAGAGTTTCTAAACCGCCTCAAGGGCCTCTGACATGGTTTGACATGCCTAGTCAGGTAAGGTTAGGTAGGAAGAGTATTTTCACACATTCATATATTTCAAAAAAAGTAGTAAGTATAGTATAGTCTTATTCTCCATTTAAAACATTTATTCAGTAAAGCAATATTTCAAACAGTTCTTCGGAATGAAAACGGTGGAAAGAGCTTTCCTCTGAGCGGGACGTTAATACCAAGGGAATTAACTCGTAAAAGGGGGTAGCCTGTAAACCTCATAGTGTTTCAACACCGGCTATAAACCGGTCGTTTAAAGAATTTCTTTACGATCCCAAAGACGGTTTTATTTTGAGTGTAAAACTTGTGGCTGTATAAAAGATCTACATTTTGGAATAGTTAGTAAATCCTTTACTTTCATGTTAGTTATTATCATCATGGAACTTGTCTTGAGACATGGCATAGTACGGTGATTCGATGGAATAGGAAGTCAGCTAAACTGTTGTTTATAAACCATAGAAAAGTGGTTTGTTGTAACCTACCTGGGCCTAAACCACCAACTCTTAAAGCAGTATTACTTTAATATTACTTCCAGTGGGAAAGAGACGGAGCTATACGTCTTGTATAACTTCGTCTCTTTACCACTGGAAGTATTATTGAAGAAATACTGCTTAAAGAGTTGGTGGTTAGGCCCCTGGACTTAGCAATTCGAACAGGTGTATACAACGTGTAACAGAATAAACGCAATACCTCTTAAAGGGTTATTGTACTCATTATTATGAAAAACTTTTACTATGGGACCAAACCCGAAATCGCGAAAACAAAAACAGCTGCTCAGGGCCTAAACCACCAACTCTTAAAGCAGTATTACTTCGATATTACTTCTAGTGGGAAAGAGACGGAGCTATATGTCCTGCATAGCTCCGCCGTTTTCCCACTGGAATGGTTAGGCCCCTGTACATTTTGTCGAGTTACGCGCACAGTATGCACGGGCTTTTTGCATCGTGTTAAGGATTGCGCGTTCAGTGGCCACACACAGTCACCAAAAATTTAACTCGCACGATAAGCCCATACAGGCGTGCACGTAGCCAGCCGGTCTATTCTGTCAACATTTCATTGTGTACACACAGGTGGAGTGAGCGTGAAGTGTACCGTCATTCCATCTTGATCGACAACTCACTTCATGTTCCCTTCATCTAAGTTTACACGGTGATATGATAACAGAATCTCACTGCTGCTTTGGCTCAACTTACTTGCTTCGTGAACAATGAGATAGAAAGAGATAGAAATCAATTTTCAAGACTCACTTCAAATATATTATTCCAAACAAGTAACTATATTCAAAGCCTCCATTGTATCCTAGTGGGACAATATGAGGATATAAAAACGATAAAAAATGTTATACATTTATATTATTTTAACGAGCACTTGTTGCCTCGAGGCAGCTTGGCTCCTTGCCAAACAAGCTTTACTCGATTTAAATTGTGTTTTATCTGTCCCAACCAAATGTTTTATTTGCTCTTTACTTATAATAATAGTCCTTGTTTGTTTGAATTATAATTGTTATTGTTTAAATAGACTTAAAAAAATAGGTAACCTTAACATACATAAACATGAACATTCAAAGCTTTCTTTTTTCACATATTTATCACATCGAGGCAATATAGAGATCTTGACTAGCTGTCAGAATTCTAAGGGCTGAATTTTCAACAGTCCGATAAAATTTTTAAACTGAATAATACATATGGCATATTTTCTGTAAAAAAGCTGTTAAACTGCCATTTTTATAACTCAGGTAAAAGTTATATAGGTTATACCCTACTATTAAAAAATCGCCAGTAAAAGACACAAAATAAAGACCTCTTTTAACCGTCTTTTAAAAAGGAGGAGATTATTTTATCAATTCGGATGTTTCTATCTAACATACTTAGGGCCATTTTCACCAAGCCAATCTGATCGCAATCAGCGTATGAACCACGTTTATGAGCTGTCAGTGTCACTATTTTTCTATGGAATATTGACGCCGACAGCTCTTGAACGCAGTTTAGATATACTGATCGCGTTCAGTTTCATTGGTGAAATCCGCTCTTAGTATTTTTCATGTCTATGTTCGGCCATAACTCCGTCATAGATAGACGGAATTGCAAAATTTAAGTTTTTTTATTTTCGCATTTAAATTTCGTAAAGATTGAGATGATTAAGAAATTCGGAGATAGACAATTAAATCGATACATTTACTAAAACGTGAAAATTTTATTTTAAACAAAAAAATACAACCATCTTCGAAATAAAAATCTACTACAAAGTACAACCGACTAATTTTAAGAATCAGTGTCAAAAAACGAACAAACCCCACTAGAAACACTGACTTCGAAAATTAAAGTTACTTTTTAGTTTGTAGTGGTTTTATTTGGAAGTCGATTGTATTTTTTGGTAAAAAAACGTTTTTAAAAAACCCTTTTACCTTTTGGCAATGAGCTTTGCGAGTGACTCGGCTAAAGAATATTAAATAATACTTAATGATCAAATTCTTATACAATTAATCACAAAGACTGCCAACATATTTTTTTTAGTTTCCTAACTAAACATTACATCACATAAAATTATCAATACGACTTGTTATTTGTTTGTCTACAATATTATAATCTTCTTTACACAATAAATTATGGCAGTAAAGTCTATTTACTATTTTGTGACGTCATGCTACTAAAGTCGATGTTTTAGTGAGGGATTATGGATCTCTTGGGAGAATCTTGCCCTGACAATCACGCCTAACAACTAATGACTTCAAACATCTAGTTATACTATAATTTATTATAATGTTGTGTTACATGGTAAGAAAATTAATGTACCTAAGTTCAAGTAATTTCTTATTTTCACTGTAAATTTATTACTATCAAATTTATCATCAACGCCAAAATCTGCAAGAACATATTGAAAAATATACAGCTACTTCGTAAAAAAAACAAATACAAAAACGGCACTTGCAACAAAAGATGCATCTAATGATAATATACTTACAACTAGTTACGGAATAAACGCAATACCTCTTAAGGGACCTTTGTATTCATCATTATGAACAACTGTTACTATGGGACCAACCCCAAAATAAATCAGCTGTTCAGTACATTTGGTCGAGTTACGCGCACATAAATCTATGGGGCAGTTGTGAAAGTTGTTCATAATGATGACTACAATGACCCCTTAAGAGGTATTGCGTTTATTCCGTAACATGTTGTATATTATTCAAACAATTGTCAGCAAATACAACGATGCTTAAAATTAGTTTAGCACTAAATGACTTGACGTGACTTGTTCTGCAAGCGCTTAAGTGATTTATTTTATTTGGATCTCCAACAAAGAATACACCTTACATGCTATATTTTGTAGGACAAGAATAAAAATCTATGTGCTCCCTCAATTATAGGAGACAACATCGTGGTAGAAAATAACTACTTCAGAATAAAAGAAAACAGAGAGCAATTCAAAAAATACTTTCATGGCTTACACGTGTTCCGTTACGCATTTTGTAGGTTGTTAATTAAAATATGATTACACACACAATAGGTACTTCTTGGCTCATTCTGAACCCAGATACCTTATCTCGCGTGTTACATGAGTGGACACTTCATTAGCCCTAGACAATAGCCCTAGGCTTAGGCATTCACGCACATATTATTTACTTTGTACGTATAGAAACGTAGTTTTGTGTACCTATGTGGTTGTGGTAAGTAATTAGGCGAGACCCTTTTCATACATTTTCACTTGAATGCCTGAGAATATAATTTATACATACTGTAATGTGGTCACTATATAATTCTTCATATCACTCCATGAAATGGGTGGAGGTTTTCAATGCTTTTTTATTTTTCCGTTTGAGACGCGAATCTCCTTGGTGATTTTTTCATTTTCTTTTCGAATGCTTTTGAATGACATTCGATTAATTTTGACAAGTAAAAATCTAGATTTGTTTTTGGTTTGAATGTTGAAAAGTGCCATGGTGAAGTGACGTTGTTTTTTTCGGAAGGTGAATTTAAAATTATTATGTAAACTACATTGAGCACCAACTGGTATTAAGTTCAAGCAGTTTATCTACTAACTTTTGGTAAGTTTTTCTTAAATTGACTGCTATTTTTCGTGATCAGGTTTCGTTGACTTCTTGTGAAATGGTTTTTAATTAGACATTTCTTTGTCGTAGAAACCGGGTTACCGGTTTTACCCTACGGAATACCCAAGTACGCGGGCGAGTTCGTGAGGTTCTTGCACCAGCAGCCTCACACCCGAGAAGCGTGTGGCAGTGAGGTCCTCCGGACACTATCCCAGAGAGTGCTGCGGGAGGGACATCGTATAGTCGTCGCGAAAAGGACGACGAGAAGGATTTTTTTAAGCTAATTCGGAAGTTTATTTTTTTCCCTTTACGGTACCTATTTTGGAATAACGTCGGTCGTATCCAATTCGTGCGTGTAAGCACTTTTAACGTAGTATTTAATAAGATTTCATAATTTCTTGTGAGCGAACCAAACATTACGATTTTCTTATCTTTTAGGAAACGACCTACCACTTTTAAATAAAACGTGTTGCTACCGTATTTTTAAATCTGCTCAATTTGGTCCGAAAAAGTTTGATTAATATTTCACATAAATGTACGTAATGGTTTCCGTGCGATAAATAAGGTCTTTATGTTTTACAAATTTCATCACCTTCAACATTTATTTTTTATTTTATGTGCTTTTGTTTACCTGTGTTTTTCTATTATGTTAATAATTTAATTTAGGCTTTTTTATTTTACAAATTATACGTGTTCTGCGTAAAGATTGTGTTCTTCATTTCTCTCTTATATTTTTTTTTCTTTACGCTACAATACGTAACAAAATATTGTGAATTACAAAGGCACTAAATATTACAAAAAACAGCTTTAACACCATTTATAATAAAGACGACATTTAGATTACGATTAAATTAGTCCAAAACGTTAATAAATTACATTTTAACAATAAATGCGTTTAGTAACTGGAACAAGGTTTATAATAACAGCCTTGAAACTCCAAATAAGGCAGCAATATTTAAAAAATAATCTTAAACCGCGGGAGACGTGAACGTCTTTCCTTTTGAACCAAGTAATTCGAAGCACAATTGATTTGAGAAAGACGTCAAATCTCGAAGCGAGCCACGCCACTGATAATTTAGCAGTCTTGCACTATTTCCACTTGAACTAATTTCTTCTACGTGGTATCATTCAGCTGCTGGTAGAAACTTTTTGCCGCTTTCAAAGCGTCCATTATAAATTTGACATCGCAAGGGTTATCGTCGAAAAAGAACGCCCCGCAATTGAGAGATTCGGAGCAGGACTCGTTCATATGGTTATCCTTGCAGCAGCCAAGGATTGCTCTTGCGCAAGGAGATAGAACTTTTGGTACCGGGACATCTACACCATTTCTCGCTTGTAGAATATATCTTAGCTCATTGTATGATAAATTGGCTGTTGCATTTACTGTTCCATCACCGGTGATAGTGTTTTTGCGAACCTCGGGTCTGCAAATTGCTTGCGTAAATATCAATGTAGCGATGAAAATTATCGTGTCGCTCGCCATCTCTGTAACAGATTAAAAACAAAGTTAGATATCAGTTTTAACTATTGCTTTGTCGGTCGATGCGGGCTCCATTGTTTTGTGGAATGGGCAAAGATGTTTTGAGCAATTAAAAAAACGGCCAAGGACGTGTTGGGCCATGCGCAGTGTAGGGTTCCGTAGTTGCAACTATTACTCGTTAACTTGTAAAGCCTATGATATTTTTCCTTTTAAATTCGTTATGTATGCTATTACCATGAATTTTTTCACGTCTCCAAAAACAACCGTTTAGCTGGCAAGTGGGGGGAACACTTGACTCTAGCAAAAATTAGGTTTAAAGAACTTTATTTCTCATTAGAACATAATTCACTTAAAATGAGATTCACAAAATTTTATTCAAGATTTTATTACTTATACTGCTTTGTCGGCGTGATCAATATGTATAACCATACCAAGTTTCATCTTTCTAGCGTTAAGCGTCTCTGGGTAGTGTGAGCTAAACCGCGGACGGACAGACAGACTACGGAACCCTACAAAATTAAACACACACACACACACATAGAGGCACCGCTTACGATTTTGAATGCCATTCGTACGCTGCATAGATGGTCAGTGTTATCTTGCAGTCCTTCTCGCAAGATTGCGGTCAGGAAGTTAAATGTCAACTGAAGTGTCAATAAAGTATGAATGGTATGTTGCAGATGTTGCTTCCTACTTAGTACAAACGATGACATAGCTTCGCGAAATGCGTACAGAAGGTGATCTTCATTTTTTTACCCATAGAGCATCAGTAACACTGATATAAACATAAAACAAGTCACATTATATAACTAAAAATGTGGGCTCACGAGACGATAAACGTGATTCTGTATAATAAATGCATTAATGTCGCGAACTGACGCGCTTGGTTTTCCCAGAGCCGAGGACAACGGACGATGGCGTGTGTCGATAGAGCCAACTACCAATACACAAACATTTGTTAATCTGTGCGTTTTTTGTTATCTAGACGTTGGATCAAATGTTGAGCAAATTGACCTTCTAAGGATGTGTGACGTGTGAAGGCAGTGTCAAGGTCGCGAAGGTGTGACCGTTAGCGAGCCATTCACTAACTAGTGTAAATATTACTCATGTGTATTTTCTCAGAAAAACTATGTAACCACAATGTAACGAAGTATTTTATAGGTAGGTATGTCTAAAACTCTTGAATTAATTGTTATCATCTTGGTATATACATTATGATGAGAATTTTACGCAATATGGTTCCAAGCTACTGAATTAACATAACTTTAATCGTAATCAGTTTGCTAATGTGTGTACTCGTAGGTCAGTTAAGGTTAAAAAAACCGCGAATACATAAATAATATGTACCTACATTGTACAAAACAGGTTTTTACTGTATAACCTCAACAAAAATTTTGTAACAGCGTAAACGTTTCGGAGTACCGTGTCGAAACAACACAACACACCGTGAAAAATTGTAATTAAACGCGAAATTACAATAAAATAGAATTTAATTTACATAAATAAGAATGGATTTTACTTACTAAATTCCTTCCTGTGTTTGGATTTCACCGTCCTTGCTTCTAACACAAATTTTGGTTAATTTATGGATCCGCTCAACACGTCCACCTCTCAGTTGAGTCCACTATCCTCTGAGGATATTTATATTTATTAAGGTATATAAACATCACGTTTCTGCATAGTCATGTTTCTTTTCGATAACTGGGGATGCGGGACTTTGAATAAGTAGGTATATAACGACGTCATCGCCGAATTTCAAGATAACTAGCTGTTATCGTGAAATTAGATGACGACGTTACTTCGGTTTATCTTCGAGTTTCTTAAAAAAACCTTATTCTTATTATTTACTATGGTGGTAAAACCCAGCTACATAAATATTTGATTTATGCACACCTGTGGTCATTACTAAGTATCACTGAATTTGATTAAATATAGCCCTCTGATTAATTCGCATATTTTGTTGTGATTTTTTTGGCATGGCGCACGTGCTTCACGATTTTATGTGGCTAGTATGTACTGCCATTGAAAAGCTGTGAAGGCCAGCCACTTTGCATAAAGCCAGAAATATTCCACAAGTTCAGGGTTTTGGCAAATTTTATCCATAAGGGGAATTAACTTATAAAATGTAACTCAAAACAAATAATTACTATGCCATCTTAGTGTTTAATAAACACTTATGTATCTACCTACATAAAGTTTTAAAACACCAACAGGATTGATAAACGTAATAATAATTTACCTATTTTTTCGGATACATAGGTAACAGACTTGGAATTCCATAATTATTTTATCAAATTGTTTTAAAATATGAACTTTGATGATACCGGCTTTTAGAACCGGATTGTTCAACATAAGTAAGAAAATAATTATGCATAAATTTTGTTCGATCTCGATGAGATAGTGGATACAGTTGAGATGATAATAGTAAGTAGGTATCTACAGTCAGTATTAAGAATATGAAATTGAGAGCACCTTAATGCCGTAGTAGTAAAGGTGACTTTTATAGAGCAATAATCGGAGGTCACACGTGACCACCGTGAAAAGAAAGAAAGAACAAAAATATTTTATTTGGCACAAACACGAAGACACAAGTTTTCAAGTCAAACGAAACATAAACAAAATACTAAAAAAAAACCTTTACGGTTCCTAAAAAAAAACCTACCAAGTGCTTATCGGGCCACGCGCAGTGATGGGTTCCGTAGTTGCACGTCACAATTAGCGCCTTAGAATGGTGTTTTTTGTTTGATTCTATGAATGTAGTAATGGAGTTCACGGTTGAACGGTTACAAACGTTTAAAAGGGGCCCATATAGGACGATTGTAAATAATGAGTAGATAGCCGATAGTTATAAAATCCAACTTCAAAAGGGAAGTTAGAAAAAAAATCATTTTTTTAGTACCACCGCGAGTAGAGGCAAGCGCTTGTAATGAAGATTGGTAACCTGCTATTTACTACCTTTTTTACGTAACTTACAACTTTAACTAACTAATTTACAAAGGAAATTGTACGAAATTTTCTTTTTCCAAGTACATTTAATAGGATGGTCGACTATTACTCGTTAAATTGTAAAACCTCTTTAGCTGTGATAGTTTTCCTTTTAAATTCGTTATATATTATGCTACGCACTTGACTCTAACAAAAATTTGCTATATAATTATTATTATTATTCTCTTTATTCATTATTATACATATAAAATACATTTTTAAATATTAAAATACAAAGATATCAAATTATTTAAAAATGTAAAAAATAGTAGCCCACCGGTATCGGGAACAGGGTCCAAGCTACCGGCGGTCAGGGCTCCAGAGAGAGGAACCTCCTAACGATGCGAGCCGTGTCCAGAAGTACTGCTCTCTGAATCAAGCCCTTGATCCAGCTGCCTAACGAGAGCCTCCTAAGATGTTGGTCGAGGCTCTTGGCTATTAAGCCATTGGCTGACACGACTATCGGTACAATGATTGCCGAATTCACATCCCACATGTCGACAACCTCGCGAGCCAAGTCAAGATATTTGATTTGTTTATCTTTCTCGGCTTTCACGAGGTTCTCGTCATGCGGAACGGTGATATCTACAATCACTGCACGTCTCTCGATTCGGTCCACCACCACTATATCAGGCTTATTTGCAATAATTGTCCTGTCAGTGATGATGGACCGATCCCAGTACAATGTGATACTGCCATTATCGAGAACTGGGTCGGGCACATACCTGTAGTACGGAACCTCCGATACCACAAGAGAGTATTTCAGAGCAAGTTGCTGATGGATAATCCTGGCTACAAGGTTGTGTCTATGCAAGTATTCTCCATTAGCAAGACGAGAACAACCAGAGATAATGTGGCGAATTAATTCTCCCGGACGGTGACATGCCCGACATATGTCAACCGTGCCGTCCTTCACAATAAATCTCCGGTAGTTTTTCGTCATGATAACTTCGTCCATAATTGCACAGACAAAACCTTCGGTTTCCCCAAAGAGGTCACCAAACCGTAGCCAGGCTACGGACGCTAATTGATCCACGTCGGGCCCGTGTAGGGCCCGGAAAAAGCGTCCGTGAAGTTCCTTACTCTGCCATACCGCCCTGCGATCGTTGGTGTCAAGCACTGCAGGTTTGCGCCAGTTCTCATTTGCCAAGGAGAGCGGGGTGAGTCCCTTGTCCACCGCCACTACATCTCGATGCATACCCACGTCGACAGCTAGGAAATATTCCCTGAGACTGCATATCTCGCGATTGTGGATAGTCTTAGCACTTAAAAAGCCTCGACCTCCACATTTTCGCGGGATATACAGTCTCATTACCGACGACCGTGGGTGATGCATTCGATGTGCAGTTAGCAGTGTACGAACCCGCCTATCCAGGGCGTCAAGTTCCGTTTGAGTCCATTTGAGTACGCCGAAAGAGTACATCAATACCGGCATGACCCATCCGTTGAAAGCGCGCACCTTGTTTCCGCCCGACAGAAGGCTGTTGAAAACCTTCTTCAGGCGGCCAAAGAAGCGCTCCTTCAACGAATGCTTCATGTCAGTAACACTGATGCCTAACGCTTCCGACATACCCAAATACTTGTAAGTTTCGGTTGGAGAGAGGGATCTCAGGTTTATGGAATCCGAGAGTTGCGATCCCACGGATTCCATAATCTCTCCATGCTTTACATGCATGATCGCACATTTGTCCACACCAAACTCCATCCTGATGGCACTACTGAAAGTTTCAGTTACCTTCAGTAGCTCCATCAGTTGCAGATTACTGGGGGCAAAGAGTTTCAGATCATCCATGTAAAGGAGGTGAGATATAACCTGACAACCTCTCTTCAACCGATAGCCTAGTCCTGAATTCTCCAGCAATGTGCTGAGAGGAT
This sequence comes from Melanchra persicariae, assembly GCA_947386135.1. Lineage (NCBI taxonomy): Eukaryota > Metazoa > Arthropoda > Insecta > Lepidoptera > Noctuidae > Melanchra > Melanchra persicariae. The sequence continues at coordinate 11,476,756 of OX376648.1, read as the reverse complement.
TCAAGGCTAGGCAAAACCAAAGCGGACTCAAACTATCGCCCTGAAATATACCCCGCTCGATCCTAACCGGTTCGCTATTCCTCTGGATATTTCGACATCCTGGATAGCGAAGGACTGTCCTCCATTGCCCCATACATGACGTCAGGAAGGTGCGTAGCGTTGTATCAATTTTATACAATTCTAGCACCCTCATGAGCCATGTATGAGGCACCGAGTCATAGGCCTTCTTATAGTCTATCCAACATGTCGACAGATCCTTTCGGGAACGCCGAACCTGTTGGCTAATGGCCGTATCAATGAGGAGTAGCTCCTTAGTACCGCGGGACCCATTCCTACATCCATTTTGAGAGGCAGACATGATGTTATTGCTGCTAATGTGATTATTAATTTTAGCTCTCAAAATGGATGTAAGAACCTTATAGACTGTCGGTAAACACGTTATCGGTCTATAGTTTTTGGGTTCCGCGGTGCTACCAGATTTATGGAGCAGGTGGGTAACTCCTGTGGTAAGGAATTCGGGCAGCGAGCCGGACTCCAAGGCAGTTTGGAACAGAGACGCCAAACGAACATGCGACCCAAGTAACCACTTAACCCAAAAGTTGTGCAGTCCGTCCGGCCCTGGAGATTTCCAGTTAGGCAACGGACGGACTGCACGGGCTACATCTTGGGGGCTAATTGTGATTGCCCCCATTTCGGGTAATGAATCGCATGCTCCTTCGACTTCTCGAATCCAATCTCCTTCGGTGTGACTAACAGGCACCGACCAGATGCTGCGCCAGAATGAGAACATGGCGTCATCTTCTGGCAGGTGCGTGTCAGTCACACCTTGTTCCGGTCGCTCCCAAGCCCTGTATACCCACCTTTCATCACTTCGGAATGTGCGATTCAAGGTGTATCGCTCCACTCGCCGCCTATACCTACGAATACGGTTTGCCCATGCATACACCTTCTGCTTCAGGAAGTCGATGCGCTCTGTGACACAGGACATATAGTCTTGGGGACTGATATCAGTCCCCGAAAACGCCCGTCTCACAAAGCGCATCACTCTAGGGCGAGTGTTGCCCTCCCTGAAGCAGATCAGTTTGCCGATTAACGCTCTGGCCCCACCGATACGACGCTCGATCCTGCACTGCCAGGCCGGTACGGCTGGTTTTGGTCGTGTAACTCTGTCCTTGGTTATTTTGACGTGAGCTACACGACATGCCGCTACAGCCGCGCAGTACATTATCGAGTGTGCATCAGTGAGGTCTTCGCAGTCATCAAAATAATTTGACAACTGCGAATCCAGAGCTGCCACCAGCGCCCTGTTTTTGTTATGCATGGGCAAACGAGGTAAGCGTGGTCTAAGTTCAGGCGGCGTGTAGCGATATTCTCGAATAGCACACTCCAAAGCACTCCTCAATTCGTCATTGCACTGGGTACTTACGTTTGTAACCCTGTCATTACTATCCTCGTCAGCGTTGCTGGGTATTTGGGCTGACTGTGGTGGTGCCACAGTCTGCGACGGAGGAGTAATGACATGGCCACACATTTCAGTTCGGAGGCGATCAAGCACACTGTCATCCAACATACGGTTACGCTGGATGACGCGCACCTGATCCGACAGTCGTTGCGCCGAAACGTTGACCGCTGGTTCAAGTACCTGAAACAGAGAGAGCATCCGACCACGGTGCGCAGTCAGGTTGTTTCCCCCCTCTGTAGCCCCATAGTATGCGCGCATGACGTTTTCGTTGATGGATTGTGTCCATCGCATGCGCTGCACACTTCCGCCGGGAGCTGGGACCCTATCAGAGGCCGGTGGGCCTCGAGGTCCTAAGCCGTCCGGCGGCCGGCGTACTCTCCGTCGACGTGCAGGTGGTGGCGTCGTGGGCGGCGAGAAGTACTCGTCACTCGAGCTCGACGCGACTGCCACGGCCGGTGTCACAGCACTCACGGTGGGGCTGGGTTCCGGCGGCGGCGAGGCGGAGCTGATTATTATTATTATTATTATGAGCCTGTACTGTCCCACTGCAGGGCAAAGGCCTCCCTTCCTTGCTTCCACTGTTCTCTGTCTTTTGCCACATCTGGCCAATCCTTTCGGTAGGAGTCTAATTCATCACGCCATCTCCTCCTGGGCCTACCGCGTCGCCGGTTCTTGTTTGGATCCCAATCAGTGGTCACTTTTGCCCAGTTCTGTTGCAACATGCGGCAGATATGGCCAGCACAGTTCCATTTTAGATTGGCGGCTGAGTTGCCTACGTCTGCGATTTGTGTTTTGGAACGAAGTATACTGTTTTTGATGCGGTCTTTGATTTTGACTCCAAGACTACTTCGTTCCATTGCTCGCTGGCAGACCCCGAGTGCGGACTTTTGACATTTTGTTAATGACCACGTTTGCGCTCCGTAGGTGAGGGTAGGGAGGACGCACATATCCATGAGTTTCTTTTTGAGGGAAAGTGGAAGTGCTCCTTTCATTAGGTGTTTCATCGACCAATAGCTCTTCTAGGCGTTTTCGGTGCGTCGAGCAACTTCTTTATCTTGCCTCGCCTGGAAAGAGACTATTTGGCCGAGGTATATGTACTCATGGACATATTCAACCTCCACACCCTCACCCTATAATAAAGATTTTATTTTACCACTTTGTCGGCGTGATTAATATGTATACCCATACCAAATTTCTAGTGCTAAGCATCTCTGAACTAAACTGCGGACAGACATGGAGAAACTATAGGGGTTCTTTGTTGACTATGGAACCCTAAAAAGTGTGCACTGGACCTGAGGTTGTGAGGTGTTTCGGTCATAAAGCAGTTATTAATGTTTAGTTTGTAAACTTAAATAATGACAATGCATTAAAGTTGTTATTTCACTGTATTAATAAATAAAGAAATGAGTATTAGAGTGTCTATATGTATAGTTGTCAAAAAATAAAAGGCCCGCTTTGAAAGCAGGATACAACAAAATGTCTATTTAATATTTCATGTCTCTTTCATACTTACCAGTTGATATTTACTAGTTTTTGACTACACAAACACTACAACTTAAAGGATCGGTGCTTGCCGCTATTTTAATTGTCTAGTAACACAGAACACATATGGCAATACTTCGTCGACGGAATTAGTTAAAAATACCAATTAAATTTCTCTTTCTGCATAAAGAGTCAGTCCAACCAGAGCTTCGTACAATCTAAGTAATCCCTATACTGCTAAATCGATCAGCAGGCTATCGTTAACCTTGCACAAATCGGTCGTACCAACATGAGAAGACAAGTAAGAATTTGTATTTTTATTAACATGAATATTAGTCTATGATGATTATGCACATGCTGATTACTTACTTAAGTTGTCACCTTTTGCAGAGTCTCCATCTTCCGCATTCCGCTCACTGCTTCCAACGAATTCCTTCGTCCAATTTTTGGGTTGCTTTTGCTAGCGTTTGCTTTTCAAGCAACTGAGTAATTTTTTAAAGTGATTACTTACTTAAAAAAAAATACTACGTAATACACTATCCCCTATATTCTATGACATTAACTCCACTCTACTCAATCAAATTGACAGTTATGGCTTGTCATTTATTGACAGTAATTTAGGGATTTTCGACTATCATGATTGACGATTCGTCTAGAGTGGAGCAAGTTTTCTTCAAAAGGAAGAATTAGAATTTAATTTAATTTAATTTAATTCATTTAATTCGGACAACAGTGATCCATATTGAATTTAAGCCGTAGATTTAATTACTATCCAATATGTTTTAGTAGTAGATCAATGATGTAAAGGTTGAGTAGTGGAATGACATTCCATTGGCGAAACAGATTCAAAAGAGCAAAATGTTTGAGATTCACCGCGTGACATTTTGTTAGCGCTTGTCAAATGTATAATCAAAGTACTTAGTGGAATTTTCAGGGTTCCATACCCGAGGATAACCATCGGAATCCAATAACTAAACTTCTACTGTCCGTCCGTCTGCCTGTGATGCGCAGACATTTGATTTGCAGCGGCAAAAGAAATACTTACACATTCTATTTAACAACAAATAATAAAAATATTTGCTTCCATGGTGGCCTACTACAAACGTGATTTTTGCGGTTTATGGTAAGATCGGAACACTTGGTGTGCTAGTCCGACTTTCACTGGGCAGGTTTTTTATTATGTTGAATGTCATTTTATCAACCTCAGCCTTCTTTTTATAACCTGCGGCATTAAACTATTGACTTCTGAACTATGATTTCGACTTTATCCGTCTCAAACTCTGTAACCCCTTAATTTAATTGTTGCGTTTGTTGTTGTTGTGTTGTTTGTTTAATTGTTGTGTGTTATTTTTTATTGTAATAATTACATGACTAAATCCAACTATGAACTCGGAAAGTCCATCTGATTATATTTCCCGACTTTGACTGGTCATTACTCGTCTCCATACTACATTATTCTGATGTCATTAATATCAATAACACATAATGAGACGAAGCCACAGATAGACCACAGATCAGTTATTGGAATAGCCAATTTTCCTGCCATTGTAGTACCTAATAATTTTTACTTTGTGGTATGTAGGCAAAAAGGATCATTATTTTAATCTTTCATCTATATATTGTTAATAGATAGATATTCAAAAATATCAACGCACAGTTGAAACTGCTGGGACTAGGAAGGAACAAGGTTTCCATTTATAATGTAGGTGAGCACTAATAAGGGATTTTTGGAAATTCAAGCTTTAAAGGGGTGTAAAAGGGGGACATCATTTGTACTAAATCGCGCTACTTTCTTTCTAGGTTACAGGTGAACTTCAATATAACTTATTAAGTACCTACTTTAATAGGAATGACATTCCTTTGCATATTTATTCCAATATATCTAACCATATTTAATAACATTAGAATTACAAAGCTACTAATCAAGTTTTGAATAAGGAACAAGTTCCATAGATCAAGGAAAAATAAAACCAGTCATCTAGTCCATGACGAATCAATTTTATTGTCATGTTCCAGTTTGAAAACATAGCTGATAGGAACATTGTTACTATCTTTAAATTGTAGTAGTCTGCGTATAAAAATGTATTACTAGCTAGAGTATTTACATCACTGTTCAATTGTATAAAATATTATAGCTACAGTCATAACATGTAATAAATAAAATTTGCGACTGCTTAACTTCTAGGAGTATCGAAACATAAACAGCGTTAATCATACAAAATCTAAACGCGTAATAAGGTAGATGAACTAAAAAAATATAATTAGTCCGTCAGATAGATTTCCAAAAAATATTAGACACGTATTTTTTCTTTTTCCACGTAAGCAAAAATTAAAACGATACAGTACGTTGAAAACTTGTGTGACGTCACTTGGATGTGCACTTTTTACGTACACGTGACGTCACCAGCCCCCACTCCTGATCTTTGTTGCGTTTTATCTTCTTCATTTTTTATTGATTTGACAAAGCAAAAACTACGTGTCCCATATTTATCGATAATCTAACTGACGGACTAAATAGAATCTTATAATTTTTAACCAGGAATCATCCCTATTAGTTTATATTGATTAGCAGATTCTAAAGTTCTGATTTGAGGTCTGAGAAAAAAAAATCTTTATTTAAATTTTCTATAGCGAATTTGAATAAAGATTTAGATATTTTTCCGTGTCACTATTTAAACGAATCATAATTACAGATAGATTTTTATGAATAAGCCTGAATGTAGATAGGTACTTACTGTACTTACGTGCAAAAAATGTCTTTCACTTCGCTATTTAATAGCTCAGATTATTTGAACACTGCTAGCAACAATATTTACTGTTCAGAATATGGAGGAAAACTTACATCCCTTAAACACTGAAAACTTCGTAAGATCAAGCGTATTTATTACTTACTTTGTTCGCTAAAAAGATCGGGCGGCACTTAGTATAACATAAATTACTATTTTAAATTAAGCTCGGAACTGAAATTGAGTAGGTAGTTTTCTATACGAATATCACCACCACAACAGGTCTTCGAACTTAAATTATTAAATCTTTAACCATTGTAGTAGTTCTGGAACCTTTCAATCACTGGCCATATCTGGCTGGGTTGACACGCGCTCCCATATCCTGTCAAGTCAGTACACCCCTGAATCGCGAAGCAGTCGTACACAACCTGACGTTGATGACAGCACGCGAGGATTGCACTGTCGCAAACACTCGGAGGTAAGGCAAACGAAATCCGTCTACTGAAGTCTACACTGAGGTCTTCAGAATCACTGTCATTTACGACTTCTTTTGGTTCTATGTCAAGCTTGGGGTCTGTTTTTTCTACTTTTGGGTCCGATTGCTCTATTATTAGAGCAGCTTGTTCTACTTTGGCGATTTCTTCTAGTTTGCTGACGTTATTTGGTGCTGCATAGACGTGTATTTGCAAGATAAGAATGCCAAGAACAATTTGGTTTAGACTCGCCATCTGAAAGAGAAAGAAAAAATACTATTAACATCATTACATAAGAAAGAATGCCTTTTTTAACCGACTTCCAAAAAAGGAGGAGGTTCTCAATTTGACTGAATTTTTTTTTGTATGTTTGTTCAGCGATATTTTCTCAAATTGTCAACCGATTTTGATGACTATTTTTTTATTTGAAGAGTATCTTCCCGGTCTGGTCCCATTTCAATCTGGTGAAGATCTGATGAAGAACTTCGGAGATAAGTAACGGAACTCTTCAATAAATGATAGCAAACCTGTCTGGATTGCTGAAATCGCATGTCTGTTTATTGCTTATACCAGTTCATAGCATATCATCACGCCGGTGCGCTTTGAAGGGGTACGCAGATGTGTACAATTCAACCATGGTTTTGGGGTTATTTATTAAGGAATAACTTTATTGTTTATGAACCGGTTGAGCAGTTGCTAGCCCTTGCGTGTTAACTTGCTAGTGGTCATACCGAAAAAAAAAAAAAAAAAAAAAAAAAAAAAAAAATGTTTATGAACCGATCTTGATGATTCTTTTTGCGTTGGGTTTAGTTAAAGCTAACCACTAAAAAGTAAAAAATAAAACACTTTTTTACAAAAAAAAAACAACCGACTTCAAAACAAAAAACACTACAAAGTATGAAATAACTATAATTTCGGAAGTCGGTGTCAAAAAACGAAGAAACAACATAAAACACCGTCTTCCGAAATTATAGTTAAGTATTTTATACTTTGTAGTGTTTTTTGTTTTGAAGTCGGTTGTTTTTTTTGTAAAAAGTTGTTTGTAAATGTCCATTATTCTATATGCAATGTTGTTTCCTACTTGAAATGTGGACTTTAATGTATTCAGATGAGTTAAAAGCTGCACTGTGCTAATAAAAATAGTTCACGAGCCTTCTAACTGTTCTTACATTATCCTAGACTGGTCTAATTCCTCCTAAATTAGTGTTATAGTCAGTTTCCCTATACAGCCGGAAGTCCACAATTGCTTATCTATTAAATAACCAATACATCGTTCACTTAGTTCATAATTTACCTACGATTATTGCAAATACAACTATTGCGTTTATTCTGTTACAACGTGTAACAGAATAAACGCAATTCTTCTTAAGGGGTCATTGTACTCATCATTATGAACAACTTTCACTATTGGACCAAAACTGAAATCGCGAAAAAAAATCAATCATTTTATCAACCTAAGCCTTCTTTTTATAACCTGCGGCATTAAACTATTGACTTCTATGATTTCGACTTTATCGGTCTCAAACATGTATTCTGTAACCCCTTAATTTAATTGTTGCGTGTGTTGTTTGTTTAATTGTTGTGTGTTATTTTTTATTGTAATAATTACATGACTAAATCCAACTATGAACTCGGAAAGTCCATCTGATTATATTTCTCGACTTTGACTGGTCATTACTCGTCTCCATACTACATTATTCTGATGTCATTAATATCAATAATACATAATAAGACGAAGCCATAGACCACAGATCAGGGCCCCAAGTCTGCTATTTTTATAAATTCGTCATTCCAGCACGATACCATTGTCATTTTGCTATAAGTTCGTAATCTGCTAAACTCATAATGGTCTATCATTGGTCGGTCAATGGTCTCGTAATAGAATCGTGGTTCTAAATATTCAATGTCTTTGAAAAGCAATGACTACACAATAACGTTCTAATGGTAGGTCACTAATCGAAGGAACTGTCAAAATTTTAGCAGATTACCGCATACGTCTGTCATTCATTTGTCATTGTGTACGAGATTACCATTCTATGCCATTTCTTTCAATGGAGTGTCAGTGGTTGACCATTGGAAAGTCATAATAACGCTTTTATATTAGTAGAATACCAAACTTGTCAAAATCAACATTTATAAAATCAATGATAAAGGATAAACCATTCTGACACTATTGTAATAGCAGACTTGAGGCCCAATTATTGGAATAGCCAATTTTCCTGCCATTGTAGTACCTAATCATTTTTACTTTGTGGTATGTAGGCAAAAAGGATCATTATTTTAATCTTTCATCTATATATTGTTAATAGATAGATAGATTTATTCAAAAATATCAACGCACAGTTGAAACTGCTGGGACTAGGAAGGAACAAGGTTTCCTTTTATAATGTAGGTGAGCACTAATAAGGGCTTTTTGGAAATTCAAGCTTTAAAGGGGTGTAAAAGGGGGAAATCATTTGTACTAAATCGCGATGAAGTCGCGGGCGAACTGCTACTTTCTTTCTAGGTTACAGGTGAACTTCAATATAACTTATTAAGTACCTACTTTAATAGGAATGATATTCCTTTGCATATTTATTCCAATATATCTAACAATATTTAATAACATTAGAATTACAAAGTTACTAATGAAGTTTTGAATAAGGAACAAGTTTCATAGATCAAGGAAAATAAAACCAGTCATCTAGTCCATGACGAATCAATTTTATTGTCATGTTCCAGTTTTAAAACATAGCTGATAGGAACATTGTTACTATCTTTAAATTGTAGTTGTCTGCGTATAAAAATGTATTACTAGAGTATTTACATCACTGTTCAATTGTATAAAATACTATAGCTACAGTCATTACATGTATTAAATAAAATTTGCGACTGCTTAACTTCTAGGAGTATCGAAACATAAACAGCGTTAATCATACAAAATCTAAACGCGTAATAAGGTAGATGACTAAAAAAATATAATTGGTCCGTCAGATAGATTTCCAAAAAATATTAGACACGTATTTTTTCTTTTTCGTTGAAAACTCGTGTGACGTCACTTGTATGTGCACTTTTTACGTACACGTGACGTCACCAGCCCCCACTCCTGATCTTTGTTGCGTTTTATCTTCTTCATTTTTTATTGATTTGACAAAGCAAAAACTACGTGTCCCATATTTATCGATAATCTAACTGACGGACTAAATAGAATCTTATAATTTTTAACCAGGAATCATCCCTATTAGTTTATATTGATAAGCAGATTCTAAAGTTCTGATTTGAGGTCTGAGAAAAAAAATCTTTATTTAAATTTTCTATAGCGAATTTGAATAAAGATTTAGATATTTTTCCGTGTGACTATTTAAACGAATCATAATTACAGATAGATTTTTATGAATAAGCCTGAATGTAGATAGGTACTTACTGTACTTACGTACAAAAAATGTCTTTCACTTCACTATTTAATAGCTCAGATTATTTGAACACTGCTAGCAACAATATTTACTGTTCAGAATATGGAGGAAAACTTACATCCCTTAAACACTGAAAACTTCGTAAGATCAAGCGTATTTATTACTTACTTTGTTCGCTAACAAGATCGAGCGGCACTTAGTATAACATAAATTACTATTTTAAATTAAACTCGGAACTGAAATTGAGTAGTTTTCCGTACGAATATCACCACCATAACAGTTCTTCGAACTTCAATTATTAAATCTTTGACCATAGTAAGTCTGGAACCTTTCAATCACTCGCAATATCTGGCTGGGTTGACAAGGGCTCCCATATCCTGTCAAGTCAGTACACCCCTGAATCGCGAAGCAGTCGTACACAACCTGAGGTTGATGACAGCACGCGAGGATGGCACTGTCGCAGGGACTCGGAGGTGCTAAGCTAGACACAGGCCTTTGAGGAGGTGAGGTTTGAGGTCTATTAAAACTTTGAGGTCGCCTTGTTGTTTGAGGCTGAGGCCTTGAAGGCCGAGTTTGAGCACTTGGTGCTTCGGACTGAGGCCGATTCTGGTTATCTACGTTTCCCTGCACGGTTCCATGGTCCACTGGCGGTGGCTGCTGCATCGCCGGTCTATTCAGTCTGACAGGGTCAAACGAAATCGGTCTACTGAAGTCTATACCCTCTTCAGAATCACTGTCATTCACGACTAAACCCCAGTTTTGTCTGTTGTCCTCCATTGCAGGCCAGCGGCTCACTACAGTTGGTGTTGTGCCGTCAGTACCATTACCGTCATTATTGTTATCCGCAGGTGTTACGGCGGTATCAGGTTCTGACGTAGTTGGGGTTTGATTTTCATTGTTACAATTACAATCACCAGGATGTATGAAAAGCACTGGGTAGAATATAGGGATTTGAGGTGGCGGCGGCGGCTGTTGCTGCGGCTGTCTCACGAACTGCGCTATCTCTTGTACCCGTTGATGTATTTGTGCTAAAGGATCTGCTCCGTAGTTACCAGTATTAGAACCTTCATCTCTTTTATCGTAGCTTGGATTAAAGAATGGGTTAAAAGGAGGAAGTCCATATGCATATGGATTATACCATCTCTTGTGTCGTTGTGTTTCGGTGGAGTTGCTATCACTTTCCACTTCTTTCGGTTCTATGTCAAGCTTGGGGTCTGTTTGTTCTACTTTTGGGTCCGATTGCTCTATTATTGGAACAGCTTGCTCTACTTTGGCGATTTCTTCTATCTTGCTGACGTTATTTGGTGCTGCATAGACGTGTATTTGCAAGATGAGAATGCCAAGAACAATTTGGTTTAGACTCGCCATCTGAAAGAGAAAGAAAAAATACTATTAACATCATTACTTTAGAAAGAATGCCTTTTTTATATATTTGAAATTATCAAATAATTCCTTCTGCTCTGGGTGGAGCGGGAGGGAATATCAGACTCTTATTGACTAAAACCCATCCGTGCTCCTCCTAATGCCCTTTGCGTTCCAGGGCAGCGGTGACTCTTTCGAACAAAATCCGCAACCCTGGTATAAAGAATGCCTAGCAACTTATTCGTGCTGTGGAAGTGTAAGGTCATGTTTAACTTTTTTTGGTATAATACTTGCAAAACTAGTTCTTAATATTTTCAAAATATCTTAAAAGTTGTTTTGGTAGTAGGTTTATGACAAGGCTTGGCACTCATATTTAAAAGCGATGGAATTTGTATTTTAATTTCTTTTAGGTTCCGACCGTTCTAATTAAAATTTTGCGATGCTAATTTACAGATTGTGGAACATTTTAATGATTGTTTGCGAAGTTTATACCCGATTTATAGTAAGATAGCAATGCAATCTTCTGAAGAATTGCACTTTTATGTGAATTGGGTTATACCTGATAGCTTAGCTCATGTTGCGCTGATTCCGTTGTTTGTTGGAGAAATAAAGATTCCGAATCGCTCCTAATTGTATACGTACTTACTTAACATGATCTAGAAATTACGTTGTTTTGTTACTAAATAGGATATGATAAATAGCATTGCTTTAGGTAATTATTTTATGCTAAAACATTTGTTTTTGAACAACCGTTTTGTTAACTTTGGCGTGTAACCTGATTAAATTGCAGCAACTTTCTATTGTTTTTATTTTTATTCTTCTCCCATTTTTAGCCATAAGCAATTAAAAGCAAGATTGCCTAAAACATATCATTTTATCAGTAGAAATCAGACAAAAACATTTATGTCGAGTATGCTTATAATACCAAAGGCCTATAATTTAAGTCTATTCGAAGGAAACTAATACATACTTTAATGGCATCAGTCACAACTATCATAACGTGAAAAAATGGGAGCCGCTCATTTAGTATAAGCACATTTGCTCTACAAAGCTATAACGCTCAAATGACATAACGTTTACTTCATCTAAGAACACTTTTCATCATTTTCATTTTATATAACGTTTAGTATACATAACAACATGTGTTATTACAAGACTTTTTCTTACGTTCGTTTAGTATATTTTTATTTCGTATAACTTTTTACCTAATTATCATCATGTACCTATTATTGACATTTGATTTAACCACTGAACGAAGTGTCCGCGCCAGCTCGGGAACTTAGGACATCCCGTAACATCATCATGTTAGGTTCCTTTTAACCCTGCAGGCAGAAATAGGAGTCTCATCATAATTTGTATAAGATTTCTATTATTATAAGTATATAACTTTTAATCATTGGTTTAAGTGTAAGATATGTCAACTAAAGCTTACATAAATTGAATTACATCTCTTGGATGTATAACATGAGTTGTAATAAAAATAGTTGATTATAACAAATGATAATTATATCAAACGAAATTTTATCGTTCGTTATTATATTAAAAAAGTTATAAGTACCTAACATTACGCACCCAAAAAAAAAATTAATGTTAAAGAACAAGATACAACTGTCAATTTCATTGATTAGACTGGAGAGAACGACTCTAAGTCGTTTTGTGATGTTGAGGGTAGTATTTCATAGAAATCTCTGTCAATAACAATCATTATCATTAATCTATAAGTAATAACTAGTAGGTAGAAAGGCATTCAACCGTACTCATTCCGATAGAGTAGTGGTAATGGGAATAAGAACGGTGCCAGCGGATTGTGAGGGAGACAATGGCCGTGGGTGCACTGGAAAAACTTTGACTCTTTGCCACTAAGGCGGCTGGCAGCTTACCTAGATGTACATGTACACCTAGATCTTTTGTGGGAAATAGGGTGAATATTGTGCTCTAATGTTAGGTTATTTAGAAGGTTGGGTTTATTTAGAAGAACAGAGATTCAATGGATGTTAGGCTATAATAATAATAATAATAAGATTAAGGCACCAAGTCCCAATATTAAAATTACGCAAGCTTAAAATACAAAAATACAAAACATTTGACAATCACTTACCGTTTACTAATATAATATAATATAATCAAAGTAAATTCATTAAGTTATAAATCAAATTCTTCATTAGAATCATTAAAATACTTCATTAAAACCAATAAATAAATTTATGTATTCGCCAATAAATAAATTCATAAAAACAACAACATAAAATGACAAAAATTTTCCAAAATTCAATTGAATTTAAAACCTAAACAAAACCATTACTATAGGTCATGTCAAAATGTTTGAGATTGATCGTGTAAAACGGTAGCGCATGTTCAATTCCAGACCTATTTTTTTAGAGTATTCGACGTTATACAACGGGTTTTAGCAACTCGTATTTTACTTTGTCTTGACTAGTTGACGCTATTATAAAACCTTTAGTTAGGGGTATAAATTGTGATGTTTATCATATAAAACGAAATACCATATCGTTCGTTGTTATATCAAACAGATTTAATCCATATCATTAAACACCCGTTAGTAAGATTTTTGTATGTCATAATCTGTAACTAGCAGCACGCCGCAGTTTCACCCGCGTGGTTACCGTTCCCGTGGGAACACGTGGATAAAGTATAGCCTATGTTACTCCCTAATAATGTAGCTTTCTATTGGTAAAAGATTTTTTTAAATCGGCACAGTAGTTTTTGAGTTTATTCATTACAAACATACACACACACTAATCTTTCCTCTTTATAATATTATTAGTATATTAGTATTAGTATAGATTATAATATGATTGTGCTAGACAGGTTTCTAATCATCAAAACGTGTTGCCTTGTAAGTTTTTGAGCGAAAATGAGGACATTTCTAACGTTCGAGCACTAATAATAATAATAGGTAGATAGGATTAGGTATTCAAGTTGTGATGAAAACCAGTATACTAAGCAGGTTTGTACCGTATTATAATTGACGAAGGAAAATCTGGGACAGTTCACTGCTTTCCCATCATTATCTATGTGGGTTCAATCGGAAATTTTCGACTCATTTAATATTTACGGATGATGATTAGAGAATTATCAGCGTCTTTCAGGTTTTCGACGATTCGAGAAAACTCTTAATAGTCGTGTAGAAAAGGGTCCCAATGTCCATTATTATAGATGCTATGTTGTTTCCTACTTGAAATGTGGACTTTTAATGTATTCAGGGGCCTAACCACCAACTCTTAAAGCAGTATTACATCAATATTACTTCCAGTGGGAAAGAGACGGAGCTATACAGGACGTATAGGTCCGTCTCTTTCCCACTGGAAGTAATATTAAAGTACTTAATACTGTTTTAAGAGTTGGTGGTTTATGCCCTGATGAGTTAAAAGCTGCACTGTGCTAATAAAAATAGTTCACGAAACTTCAAACTGTTCCTAAATTATCCTACACTGTTATAGTTTCTCCTAAATTAGCGTTATAGTCAGTTTCCCTATACAGCCGTAAGTCCACAATTGCTTATCTATTAAATAACTAATACATCGTTCACGTAGTCCCTAAATTACCTACGATTATTGCAAATATACAACGTGTAACAGAATAAACGCAATACCTCTTAAGGGGTCATTGTACTCAGCATTATGAACAACTTTCATTATGGGACCAAAACTGAAATCGCGAAAAAAAAATCGATTGCCCCAGACATTTTTGTGAGCATAACTCGACAAAATGTACTGAACAGCTGATTTTTTTTCGCGATTTCGGAGTTCAGTTGTTCATAATAATGAGTACAATGACCCCTTAGGAGGTATTGCGTTTATTCTGTTAGACGTTGTATATTGTTTTGTATTTAATATTTCAATTTTCTTTATCGAGTGAACTTTCCAAAGACAAAAAATTATCACTTCGCACATAGGCAATGTTACGTAAACATAATATCATACACAAAATAACTACCAACATAATATGACAATCATAAAAATTCACGATTACGTTTACATTCATTCCTCATTCAACGACGAGCCATTCTAAATTCTTAATGATAGCTTGTTTTTATTCATGAACGTTGGTCTCAACAAAAAACAAGGGTTTAACACGTATTAGAATAATGAGCCAAACACCATATATATATAGTAGAAAACCTGTATTTATTTGAAGAGTTCTTCTCTGCAAGTATAAGTGTGTGGGTGTAGGTAAGTACTATTAAATAGTCAACCATTGAGCGATGCTTTTGGGATGCATGAAGGAGCCTCCTCGTGTAGCGCAATGTGTTCCATCAGGCACTCAACTGAACCGAGCGCGCGGTGCGTCCTGGACAGTCTCACCTAACACCTTGTGAGACTGGCCAATCCTTGCCCTGCGGTGGCAGGGCTAACGCCCGCCTGGTTCGCGACCACCCTCCCACTGGAGTCCGGCGTCAAGCAGCCAGCAGGCAGCAGTGTTTTGTCGACGCGTGGGAGTACCAGTGCCTCAAGGCATCTTCAGGGCATGCTCGCTCCATTATAGACCTCATCCATCGCTTCCATCAGGCGTGATCGAGGTCAAGAGCTAGCCCATTCCTTAATAAAAAAAGATGCAAAAGTGAGACGAAATTTGTCTCTGCATCACTCAATGGTTGACCATGTCAGGATGACTGGTAGAAAATGCCTAAGGCATTAAGTCTATCTCTATACTTTATAAATAAATCTGCCTAATTGTAACTAATGTATGCCATGTATTGTCTTATATGTCTACAGGTTATTGACTCTAGCAAGAACATTAAGAAAATATTCGTCCTCGCCGTCTACTTTTGTATAAAATTCGGATAAATGCCTTCTTGTGAGGTTCTATAAGGCATAACAAGTTAGTTTCATAAATGTTTGGGAATTGCTAAAGAGTATTTCCTACAAAGTTTACAGGCACAATACAAAAATTGATATTCGTACATAAAAGTAGTACCTATAATAGTTGAATAATAGCTAAGTAAGAATATTTACGTAACTTCACAGTCATGTGGTAAAGGCATAACGGCTACTCTTTTGATGAATTCCTGCCTTGTTGTAGTCATAATTCAAATTATTGAACAATCTATGCTAATTTAATTTAATATTCCGAAATACTCACAAATTTATGCTGCTGACTGTACCTACAGGCTCCGTGTTGAAAGGACTTAATTAAAACTTAAATGTCGTTTGTTAAGGTTATTCGAATATTTCGCGGTGTGTTACGAAGTTTATGCCATCAAAAACAAATTTAACAGAAATTACTTATAACGACTCCAGGTATTATTTTAAACTTTGGGTGTGACATGCTTCTTGCTCGGTTTGTAGGTACATACTTAAGTGTTTGTCTTGACAACCACTTATAGCTTAAATTGGAGCCCTGGGGCTCGAGTCTGCTATTGCAATCGTGTCTCAATGACCGGTCATTGATCGAATATTTGACAACTTTGACAGTTTTTGTATGGGAAATGTGTCATAAGTTTGACGTTATACGTCAAAAATCGATCATTGACCGGTCATTGAGACACGATTGCAATAGCAGACTCGACCCCCTGGATTTGGTGATGATGTGTCAGAATCTCACCATTTATTGAAACACTTTACTATGTTTCGAAAATATTCAGGAAAACCTCGTGAAAAACACAATTTACAGGTATTTTGTCCTGAGTTGTTTTTTGAATAAAGGAATGACATAAGTTCACACTTGATGACTTATATAATGATTGACTCATAATTACCAGAAAAAAAAAACAACCTTAGAATAGTTACGTCAAAAAGTAATAAAAACACTACTCTGCCGAGAAAACACTATCACTTATTTAGATATATAAACTTGTAATGATACATCATGTAAGATGAAGAAATAAATATTTAGGTACCTATATCGTGAACAAATGAAAATCATATTGATTATCGTGTTAGCTATGCTGCTCCAATTTATTATAGGTAGGTGTACAAAATTCAATTTCAGAAACGCTCATCCAAAGCGTAATAATTATTGAGTTGTCAATATCCGGCAATACAAATGCGTTTCCTACGTAACATGGTCCTTATTGAAATCCTGTTTTATTAACGGCATTTTGATCTCTATTGCTAACTAAATACAGTTTAAAAGCATATGCCAAGAGTGGACTGCTAAATTTATTTTAACATATCAAATAGTAGCAGCAAATTAGAACAACAATTTGATTCAAAAAAAGATTGTCGCCAAGTTGGCCCATCCAAAACAAGCGTGGTCCATTGTGTTTTGACATGAAACCATTTATTGTTCCTTATAAGAATTTGGTACAAAAACTGCGGTCATTGAATTGAATACGATCAGTCTAAATTGCTTTGGCACGACAATCATGGGCGTATTCGTGAGTCATTATTATGTGGTCCTATGTACTTATGGCGTAATACAAATCATGACAGAGAATCGCAATAGTCGTGAAAACCGTGAGTCTAAATGTGAGACTGTAACTTTGAAGCTATCTCGATTCTAACAGCGCATTTTTCTTAGTTGAATAATTTGTATTGACTTGGGTTTAGAATACCTTTTTTTCCTTTAAGGATTGGAAGTCATCAAATGGCTCCTTCCGTTCTGGGCGGAGTGGAAGGGAGTATCATACCCTTACTGACTAAAACCCATCCGTGTTCCTCATAATGCCCTTTACGTTCCAGTGCCGCAGTGTCTCTTTCGAACAAATTCCGCATTCCTGGCAGGTAGAATATCTTTTTCGTAGTAGATTAAGAATGAACATTTGTTTATTATTGATAGTCTTGCCTTTGACCACAATCTCACTTGATAAGAGCATACAAAAGAATAAAAAAAAAATCGACAGCAAAACACACAACACACGACAATAACATATCGAATACTAGCGTAAGTGATACAAAGTTCGTGATATACAGATAATAAGCACGAAGAATAATATCAACCTCGATTATAACTTAATTAACATTAATGTTTCCGCCAATTTGATCACATCTAAATTAATCATTACTAGCCAAGATTAAATTAATTGGTATATTTCAGTTGCATCGTTTTCCGCTGGGGGAATGAACTTCCGGGCTGCCTGAGTAAACTAAGCGAAACGGATGTAATTTTTAACATCATACATTATAATTGAATTATAAGTTATAACAGCCGCACAGGCCCGCTTCAAGGTTAAGCGACGCTTGCCGTGGTTGGACTGTGGATGGGTGACCATTTTAATGTAGGTACCGAGTTTCCTCGGAAAACACGTCAAGCCGTTGGTCCCGGCTGTCATTTGTAGATATTTGGCAGTCGTTACGGAGTGTCAAAAGCCAGTAAATCTAACTTCAGTCTTGCCAAGAACTACCGTGTTACCCAGTTAATAGGATGTGGTGGTCTAGTAGGCAGCCGCTCCACGAAAAATACTGGTATTCAGCTGAATCCGGTTTGACTGGGAGCTGACCCCAATATAGTTGAGAAAAAAAGGCTAGGCAGATGATGATACATTTATCATTGAAATTTCGTGTTATAGTATTTTTTTTAATGCATTTATAAGATTTATTTTCGGAACCTTTGTTTGTTTTGTGGTGGTGGACTGTTTCGGATTCAAAATTACGATGGTTGTTATTAACAAAGTCATTGGTAAAAAAGTTGCAAAACTTCCACGTCACGATTTCCTGTAAGCAACTACAAATATACGGTATAAATTTAAAAACTACCAAACAGATTAAAGCAGTTGACAACCCCAACGTGCTGCTCCGTCCCTCGCCCGCTCGCGCCCGTGCCCCGTCCTTTCTGTATGTTTTACAATAGGGCGCAGACGAGTAAGCGTCGTGTCTGCGCCCTGTCCTTTCTATGTGTTTTGCGTCGCGACGCTTCTATACATTTTGTATGAAAAGGACGCGGAAGAGACAAAATATGTCCGCGCCCTTTCGTGTTTTCTGTGTGTCCAGCAACTTTAGTTATTATTCAGTTCCTTTGACTTGCTTGTGGCTAAAATGAAGGTGTCGGAAAAAAAAACAAGTCGACTGGGAATTTTACTGGCGTGTGCCTCTTAAACCGGAATAAAAAAATGACAATAAGCTGCATATATCTGTGCGAAGCCGGGGCGGGTTGTTTGTAGGTACGTGTGTAAATTCCATACACACCTTACGTAATGAGCCATGTATAAACGCCTTTGAGCAATCCACGAGATCTATGGGTATTAATACGTCATCATTTTCTCACAATTGCTTCGTTAAATTCAGCACATTACAGCCACGTGCGGTTTGAGCGACAGCCTTGATAGCTACTGCTTAGGATTCTCCACACATTTTAGAGGTAAAAGGGCGTAGTGTGGTATCTGTAGTGTTATGGTATTAATGAGACAATCTCTTAAAGGCGTTTACGTTGAACTAATATTTCAAAGAAATTGTTAAATTCAAAGTCACGGAAATTATAATATATAAATATATAAATTATAAAGCTTTACCCGCGGCATTTTTCGCGTGAAAGTCGAAAATTAATAGTAATCCAAGGGAACATATGCCCGGGATGAAAAGTATCCTATTTCCTATTCCAGGGCGGGAAGTCTCGGCATAGTTACCGATCGCCTACCGACCGAATTCGGTCGATAAGTCCTAAAGCCGCCCATACACTGTCAATTTTGAACGCGATCCACAGATCAGAGGCCCTAGACAATGTGCCATTCAATTAGCGAATGCGTCTGTCGAAATTCCAAAATGTAGGAATTAGATCACGTGACATTTCGATAGCATCTGTCAATCCCATACATTTTTGACGTATTGACAATCGCCTTCGCCACGCTATCGCTGACAGAATGTCACTTGTCTAGAGCCCCAGATCTTTGATTTTCATCGTGGATCGCGTCAAGCTGTGTGCTAAGTTTTATCCAAATCTGTTCAGCCGCTAAGACGTAAAAAATAACAAACAAAAACTCACTTTCGCGTTAATTAGTTAGGATTAAGATATTATGATACCTACGTCTTGACAGTCTTACGAAATATATACCTACGAGTACCTACTCGTAGGTCTATTCATTTCGTTGAGAACTTTTAAGAAAATCGTTTAGAGAGAAAGAAAAATCATTTTAGGTTTTTCTCCAAAACATAAAATTGCAGGATCTATTCGTTTAAACTCGTTTCTTTTCCGTGAAAATTCTCTTTTTTTCTCCAAGCATAAATAGATTTTTGTACTTTTCGTGGCCACACTTAAAATTATTAGCATAGAGGTTTTTGGTGGGGCTAACTGCCAAAAATATGGCGGACGCACTAACCGACACATCTGAAGGGTATCTTAACGGTCTGAAGTGCAAAAAGCATGAAGTGAAGGGGTTAAACCAGTTTTAAAACTGTCAGAAGGACCGGAAGCCATAAAATAGACCTTAGCTACAATAAGATAAAGATAAAGGCGAAATGGACACATGGATCCAAAATGGACGGCGTTACGATACTTGGGGGAGACCACTGTCCAACAGTAGAAGTCTTTCGGGAGAAATGATGATAATGGACCCACACAATTAAGTGTGGAACTCACTGCTGGCGTCTGTCTTTGCTACAGTCCGTACCCCACAGGAAGTGCCCTTAGCGAGAGGCCACTTTATGTATAATAACTAGTTTTAGCCCTGGCTGGGGGCCTTAAATTTATTTGAGGTCATTACAGGAGAGTCCGGTTAAGCAACTTAGCGAGCTAAACTGCGAGTGACCTTGTATTCGCCACACGACTGATGGGGGTCAAGGTCGGGCCCCGACCCCGATCAGTCTTCAAAGCAAAACTGAATAGGCATCATCTGGACTCACTCGTTCTCCCGTAAACCCTATCCATGGCTTATCACGAACCGAAATCTGTCTAGAAGCAGTATTTGGAGTGAAAGAAAAGAAAGAAAGAAAGGAAAATTATTTAATCGCCAACAAACGACATACATAACTACCTACTTGATTTTACTAAAACCTAAACGATAGTGTTGATTCTTTCATCGATTTACAGCTACCTAATGTAGACTCATGAGTACGTACAGGTGTGTACCACAATGTGAGTGCGCTCCTGTTCAGAGAATGAGCCACACGTTGGAGTGCCCCTAGTCCCCATGCACCTGTACTATGGGGATCTGATGAATCCCACCAACGCTGCAATTGCCGTGGCCATCTATTCGTCCCAAAAAATCTAGGACTTAACCATCGACTCTAAAAGAAGAAGAAGAAGTACCTATAGGTAAATAATTAACTCCTTGTATCTTATTCAAACTGTAAGTCCCGAACCGATGAATGAATGTTCATAAACCGACCTTGGCTAAATATTAACATTATTTATACAGAAGGCACCCATTATTTACGATGTTACAATATGACTGAGAGGATTCTAATTAATGCATATATATGTAGCTATGTTTCTGAATTAAGTGGGTGTTTCTGATGAATTAAATGATCAGTTAAATGGCGCCTCCATTTAACTAATCGTGACTTGTTAAAATCGTGCGTAAATATTATTTTGTGATATTTAATACATTTGACAGATTAAAAAAAGGAGGAGGTTCTGAATACGGCTGTACTTTTTATGTTTGTTACCTTATCACTCCGACATTTTTGAACCGATTGAAAAAAATCCGCTTTTATATGAAAATGTATACTTTATGATAAGTCCCATAAAAATTTGCGAACGTATAGTAGTAGAAACGAAATAGTGTGATTTGATCAAAGTGCCAGCAAAAACCAACAACAAAAAGATTAAGCTTTTCCAAGAAACCTGTTACTGATTGCTTCATAATTTAGCAATAACCTGCAAATAATTAAAAAAAATATTTTTAATTACAATTCCTTTCAAAATCATTGGGCACGAGCTGTCATGCTGTGTGCTTGACCGTAAGATAAACATTGCAAATATTTATGTAGGCACATTAAAATAATATGTTAGAGTCAGTAATTATACCTAACTAACGATTCGCTTCGCACCACGAATAAGTATCCAACTGCTACATGTTTGCCTTCAATCAGCTATAACTTTGAAGCTATAGGCTGGTGTCCGGCAAATAACTTATACGTAGGTATAAGTTAAAACTTAATGTTTCGTAGGATTTGACTTGATTAACAGAAACCAGAAATAAACTTACACTAGTCTTGCGAAGAAGTACCGTGTGGAGCTCTGGTAGGCAGCCACTCCACGTAAATACTGCCATGGTATTCAGCTGAATCCGGTTTGACTAATATAGTTGGGTAAAGGCTGGGTAGAGGTAGAAGATATCGTTTTTTATAAATTACACGTGTACACAATAAATAATAATGCGGTACGTGCACGCAGAGCCTGCCAGGGTTGCGGATTTTGTTCGAAAGAGTTACCGCGGCCCTGGAAAGCAAAGGGCACTAGGAGGAGCACGAATGGGTTTTAGTCAGTAAGAGTCTGAAACTCCCTTCCTCTCCGCCTAGAACGGGAGGAGTCATTTGATGATTTCCCATCCATAATAAAAAAGTACATGCACGTAAGATTAAACTATTCTATAATTATAACATTCGTCAACAAGCCTCGAGAATTGATCTCGGCTTTTTTCGAATATTTATCAAGCTAATAGTCACATTTGGAAAGATAAAAATGCTACAATACGCTCTAAGTAGTTGAAATTTGGACCCGGTAATCAGAGTTGGTGTACCAAAGTCATTAACATATCTCGTACAGTCAATATAACGAAGTAGTGTAAAAAGTACGGTTAACAACAGAAATAGATTTACACGGCTACTTTTACATCATCTAAATATCATTCCATTATCTGCTTTTTATCATTTCATACAGTAGCAAAACGGGAAGTATTTTTTAAAATGTTAATGTGAAGTACATAACATTTAAAAAAATACTTCCCGTTTTGTTCCGATTTTAACTAAATATTTCGCTAAAATATGGATTTAGAAAATCAAAGTGTTAACATATTTTGTTGCTGACTGTACCATACCTACATCATATTTTTGTAACCGACCAATGAACCAAGCATGTCACTGCTCCCGTACCAACTTAATGTAAAACTCCCTCTAACTTTAAACGCAATTTGTTTTGCTGTCTGTAACTTCAAGAAACATGGAAGACTTTTTTTGTGTCCCCGAGGATTAGTTTTGCGCGAACTCTGCTACTCACTATAGCACTATAAGCGTTAAGTTTATAAACTCTTCAGACTTTTATAAAGAAAAAATAGTAAGGCTCTCTCCCTTGGTATTTGAAACTTCAGACATTCCCGTCTCGTATCTCGATATTTGTGTATATGTCGCAGCCAACTAGCTGAATTAGCCGTTTCATTAAAAGTCTAGCCTTCTCATTGAACTGCGCTGTTTATTCAGCGACAAAAGTAAAAGTGACATGGGCAAGTCATTAAAAGGTCACTGAAAAATCGGCACATTTAAATGAAAAGGCTAGGCAACCAATTAAATGGCTGATTGAGCTAATTGGCTGCGACATATATACGAAATCACGCATGCGTATTGAGGGTTACGTAGTACCCAAACGTACCTAAATAAGCAAACGATATTGAATTGAAAAAAAAACTTGAAAGTAATTTAAACTTCTTTTAGAGGAGCCAATAGACCTTTTTATAAGAGTTTATACTTTGTTTCTTGAAAAAGATATTAAAACTTTTTTATTCCTAGAGTCGGATAATGATAGTTTTAACTTATTTTATACCCCGTCTAGGATTTCCGAGGGTCAATTCCACTTTTTTTTAAGCAACGTTCACATTCGCATGTCAAACGCAATCTGTAAAAAAGGCCTTGTATTTTTCATACAGTTTTGACACATTGCGACTGAGATGCGAATGAATGTGAACGTTGCTGGAACATTTTTTTTTTAATAAGCACTCAGATTTAAGCATTTTAAGTTGAGTTTCTGTCAAACTCTCAGCCTGAAATGAAAATCTGTCAAAATAATTATCATCATCAAGTTCTGAAGACAAAGTACATACTCAATTCACAAACTCAGCCTCAGTGCTGTATGATAAAGACAATCTAAGTTATTTCATCATACAAGCTATCAAAACCAAGAATTAGGGGACATTATTTATCATCAAGATTACACGTTACGGGATACTTTTGTTGCCACAATAGGAATTTCTTCTGTATCGTGGGTGCGTTTACAAACAAATAAACTCACATACACTAACAGCGAGACCCGGAACAACTGTCTATAAGCCATACAAATATTTGTTCCGTGCGGGAATCGAACCCGCGACACGCAGCGCAGCAGTCAATCGCTCAACCACTGCGCCAACCGTATCGTCAAGATTAATCAACATCGGTACTAACTGTTTTTCGTTATATGGGACGCACTTGATCAAATCAAATAAACAATTTAATTACTACAAATCGTTTGAAAGCAATTAAGTTAATTTAAAGTTAAAGATTGAGATACTTGGAAATCCCAAGCAGTGTTTTATAAGTAGAAGTTTTACGAGTCTACAAAATGATGCCTACGTCTATAATAATTAACTCTTAGCTTTTCGATAAAGGGTACTTTTTAACCGACTTCTAAAAAAGGAGGAGGTTCTCAATTCGGATGTTTGTATTTTTTTTTTGTATATTTTTTTTTAATGTTTGTTCGGGCATAACTCCGTCGCTGCCAACCGATTTGAAAAATCCTTTTTTTTTGTTGGAAAGGGTATACTTCCCGAATGGTCCCATTGAAATTTTCTCGAAATCGGTTCAGTAGTTTGGTTATTAAATCCAAATAGCTGGAAAAAATATGTGGAAAAATCATCCATGTAAACGAAATTGCGTATTTTTGCTTTCCTGTGACTTTCCAGTGGTGTTGTTAGGTGTGGGGTACCACTAAAAAGTGAAAAATAAAAAACTTTTTCACAAAAAAAAGAAACCGACTTCCAAAAAACACTACAAAGTTGAAAATAACTTTAATTTCGGAAGTCGGTGTCAAATAACGAAGAAGCAACCAAAAACACCGACTTCCGAAATTAAAGTTATTTTCAACTTTGTAGTGTTTTTTGGAAGTCGGTTTCTTTTTTGTTGGACAAACTGTTTACGCACTTAACCGATCCAACCAGTTCTTACCATCTAAGATTTTAAATTCTTAAAATCTCGCACAGATTGTATGGAAAAATGATTACTAAATACTACGATTTCACACACCAAATCATGTAGTCACTGCTCTAAATTGCGTGTGAAAAGGAAGACGCAACACAATACAATTTGAAACATATTGCCCGACACGGTAAATTGTTTTCCAACAGATAATTACTGTATTTAAAAGTACTAGAGTGATTCCAAAGTGCTATGATAATACTTAAGGATCAATGCACGGTGCATGACGCCTATGATAATTGAGATGACGTGACCATAAACAAAGCGCTACATTTTATTATTGTTTTTACGTGCAAATTATCTAAACGTAATTGTTACAAAGTAATTTTTGAAGATAATAATCGATTTGTTTTGTACGTTACGTCATTTTTGTAGATTTTCCGGTTGAGCTTGAGCAAATAACGTAAACATGTTAATTGTATCGACGACTTCGCAAATGTTGATTATACAGGATGTGTGCTTTAAAAATCAAAGTGAATTATTTCGATGATTATCTTATTGGTAGATCCGTTCTAAATTTTCAAATGGTTACTGAAGTTTTAATCGGGTTAATCTCTCATTTACGGGTGTAATGCAAATGCCAAAGGCTTCGTGCAAAATGCACATGTAATTGCAGGCACCTGTATCACGCCTTTGACTCCTGCGCAAGCGCAAACAAAATAAAAAGAACAATAACTATAAAATCTTCTTGTTTTTGACTGACGTAATCTACCATCGTAAAATGCACGTCTCGATTTATCTGATTTGCAATTTGATTACTGTTTTGGGTTTAACACAAAAAAATCAGTAACAGGTTCACGTACCTACTTAGTGTTGTAAATCCTTTATTAAAATGCATTTATGCACGGCTGCAACCTTTAGACAAGTTTTCAAGGGGTCTGCTCACATCTTGAACTTCAATAAATTAGAGCTACTTAGTGCAAAATGTTATGTATTTATGATGTTTGTTTCTAATGTCAGTCTAAAATTAAATTTAATTAGGTATATAGTACAGGAAGCCGACAAAGTGGTGTATGTTTTTTTTTGGTTATTTTTAGTTTGTAGACAAAAGTTAATTATTACCTTGTGTATAAATAATAATCACTGCATGCACTGCGGTGCACTCTAATCGTTACGTCGGATAAGAATCATAATTCATAAAAAATCACAAGGTATAATATTTATATCTACTTCTATTTGTTTTTCTATAATATGTAGTACTTCATTATATCTGTGTATTTTCTTAAAAACGTCGTTTTTTTATATTATTGAAAAATATACTATTGAAAAAATGTTACGTATAAAAATACAATTTTGAAAGAAAAAGCATTAGGGCATATCTTTACTCAATTGCCAGCAATAAATGAGTACAAAATTTAAAAAAAGACCCTTAAAATTGATTCGAGGAATCAAAATTAACGCGTTTTTATCGGAACCGATTTTAACAAACTCGGAAAGGAAGTGAACAGGTTTGTTGACTGTATTCTTTTCGGAAACAAGTTTTAAAATGAGTAACAACGTCTCTTCCGTTTATGTACGAGAGGGATTATTTATGTCAATTTATTTTATTTAAACTGATTCATAGAAGCAACATGTATCTGCATTTATCATAATATTAGCATAGGCATTAGCATAGAAATACAAACATTAATGGTTGTATCGAACTTTCTTTTTCGGTAATTTGTAATAGGTACTTACTTACACAACCAAGTTGAGACCAAGGCTATAATGGAACGCCTGTGAACAACGCTTTGAGACGAGCCGAAGACAAAGTGTAGGCCACTTTGTGTACGAAGGAGCTAGTCAGTGTTTTCCAGGAAGGGAAAAACTTTTAGCAATTAAGTAAACAAATAAGAAGATAAGATATACATTATGTGTTGGTTTATACACTACCATGTCTGACAACACCATTACAATATTTAACTCGTACGTATAACGTAAGTTGTCTTTTCCTACGCACAACAAAGTTTCCTCCATAATAGGCGCCCATTAACCGTTTTATAGCACTAGATCTTTAATTATACCAATTTTGACGACAAAGTGAACCATAACGAACAATAAATAGAAACTGGTTTATGAAACTTGTTTTTTTAGGAAGAGATCCAAATGTTATTTACATGAGTAATATTAGGTAACTTTGTAGTTTTTTTATTACTATTCTGATAAAATGTGACTAAATCAAACGAGAATATTTTAAAATAAAGACTAGATAAAATCAGGTAGGCGGGCGTAAGGATTCCTAAAAGTATCCCCCTGTATATATTAATAAATAATTTAGACAGCTTTAAAATAAAATATCATAATAATAACCTTATTTTTTACTAGGTGTAATTTATGATTTTTTGCTAGTTCATCACGATTCAGTAATAATTATAATTGATAGTTCGATCAATGACTGATAGCGCATCGTGATACCGTTCCCACAGTGAAGTCGGTACCTTCCAATTTATCGTGCATTCATGACTTTTGTGTTCTTGACTGGCAATCAGAGTTCTTCCTCACGTAACTTTGCCACAGTTGTTACCTTCAACTTATAAAAACATGACCACATGTCATTGTTATGGTCAGGTAGAGTAGTAGGTACACTACGGTGAAGGTTGACTACTGAAGGGAACCTTACACCATTCAGGCAGTATGGCGGAAAATAGTTATGGCTGGATTCGAACACTCAAGCGAATTTAGAATCTACATATTTGGGGATTGTAGATCGTGTCAATTGTTTGGTATAGGATAGATTTGATTTAGACGAGCTTCTGTGACATGTAATGTGAGTTTTAAAAGTCAGTTGAACTTTCCTGTTATTGCTGAGGATTCTTCAGACCTTGCAAGTGCCTTTAAACCTTACAATACCATTAACAAAGCATAATTTGCACTGACAAAACAATAGTGGACTAACGCGCCTGAACACATGTCATTGTTATTGGAACTATGAAGGTTACCTGCTGAAAGGAATCTTACACCATGAAGGTTGGCGAAAAATAGTCCTGGCTGGATTGGACACTCATGCGTATTTAGAATCGTTTTGAATGACTAAATATGCATGAGTGTCCAATCCTGCCATGACTATTTTTCGCCAACCTGCATTTTGTAAGGTTCTCTTCAGCAGTCAACCTTCACTGTAGAGTACCTACTACTCTACCAATAACAATAGCAAGTCAGGTCAAGTGTTTTCAATCATGGACTTATTTTCAATTAGTAGAATGTGTCGATTGTTTAGTACAGAGGCCTTAGACAAAAAGCAAAGACGCAGATACACAAATTCTCGTTACACAGTCCAGAAACATGTTGTATATATATTTTAAACAAATATATCTATCCCTCTCGCGAAATCTCTGTTTTCTATGGTAGCTGCATAGGTGTTTTGGTATTTGACGTCAGAGTTCGTATCGGACTTCTCTTTCTAACTGTCAACTTTGAAGCTTGATAACTTCACCGCTGTTGAAGGTATTTTAAAAATTATTTCATAATTGTTACGTAGTTGTTATTTCATTACAGCTAATAAGTATTTCATTTTGAAAATAAAAAAAATGCATGCATATTCCCATGACATTCCCCATTGCCTTCGCCACGCCCACGCTACCGATGCGGGCATATTGTCACTTGTTCAGAGCCTCAGGACAGATTTCATTTAGACGAGCTAATGTAACATGTAATCAGAATATATTTTTTAAGTCAGCGGTACTTTTCTGTTTTTGCCTTAGACTCGTCCTAAAAGGCGCCTTTAAACCTCACAGTAACACTGAAAATTAATAATTTGCATTGACAAAACAATAATGGACAAACCACAAGATGAGTTGCCAGTCGTCTCATTCAAAATGCGTAAGCAAACTGCAGTTTATTTACAGTACAAGGAACACTTGGTAGGTATCCTATAAATTGAAGATGCAATAGCAAACGAGTTTAGTTTAGTTTAACTAGAAGGGGTAATGGTGACAAGAAAGAATTGTCAATTTCAGTGTGCTTAGACTGACTAAAATCTATTTCCAAATAAAAAGTAGATTACCTATGAGTTTAGCCCTGAATTTATATCTTAAATAGATGAATCAACGAACTTAGACTTCTTTTAATTTTTTTTTCCATTTGCAAATACCAAAACAAGCGCTGTTCTTACAGGGTTCAGTTGTGACTCCGAAGAAAATCTCAAATTTTAGCATGTAGGTATTTAATGATGACACTCACGCACAATAAATAAATAAATAAATAAATTAAACTTTATTTCAGACAAGGTCCATAATTCAGTCAGTATTTTGGTGTTAGTAACAATGGTGCTTAAATAAGTAGGTTAGTATTGTTAGTTAGTGTTTTAAACTTATTATTTAGGTTGACCTATGACCGTCCCCACCCAGTGTCTCTGAAAGGGACAGTCTGGTCTGGCAGCTATCATTTTCAGGATGCTGTTGTCACTCCCATGCAAGCGTTGTAGTAAGGAGGCCGCTTTCTTTCGCATGATGGCATGGAAACCATCTGTGCGAGCCTCCGCGAACATTCCTGAAGCGCTACAACGCCATGGCAGTCCCAACAGCATCCTAAAAGCATTATTAAATTGAACACGCAGGACGCTGTAGGCTCGGCGCGTGTATGATACCCACAGGCCACTCGTGTAAAAGGATTGACAGAACGCCTTAAAAAGGGTTACTTTGACGTCTGTAGTACAACGAGTGAACCTGCGGGCAAGCATATTGCTCCTCACAGACAGCGCCCTGCGCTCTCTCTCTATATCTGCGTCATCTCTTAGGTCGCTCGTGACAATGTGGCCAAGGTACCTAAAACTATCCACAATTTTCAGTGTTACGCCGTTGAGACTTAAGGAAGGAACACTGCGTGGTTGCTGCTTGGGTGCTTTAAGTATTTTATTTGTTAAATTCTTTGCACGAATTCGTACTGAGCTAAAATTAATTATAGGTGTAGGTTATGCTAATTAATATCTACATGTTATACGGTTTCCCTCGCGACATATGGCCCTGAAAGGTGATAAATTCGCAATGATT
This sequence comes from Melanchra persicariae, assembly GCA_947386135.1. Taxonomy (NCBI): domain Eukaryota; kingdom Metazoa; phylum Arthropoda; class Insecta; order Lepidoptera; family Noctuidae; genus Melanchra; species Melanchra persicariae. The sequence continues at coordinate 11,446,892 of OX376648.1, read as the reverse complement.
TGCGAAACATTTCTTCGTATTTACATATATTGTGTGCTTACTCTGAGGATTCCATTTCACAAAACATTATCAATGAAGGTCGCGATGCCGTTAGTAAATACATTAGAATGCCTGAAGGTAATAGTATATTAGAATAGCAATTAGGCGAAACCACTTCAATAACAGTGAAGCTAAGTAACAATTATGAATGTATTCCGAATAAGTAGGTAGGTAGTACGGAGTTTTGTATGAATTATAGTATATATTTGTGTGGCTTACATGGTAATATTATTGTGGTCTTGGTTTTGTGAATCTGTATGGACTGTATTGAAACTCTTTTGAGTATGCTATTAGAGAGATAAACATAAAGGATAGTGAAACGGCAAAGACCATAAAATATATGTTAGGTGAAATACGAAGACAAATTCTCTATACAGTTTACCATTATGTGCCAAATAAGATGCAAAAGCATATTCATTAGAAAACCAGCCACAGACAGCATCGGATAGTCTGACAAATCGCAGAAATTCACCTTTTTATAGTCCAGCCACACACACTAGTGTTTGGCTTACCATTTTTGTTTCTTGCCATTTTCTACGTAGTTACTGTACCTACGTGTTTCATGTATGTGCTAAATAATTTATATTCTTTCTTTCTTTCTTTATATTCCATCTAAGGTTTTAATTATGTACCCCTATTTAGTAATATTGTGACTGAAAGCAAGTAAAATAGAGTTGAAGTGTGACAAAGTAAATATAATACAAACAATGATCGCATGTTTTTCATCGTCGCGCGTCGCGTCGCCGAGAATGAAATGTCTCCTTGTTGGAATCTTGCGCTTCCAAGTACTTCAATTTTTTTTCCAGTGTTTGTGAAATATTAAAATCCTACTTCTTTTCTCTATGTCATCATCATCATTATTAGTATAAATTTTGAAATAATAGAGAGGCTTTTGACCTACCATTGATAAATCACAATCTACCAAATATTCTGGGTTTGGTAACTTCCTAACGATTAGGTCACGAAATACTTTTTTGGCTTATGCGATCGGTTCTTTTATTATTTCTTTACATTTATCCAAACTTACAATTCTGGCGCCACTTTGGTAAATATTCATGAGATCTTTATTCGATTTTATGAGATTAGCCATAGTTTTAACAAAATAAAAAAACGATTCGCATGCCATCATTTTATAATTTCGAAATCTCATTATCATACTGATGAGGTTTACGGCCTCTTTTTTCATTGTGAGTGGTATCCAAAATCATTGAAATTTGATTCAAAAGACCGCATTGCCCTTTAACGATACCAGAAGGCCAATTCTAAAAGTCAAGTCTTAATATCATCTCAGTACTGTAACAGATTATATTGCGACTTGAATTTGAGACGAAGTTGATTTTGACAAATACTCAAACCCAAGGTAAGGTAAATACTCGTAGGTACTTAAAGAGGGTTCTATTTCAAAACTTGTCATAATGCTGGGACAATAAGAGGTGACTTCGGCAGTTTTTAACTGCGATAAAAATACTCCTTATAAATACAAGAAGCCCGTTTTATTTATTTGTCCATGCATCAAAACATAAGGTACTCGGTTATAGAAACGAATGGAAATAAAACAGTTCTAGCATCCTGATGTCTGAGACCTGCGGCCCTACCGATTAGTTCGAGCGAGGAGGGATGGAGCTATATAGGGTGTATAGCTCCATCCCTCCTTCTCGCTCGAACTACTCACGCTTTAACACGTCATGGTAAGGCCGCAGTACTGACTTGAGATAATAGTTGCATTTAATTAGCACCAGTGCCAGAGTAGATGGCAAACGGTTCTTTCTCTCTTTTTTCATGGGACCTAACTTTTTCAATCTCACTTTAACAAATATACAAAAAATCATCAAAGTTTGTTCATAGTGTAACAGTTATGATTAGGTTTGTGTAGGGTTTTTCAAGAAAATGGTGGTCAAAATAGTATTAAAAGAACCAAATGTAATTCAACCAAAATGCCTATTAAACCGACTTTTCTGCTAAATCACAAATAAATATATCTGATTAGGTGGGTTAGTGGCAGGCAACCCACCAAGATTGATGGAGTTAATATTAAATTGGCGAAACATAGAAGTACCTTATAAATAAATAAACATTTCGGGCAACACAAGCTTGTTTTTCAGTAAAAGAAGTAGTGTCTTAAGCTTCGCTGAAGATTTTCGTAAGTTTAGTTAGGAACAATTGGAGAATCAATAAATGGAAAACGAGTGATAATATAGAGCGTCTTGTCAGAGATCCTTTTTTTATGGATGGAAAATCATCAAATGACTCCTTCCGCTCTGGGTGGAACGGGAGGGAGTGTCAGACACTTACTGACTAAAACCCATCCGTGCCTAGTGCCCTTTGCGTTCCAGGGCCGCGGTGAGTCTTTCGAACAAAATCCGCAACCAGAGATCCCACCTGCGTCATTTTTCCACTGCAGGACCTTTGTCCTGCCTCTTTGGTTGCCTCCTGCGTCATTTATTTTACAAGTATTATTTAAAGTAAAGCCTCCCTGGGTTTATTTATTGAAAAAGATAAATACGTTTTATCTGATTGAAGTAGTACTCGTATCTACTTATAAAAGACAATGTATGTCTTCAGTCCCTTCTTTGTTTATTTGGTATGTCGTGCTTAATTGACTGGACGTCACAATAAAATTGAGATCATTATTATCGTTAACAATGTTAAGACAAGTCTTCTTAAATAATTATTTTTAACCGACTTCAAAAAAAAGGATTCGACCATCAATTTATTCGACTGTTTGTTTTTGTATGTTTGGAAGAGTATTTTTCCGGACTGGTCCCATTTCAATTTAGTGAAGATCTGATGAAGAACTTCGGAGATAGGTAACGGAACTCTTCAATAAATGATAGCAAATCTCCCGGGATTGCTGAAATCGCATGTCTGTTTATTGTTTACAACAGTTCATAACATCACGCCGATACGTTGTGAAGGGGTAGGCAGATGTGTACAAGTCAACCATGGTTTTGGGGTTATCTATTCGGGCATAACTTTATTGTTTATGAACCGATCTGGATGATTATTTTTGACCTATCAAAGTAGTGGTCTAGAATTTTACACTGATCTAGAAAACCTTGATAATAATTAAGGAAACAGCATTTCGTGATCAAATTAATTAAAAAATATAAAAAAGGTAGTCAAATTATTCTTGCGGTAATAATAGTTAATGTCAAGTTTGAAAAGAATTCAGTATTTGATTCTAATTATAATTTTAATTACCTAATCCTAAATTAGCTTTAAATCTTGTTCATTTTCATGATTGATTTATAATTATTGTTGGCTTGGGGTTTCCAAGTTTTTATGTATGTTCAATTACTTTTACGAGATAGTAGATGGATCTAGTTTTACCTTTTTGAAGATCGGTATCATAAACCGCAAAAAAATATGTATAACGACATTTTTACAAGTCTAACTCATTCTTCTAGTCTAATGATTGGAAACCAATTTAGTCTATCGATTTGAATATATTAGATACATCGGTATAAGAAATCAATTAAAAATTATTATGATAGAGTGAAAGTAAGCTGTTTACTCAAAATATTACCAAATTCAAAGCATTATAGAAAAGCAACAACATTTGAAATAAAAATCTTCACGTTACGTTTATACTCAGTTCAAAATATTTTTGACTATCTTACAACAAAAAAGAAAATCATTTTAATACAGTCGCAAGTCGTCAGTCACTTGTGTCGGTGATAACTATGCTAACAACACTTTTAACAATAGAAATTACTCATTGGTAGACATTGCAGTGATCTGTTATTATTACGTATCATTTGTAAGTAAACAACTATTTACCAACCATGTGATTAAACATTTACTGACGACACAAAACAAAACTCAAATAAAATCTCAAAATCCTCACCTTAACTCGAAAGAAATCCCAATTCCAAAATATTTCAAACACGTAAACACTTTCACAAAATGATTTTTTAAATCCGTTTTATTTTCTGTTATGTCATTATTCACGAGTGGATCACTGTGCGAATTAGACGCGCAGGCGACGCGGCGGTGTGGGGTTGTCTGCGACCACGCCGACTGACGCCGTGGATATAAACAGATGGTTTATACGAAGCCGTCTGCTGCCCATCACTGTAACCACCTCCACGGCACGTAGCGGCGTCTTCTAACACCGTTACTTACATCCGTGGGATATTAACTTATTTAGAGTTTTTTTGCTCGCACGTTTGTCTAAGTTGCACCGCGAGATATTATTCATACTTAACCCCCCAACTGCAGTCTACGTTTAGCGACAATTATTCTCTAGGTCAGCAAGATATCATCATACCATTTTTATATATTGATGCTTGAAACGTGTGTAAACTAGAAATCTAGACTATTTATTACTATATATGTACTAACATAATAAAGCTGAAGAGTGTGTTTGTTTGTTTGAACGCGCTAATCTCTGGAACTACCGGTCGGATTTGGAAAATTCTTTTTGTATATGATAGCCACATTCATGAGGAATGCTATGGGTAATACGGGAACGGAAAATGCCTACAGGAACGGGATGCGTAGTCGCGGTAAAAGCTAGTAAGGTTATAAATAGATTACCTGCGGAAAACAAACGATAAAAAACAAATATATTATGTAACACATGTGAGTTGTATTGGAGGTGAGATAAACAAGGAAAGTCTGAGGCATAAAAACAATGCCACGAAGCGTTATCTTATTTCCACGATTTTCCTGTTGTAGATAAAGTAACACCAGTTAGCTTAATAAATTTAATTGAGCATTTAAGTAATTTGTTTAATTTACACTCAATTATTCTCTAAGTTAATTTAGTGTAAATTAAGCAAATTTTTATTTTATAACTTGATTTTTTCTTATTCACAATTAATAAAAAAGAATTGTGGATATGAAATAAGCTATTCATATAGTATTTCTACGATTTTCCTGTAGTAGAATATTACGTATTTACTCGTAGTACAAGTAAATGTTTTTTTTGTTTAGTTAAACACTCAATTTATCCCAAAGTTAATTGATTGTAAATCAAAGTAATTATGTAAGTAAAAATATAATTTTATTAAATCCTGAGTATAGATAAAAGAGATCCAAATACGGTATTAGCTAAACATAGTAACGACAAAATTTTAAGTTAACTATTGTGGTGACCGGGTTACTGGTGTGATTTACAAAGAATTTGTACCGCGCAGTATGTAGGTGGAGCTACCTACTGGCCCATTTTATGCTTTCACCAAATATTATGAACAAGTCTTCACGTACCTACTTTCTTATCTTCTGACTCATGTGTATTTCTCACTAAAAAAAGACATGAGTATCAAAATGAAATAGTGGGTTTTTGGGGGTTACATTTTTCGATTAGAAATTTAATTTTATTTGCCCGGAACAGATGTTTTTTTTCTTTTCCAATCCGAAAGAGAACTAATCACGTAGTTTTCTCACGTATTTTCACCCAGAAAGTACGTCGGTAATACCCAAGCACAGCGTACTTTCCAGATAGAAACGCGACAGGTCCAAGAGGTCTAAGATTTGAAAGAGCCAATCTAGCCTTTATCTATAGGTACTAGTGACATAATAGAAGCCTAGTAGATATAAGTACTAGCTAACAACTTTGAAAAATAGGATAAGCACTGTCGTTCTGCAATGAGTAGAATATTTATTGGAGCTCTTCGAGGTTAAGCAAAGCTGGCCGAGGTTGGTCTGTGGATGGGTGACCATTTTAACATACCGAGAAACCTCATCCGTGCCTCGAAAAGCACTAACGTGCTTTTCCGTTGGTCCCGGCTATCATTTTTAGATCTTTGGCAGTCGTTACGGATTTTCAGAAGCCAGAAAATCTGACACCATGTCTTGCCAAGAAGTACCGTGTTACCCAGTTAATGGTTTGTGGAGGTCTGGTAGGCAGCTGCTCCAAGTAAAATACTGGTATTCAGCTGAACCCGGCTTGACCGGGAGCTGAGCCCAATATAGTTGTAATAGGTGTTAATATATCTATACCAAAATAAAACTGTTTTACAAGATATCGGCGATCTTATCGCCAACTACGATATCTACCAGACCTTTAGATGAGCTGAAAAAACTTAAAATAAAAGGAGGTAGTCAGTATGAATAGCGTTGCAAAGTTGAATTACCGGACCATGTAAAAATCAATTGGAATGAAATGATAACAGGTGTGTGTATGATCGAAGATTTTTAAGAGGTTTTTCTATCGATTTGTCGAACATCTTGATGAGATAGCTATTATTTAAAAAATCCATCCGTCTTGAGTTTCGCTTTGATTCAGAGCTATTGTGAATGGCTTCTCAGTAGGTACTTACTCTCAAAACAGAGACAAGTAAAGGGTTAAAACAATAATGACTAATTATTATCTACCGCCGTGAAGTGAACAGTAATTGTCGTCTAGAGTCTAGATAACATCCGGAGTCGTTAGCAGACATTATTAGTTCATTGCATCCATTAAGCATTTTTAATTACGACGAGAAACCGTCTCGGCTATGCTTACTTTGAATAAAACAATGCACTAGCATTGTTTTGTTCAAAGTATGCATAGCCAAATACAAGAACCTACGGGCTACGTACTTAATGGACTACCATTTAGTACGTAGCCTGTAGGTTCTTGTAATGTTGCTTGATTTTAAAATTAGAACAATAAAACAATACTAGTCCATTATGTACGTAGCCCGTAGGTTCTTGTAATGTAGCTTGATTTTAAAATTAGAACAATAGTACGTAGCCCGTCGGTAGGTTCTTATAATTTAGCTTAATTTTAAAATTAGATCATACCACAATAATAAAAACATGACAGTACCTGGGGCTCGATTCTGCTATTGCAATCGTGTCTCAATGACCGGTCAGTGATCGAATATTTGACAACTTTGACAGTTTTTGTATGGGAAATGTGTCAAAAGTTTGACGTTATACGTCAAAAATCGATCATTGACCGGTCATTGAGACACGATTGCAATAGCAGAATCGACCCCCAGTTCTACTGCGTCTGGCCTGGATAGGTAAGTACTATGTTTGGCGCCAGACAAATTTGCAATAAAAGACATTGACCTTTTCCTATATCCCTTCATAGGAACTCGAAAAATAGATTATGGATAGTAGTTCCTTACTAAAAATGTAAAGGATTTCGATAGATGTTGATTCAGGACAGCTTTACCTGTCTTTTTTCAGATTTTGGAATTAATTGAGAATGTCAAAAAATATAGGTGGCTCAATGACTGCTTTTACAAGTTTATATTTCACCAATCATACAGACAGTTGCCAAATGGCCCCCTAACATCAATAACAGTGTTTAAAAACTTCACCCTTTCCAGAAATACTGCCTACGTCACATAAAGGTAGAAACTCTTTGTAGCTCGTCACGATAACGGCTTGCAACATGCGAATGAAAATAGAACAAGACAATTGAAACCCGCCAGCGCCTGTCCTAACAACGTTAGCAAAGTATCACTCTTCAATAAAAATATTGATGAACAACACAGCAGGCGTATTTCTATCACAATACTATCTGTGACATATTCTTACGAATTAAGTAGGTACTTTTCAGTTTTTCTTACAACTGTTTATTGCAAAAAGAATTGTAGATAACCAGACTTAGTAATAGTTAGTACTTACCTATTGATCGATGTTGAAACTGATCGCTCGCTTGTTAAATATTGTGTAATACCTACGCCTATTACTTATCTAAGTACTAACTGCTATCCTGCCAGTAGTAGTCGGTTTAAAATTAAATAAAATCCTTTATATGGGCGTGTTCGTAATTTTATTTTACCGTGGATGAATTGGCTCGCAAGAAACAAATATTTTTTTTAGAGTAGAGTACTAAATGAATTGCAGGACACAAAACCGATCACACTTTTATGTTCCAGCCCCGCGATTTTTAACTGTTGGCTTCATATACAACGTGTAACAGAATAAACGCAATACCCCTTAAAAGGTATTGCGTTCATTCTGTTACACGTTGTATATGAACCTAACAGTTAAAAATCGCGATATATGAACAACTTTCAGTATGGCTAACACCGAAATCGTGAAAAAAAATCGACTGTCCCATACATTTTTATGTGCGCATAACTGGACAAAATATACTGAGCTGCTGATATTTTTTCGCGATTCCGGGTTAAAACCCATAAAAATAGTTATTCATATCTAATGATGAGTAGAATGACCACTTAAGGGGAATAGGTTCCTCTTAAGGCTTGTACTCATCATTAGGACTATCTTGTTTGTTAGATATGTGGGTACAAAATATAACATACAAGTTGTTCAACCAACTTTTGGTTTTTGCAAAGACTACAATAGGGTTTTTGGCAGAACTGTCTACGTGGTGACATCCTTGGACAATATTCGTAATTTTCATCATTTAACAATCAATTTTGAACTACTGTTTCAAAACACAATTTTAGCACAATCGTGAGAAAATATACATAAGGCATGAAATATTTCGCCAAAGTTTCCAACCTAACCTTTATTTAGTTTGTAAACATTGTCGCTTTTAGTGAGCGTTGACCTCGAATGCGGTTAGTTGGCATTATTCGAAGATCACACCAGTGTCGGTTAGCGTCAGTCACGCGGGTTCTATATCCAAAATGTCAGATGATAAGTCAAGAGCTTAATCAAGACACGGTTGCAAAACTGGTCAATCAAATGTCGGAACAAACTTTAAAGAAATGTCAATTTTCTGTGACTATCGAGGGTAGATAATTTTCTTGGAACTGTTGGAACTCGCTCCTTGTGGTAATTGTGGTTCACATTTTTAAATAACGAGCTTAGCCAATTTAAAACAACAACAACTTTAAAACCATGGTCAATTTCAAGTCATATCATCTCAGCCGGCGATGCGCCACCGGTACATGGTGCCCACCCACACGCACAAATACGTGTTGTCATTGTGCGTACTGTTTTGGAGTGGAATTCCCTGCCAGCGTCTGTTTCCTGAGAGCTACAATCTTGGAGTCTTTATGTCAAGAGTGAATAGGTTACGTTACGTTACGTAGGTAAGATAGTTCTCACCTGATGATAAGCGATGATGTGGTCAAAAATGGAGCACACTTGCCTAGACGTCAAACGCGTGCGTACAGGTAGTAAAAAAAAAACAACGGCTAATAATAATAATAATCGGGGAATCCATCCGCCACATTATTTCCGGTTGTTCTAGTCTGGCTAACGGAGACTATTTGCACAGGCACAACCTTGTAGCCAGGATTATTCACCAGCAACTTGCTCTTCAATACAATCTTGTGGAATCGGAAGTACCGTACTATGGGTATGTGCCCGACCCAGTTCTCGAAAATGGCAATTGCACATTGTATTGGGATCAGTCTATCATCACTGATAGGACTATTGTGGCTAATAAGCCTGATATAGTGGTGATAGACCGACTAGAGCGTCGCGCAATGATTGTTGATATAGCAGTCCCTCATGACGAGAACCTCGTGAAGTCTGAGAAAGATAAACAAACAAAGTATCTTGACTTGGCTCGCGAGGTTGTCGACATGTGGGATGTGAACACAGCAGTCATTGTGCCGATAATCGTCACGGCCAATGGCGTAATTGCCAAGAGCCTCGATCAACATCTCAAGAGGCTCTCGTTGGGCAGCTGGATCAAAGGCTTGATCCAGAAAGCAGTACTCTTGGACACGGCGCGTATCGTTAGGTGGTTCCTCTCTCAGGAGCCCTGACCACCGGTAGCTTGGACTCTGTTCCCGATACCGGTGGGCTACTATTTTTTATATTTTTAAATGTTTTTTTTTATAATTTTTTGTAGAAATATTTAAAAATATAATTTATGTGTTATAAAAATGAATAAAGGAGATAATAATAATAATAAGTTTATTTCCAAAAATAACTTCACAATATAATACTTGTCAAAAAGATGTAGGGAAATTAGAGGTGTTTTTGAAAGTTTGCGCCTGTAATGAGAATGCGGACCTACGCTCCTTAAAAATACTAGGATTGCCCTTGTGGCGGTCGATGTAAAAAGTTTTCCTTAATTTATTTGTACACTATGCTATTTTACTGAAAAAAAAGTCCGTCAGATAGATTTCCAAAAACTAATGGACACGTATTTTTTGTTTACTTAGGTACTTACGTGCGGATAACCTACGGGCTAATTTTCAATAAAATAACCTATTCTGAACTCAAGGCCGCCTATTGTTTTGACTTGGTACAATTTCTAAATCATTGTTTTTTTTTTCAGGTAAGTACTCACACACATCGCTGATGCACCAAGTTCCTCTGAACCGTACAGTGAGTAGCTAGTTATCAACTAATATATTTTGATAGAATGTATCAAGTGGGAACTTGTAAATTTATTTATATTTCTGAATTACGTCATACTGCCTGGAAACATCCAGCAATGCTTTGAACACATGTTTACTCTCGAGCAGTGATTGAATTCTTGGTACAGTTTTAAATCGTTATTTCGCATCTGTGTTACTATGGTGTTACCCATTACATGTTTTAGGTAGATAATAGTTATTTTCGACTAAATAGTCAGAATAATAAAACTTTAGGTCCATGGGGTCCGAGTGCTCACAGAGTCTTTCGGGACATCAGCAAACAACTTGTCGACTGTACACGTGACCAGAGGGCTGGGCTTTTCTTTGGCCAAAGAATCAGCATTGCCATTCAACGCGGCAATGCTGCCAGTGTTCTGGGCACTTTTGTCATTGACAGCGATGTGGATGAATTTTTTGATGCCCAATGATTTATTTTGTTTTAAAACACGTTTGTACATAATTTGGTAATTTTTAGTCTCGTTTGTATATAATTAAGTTAGATAAAACAATTGAATATATTTTAAATTATTTTTATTACATATATATCGAATATTGTATTTAGGTTTGCATTTATCTAAAGTAGAAAACTATTCAACATTCAACTGAATGTAAATTTCGAGCGTTGTTGGTTTTGAGTACTTAAATTAGTTTTCAACTACGCTGAAAATCTATATAATAATATCTCCTTTATTATGCCCAGTTTCTAAATAATGGTAAAATTGATTAAAAGAGTGCGTAAATTGCTGTGATTGGTTGTATGAACTTTCGAGAGCCAAGACAAGTATTTTTTTCCATTTTTCATATAAACAAAAAATGAAGACAATTATTTAGAGTAATATAATATTGTTTATTAATAAAAAGGCGCATCTATATTTACAATTAAATATTTTTTATGATTTATTAAAGAACACAGTTGCTTATTTGCCTGAACTAGGTTGCACCTGGCTTCTTCAGGCTAGATAGTGCTTATATTAACTTATATTAAATTAACAATGAATTAATTATTGACAATAATAAAACGATACAGTGCGTTGAAAACTCGCGTAACTTCCCTAAGATAGCACAATTTTTGCTAGTGACGTGTCGTCACCAGCCTCCGCTCTGGAACTTTGATGCGCTTTATCTTTAACATTTTTATCGATTTAATTTTAAAATGGCAAAAAATACGTGGTCAATATTTTTTAAATCTAACTGACGGACTAAATAGAATTATATTTTTTCTATCTAGTTAATATATATTCTTCACATTAATTTTGCGGTCTAGTTTCCACTGAAATCAATCAACCAATTTTCATAAGCAAATAACTGCTTCGTTAATATAGTAAGTTTAAGTTAATAACCTAATATTGATTTCATATATTAAGTACCTACAATATATTAGATATCAGGATGAAAGGCCTACCTTTCTCCGACAAAGGCTTTCTCATATTATTATTAAGGTTTACCAACATAATAAACGCTTTCTAGTCCAAAGGTATACAATACCTGGACATTGAAATCAATAGCTTTTGGGTTCGTTTGAAGATAAATAGAAATTATCTGAAAATTTTAAGACAATACCTAATATTAGGTTATTCAGTGTGATTATGGAAAGGAACATGATTGTCAATTTAATCACTTATTTTGAGAAACAGTCACTTCTTAGTTTGTGCCGATACAATTATGGCCATAGTAGTAAGTATATTCTGTCCCAGTATGACGTGTCAATGTCTTCGTGATTTCGTTATGATAAAAGGATATTGCTATGCGTCTTACATAGCTCCGTCGATCTCGGGAACACTGGAATCATGACAGTTTTAAGACGTCATAGTTGGGCCGATGAGACATATTATACGACATAGATCGTAATGAGACATCTTAGTAGACGCCTGTAAGACAAAGTGATACATACATCACAGATAAAATTGGCAAAAAGTATGGGATTGACATGCGCTGCCGAATTTATGTCACCTTACCAATCTCCTTGGGCTCTAGACAATTGAGATTCTGTCAACGGTAGCGTAGCGAAGGCGATTTTCAATACGTCAAAATGTATGGGATTGACAGATGTCATCGAAATGTCACCTGATCAAATTCCTACATTTTGGCATTTCGACAGTCGCATTCGCTAACTGAATGGCACATTGTCTAGGGCCTCTTGTCAATCTAATCCATATCGTTGTAACCAATTCCCGTATTTTTAAGGAATTTTTGTATTCGCTTCGCAACTGCAATCAGTAAAAAAAAACCGACTTCCAAAAACACTACAAAAAGTTTTTTATTTTTCACTTTTTAGTGGTACCCCACACCTAACAACACCACTGGAAAGTCACAGGAAAGCAAAAATACGCAATTTCGTATACATGGATGATTTTTCCACATATTTTTTCCAGCTATTTGGATTTAAAAACCAAACTACTAAACCGATTTTGATTAAATTTCAATTAGGAAGTATAATACCCTTTCCAAAAAAAAAAGAATTTTTCAAATCGGTTGGCAAGCGACGGAGATATGCGCGAACAAACATAAAAAAATTAAAAAAAATAAACATTCGAATTGAGAACCTCCTCCTTTTTTAGAAGTCGGTTAAAAATCACCTCTAATTTGGATGTGTTTTTGACGTTGATTATATTATCATTTATTTAAAGCCTGTTGTATCACACTGCAGCACTTTCTACATTCCATTCCTCCTGGCTTTGGGCAAGTGTGCACTAATCCTGCCGATAGGCGTCAAGCTCGTCGCGCCATCTTCCCTGCATTGTGGTTGCTTTAGCCCATGAACCGTTCGACATGCGGCAGTCGTGTCCGGCCCAGTCCCACTTTGGTTTGGTTGTTTTTTGGGTGACGTCGCCAATACGTGTTTTGGAACGCACGCTGTTCCTAACGCGGTCCATTAATTGGACTCCCAGAATGCTACGCTCCATTGCTCGCTGACAAACCTCAAGCTTGAACCTCTGCTGATCTGTCAAAGACCGTTTGAGCACCGTATGTAAGGATAGGGAGAATGTAATGTCCATCAATTTGCGCTTATGACAAATTAGAAAGTCTCCTTTCATGAGTGCCTTTATTTACTAGCTCCTCCGTGCGTTTTCGGTGCAGCGAGCCACTTCTACAGCCTAGCGTACCTTTACCTTAACCTTCACTGTAGTAACAGGACTGACTAATTATTTGTAATCCTCTTATTTTCCTACATTTTGACAAGTTTTGACATAGATTGTCGCATTTGTTGGCATTGTTGTGGCATTGATATTGCGACTTAAATTTGATCGTTTTTTTAAATAAAAGAAATTTCTTTTACAGCCCAGCGTATTGCTGTACCCTCACTGTAGTAACAGGACTGACTAATTATTTCTAATTTTCTAACATGATTACGCGAGTGCGTAGGTAATACGTTTCGGTTTAACTGTTACACGTTGCGTTGAAAGATTAGCTAATTGTATGATGTGTGGCTGAGGTGTTTGTTCTGGATAATTGCAGAACAAAAACCTCGTTAGTTTCCACGTGTATGGATGAAGGCAGAATTGAATTACCTCAGTAGCAATTAACAATTCTAAATTAATTTTATAATAAATATCGCCAATTTGGTCGGACACAACTTAGAATAAATGTAGATCCTATGCTCTAAATGCAAAATTAATCTAAGCCATAATTATAAAAAATAGAATATTTGACTCGCGCCCGTTCGTAGCATACAGACAGACGTGTTCGTTAGCAATTTTTACTAAACACAATAAAAATAGTGACCTAGATTAGTGCATTAAAATTGTAATGCAATTTTAAATTTTTAATGGAAACTTAAATAATAGTGAACTTTTATAAAATATAGTGGATAACAGCCCGTGTAATCCGGTGGTCGAGTGCAGCCCTCCACCTCGCCGGAGAAGACGACGACGCATAATCCAGCCCAATCAATTGAAGTTGCGTCCAAGCCCGAGATACAAAAATGGATGTCATCCATTGAGCAGCACTTAAATGAGATTTGCTTTATTGCCACGGATGGCAAACTTAACTCAGAAAAGAAATTGAAAATATCGAACTTATATCGCAAAATAGGATCTGGTACCTCCTAGATGGCCATGAAGCAGAAAGCCGTTCAAGCATACAATATTGTGGATGACTTACAAGAAAAGCGGAACTTGTCGGAACACATTTCGAAGCTCAAGCAGACGATTAAGGACTCTCGTCGTTCTGAAAATGTTTCCTTTGCTGACAAGGTGAAGAAAGGAACAAGTCATTACGTACGACCGAACAATTTTAGCTCTGTGGCCATTTATCCCAATGACAAATTCAAATGTAGCGATGAAACTAAAGATCTCGTGCAAAAAATCCCACGCCCGGAACAAATGAAGCTGAAAAAAAAAATGCCCGAAACGAAAAATGGAAGCGTAATAATTATCAGTATGGAGACCAAACACGACGTAGACAAATGAAAGCAAGCAGTCCAGCGCTCTACTTCTGGACTTACTGCTGACGAACCCAACAAGCGCAAACCCCGGATCGTGGTCATAGGAGTGCCGACTTCCATATCTGTTAACTCTATGTATGTGTGGCCATTGTGGTGAAGCAGGTCACTCGATGTCAGAGTGCCCAAAGAAAACTGAAATGCCAACATGTGCAACTTGCTCACGCTTTAAAAAACGATAAGGAAGATAGCGGAATTCAGATGAATCAACTCCGTGGATTATGAGGGTGTCTAGAGCGTCATACTCTGGGCCACATTTTCCATACTTACACCTGATGCTGATTCAACAAGAACATACCACTGTGATGACCTACTTCCCCTAATTTGTTGCTGCCTACGTGAATTAGCCGTCATTGCAAAAATCTAATAAAATAAAACACGAGTTGATTTTAATAAATTCTGCGACTTTGACCAAGTTAAAATTTCCGCTGACGCTAATAGTTCACGTTAGTGTATGAGTAAATAATAAAGTGTTAGAAACAATTTAACATAAACTAAACTTAGCTAGGAATCATCTATTTATGATCTTTATTTTTAATTATATGTGACATCTGTTTAATTAAGTAAATTAGGTTAATCAAATAAATTATTATAACTCAGTTACTGTTTTAATATTAAGTAAATACCAATTGTTAAAAAAAATCGTCGATTCTTAGTACATTGTTTGTGCCTTTGCCGCCTGTGATACAGGATCCTCCTAGTACAGGCACCTAACATTGTTCGACCTATATCATTATCTAAGTTTTATTATTGTATTGTACCAATTTGAATTTTGAATAAAGATTAATTATTATTACATTTATAATTAATAATAAGCAGAACGTCTTCCACTGAGGATGCTGCAGACGGGAAAAATTTGAAATGAATAAAAGCCGGATAAATTAACTCAGAAAGTGATAGAAACCCGCAAAATGGATTAACTTAGTCAACGGAAACAACTTAAGTTTTTTTATTACAGTACGTAAGTACATAGATACTTCTGTACGTAGACTCACCCAGACACGCGTGACGCGACAATGCGACAACGATGCATGATTTTATGCCTATGTGGTCAAAAGTAGTCTTATTTGACTTACTTTAGTTAATTAAAAAAGAATTTTAAATAATACAAATTGTTTTGCCAACACCTCGCACTTGAATAAATGTCTCCATCGCGTCGTGATCTGTCGGTAAGTGCGCTCAAATATCAAGGTTTAGAGTCAAATCGTGATGCGAGCGGGTCTTCATTACAAAATAAACAAATTGTGAACAGTTAAGTAGAGTCGTATAGATATGTAGCAGTATCAAAGCCGCCACAAAAAACCCAACGTAGCAATATCTACATCGCAACAAAAAGAACCGCGACTCCATGCCATGTATCCCGCCAGCTGCGAACAAACTTAACGAAACCCTGCATCGCGGTATCAGAGTTTTCCGTGCGATTTGAACATATACAACAGTCCAAATATCAACTATCGGGCAGTTGCCCACCGGACACAACAACCGTTCGGTCGGAGGATCCTCCCTTTTCAATGGAGGTTTGCAGGACTTTATTCTCTGTACCGCTACCTCTATATACCATGTACATAAATATGGTAAACGCGTATGCCACTGTCTACTTATTTGAACTAATTCCAGCCAGTCTTCTCGTACGCTTCTCGTTCTTCGTCTACGCTTTTGAAAGAGTAACCAGCACAAATTAGCATTCCATTAGCGATGGCGATTGTCGAAATGCCCAAATATAAGGAATTGATCACGTGACATAACAGGCCTTTGTAAATCCCCATACATTTTTGACGTTTTGACAATCGCTGCTGACAGAATGTCAGTTGTCTGGATGCCCAGCTCCTTCGATCATCGATTTTTTCTGACTGACAGACTTCTTTACAAATCACGTGCCCTTGTTTAATTTAAATAAATGCTTTGAGTTTGAGTTTCGTTTAAAGAGGGGCTTCGGTGTCGATTAGTAATACTAAAAAGCTGTTCCAAAATGCATTTAAAGACATAATTTAGACCAATGTAAATTATTTTAACGTTTCTCAAGCTCTGTCATAAATATGCGGCCGTGAACCAGTGGTTTATTTCTTGCATTTAATTGAACTTATAAATAATAAAATAGAACTCATATGAATTTTTATCTACCTGAGAATATTCAATATTTATTTATGGACCCTGTTTGTAATGGTAACATCACTAAAAGAAAAAATAATAGCTAGCTTGTTTTTTATTAAGGCCATTTTAGTATGGAAACTTTAGATTAATCATGAAGGAGATCGATATCACTTTTCAAAAATATACATACATAGGTTTAACAAATATATTTATTGTAAAAAAATAATTGTATCAATTGTTGGCTCATCAAAATAAATGAATAATATCAGATCGGTTCTAAATTAGCAGTATTAGGAAAATCATAATTTTAATCAACAATATCAAAACAGTTGACATAACTCTTGGGCTGTAGATATTCTTTTTTACCAAAACAAGAAAACTGAAAAATTATTTATTACAATTTATTTAGAGAGGGAAAAAAACAGAAACGTCTCAGGTGTTTCCATTTTTACCGGATTTCCAGATTATTTCGCAAATAGACGAGTGAGGAATCGCCGTCTATAATACCCACGTTCCTGCCATCATGCTCAGATTTTCCTGTATATTCTCGTGCGTCCTATAAAAAAGTATAGATCTGACTGACAGTTCTAGGGAATTTCACGTTCGATGTTGGCCTCAAAATATTTATTTTGAAGCGTTGCCAAACATTGTACCTACCTATTTAATTTTCTTTGCCAACAGTTTCCAAGCCCGAACGTTTGTAACGTGTTTATTATTTCTCGTTCTTTTTTCATTCATGATTTTACCCCGAATTCTGAATAAGAAAGTATTATTCTGAATAAGATCATCATTTAAAAAAATCGGCCAGTGCGAGTCGGTCTCGCTCATGACGGGTTCAGTACCATCGCCACTATCATAATCCAATATTAATGCCGTTAAAATCGAGTAAAAAACTCAAAAAAAACACGTATGGGGACCCCGTTTTTAGGGTTCCGTACCTATTGCTAAGACTCCGCTGCCCGTCTATCTATCACCAGGCTGTATCTCGTGAACCATGATAGTTAGACAGTTCAAATTTTTACAGATGATGTATTTCTGTTGCCGCTATATCAACAAATACCTACTAAAAACAGAATAAAATAAATATTTAAGTGGGGCCATACAACAAACGTGATTTTTTTGCCGTTTTCTATAGATAATGGTACGGAACCCTTCGTGCGCGAGTCCGACTTACACTTGGCTGGTTTTTTTTTTGTAGCGAATGTAGCAATACAAACTCTGTGAGCATTTCGAGCTTGTACCTGTTGCCATTATTAATATCGACCAAAGAACTTAAAATGATTTTTTTTACGTTTTTTAAGGGTGCACACTGAGGAAATTTCAACTGTATACCTATTATGGTGAGATACAGCCTGCTGACAGGCAGACAGACAGCGGAAGCTTAGTAATAAAGTACCGATAGCCTTTGGGTACGGAACACTAAAATTGAAATTAAAAATCAAATCAGCTGATCAGTACATTTTGTTTAGTTATGCAAACCAGTTCATTTTCTTTTAGCGTTTTCAGGGTTTATTCCCTTAGTAAAAGTTATTTCTGTTTAACCCTATAAAAAAAGAATATGGGATTAGCAAGTTAAATAAGTAAACCACGGCAAAGCGAAGGTATGAAAAACATTTGTGTATTAGCGATGTTTATAATCTTTTATCTACACTCACAACGTAATGTTCCAAATATGAGTTCAAAAACGAATGCATAAACACGTACTTTTTTTTTCGTGGATAGGTAAAATTAAAAAAAAACAATTACAGTTCAACATTTCCTTTCGATTTTTAAACAACTGCATCATAAAATAACTTTTTAATTTTTATAGCACACTTTTACTTTTTAATTTATTGGCGCGGGCTCATTGACTTAAGTCAATGAGCCAATCTTTGTCTATGGATGCGATTGCGCGCACTGCGCAGTCATTCGAATACGCAATGAGAATATCCGCCATATTGGAATAAACTATTTTTCCACTTACTTTATTTCAACTGTATGAGTGACGATAAAATAGTGTATGCAACGGCATATAATTATGTATTAAAACACTCGTGTGATGCTATTATCACGATGAACCCACACTCGTGTTTTAATAACCCCGTTTATATGGTCGTTGCATAAACTACTATTTTTACACCTTTATAAAATCGTTGCGTGAGTGCCATATGAACAAAAAAGAAATTAAAACTAAGCTGACATAGCCGGATCATGTTCAAGGGTATTTATCATGCATGACTTGATATTACAATTAATACGGCTTAATATCTCTTGTTTTGACTGCTATTAATAAGGCTACGATCAGAAGTGAACTTTTGTTTTTTTACGAGTAAAAAGATCCCTTTTTACTCGTAAAAAAACAAAAGTTCACTCAGATTTCAGCTTCAAATATTGCATTACTATCCAGTAATGCAATATTTGAAGCTGAAATCTGAAGCAAATACAAGGAATAAGATAAATCAATGGAAAAACACCCCATCGTATACAGGTTGTTGCCGAAGTGCGTAGTCATATTTAAGGGTAATGTTGGGTAGCTAATACACATTTAGGAATAAATATCAAAATATGAAAAAATGCGATTCTTTTCAGAAAAATCGACCTCAAAAAACTAACTAAAAAGTTGCGAAGAAATGATTTTTCAAGCAGTCTGATGCAGTTGGTGACATCAAATCTCTGATTGAACTGAAGTAAATGCCACTAACTGAAAACGAATTGCTTGAAAAGTCATTTTTATGGAACTTTTTAGTAGTTTTTTGTGGTCAAAGTTTCTGAAAAAAAAATCTCAATTTTTTATGTTTTCACATTTTTTCCTTAACGTATATCAGTTACCCAACATCACTCTTAAATATGACCACGTACTTCTACTCTGTATTTAGTCAAATCTAGATGGTAGTTATTATCTTTATGGTCCATGTCCGTCAGAAACTATGGAATAGATGTAGTAATTTTTCTTTTATTACGAAAATTAATGAACTTGCTATTCCATGTTTTTATTGCGATCAATAGTTATAAACACGGAGGTGTTAGTTAAAGATATCTCATTAAAGTTACTTGTCTTCATTTTTAAATATAAATACCTAATAAGATACTGTAAATTACTGAGCAGAGCAAAATTTTGAAATTGTTTTTAACAAAATTATGAACAGCAGGAGTAGGTACTTCGTATCCGGCAATAAACTAATCGAATTTGTAGTTGGTGTAATTTTAACCGGTAACATAAATTTATTTTTAAACAAAAACTTAATTACTATCTTAATTGCTACAGAACATCCGAATAACGTGTCAACGACACTTATATTCCAGGATAGGAAAATCACGTAAATAATGACAATTAAATAAATTTATATAACTTATGCAAAATGGGAATTGTAACTATTAATTCCCACGGTAATTCCTGTGGGAAATTACCAATAAATATTATTGTTTAATTTCCCTAACTAATGGAAGGTAGCTGACATGCATTTGTTGAGTTTATGACGTCACTTTATGACAAGTTTTGAACGGGCTCAACGCTTATGCTCTCATCTGTAGGTGTGTTGACTTATTAAGAAAACAGTCATTTGGTTTACGCTTAATATATTAGTGTTACGTATTAGCTCATTCCGCAGTCGGTTTTGAGGAAATAAAAAATCGGAATAACCCTTATACAGTCAGTGAATAAGCTTGCGCTGCTAGATCATTTTAAGTTTGGGAAAGGACCAATTTGAGAGCTTTCGCTTTTGTGATTGAAAAGAAAGACATAATGTAGGTTATTAACCCGTCCGATGATTCATACAAGCTTTTTTTTGTTTATTCTCATATTTATATAATTATAATGTTTTTAACTGACGACACGGTTGGCGCAGTGGTCGAGCGATCGGCTGCTGCGCTGCGTGTCGCGGGTTCGATTCCCGCACGGAACAAATATTTGTATGGCCTACAGATAGTTGTTCCGGGTCTGGCTGTTTGTGTATGTGAATTTGTATGTTTGTAAACGCACCCACGATACAGGAGAAATTACTAGTGTGGGGCAACGTTTAAAAAAAAAAGTCGAGTGGTTTAGGCGTTTGCTTTGTGACTTGTGACCCGGTGGTCGTGGGTTTGATTCCCACGCAAAGCATACTTTGTAAAGTTGTTTCCAGTTTGACTAGGACATTGCAGGCTTGAATTACCTGATTGTCTGATAAAAAGATGATTCCGTGCTTCGGAAGGCACGTATAAGCCAGTGGTCCCGGTCGCCAAATGGCGGTCGTCAAAAAACCCATGTCAGAGTTGAGGCGGTTTAGAAACTCTGACAAATAACCTTACTGCCCACACCATACGAAAAAGAAGAAATGTTAGTTAATCTAGTGTTAGTTTATAAGCATGGTGAATTTTTAAAGTGTGCGTGGATGGCCAAATCCGAAACTATGAGTAATATCGAAAAACACTGAAAGAAGTCTCGAGCCCGATTTTGATGAAAACTGAAACATCATCATTGGACTTTGAATCGAAAGAAAAAAAAATAGGTACATACTTTTTTAATTTTCAAAAAAAAACAAGAATGCGGCAATAATTTAAAAAAATCTATGATGAGGTTTTTATTAATAAAAATTTTACGAAATTCGATTACGGAAATTTTTTCACGGATGTGATTTTGCACTCACTGAATGCCATAGTTTTATCCCTAAAAACACAAACACTAGATATGGATAGACCATGGAAGAAGCAGGCCAAACCGGCTTTAAAAAATGTGGGTAAGGCCAATATTAATTAATTTTAGAGTCCCTTCAAGTGCTTTGTCATACACTTCGTTTTTGAAAGCAAGTTAGTAACAATCAAAATAAATTACTTAAAAATACTTATCCAGGCTACAAACCGAATAAAAATGACAACATAAATTAAATTTAATGTTTTTTTTCTTTTGTTTTAAATTTTGAAAATGTTGGTTTGTTTTATTCTTCAAATAGCAATAAATGTACATAACTAACTTCAATTAAATTATTTGTTTAAAGAATGAACGGCAATACTAGGATACCTTAAGAAACTGACAGAACAAAAAGTTACTTCATGTTCTAATAATGACAGAAATTGCCATCTTAATAACATCGTTGGGACATTTACACACAATGAAAATCGTTATTATCTAATTACTTACAAAATAAACACAATGCTTTGGAATTTTATAATTGCTGGCGAATGACGTTTCGTAATTAAACAACTCACGTATTTTTTTAGGGGTTCCGTAATAAGTTAAGTCACGGTTGAAAAATACCTTCTTCTGAACTCCTAGTTTTCCTGGGTACCTACTTCGGTTACTAGGTAAGTAGATACACCTAAGTTGCCCGTGGAATTAATCTTACTAATATTATATGCGAAAATAACTCTGTCTGTCTGGCTAAAACGGCTTAACGGATCGTCATACAACGTGCAACAGACTAAACGCAATACCTCTTAAGAGGTCATTGTACTCATCATTATGAACAACTTTTATTATGGGGCCAACATTGAAATCGCGAAAAAAAAATCGACTGCTCCATACATTTCTGCACGCGTAACTCGACAAAATGTACTGAACATCTGATATTTTTGCGATTTCGGGGTTGGTCCTATAGTAAAATTTGTTCATAATGATGAGTATAAGGACCCCTTAAGAGGTATTGCGTTTATTCTGTTACACGTATGGAGAAGAACATAGACTACTTTTTATTCGCGAAAACCGACATCCACGCGGGCAAAAGCTAGTCCTAAATAATAATCCTAATCCTAACTAATATTATAAATGTGAAAGTGAGTTTATAAGTATCTTTGTTTGTTACGCTATACAAGTATCTTTGTTTGTTACGCTATACAAGTATCTTTGTTTGTTACGCTATACAAGTATCTTTGTTTGTTACGCCTAAATTGCCGAACCTATTTTGATGAAACTTGGTATAGATATGAAGAAAACCTTGAAAACGATTATAGCTACTTTATTGCGGAAATAAAACTTGGACGCACACGCTGAACCGTCACCACGGAAGATTCCGGCTTTCTGGAGATGCAATAGTTAGCAAGTCTGGAAAAAACAGTTGAAATATTTTCGTGTACACCTAATTTTGCGGTGATTAAGAATGTGAAGGCTACAAACATGACTTGGCGAGGCTTTCAAACAAGCAATACATTGATCTCCGAGGGATCGAATGATCTACAAAGTTGTAACGAATTTAATCAGCAAAGAAATACCGCTTTGGATACTTTGTAACTTCTTTACTTACGAAGTGACGCACAAAGAAATTAACTGTTTCATATTCTGGAAGTTTCGTTTGACGTAACGGTAATTACAGATAAGACACAAGGAACTAAGTGTTCCGTACAGTCTTGTAATTTTTCGAACATAAGTCACTTCTGTGGGTATACTGAAAAATCTTCTGCTTTTATGAGAACTTGCAAAGGATTAGGCATGGTTATTGCAATACGTTTTTGGCAATTTTATTCGTATATTTAATTAGGTGCTGATCATGAGTTTTGATTGCAGTTTATGCATGCAATAATAAGTAACGTTTAACGCTTCTTTTGAAAATAAACTTATTAAAGTATAGGATCCTCATTTGCAATCAATTTCAAAATAATAATGATATTTATTAAATTTATTGCGCTACATGCTATGTTTTTTAAGTCGATGAACCAATCAACCTGGTATATATTATGCAAAGTCAAAACGATTTTTAAAAGAAAAACATAAGCCACTTTGACGGGTTTTAACAGGTGTGTATTGGGTACTCTCGTTGATGATCTCAATAAGTTGTTTTAATTATTGGATTTGTGATAATTTCCCATTTAAATTAAGCTTTATCAACGATAAAGCCATTTCCTTGAAATGGTTGACCGCATTCGTAATTTTTATCGCTAACTTCGAAAAGGAGGTCAACCGTCGAATCCGACTCGGCTGGGCGGCGTTCGGGAAGTAGCGCGATATCTTCTCGTCTCACATACCACAGTGTCTCAAGACGAAAGTCTATGACCAGTGGGTGTTGCCAGTGATGACCTATGGACTCGAAACGTGGTCGCTCACAATGGGCCTCATCAGGAGGCTTAAAGTCACCCAAAGGGCAATGGAGAGGGCAATGCTCGGAGTTTCCTTGCGTGATCGAATCAGGAATGATGATATCCGCAAGAGAACCAAGGTTACCGACATAGCCCGAAGGATCGCCAAATTGAAGTGGCAGTGGGCAGGGCACATTGCTCGCAGAACAGATGGTCGATGGGGCCGAAAAGTTTTGGAGTGGCGACCGCGTACCGGAAGACGCAGCGTTGGAAGGCCTCCCACAAGGTGGACCGATGACCTGGTGAGGGTCGCTGGTAGCCGATGGATGCGAGACGCACAGGACCGGTTGTTGTGGCGACACTTGTCGGAGGCCTATGTCCAGCAGTGGACGTCTTTCGGCTGATATGATGATGATGATGATGATTAGTAATTTGTTTGTTGTTTGTTTGGTTAGGGCGGCAATCATACAATACGAGTTTAAATTTCTTGGTATTTTTATGGGGTGTCGTTTCAGCAAAAAAAAAAATGCTGAATAGTTCTTTGTATTTCTTATTTCAGGGCTGACCCCATAGTTAAGGTTGTTCGTAATCATATAAAGGTCCAATAAGCGATGGCCTCGGGTATCTGCTGAATTAGAGGTCGATGTAGCGACTCTCAGGGGAAGCTTATGTCGCTACATCTATCCATACATGTCCAGCAGTTGATGACTTTCGACTGAAATGATGATGATTTAAAATCACACCGTTTAGTCCTTCTGTAACTACCGGATTATCGAATACTCGTAAATGAGTCAAACAAATTGTGACTCAAAAAAGGTTACCTCACTGATAAGCCCCTGACCCTTGACTTGGCAATTCACATTAATTGTTTGGTAAAACGTTGATTAGGATGACCACAACACGTAATGATCCAGTACGGACGTACAACGAAAGATTCACTAAAAAAAACACAAAAAGACATCAACAAAATCTGGAGGTGACGCTGACATAAGTCGTCACCTCTAGATTTTGTTTTTCACCGTTTTGTGAGGAATGATGAAAAAATAATGTCAATTATTTTATAGCACTTAGATCTTTGGAAAAAATGCTTTATTGAATAATTTTTAACATCGCCATTTTGTGACCTAGGTCATGGACAAAAATAACATACCTACTCGTACTAAAATGATAAAATATGATCAATATTTCCCAAACTATTTGCAAAAATAGGTACATGGATTTTGAAACACAATTGCATACTTACATAGTTTCCGACTGACACTGCTTTCCGAGGCGCGGAGGAGTCCCTGTATGATAAAGTGGTGACCCGTCTGCATATGAGCAGAGTCCACCAACTGAGTTTTGAATGTGGCTTCTGATTCGTCCTTAAACTTCCATAGTAGACTTTGTCTACAAACTCAACCAATTGAGTTTGAAACAACCTCTGATTGGTTGTTAAACTCCCATAGTGGATTTTTCACAAAAGCAACTCTGAAGGGCCACCTTCAGAGTTGCAATTTTTGTGCTAAATCCACTTTGAGAGTGTGAAATGCCAATTTCGGACCCGGTTGACGGGCTCTATTTCTTAGTGTTTTAAAAAAAAATCACGAAGGGGCATCCCCTTCTAACCTAACCTGTCCGAGTCGGGGTGCCCCAAGTCCCGAGCTCGCTTTGCTCGCTCTTGCACCCATAGTAAAATATCGAGCGCGCTGATTGGTTGTTTCAAACTCAATTGGTGGATTTTGTAGACAAAATCTAATATGGGAGTTTAACGATCAAACAGAAGCCACATTCAAAACTCAGTTTTTGGCCTCTGCTTATTTGCGACCCGTCTACAGACCAACCTCGACAGGCTGCTTAACCTCAAAGATCGATCCGTGCGGCTGTTATTACTTAACCACGAGCTCCTCCAATCCGCCCATCATTGATTCGCATACGCGAAGGATTTTCCTAAAAAAACCTCGAAACTTTCTCAGCAGCATAATTCTAACAAAATTTATTCACTGAACAATTTTAGAAATTAATTACCCTGAATAATAAATTTAAAAATGTCCGGTGCACTGGCTTTACAGTGTTAATAAAGGGTTGAGTATAAATAAAATTAAGCAATTTTCAGCTTTAAGATGAACAGATTAAAATTTAACTTCTCGTAATAAGCACAAAGAAGCTTTATTAATCATTTAATTCTGTAGTAAGGGCCTTTGGACTTGAGGCATGCCTAATTGTATTTTCATTCGCTTACACCTAATGAATGAAACATAAAACACCATATTGAAATTCCGTATGAAATGCCCGGAAACATAAAAAAGCACGTGAGTCATAGAATATAGGTAATTAAAAATACAATAATATTATGGATCTAATTTATATATTTCAATCAGACTATGACTAAACTGTGACCAATAATGTACTTTAGCATTGTGATACCGCATGCTCATTCTCCCCAACACATAGGTACCCACATAATTATATTTAAATCACTAATTACAACCTTTCGACGATTAAAGTTGAATCACAATTTAATGTACAATAATAATGCAATAGATAGCATTTACATGCGACTGCGTTCATATGCAAAGTGCAAACGTATAATGACGTCATCATAATATGGAATTGACATTTTAAAATGTAACATAAAATGATTCAAAACATGCAATCATTACAACGGTGACTCACAGTCTTTAATTATTTCCATAATTATCGTTTTTACTTATCTACACTATAGGTATGTATTTATAACATATATACTGTATACATACTTCCATATTTCCGTAATAATTATAAATGTGGCAATTAGATCTGTCTGTCTGTATGTCTCTTTGCTTTGTATACTCCAATAACAGGTACTACCTTGCTAAGGAGTTAGGGCTTCATTAAAATGTAACACAGACCTCTAAGTCAATAAAACATTATTCTTGGTCTTATGTCTTCACGTCATAATGGATTTAAATGAAAGTAATAGGATACTTCTATCCCGGGAAAAAGTACGTTCACTTGGAATCATTCCAAACTTGCACGCGGGTGAAGCCGCTTACGGGAGCTTGTATTAAATAAATACGTAAAATACTATAATATATATTTTAATGACAACATTTCCAGGCCACGAGGACGTATTAAAATTGTCTGAAATTAAAAACACCTGTGCCGCCAAAAAAACCTTTCATGCTTTTCAGCATAAACATGGAAATAAAATGTCATGAGAATTTAAAGACTCGAGAATAAGTTGATGGACTAAAATCACAAACAAAATGTATGTAGTCCTTCTGAGTGCACCATGGGTTAAAGGTTACCTATGGCAAAAAAAAACTGAGCGTATAAACTCACACCTTTTCTCATGGGGCGGGCAGAAACTACAGAAAGCCATCTGCTTCGATCCCTACAAGATTATGGTCTTTAATACCTAATATAGATACATGATTATGTTGACATCTTACAATATCGTCATTACAGTTATTTGCTGATCTTTTAAAGTGAAAAATAGAATATCTGCATTAAATATTTTATGCTCTGTGCCAAATGCTGTGGTTTTAGTAGAAAACATATGCGCGGGTAAATGGATGAATATATTATTTGGGAAGGCCTTAGATTAACATCAAAACATACGTACCTTTATGTATTACCAAAGGTCATCAAATAAGAATAAACATATTTTTTTAAATGTGCTGCAAAAGTTATTGCACAAACATCTTTATTGGCAGCTGCAGAATTGCCTCAGATGACATTGATAAAAATTGGCAAATATTTTGTTTCACTAATTTAGGTACTTTTGGTCGGTTACTGAGGAATCCAACCTATATAAGTAGAATTCATGAAATAAAAAAATAATAAAATTTATTTAACACATTCACGAAACACGCACGGTACATAAGACTATTACACAAAAAATGGCATTCCAAATACTAAGTGTGTGCCTCACGGCTGCGCTAAAAAGGTCCATTTCAGCGATATGCCAGACAGACATGCTGTCTGACGCTGGTTATCTAAAGAGCTCTTCAAAGGACGAGTTCATTTGTAGGTAACATTATCATAATATAAGTTTACAAAAAAATAACAGATTAACAATAAAAAATGGTCCAAGTTATGTTAAAACCGCCGATTTTAATCGGATGGTCCTACAAATATCGGAGTCAAAGTTCAGCTTGTCAGTATCTATTAAACTGGTGTCAATAACATTTGGTCGGATTAAATATCATTCAATCAAATTAGGTCCTATCCAAACATAAACCGGTCTACCTTGACGGTCATTTGAAAAACTACATTATTAAATATATTCAAAAAGAATCTATCTATCGAGCAAGTTTATTGTTTGCGAAGGTTACACTGGTTATTTGATAGAATGCTTTTGGTATAAGAGGTTCAACTATCAATCGAACATCAATCTTGAATGGTTCAAGAGAAACACGATTGATTGTATAATTGTTAAGTTACTTTACTTTTGAAACTTCAGCACAATATATGATACACAGGCAGGTACACAAATTTGAATTTATACGCATGTTTGAAAAGTTAAACATACCTACTTTCTTTAACACGTTCTTTTTTTTTTATTTGGGACTAGCCCGCCACACCACATTCCCAAACCACTGCAACTCTTGAAAGCCAGAATCAACAGTGGCGACCACCGGAAAAAAAGCCGAGTCAATGAAGCTCGACGAGTCCCGGAGAAATGATTTGACTGTCTTGGATCCTCCAATCAGAAGATAACAGCGGAGGAGTAGGAAAAAATAAATAATTTCCACTTCCCTCCTTATAAAGCAGGAGACAGAACAGAGCTAGGCCAAATAGGCACCAAGGGACATATACAACTGGGTTAAGCCCAGTTGCCAAGCACCACGGATACATTAACACTAATTATAATAGGTCCTAAATTGTGAGCGACTTTTGATTCCAGTAATAGGAATGGCAAAATCGCCTTTCTTTAACATTGCTAAAATTAAAAGTAGGTGCAAAAGTAGCTTCAGGAAACCCGGAAAAAGAAATAGGTACGTTGTAAACTTCCCGTTAAAACTGACTAAGTTATTTTGTTTTATTTCGCAAATTGGAGTACCAATTATTTGGAAATCACTTCATAGTATCTGAAAAGATGAAGAGTGGAGACTTGGAATGCCTTGTCATTGTTAACGTTCATAAAGTGTTTTGTTTTTAAGCCTTTTCAAATAAATGGTATTAATTTGCATATTATTCGTTTCGAAACTTTTGTTTATTGCTTTCAACAAAACTGTTTCTCTTCATAATTGAAGCCTGTATAGGGTAACCAACTGAAATGAACAAATTTTTAGAAGAAAATGATAGCCGATTCCCGAAATAGTATGGGTTTTTTTTTCGTCGACTCGATTTTTCGTCTGGGCTGAAGCAGTTTTTAGAAATTACTAGATACACCTAACCATAACACCCTACAGATTTTGTTCCCGACCTGACTATCAAGTTTAAGGCGCTCAATACCAAAGTCAGGAATGACTGATGGCGAATGATGGAATTCAATCGACATTAGACGTTCATTCTTAATTAAATACGCGACGATATATTATTGGCTGATTTATGGGATTGAAAAAAGGACAAAAAAAAAAAAATATATAAAAAACAGATCCATTCACTTAAAAGTCGTGACTAATGTAATATCCAGATTTTCGTCTATCAATTTCATACAATCATCAGTCACTGCATTACACGATAGGAATTTTCTTCACCCTTTCTTTCGTTTTAGGTAATAGCTATTCGTGGCAGAGAAAAAAAAAACCCAAAGATCTTCAAAATCGGTCCGTGCGTTCCCGAGTTATAATTGGTGTAACTAACCCGACTTTGTTTTGTATATTAATAGATTGTTCATCCTACGTCTTGGTCTCGTCGTCTTCTGTTTGGGACATGACATCAATAAATGGCGCCATGATAGTAGAGTCATCCACCTCACAACTAGTTTATGGCAAAACATTTCTGAATAGATCCTGATGATTGTATCAAATAATGTGCTTGATGATACAATCAAGTGCTTTCGGGAACAAGGAGTGATTGGATGTGACAGATTTAAATTGTTTCATTGAAACTGTTTATTTCTACTGATGACAACCAAGGCATTCACTTTAGCTAGGACTCACATGACAGCAATTAATGACAGTTCACTTCATGAAGTGAACTGTCATTAATTGCTGTCATGTGAGTCCTAGCTAAAGTGAATAGTTCACTTCATGAAGTGAACTGTCATTAATTGCTGTCATGTGAGTCCTAGCTAAAGTGAATGCCTTGGTTGTCATCAGTAGAAATAAACAGTTTCAATGAAACAATTTTCTATTAGTATCTTTATTTTGGCCCCAAAACAACGCACCGTTTTCCGCATACCGAAACTACCCACAAAAACCTTTCTCTCCTTTTGTGCTATGATAAATCTTCTTCAGATTGTCGGCCCGTTTGAGGATACTATCTACAGTCATTTAAGCTAGTCCTAAACCTGCTGATCGCTATATGTTCTTTAAACCTATTCTATTTGCTATGTCAATTACAATGAAATATAAACTACAACGAATTATACGACCAATATATCTACAGGTTTTGCAATCAGGTTGTTTTGATTATTTTTAACAAACAAGGTCAGGTAACCCATCCTTTTGGATATCTTTGCTACCTGTTGTATACACTTTTTTCAATAAAACCTTTTTGTCTTGTCGGAGAGCAATCCATAGTACCAATCTGTAGTGCTTTAACATACTCGTAACTATACCTAGTTCGGATCTTGAGTAACCAATTTACGTAAATATTTTTTTTGTCCTCCTTTCAAAATCCTTAAAAACGTCTTTTATAAGCAACTTGACATATTCGTTTATATGAATTACATAATAAAATTTGTAGACTGGTTCTGCTATAAAATGTTGGTGATGAAAATTCTGTTCACCTTGCCTGACGATTAGGTCAATTTGTCGGAATGAGTGAAGAATCTATTGGTCGGAATTTCATGGTAGCACGTTGTCGATATGATACCCGCATGCCTCGGCAAGCATGTTTTGCCGTTGTCCCGGGCCTGACCTCTCTATGGGAGAATAAGAGTAAGGGAACAAACCGCGCACTTGTGTACGCGCGTCTTGTGCACTATAATTCCAGCCCCAATGGCTAGTCTCAACTGAAATCGGCCACCGTGACGTCACTGAGACAGTTTTCAACCTCTGCACTCTAGACGGTCAGAATCACAAGCAACATTTCATTATAAACCTGAAACTTAGTCGTGTTGAGTCGTAAAGTTTAGATTTGCACGGCGCCATTCTAAAAATTATTTTGGCCAACGTTAGATTCAATGGATTGTGATAAATTAAATTGCATCTCACGCTCGTTTTTACCGTATTTAATTAAAACGGCAGATTATAAAGTTATACACACACTTTGAAACGTGACACCGGTCACGTCATTAGCATGTCTTCAGTCACGTGGGGGCTATGGAGGTATGCGGAACGGGGTCGAAAGCTCCGTATCCTCCATTAAAAAGGGGGATCCTCTGACCAGACGGGTGTTGTGTCTTGTGGGTGACTGGCCGATGGTTGTCATCGGGCTTTTGTGTGTAAGCTAGTCGCGCGGAAACTTGAAATATGTGTGGCATCAGGTTTATTTTTGTAGCTCGTATGCTCATGTGAATCTACTTAGCTGTATTTTTTGACGTCACTGATTTGTACTAAAATACCATGGAATCCGTATTACACACCAGAATGAATCGACAGAACGAAAATAAATAAGAGTAGTAAATCTGTAACATATTTTAGTACATACATATAAATCCGTATTTCCTCAAACATAAAATGCAATACTACTTTACTAATAAAATCACACGTTCCGAATTTACACGAATAGTTACTGTGGTCGTTAAAAAGCAATCAATGTGGAACAAAAAATTCAATTTATTCTCCCAAAGATATTTCCGACGAATTTAGGTAGCTTTAATAAATTATAAGCAAATTCGGGAATAAATTACGCAGCAATTTACAATATTCCAGAATTGTTAATAGGACATGCTTACTAAGCTGACAGGATGAAAAAGGCTGGCAATTAAGTTGAAATAAAAAGGAAGAAAGACTTTTTACAGTTATAATTTGTATTCACGGTTAGTTAACCATGCTTGACAATTTATCATTTGGTAGACATTTCCAAAGGCAATAGATCTGCTTCATGATAACCTATGTTCGTAAATTTGATGATTTTAATTTCTGAACCTGACCGAAGGAAATTTTAATTAGTCTTTGGTAGTTGCACTTGAAAAATGCAATTTCAAGTCTGGTCTACAATAACACGGAAACGAATTATGATAAAGCGTTTCAACCTTGACCGCTGATCTTGTTAATTCTTTAGGTCAAGACCATTAATTACCTAATAGAAGATAATCGGTTTTATCCTTACACGTGACGTCTGCCAACCCGTGCTATTTTTTTTTAATGAATGGGAAATCATCAAATGACCCCCTTCCCCCTTCCGCTCTGAGTAGAGCGGGAGGGAGTGTCAGACTCTGACAGCTTTGCCCTGCGTGCTTGCGATATGAATTATGGCTTGCTCTTTCCTTAGGCCCTAACAGGAACGTTATCGGCTGGTTTTTTTTTTATTAGAGATGGGTTTGCTCTTGACTCTAGTCAATGTCAGTGATGACAGAGACAAAGTCTACGATGGAGCGAGCTTACCCAGAAGGAGCCTGTTAAGCTAATCGGGTTTATAGTGTTAGGTACTTACAGAGTTATATATCATCTCTTGAACGACGCCAGGTGGCGGTGCTGGGGTGGTGGTGATTTTGGAGGAAGTGTGACGCCATTGTCTTACTGTTGTCTGCTGTTATAGCCGACTTTAATACTCTTTAACATCATATCAATATTTCACAAATCTTTTCATGGAAAAATTCAATTAAGACCCCATGAGTTGATTGGAACAGAATTCGCTAAACCTAACATTTTGTGCTAATCAACATTTGGATTTCTGCTATTCACATTCGAATTAAGAATCTGCTTATCAGATTTAAACTTATCAAATGGTTAGATTTGTTATCAAGCGTTTAACCGTTCAGGCATCGTGCGCGCGAAACTACAGTCTCTACAACTACAGTCAAATAACAGTCAAGCCCTCGCCCTCATTTTTGAGTTGTGAAACGCGTAAATCGAGCGACACACCGCTGTCTCGCCAGATTCACGCGTTTTAAAACTCTAATATTACTATAAAAAGGTATTTTATAAATATTATATAAAATGCGGGCGCGGCTTGACTGTTGTTTTGTGTTTCGCGCGCGCGATGCCTGACCGGACGTCACAAGCAAAAGCATCAGAGGAAAAATGACTAACATAAACTGCTCTAGTTTTCATAATAAAATCGGTGTCATTAACACGACGAAGTAACCTTAACGTTAGGCGTGCCATCAAAACAATGAACCTGCTGCCTGATGACCCTGGCACAGAAAGGGATGACACATCGCAAGCGAGATAGCAAACCAATTCAAAAAGATAATCGCTATTTCTCTATTACAGTGATGGACGATGGGACCTTCAATCGCTATGGTGTTGCTAAGGGGTTACCAACCCCATACCAACAACATAGCGATTGAATCAAACATTATGTTTTACAGCTTCCTGTGATTTTCCCATAGGAAAAGTTAAACTTTTACGCGATGAAATAAAAGCACTTCAAACTTTTTATTTTAGACTCCCTCCTGACGAATGGGATTGGAAAACGCAAAATTTTGAGGATAAATTTATTTATTTATTTAATAGTTTAAAAAATCTTTTGGGTAGCGTTTTCGACGGTTTCCATTGTGTTACTGTGATTTTCTTTGCTAATTGTTTTAATCGCTTAGTAGCTTTAAAATTGCATTTAATAATTAACACAAAGGTCATATGATTTCTGTTTTAATCCAAATATTTCTATAGTTTTTCAGTCCCAAAGACGTGGATGGAAAACTAATGAGTTTAACAGAATTAATCAGCCACGATGATGAAACAATACACGTGGAATTAAATATACATGTATTTTATTTAGCATGAACATAAGTAATTAGGTATTCTTGGATTATCTTACCATAGCCTAAGATTTAATTTTCTAGCTGTACTTACCTAATGAGAGATATAGACCATTACAGCCATAAAATAAGGCATCATAACGCAGAAATTTTGCAAAATCCAAATAGAGATGGTATGAAATCTCAAGTCCGTTTTAAATTCCATACAAGCCTTCCATAGCATTGCCCTTCCATGGCATTTTAGGTCGATGAACCGGTCTGGAACCTGCTCCGGGACACCATAAAGGCATGGCAAAAAAACCAACTCACCATTTCGATCAGCATTCCAAGAAAAGTGGGAACAGACAACGGTGAAATAAATTACGAATCTTCTCTTAGTTTTTGTTGATTCGTGACCCAAATGGAATGCAAAAATTGTAAGATTTACAAATACTTTATCTTCGATTTCTTAGAGTAGGTAATCAGTCACACATGATTAGTTCTAATCTGTTATGCCATGACTGAAGAAGTCAGGACAGTACTGATTACTAGTACCTAATAAAAAATAGCATCTCAAGGTCTAACTTGCCATTTACACCCGGTTTCTGAGTTGAGAATTTGGAGTTCAGAACGTCTCATCCTCTAATTTAATACCGAACGGCTGTTTTCAGGTCAAATTAGAGTTTTAAAAATACTCCGTTTCAAATTCTCAGTCCAGAAGCCGGTGTTATGTCATTCTATAAATCTCCAACATTTTCAATAGGATTACAGTTTGTTTTAAATGTTTGTAATGTACGGACAACGTCAAGTCCTCTGAAGTAATATCGTGTGAAATTTTAAACTATGTTTTCTAAATAATACACGGATAAATTGGAAATTATTGAATTTGGATGGGATTTATTATATACAAAATGATTTTTTCATAATAGGTATATCGAGAAATTATAATCTAATCAAGATTTATAACAATCTTACGGAGTCTGCAATTTATACCTAACGTATAAAATAATAAATGCAATACATTTAAACTTTTGAAGGGGTCATTGTACTCATAATAATGAACAACTTTTACTATGGGGCGAAATTGTGAAAAAAAAATCAGCTGTACAGTATATTTTGTCTAGTTATGCGCACAGAAATGTAGGCAGGCAATTTTTTGTTTCACAATTTCAGTGTTGGTACCATAGTTGGGAAAAAACGACTATAATTACTTACCAAACAAATATTTTGTGAACCTGTTTGATGCAGTTGGTTTTATTATAATTATTATTTTATATTTATTTTAGTTCAATCATAGAGTTGATGCCACCAACTACATCAGACTGCTTGAAAAGTGATTTGTTTTCATGAATTTTCTCCAAATCGACCTTATTTACGGCCAATATCCACAGATTCGTCGAACCACAAATCATCCTTGTAAAATCATGTGGGTTAGGTTACCTCGCTGATAGCAGTGCAGTAAAATTTAACCGTTATCTTTGTAGGACACCGTTACAATGACGCAATGTACAGCATATTTACATTACTCGTACCTAAGGCGATTATGGGGGGTGAGTGTTCTATTGCAAAATGATAAGTACTGTTGTACTGTTGTACATTCATGAGTCTTAATTGTGTCAGTAGTATGACTCATTTTCGAAATTGGCAAACCAAATATTTGTTGCTTGCACGGCAGTGAGAGTCAGTACGCAGCTATGTAGAGCATTTTCAACTAAAACTGTAAATGCTGCAAAACACAGACGCGTTACGTTACATTTTGAGTATAGGGGTTATTTTTGACTTTTGGGAGATAAATAGAAAAATTAAAATAAATTAAGTACTTCAAACTGTAACGTGTGACAAATCAAATGAAACGGCCTAAGAAAATGGATGACTCATTGTCCCGTTACGCTCATTGTAACGTTACGATCGGAGCGAAAGAGCTACACGAGCGAGCGAAAGGCACGATCGGCTTGAGTGAGACGTTGTCACGTTAAACTAGACAACCAATTCTTTTTTTACAATTTTAAAAAGTTTGGAAGTTATTCAAGAAATCAAAAGAACAATGAATAACCATTCCCCCCCCCCCCTCCTTATTTCCGAAATTATTCAGAATAAGATATAATAAAAAATCCTTATCTATTAAACTATATGCTTCATATAGATTTTCCTGTGATAACAGAATAAACGCAATATCTCTAAACCCATACGAGGTATTGCGTTTATTCCGTTACAATTCTGTTGCAATTACCTCATTGCACTCATCATTATGAACTACCCTTACTACGGGATCAAAATCCGAAATCACGAAAAAAAAATCAACTGTTCAGGGCCTAAACCACCAACTCTTAAAACAGTATTACTTTAATATTACTTCCAGTGGGAAAGAGACAGAGCTATACGTCCTGTAAAATTGAAGTAATACTGCTTTAAGAGTTGGTGGTTAGGCCCCTGTGCATTTGATCGAGTTATCCGGACAGAAATGTATGGGGCAAACGGTTTTTTTCTCGCGATTTCGGTGTTGGTCTTATAGTGAAAGTTGTTCATAATGATGAGTACAACGACCCCATAAGAGGTATTGTGTTTACTCTGTCACACGTTGTATCGATCACAGGAAAATCAGAAGATAAAAAGTATATGGTTTAATAGTTACAAAAATGAATTCGTTCGGAATCCTTTCAACGCGAGTCCGACTCGCACTTGACTGGTTTTAATGGTAGTTTTCGTTTAGCGTTCTAGCGAATCTACCAACAATACAAGAAACAATGCAATTGAATATTTCCTATGTCACGGGCTTTACATTTTTTGGCAAAAAATCTAAATTTTCATCATCATTACATCATCTCAGTTTTATTAATACAGACATCTATACTAATTTAATACGGCAGAAGAGTTTGTTTGTTTTGCTTATATTTCTGGAACTGCCGGTCGGATTTGGAAAATATTTTTTATACAATAGCCATATTTATGAGGAAGGTTGTACGGGAACGGAATCTCCGCGTACCAAGTCACGGGCAAAAACTAGTTTGTAATATTATTTAAATCCAAACTAATAACTTTTATTATATATACATTTAAGATTATTGAGGAAGTGTTAAAAAACTGAAGATTTTTCAAAGCACTGGAATTGTGAGGACATTGCCACTTGGTGCTTCAATCATTAAATTATTCGTAATGATAAAACAATTTTGATTGAGTTTTTTCTAAGGTTTGCGGTTACAGTATAATAATACCACAGTGTTATGTTTTGTTACTTTTTTTATTCGTTACTTAGACACACTAATACCAAAATACAGACTAGGAAACACTTATGCGATTGCTATTGCTAAGCTGCCAATAAAAATAGACTAACAAAAATATTTCTCCTAAGTGACGTTCATAAATGCTGTTTGACTGTTAAACACGGAACTGACTGACAATTAAAATCTCGTTTGGCCTTAATGAAATGAGTCACAAATAATAATGTGTGACTTTTACAGAATATTGACCCATTATACTTTATTTTATCAAAAAAGTAAGTTAGAAAGTAAAGTAGGTTATGGGCACAAATATCCTAAAATTCACTTATAGTTATAACAACATCTGTAGAGACTTTTTCTAGCATATTTCATAACTGTCAGTAAAATATAATCATTAGGACCAAGTCCAAATCCCCAGAATAGTGCACAACAGTCTGTAATACTATTTAAATAATATTTATTTACCACAAAGAACGACATTAAAATATGGCATCGAAAAAGTATTTTAGTAAGTATAAAATACTACGACAGTGTTCTGTATAGAGATTATTTAGTGTCATTAGATATTATTGTTCAAAGGTAGTATTTTCTTGTAGTTCTTAGAAATAAGAAATAAAGATATTTTTTTATAATAGATCTCAAATAATACGCTACTGATTTTGAGAAATTTTACTGAATCGTCCACATAGTCAATTTCATTCATTTCAATCTGTATTGTGAATACCAATTCGTTTTATATTGATTCAGTCGGTTCCAATTGAAACTAAATGGTCATAGGCTTGACGAGGTTACAAATATGAATACACCTATACATACATATAAAAGAGCCAGCTGAATTAGGTTTCCTAAAACACATTTGAAACTTGATATTACCTACGACAATCGCCTAGTTTCTGACAACCCATCTGCCGTCAAATGCTATGTTAGATATTGATTTTTTTTATAAAAAACTGTCAATAATATCACTTCACACCTTCCACAAACATTAGGTACCTATGTACCTAATGTTTTTCGGCAGTATAAACAAAAAACTGTTACACAAATCAAGGGGTAGATATGTAAATAAGTACCTTTTAAGAGGACAGCTTGGTACTTTTTTAACAGAAGCGGCCACTAAAATTGAGATTTTTACATTTTTCACGTGCCTCATACACAAACAGGCTTTGGAAGTTAATAAAAACAATTATTGTATGTAATCCAGGTACAACAACATATTAACGTAAAAACCACGCAAGTGGTCGCAAAATACTGACAATGACTATTTTCTGTAACTTAAAAGAACTCACTGCACGGGCGAATAAGCAGCTTTGAATGTTTCCAGGGCATTGTTAATGGAGGCATCACTGCAAGCGTTTCCATTGTCGTATGAGACAGCACAACCAAATCCATTAAAGCACAGCTGCTGTTGCGACTTTTCATCCGCACAGCATGACAGAATAGCAGCGTTACACATGCTTGGGGTCCTCAAGGCCCCCGGCGAGGCGGCGAATTGCGGAGCCGGAGTAGACGCTTGCTGGCTCTGCAAAAAAACATAACAATATTAAACACGACATTGATAAGTTGTCATCTGCAGGAATTGCCGGCTTGTGCGCACGAATCAGAAAGTGGAACCACGCATCCACAAGTGGATAGCAGACTTAGTTTGCTGCTTCACTGCTGATAATAACGCTGGTTTTCATCAAAATACTCTCCTATAATCTAAAAGATCAAAGATGTTGAAATAACGTGTATGTGAATTACGTTACGCGCGTGGGTTTATATTTAGATAGACCGTAAAAATCTTGAAAATAACCAGTCACAAGTATTTGTATGGCTTTATTGAAGGTCTAGACGAGGAAATGTTAATCAATTGCGAGCGATCTTTACACAATGCTAGTAAAATTATCTTTGATTAGGCTCGATGATGAGTGAACGTAATTACCTCTATAATTGTTTACATGATTAATAAGTAACTACTTACATTTACCATAGAACTGCCATGATCCACCTTCGGGGGTGGTCGTTTCATTGGTCGAATCGGTTTGATCGGCTCGAAGGAGATAGGTCTTGAATTACCAATGGAATAACTTGTTTCATCTTCTTTATCAATAACCAATCCCCAATTCTGGTTTGTGTCCTCCATTTCAGGAAACCTATTTTGAATGGATGGTTTCTTCGTTGTGTTTTCTGAGCAAGGCGTAAACTGTGGGACAGGGTAGGGTACCGGATAGGGAATGTAGATAGGCTGTGGTGGTGGTGGTGGCGCTTGTGGCCTTCTGACATACACTGAAATCTCTTCGAGTAATTTTACAATCTGTGGTAAGAGGTCTGGCTGATTACGGTCATAGTCCCTTCTCTCTGGATAATAATGTGAGGCCGGAAGAGCATAGTCGTAAGCACCATAGTTTGCCTGCCATCTTCTCCGCCGGTGTCGGTTTAATTCTGATGAGTGCTTTCTGACTCCATCATTCTGGTCAGCTGATAGCGAATCGGGATCATTGACCTCATCTAGTAAGTGTCTAGGGTAGACTTCTCCCATACAAATGATCACTACGAGTAGTAGAATAAGCGTATTCATCTGTAAAAGAAAAAACACAAAATGTCAGGAAACTCATTTTGTTACCTTCAACTTAAACGCGGAAACGTGAGTGGACCAAATTATTGATGTAGTTTTTATGGTTGCTAGTTGAAAAATAGTCTGTTACTTGTGACGTTTGGTCGTCTCACTGCTTGCAGATTTGTTGTTTGTCAACAAAAACTATGATGTTTACATATAAATGCTTTGTTAACATGTTTTGTAGACCTAGATGACAAGATTGGTGTACTGGTCATTAGTATTTCTAGTGTCATTGACGACCTCAAAGCTGAATTGAATTTTAATTTTAATCTCATACATGGAATGTTGACATTTTGTTTGGGTCGTCTGCCAACAAGTTGTAAATTCTTATACAAGCCGGTTTTGTTGTTGACTGAGACGATGATATTGACAAAATTATGGATCTGAGAAATATTTCTTTGTTTTTGTATAACCCAGAGTTATTTTAAATAAAAGAAAAGTTGTTTTAATTTTTAAGCTAGGCTACCTACAATTAATTAAAATATCAATTACAAAGTCAACGTGTTTGTGACCAATTACTTTTTGCCGATTAGAGGCCATTATGAGGTGGCTATCTCATTAGTAACTTACTAATGATTTCTGATAGCAATTGCATTTAACACATTTTTCCATGGTGGTACTGTACGAAAGTTTTTGAATACTGAGATTAACATTGCAAATAACATGAAACGTCACATTATAGTGGTAATTTTGTGAAAATTATATGAGTATATAACACTGACACTGTTTAGTGGGTAGTTCAAACACATAGATTCGCTGTTAAACCGGGAAAAATGCTTTATTTTATACTTGTTGGGATCTTCAATAATCTAATATTTTGATATGTACAATAACCGACACACTTTCACGGCCTGGATCTCGTGTACCTTTTAGTATAACAGTATCCCAATCCAACACTTTCATTGAATCAAATACACACCTTGTCGCTGTTTTTATTCGCAGACAGATATAAACAAGTTTCTCGTTACGTCACACAACACAACACTATTTAATGTCGTTCGAAAATCAATGTCATATCACATTTAATTTATTGTTTATTTTGAAACGCGTGTGGACTGCGCGCGGTGGTGTTCAAGACTGGCGCTGTGTACGCCAAATTAGCTTCGACTGCGCAAGAGTACACTGTGAGCGAATATATACAGCGAATATTGTGGTACTTACTAGATTCATTGGAAAACCCATTGATAAGAGTTTAAGGGTAGCATTTTATCAGTGAAATTATGTAACTAACGGAAATCGCGCAGAAGTAGCGAGAACGTCGGGCGAGTATGTTCTTGTAGGGTCAGAAAGTTATTTTTATTTATTTACACAAATAAGAATAGCTAGCCATACGGCACCTTTTCATAAATAGTTTAAATAGGTTTATGGCTTATTATTTTTTTAGTTCCTTATTTATTCATTTACATTTTAAATATTTTATTCAAAAATATAAAAAATAGGTAGGTTTATACAGTAAAATATAATATTATTAAAAGGTACAATACTTTTCTTACTTTTATTTTATTTTATTTTACATGATGATGCCTAAATAAAAAGGTATCTAACGGTAAGAAAAAAGCAGAAGTTAATTCATTGTGTGCAATTAAGTAGATAAAAAAACTTTATTAAAAGTAGATTTTCAGAATGAAACCACATGTAGACTTAGGAATCGAACCTAAACTTAAATACTAGAAAAAATACGTAGTAAGTCATCATCATCATATCAGCCGAAAGACGTCGTATGTAAGTCAATTCTGTATAAATGTATATTTTTTTCTCAAAACCAGATCAAGAATCGTTGACCAGATCTTTATTTTATTTTAAGAGTTCTTTGTTGTGCAATCCGGGATTTTTCAAGTGATCAATAACTAACGAAGATAATCCAATTTTCGTTGGCTTTAAAATTATCAGCAAAAGCCAACAATTTTTTTTCAAATAAGTACTCTAAAGCTCTCGACGAAGCAAAATAAAATACCGCAAAAGAAAATTTAAATCATAATATTTTTTACTAAAAGTGAAATACTTACTTAATGAAAAAAAAAACATTTATTGCTTGAAAAAATTCCTAATTTATCGCTGAAAACGGTCACTGACAATTATTAGTATGGAATAAACCCTCTTAATTATTTTGATTAAATATTTTTGTGCAATTGTCATGGTTTACACCTTTGCCTAACCTTGATAATTGCACAAAAATATTACCCACATTTCATCCGATAGGTTTATGTCCTATTATAGGGGTGTGCGACTGAAAATCCAAAGCTCGGGCAGCTGCTGTAAATTCCCAAAGGAAAAACCCAAGTTAGTGTACACTTAGCACGACCCGGGAATCGAAACCCACTCTGGTTTCGATTCCCGGGTCGTGCATCCCAATTCGACTAATTTCACAACGTTCACATTCGCATATCAGCAGCAAACTGTCAAAAAAGTCATAACTTTCATACATTTTTGACAGATTGCAACTGACATGCGAATCCGAAAGTTGCTTGAAAATTAGTAGAATTGGTGCTCAATGCTTTCCAGCTCAGTAATAGTATGTGGGATTTTTTATTTAATTAGAAATTCTATAAGATGACTTAATGCTTGCTCAAAATAACTGAAAAGTAATTTCAACATATTATTTTCATACGAGGATAAGTTATTTTACAACAATAAATTATTGCGCAATAAATATTCATTCTCAACATTATTATTTACATGTAAGCAATTTTATTTCGCAATAATATATGCATAAGTTATGATGAAATAGATATTTCAATCATATTAACTCTTATGAAATCACAACAACGCTATTCCCGTTCATAGTATTTCTAATTATAGTATCAAACGTCATTCCTTGGCGCTTATCCATCGTCCGTCGTATTGGTTTTCCGATCTACTTCATATGACTACTTGAATGATTTATTCCTTCGCAATATTATACTCGTAACATCAATGTCAAAACATCAAAATAGTACGGGAGCCTTCTTCCTGTTTTTTTTTTTATTTTTGGACATAATATGTATGGGCCATGCTTTTGCATTAGATAAGTACGCCATTGGTGTCGGCCTGGATTCGAATCACAGGTGCTGGTGTAAAATGGTTCACCTCAGCAAAAAGTGACGTGAAGGAACACCCAGTGATTTTGGTCAGTAAGGGTTTGACAGCGGCCCTGGAAATCAAAGGGGACTAGGAGGAGCACGGATGGGTTTTAGTCAGTCTGACACTCCCTTCCGCTCCGAGCAGAGCGGAAGGAGTCATTTGACAAAAAATAAAAAGGGGTCTGACAGACCCTTCCGTCTGCCCCAAA
This sequence comes from Melanchra persicariae, assembly GCA_947386135.1. Taxonomy (NCBI): domain Eukaryota; kingdom Metazoa; phylum Arthropoda; class Insecta; order Lepidoptera; family Noctuidae; genus Melanchra; species Melanchra persicariae. The sequence continues at coordinate 11,404,119 of OX376648.1, read as the reverse complement.
ATAAAAAAATAAAAAAGTTGTTATTTGTTTTTTCCATTACTTACAATTTTTTTACGTTAAGCCGCACCTGGGGCTCGAAACAAGTGAGATTTTTTTTGTCAACGGTGGCGTGGCAAAGGCGATTGTCAATCCGTCAAAAAGTATGGGATTGACAGATGTTATCGAAATGTCACGTGATCAAATTCCTACATTTTGGAATTTCGACAGTCGCATTCGCTAATTGAATGGCACATTGTCTGGGGCTTCTGGAGGACCTGCGCCTGATTGATATCCAATCGTTTCAGATTGTCGTCCCTTCTGACTATGGGAGTGATGGAAGAAAGAGTACACTGTGTTTTATAACTGATGTCTAGTCCCCGCTGAGATTGGCCGTCGTCATGGCCGAAATTAGGTTTGGAGGGAGACCATCAATATTCAAAAGCGGGCAATTTTTAACGACCGGTGGCTAAATATATGCCAACTTACGGCCCCGATGCATATGTGTTAGAAATGCATCCAGTTAATATAATCTTGTTACGGTGTCCGAGGGGTGAGGAAAGTCACAGCTGTGTGACCGTTCTCCGCCAACGAAGCCAACGGCACCCTTCTCAAAGCTCCACACTGTAAGTGCTGTGTTTGCGCAGGGACTATATATTGACAGCTGGCCACGGGAAGGAGGAAGAACCGTTATGCCTGAATTTACCCGCGGGAGTAGGTACCTATCCACATCTGGCAGACGATTAATCATTACAGAAGGATGGCAGGTAAACTGTAGTATAACCTTAGATTAGCAAATGATTAGAATATTAAATTGCCCGTATGTCTGTGCTGAGTCAGTAATGCCCGCATTAGGTAGGAGAACACGCCCGTCTGTCGATTTTAAACGGTTTTTCTTTTACGTACTTCTGATGTGCACTCTCATGCATTTAGTTTATTTTTATTTTACTTTATTGGGACCTAAAACACACACACACACACATTACTTACAATTTTTTTAGAATTTTCGCTATGTTTAGTTTTGTTTAATATAAGTTCACCTTTTTAAGGCTTCCACAGACATGCTATGCGACAATGATGCGCGAGTTTATTTCGTAGAAATTGATCTACTAATAATATAACCAAATGTAGAAATTTTAGAAATTCCTCTCTTTCTTTTTGTCGCAGTATTCCGTCGTGCTTTTCTTCGGGAGCCTTAACTAGAATTAGTCATATTTTTTTGGATTTTTCTTTTTATTTTGAATGAGATACACTTTTCAAATGATTCACTACACAAGTGTGGGTTAAGTCAATTCAAAATGTGACTCACTATAATGAATGTGCGTAAAATGTTGAGTTGGAAATGAATAATTGAGTGCATAATAGTTGACGATGACTTTTCATTGAATAAAGAACATTCTGTTTTTTTACAGTAATCACAATGCCAGTTTAGGGCATCTCTTTGCAGATAGACATGTTCGCTGTTTGAAAAATATATGTTTTGTACCACAAGCAATTTTAAATTGTCAAATGCTTGCTATACCTAGGCATAGCAGCAGTAGTACCTTTACCTATGTAAGTAACAGGTTCATAAGAATTGGGAAGTTAGGTGCGTTTACATGACCATTTTTAAGCAGTTATTGCTTGGCGACAAGTATGGATCAATCTAGAGCAATTAGTGGAGCAATGTGCTGCAACTTCATTATAATGCGGCAATTGTTTTGCTAATATTTTTTCCTATTGCTCCATATATTCCATATTGCTCTCTATGTTTTGTTTTTTTTTAACTAAATTATTCGTATATTGCCGTAGTTTCATGGAGTTTCTCCATATCGTTGATTCTGTCATTGCAAAAACTTTCGCTAAATTGACGCTTGCTGCCGTTGCCGTAAATTACAATTAATTTACGGCAACGGTAGCAAGCAGTATGTAGGTATATCAAGATATATCTACATGTAATTGTGACTTCAGAATCGACCAGTATTGCTTATAATAAATTGATCAATTTTATTGCCCGTGTAGCGCACCTTTAGATTTTCATTTTTTTATCAATATGAACACTTACCAGCCACGGTCAGGTTTTTCCCAACATATTGAATTGGGTAGGCTTTCCTCCCAACAGTCATCGGCAAACCTAAACGGCAACTTCCATAAAAAAACGATTGTTATACTACGAAACAAGTTCCAAAGTATCATGAATTCATGACTCATCGCTCCATATAGTATTTTAAATGAAAACGCCACAAGTGATTGGCAGGTTCCTTTCAAGATAAAACGATAAATTAGAGACTGCTAACACCGAGCGAGACGCGATTAAAAAGAAATTATTCAAATTATAATTCTGAGTTAGTGTATTCGAAATCTCGCAACGATTTGTGTACAATGGCTTTAGTGAATAAAGTTATAATAATATAGGTATTGAATTGCTAACTTAAAAAGTGAGGGCAACGTGGCGCCACGGTGTGACCACCACCTTAATCCATGCAAATAGTTGGCCACACCTGCATCGTAACTGAACATCATCACGACAAACATTGACGTCGTTGTTGAAAAAATATTCCTATATAATTACGCTATAATTATGACTTTCTTAGTTATACACGTGGATTTGCATGACATCATTGCTCTTTAAACTTATTTACACATAATATCAAAGTTTTGCGGATCTTGTACAATATCGTTGATTTTTTTTTCATTCCTTCTTTAACAATATCATAACACGTTGTCGCATCATTGTCGCTTTTTCGTGTCTTCGGAATCTGTCGTCGGAATTCCGCTTTTACTTGATACCTCCTGGAATTAGTATTTTCCCCCTTTCTGCTATTCTGATGTAAACTGTTCAGTATTTTTTTCGTAAAAAAGCAACGTTTAGCAACTATTCATCCATCTTCACAAACTGTTGCGTTTAAATAGGATTTGCTCGAGAGATTAGATACGCTCTTTTCGTGGTCAACTGTCAAATAAAAACCTAAATCGCAAACAGGAAGCCGACTGACCGAAGCAATTAAATAGTACCCAAGACTACGAGACTGAAGAGGGTTCAATATTAAGATAATTTATTCATCGATATTATTGGAATAGCTGGATGCAATTGAGCTGCAACTACCCGTTGGCAAGGACTGGTAGAAACGGCACTAAAATATAAAGGTATTTCCGGATTCTCAGCCACAGCTCTACTATTGCAGAGTAGGCTGTTACCTAAATGTTAAATCCGCGCATACATTTTCAGAAGGCCGTATTAAAAAAATCTTTAACCAAATGAAGTATAAATTTTGAATTTGAAATTCATTCAAATATTTAGAGGACGTAGGGTGACGCCCCAAAAACAAAATAATTAATAAATGGGCCCAGACATATAAATCTCAATAGTGACAGAGGTAGACTACAAAGGAATACATGTGTTAGATCTTCTCCCACATGTGTCCGACAGATTAAAAAAAAAAAAAACAGCCAAGTGCGAGTCGGAGTCTGTATTAACTATAAAAAAAAACCTCAAAAAAGTTACGTCTGTTGTATGGGAGCCCCACTTAAGTGTATAATTGTTGTAATAGCAGCAACAGAAATACATCATCTGTGAAAGTTTCAACTGTGTAGCTATCAAGGTTCATGAGATACAGCCTGGTGACAGACAGACGGACAGACAGACAGACAGACGGACAGCTGAGTCTTAGTAATAGGGTCCCGTTTTTACGGGTTACGGAACCCTAAAAAATTACGAATAAGAGCTATAACTTATCTTGAAAACACAAAGTCCTCCGCTCATGATGTCTGTCATAATTTAGTAGTAGTACTTGACATAATTTAGTAGTTTGCTCAGCCGTTATATTAGGTTGATGACACATTTACAATGGATTGTCAATTCAGCTGACAAGATGGTAATTTATTAGTCAGGAAGTTAATTATCCATGTGAAATAAAGCCAAAACGATCAATTTGTAGCTCCGTTGTGGACTCGTGCATAAAAGAGAATCCCAACTCGGTTGAACTGAGCAATTATTGCATTAATCAACTGGCTCATTGTAGAAAAATTTGACTAAGCAATTAAATTTCTTCAATAGACAACAAAGCGGTTTCATACAAATTGTTCTATCTATAATATCTATGAAGAAAAGGCATTGTCTCATTGTCACATCACGCTTGTAACGTCAGCATGGTTTTCATCACAAAAGTCATATCGTTCAATGAAGTTAATTTTCATCTTAACTTCCATATTTCCCGCTAAGCGAGATTTATTGTATGCTTTGTGGAAACAATGCCATTATCGATTTGACTACTAGACAGACAAAGTAGGGTTTATATCAACATTTAACGGAACTAAACCCTTTTGTTTTCAGTGACAGTGTTGCGACCGCAGACCGCGGCCTCTGAGAGTGTTCCCTTGTACTTACGAACTTGCTATTTTGTGTCTCATTTTATTTTACAAATTGTCTATGAATGATCAGCATTATTATATTCTACATTCCTCCAAATACATCAAAATGTACTATTAGTGGCTGAACTGGGACTTAAGGGTTTTTGACATAGTGAAAAAAAACCTGTAATAAGATGACAATTTCCATTTCTCTGAAATATTCGGGCATTTATAAGCATGCAGGTATGCAAATTTACTGATTATGCTATAATGACCACGCTGAACGACAATCGAAATATCGCCCTGCAGGATGCTGCTTCCTTTTCCCATGATATTTGCACCTTAGAACCTTCTTTTCACAACCATAAGGGGCAGCCTATTTGAAAAAAAAAACTTTATTTTTTTCATGATTTACACTATGTTCCCTATGTGTTGTGTTATGTTATGTGTTATGTGCTTGGTCATATTTAAGGGTGATGTTCTGTAGCTGCTATAGAGTAAAGAAACAATATCAAAATAAAAAAAATGCGAACTTAAAAAAAAAACTCGACCGCTAAAATGGACTAAAAAGTACAAAATAAATCACTTTTCAAGGAGTCTAATGCAGTTGGTGACATCGAATTTCTGGATCACCCTGTAAATCTCATCGACGACAAAATGAAAATCTTCAGGCTTAAATCAATTTTGCGTACTGGAAATAACAATCTAATCAGCATCATTCCATAATATTTACATTTTATACTCAAGATTAGCTAACAGTAGCTTGACTTCGTACTACTCTAGTGATGCAGCATTAAACCATTCATTTATTAGTGTTATGCAGGTAAATTCATATTTACCAGAATATAATGATTGAAGGATTGAAGCTAAACTGATCTATCATAAATTTGAGTACAGCAAAATCAAGTTTGATAGCATACCTACGTATAACGTTTCCACGGCTGGGATACTGGCTTCCGATCTGTGAGAGGGGACCATTATCCTCCTGGACGTTATGGCCCACTCTGACAGATACGGACTCCACGTAACGTCCATCAGTTTTTTTTTGGCGGATTTCATATGTCTTCGAAGTTTTGGTTCTTGATTTTGTCACTTCCTTCACTGTTTTGAGAGCAGTGCTGACCTAACAAAATACATACAATTGCCTGCCTGCAACATATGTCTGAGGGCAATTTTCGTACATTCAAGGAGCATTGACATCACAATCGCAAACTGTCAAACCAACTCTAATTTCCCTACATTTTGACAAGTTTTTAACAATGATTGTCGCCAAGACGTGATTGCGAATTGTATTTTATCGCTTTTTAAGTACGCGATACGTCTTCAGGACAGTTCCACCACCGCATTCTCTAAATTTTCAATTTTACTTCCTCATCATCAGTAAAGAAAATTTGCTTGACTGACCGTCTGTATTGTAAACGTGCATTATGCAGTTTCTGAAGATAATCGTAGTTTAACTAAAATCGTTTATTTAACATTGGATGTATTTTAGGGTTCCGTACGTCCTAAGCTTCTAATCTTCACTCGTGTGATGACGCTTGTTAGGGTGTTTTTTCTTGTGTTTCCAATATAGACTATTAAAGAAACATAAACAAGTTAACCACACTATGTAAAATGTTTCAAATAGATATATATACGAAGCATTTTATTTTCATAAATTCACAACACAATTCTGAAAACATTTTTTGAATTCCAAAGAATGTTTTGTGACAAATCCATTGAGTCAGTCAGCCAGATCTGAAGACAACAGTCCTTACTTTTAAAGACACATGTTCAATTATCCTAATGCGCCATTATCTTCGTAAATAAGCGTGTTATTACCAAAATTGTCTTCCATTGTGACACCGGTGCCAGTTTCAAGGAAACAGTCGAAACATGTAAGTGAGTAATTAGCATTTTAAATACAATTGAAATTGGTTTTGTCTTTAGGAGGAACCGATCGATGTGAGAAGTGAGACCGACAACTTTGTTTGTTAGCTCCTCAAACCTTGAATTGTATGATTGTACATGTGTCTTTTCGCGGAATCGAATCATGGTCGCTCACAAAGGGACCTAGTAGAAGACTGAAAGTCATCCAAAGGGCAATGCAGAAGCTCCTGCTTAGAGTTTTCCTGCGTGTTTTAATCAGAAATTATGAAATCTGCTGGAGAACCTAGGACTAATATAAGCCTGAAGAATTCATTGCTCGTAGAATGTATGGCCGATTGGGTCAATAGGTAGTACTGTCTAATGCCACTCCAGAGTAGCGACCGTGTAGCAGAAGGTAATCCAGTGACCTGGTGAGAGCCACTGGAGTCCACTGACTGCGAGAAGCATAAAAGCATAAAAGACGTAGATGCAGTGATACTTGGCCTATGTCTAGCAGTAGAGGTATTTCAGCAGAAGTGATGAAGATAATCATGTCTCTTTGACCTTCGAGGACAGTAAAGCCCTTTCGCTCAAAGGTACGAAAACTTGACCAAAGCCTTTGGCCACCTAGACTAGTCACTGCCAGTGTAGCAGCTTTACCTTCGTACTGAAAATTTTCACAATTTCCCGAAACATTAAGCGAACCTTAATTTTATTGTTCAACGGTTCTCTCCAATTTTCAACACGAAACGTAATGAATATTATATCTCATTTGGCCGCAGCTCCCAACCGTGCAACAGCAGGGATGTTTACGTTTATTCACTAATATGATTAAGTATTTGTTTGTCCCAGATACACTGAAATTATCATACACATGACCTAAATATACATATATACATTACCTAAATATACATATAATGGACTAACATCTAGAATTATGAGCCTTTCATATCCCAAGACTGGTTTCTGTAAAATGTCCGTTAAATCCGCGTTCAGTTAAACAAAGTTTAAAGTAAACAGAGTCTAAGTAATATTTACACGAACTATTCCGATATTTAACCTTGGCTAGAGCTAAGATTTTACGTATTTAATATTCTATTGATCATGTCTCAATATTTTCTAAGGTTGGAAATGAGATGTTTGCATTCAAATCCTTGTTTTAGTTACCTGAATAACTATGAGTGCAACGTGCAAGTTGCCTCTTATGGTACTAGATATGTTTTTTTTTTTTTTTAGAAAAACTTTGCCCCACACTAGGAATTTCTCCTGTATCGTGGGTGCGTTTACAAACATATAAATTCACGTACACAAACAGCCAGACTGCCAGAAGATGTATGTACTTACGCACTTATATTTTTACTGTCAATAATTTCCATTGTCGGACTTATAAGGCATGGATCATTGAAATGCAAAGGACGCATCTGATGAAGGGGAAAGATTCTTCCGCCACACCTTCTGAGCGCGTATCACTTATCTTACAAGATTTTTGACATATCATTTAAACACAAATACGTCATACCGCCATTTTTATTTATCATGTAGAAGTAAAAAATGGCGAAGCGAATATTTTTTTTTAAATTAATAATAAAGTGTCCGGTGTCAATTAAAACATACGGAAAACATTCGAATCTCTTTGTCTTGCTTTTTTTAAACTCAGTTATAAAAAGGAAAATAAAGTTAGGTAGGACCTTACATAGCAGGTCGATCTGAATAATAATAATTGAATTCTGTAAACATGTCAAAGTGAAGACTTGGGTGCAGTGATCACGAAGTGATCTGTCATCTTGTTTACATTCATGACAGCTCACGTCGTGATCTCTTCACCCGGCTGTCGCTGAAAACCAGCACTGTGGCTCTGTCTCGCTCATGAGTTCCAGCCATGTTCCAGCATTATGCTGAACGATAGCCGTTTTGCGCGAATGTGATGCATATCTTCCCAACTTGCATTACTTTTGTGATTTTGTTTATTTTTGGTATGCGTTATGCTTGACGCAAATAAATTCGTTTTCTTTCTTTCTTTCAATCGCACTGCTGTAGGTACTAAGAATGTCTGATGTCCCGCAATGCATAATAAAATAGTCGAGACTCCCGCTCTGGGTGAACAACTCAAGAGAATTAATTCATACATCCAGATGTATGAATTAATTCTCTTGAGTACCGACATAAAGTTATACTTGAGTTTTATTGTCTTACCCTCTAATTAATACAGACGCAGCACAATTAATTGTAACAAATGACGAATATGGTGTCTTACACCCCTTTTTAGGAATCGGTAGTCAACAAGGAACCTTTATAGTTTCGCCATGTCCATGTGTCCGTCTGTCTGTCCGCCTGTCTGTCCGCGGTTTAGCTCAGAGACTCTTAGCACTAGAAAGTTGGAATTTAGTATGGGTATACATATTAATCACGACGACAAAGTGGTAAAATAAAATCATAAAAAAAAACATTTTTTAGGATACCTACACGTAAAGTGGCGATGAATTTTTTTATCGTCTTTCCCATGGTGTGGAGTGTCGTTGGGCGTTTAAAATATTGAGGGTGTGCGAAAACCATTTTTCCATCCAAGGATCAGTTTGCGAAATACCTATAAGGCTTGAAAGTGAGTCAAGTGTGGCCCCCCTCTTCCAGATAAACGGTGGTTTTTGGAGACGTGAAAAAAATAATGGTAAATTATAACGTAATTATTAGGAAAATGACAGTATGATGTACCTAAAGCATTGAATGTGACAATAAGCTTACGGTGTTAAATAAATATTGACCAAACACTGTCTGCAAGACACGATTAGTAGATAAATACTCGTGAAACTAGGTTATGGCTCGATGTTTATATGGATGCATATAAGCACTTAGCAAGTGTGTCATGTACTTAACTTACCTATCTACTTATTCTGCAGTGCGATTCTGAAAACCTCTCACCGTGAATACTTAGGTGAAATTAACATGATGTGAGTTGTCAACCCATACAAACAATATGAAATGACAGTTCAATTTGTGCTCACTCCACTTAAGTGTACACGGGAGGTATTGACAGAATAGACAAGCTGCATGCTTAGTGAATGAAGTCATATCTTGAACTACCACTTATCTAGGCACATGCTCAAACAAATGGTTTTTCTTTGAGAATTTTAAAATGTACGACATCTACATATTTTTTAACTCCTTCGTCATTCTTTATAGCCGCTGGACACATAGAAAAGACGTAAGACGAGGACGGGGCGCGGACATATGTCTCTTCTTCGTCCTTTTCATACAAAATGTATAGAAAAGTCGCGACGCAAGACATATAGAAAGGACAGGGCTCAAACACGACGCTTACTCGTCTGCGCCCTATTGTAAAAACATACAGAAAAGACGGTGCACGGGCGCGAGCAGACGAGGGACGGGCGAGAACGGGGGTGCGGACGGGTGGCGTCATCTCTCGTGGCACCCAGCGTCACGTCCGTTCCTCGTCTTTACTACAATATATGTTTTAAAAAGTTTTTAAAAAAACGGGGCGCCGCGGCGCCCCTTCTATGCCCTGTCCGCGCCCATCCTCGTCTTACATCTTTTCTGTGTGTCCAGCGCTTTAGACCACGTAACCACCTGCAACCAGCTTGCATTCAAGTTGCAATATATTGCAGGCTACTGAGTAAAATCTGATCAGTCGTTCGCTTGTGCCCCGCACTGGAATTAACTTGCAGTAAACGCGGCCTTACATTTGCAGCTCCTCAAAACGTTTTCTTTTAAACCCTTTGTGCGTTAGTTATTTACGAACTCCCTTCAGACGCGACTAAAAGGTTTTGTATGTATGAGAAAGGTTTTTTCGGGACCGTAATTTGAGCTCAGTGATCCTACCTTGCTGTGTCCACATCTGTTCCGTTTATCTTCAGCCGTTATTACTGTTTAATGTGCTGTAAAATTGGGAAAAACGGACATCAGGGGCTTTTATGAACGATGTGGTCTCCGGTTATTCCGTTCGTCTTATCCATGCGGATATGAATTATAAGGAAGATGCCAAGAGAATACATGACTTTTGAGAATTTGAATTGATTTTTACGTTTTTTTTATTAGCATGTGTTCTACAAAACATCAAGCGTTATTCTGTGTTAAAACATCGCTTTTATGACTAATAACATAGTTGAAAACAATATATTTTAACACTGATATCAAGATTTTTAACACAGCTTGCTATCAGTGTTAAAAGACTATGTCATGGTAGACCTATGTCCTGGAATAGGGCATAGGACACCGGGAGTATGTTCATGGGATAATTTTTAACTTACCCTCCCTTCCTCTTACCCTTCTATCTTTAAGCTCCTAATGTAAATTTTATATGGTACCTATATATTTAAGATACCTTGAGGAGCTCGTGGCAATATTATAACAGCCGCACGGACCGATCTTCAAGGATAAGCAACGCTTACCGAGGTTGATCTGTTGGGTGACCATCTTAACATACCGAGACTCCTCCGTGCCTCGGAAAGCAAGTTAAGCCGTTGGTCCCGGCTGTCATTTGGAGATCTTTGGCAGTCGTTACGGATTGTCAAAACCCAGAAAATCTGACACCAGTCTTGCCGGTTACCCAGTTAATGGGTTGTAAAGGTCTGGTAGGCAGCCGCTCCACGTAAAATACTGGTATTCAGCTGAATCCGATTTGACTTCGAGAGCCTACACGAATATAGTTGGGGAAAGGCTAGGCAGATGATGACGACATTTAAGAAACCTATTTCCATTCAGTTCTATTCAAAGCCTTCTATTATTCAAAGCCTCTATTATTTTGTAATTCTCTGAATAAAACAAACATCAAGCTCTTGCTCTGACTATTCAGCAAATAAAATTACCATAGTATATTTAATGATAATAATTTGCATTACGGTAGGAACGGACCCACCTACTGTCGGTATAGTACAAAGCAGTAATTTCCTCTTTGGCAATTCATCGTTAATTTGTGGTGTGTCGCTTGAAATCATTGCTTGAATTAATCAAATCGCTAAAGTAGGATGTTCCGCGTTTAGATAACTAGGCTACACTGCTATTTGGTATGCGTTCGTGGTTTATTGGTTAGCCAATTGAATCTTTAGTTTTCCCAACTGATTCAACCATTCCTCGTATTTTATTAAGTGGTTGATTACTGATCTATCATCGTCATAATATTTCTTCGTAGTAATAAATTTTTGTCAACTCCTTTAAAATTATTTGTAGTTATTCATATATGTCAACAGTAAATTGGCATATGTACCTCCTCGCAGAATTGTAATGTATGGTAGTCGCAACGCATAGCAAACATTTTGGTTATCCTAGTGTTTCGCTTATTATATCGCACTTTTTCCCCATTTGGCTATTGCAAAGATATAACTATAATACCAATTATTCCTAGTACCTCGCTTGCCCTTGAATCTCCATTTGTTCTCTATTCTGTGCCCACAACAAGGGCTCCTGTTTCATGACCAAATCGGAAGTGTTATCGCACACAATACAAATAAGCACGCGATACAGCTCCGTCATGTACTTACTTTACCATATGGAACTCAAGAACTTATTTACCTAAGTATTAATTGACATTATTAATCGTTGTTTGTTATTAATTGCTCCCTATTTCGAGTTCGTTATAGGACTAATTGGTACCTCCAAATTCTCGAGGCGCTTTTGTTATTTGCCTGTAAGATTTTAACACTTTTTATGGTTACTAGACCACTGGTTATGTGTTCATGTGTACGTAGTTTTTTTGTTAGCCTATGCTGTGTCCCACTGCTGGTCAAAGGCGTACTTCCCTTATTACCTTCCAAGCTAGTCTTTGATGGGTGCCCACTAGCCACAGTTTGCGCAAACCTTATCACTGAGTCTTCCTGCAAAACTGTAAGAAGTTGATAAATCAAACTTGGCAGTGCATTTATTGAAATTATTACATGGTCCCACGGTACTATTACGGCACTTAATTAAAAATCTTGTTTGTTTGTATGTCATTGGAAACACCGAACATAGTTTTATGATAAGTTATGGTATGGCAGTGGGCCAAACGTTGTGTTACATTGTACTGTGTTGCTAGAAACATTAATGTTGCTTCATAAGATACAGTCAATTTCCAAGTGATCTAATATGGGTGGTGATGCTCTTGGGTTTTTTTTCTTACAATTGGAATAATGCCGATTACTTGTGCCAATTTGGCGGTGACTGGTTAGTGTTCCCCATTAGACATTCCCACTCCTACACTTTCGAAGAATACACGTGGATGAAAGTTCTGATGTGGAAATATTGTGCAAATCTTGAACAATATTTTATAATTTCTTTTTTTTTATTAAGAGCTACATTTGGATTGTTAAAGCGATCTTGTGCACGTGATCTTGTTATTCTCTTAAGTCTTTTAACGACATCTATACCGCTAGGAACGAACTAGGTACGTCAAAAGAAATCCTGCATCACGGTATCAGAGTTTTCCGTGCCATTTGAACATAATATACAACAGCCCAAATATCAACCATCGGGCAGTTGCCCACCAGACACAAACACCTGTCTGGTCGGAGGATCCTTCCTTTTCAATTAAGGTTTGCGGGACTTTACACTCTGTTCCGTATACCTCTATACCAATCATCATCAGAAGGTTGCGTGGTCACGTCAACTCACGTCGAGGTCACCAGTATTGGCTAGCGCCGCTAGTGCCAAAATTGAGAAGCTGTCTAAGAACGACACTTTGACAGTTTTCGTACAGCGTTGCCTACCCTCAAACTGCAGGGAATCTCAAGTTAGGGAATTTGACTTGGATTTTCGGGGAATTTGATAAATTAGTGTTGGCAACTCTGCTAGTGTTGTTCTTAGGCAACTTCTCAATTTCTGCACTAGAGGCGCTTGCGTAATTTTTGCATTGCCAATATAGTAACCGTTACTTTTTGTCGCGGTATAGATACCGCTACTGGAGAAAAGCCAAGCCAATAATTAAGTAGGGCGAGGAGGTAGTAAGATTTTTTCAAGATGAATTGTTTCTATAAAATAATGCAACATAAAAATGATCTTAATATGATCATTTTTATGTTGCATTATTTTAAACACTATTACTGCTTATAATAAGTAAAACTATTAGCTATCTACATAAAGTTGCCAATTCTAATTTTCCCTATGCATTTTTCGTTTTTACATCATTGTAACGAAACCCCGAAATAAACAAATGTTTTAGCGTTCCATAACATTTGTACTGTTAGAAAAGTTTTTAATTCCTCCAAATTGAGGGTAGGAAGTTACAAACCGACGCATTCGAGCTGTCATAACATAAATGTTTATATTGCATGTTTTACGGGTTAATCCGGGACCCTTTACGCAACGATGTCCATCCGGAGTCGGTATTAACGTCCGAATTGCTGGAATTACTGTGGGAGACTTTAGATTTACGTTTATTTTTTTTTACTCTCATAACTGTAACAATGTCGTGAGATCAACTAACTCGAATTACATGGTTAAAAATATAGTAGGTACCTTTTGGTAGCGTTAGAGTTAGCTGTAGTATATATGGATATTTGAAAACTTATATTTTTGTACATAGATGACATCGCTGAACACTGCAGATGTAGAAAATAATCATGAAACTCAGAAATCGACTAAAACTGTGTGTGTGAGATTTTATCGATATGCTGGAACACGTTTTTTTTTTCAAAAAGTAAATGATAAATGATATTTATTTTGTATTAACTTCTCAGTATTACATTGTGTACAAACATACGGCTCGTTGGCACCTCAATTAAGTCAACAACCGGGGTTCCAATTTTATGCTTTGTCCGGGCTCCCTTGGGACAAATAGAAGCTTCAGACGCCTAACAAAGTGCTCTCATTAGGCCAATGAATTGCTATCACATAAATCGACGAAGCATCGGGCCAAATAAACACGTATACACGAACTAGGCTATATTCCTGTAAGGGCTAGATGGACCTTCAACCCAGTAAGAATATCTATAGCAAAATAATATTAAAGCAACAATCTGTGCAGTTAATAATAATTTTAAAATATATTGTAGCTCCAAAATTACATTTTATGGTTTAATCTATGCATCTATGCTATTATTATTATATTATTATTATTAGTGCGCAATGACGTCTATGCAATGGGATCATAAGGAGGTGTCTCCAGCACCACATCTATAGTGCATCAATTTTACGGAGATCCTGCAGTCTCAAGGACCAAAACCGGCACCAAAGAGAAAGATTGAAAAGACAAGGCATTCCTTCAATCTGACCTTCGTTTTCTTGGTAATTCTCCTGTATTTCAATACCTTCTCCAGCTGTTCTACTGCCGCCGACCTGTTGATAGCGCACCGTCGTGTGATCTTGTCGCCACACCCTCCTATACTGGAGATGGTAGAGCCGTACAACCCGCGTTTTTCATCGTCGACCACATAATTCCTTACCATAAGATAATGATATAGAGATAATGATAAAATGCTATAGTTCTTCGCTGAAGTTACAAATTAGTACATAATTTATTCCCAGAAAATCTCATTAACATATAAAATGACCTGGAAATCTAGCCCAGACCTAGATCAACAACAATTACGTCCAGATCAATAAGACACACGCAAATAAACAAACATGCAATTAAATAACGATAAGCAGATGACTCATTCCTAAACACTAATTGATCTAATCGTATTAGGCTAACCTCTGTGTCATGATTACTTAAACCGGTGACATCACGATCCGGTGACTATATTGATTCTTATCGACAATCGATACAAGGGATCGTCAGTCACTCGTGACTGTATGGTCGATAAAAAATAGAATGGGTAAGTTCTTTATGGTACCTATGGTTACATCCAGTCATTGACATGTCTAAACTAAAAACTAAACTAAAGAGATAAAATTGTTTGTTTTGTGACAAGCCCGCCACACATTTCCAAATCACTGCAACTGCTTCTCCATATCTGCCACAAACAGACGGACAGAGTTAATTTCGCATTTTTATAATATTAGTAGGGCTAGGAGGTATTCGGCGGGAGGACACGTCTGGGTGTTTTTACTGTGAGAATCGCTCAGAGGACACAGTGGAGCATACGGTGGAGGTCTGTCCTGCTTGGGCGGAGCACCGTGCGCCGTGTACTTGTCGAGGTGATCGGCGGCGGCAACCATTCGCGTCCGGCCCTGGTTCAATCCATGGTCCGAAGCGAGGAGGCATGGGAAGCCGTCACCTCCTTCTGCGAAGCAGTAATGCTAGTGAAGGAGGAGGCGGGTCGCGTAAGGGAGACACAACCCTCACGCCCTAGCCACCGCAACATAAGGAGACGCCCCGGGCGTCGGGAGTCGCAGGGCGATTCCCGGTCACCTTCGTAGGCGGGAGCCTGCGGACGGCGGGCGTTGGGTGGCGAGCCGTCCTATCAAAGCCAGGCCCGGATCGAAGGCGCGTTGTGTTCCACCCCCGCCTGAAAGAGAGGTCAGCATATTAGACGGGGCTCGTTCGGGCCAGCGCCTGCCAGGTTTGCAGATTTTGTTCCAAAGAGTCACCGCGGCCCTGGAACGCAAAGGGCAGTAGGAGGAGCACGTATGGGTTTTAGTCAGTAGAGTCTGACACTCCCCCCGCTCCACCCAAAGCGGGAGGAATCATTGGATCGGTGGTAATTGCTAGAAGTATTGCTTTCTTCTTTCACTGTAAGGAAAGGTAAGAATGTTCATAGTGTAGCCGAGTGCCATATGCCTTTTATCCCAGAAATATAAAAATCGTGTAAAAAAGTTTTTTGCATTCAATTGCATGCTGAAAATGGTAGGAAACTCAAACGATCATGTAAATATACTGTATGCCTTATACAATGTGTAACAGAATAAACGCAATACCTCTTAAGGGGTGATTTTTCTCATCATTATCAACATCTTTTACTATGGGGCCAACCCCGGAATCGCGAAAAAAAACATAAGCTGTTCAGTACATTTTGTCGAGTTATGCGCACAGAAATGTATAGGGCAGTCGATTTTTTTTCTTTCCCGATGTCGGTGTTGGTCCCATAGTGAAAGTGGTTCATAATGATGAGTACACTGAACCCTCAAGAGGTATTGCGTTTATTCTTTTACACGTTGTATAAGCATACCAGCTGGTATGCTTATACAACGTGTAAAAGAATAAACGTGCTGTGTACTGCTATAAAACTAGCTAGTTTTATAGCAGTACACAGCAACTTTGCACGTTGCGCACGTAACACCCACCGTGTTACGTTCGCAACGTGCAAAGTTGCTGTGTCTTATCGAAAAATGTGCTCGAGATTTCTGAAAAGCAAAGCGTATTCTAGGCGGGCATAAAGCAAAAGGAAAGTTACTGTTGCATTGCAGTGCGAGTCATAAAAACTGAATACACCACTGGACCTTCGGTAGCACAACCCCTTTTTCATTTATGATGAACAAAACGAGAAAATCCACGAGTAGAGTGCCTGTCTTTTCTGTCAAACGTGGAACATGCGGCAATGAAAATGGCTTTTATTGGTAAATACCAATAAAAGTCCTACTGTCATTTTCATATTTTTGAAAATAATCGTATTTTTTTTTCAAAATATTTCAAATGTAGAAAATTGGGTTATATTTATATTTTTGGGTTATATTCGAAAATTGACAAAAATTACTTACGGACTATTTTTTTCTGACTCTAGCAGACAGTTTGAATACAAATATTTCTGTTTGAAAAAAAATTAGATTGTGCTAGACTGGAAGAAGAGTTGCTTGATTCCTAGACCTGTATGAAAACTAAGTAGTTTACGATGGATCAAATAACAAACTTGTACATCCTCATATCCTTTCCAAACACTGTAACATCAAATTTTCCACAAAACACGACTCCATAAAAGTATTTTTGTTTAATAAACCAAGGCGTTGAGCGTGGTGGCCAATAAAAATGTACGTACCTACTTAACATAATTGAAAAAGAAGGAGATTCAACGACATTCGCGCGGATGTGCTTCAAGGGACCGATCCTTAATCCCTTTGCTTAAATATTCATTGTTCAGGTTTTGCCTTTATTTTGGAATATAATACAATCATGATGCGTAGCCATGGCTGGAGGGATTCTTCGCGAAAATAAAACAAAAGAATGGGTTGGGTTAGAGGGAGCAGTCACGCCACATTCCGATATGGGTAGGTCGGTACTATCAGAATGCTTTAAGTAGTTATGAATAAGCAATTATTTATATCGCCGGGAATCAACGAGGGGCACTGCCTCGACGCTTTTCTTGTGGTGGCCACTATTGTTCCGACTTTTAGAAGTTGCAATTATCGGGAACAGCATGGTGAGCATGTCGCAAAAAATATACGTATTGAATGGAAGCTACCTCAGACATTTTAAAACTCAGCGTATAGTTTCAATACGGTAATTTTATCAACATATTTTTCTGCTATTGTTATAATTTCAATGAAATTTGAAGTATACAACAATATAGCAGTACACAGCACGTTTATTCTTTTACACGTTGTATAAGCATACCAGCTGGTATGCTTATACAACGTGTAACAGAATAAACGCAATACCTCTTAAGGGGTCATTATACTCACCATTATGAACAACTTTCACAATGGGACCAACACTGAAATCGCGAAAAAAAAATTGACTGCCCCATACATTTTTGTGCACGCAACTCGACAAAATGTACTGAACAGCTGATTTTTTTTTTGGGATTGACAGCTGATTTTTTGATGGGGTTGGTCCCATACTAAAAGTTGTTCATCATGATGAGTACAATGACCCCTTAAGAGGTATTGCGTTTATTCTGTTACACGTTGTATACTCTATTACTAACTTCTCAGCATGTCTAAGCTAAACTTCTTAGAAACATGATTTGAAAGATAAGAACCTATTATTAAACTGAACTCATTATACTCAGTCAATAGGTCAAGTCTAACTTATGATTCAGTTTATCAAAGTACAATTTTATGTGTCATACATAAAATAAACAAATTATCTATTTTTATTTTTATTAGACCATTAAAACTATAATTCTCCAACATGATGATGTAGTCATAGCATTCTGGTATGACCTGGTCGCAAAAAGAAACAATCTGCCTGAAGGCGCCAGCGTCCTATAAAATGCATAGAATCCCCACACGCTGCCACATTTGGCTAGCAAAAACACAAAAAAAAGTATATTTAGGATTCCGTACATGCGAATAAAAAACTCGTTTTCTGTCTGTCTAACCATCTGTCTATCCGTTTGTCACAGCTTATTTGCTCCGAATCTACTGAACTGATTCAGTTGAATATGATGATGGTACACAAATGAAATTCTTTGACCCAAAGATGGACGTGGTTTTCGAGGTGGAAAATAGAGGAAACGAAAACAAAATTTTCAACCGGTACCGTGCGATTACTTATTTTGAGGGTCTCAAAAAATATAATTTTTTCATAATTTTATTAAAATCTTTTATTTCTCTCTTTTTAGTTATTAAATAAATTACAATTTTGAAGTAATTTTAATTTTTTAAATTAAATCTTGTTATAAAGCAACAAATCAACTACTCCTACACGATGAGCAATGATAGCCCGAGCCCAAAATACCAATTTGTATTTTGAATCATCAAAACAAAATACATCCTTAGTTTTTTTTACGAGTATGATGTTCGTCATGTAGATAAGTCATAATGCAAATAAAATATTACATGGAAATCGAACTGACTGTACGCTTCAATATTTACTCCTGTTTCAACAAAACGAAGTAAGAACAGGCAAGATTGTAGTAGTCTTCCAATACTAAACGCTTTCTTTCTTTCTTTTAGTTGTAGTTGCACGTATTCTGTTTTTCAACTAGCTCGCTATTTTGATCTGAAGATAGAACCCTGTGGTATACAAACGGTGGCCTAGGTTTTAATATACGGAACCTGAATAGGTATGAGTTAAAAATGTTTGAAATTGAAACTAATTTTTGGATGGCCTGGCAGTGCGTGCACCAGTGGTTTTAATTAAAGGCACCATTGCCTCTGAGTCGCCACTGTCAATTTGATGTGTATATTTGAGTATTTTTGAACATGGTGTATTTTTAGCGCTAAAAACTGTTAGTTGGTATTTGATACCAAAATTGGTTTTGAAACCTGGTGTGGGTATCTGTCGCAGTCTACTGGTTTTAATTTAATCAGCCGTTTGTTAACGGCCTAGTCTTTTCATTGAACGGTAACGTTTAATTAGCGGTCTAAATGACATCCAGCATGTAAAGCAACATGTAATGAATGGGCTGGCAGATGCTTAGGTGAATATATGAAATCTTTGTCGTAGCCTTATCGTATAATTGGCCATTTCATGAAATGGCCACCTCAAACCTAACCTCGAAGACGGAGCCCTGCTGCGCCGGGCTCCTATTTCGATCTGCAGGGTTAAGGAATCTAATATGAATGGGATGATAGGAGTCCGCCAACCCTATTCGAACCTAACCTATGCATGTCGGGGTGCCCCAAGTTCCCTCCGCCTAATGCTCCCCAAATTACTTGACTGGGCAAGTCATTAAACGATATCGTACCAAGTCATTTACCTAGCTGTTTAATTAAATGCCGGGGTGTCACTTAGACCGCTAATTAATAGGCTGATTAAGCCAGTTAGCTGCGACATACACTAGCTTTTGAAATAAACAGTTTGCAACAACAATAAGAACAACTGACAAAAACTACGTTACTATCGTAGTTTCATTTCAGTTCATAATACAAATAAATTAGAAATTCTCCAAAAATATTCTACTAACAGAAAAAAGACTTAAAAAACGATCTTATTTACACAACACACACAAATCCACGCTAACCGTTTTATTTCAAACATAGCTAAACGGTCGTTTACAAAATTCTCGTCCTCGTCTATCTATTTGAAAAACCCGAGCTTTTTATCCCAATGTTAGAGCAAATATCCCGAAATAACCCGGCTCAGCGAATTACCGGGATCCCGGTTTAAGTTCCCGTTTAAAAACATTAGCACCAGTAATGGTCTGTTTGCACTAAATCGCTGATTAAACATACGCACCAACGGTTATTAGTTCAATTACATTATGTCCGAGGTTTAAATTCGCGGTTCAAACAATTTCGCGCATATTTGCATGATTTTCACCTATTTGGAATGGTAGGGATATTGTGTTTTAGAGGAAATATTGTTTAGGTGAAAATAGTTTTTTTTTATTTATGTTGGAAATAGGTTACTCATTGAAGGTTTATAGCACAAGGAAATGCTATGAATATTTTAAGCTTTACTTATTTATGATAGATGCCTTTTCTTGTGCCAAAACTGTTGTATGAACATGTCGCCACCCGTAGATAAAGGAGAAGACTAATTCTCAGATACAAGCTTACTGAGTGAATTTTCTAGTCATTCTTAAAATTAACGGTCGCGGCTTTAGTCATTTTAAAAGCAAAAATGTAATTCAACCCGCAGTTGTATTTTTAAACTGAGTTCGCAAATTGAGTGCCGGATTCACGGTGTGTAGTCCCCCTTTGTTTGTAACGAGTACTTAACCGACCGTTTATAAATTTTAAACAGAAAGTACACATACGCGAGTTAAGCGTTGTGTGTGGTTCACCGAAAAACTACCTACCTACTTCGCCGTACTTTTTTATTCATTTCTCTCATATTCTGCTTGTTTGACATATAGCAGACCGATTATAATAAGATGGACTTGACTGTTTATGATAAGCTGGATACGGCCGTTTGTAATAAACTGGAGATAGTAAGTTGTCACATAAAGTATTCGTGTGTCTGATCGATATTATTTTGCAGGTACAACCTTAGAATAATAAGGCATGTATTTAAATCGATATCTGTATATTCCCTTTTTTCGATCAAAATATTTCAAAGTTAAACCAAAAATACTGACTTGCACTCAAATTATGCACACTAAATAAATCAAATTCGATATACTGTTTAATGGTATTTGCAGAACTGTTTTACTGAACGAATATTTGGCTAATGATATTTCTGGGTGGTTTAAAAAAAAATAACCACGAAGGGGATGGCGGGGTCTGTTCGCTCGCTTCGCTCGCTCACTTGACCCCGCCATCCCCTTCTACTACTACATAAACTTCTACTATTGTAACCATGATAACCACCTGCTATTTCAGGGAAGTGCAATTTAGAGTGCAAGTTAGTATTTTTGATAAACAATTCGTATTTTTGTTTTATAAATCATAAATCCGATGTATGAACCACATTTTTGGTGTGAATTCGATAAAAAGGTCATCTCGTTTTGGATGATTTTTTTAGTTTTTTTTGTTAGACATGTTTTCTAATCAATTGGGATTTTTTGCACAGCATTATTTTTTCTGGTATGCATTAAAATTATACAGATGTGCATTTAAAAATATCCCGAATAATAACGCCTAGAAGGAAAGTCTCATACACGCTCCCTACTAAAAAATGAAGCAACTTTAGTACTTATGTGTGAGTGAGCGGTATGTAATTACAGCCACAGACACGCACACAGACGTAAAAAAAATGTTGCTAGGAATGAACACTTTCCCTAAAATCGGTAAAAATGTTAATGTACTTGGGACTAATCATAGATCAATATAAAAAAATGTTACGTACGTAATTTGTCGGTACGTACTTATTGTAATAGGCCATGGTTTCTGGGGTCGCTATCCGACTATAGGGTCAAAATCGAAACTGGTCGGTGGTCGGCCCCCACGAGGCCGACAAAGTCCAGCCTGATGTTCTTATATTCCAAATTTAATACACGATCTCATACACAGAGGTGTCGGTGTCGCGTCAAAACTGCCCAACGCACCTAAAAAAGTTTCAATGCGAAAATTATTTGAATCAACCGTAATTATTATCTTTCGTTTCAAACATAAAACAATAAGCACTATACAGTAGACTCCAACAGTTAGTGCCTACTGTATTATGGGTAATTTTCTTAACAACTGGTAACACTACATTGTGACAAACTAAGTTATGAAAATTTTTAATTAAAGATTGATTTACGTAAAAATAATGGATTTAATGTAAGTACTTAGGTGTGAAACGTAATTTTATCACATTTTTTCAGTTTTCCGGTTGTGTTAGAGCAACTTTTCATCTTTTCATGCAACAAACTGTCATTTTTAAATATTTCTCGAGAGGTGCATTCAACAGAGCGTGACCTCTTGAGCACTGACGGCTCGCTGCGTCTAGTACACCATATATGGTTTAGTCTGAGTAGCTTCCCGTTTGATGCTCGTACTAGGTTTCTAGGCGTTATTATTCTAAGGGTACCTACTCAATATTTCCATTTACATAAATACATATACTTACATTTTCAACAGCTAAAAGCTTTAGTTATGAGAAAATAACGAACATGAACACTATACGTTCCCTCGTTTATCATTCGTACATACTTTATTTGAAGTCCTTGAGAAAATTCGCAGAAGCATTTGAAACCATTAGTAACTTTCAGCTGAGTATTTACATTATGTGCACATTTTTCATACTTATACGGGGTAACAGACAACTAATACATTTACTTTTCTGAATTGAGTATCTGTTATAATAGGAAATAAGTATTTTTTTTTTTTTGTAAAATAAAATCCTATTAACAACTCCAGTAAACGCTACTGTAATAATTTTTCAAATTCCTTCAGCAGCGATGACGTAATTAAAGCTTCAAAGTTGACAAGTCAGACAAGAAGTCCGTTACGAACTCTGACGTCAAATACCATGACATAGCAACATACAGCTGCCATAGAAAACTACGTTTTCGCGAGTGTTTATAATAGTAAAATAGTTATATCTCGTATGTTTTTCGATTAATTTTGATTCTATTTTCAGTGTTAGTATTTTAGTTTTGTATATTTTTAGATACTGTTTAGATAATAAATATTTTTTTCATGCATATTGGGATATTGACTGTTTAGTGTTTAGTGCAGTGTGTTAAACATTGTTTGATGATACTTAGCCCATGACTGCTAACATTCAGGATATACCACACTTTGTTTTTGAATGGATGAAGAAAACATTTATGTAACAAATAAATCTTTATAATCAATCTTAAACTTAGGGCTGCGTGATACTAGCCAATTCCGGTTTTAGTTCACTTAAGCAAAGAGAACAATCCTGAACCTGGCTAGTGTCACAAATAAAACATGAATTTGGTACAAAAAGAAAAGAAATCACAACACACCAAATCACAGGTCAAAAAAAATAAAAAAATATTAAAAATGTAGAAAATAGGTACATAAAAAACTCACATTAAAAAAAGAAGAGTACACTATACCTATGGCTCATATTTATGTTAATGCAGTCTATGGCAAATGTACCAATCTAACAACTTAAAAAAAGATTTAAAAACACTGAACAGTTGGTTATTCTGTGTTTGTGCGGGTGTCTCTAAGATGTACCAAATAAGAGTCAAGCTCAGGATGTACCAGATAATATTTATACCTGACGCCGCTAGTATTCTGCTCTCAGCACAATTTAACAACATCCCTGCTGTCCTGTTTTCGTTAACCTACATCAATACTTTTAGTATTCTGACCGACTTCACTGCTCTTTCCTTTGAAACCCAACACCATCTCTTGCGTCTGGCGCCACTTACGTCAACTAACGAGAGTAAAATAAATGATACAATCTATTTTTAGCCAAGACCACCCACCAATCACAATTCATTACGGACTAATTACGTATACGTATTGCACGGATATCTTCGTGCAATGCATGCTGTGTTCTTTCGTAAGGTAATCAGAATTCAGATCACTGTTGCATTGCAAGCACGCTTCAGCAAAACCGCAATCGAATTTCAAGAAATCTCAGGTACCTACATCCCCTTTGTGGAGTTAGTGTACCTACATCTCATTAGCTTAGGTAATGACATTAGTTGTAATTTGAGTGTGTTTTTGGGAAACACAGCTGTTTTGGTACTTTTCTAACTAGAACTTTTTGCTTTGTCGTGTGTGTCGTGTTGTATTTCGACCAAGTACCAGTTTTTCAGCGAATACAACTGTTGAAATCTATAGAGATAGTATATATGTCGCAGCCAACTAGCTGAATCCACCGTTTCATTAAAAGTCTAGCCTTTTCTTTGAACTATGCCGTTTAATCAGCGACATAGGTAACATGGGCAAGTCATTAAACGATATTGAACAAAAGATGTCACTTAGGTTGCTGAAAAATCGGCACATTTAAATGAAAAGGCTAGGCATCCAATAAAACGGCTGATTAAGCTAATTGGCTGCGACATAGATACTATCTAAACTTAATATTATAAAGTTAAAGAGTTTGTTTGTTTGAACGCGCTAATCTCTGGAACTACCAGTCGGATTTGGAAAATTATTTTTGTATATTATATTAAAATTCATGAGGAAGGTTATATGCTATACGAGAACGGGAACTCCCTACGGGGACGGTAAAAACGAGATATGCGCGTACGAAGTCGCAGGCGAAAGCTAGTGCTAAAATAACAATAAATAAATTCGTTGTTTCAAAAAAACAACATGGGATTAATCACGTGATATTTCGACAGCTCTTGTCAATCCATACGTTTTTGATAGAAGAATGGTCACGGGTCGTACAAAATTTACCAAACTCTGACAGAAACCTGACATAACCTAGTTTATTTGGCGTCTGAAATGTGAGAGAAATACGTTTTCCTTTCCGAATTCGTTGGCGAACACATTTTTTTTTGCATTCCTTTTTTTCGGTTTTGAGTATTCCTTCAAGCGAACTACAGAAAAGCAATTTTTCATACACTCTCGCTAGCATAACCATCGTGTTTGGACTTATTTGAATCTGATGAGTATTCATTGTTGTTGGGAGCAAGGATTTGATGATGGAGACCAGAAAGGTAAATAGTCGATCTCTTAGTTAGCTACTAGTATAACCATCATAATTATATGGGCTCATTTGAATCCTTCTGATGAGCACTATTTATTGTTGTTAGGAACAACAAGACCTGAGTCTGCTCGGTTCAGACGAATCTGAAGACATATTCAAGGTCATATATGCGTTAGCCATAGAAATCGTAATGAAAAGTAAAAAATACATATCCTTTCTCTACTTTAGATGACAAATTATTGTTTATTTGATCGATAGGTCTCAATTCTGATGCACTCTGGGTCAGTAATTACCATTCTTCTTTGACAATCGGCTTTGCCACGCTACCGCTAACAGAACGTCACTGTCTTGTCTCTAGAGCCTTCACTGTGACGTGTCTATGCCATCACGGATTATTTGTGAAAAAAGGATAGTTCTATTGTATAGCTTCGTCTCTCTCTCAGAACAGAATCATGATGGCTGTGTTACATCATAATAGAGGAAAATTGACTCTGTATTAGTGTATAATTACTTACTCACTTAGCGGTATTTTTCTTTTAAATTAAAAGCTTTTTCTGTACTATCACGTAAACATTAAATACACACATTTAATACACATTCCAAAACAAAAAAAACTTTTTGTACTTTGTAGTTTTATGAAAGCTTTTAATGAAGCAAAAACAGAAAATATAGCCGGTACGTGCTCAGAATGAATCGTAAATAATGTGATAATGTGTTTTCTGTTAGTGTATTCTACATTGTATCTGATGCTTTCTACCCCTCCGACTATTCAGAGTAAATGCATAAAGCTTTTAAAGACTTCGCGGTTCACTGAATTACGTGAAATATGTTCTGACCTGACCGCTGAGTTATATAATACTATGAGTTTTTAATGGACATCGCATTGTGACTTGGAACGAAGTGGGTCCAATTTTCAGGCAGAAATAGTACTATTGTATTAGTGAATTTTAGTATTTCTGTCATCGTACTCTGACTGCTTTTAATGTAAATGGATTATTCCGTAAGGAATTTCTCAGTAGCAGTAAGTACGGAGTTCAAAAAGTTGGTGGTCTGATACCTCCGTGCCTCGGAAAGCAGGTTAAGCCGTTCTGGTTTTACGCTTGATCTCTAGTCGGTCATGTTGGATTGTCGTCCATCGGACTGTGAGAGTCCACCTGTATTTTTGCGCACAAAATGTAATTATCTCCTGCGTCAATGGTCTGCTATAATATTGGCTGCCAAGTCAGAAATCGATCAGTACGGTACTATTAGGTATTACTGCTCCGTTATCATGTAACCTGTCATCAAAAGTGTATAATATTTAAGTTGTTCTCAATTTCGACGTGACAGCTAACTCGAAAATGAGAATAATGATAAGTTTCACAGTCCTTTTAATTGTATAATATGTCAAAGTATGCAGTATTTTCTGGTTTTGTGTAATATGGTGTGTATATTATACAATTATTTTCACAGAGTTTATTACGGATATTATAAATCGTTATTAACTCAACAGCATTTAGTAATGATATATTCCATTCATAATTTTATCTAACAACCCAGGAGACAGACATGTGCTTCCCTTACTTCAACAGAACTCTTGCACAAAAAAAACAGAAACTTAAATGAATGTAGTTTTAAGACATGCTAGAAAAGGCTTACCTTAAACAACTTCAGAGCAATAGAATATATATAAAAACGCTTCAATTAAAAAGAGGTTATACAAGTCAAAGTGGGTACCTACACAACATAAATACGAAAACCTTTATTCCGTCAGTCACAAATACTAATTTCAAAATACCGATTTTCATAATTCCGAATGGTTTAAAATTCTTAATATAACAACTCCGATTTAACACTCATCCTATTTTTATAATGCCGAAATTTCAAAATTCCTAACGCTTATAGTTACTATTCTCGAAATACCCGGTTTGAATAAATCGAATAACAAAAATTCTGACTTAATGATAATTCGAAACATCAAAAATACGAATTGCTTGTAGATGTTGCACAAGCATGCAATTGTTGTTGTGCATGCAGCAAGCATGCAATTGTTGTTGTGCATGCAGCAAGCATGCAATAAGCATGCAACATGAAAGCGAACATGCAACATGCAGCAGGCATGGTTTCTGTCACGGCTCCGGCATTGCGGGGCTCCGGCGCGCGGTGGTCCCACACGAGCTTATCGTTGCAGATGGTTTTAAGGCTCACCACTGCAGACGAGAGCATTGCTCCTCCGCGCCTACGCGGGCTTAAATTACATTCTGGGGGTATGGCAGACAAAACTACGTGGAGTCGGTTTTGCAGCGATTCGTTTCTGTTACTAATATCCCATATTATACTAATAAATCAGAAACCTAATTTTAGCAGTTTACTCGAAGTATTGAAAATCGGAATGTCGTTTTACGAACCGAGAACCTATCAAGCATTTGATTTTTCGAACATTTAAAAATCGGAAAACAAACAAATCGCATTTACGACTTTCAGTTACATTTTAATTCATATTTAGGTACTATGAAATTCGGACTTTTGAAAATCGGAACATCAAAATTCGGAATAAAATATTTCGGAGTATTTGGGCGTTCCCAGTAGAAATATTAAACTTTGATGTACGGTACACAGTTCTAGTTTCTGCAAAGTTGTAACTTAATGTTGAAGTCACATAAGAAGTTTGTTCCAAAGACGTATGTTAATGTAGTACGGTGTAATGAGAAGCAACACATTCGTCACGTCTGCGGAGCCATATCCTGAAACTTATGGCTGTGTCAGTAAGAAGATTTCATTTGGTTGGGAGTTCACAGATATGCCACGTTTTCTGTAGTGGGTTTATGCGAATGTCAAACTTCTAGCATAAGTGGTTGCAAAAATAGCCTACAATTACAGTGGTTTCAATTAAAAAAAAAAAGGAATCTGACAGGCACAACTAACACAAAGTGAAAGAAGTAATGTCAAAGAATGATAAAATTTCACTGAGCGTGCCCGTACCGAAAGGGTTACCATCTCAGCATTTACTGGGCGTCAGAACCAAGCGCTGGTTTTCAGTCAACACTCCGCAATGACTCATGGAGTAGCATCCTCATCCTACCCCATAAATAAACAAAATTATGAATGTAAGAGTCTGAATGTTTAGATGTTTGAATTTTTGTTAATCATTAACGTCTCAATCTCAACTAGATGAATTTTAGAACATGGGTAGACCATGGACTGGAATGTTATTTGATCTCGTTATAACGATTCCTTGGGATAATTTTCGACTTTCACGAGGGCGGAGCCGCTGGCACAAGGTAGTTTTCCACATTTTTAGGGGCACGGTGGCAATTTGGTAAATTGTTCCGTCCCCCAATTTATGAAAATTGGTAACAAACATAATTAAACACAATTTATATTTTCGACCATTTTAAATTAATCTGCTTATTTCATAGATTAAATTACACGCAATCGAGTTAAAATGATTAGAGTTGGAATTGCCTACTTACTGCGTTACCTGGGATAATTTGTATGATTCAGAGACCACGAAACAGGGGGCCGACAGCGACTACAGCCGACATCCTACTACTACTACCTACTACTACTACTGCTGCTACTGCTACTACTACTACTATAAACGCGAAAGTTTGTGAGGGCGAATGGAATTTTGTTAATCTTTCACGCCAAAACTACCGAATATATTTTGTTAATAGAGAGAGAGAGAGAGTCGAAAATAGAGCATACTTCAGAATAACACATTTGCAATAAATCATAAAAGGAGAAGTATCTAATTATTAACAAAAGTCGCAGAATTTTCGGCCTTCTATTTTTAACTCACTGACACGATTGGTTTGCATGGAAATTTTTGACCAGGCCGTGTCTAGAAGGCCCAAGGCGTCTTTACTTTACAGTATAATTTATTAGAGCGAGGTGCGTACATTTCAAGGAATTAAGATAACACTACAGAGTCTGTTTATGGCTGTACTGATAAAATATTTGCATTTCTTATCGGTGTCCGTACAAAGTCTGTTTGTACAGTAGCTTTGAGAAATTCCAGCTTCCGTCATAAATAAATAAATCGAACGTTGCCAATTATTTATAACGAAACGTACAATTCTACGAATTTTTAAAAGTGTAGTACGTATTTATGTTATGATTAAAATGAACATTTAAAGTGAAAATAGGTACATTCTCTGCATGACGAAATGGCAAGATTTTAATAAATATTGCCCTTTATCTTCCTGGGGAACAAACAGGATTTGTTTAACAGTGAGTAATTAAAAGCTCCAGGTTACAGCTCTATCCGTTAGACTTAATCTTTAACATATTATTTTTTACTTTCGCAATTTAAACTTAGTGAAGTGAAGGTAAAACTTTCATCATTAAAATTAATACTGCATTAAATAGTTTAAAACTCGTTATTATTCAAAAGGCCAATGACTTAAAGATGTGAAATGCGCAAATCAATGTGCAACTGGCTTATAATTACCTCTATGCACATCAGACAGATTCCGTTTACAACCAAAACTCTACACAACATAATAGGCTGTATATGGTTCTACGTAAAATTAAGAATTGCATGCAGAAATTCGGCGAATGAAGCCAATTGGTGTCGGGACACGCGTAGGTGCATCGTAGTTGCATAGACGTTACATATTTGCACTCGGTGGTTCGGAGATCATATGATAATGCAATAATTTTAACTCCCTGATATTTTTTTTACTTACCTTTTAATTTTATTTTAAAACGAACGTTTCAGTTTTTTATTAATGTTTTCTATTCCAATTTCATCATAACATACCAGGATTCCTCCGTGCCGTTGGTCCCGGCTGTCATTTGAGAATCTTTGACAGTTTTTATGGTTATCAGTTGTTCCGTGTAAAAAACTGGCACTTAGCTGCATCTGTTAGACTGGCAGCCGACTCCAACGTAGTTGTGAAAAAGCTTGGCAGATCGATTGACTCGCTGATATTTCAATAGGTACAATCTTTTGTTTCGATGCCCTATGAGAACTTCATTTCCCCTTTTTACTCCGCTTGTACATTTTTTACTAGCCTGTTTATGGGTAGTATCTATAAATTTTGTAGTTTACTCCTCAAGAAACGATTTTCATATTTAGCCCATGGTATGAAAATTTTATGTGGAGTAAAATCGAGCGTTAAATAAGAGTGAGGCGTTACGGTTATTTGCGCAACATACTTTGCGCACCTTTCACTTCGATATTATGTATGTGTGTATATACAAAGTATGCTCAGCTTATTATTATGTGAAATAGTTTATGTTACATATTTCATTGGAATGATATAAATAATATGAATAAATATTTAAATATGTTTGATTA
Source organism: Melanchra persicariae (assembly GCA_947386135.1). Classification (NCBI taxonomy): domain Eukaryota; kingdom Metazoa; phylum Arthropoda; class Insecta; order Lepidoptera; family Noctuidae; genus Melanchra; species Melanchra persicariae. The sequence continues at coordinate 11,373,982 of OX376648.1, read as the reverse complement.
TTTTTAAGATGCTTTCATTAACCCTCTTTTTATATATCTACTTATACAATAATAGTTCTTAAGGAGTATATGGCCTTGTGAATAACGTTTAATTAGTTTGGTTGCGTAAGTTTAGTGATCGAATTATTAAGCGAAAACGCTTTACTAATTCATATTATTAAACCACAGAGTAGTTAAGTTCCGACAGCGGAGCTTATTGGCATCACTTTGGCTACGATTAGTCAATTAAGTATGAAACTTCTAAATCGAAAATCAATCTAAGCGCATTTTTCTTAGGTAGCTTTTACACTGTGCAAACGATTGGGATTTGCATTACTTATCCGAAATTGTTACACAGTAATTCCATGGTCCACGTAAAATACTGGTATTCAGCTGCAACCTCCTTACAGCCGCATACTCCTACATAGTTGAGAGAACGCTAGGCAAATACAAAGTATGTTGTAAAACAATCTAACAGCACGATACTACATCCCTCACCCACTCCCATCGGCGTACACTTAACAAAGAATTTATCTCATAATAACAATTAACAAGAAAATAGTTTAAATTATTCGCAACAGTGCCCCAACAAGATAGCTGGGTAATAATAAAGTGGGGAACTTTAAGTTCTTAGGTATAAATTGTTGGGGCCCCAAGTGGCTGAAGTTTTATAAGGGTACGCTTAGACTGGCGGCTATTGATCAAACATGACGTTACAACTACGACATCAGGCAATTAACTGCGAAGCCAAAATGTTGTAATTGTACTTAAGTTAAATGTTTATCTTGGGTGCCGCTCATTTAGTATAACAATATTTGCTCTATTTTCAAAAGCTATAACATGACGTTTACTTTATCTAACAACACTTTACATGATTTTCATCTATTTAAACAAAAATGAATCGCCGAAATGTATGTACGTGCATAACTTTGTAACGACTGACCCAAATGGGAAAATTCTTTTTATTTTGAGTTCGTAATTGTCAAGGCGAGGTTTCTATGAAAGAATATTTTGATAAAAAAACATCCGGTCGAAGCCGGAGCGGACCACTCGTTGAATATAAAGTTCAGTATATGTATATAACAACACTTTCTCTAACGTTCATTTAGTATATTCTTATTTAGTATAACGTTATTTTGATTTAATTATCATTTTTTATTATTAATATTTGATCTACCCGCTGAACAAAGAGCGACCGCGCCAGCTCGGGAACTTTGAGGACCCCGACACGGATAGATTAGGTTCGAATAGTATTTGTGTGACGTAACGTTAAAAAATAGACCTAACGTAGAAGTTGTAAATTAAACTCAATTGCTCTACTAATAGCTCAAATACCTCCTGCAACTAAAACTCGGGCAATAATTCCTAAAAATAAACCAGTGTAGGCACAGCTTTAAGGGTAAGCGGGCCAGCCTCGGTAAGCGTTTATTTTAACCCTCTCATGAACGCGTTAAGTGCTTGATTTTGCAAACGGGTAGTTAACTGTTTGCTAGTTTTATAAACGATGTCAATAATTACGCTGAACGATAACGTCAGTTGTGCCTACCCGTAGACATCGGTTAGCAGTTAGATAATGGCTGAAAAGTTCAGGTAAGTTACTATTGTTAATTTTGAATAGCGATTTCAAGCAGACAGTTTTAATAGTTTCATAGCAAAACATAATCCTACGTTAAACGTTGCCAACCATTTTGAATAGCATACACTGCTCCGACTAAGATGAACCTAAAATATATGTATGTCGAGCTATCGATGAGTCGTCATCGTCACGACACTCTTTTCTCCTACCTATAAATTATTTTTTCAGCATTAATTTTAAATTATACATAACCATTAAACATTTAAAGCAAGCCACTGTTCAAAATCATCGTGCACTACAATTATAATAAAGTTACAGATAAAATTTTAATCGGGATTAATTTCAATGAATTGCAATGAATTGCGAGCAAAAATGAATTGTAAACAATCTCATAATCTCCGCCCCAGGAACGGAACATACAACATTTTGAAAACTCATCATGTTTTAATTTGTTAGTATTTTGAATTGTTCCTTTTTTGCTTTTGTCGTGCACGTCTTTTTACATCGTTCTCACATGTCTATGAATAATTTCAACAAGAAAAATGTAACCACAACTTTGTAATAATTAATTGATTTAAAAGAGTGTCCATGGAGTTTCTTATACGTTCTTCTCCATAGAGATCTACGCTTTGGAACGTGCAAATAGCTTCACCTCTTTGACTGACCGACCTTGACAATTCAAAAGTGCCTGTAAATGGTTTAATTGAAATAAATGCTTTGACTTTGACTTTGACATCACATACTCGTATTACCTACTTAATTACCGTTTCTAAACCTGATAATTATTTCGGATGAAATAATTACTGAAACTTAATATTCGCAGCTAGCAAAACCCTATTTTTGTTGTCCTATTGGGCATTATAACAATGCGTGTATTGGAAATTACGTTTCAATAGTATCCATAATTAGGATTGCTGTAATTATATTTAAATAATTATGCAAATGATTAACAGAAATATTAGAATTAATATTAATAGTATGGTCGGGTTTGTCAGTAATATGATTTCATGTGGTGTTTCAGGCGAATTTTAGGGCAATTCAATAATCGGTCTGCTTAGCCTGTACCAACTTTGTTGGACCGTTTTTGGCATGGAGTGACCGCCTACCTGACGTCCACAACCCAGTAACTGGGTAAAACGATACCCCTTGGCAAGACTGCAGTGTCAGATTATCTGGCTTATGACTATCAGTAACGTCTGTCCGAGATCTACAAAATATGATAGCCGGGACTAATGGCTTCACGAGTTTTCCGAGGCTCGGAGTGGTATCGGTATAATTAGATGGCCACCCATCCGCGGACTGACCTCGACAATCGTTGCTTAACCTTGTAGATCGACCGGTGCTGCTGTTATTATGTAGCCTTTTGTGGCAATTCAATAATTCCATTCAAATATACAACTGTGCATTTCAGGTGTTTCCATTCTGAAAAATGAAACACCCGAAATTATAATAGATTTTATAAAATAATTATAATTATATGATCTCAGTCACACATTGGGAACCAAAATTAAGATAATACCTAAGCTCACGGAATGATCATCATTCAGCCGAAAGGCGTCCACTGCTGGACATAGACGCCCATACACGGAGCTAAGCTTCTCAAATCTAGCGGGTTACAGCGGCCACGCTGATGGGCCAATCAACACAGTTACATGATTGCATATTTAGGAAATAATCGTAAACAGTTCCAAACTACCTAACCTAGAATTACCGCCTACATTTCCAGCACAGAGGTGTATCGAAATTGCAACAAAATGTAGCTTAACTTCGTCCCTACGTGCCGATTCACAAGTCTGCTTGCATTTCCTTTTTCTTTTGCTATCGTGTCGATGCAACTGATGTAGAAGGAATAACTTTATCTTATCTTTGATAAACGAAACAAAGGTTTTCTTGTAGTTTGCGGTTTTGAGTTCTCTAGCTGTTTTATTCAGATTATTTGAGTTCTGCTAAACAAAGTAATAATAATGTAATCTTGAAAAGTATAAGGATTTTTCTAATAGGAACTAAAAGTTTTTTGTACATATTAATCACTAATCACTTAGGAAACATTACGAGTAGATAAGAAACACGACTAAAAGATAGGTTAAAGTATTAAAACCTGTCATGTATAAATTACAGACTCACAGCAAAAAGATTTGGACAAAAACATAAAATTAAGATGAAAATTTTTGTAAGCAATTACCACAATGATTTACACATTTCGATTTTTTTGCAAGTACCATAATAGCTTTGAATAAAAACTGGTTGTTTACTATTCAGGCTTTTTTCTCAATAGCTTAAATTAAAACATCGTCGCCATTGATTTATCTTCGCTTCTATTTAAAACAAGCCACAAGCAACTCTTAATATAAAACACGTGCAAATGAAAAAACAACACATTAAAAGACAATAAGATTATCGGTCTAATTATCAGCTTCTCAATACCATTTTGAGAATTTTCAAGCTGTAGCTTTCGACACGGCCGTCAACTCTAGAACTTTGACTAAGTACACTTTTTCCAAATAAAATAGTGAGTTGATTGCAAAATTAATCAAGTTGTCGAAATTGTACAGCCAATTGATTCATCATTATCTACGTATTAGCCTAAAGACCACGTTTGACCAAACTAGTTCATTTTCGACAGAAAAAAACACACAACACCAACATGCAGACCAATTTTTTGCTCATTAGCCACTTTGATGGGTAATCATTCGCTTACTTAGCAACACCATCAACCAACACAGATCGTTTAGCGAACAAGAGGATTAGACAGATTACTACCGGGATTTCGTCACCATAGACAAACAGTCCCATTGTGGGTGTACGACCTTGTCTATGACAGCCGCAACCGACCGTGAACTTAGCTGTCAAATTGTGATGACTTCATGCTGCCTTTGGTCTTTGAGCAGTTGGTTAATTGCTTTTTTGTCTTTTGTTATGTTCGGAAATCAGAGGGCCAATTCTACTAATTTTTAAACAACTTTTGCATTCGTATGTCAGTAGCAATCTGTCAAAAATTTACGGAAATTGAGCCTTTTTTGGCAGTTTGCGAATGACATGCGAATGCGAATTTTGTTTAAAAATTAGTAAAATTGGCCCACTGTTAGGTGATTTAATTTTTTTTCATATTTCAAGTAACATAAAAGAAATAGAAAAAGTCTTGTGAAAAAGTCAACAATAGGGTTGACATTTTCACAAGACTTTTTCTTGGTTTCTAAAATGCAACATGCATTTGGATGACACGCATCCGTCATACATGGTGATTTTTTTTTTCTTATTTTTTTCACGAACAACTTTCAAATAAAATCTAACAATTTATCCTAAACGAGATTTTTGATGATGAATTCAAATGCAATTTTTTATTCCTTTAAGTAAAAAAATATACGCTTAGGTAAATTTGGTAAGTATATCTTTTGAAATAGATGTCATGCCCTGATAGATCCATAGATTTCATGGATTTGCATTAAGTTTTAAATTGTTTTATATTTTAGTTTTCATTCATTCTCATGTTAATTAATAGTTTTAGTGAATATCGTTACTATTAATAAAGTGCATTCACTGTTTTAATTTTATTAACATGTAGAACAACAAAATGTGCTAATTTGGACCGCTCAGCGATCGTACGATGTACGAGTAATTATATCGCAAAACAGTCCAATTAAGTTGATTTGCTTGTTGTAAACTAAGCTTTATATTTACGAGTATCTCCCACTTGAGACGAATAATGCCAAACCGCAAAGTCTGAAATAGAATTAAAAAATTTAAATCGGTTCCCAAGAAGATAATGGCATGACATTTTTAAATGCACTTTTAAAATATCCTTGTCCTTATATCGGACTATAAGTCAATGCTTATTCCATTAAATGCTAATGCCATTGACATTTAATTTTAATGCAAACTGACTAATCTTTGTCTTTATGGCATACTAGCTATTGCCTGCGACTTCGTACACGCATATCCCGTTTTTTACCGTTCCCGTAGAAATTTCGAGAAATCCTCTATTAGTACTCCCCTCCACTCCCCAAGGAAGGTACATGCTAAATTTCAGCTTTTTACGACCAGTAGTTTCGGCAGTGCGTTGTTTATCACTCAGTTACTCAATCACTCAGTACCGGAAGAGTTTTATATATTATATTGATTGATTTATTTATTTTTATTTAAGAAACAGTAAATTAAAATAAATCAATATTTTATGTCTATACATAAAATAATTATTTCAACCTACACAGGCTGTTATAGAAAGTGCATGGATATTAAGATTAAGGATGATGTTCCGAAACACCCTGTATTTATTTCCTGGTTTTATATTGGTACCTAAAATTGATACGATCGCATCATTCTAATTTATTGATTGCCCGTTTTTGTTGGAAAAATATCTTGTTCAATGCAAGACACATTTTAAATAAAGTCGGTTAAATAGGAAACAGTTAGGTACCTACCATAAATAATTCCGGAAAAGTGCGATTACCGTTAAATATTTCCCCAATCAATGCAGTCATTACGACATCCGCTTTCATTGAACTAGGTCATGCGAGAGAGAAATTCATGTTATAACAATGTCACAATCAATATTGTTCAAATTATCTGTCTATATATATGGACTATGCAGTGATTTTTAAAGATTCGAAGCAAAGATTTATTATCGACTAAATTCGTAGGATATTAGAAAGTAACATGATTGCATGTCCATTCAAATAAAGATCAATCAGGTAAAATTAAACTTTTAATGGAAGTTTGATGATAAACATTTTTTTCGATAAACAACAACGTAATGAATGGACACGAAATATTGCAGACACGTTATTTTATCGTTTTCCGTAAGATCGGACTCCTAATATTGTGGTGCCACCTCGCTACACAGATTTAGACGTTCTATCTTAGCTTTTATTTCGGCTAGCTCTATCCACCATTAAAAAATATTTTCTATTTATAAAATATTTTTTCATCCTTAAAAAAAAAAAGTACCTATGTTACATGTATAGTGAAAGGACTCGTTCGGTGAAGCAGTGTCTCAGTCAGTGGATATCCTTAGTACAAGTGCTAAACATTAAATTCCAGTTTAATGGCATTCCAACTTGAACTTTTAAGCTTCGAACTCTTTGGCTAAACCTCTTAACAGCGGAAGAAGAGTGAAGGCGCTGGTAAACACTATCTATCAGAAGGCCCGTCAGCAAGATTGCCTGTATTACTTTTTTTTTCGAACAATGCGTTTCGCAAACCTACAACCTCATTGAGTCATCATGCATCATAGTTGCAGTCAAAAGACGTCCACACCGCTGGATGTAGGCCTCCCTAATCCACACCACATCGACCGGTCCTGTGCTTTTTGCATTTCGCCACCATTCTTCCAGTGACCAAAGTAACCTGAACCAACAGTAACAAAAATAAAATTGTATTACAAATAAACTATTCGTATGATGATTCCATAATCCATAAATAATAACCCAACAATATTAACGATGTGAACGAGCGAGCTGCTAGATGTGTCAAAGCAAATAACTTTATAGCTGTTGCCTTTACGGAGGACAATAGTGGTCATTGACCCACCAACATTTATCAATATCCCTCTTCCTACTTAATCCTACTTAATATTATAAATGCGAAAGTTTCTGAGGATGGATGGATGTATGTTTGTTACTCTTTCACGCAAAAACTACTGAATGGATCTTGATGAAATTTGGCACAGAGGTAGATTATAGTGTAGAATAACACATGGGATACTTTTATACCGGGAGTATGTTCTCTTGGGATAATTATCGACATTCACGCGGGCGGTGCCGCGGGCGCCAGCTAGTTCTTTATAAATATTTATAATCAATCACGGTTCCATATCTGGACGATTTACATAAAACTTGACACAGGGGAAGATATCGGATGGATATATTTTATCCTGGCAGTACGTTCCCTTAGTACTACTTTTCACGTGGGCGAAGCCGCGAGAAAAGGCCAGTAGAAATACGCCAGGCAAATACAAAGCAGTCCTGAATAGACATTTAGACATATCGTGATCCTAAACATTATTTCCTAATGGAAAACAATAAAAGTTCATTGTTTGCTACCCAACGCTAAAACGAGACAACTATAGATATGTCAAAGCAATAATTCAATTAATTAACTTCATCGATAATTGCAAAGCACTGAGTGCTGATTGACATCTGAATGATGTAGATCACGATTATAATTTAATACAGCCAAGTAGTAAGTACAAGGTATGGTAAACCCTATAATTAATAATGCCTTGTGACGTCAATGTAGATTATTACATATTGACACACACATAATGTCGATTGATGGTGATAATTTTGCAAATTAGAAAATTGTTCGTAGATTGAAGTCGTAGTGGGGCTTGCGCGCTCCAATGAACCTTTGGTCTGTGCCGGAAAGATGCTTAGGGAGTCGCTGGGCAATTCCCTACCACCGTAGGTGCGGGTCTGCGGACGGCGAGCGTTGGGTGGCTCGCCGTCCGATCAAAGCTAGGCCCAGGCCGACGGCGCGTTGTGTTCCACGCGCGCCTCAAAGAGATGTCAGCATAGGAGTAGGGGCCCGTTAGGGTCCTGCCAGGGTTGCGGATTTTGTTCGAAAGAGTTACCACGGCCCTGGAACGTAAAAGGCACTAGGAGGAGCATGGATGGGTTTTAGTCAGTAAAAGTCTGATACTCCCTGCCGCTCCACCCAGAGCGGAAGGGGGTCATTTGATGATTTCCCATCCTTAAAATAAAAAGGTTGAGGGGCAGTTGCGGAACTTGTTCAAAAGAGTCACAGCGGCCCTGGAACGCAAAGGGCATACGAAGGAACACGGATGGGTTTGATTATTTCCCATCCATAAAAATAGGGTGAGGAGCAGAGTGGTACAATAAATAAATAAATAAAATCCGCAGTGCAGCTTCCTGGCGAGTTGTAAGCTAGCAACCCCATGAGCCCGATCTCCCGGTCTACAGACAGTCTTCTTCTTCAACTCTTATTGGCCGGTCGGAATGAACATTGACGCGACACAGAGCTCCCACCTCTCTCTTGCCTATATTAGCTGGTTTTAGTGGAGATCCGCGATGGCCATTTTGCGCGAATGTGACGCATATCTCCCAACTTGCATAATTTTTGTAATTTTTATTTATTGCTGGTATGCGTCATGCTTGGCGCAAATAAAGTCTTTTTCTTTCTTTTCTTTCTTTCAATTGTTGTTGGTATCGTTGTCGTAATCGTACAAGGAAAAGTCAAACTCCCGTGGAAATTGATTGTATGAGGTGTAGGTAATGTCTTATTTGTATTTTTTCATCTAGTTAACGTTAATTTAATTAGTATCAGGTATTTTTCGGTTATGAAACTTTAGTTTTATAGCAAAGCGGACACTTTTGATATGTTGACAGCTGTGTATGAAAAACGTGAAATTTTGTATGGTTATTAAATTAACCTTCCTAAACATTAACAGGCTAAATTAAAAAAAAATTTAATCATTACTTAGTTAAAATCACGTTAAAATACTGTTTAAGAGATTCTAAATTCAAATTTTCTAAAGAAAATTTTGAATAAAGAATCTGCATGACAGTATTTTTACTAAGTTATGGTTATAAAGTTTTTATAAATACGGTTGTTAACATATTACTTAGGTTCTGATAAACCTGGATCGTATTATTTCTTTCTTTCAAACAATTTCCTGAAAAACGATGAAGTCAGCTATCATCATCTTCAACCAATTAATCTAACTCTTGTTGAATTGGACACTTATTTCGCGCGCAAACTGGAACACACGTACTTTGAACGACTGAACTAAATTATAAAGTACTTTATTATTTTCTTATCTCTGAAGGTTCTTGTACCTGACTCTCTATCAAGTTAAGTAGGCCCTACAAATAACTTTCAACATTATATTTCAATTTATTACAATACTGACAATACACTCTTATCAATATCAAGGAGCTTCTGTAATGAACAACAATTCTCGTATAGCTGAAAATTGGTTTGGCATTGTGTCCGTAATTGGTGATTGGGCGTCTATTCATGGCACTTAATACCTTCACCACGGACTTAGGCTCACAATACAGCTCCTACGTCTCTATTGAGATCACTGCCGTGACGGTTATGTACTTCTGATCACTTGCGTTGCCTGGCTTCGTTTTGGTACGTTAAAACAAACATTGCTCGCATAAGTTTTCCTTTTTTCAGTCGGTTTCATTTACAACAACTAGAAAGCCTATCGCTTTGCAGTGCTGGATGCTCTGGTGCGCGGTGCCGGGAACATGGTCGTATGAAAAACGTAAATAATGCAATTTTTTTCTGTTGCAGTATACGTCAGCGGTGAGGAAGATTATGTGTCCTTCACGGAATATTGCATATCGCAGAGTTGTGCGTTTCAATCAAAAGACCAAATCATTAGTCTCTTGACTGGAATGCATAATTATGCATTCTTTCTCCATAATTATGAGGAAAGTCCAAAATGGTCTTCTGGCCCAGTACTCGTCCGAGCTGTGTTTTTAAACTCAAATCCTTAACAGTTGGATTAAAACAGCATAAATAAGTCATATACGAGTAGGTATAGGGATACTAATCATTTCATCATGTGGAGATAAAGTCGAAGAAAGTCGAAAAATTTCACTAGTTTTAACACTAACTAAAGAGCAAATGACTAACACAAGCATAAAACTAAGGACGCAGGTATGACCACCTAGCCAAGGTTTAAAGCATTAAACAGGTGCTAAATTCAACCAACCAATAACATAATTTGGCTCCCACATTTGTGTGGCCAGCGCCGATAATAGCTGGTCAAATTAGCATTTATCGCCGGACGTTACGATACACACACATGCTGTTTATAAATATAGCTTTACACATGCAATGCTTCAACGCATACAATCCGACAAAACACCAGCTTGAACCTTTTTTTTAAGGATCGGGAATCATCAAATGACTCCTTCCGCTCTGGGTGGAGCGGGAGGGATTGTCAAACTCTTACTGACTAAAACCGACCCGTGTTTTTCCTAATGGCCTTTGCGTTCCACGACTGCGGTGACTTTTTCGAACAAATTCCGCAATTTTGCCAGTCAGAACCTTGGCAAATCTTTTGTCAACTTGTTTGATTGTGTGATGGAATTGCTGTTAACTTATCCTGATTAGTTGTTGAAATTGATAGTCATCTTTTATAAATACTAATTTCATGAGATTTCCCTACAGATCAGGCTTAGAAACCGTCGTTTGACTCTCAGAATATTACGTGTACGTTACATTTCCTTTCTTATAAATGCCACAGCTTTTTCAGATTTTAGAAATTAAAACTCCGACATTTTAAAAACAACATTTTCTTTTTCATCTACTAAAAGATCCTTTAATTACAGATCACAAAAAGAGTGAAAAAATATTTACAAAGAAGACCTTTACTGAATGAAGGCGAAAAAGGAAATTCGACTGTAATAAAGAATATACAGAAACACCCTGTCTTGCTACTGATTACACGGGAAAATACTTCAGAGTCACAAATAATACAATGTCTGTAATATTTCAAAGCTGCGTCCTTTTCAGAGATGCTGAATCTGGAACTGTTTGTTTTAATAGGTCTTGTTTAAGCCGCAACAGCCGTAAAGCGTTTAGGGATACACAGCTACGCAATGAGATTCGTATCTGATAGCGTAGCTGTGCTCAAAGCCCTAGAAAACTAATTAACTAACAGCTAACTAATCTTTGTGCGTCACTTAGCCCTGGAGAATATATCGCTGACAAACAGAATCAACCTCCAGTGGATCAAGGGGCACAGTGGATCCTTGGGCAATGATGCCGCGGACGAGCTTGCTAAAAGAGGTTCCGAGATGGCAGTGCTGGGCCTGTACCCACTCCTTCCCCTACCTTTCTCTAACTTTACTCTCGAGCTCGGAGCTTGGAGCTCGTGGCTAAATAAAACCAGCCGCATGGGTCGATCTTTAAGGTTAAGCAACGATTGCCGGGGTCGGTCTGTGGATGGGTGGCCATCTTAACATACCGAGATTCCTCCGTTCCTCGGAAAGCACGTTAAGTCGATGGTCCCGGCTGTCATTTGTAGTTCTTCGAAAGTCATTACGAGTTGTCAGAAGCCTGAAAATCTTGCCAAGAAGTACCGTGTTATCCAGTTAATGGGTTGTTGAGGTCTGGTAGGCAGCCCCTCCACGTAAAATATATAAGTATTTATCTGAATCCGATTTCACTGGAAGCCGACCCCAATAAAGGCTAGACAGATGACACCTTTACTAATTGAGACTGGGCAGAAAATGTCTGCATCATGTCATACGAGAAATTAGCAAAAAGTACCACCAAATTGGTCCCATTAAATGCCAAATGACATAGTTGTGTGGAAATGGAAGAGGGAGTCTAGACACTGGCTAAATACATAAATAGATAGATCTAATGCATTAGGTAGATTAAGGTTCTATATTTACAATCACACTAAACTCAAAACAGATACAAAATTATCCTTCCCATATTCTCAAGTTTACAGTCAAAATCGCTGAACGTAAGGCATAAGCGTCGGAATTCAATATTGTTAGTGAAGCAGTCGCTGTAAAATTCAACGGTCTGATATAATATGCAGTCAGGAGGAATATTACTGGTCTTAGCTTTGACGACAGCTCGACGTACTTTAGTTTGATGGTTATAATTTTGCAGCAGAAATAGGATTCTATTTGTGAGATGAGTTTCGTGTTTTAAGTACGACTTTATTTTCTGAGTTTGTTTATAGTCGTTGCGTTTGCAATGTTCTTAATTAAACCTACCTACATGAAGTCGAGCACCAAAGTCTTGTTAATTACATCAACATATAGTGCAGAACTAGACGTTTTTATTTGCCATAATCATGCCTGTTACTATGGGAGAAAATTCTTTAATAGTCTTTCTTTCTTTCTCATACCAGTTTCAATTGCCTTAATGTCTAAGAGGAACATGCTCGGTTTAAAACGTATCCTATGTACTATTTCAGGATATGGTCTACCCACAGATATAGATATATCTGTGGGTCTATCCGTGTACCAAGTTCACGTAAAGAGTTACCTACCTAACAAACAGACAGACATACTGCATACGAATTTAATTTTACGTTAGTTATATTAATATGAATTAACAAATAGACTTTCACAATATTTAGTAGGTACTAGCTTAACGTTATCCCAGAGCGCCGGTAATACAGATGTAATATCTGTTAAATTAAACCCAGAGACTGGCCTTTTGGGCCTATTTGGTTAGTTTCCAGGTCAGCAGCACTTCGCACGTTCATTAGCATTAACAAACAGGCAAAGGGCCTGTCTGTTAATGCTATTGGATAGTTGGCAGAGGTTCTAGTTTCACGGGAAATGACCATTCGAATTATACGGTGGAATGAGCATTATTAAAAATATAGCTATAACTCTAGTTTCCATGTTGGATACATACTTTTTTTCTGTGTCATGTATTGATTACTTTGCATATATTATTGCATAAATTCAAGTTCTTCAAACGTAAGAGACAGATGTGTTGCTGGTGAATTTGTTGCACCACTTCTTCTTTCCAGCTAAAATACTAGGAAGTGGTGACGGGTGGGCGTTTCGGGGGACTGTGACGGTCAAAAAGTGCTGGCTCTCAGCCTAATTTGAATAAATGACTTTTGACTTTGACTTTAGTTTGTTAGAGAGATGTTTGTATAAGTTATCTTTTCTATGACATCGTCATTGGTACTAAGTCTTCCTATTAATTTAAAAATGCAAAACTCTGTCATGTTTGGATTTGGGTTAAACGATTATGCCTCAACGGCTGAAGAGATTTATAATACGAAAAGACCATGACCTCAATTAGAACATAGAACATTTTTACGACCTATATTAGTACAGTATGAACCCATGGAATATTTTTTTACTTTAAATGGGTGTCGTCGCTGGCAAAAGTTAGTGGAGCATAGAAAAATATTTCTACTCTATGAATGAAACATTCGAAATAAACTCGGGTTGCTACAAATTTGTCTCTTTTTAAATCATGTCAAATCATCTTTTCCTGACTCACTACATGGCGTACCTATCCAAACTAAAGATTTCCTAAATATAACTAAGGTCAGAAGTACATAACATTACCTCTTTTGTTTAACGGGCGTTACCGTGAGTCATTGCAGGATTTTGCACACGATGCGATGTCGTACCAAAATTTTATGCTAATTAGTTTTGTGACTGTTTTTAACAGTCATGTGTTATTTGAATATGTTACAGAAATTATCGTAACTTCTTACTGCAATCCGACATACTTAAGCAAAAATGAAAAAGCTGACATAAAAGTAAACACCCTTGTACCTCAACTGCAGTTCAATTAAACTCTCAATGCATGAAAAGGAAAATAAACATACGATTTTCCTCTAGCTAAAAAGCGGAATCATTGAGCGTAAGTGTCAGTGATGTTTTAATGAGTAAAGCTTATTGGTGCTGGGTTTTCACAGTAATATTTAGTAACATTTATGGTTCATAATGGACCATACAAGTACCAACTAAATTTTATCGTGGGCTGGCGCCTTGGATCACTATTTAAGCCCAGACTCCACCAAACGCAGATATGCGAAGCGGAGAGAGGAAGAGATGCTTAGCAGCTAGAGTGTAACAACCAAAAATGAATGGAGTATCATACTGCCTAGACCTGAGTGACGTCTGCGTACCGGAAGACTCAGTTTTCCGGAAGGCCTCCCAAAAGGTGGACAGACAAGCTGATGAAGGCCGCGTGAATCCGCTTGACGCACGATGCACACTTGGACCGATCAATGCGGTGACACTTGGGGGCTATGTCTAGCTACCGTCTTTCGACTGATGATGACAGCGGAGCTGCTGCGTACGGTGAGCTGTGATGTTGAGATGGATCAACTCTCCTCAGATCTCTGTTTTGATTGCGCTACGAATATGTGACATCTCATCTATGCTCACCTATATAATTATATCTTCTGAAACCAAGCGGAGACGAGATGTGTAAATAAGAAAATTCTAGTGTTTTTTTTAAAACACATCTTGTCGCTTTTCGTATCGTCTCCACATTGGTGGAGTCCTGGCCTTAGACGCAGATGTGGCGCTGACCTTAAGTAGCTCGTATGCATACTCTCATAAGTACCTTTATTAACTAATAGTAGTATATTTCTGTCTGGCGCCCTGAATAATTTAAATGGCTCTTTGTTTTGTTAAGTACGTAATGTTATTTTAGTGGATTGCTCAAGAACTTGCTCTATAATCCTATATTAGGTTCCCTGAACAATAAAACGCGATCGTTAGTAGGTTTAAGTTTAGGAAAGGAATATCGCAACGGTGTTAACCAGCTGCTTCTATAAATAAGTGCACTGTTTAAATTATAATGTTTCTTAATATTTTTTCTTCTCTTTTCAGGTAAGTTTACCTACATCAAAAGTATGCCTGCTGTGAGTAAGTACCTTTTGTTACACACAATGTCATTGATTTGATCAAAATTTTTTATCGATCTTCGGCTTTCTACGTAGTTATAGTGAAACTTAACGTCAAGTACTTCTTCAGCAATAGTATACAAATATCGTCTCTTATTTACGTACCTATGTCACCAGATTATTGTAACTCTCCACAATTTTTGAACGGATAATTTCAAATAAAATAAATCTCATCCTAATACTGTAGTTAATAATATATTGTGTGTTATGGAGACGAAAGAATTTACAATTTGACAAGACTAAATATAAGTTACGGCGTTTCCAATAACTCGGTGACATTTACCTACATTCCATTCTCAGAAATAGTGAAACCGAAATACATAGCACAATCCAACCCTATCCGGTAATTTAATATTACTTCCACGGAAAGCTAACCCTTGAGCACATTAAAGATAATTGGGAAAACACAGAACAACACTATTAGTTGGTATCGTAACGATAACATGGTATGAGGGTCTGTTTACATTGGTACTTAGTACCGCTTGATGGCCGTTTGAATCATGCGTAGGTAATCTGCGACATCCGGTGGAAAAGCCCGAGGGAAACTAGAGCATTAAATGCTTACACAATCGGTGTTTTGGCTTTTAATAATAGTAGTTTAAAATAGTAGTAGATCTCCAAATTACACGCAAAACATACAAAACATTACACATTACTACATTACATACAAAACTGATTTTTTTTTTACATGGAACAACTGCTTTTTGACTTACCACGACGCTCTCATACATTTGGTAATTATGCAATATCTATATAGGCGACATTAATACCGCCACAAAAAATCAACGTAGGTAGCAGAATCAACAAATGAGACTCGCAGCGCCATCTATCTCGACAGCTGCGAACTAACTAGACAAAATCCTAAATCGCGATATCAGAGTTTAACGTGCGATTAGAACATATGCAAAGCCCGAATATCAACCGCCGGGCAGTTGCCCACCGGACACCAACAACCGTCCGGTCGGAGGATCCTCCCTTTTCAACGGAGGTTCCTCCCTTTTCAACGGAGGTATGTGGGACTTTACTCTCTGTTCCGCTACCTCCAATTCTATATTGGAACATTCGCCTAGTCATTAAACTTCCGTCCTTGTGACTAATCGACATACTTTTCTAAACACAGAGGTCTAAATGTGTAAATTATGGACACAGGCCTAATACGATGTCTTAAAACCACCATGATTCCGGTGTGGGACGGAGACGGAGCTAAGCAAATCGAATTAAAACATTTTAATAAATATATCATTTATAGGATAATTATATATTTATTAAAATGAGAATATACCTTTTGAATAGTCAAGATTGCTCAGTCAAAAAGATGAAGCTGGTTCTGCCACGCTAGCGACAAGAGCAGCAAGTATGGGTCTGCAGCAAAACACTGTCACCGCTCCCATCGCAAGCGCTGAACTAACCTACTAAATGTAAACGCACCCTAAACTCCCACAGACATGCCTCCGAAATGTGTGAGATATCCAATACCAGTGTCGGCAAACAGTATAGCTAATGGCAATTTCTGGCTACCGGTATTGTATCTGATGGTAAATAGTAACAAATAAACAGTATCGTACTAATATATACAGTCTGTTTGTTTACTTGTTTGTGTGATGGACATGTCAAAGGATGTCTCTTTGATATAGAACCTTCTGAGTATTCAAATAAATTTGTAGGTCTGGTAAAATTAGATTTGATGGCAAATTGGAAAACAAAATTTAAAATATCAAAAGCTGATTCTAAAAATAGAACCCTATTTTAAGTGAAGCGTTTAAAAGTGCATAGTAGTTGTTTTACGTTGCGTTTGGAATATTTTTAAGCAAATTGCTTTGATATAGATATATGTAGTGAGATGCCAAAATATCTGATACCAGTCTTACCTCAGATTACTGTCATGGAACTTGGTACTTAAAGAAAGACGAAAACATACCGTTCAGTCTTTTAAAATTAATGATTTATTATAAAGGGTTACCAATTGCATAATACTTAACGCATGAGTCTACAATCATCTGCCTAGCCTTTTCCTAACTTTATCGGGGTCAGCTCCCAGTCAAATTCACGGATTTAGCTATAAATACCAGTATTTTACATCAAGCGGCTGCCTACCAGACCTCCACAACCCATTAACTGGGGAACACGATACTTCTTGGCAAGACTGGAGTCAGATTTTCTGGCTTTTGACAATCCGTAACGACTGCCAAAGACAAATGACAGCCGGGACCTAGGCTTAACGTGCTTTCCGAGGCACGTAGGAAACTCGGTATGTTAAGATGGTCACCCATCTGCAGACCGACCGCGACCCTGGCAGGCATTGATTAACCTTGAAAATCGACCCGTGCGACTGGTATTATTTAGGCACGAGCTCCTCCTCCGGGCTGTTATTATTTAGCATGAGTCTACAATACTTCTTGTTATAATAGACCTAGCATGTATCTAAATGAAAGAAAACCGACTTCCAAAAAAAACACTCCAAAGTACAAAATAATCTAATTTCGGAAGTCGGTGTCAAATAACGAAGAAGCAGAAGAATAACACCGACTTTTTTGTGAAAAAGCTTTTTATTTTCCACTTTTTAGTGGTACCCCACACCTAACAACACCAATGGAAAGTCACAGGAAAGCAAAACTATGCAATTTCGTATATAAGGATGATTTTTCTGCATATTTTTTCCAGCTATTTGGATTTGAAAATCAAAATGCTGAGCCGATTTTGATAAAATTTCAATGGGACCAACCGAGAAGTATATTCTAAACAAGATCTTTTTAAATTCGGTTCATGAATGATGAGGTAACCAACAAAAAAAAAACAGACGAATTGAGAACCTCCTACTTTTTTTGAAGTCGGTTAAAAAACACAGCACGTTCCTTATCTATACTTGCACCGAAGCAGTGATAGATTTTGAGCGAACTAACCAATTTACCAAACCCCTTTTCCGTCGACATTTTCAAGTTGCGTGGGTAACTTTAGCGAGCGGGTTCACAAGTTGTTAAACTCAATGAATAGGATGATTAGTCTAACGGGACCTTTTTCTTTTTTACAGAGAACAGCTCAAAGATGACGGTAACATAATGATCTATTATTCTGGGCGTGAAATATTAGTCTCACTTTGATCGCATGCCAAGAATTTATATTGAGCGACAGTTATGTTTTTAATTACCTGTGGTAGGCGCCAGATAAACTTGCAATAAAGTACCTACTTAAGTACATTGACCTTTCCTTATTACCTCTTCGTAGATACCCGAATAAAAAATTATAAACCGTTTTTCATAACGTAAAGGATCACGATAGAAGTCGATTCAGGACAGCTTTGTCTTTATTTCTGTTTTTAATATTAAGTAATTATTATAAAAGAGCTGGGTAAATTACATGCTATACTTTAATTAAAATACAAATTACAAAATACTATCTCGCATGTATTTAAAATACAAACTACTTTTAAGTCGTGTATTTGAAACATCAAATACAAAACACAGTATTTTAAATATTTTTATCAAAATACTAATTACAAAATACAGTCAGGTGTTAGTAGTTTAGGTTAGAATTTTGGCTTACGAAAGCTGTCGAGCGCTGTTTTCTGTAGAACGCACCCATTAAAAGTTTGCTAAATGCATTTATGTACAAATATATTATGAAGGCATGTATTTGAAATACTAATTACAAAATACCTCAGCATCAGGTACTTGAAATACCAATTACAAATTACATTTTTAAGAAGTAATTGAAATACAAATACCAAATAAGTATTTGAATTTCAATTACGTATTTTAACTACAAGTCATTCAAATGCCAAACTGGCCAGCCCTGAGAAAGTCATTAAATTTATGTGGGTCTTCTTCTTCTTATGGTGTGGGCAGTAAGGTCTAACGACCCCACACACCCTAGTGTCAGACTTTCTAAACCGCCTCAAGGGTCTCTGACACAAGAGGAGGGGTGGGGTTGCTGCGCGGACGGCGAAGGCTCCTGCGCCGTCTGTGCAGCAGCTCCCCCCGGCTTCCTCGCCTTCAGATCCCCCCCCGGCTCAAGCCGAATGGCAAGTGGCCGGGGAGAAGAAGAAGGCGGGCAAGGCAGCCAGGGCGGCCAAGAGGCGAGAGAGGAAGCGGCGGCAGAAGGCGCAAAGCGTCGCGGCTGCGCTCCGCCCCCCGAAAACCGCGGCTGTAGTACTCACACTGCAGCCGGACGCGGCGAAGAGGGGCGTGACGTACGCGGACGTGCTCACCAAGGCGAAGGAGGCGGTGAACCTTGGTGAGCTAGGCATCGTGGGGGGCCTTCGGCTCCGGGTCACCATGACTGGGGCCCGGATGCTGGAGATCCCCGGGGCAGCCAGCGGCCCAACCGCGGACGCTCTAGCCGAAAGGCTTAGGGCGTCCCTAAGCGCGGACGATGCCCGAGTGTCCAGGCCCACCAAGCGCATCGACATGCGCATCTTGGGCCTGGACGACTCCGTCACGGAGGCGGAGGTGGTGGCCGCCGTCGTTAAGACGGGGGGGTGCTCAGCAGAGGAGGTGAAGGCGGGCACCCTACGTCCTGACAACACGGGCATGCGCACTATTGTGGTGAGCTGTCCCGTGTCGGCGGCCAAGACCATCTCGGAGGGCCGTAGGTTTTTGGTGGGTTGGGTTTCCGCGCAGGTCAAACTGCTGGAACCCCGACCTCTGAGGTGCTTCCGGTGCCAGGTGGGCCACCATGTAGGAGCTCAATGCACCTCGGAGGTGGACCGCAGCGGTCTTTGTTTCCGCTGCGGTCAGCCCGGTCACAGGGCCGGCTCTTGCGTCGCCGCGCCGCACTGCGTAGTCTGTGCGGCAGCTGGCAAGCCGGCCGACCACTGGGCTGGGGGTAGGGCCTGCGCCCCACCCGCCAAAGCCGTAAATCGGAGAAAGCCCTCCGCCACCGCCGTCTCTGCCGCGACCGCCGCCACCGCCGCCGCTTCCTCCGCCGCCAAAGCCGGTTCCACTGCGGCTGCTGCTACTGCAACAGCCGCAGTAGAGCCCCTACAACGGGCTCCGGAGGGGGCTGAAATGGAGTGCCAGTAATGGCCCCATTTCACCCCCTCCTGTTGAACGTCAGCCACTGCGCCGCCCAGGAACTGATGCTCCTGAGCATGGCGCAGTGACTGATGCCTGTGGACGGCGAGCAATGGGTAGCTCGCCGTCCGATCAGAACAGGCCCGGGTTGACGGCGCGCTGTGTTCTACGCGCGCCAAGCCAGCAGTCGTCAGCATGGGTCGGGGCCCGTTAGGGCCAGAGCCTACCAGGGTTGCGGATTTGTTCGAAAGAGTTACCGCGGCCCTGGGAAGAAAGGCACTAGGAGGACTAAAGGGTGGGTTTTAGTCAGTAAAAGTCTGACACTCCCTGCCGCTCCACCCAGAGCGGGAGGGGTCATTTGATGATTTCCCATCCTCGAAAAAAAAAAAAAAAACAAAAAAAAAAAAAAAAAAAAAAAGGGTCTCTGACATGGTTTATTTGACGACTGCCATTTGGCGGACGAGCCTTCCGAAGCACGGAATCATCTTTTTATCAGACAATCAGGTGATTCAAGCCTGCAATGTCCTAGCCAAACTGGAAACAACTTTACAAAGTATGCTTTCCGTGGAAATCGAACCCACGACCACCGGGTATATGACCGTTATTGAACATTTATCTGGTGTCTACTCTAGTAAAGTTTAGTGTTTCATTTGAAAATAACTATTTGACCATGATTATGTCATCTTTTTATTATTATTATTGATAGACTCGCGTTTGACAAAAATGTCTCCTGACAGACATTGTTGAGAGGTTGACAATAGAGCACGCCTGCCTAGAAGTAACCTATTCTCTTCAATGACTTCGACTATTGCTTGAGGGCCGGAAAAGGAATATTCTGCGGTCCATGTGTCTAAGCAAGGACAAGGCTTATTTCCACAAACTACCTTTATCAACCCCAAAAATAGCCTAGCTAGACCATTAACTATATATTTCGTTACCCATAATGTCAACCTGGAACGCAATAAGGGTATCAGACCGACCAGCAGTTAGCTACAACCCTACTCACACGAACACTTACTCGTACATCCAACACAATCACTAAGAAATCCACTAATTACGTTGCTTACTTCCACTATAATTTTAAGGTAGGCCGTAAATAAAGGTTGGCAGGCCGTGAGTCGACATTTTCAGCCCTTTGTTAGGTTTTCAGTGACACTTAAAACAACCCTCCTTCACTTAAATAGGTCTCAGAACTCGTTAAATGTAACACTAAACTCCGCGAAATCACCAGTAATTTTACGTGAAAATATTGAGCAGGTATACAGGCTTATTTGTTTTATAAAATAAACAGGCTTTGTTTTATAAAACAAATAAGCCTGTGTACCTGTTTCATTATCGTGTTTGGAGGAACAATTATTGGAGCTGAGTTTTAATAAGGGACCGGCCGATATATAAACATGCCTTGTTGCACTAAGTCCGCCCGTCTGTACTATTGTACATAAGTTTAAATAAATAAATGAATGTAAGGTTAATTCGTTTCAATTGGATGAAAATATTCCTTTTAAAGATTTAGTTGTTATGAGTATCGATGGGTCTTGCTTGGCAAGCGTATTTATGCAAAGACACTGACAGTCATAATGTCAAGTATTTGACAGTCATAGTCATTTTGTGAAAACACGAGAGTTTATATTTTCTATCAAAAACTTATCAACGTAGCATTCGTCATAGTTCTGTAGCGCCCCTAAAACATACAACTGTTCAGGAATAGACTGATATTATTATAATACCTACTTTTTACGTAATTCTAAGAGGGGTCAGGTCAGTGCAGGGTATTGGGCTGTATGTAGGCACATCTCTCTTATCTCCTCCTAGTGTCGTGTTCCTCATTGCTGAGAGTCGTGGCCCCCACGAATTATTTTTCCGGTTTGGATGGTAGCCGACCCCAATATAGTTGGGAAAAAGGCTAGGCAGATGATGATGCTTTCAATTACACAGCGATACATTTTTTCCCGCCATCCAAGCGAACGCAGTAGCGGGCACAGATATATTAGTACCTATAATATGACAGAAGACAATGGAACCCACATCATACCTCCACATATATTTGTCCATTAATTTTATGTATTGGACGTTTGATCGATTTTTGATGAAACAATGCGGGCTTCCATATTATCGCACATACAATCAACTCAATTAAACTCCGATGCCATCAGGTCTACAAAAGGCAGGAGTCCTATTGATTAACCAAACAACGTGGCTATTCATATCCCACTGACATTCCTAGGTAGAACATAATGAAAATCATGGATTACATGACGTTGAGGTTATTGGAACTTGATCCTGGTAGGATATTCCCGTAGTGTTATTACACGGTTGCATAACAATCTCTGTCATTATCTAACAAAAATGCCTTCAATTGGGATTCCAATAATTTAAGGTTCAAAGATATAGAATAGAATATGTTAGAAATACTTTTTATTGTAGACCATATCATATTACAAAAATAATAGTGACAGACAGTGCAAACTTATTGCTAAAAATAAATAGATGTTTTTTTTTTTGTTTTTAGATATTTTGTCATTGATTCTCATTTGCGATTAGATTAGAAAAAGGTCTGCATCGATTCCAATAACATTTGGAAGGATTGTTTCAACTTGCACTGCTACGCTACCATTATATTGGTTAAAAATTAAAAATCGGAATCGCAGACATTTTTTAACATGTAATTGTTGTTTCCTTTTCTTAGACGCTCATTCGCATTTCACAACATGGTAAACGAGGTCTACAAACGTGTGAGAATACTTGCCAGTTGCCTCGTAACAACAGAATTTACCAACCTCGTACATGCAAATTACATGTCTGCACTCCTACATTGACTCTACAGGGCGAACCGATCTAAATTCATATACACTGTTCTGACGAGCAACGGAACCTTTGATCAACAATGACAAGTGGGCCACTATAGGCCACTATGGACCGCTAACCGTCACATACATCTGGGACAGGTGTGACAGCTATCTTATGTCTATAGCGGGACTACTATGTCTTGGTATGCGGCAGAATACGGAACTAAAGTTCAATGTACTGAATTTGACAGATTGTTGACGTTTCGCCTTTGTCACTAGTGCCGCAATGCACGGTCAAGATATAATGGACTGTTTGTGGTGTTGTTCTTTGGGTAACTGTTAAGTTACAAAGAAAGAATGGCATACCTAACGGTTAGTTTTTTAATAGGTTGCTTTTTTATAAACTTGCTGGTGAAATGATATGTTCTACAATCATTAAATTTCTATTATGTGACCACACTAAATAAAAGTACCGTTTCTTCCATTTCTTTTGGGAAATTGCTTACTATTTACGAATAGCAAAATTACTTCGCAAAAAGAGCTGAATTGATCTGAGACCTGTATGGATTGCCTAGGGGTTTCTTGTAGTTGTCAATAAATAAAAGGTCCGTTTTGACAGCAGGATACAACAAAGAGATTTATTTCATGTCTCTTTCATACTTACTAGTACAGTAATGTTGTATCCTGCTGTCAAAACAGGCCTTTAATTTTTTGACAACCATAGTCCGACAACGGACAAATTGTTGGGGTTGCCTTTTTTGTACGTGGTGGCTTAGAAATAGGACAATGTAATTTGCGTGAATCGATATTACCTATTATGAAACCCTTGAAAATATTGAAGCATAAACACGTCGAATTCGCCATTTCCATGTAAAGGCATCCCGCACAAAAGCGTAACGCGCCTTTGCGAGAACATTTTTGTCATAGAAATTGACTGAACTAGTTCTCCATAGATTATCACATCACATTACCTTACTTCACCCTCATTGATTTATCGAAGCGATAAATCTCTGTATTTTCTATGACCTGTCTCATTGACTCGAATGGCTAAGCTTGTGGAATCAAATTATAGATGTATGTTAGATTCTGATATCTTGTAATTGGATCTTTAAATTATGTATCGAAATATCTTTAGATAACCTTTTGTAAATATGGACTTGTTTCATCATACTCCTTTTTAGGGTGCCAACGAGACCTTATAGGTATTAAGCCACCTGCCAGGGTTACAGAATTTATTCGAAAGAGTCACCGCGGCCCTGGAACGCAAAGGGCCAGAGAGACAACACGGACGGGTTTTAGTCAGTAAGAGTCGAGAAAGAGAGCGGAATGATTCCTTTGATGATTTCCCATCCATGAAAAAGGTATTAAGCCAACACCGTCTGTCTATCCGTCACAGGGCAGTATCTTTTAAGTAGTTAAAGTCAGTAGTCTTTTTTACGTTTAACACAACAATAAAAATACTATTCAGATATTAAAATACAATCCTAGGAAATAATCTACCAAGGCTTTTGCGTGAATCGTTTCGTTTTTGTTTTTCCCATGAACAACAAGCCCAATGTTCTGTATTCTGTGCACGTTTATGACGAAAATATAATGTATTCGACTCACAGTAAATCAAAGTACATCAGTCAACCTTCAGATGTGGGTAGTAATACTAAACCTACTCGTCATACGTATGAGTAATTTACCTGTCCCTCAAAATAATCTAAGTAGGTATCTAACTAACATTGTTTCGACACTACGAAACATGATCCATTAAAACTTTTTGTAAATACATAAGTGGTAATTAACGTATCAATCAAATTAACACTAATTAAGGCGCTAGAAACTTGCAATAAAGTACATTGACCTTTCCCTAATATCCCTTCGTAGATACCCGAACAATAAATTATGAACCGTTTTTCATTACTAGAGAATGTAAAGGATCACTAAAGAAGTCGATTCAGGACCGCTTTATGTTTGTATTTTCTGCTTTTGATATTTAAGAAAGTCAATAATTGTATGTGGGTCAATGACCGTAATTGCACATTTATCTGGCGCCTAACATAGACACTAAATTGCAGAATGACGAGAAGCTAAAGTTACAAATCAACTTCGATGAGCTTCTATTTTTCGCTTGAACATTTTCCGACCGAGCCATCGCTCTTCATGCTATGGCAGTGTATGATAAGAAATATGATGTATCGCGGCTGTTACTTCGATTTTGCGTCGTGTTATTTTATAGTATCGTCTAACTAAAGTTAATAAAAGACTTTCAAGGCGATCAGCACAGAAACAGATAACTGTTATAAATATCTAAGTATTCAATAGAGGTTCGTGCAACCATGTGTGATTCTTGATGAATATTAACTTTTATTCTAGATATAAATCTTAGGAATTGAAATAAGACAGGTTTGAATTATTTCCGGGGGATAAAAACCCGGCAATCAATTCATTGAATTCACGCACGTATGTGTTGGTACATAACTACCGCTACTACGTCATCACTGCTCTGCAGCACAGTTCTGTGTTTGACTGTACAAGTGCACAAAAATAGGCATAGGTAAAGGATTAGTCTATGGTTTAGGTACAGGAATTTTCAACATTGATTTGAGTCATTATTTTACTCTCGCTCGACTTTGGGTTCTCCGTATCATAGGTCATCGCTACCGCAAAGTTCCATTTCATCATGAATATCTTCGCCGTGGCTCGTGGTCGTGACACGGAAAACAAAGATTCTAGTTAAGGTATAGGCATGTCTGTAGCCGCTTCTAAAACTAAAGACTTGTAGGTTTAAAAAAAAACTTCAAAAAAATACAAAACGACTTCCCAATAAAATCACTACAAAGTATTAAAATAACTTTAATTTCGCTAGTCAGTGTTTTTGGTTGGTTCTTCGTTTTTAGACTTTTGACACCGACTCCAAACTTAAAGTTACTTATTTCATACTTTGTAGTTTTTTTATTTGGAAGTCGGTTGTATTTTCAATTGGATAGTCACAGGAAAGCAAAATACGCAATATTGTTTACTTGAAGAAAATCTGACACCAATCTTGCCAAACCATATCGTGCTGCCCATTTGCTGGGCTGTGGGAGTCAGATAGGCAGTCTCACTAGGTATGTAAAATACTGGTCTCAGCTACATCCAGGGGGTCGATTCTGCTATTGCAATCGTGTCTCAATGACCGGTCAATGATCGATTTTTGACGTATAACGTCAAACTTTTGACACATTTCCCATACAAAAACTGTCAAAGTTGTCAAATATTCGATCACTGACCGGTCATTGAGACACGATTGCAATAGCAGAATCGAGCCCCTGATCGATTGGAAGCAACATCGTTGGGAAAAGGCTAGGCAGATTGAGTATCTACAACGTGACGCAATACCTGGTCATTGTAATCATCATAATGAACAACTTTCACTGAGATCGCGAAAAAAAAATCGGCTGTCATTTTTATGTGCGCATAACTCGACAAAATATACTGAACAGCAAATTTTTTTTCGCGCTTTCGGGTTTGGTCCTATAGTAGGTAAAACTTGTTATAATAATGAGTACAATGACCCCTTAAGAGGTATTGCGTTTATTCTGTTACACGCTGTATAGCCCTTTGCGTGTTTGTAGCCACGTCTAAACCTATAAAATCGGAGGTTGTAAGTATGGGCTTCTTTTTTTATTTGAGTTTGCTCTGGACTCTAGTCTAGATCAGAGGTGACAGAGACAAAAAATAATTAATAAAACCGAAAAAGCTTCCAAATAGAAACATCGCAGAAGCAACAGCTTTATTCGATAAACTGTCTTTACGTATTCACAAGGAAAGGCGTGTAACAAGTCAAAAAATCTATAGATTTGAATATTTAAGCGAATGCGACTCATGAATGTTTCATGGGATGGTCGCCATTTTACGTTTCTGCTACTTGGAACTGCGAACAATACCGATAGCAACGCAAAAAAGGTACAAACAAAATGGATAAAAGCAATCTTCGAAATTCAATGACTGTTGCGAACTTCCAAAAACAATTTTGGCGGCTTCAAACGATCACTGCGGTTATTATTTTCTGATTTTTGGGAATGCTTTTGGTTACTAATATCTTTTTGTTGCCGTTTTTTGTGGTATTTTGTTTTTATGGTGTACTCCTAACAAAAATTTGAAAGGAACCGTTGACTTAAGTACTTATTTTGTTCAGGTGAATGTACAGTTGTGCTCATTAAAGGATTTCACTAACATCGAAAAGCTCTCAAAAACCATTTCTCTTTTACTAACATTCACCGTTTAGTCATTGCCAACTTACCAAATGAGCTTTTTGCTACTTAAATACAAATATTGTCTACCATTTCACTGAATTAAATTAATTCCACAGACATAAAGGCTTTTTGAATTGACTTACTTAATCGATAATTAAGTTATCGTATCATACTAATACTTGCGTATGGTGTCGGACGTAAAAGAATAGCACCATCCCATCACTTCCCGTGGGTGTCGTAAGAGGCGACTAAGGGACTCACCAGAGATAGGGCAGCAGCATTCTCTGTAGGTACATTGCTACAGTTACACTTGCACTGCGATCGCCAACCCGCCTGCCCATTTGGGGGAGGCCTATGATCAGCAGTGGACGCGGCTGATATGATGATGATCATACCAATAAATAAAACAGTATTGTATCAAAGCATACTTCGATCAATCAATCTGCCTACAGTGCCCGACCTAACTAAGCATACCTAAGGCCCTAGACAATGCCAAAATGTAGGAATTTGATCACGTGACATTTCGATAGCATCTGTCAATCTCATACATTTTTGACGTATTGACAATCGCCTTCGCCACGCTTCTGCTGACAGAATGTCACTTGTCTAGAGCCCCTATTCTTTTAACAATCTTCATATTCAAACCAGTACTTTTAACAGTGTATCACCTCTGAACTGTTAGTAAAACTTTATCTGATTTTTCTCATCTCAATCTCACATATTATGAATATTTAAGCGAATAGCTATAAAAATAAATTGTTTGTTTAGTGTATAAATGCACGCTTGACAGGTTCTCTATTAATTGCAGACTGTGTTAGTAACATACCGTATTAGAGCATGCAACTGCTCAGCCAGTCGATAAATTTATCTAGAGGATGCTCCACTACAGCTTCCTGTCGCCGATAGGCATCGCAAACAAAGCGACAACACCATCTATAAACTTACTGATGCGTAATACCAGTAATAACTAACCCTTCAATAAATTTTATTGCTACTATCATAAATATCAATAAGAATGATTTGTAAACATGTCGCCATAATAAAACTCAATAAAATGACAGCCTTATAAATCTGAGTGTTATTAGCTTTTGACTTTTTTTTTTTTTTTTTATTATTGATAGGCACGCGCTTGACCACTATCTCACCTGATGGTAAGCGACGATGGGGTCGAAGATGGAGCACGCTTGCCTAGAAGCAACCTATTCACTCTTGACTTAAAGACTCCCAGGTTGTAGCTATCAGGAAACACAGATTCCGGCAGGGAATTCCACTCCTTAGCGGTACGCACAATGAATGTATTCCCAAAACGCTTTGTGCGTGTGGGTGGGATGTCCACCATGTACCGGTGGCGCATCGCCGTACGTCTTGTGGTCCGATGATGGAACGGGCTAGGCGGAATCAAACTATGTAATTCCGTTGCACACTCTCCAAAATGCAACCGATAGAAAACCGACAGGCTAGCAACTCGGCGTCGATGCTCGAGACTTTGGAGCTTCGACTCGATGAGCCTATCATTGCCGATGATCCTCTTGGCTCGTTTCTCTATTGACTCAAGGGCATCAAGCTGGTATTTGGCAGATCCGTCCCAAAGATGCGAGCAGTACTCCATACACGATCGAACTTGCGCTTGATAAAGCTTGAGCAGCTGTTCCGGCGTGAAGTACCGTCGCACCTTTGCCAGAATTCCCAACTTTTTGGCAGCCACTTGAGCCTTTGCCTCTATAAATGTGCCAAAATTGAGGGTAGATGTCAACGTGACACCAAGAAGGTCAAGTTGGTCGG
This sequence comes from Melanchra persicariae, assembly GCA_947386135.1. Classification (NCBI taxonomy): domain Eukaryota; kingdom Metazoa; phylum Arthropoda; class Insecta; order Lepidoptera; family Noctuidae; genus Melanchra; species Melanchra persicariae. The sequence goes on along the minus strand of OX376648.1, from coordinate 11,345,240 downwards.
TTATCGGCACGGTTACACCTCGGAAAGATGGAGCTGGGTGGAATTGGCTCCTTTTAGCGGAAAAAAGACACGCCTGGGTCTTAGCAGCATTGAACTTGACCAGATTGGCATCGCCCCACTCTGAGACAGCCTGTAAGGACAAGTTCAGGCGCTCAACCATAGCCTCCCGGAGAGACCGGATCTGCGACCCACCAGCTCGTGCGTTAGACACGTATCTCTCAGCAACAGTACTGTCGTCTGCATACCCAAAGGTACCGGGTTTTAGCAGATCATTAATATGCAGCAAAAACAATGTTGCCGAGAGCACCGACCCCTGAGGAACCCCGGCATTAATATCCAGCAGTCTAGACGAGCAGCCATCTATGACCACTCGAATAGACCGATCCCTCAGGAAGTCTGCAATCCAATCACACAATCCGGCGGGTAGACCGAAGGAAGGAAGCTTACCAATAAGGCTTTCGTGCCAGACCCTATCGAAGGCTTTCGAGATGTCAAGAGAGACCGCAAGTGCTTCCCCGTGTTTCTCGATGGCCTCACTCCAGATGTGAATGGCATACGCTAGAAGGTCCCCAGTGGACCGATTTCGGCGGAAGCCGTATTGTCGATCACTAAGGATATCGTTAGCTTCTAGGTATGCCAGGAGTTTACCATTCAGCACGCGTTCCATACTCTTACAGAGTATAGAAGTTACTGAGATGGGTCTATAATTAGCTGGGTCAGCTCGACTACCCTTCTTGGGCACGGGCTGCACGTTAGCTTGCTTCCAAGCCATCGGCACCTTACCAGTCTCAAACGAAAGGCGATATAGGCGTGTCAAGATCGGAGACAACTCAGGCGCGCAGGTCCTCAGTACAATTGCCGGTATCCCGTCGGGGCCACTGGCCTTATTCACGTCTAGGTTACGCAATACCCTACGAACGTCCTTCTGATGAATGCGAATGTTCGACATACTCGACTCGCATCCAACAGGAGAAGCAGGGGGCCTAGCGCCACCAGGATCGAGACGCGAATTTTCCGCAAACAGAGATGCAAACAGGTTCGCTTTTTCCTCAGCGGAATGGGCCAGCAGCGACCCATCAGGTCTCAGCAGTGGTGGTAGTGAGGGGCGGCAGAAGTTCGATTCAACCGACTTAGCCAGGGACCAAAACGCCTTACTGCCTGCTGGGTATGAAGCAATTTTGTTCCCAATTCGGCTAATGTGGTCAAAACGAGCCCTCCGCAACACCTTCTTGCAGGACTTGGCAGCTCTGTTGAAGGCCCTCTTCTTCTGACTCACGTCACCCGCTTTGCGTGTACGAGCGTCGACCCATGCTAGGTACGCCGTATGTTTGAGCGCATCAGCGCGATTGCACTCGGCACCAAACCATGGACGAGCCACGCCAGATATTGTTACGTCAGAGAACGGAATGAAATACTCCATTCCCTGCCGCAACACATCCGTCACGGCGTTTGCGCACGTCGAAGCGTCAGTCGAAGAAAAGCAAGTAGGCTGCCAAGGATAACATGCGAAGAAAGATCGCATGCCATCCCAATCTGCTGACCTGTATCGCCATACCCGCCGGGTGCCTCTAAGGCTAGGATCGGGCGGGGAGTAGACGGACACAGATTTCACCAGACAGTGGTCGGAACTTCCTAGTGGTGAAGAAATCGACACCGAGTAGCGGTCTGGATCTGTTGTCAGCAGAAGGTCCAAGCAATTGGCTGTGTGCGAATCAACATCGGGCACCCTCGTTGCCCCCTGGACCAGCTGGGTGAGATTTAACGCTAGCGCTAGCTTTCGCGTCTCTCGTCCAGCATGGTCTGTGCACTGGTATGGGAAGAGCCACTCCTGATGGTGGGCGTTGAAGTCCCCCAGTAACACCAATTGGGCAGAAGAGTATCGCTGCTGAGCCGCATCCGCCGCCTCACTGAGGTGTTGTGTGAGCCCAGTTGTCTCCAGATCTCCGCTGTGCGACCGATAGACACAGGCATAGATTATTTTATCTAGGCCAGTGTCCACCAGAACCCAAAGTGTTGAGAACCTGGAGTCCTCAAGGTTGCGGAGACGCCGATAGCAGATGTCGTCCCGGGCGTACATACATACACCCGCGCGTGGTTTAAAATAGTGCTCCAGGGTAAACCCTGGGTAAGTGAGCGACACGTCTGACGGACATCCGATCTGCGTGTCCGAAAGGAACAGGAGCGCTGGTTTCTCAGTCTCCAGGTGGTGATGGACTGCGGCGAGATTAGAGTGCAGACCTCGTATATTACACAGGTGCACTTTGTGGGAGAGGGAGTGCTGCCGCTGTACAGCCTTTTTAATTTTGTTCCTTTGATTCATTGAGTTTGAGAGTGAAGGAGGTAGAGGAGAAGGAAGTGAAATGAGGTTCCATGCTGCTAACCTTCAGGCACGCTCTGACAGGACGGCATCATTGGGGGACTAGTCTGGAGACTGCGGGGACGCCCGAGCCCCCCCGGGAATGTCCATCGGGCCCTCTCGTCTGGTCGCCAACCAGCACGATGGTGCATTCCGGAATTTTTCGACAGTTGGCGGGGCAGCCTTTCGTGTGTGGCTAGCACACTACTTGGGCCCCCAACTACCTGCGGTCGGCCAGCGGCGCACCGTGCCTCGGATCCCGCTACCCTCCGCGACTAGTCTCCCGATACGCCCAAATCAGAGCGAGTCTTAGCTTTTGACGTTTGTCTGGCGTTGGTAATTAGTTAAGATTTATAAATTAACTTGTGTACGTTTTATTCGCAGTTACAGCATGGTTAAACGAATTTTTCTTTTTTCACAGCTCGTTGATTCAATTTCGATTTAGAACGCAAGATGCTTGTTTTCATCGTTTCATGCCTATTTCTTTCTCCTTCTATTTATCTACTCTACAAAAATATTTCCTTCAAATATAAATGTTACTGTTAAGTTTGGTAATCCATCACACCTCAATGGCAAACCGCAATGCAAAATGTTCTGGTTAAGCAAATCTAGAAATATAGAAACATACTTGGCTTGGCAGTTTTATATTTCAATTAACACTGTTATTATTACTTACTGTTTTGTGCGTGTTTTCTGGCAGAATGAACAGCTATTTCCGTGGGCTAACAGAAAATACCCCACAGCTATGTTCAGTGTGGTTCAGTGCTATCTACAATTTGTTTGCACAATTAGCTGTTTTGTTGACCAAGCCGCTTATTTGGCAACTAACAGACTTTAAAGAATAGAAAGAGACCTTCCTTTTTAGTTTTTAACCCAGCAAAAAGTACCCTGGCTTCGCTTTACCAAACCCCTAATCGGCCCGTACGATACCCACACAAAGTTATACCTACCGTTGTTTCTTTTAGCAAATACCCCACAGCTATGTTCAGTGCTCTCTACAATTTGTTTGTACAATTAGCTATGTTGTTAACCAAGCCGCTTACTTGACAGCCAACAGAGGCTCGACTTTGCATTGAAAAAAAGGTAAAAAACTAAAAAGGTTGGCAGAGCGCTATCGCTTGCGTTAACTTTAACAGCGCAAGTTTCAAGTAGGGTTGAACACCTTTACGAAGCGATGTCGGGCTCAAATTAATTTATTTCTTATGTACACGCTGTGTTTTGAAAGTTAACTTAAAAGAAGATATTTCAAATCGGTTTTCAACTTTCACTAAAATGATGTTAACGACCATAATTTTAGTGAAAGTTGAAAACTGTTTGCAAAAAAAAGAACATCATATTCTAGATCATTTATGGATTAAAGTTTTCTAAGAGTTTATTTGGTACGAGCTTTCTATTACGGAGCTTTGGAATAGCAGATCTTAAACTCTTCATTGATTGGCTGTGTAGACCATAGGACAATATACCTACATTTCAGTCCTCTACGGAAGGAACCTACGTCCAACAGAAATAAAATCCACCAACATTTCCATTCATGCATTCCAATAATGTAAATTCAAAAACCACATCGGGTCTCCGTAGCCATCGCAAACACTTTGGACGGCCACAGTATTCACAGTTGGTATTATTTCCTGGCTAATTTATGCTTTTACATTTACATATGTGCAAACCTCCGAAGTCTGGCGCGTTTCAACTGAATAGGTTTATCTTTGCCAGTTTACTACGGTATCTGGCGGTAGAACTTCTCTATCTTCACTTATGCAATTGATTATGCATTTAATGTCACTAAAGCAATGATAATGATTATGTTTTAAAACAAAAACGTACCGTCCATACTTCGTACCGTAAACGTAGCGCCACCTTCACGAGGGAGTGAATCGTCGCGAGTTGACGTTTTGCTCATCAATATCACTCGTCGAATCGCTACGATAACGCTGCGTGGGGGAGATATGTTCATAGAGTTGTTCTAGAAGGATGTGGCAGGAAGATGATATCGCCGCGACACTACCTTGGTGAAGGCCTCCGTACCAAAATGTCCTATCAGCAAAACGGCCTTTTCGCAGAATGTCTTATTAGCAGAACGTCCTATTGTCAAAGTATATTTATGCTGAAAAATTATTATCGGTTTTTCGTCATGGCTTTTAGTTAATTTTTAAATTAAAATTCTAACGAAATGGAGATAGTACCTATACCTCTGGTGTGAACAAAATCTATGTCGATAACATTTTAAAATATCATATTCCAAGTACAGAGGCTTATGGAGACTGTAGTAGAAGCAGAAGTTCGGAGACGGGCTGTTTAGAGCGGCAAAGACTCACAAACTACACGGAAACGAAGAATCAGAAGAAGTATTTTCGGAGCTGTATACACGAGTGGTAAAGACTCACAAACCACCACGACTTTCATGGAGAAGAATTTCCGGATGGAGCCGCTAACAAGATAATAAAATAACATTTATTTAATTTCACTCTGAACCCAATTCTATAAAAATCTACGCAGATGAAGTCGTGGGCGGAAGCTAGTATTGAATAACGTCCATATGCAAAAAAAATTGCAAAAAAAAATGTCGGTATTTAATTGTAAAAATCTTGTATTGAATAACTACACTTTTTCCATTGTCTTGCTTTTAGGACGTTGTGCCAATAGGACGATTTGCGAATAAGTACGTCCTTTTGCTATAAAACGTTTTGAGAAAAGGACGTTTCGATACGGAGGCATCATATTCAATAAGGAGACAAAAGTTGTTGAGAGAATATGTAATGTAATGAGTAAATACATTTTTAAGAAAGTCTTTAAGTATCTAAAAGTTCTTTCATTTTAATACACAACGTATTTTGATGAATCTCCTTACAAAGAAGAAGTCCTTACAAAGAAACATTGTTTAGCTACTCATAAGTTCAAAAGTTTGTCATATAAACTAATTGTTAACAATCTTATGATTGACAAAAACTCACAATCGACTTTGGAAAGGAGTTTTCAGTAAAAGACGATAAATACGAAAATCCTTTTCGTATTCCTAATTACGTGAAAAACAAGACGACTGAAAATAAAATAGCAGAGTGGGCGCTTTTAGGAGGTAGAAAATACCTCGAAAATACAGCTTGCAACGTTTTTACAAAGCCATTTTCCTGAAACATTATAGCATTACTCAAAGTATCTTCACCAAAAATCGCGTTACATCTTCTCCCTATTCCATTGAAAATACCGCTCTATTTCTCTATAAAGGATCATGCAGAACAATAAATAAAATATTTCGCGAAAGCAGTGGCGGTTAAAATTGAATGTTTCTTGGAACAAAGTCCCTTCGTTGGGTGGTGGAATTCAATAATATTGTCAATAAAGAATGTCTTCGTACCGATAGGACCCATGAAAGCTGAAAAGGTTGAAAGTTCCTTATAAAATGCTTTGTTACATCTTTTTCGTGGGGAGTGGAACTCGGGAAGTCGGAACGAGCTTATTTCGTCCGTGCAAGCACATGTCAGCTAATTATCTCTTTGTCTAGTTCTGTGAGCTTTGTTTTGTTGCAATGGAATTCATTAGGGCTTTATTAGAGGCAACGGTTGTGCTAGGATTTTCAATTTAACTACATAAGTGTATTTTTATGGTTAGACGTATTTGGGCACATTCTTTTTTGAATTGAATTAACTATCGTGTGTACGTGTATTGACACACGGTAATGAATGAAAATAAGGCTACTTCGATTTTTTTCACTTTGTCTTTCCATTATGTTGCACCTGCCATGTTCTTCTCTACACCATCCTAAGGTCGATTGGTAGAAAAGGTCTAAAGCATTCATTCCGGATTTTTACAGATTTGTTTGTCTAGTGCATACAGTTTTTACGTATAAGCATGAGGGAATTAGTAAGAGAACCCACTTTTTAAGAACAAGGCCTTTTACTACCAATGCCATTTCACAATCACAAAAAAAAAACATGTTGAAATCAATGCATCTTTTTATGGCTATAACAATCGCCTCGATCTCCATCGAATAATGGCGAACCATAAAATCCGTTGCACAATTCTGATCCAATCCACATTGTTATCAGATAGTTCACAGCAGTGTTGCATCTACCGGTCCATCTTTGTTGAACACCTAATAGCCGAAACAATGGGCTGTAACCTAGGGAACAATGTCAGTGGCGTAACAACCATGTACCACTAAGTAATAAAGCTTCTAATTATAATTAGTGAATCTCAAGGACATCTGAAAGGAAGATTAGATAGATAGGTATTTTATTGCACAGACACTTTGAAATAAATGCAGGAAGGTAAAGATTTTCTATGATAGAAAAGAATACAATTAATACGTATCGGTTGCATTGTTTCTTATGGAAGTATCAGGGTGATGCCATGTGCCCGATGGGATACATCGATAGAAATGACAAACTTACACACAAACTTTCATCCTTTAAATAAACCCTTAAAAGCATTATCTTTCGATACAAAAGGAACCCTTGTTTACATGCTTTAACGCCCAATGGCAGAGAATAAATTAAGGACACGTATTAAATATCAATTACTGGATTAAGAACATTAGCACAACAACTGCAAACAATTTTTGAATTAAAACTAAATAGGTATAACAGATTCACTGCACCTAATTAATCAAACATTATTACGACAGCCAAGAATAAACAATGAAACATGAATATATTTGTATTTTATTGTGCTAGAGCAAAGCTTCAGGGCCGTCCGCAAATAATTAAATTTAAATTTAATTATGTGAACAACATAAAGCAAATATTAAATACAATAGTGCACCGTTGATTAATAATACATGATATTATTTTAGCTTCATTTCATGAATCATGATATAATAAAAAGAGTTATTTACTAGTGTAGGTATTCGGATTTCTGTGTTATTTAATGATGGGAAATCATCTAATGACTCCTTCCGCTCTGGGTGGAGGGGGAGGGAGTGTCGTGTCTTTCAAACAAATTCCACAACCCTGGCAGGCTCTGGCTCTAGTGGGCCCCGTCTACTACGCTGACATCACTTTGAGGCGCGAGGCGTCTTCTTTTGTGGCAGCGGCTGGGGCGTGAGGTTTGTCTCTCCCTCACGCGGCCGCCTCCTCCTTCACCAGGATTACTGCTTCGCAGCATGAGGTGTCGGCTTCTCATGCCTACTTGCTCCGGACCTTGGATTGAACCAGGGCCGGAAGCGTGAGGAAAGCCGCCGCTGATCGCCTCAACGAGGACACGGCGCTACTCCGCCCAAGCAGGGCAGACTTCTACCGTTTTCTCCACCGTGTCCTCCGGGTGATCCTCACAGTGGAAACCCGGACGTGTCCTCTCGCCGAATCTGAAACAGATTTCTCTCGAAACAACCGTGTCCGGTGAGTACCTGCGTCAGGCGGAAGATGAGGATGCCGTGGCACCTCTCTAGCCATTCCTCAAAGCGGGGACTTATCGCCACAATAGCGGCGTGCCCAGTTATTGGTGGCCCAGCCGATTTTTCAGCGACCTAAGTGACATCTTTTGTTCAATATTGTTTAATGGCTTGCCCTTGTCACTTATGTCGCTGATTAAAAGGCACAGTTCAATGAAAAGGCTTTTAATGAAACGTCTGATTAAGCTAGTTGGCTGCGATACATGCACTGTCTATTTCTCTCATAGTCTGATAACACTACAAGCACACAAGACCGGGAAGAGATCAGGCGCAGGTCCTGCTTTCCGAGGTACTGGATACACCACCAACTTTCAAACTCCGGGCTACTAGGTACTGAAAATTCGTTATTGTAAAACCCAATAACACTTTATGCCTGACCTGGAAATCGAATCCAAAAAAACCGAGTTGGACTCTTACACGAAGGCTTCTGTCTTTAATTTTATTAAATTTTTATAGTTTGTTGTTATAGCAACAATAGAAATACACACTCTGTGAAAATTTCAACTGTCTAAGTACCTATTAAATTTTTTGAGATATAACCCGGTTTTTGTCGACTTTTGTGAACAAAAATAAATGTTTTCTTTTTCGGGATTCTGTGATACAAAATGATGTTCTAAACTTCTAACTTCTGCCCTATTTTCTAACATTCCTCTAGGGAACTGGATGTAGGCTGTTGAACCTTTCTCTTTTAATAATTTTCTTGCCAATTTGGTAAATATTTCTGTATATTCCGACCACTTTCGAACGAAACCGTAAAAGGTTTTTCTCTTGGGACGATAACTAACATACCTAGTCGAGAAAATTCCCTACGTACTCGGGAAAAAAAGTCTAAACATTTTCAAATTGTTTTCACGCATCTACTGGGATTCTGTTAATATAAAATTTTAAATTTTTCTGTATGAAAATGTTTGAAATTTATCTATTTAATTTTTTTGTTATGAATTAAACAAACAATAGAAATGTTATGGGTGTAGAATGCTACTGTTATAACTTCATTTTCTCATCTTAATATCATTTATTTAGACGTCTAAAGTTAGTTTTTGTTTGGGGGATGGAATCGCTAGCTAGAAATACTGATTCGATTTCGAAAATTCTTTCACTAATAGAAAGCTCCACTATTAGACCGAGATCCCAGAGTCCCCAGACCTTACTTATTTGCTTACTTACAAAATATGTGGGATAGAGTAGTGTTAGTATGTACTCGTATTTTTAACATACCTGCTAGCTTGGGCCGACGGCCAATTTTTTTAAAATACCTTTTATCAAGGAGATAGTTTTGCATCCTCCCAAATCCTGGCAGACTTTTAGCTTTCGTAATTTGCAACTAGTAAATAAAATATGCCAAATTTCAGCCTTGTGAATAGGATCTAAACTCACTCGAGGTGGCGACCAGCTCTTATACTGTTAGAATGACTAATCAGTCGTTAAGATATTTTTTAATAACTAATTACTTTACAATATTCTATAAAACATACATACAAATCAGCATCCAGACTTAAAAAGTGATTTAATGGCTTTAGCATCTATCTAGTCTATCTAGAGTCGTTCGAGCGAGAAGAAGGGATGGAGCTATACGCTATACACCCTATATAGCTCCATCCCTCCTTCTCGGTCAAACGACCCACGCTTTAACACGTCATGGTAGGGCCGCAGATACCTGGAATTCGGTCGTCGACCCAAGCTAGCAGGAATGTGTATATTCAAAGAACATACTAATACTAGTCTATCCCACACATTTAGCACATATCCACATAGAAAATAAGTAAGGTCTGGCAGCTCTGGGATCTTAGTCCATATCGCTGAGTGACAGATATTTATTCAAAATTCGAGATTTTTTAGCAACAAACTATACTATACCTATATTTTTAGGGGGACTATATTTCTTGTCACCAAAATTTATATTTGTCATCAAGTTGCATCACCTAATAAATAGATCTATCGCCACGAAGTATTTTCGTTCTCAGATATATAAAAAGTGTCGCCAGGTATGAATTACCAAATTAATGCCAATATGTATGTAAAATAAGAGATGGATTATCAATAAAATCGTAGTTCATTCCTTGGATAAAACTTTGTTCTCAAAATTGGTTTATTCCTTTAACTTCGTACTCAGAAAGGTATATCTGTCACCAAATATTCGAACATAGGGCACAGGGAGCTTAGGGCACCCCGACTCGGACAGGTTAGGTTAGAAGGGGATGGCGGGGTCAAGTGAGCGAGCGTAGCGAGCGAACAGACCCCGCCATCACCTTCGTGGTTATTTTTTTTAATCCACCCAGTAATATGGTTTACTTCCCGTTTTATAATAAATCCCAACCTATTTATTTGATACTTGATAATATATCCCGAGGATTACATGTGATTTATTATGGAATTGCTTTTTACAATTATTTGGCAACTACATTTTGGTGACAGATCCACTATTTTGAGGACAAACCCTATTATTAAAGAAATTCAAAACGAATAAAATTGGCGATAGCTTAAATCATACCCTATTTTTAGGTCCTTATTAATACAAATAGTATTTAAAGAACCACTTAAAATTGTGGTTGATGGCGATGGATTAAATTGTGTCGAATTATAAATTCAACAAAAAAATTTTTTTGTATCGAAAATTATCGCGTTTGCTGTGGAACAGTCCAAGGGGGCGAAACTGCGGAATGGTTTTCAATATTTCAGTCCAGACCAAAAAGGCAGAGCAATTTCCGACTAAAATAAACTCAATGCACTCTAATATCTGTGTCGGATATTTGTGTCAGTATCAAAATAGAAGCCCTAAGTGAATCTACTCGATGTCGGCCTGCCTCGCTATACCTAGAACTACGTTTAACCTTTCTGCAAGAAGATTTTATTTTAGAGCTGGCTTTTATTTATAAGAAAACTTTTATTCAGTTTTAGAAGAATTTAGGACCGACTCCAAACTCAAACATCGAAAGTTGTTACTAACCATGATGATGATGCCCGCCAGGAGCCCACTTTCGGCAGGACAGTATGGAGTGTTTACTTATTCATTGAGTATAGATTTTGTATTTATTATTTATTTTGTACACCAAAACGTAAACAACAAAAGGAAACTTACTTACTTTTTATTGGGTTTCTCTCACTATTTTACAATATAAAGAGCAATTCATGCTTAAACTTGAGAGAAGTATTACAAAAAGCTGGCCGCAAAAGAACAACACACTTAGGTACTCAATATATCTATCTTAAATTCATAGATCATACTAAAAGCTTACATCATAATGAGCCGCCGGATGACTCATATTTGTTCCACTAGAGAAACACTTGGAAAACCACAGGGAACTTGAACTTCTAAGTGGCACTTGACTGGAATATCCTTCACTAAAGGACAGTCATGCGCCGGATAATGTAACCCATTCTGTTTCTGTACTCTAATAGAAACATGGGTCAACGTAACGACGTATTTTGACAACTTCTGACATTATGCTGAGCTGAGGCGGCTGAGGCCCTTTTGCCATGAACATAATACGAGTATAGGTACTTAGTTTTAAGGTGTTTTTTGTGTCTTGTTGAAGGTAAGACTTAGGAAAACTCGCTTTAAAACATTTTTGTTACTTTGTTGTTTTTGGCTTGTAAAACCTACCTACCTACATTGCGCTATTACATTTTCGATGCGTACAAAATTGGCCGAATCAAAATGCTTTGGTAACTCTAAAGGCGTGATACGACGATACCACAGATTACTGAATAGTTATGACGATACGGCTTACAATGTCCATTGAAAATAATTGTATCCGGGTTATCCGTAGTTTTTAAAACTATTCAGGTCGGATCTGCTATTTTTAATTAAAAGCTTTTATTTAACTTGACTTGTATGTATGTTTACAAATCTTGCAAGTTTAATCCCACTTCCCGGTATCCGATTGAGCTGAAATTTTGCATGCTGGTCCAGAACCGATGACAATGCATGTTAATCATAAACGTGACCTAATGCTGCTGCCAGGATCGGCTCCGTACGAGAGATCTCTACAGCGGTAAATAGCAGGGACACGAAATTTTTTATACGCATTCGTTTATGATAGGCAGTTGGTAGTCCCTCCATGAAATAGATGCCACGTCCAGGGTAGTCTTCGAACTATGGAACTCCTCAATATTCAACTGCTGGGACTTGAAATTTTGTATATGCATTCGTTTATGATAGGCAGTTGGTAGGCCCACCATGAAATAGATGCCACGTCCAGGGTTGTCTTCGAACTATGGAACTCCTCGATATTCAATTGCTGGAACTTGAAATTTTGTAAATGCATTCGTTTATGATAGGCAGTTGGTAGGCCCACCATGAAATAGATGCCACATCCAGGGGTAGGTAATTGTTTTCCCCGTTCCTTCTGTTGAAGGACTCTCTGTTTTATAGATGGACTTTCGTATAACTATCGATTGAAACTAAAAAATATAAAATAAAATAATGATAAAAAAACTTTTAAAAAAGCCTTTATTTAAGTGCCCTAAAAAGATCAAAATACAATTTTAAATCACATTAACCACATTCATTTATGGCTTCACAGAGTTGAAATTATAATAAAAGCTTGTCGGGATGCCTAGAAGAAATCTCTATATATTCAGTCAGATGAAATTTAAATTAAGAAACATTCTGACAGATCAACTAGGTACTGCAATAAATTTCAAACCCGATAAATCCTATGTGTGCAAAAAAGTTATTCAAGGTTAAAGTTCCACATTTTAAGCATTCACGGCACTTTTATTTAATTACAAACATTATGAATTGCTTACAAGTTTAGTGGGTGCCTACCTAATTATAAAATTTTAATTACAAATTGAAATTATCGCGACAAGCTTTTATTATAATTTCAATTCTGTAAAGTCATAAATGAATGTGGTTAATGTGATTTAAAATTTTATTTTGATCTTTTCAGGGCACTTAAATAAAAGCTTTTTTTAAAAGTTTTTTTTTCCAGGAATACTGCATAAATCTATAAAGAAACACAATTAACTAAAGCTTATTTTGTTTTTGTATATACATTGTGTGTTTATAGCTGATTTAAATAGTTAAGTTAGCGTTATTTGGTTTTATTTTCATTTCAATATTAATAAAAGATACAGCGTCATTTTGGGATGCATGAAGGAGCCTCCTCGTGTAGCGCAATTTGTTCCATCAGACACTCAACTGAACCTCTCCTCCTCAATAAATACATATTAACTAAACGTTTTTCTAAACATCACAATTATGCAGCTGCCAGTAAATCGTGGTTTGAGATAATATCAAATCTATAGTTATTGTATGTTTAAAAGCGGTAACGAGTCTTATCTTCAAGTTGATCAGAAGTAGAAACCTATTTGCAATCAATGGTATAGAAAAAACAAATGTTTCCTCGTTGAGACCAATTAAAAGATACAAATAAAATTAACACAGGTTTATTAATATTTAATGCGAGTTGATAAAAATAATGCTTAAAAACATCTAAACTACAATAAACGGGGAAACTACCATAAGCAGACTCCGAGGCCGAGAAGGACTAATCACCACCAACTTTAAAAATAAATATACCTACTTAAGGTATATTTACTTTTAAAAGTGCTACATTTTTATTACATAAACACTTAAAACTTTCCTGAATCTGCTATACAATTAGGGAAAAAAATCAACACAAAAAAAATTCTTTTTTCTTAAAACCCGACCCCAAAAGGCTTCTAAAAAGTAAAGAAAAAGTCACTTTTCAAGCTGTCTGATACAGTTAGTGGTGTTTATTTTAGTTCAATCACAGATTCGATACCACTAACTGCATCAGACAGCTTAAAAGTGTTCTTTAGGGTTCGGCACCAAAGGGTAAAAACGGGACCCTATTACTAAGACTCCGCTGTCCGTCACCAGGCTGTATCTCATGAACCGTGATAGCTAGACAATTGAATTTTTTACAGATGATGTATTTCTGTTGCCGCTATAACAAAAAAATTACTAAAACCAGAATAAAATAAATATTTAATTGGGGCTCTCACACAATAAACGTGATTTTTTGCCGTTATTTATAGATACGATACGGAACCCTTCGTGCGCGAGTCCGACTCGCACTTGGCCGGTTTTTCTTAACTTTTTAGTCGTTTTTTAAGGTCGGAGTTTTTGAAAAAGCCATTTTTTTTTTATTTTGATATTGGTTCTTTACTCTGTAACAACTACAGAACACCATCCTTATTTATATGACCACGTACTTCTAGAACATCCTATAAATTCACGACTGCACTGTCCCAAGCGCCAATTTTCCAGACCAATGTGAGCCTGATTTAATTTTACGACTGTTTAATTTTCTTACCTAGATTTGCTTTAAGTAAAATATAGTGTAGTTACGTTAGTTATTATACTGTACGAGTAGTCAGGTGGTATTATAACAATTAAGAGATACGGCACTCGTGAATTCTGAACGAACTCATTTTCTCCTGAATTCAGCGAACGTTTCTGAAAAAGGACGTGTTGGTTAATTTATCTCCGACTCGAAATAATATATGCTTTTCTTGCATGTTTCAGTATGCTATGTGAAAGTAGGTCCTCTGCTTTGGTTGGTTTGTATGTTTATTCAAGCTAACCAATTGTAGGTATAGTAATTAAGCGCCAGGGTTGCGGAATTTGATCGAAAGAGTCACCGCGGCCCTGGAACGCGAAGGGGATTAGGAGGAACACGGATGGGTTCTAGTCAGTAAGAGTCTGACACTCCCTTCCGCTCCACCCAGAGCGAAAGAAGTTTACATAAAAAAGAATAGGTATAGTTTGGAGGTAGCGGAACAGAGAGTATAGTCCCGCAAACCTCCATTGAAAAGGGAGGATCCTCCGACCAGACGGTTGGTTTTTGTCTTGGTGGGCAACTGCCCGAGAGTTGATATTCGGGCTTTGCATGTGTTCTAATCGCACGGTAAACTTTGATATCGCGATTTAGGATTTTGCAGTTTTTTCGCAGCTGTCGAGATAGATGGCGCTGCGAGTCTCATTTGTTGTGATGTTGATTCTGCTACGTTGATTTTTGTGGCGGCATGAATGCCGCTACATCACTCCCCTCCGGAGACCGGAGGTCGATAGTGGATGAGCCGTCCATACATCTTGAGATGCTTGCCAGGCCAGTGGAAGGTTGGTTCCAGTGAGTCGGAACCGGAAGTCGCAGAGTTCTCGGTGAGTCGGAACTGTCTGCGTCGCAGAGTTCACGGTGAGTCGGAACTGTCTGCGGCGCCCCGATGCTGCTGCTGGCGTGACTGCTGGCGTCGACCAGGAGAGGTTCTTCAAGGCTCTTCATGTGACTGGCCGAAGGTGTAGTGTGCTTGCCAAGGTGGGTCGGAGCTGTGCGACGTGCTGACGTGACTGCTGGCGTCGACCAGGAGAGGTTTTTCAAGGCTCTTCATGTGACTGGCCGAAAGTGCAGTGTGCTTGCCAAGGTCGCTGATGATAGAGGCTGAGGATGCTGACCAGGAATGCGCGTCCGCTGCATGCTGGTGGTCAGGATACCCGTAGAAGCCGAGGGTACTGGCTGGCTGTATGACTCGCTGCTCGAGAGCTTGAGGTCACGATGAGGAGAAGTGATAATGACGTCATGATGAAGTAGCTGCACGAAGACTGCGCTGACGTCCAATGTCGAGGGTCACCAGTTTAGAGGTAGCGTAACAGAGAGTAAAGTCCCACATACCTCCACTGGAAAGAGAGGATCCTCCGACCAGACGGTTGTTTGTGTCTGGTGGGCAACTGCCCGATAGTTGATATTCGGGCTTTGCATGTGTTCTAATCGCACGGTAAACTTTGATATCGCGATTTAGGATTTTGCAGTTTTTTCGCAGCTGTCGAGATAGATGGCGCTGCGAGTCTCATTTGTTGTGATGTTGATTCTGCTACGTTGATTTTTGTGGCGGCATGAATGCCGCTACATAGTAAGCGAGAAATGACATATTATTAGGTATATCTTCTGGATATCAAATCGTGAAAAAGCTAGCAAATTGGGTAGAAAATTTAGTTTTTTTGAGAATTTTTAATTATTACCTATCGGTCTAACGTTGAGTCGATGGATTTTAGAAAATCAAAATTTAAATATAAAACGTTCGATTAGAACAATTATTCTAAAGTACTTTTTACGTAGCTTTTGCGGCGTTTTTGCTATTAGTATTTAGCTGTCAGCATGCATGACTCTTCCAGTCCTCATAAATGGCATCAGCAATCAGGCATGCACTTACTTGAGATCTATAAAAAGTTGTAGCAATTAATATTGTACGACCAATAACAATAACAGTGTTGATCGGAGCTGTTTATAGTCGATGTTATGTACTCAGATACGATTACATACATTGATTTATAGGCAGCGATTGTATGCAAATGCTCAGATATACTTGTAATGTTCCAACAATGTGACACGAATCAATTCATAGATTAAAATAGAATTCGCATTAAAAGATAAACTCTTGTCTTAGGAATATCAGGAATTTATTGTAATCAGAATCTTGTCAATGTCAACTTATGACAATATGTAGATAAGTAAATAAATGTTGAGGTTTATTTACTTCTTAGTAAAAGGAGTGTGTGTTTCCACGTAGTTTTGCTAAGAAACGGATATCACCAGTGGCCACCAATTTGCGCAAAAGTCAAGGTTTATGAAACGATATTGCGAAAGCCCTAATAAATTAGGTGATATCAATTAATGTGCAGGGTTTTAACTATGTTAGGTCGGCTTCCTGTCTAAGCGAATGCCGCCCTATAAGTGCCTTAGTGCGAGTTTATATACGTACCTACTCGATCACGGATGAGTTTTAGTCAGTAAAAGTCTGACACTCCCTTCCGCTCCACCCAGAGCGGAAAAAGTCATTTGATGATTTCCCATCCCTAAAAATAAACCTACTCAATTGCGCCTGTCCGGCCCCGGCGACACACCGGTGTGTCGCGAATTAATCGCGAATTTAATGTTTATTTACATATACATAAGATTTACTTTATATTAGGGAATTTTCACATGTTGGGCCGGAGTGGTTAAAGTAAAAATGAATAACCACGGTTATGGGGTGAAACATGCAGCACGGTTATAGCATAAAAGATCCGTTTAAGGGTTCCGTACCTACAAACTGAACCTTCCACTCCCCGCTACAAATTAAGCCTCCGCTCCCCGTCTGTCCGTCTGTTTGTCAGCGGGCTGTATCTTAAGAACCGTATTAGGTAGACAGTTAAAATTTCCACAGATATTATTTGTTGTTATAGTGGCAACAGAAATACACACATTTCGGTTGCCACTATAACAACAAATAATACAAAATTAGATAAAGCGGGTTCCCATACAAGAAACGTGTTTTTTTCGGTGTATGGTACCGACTCCCACTTGGCCGATTTTTCTATACTAATTGACAACGTTTAAGTTAACTCGATCGAGTACGTTTAAAAACTCGCACTAAAATCTCAGTACCTTAAGTCACTTGGAGTGACTACCAATCTGACCACTACTACCCAGTTACTGGGTGACACGATCACTTATGGTAAGACCGGTTTTCAGAATTTGGGAGTCTGACAATGTGCACTGGCTCTTAGGACTGCGAACTTTATACAGCAAATAAGATTGCATTCACAATCTGTCGCAGACCTAAATGAGTTATACGTAACAATTCCGCTTGTTCGTAAGAAAAGTTTAAACGTAACTCATTCCGAAAACAAGTAGAAAACAACGGATGCCCTGAAAAATCAAAAATGTCGGCGAAGCGGTGAAATCTGAGATGTCGGGTAAGTTAAATTATCTTGCTACCCGCGACGAATTTATACGCAAACCACCTCTTGATTTATAAGAAAACTCTAAAGTTTCTTAACAACATTCACAGTTTTCTTTAGCGATGTTAGAGACGTCTAAATTACAAATAAGACTGTCGGGTTTCACAGGGGACGCAATCTCTCTAAAATTGGCCTTTACGTTTCGTACTTTTAAATGGTTTTGCTTCTTCCCTTTTAATGTTCGTAAAGTCGCTATCTATATTTCTAACAGACGGATGTCTCGGATTCGCGGCACTTTCAAGCTCGGTAATCCTGTTTGGTCACTTAATATGGCAGTTTGTCTTAGTGGCTGAATAAAATAGTTATTAATAGATTTGCTTTTTTTTTTATCGATTACAAAAATGGATGAGTTCTGTATTCGTCTGAATGTATTTTTTTATTATGATAACTACTAGATCGATGGTCTAAAACCGTTAAACTGCTCGAGTGAAATTAGAAGCTTTGAAGTAGTCACTGACCAAATAATTTTTTTTTATCAGATTTATACACGTGTGTGAGCATAAATATTAAGACAAATCAGAGCTTTCAATGTGGTTTTTGCTTTTCATTCAGGTAGCACTAAAACACGCAATTATTTATGAAATTATCCACAAGAATTCTAACCGCAAAATAATATAATAACGCAATAGAATAATATCCGAGGTTGATTGTCTACATAGCAGATTATACGAAGAAATACGCTCCCGGTCAAGCCGGATTCAGCTGAATGAATCCGGTTTGACTGGGAGCCGACCCCAATATAGTTGGGATAAGGCTAGGCAGATGATGATGACCTTTCTAGCGTATGCATACCAAGTTTCATTAAAATCAGTATATTAATTTCCTAAAATAAGGATTTGAAAGTTTGTAAGAAACACCGTGAGGACTAAACGCTCTTTGGAGAACATGCGGAAATACAAATCACCCAGTTTTATATTACACGAAATAATATCCACTTTTAAACACAAGCAAGTCTTAATAGAAACCGTTTCGTGGGTAGGGACCGTAGTAGGTATTGTGCGCGTATATAGTTTCTTGGCTTTCCGAAGTGGATGGCTTTTCATTTGGATTTCCAGTTATTTTGCGGTGAATAACTTCAGAATGTGTCTGGCAGTTGGGGCAGGACAGACAGGCATGAAACGAAAATGCAACGAATATTTTTGAAGAAATTCTTTGTCGGGTATATTATCTGTTTACAGGAGTTATAAGACGAAACAGATAAGTAAACTACTGATAGATTCGAATTTAAAAGAAATAAATATGTAAATATAAATAATAATAACTAATTATTAACAAGCTAGCAATATAAAAATACCAATAAGCAGAGAAGAAACAAAATCCTAGTCAAGTAAGTAACAAAGTCTTAGAAGTTCAACTCCAGTATCGAATAGGGTAGATTCCCGGTAAAAAAGATATGATTCTATTTAGTCCGTCAGATTATCGAAAAATATGGACACGTATTTTTTGCTTTATAAAAATCAATAAAAAATAACGAGGATAAAATGCATCAAAGACCAGGAGTGGGGGCTCGTGAGGTCACGTGTATGTAAAAAGTGTACTTACTAGTGACGTCATACGAGTTTTCAACGCACTGTATCGTTTTCATTTTTTCTTGACGTCAAAAAAGGAAAAATACGTGTCAAATACTTTTTGGAAATCTATCTGACGGACTCATTTGATTTTTTTAGTCATCTACCTTATTACGGTTCCACCAAGAGTTTCAATTCACCATGGAATATTTGGTTCAGATCTGATACCAGTCTTGCTTAGAAGTACCGTGTTACCCATCTAATGGGTTGTGGAGGTCTGGTAGGCAGCCGCTCCACGTAAAATGGCTGAAACCGGTTTGACTGGGAGCCGACCCCAATAAAGTTGGGAAAAAGGCTAGGCAAATGGAATATTTGGTTCAAAACATTGCTCAAAAATGCTTTAAATACGGTTTTTTCCACATTTGCAATTAAACCTTTCCTCAATTTATTTCGTAACTGAGGTAGCATACATTAATTTGTATGCTAGATGTCACATTCAAAACTTTTCTCATAAAATATGGCTGCCCGAGAGCGAGGCGACACCGCAAACGTTTCACATACGGTATTTATATCATTGGAAAAGCGAGCAAAGCCAGTTCAGGACACAGTTCAGTAAATAAATAACATTTGCATGCAAACAGCGGTTCGAAGTATGATGTGACCGACAATATTTTATCTCGATCGCCAATATACAAAACCTTTTGTTTGGGCCATGAATAATATTATAGTGACTGCGTCAAGCTGAAAAGAATTCAGATTTGCCGCCAAAACAGTGCCGTCAGAATTTAAATGCAAATCGACGTCGATTGTTGACAGCCGCCATGGCGTTCAACATTTTATGGATTCAATTTTAGGTTTCATTTTTTTCAACGAACCACATAGACTGCACTTTTTAAATGCTGCGAGTTAATAAACAACCCGACACGGTCCGACAAACTGACGTTTTAATTCGTGAAAAGGAATTCATTTTATTGGTTTAGTCCATGTTCAACCCCCACAATCTTTACCCCCGACCATGTTGAACCCCTAAACGCTGTCCATGTTCAACCCCCCATTGGTTGAACATGGACTTTTATTTTTGAATGTTTTAATCCACGTTCAACCCTCAATGAACAGTTAAACTCAAAAGTTGTTTTTAACCGACTTCTAAAAAAGGAGGAGGTTCTCAATTCGTATTACCAGACCAAAACAAAACAGCTTCTCTAAGAGCATTCTTGCAACAAAGGTTTTAAACCACCGAAGAATTCTCAATTAACTGCGCAACAAAAAGTAATCCCATCCAACGGGAAACAGCTGAGCAGTCTGAGGTGAAACAACGAACGAAGATCATAAAACAGAAGATAAAGGAAATGAGAGAACCGCCGCCGCCGCCGCAGCCGCCTGCAACCGTTATTGTTCTGCGCTCAAACAAAATCACTTTGATTTCCTTAATTCCGATCGCTTATTGAAAAGCCACAAATGAAATTCCTATAAGCGCCTTTTAATTCCCTTTTCTTTGTAACAAAGCGTTTTTGTTTGCAATTTTAATCAGGGTTTAGCTAAACTTGCATCGTTTAAACTTGCGTTAAAAGTTACTTGTTAAACTCAGTTTTATGAGTACTTTTTTCTGTTTTCCCATTCGTTGATAGATAAATAATTAGGACCCAAAAAATGTTACAAACCTTCTGAGTTATCAAACCATACGCATGGGTGTAGAGTTCCTCTAAATATTGTGTAAAATCGAGTATAATAATTACGCTCGAACCATTTTTATTTTATCATCCTCCATAATGAGTTCTTTCAATAACTCATTACATTACGAGTAATAACAAGGTACTTTAACGCAGTACTAGCCGACTAGAGTCGACAGCTTTGTACTGCACGTTTTTCTTTTCCGGAATTAATTAAAATAGAATCCTATTGTCCTTGATTATTATTAAGCATTAGCTGCTTCGCTAACAAGCTGCCATCTCCTGTTTTGTGCGGATATTAACTTGGCAGCCATTTTTAACTGTTCGTTTCCGTTGACAAATGATGTCCATGACCAGCCGTGTTTTAAATCTGTTAAGGAACAGACGGATGCTGTAGTTACTTGGAGTAGCAAGATGTTTGTGAGTAGGAAATTGGTCGTTCACTTCTTACAACAAGCTGAAACCATAATAACCATCTATAAAAAGTTTACAATTTACCTGTATTTTATTACAGCAAAATACAGGTGTAGAGAATAACGTTCCCGTTAAAATATAGTTAAAGCGTGGTTTTGCAACAAAACCAGCTAAGTACACTATGACAAGAGGAAAAAACCGGCCAAGTGCGAGTCGGACTCGCGCACGGAGGGTTCCGTACCATTATCTATAAAAACGGCAAAAAAATAACGTTTGTTGTATTCCCATACAACACACGTGATTTTTTTGCCGTTTTGCCCCACTTAAATATTTATTTTATTCTGTTTTTTATTATTTATTGTTATAACGGCAACAGTAAATACATCATCTGTGAAAAGTATATTTGAGTTGATTGAATGAAAGGTAAATTGCATTTTACGATTTATGACGTATTAAAAAAACTATTAACTAGATCTCGTTCAAACCAATTTTCGGTGGAAAATGGAACAATGTACATCATATATTTTTTTTAGTTTTATCAGTCTCTTATTTTAGAAGTTTCAGGGGGGGACACATTTTACCACTTTGGAAGTGTATCTCGCGCAAACTATTCAGTTTAGAAAAAAAATGAAATTAGAAACCTCAATATCATTTTTGAAGACCTATCCATAGATACCCCACAAGTATGGGTTTGACGGAAAAAAAAAATTGAGTTTCAGTTCTAAGGAAGGGGAACTCCCAAAATTAATTGTTTTTTTTCTATTTTTGTGTGAAAATCTTAATGCGGTTCACAGAATATAACGTTGAAACTTACCAAGTTTCAACAGTATAGTTCTCATAGTTTCGGAAAAAAGTGGCTGTGATATACGGACAGACAGACAGACAGACAGACATGACGAATCTATAAGGGTTCCGTTTTTTTCCATTTGGCTACGGAATCCTAAAAACTAACGACAACCAAACATTTGCGTTAAAATTTCTGTATAACTACTTAGTTATATTTCACAATGTAACTAGTCTCTACAGAAACTGGAACTGAAACTGGCAAAACATTTTCCAAATTAACAGTGACTTTGTTCCGTCGTTTCGAGTATTCCAAGCGCTCGCCCTTGCAGCTCGACTACATGTCAAAGGCCTTTCGATGACCACTACAAATATTTATCTGTAACAAGGTGCAACTGTCCTTTGTGTGCCAGCGACAGTTTAATTAAATCTGCCAGAACCGAGTTAGTATTGGAACCTTTCTACATTCTGGCAGAACTGTAACGCGTAGTGTACCGACTGTGTGTGTGAGTTGGGGATGTAAAAAAAATAAATTAAAAAATTGTCTCAAAAACTAAAAATTCGATATCTTAGGAATTACTAAAAGTTCTGTTTCTCCCAACACGGAAACATGACCAATGCATTTCCTAGGAAAGTCGTGTCTCACAATGCGGTCACAAAACGCACCAAGAAATTGGTCAACAAAACGCAAAAAAAAATATCCAAAACAATCAAAATAAAAGAGATTTATGATCTAGCAATGAATGGTTCAAATAAAGCAAGGACAAAACTCACGTCAAAAAGAAATACGTCTTATTTGAACTGCGGCGAGTAATTGGTTTTGGAATCGACCTTCTGATATTGACAAACCTGTCGTAGCCAATCGGAGATTTGAGTTATTAGTTTTTTTTTTAATACTCACAGAACGGTAATGGAACATTTATCGCGTGACTGCAGTTTTCGATCTTCTTTTCCATTTTCCTCTTTCTGAAAACTACTTTCCTCTTTTTACGGAAATTGTTAAGGGAAATAAAATTCTACCTAGACTGTTATGCAATATAGTCTTCTCGGTTGCTCATCGCACTAACAACTGTATGAAAGGGATTTTCTCATAGAAATCATTTCAGTAGCCCGTGTAGCCTCAAGCATTTACATTTATTGAACTAATTGTCTTCGTAACTGTTCTCCGCTCCCTTCGGCCAGGTAAATGCAGGAATGAGATAGCGAAAATAAAACCTACCCATTTGCATGTATTTGCATACTAACTGCGAAATGGTCTTTTATACCATTTAAGTTAAAACTGTAGCTTTTAACCCTCTCTTTTCTCATGACGTAGGTACTTATCATGTTTACTGCATAGTAGGATAGCAGAATTTGGGATGTTGGGGTGAGCCCAGACCACATGCTGCACTTAATCCTCGACATAAAGCTTTAAGAACAGAATTCCTTCCGTCTCGCAAAAAACTGCTCACGGAAGAAATTATTTTCGTTTCTCTATTATATCACTTTTAGCTTAGCATACTACTCCTAGCATTCTTGTTGGTTTAAAGACCAGATTTTGTTCCATTTAAATTATGTAGACGTTCAAAAATGTCTTGCATGATGCGCGATGTAGTGGATACTCGATTGTCCTTACTTCGGTTTCGTGACTATCCGGATTGCCAACAGCTATCAAATTTCTTTGTATCTTTGTATAGTTGACATGTAATACAAAAATTGCTTTACTTCGTAAATTAAATTATCTGGATTTTTAAGGTTCCGTAGTCAGCAATATTAAAATATAGTTTCGCCATGTCCGTTTATCTGTCCGCGGTTTAGCTCAGAGACACTTAGCACTAAAGAAAGAAAGTTGGAATTTCGTTTGGGTATATAATGTAATCACTCCGGCAAAATGGTAAAACAAAATTTAAAAAAAAATTCTTGCGGTCCCTCTCCTACACGTAAAGTGATATTATGTATTAATATTAACGGTGTGCGAAAACCATTTTTACATCCAAGGATCCGTTTGCGGAATATTAAGCTTTAAAGTGCTTATTTTTGTTAGAGTCAAGTGTCCCCCCCTCTGCCAGCTAAACGGTTGTTTCTCAGTCGCCATTCTAAGTTGGCAATTAAGATGTGAAACTACGGAACCGTATACTGCGCGTGGCACGACACGCACTTGGCCGGTTTTTTTTATTATCTGAAAGACAACAATCATTATCATCATCATCATCATATCAGCCGAAAGACGTCCACTGCTGGACATAGGCCTCCCCCAAGTGTCACCACAACAACCGGTCCTGTGCGTCTCGCATCCATCGGTTACCCGCGACCCTCACCAGGTCATCGGTCCACCTTGTGGGAGGCCTTCTAACGCTGCGTCTTCCGGTACGCGGTCGCCACTCCAAAACTTTTCGGCCCCATCGACTATCTGTTCTGCGAGCAATGTGCCCTGCCCACTGTCACTTCAATTTGGCGAGCCTTCGAGCTATGTCGGTAACCTTGGTTCTCTTGCGGATATCATCATTCCTGATTCGATCACGCAAGGGAACTCCGAGGATTGCCCTCTCCATTGCCCTTTGGGTGACTTTAAGCCTGACAAAAATAGGTCTGATTAATCGAGTCTCCACTGCTAAAGACTGGGAACACTTGTTTTTGTGAGCAGAGACGTTCCTCTCTCTAGGTGGCCGAGGCTGACGAAATATATATGTCGCAGCCAATTAGCTTAATCAGCCGTTGAATTGCCGGCCTAGCCTTTTCATTTAAATGCGCGCCCATTTTTCAGCGACCGAAGTGGCATCTTTTGTTCAAAATCGTTTAATGATTTGCCCATGTTACTTATGTCGCTGATTGATTTGTGCTGAAATGGCACAGTTCAATGAAAAGGCTAGGCTTTTAATGAAATGGCTGATTAAGCTAGCGGGCTGCGACATGTATATTTTCATTTGTTCTTTATTTCGACCAAACATCCCTTCGAAATGTAGCAACGGTTTCATAGAATTTATAACGCACAATATTAAATTACGAGTTTTTGTGTTGGATGTTAGTTTTGTAAAATTCTTTCATCGAATATTCCAATCACAGCTTTTAAATAAATAACTATTTGTTTCGAATGCCTTCGGGATTGGTTAGTATCGGTTGTTGCATGCCTGCATTGCATGTACATTTTTCCGGCATATGACTTAGTGTTCCCAGTAACGAGTTTGCGAAAATCTATTCTAATATACACTTCTGGACACATCTATTGGCCCACCTTATATTTTCAGTTTCGTTTAGTCCTAGCTAAAATTTTATACACTTCTGGACACATCTATTGGCCCACCTTGTATTTTCAGTTTCGTTTGGTCCTAGCTAAAATTTTATATTAGGTCGAGCAAAAAGTTTTTATGCAGTTTTGAACCTGGCACATTCACAATTTCATTCAATAGTCTTTTTTTGAATTTCGAACACAGAATTTAAAGAAACAAAAGACAATTTGGAGCCTGTTTGTTGATATCAAACAATCGAATACTAAGAAAACTTGGTTTTATTGGTTTACTTGGATTTAATTCTTGAAAAAGTGATTGATATCTTTGGTTTTGCAACAAACATTACTTATTCTTAACATTAAGGTGAGGTTCTATCAATAATCTATGGATACTTCACCTGAAGTCGCCGCCCAAGCTGTGGCACTTATTCAGGCCGGACACAGCCAAAGAAACGTGAGTGCTCAACTTAATTTAAGTCGATCTGCGGTCCGAAATGTTTATCGGAGGTACCTAGAGACTGGCGGCTTTGTTCGTCGCCAAGGAAGGCCACGATCTCGGGTCACAACTGAAAGGCAGGATCGATTCATCGTGACGACCAGCTTGAGAAATCGTCACCTTACCTCCATTGAGATACAAAACCAACTTCGCGACTTCCACGGAGTATCTGTGAGCGCTCGAACTGTTCGGAGAAGGTTAAAAGAACGCGATATGGTACCACACAAGCCAGCTAATGGGCCCAAACTAACGCGAGCCCACCGAACAGCGCGCCTTCATTTCGCACGCAGTCATTTAAATTGGACACAGCAAGATTGGAGCCGTGTACTCTTTTCTGATGAGTCTAAAATTGTGGTACATGGCAATGATGGAAGGAAGAAGGTCTACCGACGTAAGGGAGAGCGTTTCGCACAATGCTGCTTTGAAGAGAGGGTTGCTTATGGCGGTGGCTCATGGACTGTCTGGGGCGGTATATCCGCGAGCGGCAAAACTCAACTTGAGGTTGTTACAGGACCACGGCTGCCAACATTAAATGCTGAAAGGTACATTCGTGAGTGCTTAGAACCTCACGTGATACCATACGCGGACTATGTGGGCCCAAATTTCCTTTTTATGTATGATAATGCAAGAGCCCATGCGGCCGGCATCGTCAGGGAATATCTTCGGGATGTGAACATCACAGTTATGGACTGGCCAGCCAGAAGCCCAGACATGAACCCCATTGAGCACATGTGGGACGAGCTAAAAAGACGTGTTAGGGCTCGTCAGCCAGTTGCCCAGACGATGCAGGAGTTGAAAACTGCCATAGAAGAGGAATGGGAGATGATCCCTCAAAATTTCAGAGCGGTTGATAAACTCTATGCCTAATCGTATGAGAGCTATGGTAGATGCCCATGGAGGCAACACGCGTTATTAAATTAAACCTTTATTTGATAAAACATGTTTTTTATTCAAAAATCAATTGCCTTTAACAAGGCGCATATCCGACTTGTTAGGCGTAGCTCCATGTCGTATGGTATTCTGAATTCAAATTTAAAACAATACGATCGAAAAAGATGGTAAAATGTATCAGGTTTAAAACTGCATCAACAGTTTTTGTTCAATCTAGCAATCATATTTCGGTAGGGGCCATCGAAACCTAAACTCTAAGGTGGGCCAATAGATGTGTCCAGAAGTGTATAATATTTGTAGCTGCCGCCCGCGTGAATGTCGAAAATTATCCCAAGGGAACATACTCCGGCTCCGGGGAGCCGGCCCACAGGGGGCGCCGCAAGGGGGGCGCAAGAAGGACGGCCAGCCCGTGCCGCAGGAGAGCCAGGTGCTGGACCTCGTGCGGCAGGAGATGGCTGCCTTCCAGGCGCGGTTCTCCGTCCTGGAGGGCATCGTCCTGCGCCCCCCGTTAGCGGCGAGTGGGAAGGCCCCCCCAGGCCAGAAAAAGGCGTCGTATGCGGCCGCCGTGGCTGCCACACCGGGGTCGTCCGGCCAGGGCAAAGGGTCCGGGCCGGCACCCGCGAAGCCGGTGCCGGGAATACCGGACCCGGCCCCGGGAAGGAAGAGGAAGGGTGGGGTTGCTGCGCGGACGGCGAAGGCTCCTGCGCCGTCTGAGCAGCGGCTCCCCCCAGCTTCCTCGCCTTCAGCTCCTCCCCCGGCTCAAGCCGAATGGCAAGTTGCCGGGGAGAAGAGGAAGGCGGGAAAGGCAGCCAGGGCGGCCAAGAAGCGGGAGAGGAAGCGGCGGCAGAAGGCGCGAAGCGTCGCGGCTGCGCTGCGCCCCCCGAAAACCGCGGCTGTAGTTCTGACGCTGCAGCCGGACGCGGCGAAGAGGGGCGTGACGTACGCGGACGTGCTCACCAAGGCGAAGGAGGCAGTGAACCTTGGTGAGCTGGGCATCGTGGGGGGCCTTCGGCTCCGGGTCACCATGACTGGGGCCCGGATGCTGGAGATCCCCGGGGCAGCCAGCGGCCCAACCGCGGACGCTCTAGCCGAAAGGCTCAGGGCGTCCCTAAGCGCGGACGATGCCCGAGTGTCCAGGCCCACCAAGCGCATCGACATGCGCATCTTGGGCCTGGACGACTCCGTCACGGAGGCGGAGGTGGTGGCCGCCGTCGTTAGGACGGGGGGGTGCTCAGCAGAGGAGGTGAAGGCGGGCACCCTACGTCCTGACAACACGGGCATGCGCACCATTGTGGTGAGCTGTCCCGTGTCGGCGGCCAAGACCATCTCGGAGGGCCGTAGGTTTTTGGTGGGTTGGGTTTCCGCGCAAGTCAAACTGCTGGAACCCCGACCTCTGAGGTGCTTCCGGTGCCAGGTGGGCCACCATGTAGGAGCACAATGCACCTCGGAGGTGGACCGCAGCGGTCTATGTTTCCGCTGCGGTCAGCCCGGTCACAGGGCCGGCTCCTGCGACGCCGCGCCGCACTGCGGAGTCTGTGCGGCAGCTGGCAAGCCGGCCGACCACTGGGCTGGGGGTAGGGCCTGCGCCCCACCCGCCAAAGCCGGAAATCGGAGAAAGCCCTCCGCCACCGCCGTCTCTGCCGCGACCGCCGCCACCGCCGCCGCTTCCTCCGCCGCCAAAGCCGGTTCCACTGCGGCTGCTGCTACTGCAACAGCCGCAGTAGAGCCCCTACAACGGGCTCCGGAGGGGGCTGAAATGGAGTGCCAGTAATGGCCCCATTTCACCCCCTCCTGTTGAACGTCAGCCACTGCGCCGCCCAGGAACTGATGCTCCTGAGCATGGCGCAGTGACTGATGCCTGTGGACGGCGAGCAATGGGTAGCTCGCCGTCCGATCAGAACAGGCCCGGGTTGACGGCGCGCTGTGTTCTACGCGCGCCAAGCCAGCAGTCGTCAGCATGGGTCGGGGCCCGTTAAGGCCAGAGCCTACCAGGGTTGCGGATTTGTTCGAAAGAGTTACCGTGGCCCTGGAACGTAAAGGCACTAAGAGGAGCATAGGTGGGTTTTAGTCAGTAGAAGTCTGACATTCCCTGCCGCTCCACCCAGAGCGGGAGGGGTCATTTGATGATTTCCCATCCAATAAAAAAAAAAAAAAAAAAAAAAAAAAAGGGAACATACTCCCGGGATAAAAATTGTGTGTTAGTCCAGACTATCCATACATAAAATTACTTACAATTTAGCTGGAGGTCCAATTTACTTTACCTTGACTGTAAAGCACCTTCTCACTTCTTCCTTCTGTATGTACATATTATGTGTTTTAATTTGTAGTTTTATTTTTAATGTGATTTCGGCGGTGTCCAAATAAGTGATAAAATTCCCTACTAATACTATAAATGCGAAGGTAACTCTGTCTGTCTGTCTGTTACGCTTTCACACTTAAAGACTGAACGGATCTTAATGAAATTTGGCAGATATATAGCCTGGGATATGGAAAGGATATCTAGGCTACTTTTTTACGCGATAACCGACATACACGCGGAGCCGCGGACAAAAGCTTGTATATAATAAAAATATACCACCACATTTTCATACGCGTACATGTGCAAACCGTGCAAATGTCGTCCTTTTCTCTTTTATGACAGCTATCTCCCTTCCCCCATCCTAGACGCTTTTCCAATAAGCTTTTTATGTAGATCTCACAATATAAAGGCATATCGTCTCGTAGTGCTTTCGTCTGAGAATTTTCATCATTATTATGAACTTATTATCGAGAACTTGAATATATAATGATATACCTATTTTTTATTGAGGAATAGGCTTTCTCGATCACGCCTGTTGGAAAGCGATGGATGAGGTCTATGATGGGGCGAGCGTGCCCAGAAGATGCCTTAAGGCACTGGTACTCCCACGCGTCGACGAAATACAGCAGGCGCATTTTCCTAGTTGGTTAGTTGTTACACTAACACTAACTTCTGCCAGCGGCTTCGCCTACTTGGTAGTCGAAAATTTTCCCAAACGATGGAAATTATCCTGGGTCCTGTTCTGCGACATGTTCTACCCGTGTACCAAGTTTCATCCAAATCTGTCCTGCCGTTAGGACCTGAAGAGGAAACAAACATACAAACAGAGTTACTTTAGCATTTAAAGTATTAGTATGAATACATATTTTTTTACAGGAGAATTCTATAATTTCAATAAAATCTTTATTCACACAACACATACAGCCATAATTACAAAATGTTTTACAACAAAAACAGTACCTACCTCTACGCAACAATTACCGCTTACTGCAACCTCAAACGAGCAAATATTAATTCAAATCCGACTATTAAAAAACCTTTTAGTTCCTCAGAGACTAAAACAATCCCTGGTTCCACTTTAATTGAACAAACAGGAAACGTTCTATTAACGTTGTCAATATGTTCTTAGAATTCTCATCTCGGTAGGTACGTAAGTAAACATTTCTGTAATTCAAATGATTATCTCGAATCGTGATCGTACGAAACCCACGTGGAAGCTTTGTTGCATTAACAATAGTATGTGCAAAAAACCTTTACGAATCATTTAATTTTATGTCGCATTCAATAGGCTTTGTCAACCTTGTTACGGATACAATACAGTTTTAATTGGAAAACTTGTTATATTCCTTAACTACCTATCCAATAAAAATACACAAAGATGTAGCATGTTTTCTGAACATAAATTCCTTCGAAATTGACGTTACGTGACGTACCGAAATATTCAAGAAAGTTCTGCTCCGATCTCGCCGGAATGAGCAGTTTTATTTTGTTGGTAATAGAAAAAATCTGACCATTTCGCCGAAAAAACGATTTGCAATCTTCGAAATAGGATAACATGATTCAAAGCTTCAAGTAAATCGGATTGCTTGGGGTCGAATAAAGTTCGAACGAGAGCCACTTTCAGTTGAGGGACGGACCAAGTACACTACAGATATTTCTGCCAATTATTTATAAGAATGAATCTATAATCTAAAGTTCCAAAAACTGCAGCTCCCATTACGAGTCAGCAACACTTTCATTAAGAACGCTATCTTGTAATAACACTTGGTAGCCAAACTTTCGCAAAGACTTTTATGAGCTAATTATTTTGTGTACTTTAAAAGTTGTAATGGTCGTTCAGACTCCCGCTACATTCAGCTAAATTCTTCCTGAAAAGATAACGGTCGAGGACTATCAAGTAATAAAAGTTTGGCAAAGAAGCTCAGATTCATTGCTCATAAAAAGCATTTACGGCATCGTATGTAAAGTTTGTATAGCTGTTGCTTCATCGAGAAGTATGGTAGCTTCCTCTATCCGACGTCCATGGTTGAAGTTGCGATATACAACGTTTTTATCAATATAAAGTTTTAGTTGGAATAAATGACCCGCTTTGGTCCTTGAAGTTGGACTACGAGTTGCGGAAAAGTTGGACGTTTTACGGTGATAATTTTTTTTACACCATCTGAGTCTGACATTTTTAAACCATTCAACAGGATTGATAATGGCCATGTGTTATTTTATAATTACTACCATCATCGAGATTGACATCCATCCAATGCCGAGCAGTGCCTTCAAAAGGACCGCTACGATAATGATAGTGCTATTATGCAAACTTACCACACGTGGTCAAGTTAACATGTATTTTCATACCACAATTTCATTAAAACAAAACAAAGGCACAAAGTGAACGAATAGTTTCATCACCCATTTTACGAAGGACCTGGTACAGAAACATGTAATTTCCATGCAGGAGATGGATCGCAATAATTGCGCAAATAGAGATAGGTTCGTAATTACCCGACGTACCTTCTACAATAGATCACGACTGGACTTAATCGATGTCTCAATGACGTGACCAGATTGACGAACGAAGATGTACTAGGAGCGAAGTAAATTGTATATTATGAACAGGTACAAAAGGTACTAATGAGATACCCTTACAACTGGGATCCTCTCGGGTATGACGGTCAGATGTTGTTCAGAAACCCAAGTAATGAGTTTTCAGATAAAGATCTACCACTTATAGACTATAAAGGCGTTGTACAAAGACCATCAATCCGAGATTGTATCTACCGTAATTCAGATATCGAAACACAATGAGATTATCAGGGAGCAATCGGTCAAATCTATTATGAACCAAATGTCCATCGATCTGAACTGTCAGGAATAGCGATCAAATTACCCAACATGATCGTTTATTGTGTAATATGGCGTCTTCGTCTCACGATTAATAGGTCGTTTTGTAATAAAGTAATAACATCAATGAAGATATTAAATTTTGTTGTATTCAAAACAATCCCTCTAGTTCTATTTGTAGCATAATTGGAATAAAAATGTTGGCATTTATCAGCCTACTTAATGAGATGTTGCAGAAGCTTCTCAAAGTTTCACATAGATTCGTAAAATAATATTTTTGATAAGATACGTAAGTAACTTATCAATATATATCAAAAATATTCTTTTAAATCTTTCCATCCAAACAATAAGCTTAACATAATTCGAGTTTCTTTTATACGAGAGAAGTATCAGTGAAAATGTTTCTAAATATTTAATAGCACACATTGAAGCAACCACTCATAAGTCAGTCCCTTTTTTATGGATAGGAAAATCATTAAATGTCTACTTCCGCTCTGAGCGGAGCGATGATTTTTCGAGTCTGACACTCCCTAGTGTCAGACTCTTACTGAATAAAACCCATCTGCGTTCCTCCAAATGCCCTTTGCGTTCCAGGGCCGCGGTGACTCTTTCGAACAAGTTCCGCTACAAGTCAGTCCCTACTACCTAT
The DNA here is from genome assembly GCA_947386135.1 of Melanchra persicariae. Lineage (NCBI taxonomy): Eukaryota > Metazoa > Arthropoda > Insecta > Lepidoptera > Noctuidae > Melanchra > Melanchra persicariae. Next base: position 11,312,997 of record OX376648.1, on the reverse strand, counting down.
ATTAATATAACGACCTCGTCGACAACACAGTAATAATTTGTCATTTCCGCGCTCCGTATCTATGTATTTCCCCACATTTCCCTTTATATTACATACCGAAATCCACTGATAAAATACTCTCGCGCGTTCATGGTTGCTTGGTACATTATCATCTGTCACTAGGCCCATATTGCGAACATATGTGTTGCTCGTTCATATACGAGTATCATATGTGGGTGTATAATTATGTATTTATGCAGAATAGGACGGCGCGGTGATGATAGGTGGAATAAGGCAGTGACCGAGTGGCGTCCGAGGACTGGAAGAAGTGTTGGTCGGCCGGCGGCGAGATGGGCGGCCGACATTGTTGCTATCGCGGTTAGAACCTGGATGAGGCTGGCACAGGAACGTGGGGATTGGCATAGGAAAAGAGAGGCCTATACTTAGCAGTGGGCGAAGTCGGGCTGTGGATGATGATGATGAAAGAATGGGATGGGATAGCCATGATAGGAGTAGTCAAGCTATTGTGAAAGAAAATTGCTGAAAGATTTCAGTCAATCTACTACTTTAAATGTAGTAATCTTGAAGTGAGCGGTTAATCCAAACCTTTAAATGGTTTGACAGATTATGACAAATATCTGATAGAATTGCACTGCAGAAGTAAAGCTGCAGAAATCCTTTTAACAAAAAAATACAACCGACTTCGAAACAAAAAACACTACATAGTACAAAATAATTATAATTTTGGAAGTCGGTGTCCAAAAACGAAGATACAACCAAAAACACCGAAGTCGGTTGTATTTTTTTGTAAAAAGTTTTTTTTATTTTTCACAATTTAGTGGTTAGCTTACCTTACCTAACCCAACGCAAAAAAAAAAAACATCAAAATCGGTTCATAAATGACAAAGTTATGCCCGAATAGATAACCCCAAAACCGTGGTTGACTTGTACACATCTGCGTACTCCTTCACAGCATACCGGCGTGATGTTATGTCATGAACTGGTGTAAACAATAAACAGACATGCGATTTCAGCAAACCCGGCAGGTTTGCTATCATTTATTGAAGGGTTCCGTTACCTATCTCCGAAGTTCGTCATCAGATCTTCACCAAATTCAAATGGGACCAGTCCGGGAAGATACTCTTCCAAACTAAAAAAGAATCATCAAAATCGGTTGACAATTGGCAAAAATATCGCTTAACAAACATACACAAAAAAAAAACATTCAGTCGAATTGAGAACCTCCTCCTTTTTTAAAAGTCGGTTAAAAATAAAAGAGAATATTATGACGAATGTTAGTGCCAAGGAACGTTGCAGGAGCCGTTCCATAGTTGCGACAAAGGCTATCTTGCATGTTTGTTAATGAAGTTGTTTGAAGTTTGAGTCATTATTAAAATAATCTACTGGCCTCTTTTATGAGAAGCGATGTGGGTTTTTCAAACGATAACAAATCGATGTGGTAAATCCAGCAGTATTTCGAGAGATGTAAACTTTGTGTTCCCAGTATAGATCGTCTAGTCCGCTGTTACATTTCAGTTCGCGCCTGTTCAGCAAGAGTTATAAGCAGGTAACAAGTACTTAAAAATTGCTAGGCTTTATTATAATAAGGAAACAGGTTTATTAAGTATCACCGCCAGAAAGTCCAAATACTTATATGAAATAGTAATTTCGAAACTTTGAACATTGACGGTGACTGGAAAACCTTCAATTACCTATCAAAAGAAATGTCTTAAAGAAAGAAGAAGTGTTTTAATTTCCAACAAAAGTTACATCCTACATCTTTTTCTTATCAGCAGGAGAGTATAATCAATTTAATATTTTCTCACTAAAAGTTCACTTCAAAAGGGTGAAATTTAGTAAACATAGAACTAAAAATGAATCATATTTGAAGCACCACTACACAAACGCGCGTTTTGTTTTTTATCTACGCTCACAACGTAATGTTCCAAATATGAGTTCAAAAACGAATGCATAAACACGTACTTTTTTTTCGTGGATAGGTAAAATTTAAAAAAAAAACCATTACAGTTCAACATTTTCCTTCGATTTTTAAACAACTGCATCATAAAATAACTTTTTAATTTTTATAGCACACTTTTTCTTTTTAATTTTTGGCGCGGGCTCATTGACTTAAGTCAATGAGCCAGCTTTTATCTTTGTCTATGGATGAGCGCGCTGCGCAGTCATACGAATACGCAATGAGAATATCCGCCATATTGGAATTAACTATTTTTTTACTTATTTTATTTCAATTGTATGAGTGAAGATAAAATAGTGTATGCAACAGCATATAATTAGGTATTAAAACACTCGTGTGATGCTATTATCACACTCGGCTACGCCTCATGTGATAAACCCACACTCGTGTTTTAATAACCCTTTTTATATGGTCGTTGCATAAACTACTATTACAATTCTCTGAACACAAAAATGGTTCCATGAAAAAATTAAGTTTTTTTTTACTTTGATTAAAAATGAATTCCTGTATCTAGCCAACACAGCGATATCAAAAAATTTAACCTGCCTCAGCTATCGGATTACAAAATATATATTTTTTCAACAGTTACGGAATCTGTAAAGAATTCCCGCTCGTACTATACATCATAACAGAATATACATTTGTACTGATGAAATTTCTGAAAAATGTAACGTTGCGAACTCAGTTTGTGTCGGGACAAAGGATGCTAGCACAGACTAAATATTATAGAGTACCTATATGAAATTGCTCGTAAACATTATAACTACATTGCGTTATTGGAGTTCCAGTTTACTTTAATGGAAATTCTTCTTCGATTTAGATATCGTAGCAATTTCATAACTGAACCACTTTTCATGTTTTTTGTAGCTCATTATTTATTTGCATCAGGTCCGGTAAATCCTCGAAGGCAATATTAATGATATTTTCAAAACAGTTTTCCTTTGTATTATTCTGTAAGCGTTCACCTAAAATTCCTTTTGTTACTAAGTGAAATTTTGTAGTCATGCCAGCGCTACTTATTTAATTAAGCATACCGAGATGGGTCCAAGATTCAGAGCATTCACTCACCTTAAGGAATGGTACCTTAAGTTATTTCTGTTTTACTAAAGCATAACTTGAGAAAGGTACAAACAATATGCCTGCAAATTATGGAATCTGCCAATATCAGTATTATAGCTATACTTTAGTTCCACTGCTGAGCAAAAACTTTCCTTCATTCTACAACAGCGTTGAGTTCCTACACCACTTCATATCAGCAAAAAAAAAATGTGTAAAAAATAACGATTTAGGTGTCGGACATGTCGAAATCGTTGTTTCTAGTTATACAATTTTTTTTTATATAACTTGAAACAACGCTACAAAACACCACTACACGGAGTGGTTTTAGCTCAAAATGGATTGGACTACCTTTTTTATCGGAGACCACTCAAACAACTATATGTGTTGACTGTAGCGTCAATCCAATTCATCATCTTCCTGTCTTTTCCCAATTTATCTTGGATGGCCGCAACACATCTTTTTCTGACTTTCATCAGAAAATACAGTTTGGAGGTCCCACGTCTTACAGCCTATGGCTTCATTAAAATGACGATTCTCAAAGAGCCCGAGACCTTTGGGCTCTTTGACAATCGTAATTTTTTTTTATGCAACATATCGATGTTATATGTAATTTATATGAAAACCCGTTGTAGCATCGGCTACAACGGGTTTTCATATAAATTCTTCCATCTATAAAACAATTTGAGAACTATACTTAATGAAAACACGTTGCTTTAATACTTAGTTGTACGAGTACATGGATGGACTTGGGGGCGTGCTCCATCTTCGGCCGCATCTACGCTTACCATCAGGTGAGATAGTGGTCAAGCGCGTGCCTAACAATAATAATAAAAAAAAAAAACGGGCTAAATGAAATAATAAAAATTGTACACCGAAATTAAACATGAAAGGATTGTCGATTCGCACTTATTGTCAGCGGTTGACGCGAATAATTTTTAAACAAATATCATTTTCATATTATAATATCATTTTTATATTTTATCATCGTTTTGGATAACCTACTCTGGTTATCCAAAACGTGTGTTCACGAATGAATATACTATAACATCGTAAGCTTTTCCGAGTCAGCACCATGACAGTACCTTACTGAGTCATTACAATGCACAATGGTTAGCTCGTCCGTCGCAGGCGCCGCCCGCCGCGCGTTCAATATGCAAAACAACAGTGATTCAGGTGTGTTCGTGTCACAGCCAGGTGGCGAAGTACTGTCATGCTCCTTATGCATATATGATGTAATTTCATCTATCCCTGAAGGCGGGTCTCTGGAGTAACGCTGTTAGTGTGTTGTGCAAAAATATGCGTGCTAGGCCCTCAGCCGGTCGATTCTGTCGACATCTCACGGTGTTCACCTAGGCGGAGTGAACGACAACTAAGCTGTTATTCCATCTTATTTGTATGGTTTGACAACTCACCCGTCGTGCACCACGCCCAAGTGTTCACTTCGACATGTTTACAGAAGCACTGCAGTACAGTCACAGCCAGTGACTGTACTAAGCACGAATATTTATGACTTAGTTTAGTAACGTCACGTTAAATTTTACTATTTAATAGGTACTCGTTTCGCACATTATATTTATTTGAATTGGATACTACCTTTTTTATTGATGGGAAATCATTAAATGACTCCTTCTGCTCTGAGTGAATAGAATAGAATAGAGTGCTCTGAGTGGAGCGGGAGGGAGTGTCAGACTCTTACTGACTATAACCCATCCGTGCTCCTCCTAGTGCCCTTCCTTTACGTTCCAGGGCCGCGGTAACTCTTTCAAACACATTCCGCAACAATAGTTGGATACTAGGTACCTACCTAAATTCATATTTCTGTATGATACAAATTGTGTTTGTCGCATAAAATTATACCAAATTATTATGGGGTTGTAGTTTTTTATATTCAAAATTACCTTTACATATGTCTCGTGCTTGGCCCTCTGTAGAGATATTTTGGCTAACCAAGATATTTCTGCGGTACAATGCTCTTATTGTCGTACTAGTTTTTGCCCGCGACTTTATTCGCGTTAAAGTAGCCTATAATCGTTTCCCACCAGGGATATCTGTGTACCAAAATTCATCAACATTGTTTCTGCGATTTAAGCGAGAAAGCATAAGAAACAAACAAAGTCACACATTTATAACATCAGTTAGTATTAGGATTATCCAGCTGTTTTGTTTTTTCGGCACTGATTGTTGCTATAATAGTAGTTTATGCAACGACCATATAAAAAGGGTTATTAAAACACGAGGAGTGTTTTAATACCTAATTATATGCCGTTGCATACACTATTTTATCTTCACTCATACAGTTGAAATAAAATAAGTGGAAAAATAGTTAATTCCAATACGGCGGATATTCTCATTGCGTATTCGAATGACTGCGCAGCGCGCTCAAACATAGACAAAGATAAAAGCTGGCTCATTGACTTAAGTCAATCAGCCCGCGCCAAAAATTAAAAAGAAAAAGTGTGCTTTAAAAATTAAAAAGTTATTTTATGATGCAGTTGTTTAAAAATCGAAGGAAAATGTTGAACTGTAATGGTTTTTTTTTAAATTTTACCTATCCACGAAAAAAAAGTATGTGTTTATGCATTCGGTTTTGAACTCATATTTGGAACATTACGTTGTGAGTGTAGATAAAGGTATTTTAAGCTTTTGTTGCCCCTATCCGCAGACTAACACGACGTTAGAAACTATTATAAACCTGAAACGTTAACAAAATGAACCCAAGTACCCATACTAATCAAGTTAAAAGCGCTTTTCCAAAATATACCGGAAAAACTTTATAAGTCTTCGAATCTAAATGAAACACCAACCTACCTCAAAAATAGGAATGTTTTTTCGGCATCCATTACGGAGACTTGAACTTACAAATTGTTTATGGCTTCGTTTTAATCAAGTTTTTATAAAATATTTTTTCGTCCAAAACTTTTTTGAAGAAGACCCATTTGCACGGTTATTGTAATTAGTGCATCGCAAATTAAAAATTTATTAATAAATGCCGTACCCTTGGCAGCCTTAAAAGTGTATGAATTTAAACTTAAAACAAGAAATAAACTACTTATTCAAATCGGTCTACAGAGAGATTCTGAGACGTGTTGCTTAAGATTAAACTTTGCGCCCCGAACACTGGTCTTGATACAATCACGTTCCATTACTATGCAGAACCACTAGAAACTGCTTATGGCTCATGCTTGTTAAAACTTCCTCAGCCCAGGGATCACAAAATGGAAACAAGGGAATACTCCTTTGTACATATAACTAGGAATATTTTTGTCACTGTCCGTTTCCACATAAAAGGAAAACAAAAACCAAGAGCAGATTTTTTTCATTTCATTAAAATCCTCACCACGTATCTCGCTAGGTGGCACTTGTCACTATGTGAAAACCCATACAGGGTTGCTCCATTTTGATATTCAATTTACGAGTCACGAACTATAACGGGGCAACACAACAAAGGCTGTTCCGTCCTGTCGTAATTCAAAAAGACGAGCCAGGCTTTTACTTTTATAGATACTTTCAGGTTCTCTGAAATGGTCATGCCTACCAGAGGGGGATTTAAAATACTTGTACCTGGCTTTCTCTATACTATTGGAAAATCGAAGTGCTTGTTTAAATTTTTTTATTAATTTTTGAAGGCCAATTCTCATAGGTACATAAAAAGCATTCGATTTCAAGTCGCAATGTCATCTCAGCTACAATCAATGTCAAAAACTTGGCTGTAACATGAATTTATTTATATTAAGTAAAATTGTTAAGAGCCATTTCACAAAATGTAAGCGCTCGAGTTTAGGTAAAATACCGCAGCATCGTGTATGTGTGCGTAACTACGCACACGTACACAACGCAAACAGTATAGCGGACTAAACAATCTTGAGGCGTTATAATCGTAATGCACCTGGGTTTGAGATTTTGTGAATTGACTTGTGGATTTTGAGAATAAAAAATATAATAATAACTTGGAAGTTAGAGGTGTTTTTGACAGTTTACGACTGCTCTGCGAATGGCAATACCCAAATACACCTGGGTTCAGGGCCAAGTTCCATGATTTATTATTAATCAAGAGCTGAAATTAGGCACCAATTCTCATCTTAACCTCAACTAAATATAACTCCCAATGGTATGTTAGCAAGCTTTATCACTAAAAACTCAATTCGAACAGCCACAGCCCCGTTGCTCTGACTGGAAAATATAGCCACAATCAAGATTGGTAAGACGATAGCTACCCATTAACGCTCAGTTGACGTATAGAACCAATATTTTCCCAGCTAACGAAGTTGCCGAATCTATGGCATTAGGTATACTATGGTAGAGGTATACCGACGTACCTACATCTTTATGGTAGGTTTCGTTATAGGGTATTTTCCTGCAAAAACCGAATAGTCAAATAGGTTTATAAAAATATTGGACCGGTATTTTTGCTTTTTTCAGGAAAATAAAAAAATTAAACTTTGCGTTGAAAACTCGCGTGAAGCCACTTTTACCTAAAACGTGACGTCACCAGCCCCCACTCTAGAACTTGATGCGCTTTTTCTTTATAATTTTTATTGATTTGAAATGGCAAAAAATACGTGTCAAATATTTTTTTTGAAATCTTACAGACGAACTAAATAGAAATATGATTTTTGTATTTAATAAAATACCCTATTTACCCTTCTATGCCATACTAATATTATAAGCACGCAAGTATTTTTGTTATGTTTTGACGCTTTTACGTTTGAACGAATTTTGAAAAGCTTTGGTATATTATTATGTAGAAATAGACTGTATGTAGTTGTAAATGTTGACGTTCAAAACTACCTTTTTAATGGTACAATTGCAATAAATGAATTGACTTTGACTTTGTAGGATAGTTTTACCCCAGGAGTATGAGATCAGATTCCACGCAGGCTAAGGCGCTGCCAAAAGCTAATAGAATCAGATATTATAATGACGTCATTTATTTATTTATTTATTTATTTATTTATTTATTTATTTATTTATTTATTTATTTATTTATTTATTTATTTATTTATTTATTTATTTATTTATTTATTTATTTATTTATTTATTTCTTTTTTTTTATTTATTTATTTAGGCAAACCAACTAAATACACACAAAGACATTACACGATTGTTTACAAGTAAAATAGCTTTGCATGCATGTAAATTAAAGGTAAGCACAGCATTTTGTGTATCTCACTCAATACAATGATAAATTCAAACAATGGTGGATATCAATGCAATTCGAAATATTAACAATAATGTCAATAATTGAGGGAATATCTCTAGGTACTATTAGAGATTATAATGTACCTATGTTTTACCAAAAAATTTAGATCCGGGTACGAAAATTCTTTCACTGATACAAATTACTGAAGCTTTGTGATGCGAAGCGCCATGGGAGTAAAACCGTGGGGAGATGCACGTTTTCAAATAACTTACGTCAGATAGATGGAGTGATAATGAGTCATTATATGATGATCAGGAGATATATAGTGCCTATACGAAATAAGCTGTCACCTTCCTTGAACCGATCGTGATTTGAAAAGGAAGTATTTTCCAAGTAGGCATGAAGTGCTTCAAAGGATGACGCTATTGATGGTGTGGCGTCACGATTGTGGATCACGTCATTCTTATACTTACTGCTTTGCGTGTCTTACGATTTCTTATAAAAGCTCTAAAAAGTTATTTTAATGTAGTTTTATACTTTGTAGTGTTTTTTTGTATTTGGAAGTCTTGAATTTTTTTTGTAAAAAAAGTTTTTTATCTTTCACTTTTTACTGGTACCCCACATCCAACAACACCACTGGAAAGTCACAGGAAAGCAAAATACGAATTTTTTTTACTTGGATAACATATTTATCCAGCTATTTTGATTTAAAAACCATACAAATACGACCGAGGACCTCCTCCTTTTTTTGAAGTCGGTTTAAAATATTCCGAACTAGCTGTGCAGGCTTCTGCACCGTGGATTTAGTACTTCCCTCTTTATTAATTTATAGCCAACTAACTCCTCAACTAACCTCCAGGGTCCCATAGCCTATCTCTGCACCAAAATTCATAATCATCAGTATCGTTCAGCGATAAGCGGCCCCTTGGCAAGACTATTTCAAAAGTTGGTGCTTTTGACTTTCCGTAACTATTGTCAACGTCAAAAAAGACCAAAAAGTAAAACACACTTTTCAAGAAGTCTGATGCAGTATGTGACCTCCAGTCTGACTAACATTAACGCCACCAACTGCATCAGACTGCTTGAAAAGTGAATATGTTGTCGTTTTTATCGGTCGAAATTTTTGAAAAAAACATTTTTTTTATATCCTTTCTTTACTGTGTGGCAGATACAGAATATCACCCCTAAATATGACCACACACTTCTGGAACACCCTTTACACCTGAAAAAAAGGTTCAACTGGTTCACAAAACATTACGAGCAAGTCGTTCGTATTGGCAAGTAATTAGACTTCGTAATTAGTTTCTTCAGCAGGCAGGCAGTGAGGCGATTTTCACGCACTCAATTTGCACTTAGAAAGCTGGTCTCAAAGCTCTGAGCCACGTTGTTATGCTACAATTTATCTTTGTGTGCGACTGGAATGTTTTATGAGGGTGTCGTTGAATTTAACAAAGGTCTAGGTACACTTTAGCATGTTGGCAAAAATAAATATAGTACACGTCGCGTCGTCGGTGCGTAAAAGTATACTGTTATAGATGTGTCCATATAGCCCATTCACGTGCACTTAGTGCATAGCGCAGACTTAGTGCATTTTGGAAGTTCATCAAAAATGCACTTTCCATTTTAAAAGTGTATGAAAACATCATGCAGAATATTTATTTAAAGCTCAACTAAATATTAAAGCTACCCTAATTACTTTAACGATGCAGAACCTTCAATTTTCATTTTTTTCAGAACAGTACGATGGCGTTGCTACCGTTGAATGAATCAAAGCTATAAAAGCGAACGCATCGCGCTATCTTAGTTATTTAAATATCAAAAATTATACAATGGTCATAAAGGCGTAACCACTCTTCTTTTTATTTCCCTCCATAAAATATGTTGTTAATTCTTTATGTATTTAATTCGTGAAGATAACGACACCAAAGTCTATGTGGTCGCTATAAACAGAATCGTAAACCGTCTGTCACCACTCGCAAGCCATGACCTTGCTTAAAATGAAAATGAAAAATATTAAATAAAAACGCGTAGAACATAAAATGGGGATTAGCGACCGGACTCGTATAGCTGAAATAGAAAATGAATCTTTTGAATGTTCGCAGAAGCTGTAATTGCGGGTGAGAAATGTTATTCGGGGGTTTATTTTATTGGAATTGTGTTATTCAACAAATAAGACCGTTTTATTTCTTGATGGAATTTTAATTAAGGATCATATGAGAAAGCTGATGTGGCACAACTTAAACGGGACTAGGCTGGTTATGTGACATAACCAGCCTGTTGTGGCAAGATGTACCTAAGACATAACTTATGTCTTCCGTACGATAGATTATGACTTTGACTTTGACTTTGATTCGGCGCCGCGGCAGACCATGAATGATAAGGCGGAACGATATGGACAGGTTTCGTCAAAACTGGAAGGACTAAAAGAACACGAAAATACGAAATGTAGAGAAAAACTATGTTAATAAATGCACAGTATTTTTGGCAATGCAATTTTTCATACCGGAATAAGTTTTTTAAAGCATTGTTCTACTTATCGAGCATGATATTCAGTCTTAAAAAGTAGTTAAAATGACTTCTGTCAGCCGTGTGTGCTGTCAAAAACTTTTTCCTTTTTTTTGTTTAATTTACCATTAAAAATACAGACAATAGCCCTTTTTCCTTACATTAGTAACGACGGTACTGTTCTAGTAATTAAGAAAGGGTATCACGTCATATAAATAAGTCGGGCATAACAGTTAACAAGGGTAACGACAAGGGCGCGCTAAACAAATAATGTACAATGATAAATTAGTACGAGGTTGACTCACTGTAATGAACATTAAATTATGATATACCTACATTAGTATATCGTATTGCTATTTATTTCTCTTTTTAGGGTTTTCATTTACCTTTTCAGGTCCCTACCCTAAGGGTAACCAACAGAAGCCTATTGCTAAGCCTCCGCTGCCCGTCTGTCTGTCAGCGGGCTGTATCTCAAGAACCGTAATAAGTAGACCATTGAAAATTTCAACAAATATTGCCACTATTACAACAAATAATAAAAGTTTAATCTAAATAAAAATTAAAGGGGCTCCTATATAAGAAACGTGTTTTTTTTCGGTTTATGATCGGAACCCTTCGTGCGAGAGTTCAACTCGCACTTGGCCGGTTTTTTGTTATAGGTACCAGAGTTTTGCCCCACACTTGGATATTCTCCTGTATGGTGTCGTCAAATCGTAATATCAAGGGGTTAAACTACTCGTGAGTTTAAAGAGCTTACCTATAGGTACAGCAAGATCAACCCTTCACAACAATTCCTAAAAGTCCAAATTTGGTTTTAAACAGCCGATTTTTTCCCATTTTTTCCTATATAAACAACTACATAGATACTACTGAAACAACTTTAAGTATGATACTAAAAGTTATTTTTATATTTATGAGTTCTTTTAGGTAGTTACTGAAAGAATTACAAGTCACTCTATTTAAGAAGCATGTAAAATATAATAGACAAAGTCAAAAAGACTGTGAAACAATCAATAGTCAGACAAAGGTACAAATAAGTGCAAACGCTCAAACGAGCGTTTGCACTTATTTGTACCTTTGTCTGACTATTGATCGATTTTGGAATACTTTTGAAGGAAACTAAACAGTTTCCTTCAAAAGTATTCCAAAATCGATCTCGATAAAACTCTAAAGAGCCAATTACTTTATTAAATTGGCAACTCCTAGGAAGGAATCCGAGGAAATGGTAATTAATTTCCATCAGGCTCCTAGAAACGACTTGTTTTTAACGCCAAGCCGACATTCTTCGAGAATTTCGACGGATTTAAATAGAGTTGCACAGTTTCGGCATTTGTTGTAGAGCGGAACACCCTAAAAGTTTTGTTGAATGAATTTTCATTGCCATAAAAAGTTCTTTCATAATTTAGTATTATTTACCAACTTTCTTGCGAAGTTTCATAATTATTTTCGTTAATGGGTTTGTGGAGTTCATTATAACTTCTCTTCATATGGATGATGTTCAAACAATTTTCAACTGTATCTTGATTGTTTGATTAAAAATTAAGTAAACTACATCCTACATTTGCGGCATTCAGTCTGCTAGCTTAGCATTGTCTAGTATTATTTCTTACACTGTTTTAATAAGATATGTATTCGTTTACGAATTTTTAAAGGTTACGATTGATGTAAACTTTATGTATCGTGATATATCTTGATTATTATTTATTTAAAGGACATTGACCAGATTATAGCGGGACTTTTACTTAAACGGCCAAGTGCGAGTCGGACTCGCGCACGGAGGGTTCCGTACTTTACATTATCTATAAAAAAACGGCAAAAAAATCACGTTTGCTATATGGGAGCCCCACTGAAATATTTTTTTATTCTGTTTTAAGTATTTGTTGTTATAGCAACAACAGAAATAAATAATCTGCGAAAATTTCAACTGTCTAGCTATCACGGTTCATGAGATACAGCCTGGTGACAGACAGACAGACAGACAGACAGACAGACGGACAGACAGACAGCGGAGTCTTAGTAATAGGGTCCCGTTTTAATCCTTTGGGTACGGAACCCGAAAAACGACCTAACTAGACCATAGTTAATAGGTATCAAATACTGAACCACCTAGACGGCATTGTTGTGATGTGACTTATATTGCCAATTTTGTTTCTTGCACAAAATAAACACATTATTTGGTTGATTGATTTTTGTTTTATTGCATGCGTCTTACTTGACTGAAATAAACTCTGTTTCTGCTATCGACAGTTGTCAAAAGTTGAAATTTGCTATCAAATCTCAAGTCTCCTTTAAATGCAATCTTTACTTAACCGACCTTGCAAGGCGCCCGGCATCCATATGTCGCCGTAAGAAATTCCATTTCCTGGCTTGCTTGTGCAAACATCGTCTTCGTACGAGTTCACGTCGACCTAACTCTTCCTGTATGTTTGCTTGCGAATCGTACACTAACCAAACTATTTTGTATGTACATGTAGTGTAGGTAGCAATGCGAATATTTTTTAATAAATGGATGATGTGCGCTGGTACTCAAGCGGGAGACCTATGCCCAGCTGTGGATGACGTCTATCGGAGTATCGGCTGTAATGATGATAATGATGATGATGATGATGATGATGATGATGAATTAGTAATAAGATTTAACAAACATTTTAAAACCCATGCCAAATTTGAATGGCAATTATATTTTTCCTACTCCTCCGCTGTTATTTTCGGATTAACTTCGTTGCGGGATCCAAGACAGTTGAATTGCTTCTCCAGGACTCGTCGAGCTTCATTGACTCGGCGTTTTTCTGGTGGTCACTGTTGATTCTGGCTTTCAGGAATTGCAGTGGTTTGGGAATGTGTGGCGGGCTTGTCCCAAAAAAATATAAGAACCAAAAATATTATTTCACTTTATCTATACGAACAGATATTACGAAATGGAAGAACAATGAATGGCCTTCTCACATTAACAGATGGATAAAATATACTTTATTGTATACCAAAAATAGTAGGTAACACAACACTTTTAAACTCACAATTTAATTATATGGGTAGAATGGGTAAACTATGAAGATATACACCAATACATGAATAAAGACGTAATAATAAAGTACTTCAGAACACAATACACGTGCAGATCTTCAGCAGACAAACAGATCTCTGTGAAATACAATATTAGGTTGAAATGCAATGCGAACCAGCGCGGTGGAAGGAACACGCTAATCCTATTCATTATGATGAACGCCGCCTTACGAGTTCATGTGAGATAGGAATCTTCTATCTAATATAGACGTCTGTTATGCATGAAACGCGTATTAAATAGTCCAGGTATTTCATCTGTGCTTGATTGTTTGAATGCTGGTGGTACTAAGATTTTAATTTGATTTTTATGTAAAAAGCGTGAACCACCTAAAACAGATAACCAATCATTTAAAAGTCACTACAAGTATTGTAGACAAAACTTGGAAACCAGAAATCTATTGACACGATGTTGTTATCAAAAGCTCTGATAGAGAACCAATAACATCACGTATTAAGAATTTCCTCGATTGCATTACATTATTCACACAAATCCCCGATTTTATTTAATTATAATACAATTTCTTAGCCATACAAAACCGGCATTAAATCGGCACATTCAACCCTTACTAAGGAAAACTTTTTTTAATCAAGCGAAAACTCTGAAACAAAAGACGCGAGAAGTAGATCTACAGGTGGTTCTTAAATGTAACACACAATTCCATTTTCAACTTAGGATTAGAACACAGACTAGCACAGAACAGTGAGCTAATTGTAGAAGATTATTCTATTGAACAACCGCATATTAAATTAGGCTGTGGCAAAGTTACTGGGATATATTCGCGAGGATTTCAAAGATTCAATTTCGCATTCGGATTCGTATCACAAAATGCCTAAGCTGCCTTTCCTTAGTTCGCGTGGGAACCATATTGAACCTTTTTAGCGCCCTATTCTATCGTATTGTGAGGCTGAAAGGGATGTGAAGAAAGCTGTTTCGTTTGTTAAGTAGGATGATTCTTGTTAAATTGTCTTTTATGTTTGTTTGACTGGCGTTTTTGTTGAAAAAAGAAATGAGATCGGTTAATTGATTTATTTTTGTCAAGATAAATGAAATTTAAAAAAAAACTGATGTCACTTGTTTTTTATGACGCATGAATAATGCGTTTATGTGAAATGTAAAAAAAAATTAAAAACACAATACATAAAGGAACAAAATTTATAGTGTCGTGTACAAGAGCTTTTAAAACATTTCAACGCCGCAACAAATATAAACCAAAAACACGTTTTTTTAGTAATAAAATTGGTGCCTACTCGTATTTCACGAGTAGCACAGCCTACCTGAAATCCTATTCAACCGAATCAGAATTTCCAAATAAAAATCTGATACTTTTTATTTGTGCCATAAAACGTGACCTATGTTATAGAAGGTCCATTTTACAAACACATCGTTAATGGAAAGGTCAATTGCTTCGATAAATTGGATGTATGATTGGCAAACATTCTTCTTTTACCTCGCGGTTGTGGTAGGGTTTAAGTCAGCAATAAAATAAATAATATTGGCAATGTTAATTGAAGACCTTTGACAGCAACGTGAAAAAACTCAAGGCAGCAATATTAAACTAGCCAACAGTGATGTTACAGTGATGTTACAGTGATGTTACAGTGATGTTACAGTGATGTCACAGTGATGTTACAGTGATGTTACAGTGATATTACAGTGATGTTACAGTGATATTACAGTGATGTTACAGTGAAGAAGTAAGACTTCCTTCAAATAAAAACCTTGACTGGGACTAACCCTACCACTGCAACTCCTGAAAGACTCCAGAAAGCTGTTGCTTCGCCATTGTTGATTCAAGGCAGTGGGACTTTTCGGCAACGATTCAACTGTTTTGCACCCTGCAGGAAAACTAATCAAACAAGGTCAGCAAAACACCTAAGTTCAACATTGTTGTTCACTAGTATAGATAAGAGACTCATGACATATTGCCATTTTATTAGAGGTGGCAATTGACGAAATCCCAAAATATAAGGGACTGATCACATGACATTTCATGTCATTCCTATACATTTTTAGCGTCTTGACAATCGCCTTCGCCACGATACCGCTGACAGAATTTCACTTGTGTAAAGCCTATATTCCAATAATAAAGTAAACCGATTCAACTGTCCTGCAATAAAAAAAATCTGATAACTTAACAACTTTGACGAATGTAGCTATATCCATCGTTTACCTGAATATTACTTACAATAGATAATAAAATAAACCATGAGTTCCCACCACTCAGCCACTTCATCAGTTCACAAAATCACTGACACATACAGGACTCTCAACTATGCAGCACATTGCCCAATCAATGGAACTAATTCAAATCACATCATAAGCAACGCTAGGTCCGATAGATGCACGGCTATGTGCAACTAGGGTTGTAACGGAACTTGGTCCTTATCCCAAGTCAGTTTGAAGTACCTCCTTGACTCAGTCGCCATGACAACGGAAAGAACTCTCGATTAATGTCAAAAAATAACACAAAGAAGACCCTCAACTATGTACCACATTTCCAAATCAATGGAAAATCACATTATAAGCAACGCTAGGTCCGATAGATGCATGGCTATGTACTGCAACTAGGGTTGTAACGAAACTTGGGCCATAATCAAAGTCACTTTGAATGACCTCCACTGGACTCAGTTGCCATGACAATAGAAATTAAAATTACTCTCGATTAATGGCAATAAATAACACAAGCAAGACCCTCAACTATGTAGCACATTGCTGAATCAATGGAACCAATTCTACTCACATCATAAGCAACGCTAAGTCTGATAGATGCACCGCTATGTAATGCATAGTATGAACTAGGGTTGTAACGGAACTTGGTCCTTATCCCAAGTCAATTTGAAGGATCTCCTTGACTCAGTCGCTATGACAACGGAAAAAAACCCCGATAAAGTCAGTTAAATAATAATTGCCAATTTGACTATTCGAGATGGAGTTGAGTTGGATCGCGACCAGGACAAGTACCAAGTCAACAGCTATTTAGTAAACTCATTATATTTAAAGAACAACTAAGAAAACACTTATAAATCGCCGCGGTCACTATGGCAATCAAAATATTTTATGAAATATAGTTAACCTACCGTTGATTTTTCCGGAGAAAAAGTTTGTTTGGTCTTTTTCCTTATTTGTCTTACCTTCGTATCCGCCACTGCTAAATGACCCACGTTACATCCCTAGTATGAACATGTATTATATACCTAGTATATACCTAGTATTTATGTAGGTATGTATGTATTGTGCCTTTAGCCACAATTCGGTTACGGGTCATAAATCACCGGTATCAGCGACATGTTTGAGCACTGACTAATATCTATTGTATTGGATTTAGGTGACTTGTAATGGGGAATCAGAAACTGTTCAACTGAGGGTACAGATTAATTTCTTGTAGCCAAGTGTTAGTAAGGCAGGGATACCGTTCTACACGACCCGTCGATTTGAAAGATTTAGGTGGCCAAAAGAAATTCAGGAATGCGAATGTGACAAATTATGATAACTGGGACCTTCCTACGTATCTTATTTTTTGTTGTATTTTTAAAGTAACTTTTGAAATTTGACTTTTGGCCGCCTCAATCGGTAAAGTTAACATTTCAGTACCCCGCTCCTCTCTGCTCAGACGGGACCGCGATTCAAACATATTTACTCCATGTATGACTCGTACAAACCTGGGTTGTTCAGCTCCAATGAACCGTTTAATGAGAACCTATAATGTAACTCAAACGCGCACCAATAGTATCGACATCTTTTGCGACACTCTGGCTGAATTCCGTAGGCATTTGGCAGATGTGAGCCTGTCCTAGGCACAAATATGTTTTATATCTTTCTTTTTTTTTTTGCTCAAAAATCTCTTTTTCTGTAACTATCAATTTATATTTTTAATATTGTTACTTTAAAGAAAAAATTGGTTTTTCATTATACTATTTTTTTTTTCATATAATCATGCTATGTCCAGATAGACAGATACTTCATTCATATTATTGTTAAGTTAAAGTTACTACAATGCTTTGTGTACAAATTTCACTTTTATAAATTAAAGCACACGATGTAAAAGCTGTGCACACCTATAAGTGACATGGTCACATTAGTACTTATTTAAGGGATTTTGCATGTAAGAATGTTTTTGTGACTTTGTTGTTGGATTGCATTATAAAATAAATAAATAAAATAAATAAATCGGTCAAATCGACGTGAGTGCGTGCGTTGTATCAGATATCATCTCGGTATTTCCACGTTCTAAAATGCTATAGAAATTAAATACAAATCCTTAAATTGAAAAGACCAGACAATAATAATTTCAGTCAAATTGCATCTAAGCTTGAAAACATAATTACAAAAAATCTATGCCTCAAAGGTTAGGTTAGGCGAAAGCGTTTCTTAGATTGATGTGTCTGAAAATACTAGAAGAGTATACCTATAACAATAGATCTACGGAACAATAACATTTAAAAACTGCAGTAACCTTGCAGAAGTATTAGAGTCATACTGATAACGTTTATTACACTTTTATGAGCACTAACCCAGAACTTGTGTTCCTACACGTTAGATAGTAAGGTCACTTAAATGTGAAGGCATAGGCCCCAGATGTACTAAATAAATCGTAAAGATTTATAATTTGTAACTTGATGTTATGTGCCGACTCCAACTACTCGGACTTAGCGATCTGTGATTTATAATAACTCTAAATTTCTTAACTTGGAAATCCAAATTCACTAATCGAAAACTTCCCGACCGAACACACACATACCCGATGGCCAATCACAATGTAGATTAGTACTCAGAAGATATTTAGTACAAAAGTGTACATCCAGACACAGGTGCAGTCTGTCAGCACACAGAGTGTCTGTGTGGTCAGTCTTTGTTCTACCTACTGTCATAGTCCCATGGTACGGTCATCCGTCACGACCAGGCAGGGAGAGATTAGATACAGGATCAAGCAACGGTGCTACGTGCTAAGGTCCGGGGTCTGGAGATGCCACACCGCTAACTTCCGAACTCCGGGCTGCTACTGAAATTCCTCATGGAGAAACACAATATCACTAATCACAAATAAATGAAAACACTCATTCACTTTTGCAGCAGTGATAATATCGATATTAGTTATAGGAATAGGAAAACCGTAGCTTTCTAATCTGAGGACGATTTTAACTAGAGTCATTCCAATTCAGTGAGGATTTTAAAATGTAGGTAATTCACTTTGGATAAGTGACTAGGTATTCTTGTCAAATTGAAGATTGTTGTTGTGTACCGACAAAACATTTTGAAAATGTGAACACAATTCACATTTTCAAAATTTTGTCGGTACAAGGAATAAATTCAGAGTTCAGACTATCTGTTTTAGTAGATATATGGAATTGCCTAGAGGACTACCTGTAAGTACACCCACGGGTGGCGAGCGTTTTGCCATTAACCGGGCGCAAATACAAACTCCGGCCCAGCAACAGAGAAATTTCAAATGAACAGGGGGTCGAGTCTGCTATTGCAATCGTGTCTCAATGACCGGTCAATGATCGATTTTTGACGTATAACGTCAAACTTATGACACATTTCCCATACAAAAAACTGTCAAAGTTGTCAAATATTCGATCACTGACCGGTCATTGAGACACGATTGCAATAGCAGTCTCGAGCCCCAGTTTGCCCGATCCGGGAATCGAACCCAGGACCCCGTTCTCAGCAGTACCTAAAGTAAAACGAATTATATTAAACCTGTTCTAATGATAACTTAATCAAAAAACATCCCACGGTTGAAAAACAAAACTAATTTGCCAACTTGCAAATACCAACGCCTATGAGTTAGTTAAACTTAAATATAAATATTCGTCAGGTTATTTGAACTTTCTTGGAGGTGTCAAAGTGAAGCACTAAAGTACGTAGTAAAGTAGCGAGTTTATAATTATCCCCTTGACATAACTGTCTAGAGAATTCTCAACAGTATCTCAGACTAGCAAGGAGGAAGCACTTGAATATTATGCTGAATATTTTAATGTTAATAACCCTGCAAGCAGTGGTTACTAATTTTCTACTTACTTTACTTCAGTTTTAGATATGAACCGGGATCGTTGACGCCAATTTTTGCTAAGCGATTCCGATCTGGACGGAGCGGAAAGGAGTGTCAGACTCTTACTGACTAAAACCCATCCGTGTTCCTCCTGTTGCCCTTTGCGTGATAGGGCCGTCCTCTTTGCTAACTTGTCTTTCCGGCGCGCGTGGAATACAACGCGCCGTCGAGTCGGGCCTGTTCTGAGAAGTCGATTTCCCTGCCGAATCTGTGTGTCCTGATAGCTACAAACCAGGGAATCCAGAAGTTGCTTCTAGGCAAGCGTGTTCCATCGTCGACCAAATCATAGCTTTTCATCCGGTGAGATTGTCATCAAACGTCAGCCTATCAAACATAAAGAAAAGAATATCTAATGTTGTTTTGTATTAAAACTTCACGTTTAAAAAAAATATTAAACAACAAACGAGACGGGGAAAGCTACTGTCAAGTTTATATTAACGGCAGACACAAGCTTTTTTTCTTTTTAATAAATTTCTGAGTAGTTTGCCTTCATAATGTAATAATGGAAGTCGTTCCCGTTATACTGGGTAATTTTTTTTCCAGTGCGCAAACTTTAAGAACCACTTCTGCCCATGTAAATGAACAAGTTTCCCCAAGAAAGCCATAGTCAATTCCTAAAAAAAAAATTGAGTCTCCCATACAAATTGTGGTCAGTTGATGACAATTTTGTATGGGAAGTTCAAATTTTTTTTTAGGAATTGACTATGGCTTTCTTGGGGAAAGTTGTTCATTTACATGGGCAGAAGTGGTTCTCAAAGTTTGCGCACTGGAAAAAAAGTTATCCAGTATAAAAAAAGTTCTGACCTAATTATTAATGTCAATTTGTTATGAAGTTCTGTATGTAGTAATAGACACGTTTCCAGATATCACAGACCAAGTGCATCCTGAAAACATATTAAAATCAAAATAGGTATATGTGCATTACTTTACTACAAGCTGGAAATTAAAATTAATTCGGTACTTATTGCCAAGATTAAAATCCGATCTAATTCTAGAAACTGTATACTGCTCAAGAAATAAAGGTTGAAATCTGGTCTTTAGATATAGCCACAACAATAGCATGACGTAGTCTTGACTTTGGGTTATTCCGCATATGATCTCATTAGGATACATTCTTAGTCAGCTAAGCTGAACATGACCTGTTGACTTATGATGATAGTCTTACTGTATAGACTTATAGAGGATTACGCCATGATCTTACTAAGAACAGGGGATAATAAATACTATAGAGCAAGGCTTAAGTAATGCGGGTCATACGCGTTCAAGTAATTTTTAATTTTCTATTTGATAAAACAGTCTAGTTCAAACTGTTTGATCAAATAAAAATATATATTAGGTACCTACTTCACGCCAATTTAAAAAAAAACTGTTTGAAACAGCCTGTTTGATTAAATTATTTGAATGTGTAGGTATGGGCGCTGATAAAATAAAACGTAAGGAAAACAAACTCATTAGGATCCTCTGAAATCATTGCTTGAATCATTAATGATGACTAGTGTTCTATAATGGATCCTACCTGATAAATTTGATTACGTGGCGAATTATGTCGTGGTGAATTACTATAGTAACCTATCTTTCATAAAAGAGAAGTCGATTACCTTTAGTCAATATAGCGCATGAAGAGGTATTAAGCGTGTTATATTTCTAAAAAAAAAACAGTATTTCATAAAAAAACCTCAGTCTTACTAAAACTCAAAACAGCTGGACTAACTACAAACATAATGGACTAGTATGATTGGTTAATCCAATTACACTCACTGGTCCAATATAGTCCACGTAGGCTCTAGAATAAAGCTGGCCAGTTGGATAAATTAATTCGGCTTTTGTTTCCCAATGTTCGCTCGAACCGCTCGCTCGCTGCATCTGAGTGCACATGCATGTTTCAAATTCGACACGCGACCACTTGCTCAAATGCGCTGAAGAATTTACGAAACATATACCACAGCTATCTATTCAAACTTCGCTACTTTTGTCACTTTTATGTCTACTAAGTGTTGTCTCAGAGATTATTTGCACATTCTACAGAATTTTTCCTGTTGTTTTTGTGTCTTTTGTTTTAGCTTCAACGCCTTCAAAGTTGTCAAGACTTTGCTCTTGGAACTTTGGTGTTTTGTTTTTATTAATGTGAATATTTCTCTTTGTTTCAGCGAGTACGAATTTAGTGGGCAAGTTTACGCAGAGCGTCCGCCGTATCGTACAAGATGTCAAGGATGAAGGCACTTCCAGTAAGTACTCCACATTTATTTATTACATCTTGAATGGCCTATATGATTGATATCTATCAATTCATCTCTATTGTGAAATCATGATTGCAGTGATTGTAATCCTTTTTTGATTCTGAAGCTCGTCTTGTTGTCCTCTATCGTAATTGAACAAATCTATTTAATACAGCTATACTCTATAATTATGTAATCGAATCACTCAAACGACTGCAAGATTCTGATGAAAACCAATAGTTCCACTTATCAATGCATAAAAAACACTATCCTCAATCATTTTCATACCAATAAAGCAAGAGGGCAGTGGACTAACACCCTCAAAGTTATAAGACGTTATGAATATGGAGGCTAGTTGTGCCAGACGCAGAAGCAAAGGCGGGTAGGAGAAGATTAGTCTCGGGAACGGGCGGAATGTTAAGAGGCTGGCTGACCGAGGCGGTCATTGATTTGTGTAGCCAGTAGCCGCGACCTGCGAGAACGTATCCCATTTATTACGGTTGCCGTTCGTCATTTGTTTAACAGTCTATCATCCAAGTAGTACGACTTGCTGTATCAATTACATACTAATGTCGGTACACAACAAACAAAACAATAAAACGAATGCTTAAGGCGGCTCTATACGTACACTATTTTCTTAATGTCCCTCGGCAATTATCGCATTTCCGTATACAAACTAATGCTAATTTCAATGTCCATCAATTGCTAGATTTATCGTGTACCTATAATAATTTTAATTCAGAACTAAGTACTTTATTGTTGTTTTGTTTAGACTTCCGTGTAAGCTATACAACGTGTTACAGAACAAACGCAATCAAATTATTATACACGGTAAGTCTAATATGGACATGGAAATTAGTATTCGTTTGTTTTCGGAAATGCGATGATTGCCGAGTGATATTAAGAAAATAGTTGCACTGTACGTTGATGTTCGATGACCATGTATCATCAAACACAAATTAAAACACGTGAATTTTGCCCTGTACGTTCGATCTTGCTCGAATAAACGTAAAACCGTCGAGCATTACGCACGTGTGGCCTTAGCATTATCGGTCTAAGGATCTTATCTGAACACTGAATACAAAATAGTTTGTTTTATAAGGTTAGGGATTCATAAAATAAACGTTTTAGTGGTTACAATAAAATTCTATGAGTCGGTACAAAACAGCAAAACAACAATGTATTTATTTAAATGAGATGATGCAACTAACTATTAATTTTAACGTTATTCGCAGATTAGTAATATATTAATCTCTTCACATGTGTTTGTTATTAATTCATTTATGACAACTGCACAAATATGTATTTAAATATCATCAATAGGCTTTGAGCAATGCGTGCTAATGTGATTAACAATAGGTACCTACAGCTGTGGATCAAAACGTTTAGGATGAAATCAGAATTTGTTCAATATGTTCAAGTTTGAAATACATTTGTTGTACAGTTTATTCAATACCTACTTTTATTGTAAAGCAGTTAAATTGGTTATTGTTTGTAAAAGTTTCTAAATCTCTGGAAGTATTGAGCCGATTACGAAAATTCTTTCATTGATATACAATATCGTTGAATTTCGTAGGCTACAGAAATTGATCCTGGAAAATGAACGGCTTCTGTTGGATACGGGATAAAGCAAGTACATTATAAAGCCATTCGAGATATTTCAACCAAAATTTTATTTATACCGCTCATTAAATTAAAGAGCCCATTTCACAGAATTTTGGCAGCAACGCTGATTATGAAAGCTGCCTGTTAGTTCCTCACTTTTCCTAATTCCTCTCGTTTATTAATGTTAAGCGCTAGGCTTGCACATTATTCCAACAATCTTAATTAGATTAACAATACCAGTTCATTAACCAAATCAGTTAGGCTCAAATACTTTGGTGTTAAGGAATATTTTAAGACAGAGGCAATTCTCTAAAAAGCTTTCAGTGGCAAAATCTTACATTCTGGTTCAATTGCTAACCCAGTTGGATTTTAGAAAAGGATTTTTCTCAATATTAAAAGATTTTTTTTTAATATAAACCAAAAATTATTAGAATTCACTTATTTTCGTAGGCATGTAAAACCCGATGAAGAAAACTATAATATACAAATCCTATGAATTTTCTTAACACGATTTTCTTACGAAAGTAATTCAATATCTTGTCTCTGTGTGTACCAGGCGGGCAGACGAAAGAAGAGGTGATAGAAACCAACGAGCGTCTGCGCGGAGTGCGAGTGCGCCTCGACGAGAACTATGACACGGCGAAGAAGGCGCTGGTCACGCTCATGGCACGCTACTCCGAGTCCAAGGCCCAGAGGAATGTGTTCACTAGATACGCGCTGCTCAAGGCTATGATAAAGGTAGGTACCTAAGTTTTAATGTTAATACTACATTTATTTCATGATATTTGTTTCTGGAACGATAATAATAAAAAAAATAATGTGAGAAATTGTCATAAGCGTGTTGACTGCTGTGATTGGTTGTGAATGAATTATCATCAGCAAGTCGCATCACAGACGAGTCTATAATAATCCAAACACAGGATTATAATTGGTTACATAGCTAGACAATTGTATAAACTCTGTGTTGTTCGACATATTATAGATACCAATCCTCGGGACCTCATGGTGGACTGAAGCCATCTAACAGAGTCAGCGTCTGTAATCGAGCAGTGGGAATATTACAGGCATGACAGACTGTGCTGTCACATTATAGGGCAATAAACTAAGCTGCCACACTTTTTTCCACTCTTTTCGATCTTGTATAGGTGCGGCCCAATTTATGAAAATGCCAAGATTGCCATCTGGCCAATGGATAAACCGTTGTTAATTTTACAGACCGAACAAATTGGACGACGCGCGGGCCTTTAAAGCCACGACTTATAGGTCTAAAAGCAGCAGGTTTTTTCTTCATACAGTAAAAGTTTAACGCGCTCTTCAACCTGAGAGCAATAAATATTGCTCTTTGCAACTCATCACTCTGATGGCTCGGAAAGGCCAACACGGCCGTGTTGTTTGTTTTTATTTTTGTTCAATCGGACAATGCAGTTAGTCGCAGATGGCTTTTACTGCTTCGACAGGTGCAAGCTTGCTGCAAAACGAATGTACTCACGTGTGTTCGAATTTCGATGTCCGCGAAATGCCTCGTCAACGGTGGAATGGAGGCGTTTTGTCGTATCTGCCCTTTGTATTGAACATGTGTGCCAATTATGGTAGTCATCGATACTTTTTATGTATAAAATCGTTTACCTGACAGCCTGACTGACTATCAAGATCAACGCACAGCCAAAACATAATCTAAATGCTGAAATTTGTAATAAACAGGTATATGCTATACGCTAAGAAAGGATTTTTGGGTACTCTAAATGGGAGAAGGAACTTTGTATTAAAGTCTTAGATCTTTGAAGCTGACATCTACGCGGACAAAGTCACTGTCATTCACTAATACTTACATGTTGTGAAAAACAGATGCTAATACTCTCCGAGGCAGTTCTTTTCATTTAGTACATTAAATATCACCGTATTTACTTCTGTGTTCCTTTACTTTTTGTATAAGTCGGCAGAGCTATCTAAAACAACAGTTAGCCGAAATCCTCAAAGACCTCGCCAAACACAATAATTAGTTTCAGATAAACGATGGCCTCAAAATTGATTACTAGAAGACTTTGCTAACTCGATCCTTCCCGTTCAGGCAATTTAGGAACGGGATTAGTTTTAGACAAACACCAAAACAAAGTAAAACTAGAGGCTAGGCTTAGATTAGAAATCCTTGTTTCATCTATCTATTATATTATATACCTTATATAATATAATAATACAATATATAATAATACAATAAAGCTGAAGAGTTTGTTTGTTTGTTTGAACGCGCTTATCTCTAGAACTACCAGTCGGATTTGGAAAATTCTTTTCGTAAGCGATAGGTATTCATGAGGAAAGCCTTAAAAGGTTATAAGAGAACGGGAAATTCTTACGGGAACTGGAAAAAACGGGATAAGCGCATACGAAGTCGCTGGCTAAAGCTAGTAAGGGAAATTGACTGACTTAAATAATTATCAACGCACAGCTGGAGCTACTGGAACTAGGAACAAGGAATTTGCACAAGGCTTCCTTTTATGATGTAGGTGAGCACTAAGAAGGGATTTTTTAAATTCAACCCCCTTTAAGGGGTGAAAAGGGGGAATTCTGTTACTACTAAATCTGCGCAGACCAAGTTGCGGCCGAAGTGCTAGTTTGACAATATACTATGGTAGGCGCCAGATAAATGTGAAATAAAGTACATTGACCTTTCATTAATATCTCGAAGTTCTTAAAACGTAACAGACAGATGTGTTGCTGGGGAGTTTGTTGCGCCACTTCTTCTTCCCAGCTAAAACACTAGGAAGTGGTGACGGGTGGGCGTTTTGGGGGACTGTCTTTATGTAAAATTTGACGTTCAAAAAGTGCTGGCTCTCAGCCTAATCAGGATCACGATAAATGTCGATTCAGGACAGCTTTGACATTATTTCTGTTTTTGAAATTAAGTGTGTCAATAAATGTAGGTGGGTCAATGACCGTTATTCTTCATTTATCTGGCGCCTACTATACCTACATGACAAACTACAAATATCTCAGTCTTCACGATTTTGCTGTAAGGTTACATTCCTCAAGTATATGAAAGGTTACGGTGACATAATATGGGTAGATCCTACCGAAGCCATTCACTGTGCTAATATAATTATAATGACTAATCTATACATATTAGTAGTGGAGACAGGGTCAGGTCAAGTATTTGTTGCATTAGCACTTGACACCATCTTTTGTTAGAGGTTGTTAGGTTGTGGTCAGTACAGAGCATCCTTGCACCAACACCTTTCTACCCTTGTCCCATGTTACTTGGGATCGGCGCAACACGTTTTAGGGTTTAAAGATTCTTTATTTATTCTAAAAGAACATACATTGTTCACTTAGCGAATAAATCCGTAACTAAGGTAAGTGTAGTCAAGAGTAGCTAACAGTACAGTTATATTTTCTTAATGTAGGTAGGTACGATGTCGACATATTATTGTGTGTAAGACTAGCGTAGATCGTTATCTTAACAGTTTTGTGTTGTTAGTGACGTACTGCTTGAGTTTTGATTTAAACATGTTAAAGGAAGATATGCTCCTGATATCGGCCAGTAGATTATTTATTATAAACTTGAACTCCTTCGTACGAGTACTTTATATTTTTCCTGTCATATTGCATTCGCGGGGAGCGTGTCTGTAGTTGGTAAAGATTTTTCTTCCATCCTCCTCCGTCAACTGTTACGCTTTCAGTGACTCCCTTTTAACTCACGTCATTCCTCATACAATTTTAATTTCTTTTGGCTTTCCTCTCGCTTTTCCTTCTATCAACATTTTAATGCATAGTACCGAGCTTTCGCGATCCGCTGCGGACTATGAAAAATTTAGATATGCTTGCATGCGTATTAAATGAAATTAAATGAAATTAAAATTCCGTTCATTATGGACACATTGCGAATGAGATGCGAATGCGAACGTTGTTTAAAAATTAGTAGAATTGGCACTCTGATTGAAAATCAGGATGGTCTGTCTTTTTATATTTTGCCGAAGTCATTCCTTTGACTGCTCATCAAAGCTCTTTTGTACGGCAAATAACACAGATATACCGAGATAAAAATTAATGAAAATATATTCATGACGCAGATAAATCATGCGAAAACAAGAAGCGAGACAGCTAATTGCGCAAGTACGAGTTTAATTTATGAAATGAATGCGCAACAAGTTGTACATTTGAATTCAATGCACTTTGAAATTGCGCCGCTCAGACTCATTTAAATAGCTGGAAGTGTAAGACTGCCTCAGACATACATTGAGGGGCTAGATTCTGGCGTTCATGCTGAGCTTATTGCTAATAGGTTTTAATTATACTTAAAGTGTTTTGTTTTTAATTTCCTGAGGCTGTAGAAGTCTAGACAATAAACATTCTGCCAGCGGTATATAGCGTGGGGAAGGCGAATGTCAAAATGTCAGAAATGTATGCAATAGACAAACGATGTCGAAATATCACTTATGCTCAGTCAGCATTCCTGATATTTTGGCATTTCGACCTTCGATCAAGATTTCACTAGCTTAAGCATCAGGAACAAAATTATGTTGGGAAAGTGTCCACGTTTGCACATTTAAGTACATCAACTACCAAAATTTATCATAAACCTTTATGCTCGAACATTGAGTCTAATTTCGATTACAATATATTTGTATTTCTTCTTGGCTGTGTTTAGACGGCCACAATAAAAGTGTGCTTATTTCAAATTAGGAAAATTTGAAATAAGCACACTTTTATTGTGGCCTTATTTCTCTGGCCGTTTTTCAAGTGCTAATCGGACATCTAGTGTAGGTATTCTTGATCGAAGATTTCGACAATCGCATTTCTTAATAGAATTGCATTTGTCTAGTGTCTCTGGTAAAGTCGAGATAGTAGTTTGTGGACATAGACGGGAATAGCAACATAGCCTGGATTTAAACGCCAGGCAGAGGATTAAGAGTAGTTCAAAACCTTGCGCAATGGGGCAAATTGGCCCTTATCTAATTTAGAAAGGCCGTGTCCGTGTCTCTGTTAATACCTAACGTTTGTAAACCAAAATATTGTTAACCATTCTCCACATGATCCATAATAAAATCAACCTGGAAGTAATTATTATTTCATCATTGGGAAGTAGGTATTGCAGAAGAGAGGGGAGGCCTATTCCAATAAACAATCTAGGTACCTGCCATGTCATCTCTCCACCACCCTTAGCTTACTGGTAGAGTATGCCTAGCTAGGGCATTAAGGCCGCTTTTGTGCATGAAATCTAAATAAATATCATTTATCCCAAACATAATTATGTAAAAAAAAAACATTATATATTTATCATAAATTATTTTAAATAAATATATTATGTAATATATTCCCAGCAGTGGGATCATCCATTCCCGAGTTTAGCACTTTAGTTCCCATGGCAGGAAAAACATCTTAGTTTATTGCACTCTACTGGATTACGTGTGACTCTCATGACTAAATTATTCCTAAGTTAATACTTTTTAGATGCTGAATGCTCTCCAGTAACAATACCTGTCACGTGCTTATAAAAATTCAACAGGGATCACTCGAGCTATTTGTCACCGTTGCTTGTTTAAACTTGCAGCAAACGTTTGCCTTGTCAGTTGTGCAAGCTGTATACTGAACAGGGAGGGTAGCTTTAGGACTTACTAGTCTTGTATTTACGTAAATGTTGTTTGCAGAATTTAATACCACTAAACAACACGGCACTTCCGCAGAAAATATTTCATGCCTTGCGGGCACTAAACTTCATATTCTTAAATATTATTTAAAACACCCTGTAAGCAACATGAGGCTATATCTTGAGCGAGATGTTGTCACAAATTATATTTTTCTGATAGAATGCCTGGTGCATACATTTACGAAATAAGTTTATATTTCTTTGGCCTGATGTCTCTAACAGTGTGTTAACCAGCACTTTGAATATCAAAACCAAAATCTTTTAGCCCGACTGCCCCAGGCGGAGGATAATATTTTCTCAAACTTAATCCAAGATAAAATATAGGTATTACAATGTTAGAAGCCTGTATCTCAGATACCACATAAACAATAAGTTACAACATCATTTACGGAATATTTAATTGTAAAGCGAGCGACAGTCCTTAAGGCCCTTCAGAAACTGTTCGATTCCGTCATACCCGAGGGGAAAACGCCACAAGCGTGGAGCAGAGGTGTGGCGGTATTCTTCTTTAAAAAGGGCGACAATGCCCTGCTTAAGAATTACAGGCCCATCTCACTTCTGAGCCATGTCTACAAGCTGTTTTCCAGAGTCATCACAAACCGTCT
Source organism: Melanchra persicariae (assembly GCA_947386135.1). NCBI lineage: Eukaryota > Metazoa > Arthropoda > Insecta > Lepidoptera > Noctuidae > Melanchra > Melanchra persicariae. Next base: position 11,283,153 of record OX376648.1, on the reverse strand, counting down.
CGCACGCAGGTTTGATGACTTCCAGCCTCCCGAACAAGCCGGATTCCGAAAAGGCTTCAGCACCGTAGACCACATACACACGCTGCGGCAGGTTATACAGAAGACCGAAGAGTATAATCTGCCCCTCTGCTTAGCGTTTGTGGACTACGAGAAAGCCTTCGATTCGATCGAGACTTGGGCTGTGCTGCAGTCTCTCCAACGGTGCCAGATCGACTATCGGTACATCAAGGTGCTGAAGTGTTTGTATGAAAACGCCACCATGTCAGTCCGACTTCAGGATCAGACATCAGAACCTATCCCCCTGCAGCGGGGTGTGAGGCAGGGAGACGTAATTTCTCCGAAACTGTTTACGGCCGCAATGGAGGACGTCTTCAAGGTTTTGGACTGGAAAAGGCTAGGCATTAATGTCAATGGCGAGTACATCACTCATCTTCGATTTGCCGACGATATAGTCGTCATGGCTGAGACCACGGAGGACCTCAGTACAATGCTCGATGACCTCAGTAGAGCTTCCGAAAGGATCTTAAAATGAACATGGTCAAAACCAAGGTCATGGTAAATACCCATGTAGCACCCACTCCTATCAAGATTGGAGGCTCTGCACTCGAAGTTGTTGATGAGTACGTCTACCTGGGACAAACGATCCAGCTGGGTAGGGCTAACTTCGAGAAGGAGGTCAACCGTCGAATCCGACTCGGCTGGGCGGCGTTCGGGAAGTTGCGCGGTATTCCTCGTCTCACATACCACAGTGTCTCAAGACGAAAGTCTATGACCAGTGCGTGTTGCCAGTGATGACCTATGGACTCGAAACGTGGTCGCTCACAATGGGCCTCATCAGAAGGCTTAAAGTCACCCAAAGGGCAATGGAGAGGGCAATGCTCGGAGTTTCCTTGCGTGATCGAATGAATCAGGAATAATGATATCCGCAAGAGAACCAAGGTTACCGACATAGCCCGAAGGATCGCCAAATTGAAGTGGCAGTGGGCAGGGCACATTGCTCGCAGAACAGATGGTCGATGGGGCCGAAAAGTTTTGGAGTGGCGACCGCGTACCGGAAGACGCAGCGTTGGAAGGCCTCCCGCAAGGTGGACCGATGACCTGGTGAGGGTCGCGGGTAGCCGATGGATGCGGGACGCACAGGACCGGTTGTTGTGGCGATACTTGGGGGAGGCCTATGTCCAGCAGTGGACGTCTTTCAGCTGATATGATGATGATGATGATGAAAGCGAGCGACTCGTGTAACTTAGTTGTTGATAGGCAACACGTAAATACGAGTATGTGAGCATACTGCAAGTATGGTGTGAAACACGTGTAGGGTGCCTGAAGCCACAATATGACACGTGTTAAGGGCAAAGGTCACACGTGTCGCAAGTTGCACTCATCCACGCGTCAACCCGGATAACTTACTAAAGTTGACAAAATGAACGTTGTCATAGTAAAAAGGCTTTTTTTATATATCTCAGCACATGATAAGTTTAAATACTGATTATCAGATTGTTAATTCAAATTTGAGTAGCAGAAATCCATACGTTGTTTGGCAGAAAATGCCAATCAATTTATGAGTTCTTACTTCAAATGTATAGAGATATTGAATTGAGAATCAGCTAATTAGTGTTGATACTTATTATAGGGTTAGCTTTTTAGGGTTCCGTAGTCAACAAGGAACCCTTATAGTTTCGCCATGTCCGTCTGTCTGTCCGTCTGCGGTTCAGCTTAGAGGCGCTTAACGCTGGAAAGTTGAAATTTGGTAAGTAGGGGTGTACATATTGACGCACAGGATCGGTTGTTGTGGCGACACTTGCGCTCACACTCTGTTTTAACTGTAATACTCAGAAAAACGTATTCCAAACCTTCAAGTTTTGGAAAGGTACGTTTTTTTAGAAGGCTGTTTTAGCTGGTTTCGATTTCTTTCGGTAATAAATAGGCTGCTGTTGATATGACTCTCACTCGGCACTTTGGGAAAAAAAATCCCCTCGGGTAACAATAAGAAATACACAGTTCACTATACCTGTATTGTTTCAGAAACATTTCTTGATGTTTGGATCCTTAAACATTTGAGTTGATACGTGTTCTTTTTATACAATACTAGTTAAAACTTGATAATACATAGATTGGGTTATTGGCCAATGATATTTCCGATTTTTTATTCAGACCATCATATTTCGTTTGTGAAATTTGAAATAAACTTTCAGGCCTAATCTTTATGTATTTTGCTCTATTGAGAATTTGAAATTAGATTCTGCTGATCAGTATTATTAAAACTAAGCTTATGGTTACATTTAGTTTTTATTAATAAACCTGTCTATGTTAAAGCCATGTCATTCCTTTTTTGAAATCATCATCTCCTAAAAACTTGACACTTCCAGATTCAATTCAAATAAAAACAGATCATAAAAAGTAAACCTATCTAAAAATTACTTCGATTTCACGACATTATTCCATGGGGACTATATTTCTTGTCACCAAAATTTATATTTGTCATCAAGTTGCATCACCTAATAAATAGATCTATCGCCACGAAGTATTTTCGTTCTCAGATATATAAAAAGTGTCGCCAGGTATGAATTACCAAATTAATGCCAATATGTATGTAAAATAAGAGATGGATTATCAATAAAATCGTAGTTCATTCCTTGGATAAAACTTTGTTCTCAAAATAATAGGTTTATTCCTTTAACTTCGTACTCAGAAAGGTATATCTGTCACCAAATATTCGAACATAGGGCACAGGGAGCTTAGGGCACCCCGACTCGGACAGGTTAGGTTAGAAGGGGATGGCGGGGTCAAGTGAGCGAGCGTAGCGAGACCCCGCCATCACCTTCGTGGTTATTTTTTTTAATCCACCCAGTAATATGGTTTACTTCCCGTTTTATAATAAATCCCAACCTATTTATTTGATACTTGATAATATATCCCGAGGATTACATGTGATTTATTATGGAATTGCTTTTCACAATTATTTGGCAACTACATTTTGGTGACAGATCCACTATTTTGAGGACAAACCCTATTATTAAAGAAATTCAAAACGAATAAAATTGGCGATAGCTTAAATCATACCCTTATTCCATTTCAAAATTATTTATAACGCTATTCTCCATCCCATTTGTTAGCTTATGTGGGTGACTGAATAAGCAGGATTCTGTAAAATGTCGTTGTGTTCCCGCCAAGTTAAATTATACGGTCCTCCTTGCAACTGGGACCGTTGTATAATTGCGTTTAGAAATTACCACCCCGCTACTGTGTTCGTCTTCATTATTTAAAGCCGTGTCCGGATTTAGGGGAATGGTTTCTTGGTTTTTAAGAAATTAATTTAATTGTCAGACTACTGTGTGTTTTGTTTTTGTTTACCTACATCTGCTTTATGGATGATGCAAATGTATTTTTCAACACATTTGCTCAAAAAAAGCATTTACGAAGCCTGTATACATTGTTCGAAAGTTAAAAATTATGGACCACACAATGGAACGTGCGGTAAAATAGGTACTCTCACCTAAGTACATATATTACCGTATACTCCGTTGTATAGCGCCGTGCGTATTCTTTACGGTTTTTTTTTATTTCCATAAAAATCAATAAGATTTCCACCAAGGAGTTTCACATCACGAGAATAAATAAGCTGAATGATCGAACCTCCTTGGAAGCGCTTTTGCTGTATAGGTTTGTCTCATTTTAATACTAAAGAGAAAATGAGAGAAGATAAATATAAAAAAAATTAAAGATTTGGTTCTAATTTTCACCACGCGCATGTGGCGCCCTTTGCAAATTCGTGCCATTTTTATATTAGAAACGTCAAAGATTGTTGCGACTTTCCGACTGATTTCTAAAGACAAAAAAAGTTTGTTTCATTACTTTTTGTACTGTTTTCTCGCAAATGTGTCGAAAAACGTTGTATGACACACGTGCGGATTTGGTTTTTACAAACTCGTGACTATGGTAAGCCCTCGACTTCGTCTCGTGCTTACATTCTACTCGTCTGTAAAAACCAACTTACCGCACTAATATCATAAATAACTATAACAGTACCTACCTATTTAGTAAAATTTTCTAAATTTTATTACGTTTTCAATCCAACTCACTATTAAATTGTATTTAACTAAAAAAGTGATTCGCTGCCACATATTTTTAATACAATTATCCAAACTATCCCGCTTAACATTTCATGAAATCAAGACATTTCCTTTCGCCTTATCTACTTAAAAAATAAAGGATGTATTTGCTCATTAAAGGTGTTAAATTGTCGAGACTCCCAAAGAAACAATAAATATTTAAATCAGTCCAACAAACACAAAACCAAGTTATATCTCTGTAATCGTAAACGACCCGTTGAAATTTTTGTTTGTATTTACTCAAACAACACAACATAATCGAAAACTTTTTCGTTCTATAATAATTATTATCGACACCCATAATTGGTAAGAAACATTCTACAGAGTTAGCAATATCGCGGAGAACGTGCCACTCGAAACTCACCCTTATTGTAAACATGTCACGTGCCATACCTACTTATACTTCCAACCTTGGCGATAGGGCTGCCTCGTCAAATTTCAAGGCATTTTGTGCGACCCGAATATGAAATAAGAATCAATTGGATCGCTCTTATGTATTTATTTTTTGTTATGTTTGAAGAGCGCGTCTTTTGTTTTTTTTTGGGTGTTGATGAGGCATTGTCAACCCGTACTAGGTGTTTATAATTAGGTAACTTATATAAAAAAAAAAACAAAAATAAAAAGCATATTTGCTGAAAGAAACGAATTGAAAAACCAACGAGATTAGCTAATAGAAACTCCAATAGGTATATTTCTCACTTAAAGATGTGAAAGTTTAAGAGCATTTTCAATTTGTGACCCGGGTTGAGCCTTACCTGAAAGTTTAGTGGCTTATCAACAGGTGTTGGATTTTTTCTCATTTCCTTTCCAACACCTCTTTCTTTCATTTTCTGGCAAAGGCCGCAGGAATCTGCTTCATGCAAGGCGCACAGTACCGGTCGAGGTGACGTTTGGGCTCTCCTTAGTTTCACCACATCGACCGGTACTGTGCCTTTGTCACTCTGTGTGTGTGCTAGGCCTCTACCTGCCTTTGTTCAGTAGTGGCTGTCATTCGGCTGAAATAATGATGATGATAATTTCAGCTGTTTCTTCCCAAAAACACCTAATAGAAAAGAAAAATACTATGTCAAAAAACGACTAAAAAGTTCCAAACAAGTCGCTTTTCAAGCAGTCTGATGCAGTTTGTGGCCTCAGATCTGTGATTGAACTGCATCAGACTACTTGAATAGCGACTTGTTTGGAACTTTCTGTTGAACGCGATAATCTCAAGAACTACTGGTTCGAATTGAAAAATTATGTTCGTGTTGGATAGGCTATATAATATCACGGTACGACCATTGCTGCGAAACATTTATGAAAAATGTGACGCTGACGAAGTTGCGCAGCTCAGCTAGTTTTAGTATAAAAGTTTATAGCTATAACTACTATGAATATCAATACATTTTTTGGGTGCTCCATTATCCTTAATAGCACTCTACATCTATTCGAAGCTTTTACAGTCAAAAACATATGAAGCAAAATGTTGATAGGTAATCATTAAATTAAATACGCGTGTCCCGTCCATTTGCAGTATGTTAACAGATATTATGCTTTTAACCTCTACATATTTCATGCACACAAGGTGAATTTTTAAAGTGTGCGTGGATGGCCCGATCCGAAACTATGAGGAATAACGGAACACTGCAAAGGAGTCTCTAGCCCGATTTTGATGAAAACTAAAACTGCATCATAGATTTTTTTTTAAATTGTTATTCCGAGCCAGGAATCGACCGGTTGATTTTTAATAAAAAAAACTGCAGCCTCTATAATAATACAGGCTGTAGTTTTTTTTTCAATCAATCATAAATTTTTCAAGAATCCAATGATGCTGTTTGAATTTTCATCAAAATCAGGCCCGCGACTCTTTTCTTTGTTTTTCGCTAATCCTCATAGTTTGGGATTTGGCCATCCACGCACACTTTAAAAATTCACCTAAAGGTACTGTAAAAACAAATGTAGGTATATACCCCTACATTATTTATAAGAATGATAAAGGTAAATAATTTCTAGGCAACCCAGGCATCACCGCATGAAACGGTAATTTACAAGTCAGAAAGACTAGAATAAGTCACAAATAGAAAGAGATTGAACTGAAAAATACAGTTGGGTACATTCATCTTGCAGTCGGTAGGAACTAAATGAACTGCGATTGGCAAGCACGTCAGGGCTACTGAAAAGTCGCTTTGCAACATGGTGGAAACAAGCTAACTAAATGCGCTTTCGACCTTTCACGAAAGCTAAAACTAAATAACGCATGCTTGTTCATGTTGAAGTTGGAGCGTGCGCAGAGGGCTCTCCTGAAGGTTGGCTGGCGGCTACCTTACCGCTTTCCTACCACCGACTTATATGAAAAATGTAAGGTTCTCTCTGTACGTAAATTATTTATTCTTAACCTATTATTAACAAAACATGCTCAAACTCCCTACGAACCTACCAAATTTAGCTCCCAACGAGGTAAACACATTGTATGTCCCTATTTCCGCACGCATTGTCGCTCAACACAACGTAGCTACCTATTCCTTAGTAGTCATGTCTATAACCGGGTCAACAAAATATTAAATATTTACCATACGAACATTTCAAACTGTAAAAAAGCAATTATGAATTGGCTCTTTCAATTAGATTATGCTGAGGCTGAGAGAATTATTACTATCTCCAATTAATCAGCGAACTATTTTACATTCACACGCAAACAGCGTCTACCTTTAATTTACATACTAAAACTCTCTCACACACACACACACACACACACACCATCACACACATTCCCACACATACACAATCCCTAAAACGTAGATGCTCACCCCTCGTCCTTCGTGTGATCGTTGGGGCTTGAGTTTACTTTATTGCACTCACGAACTCAACACTCTCCAATTTTTTAATTGTTTATGTTGGTTTATTTTGTTAACGTCTTCTCTCTTCACTTGTAGTTTCTGTTAGTATGTAAGTGCAATCTTAATTATAATTTTGAAGGTGGAGCCTGGAGTTCTGTCACACAGGTCTTGAACCCAGTATAGACTCCAGCTCTCAAAATGGATAAATTGTTGCAGTTACTTATAATTAATTATCAATCTTTGTACCCTTTTGAGAGAAACAAATAAATATTATTATTATTATTATTATTATTATTATTGTTCATACATACGAGTATCATCAAAATCTTTAATAAAAAAACAATCAATAAGTACTCAAATTACTTAATGGCAAAATTGCTCCAGAATCAAGTGTCAAAAGAGTTTTAATAAACCCAAGTAGCCATTCCCGTGGGTATTGGAAACGAAATTAAATATCGTTTTACTGCTATATTAAACGAAAAGAATCGTATTACGATGGAGGTTCGAGTATATCGAGTAATCAAATGAAGGAATTTTATATTTTCTTTCGAATTCGGTGGAACAAACTCAACAAACATAATATCTGTTAATTCGATTGTCCCGAAAGAAGCCTTTGATTTCCCAACGTAATGTAAATTCATATTTATATTTCAGGTTATTTTAGCATTCATACCGGGTTAGCTAACGAAATCGGATTCTATGCCGGAATTTTCATAATTGAACCGCAAAGGGACGTTAATTTTCTAATAACAATCGTGACCTACATTAGTGAACAATAGAATCATTGACTTGCTTGAATAAAGCCGTAATCCACGACGAATGTTGACTCACGACTCCATCAATCATTCCTCGGTTGGACATCACGATTCTACATCTACCAGCATGTAGAACAACTTTATGAACTCAGTAACCAAGAAAAAAAACCCAGCGAACCTTCGAATTTATACAGAGGCATGAGAGTCGTAAATCAAAGTGAAAGCCCTAACAATAGGAATGGAGATGCCGAGGGAATAACTGAAGGCAATCTTCAGGTAATAACTTTCTTCTACCAATTTATTTTTATTGCAATTTTAGGGTCCAAGTACGTTTAATTTTGTTCGTTCGTACGAGACTAGGTTTATTTTCAGTCCAAATATTGACTTGAACATGTTGATGTGATTGTTTTGTTATGACAGTTACAGCAAATGTAATTGAGTTCCGTACATTTGCAGTGCACTTGGCGTGATTACTTCTCTGTTTTCGATTTAATCAAACAAGGCACGTCGTTCGTGAGTTGACAGGGAATAATATGCATAAGCTACGTAAGCAGAGCAATCTCCGCCATCATAATGTTGTACCGCGTCGCCGTCGTCACGGAGTTCTCTCATAAATATGCAGTTTGTTCCTAGATGTGAGCTTTACTTTGTCCTTTTTGCTTTTCTGCTGATGGTTTTTGAGGTAATGTTATGTTGTAAATAAATGGCGTGTGCTATGGAGGAAGTACAAAAGTTTATTAACGAGTAAAGGACCATTAATTATCATAATCATCCATACTTCGCCCAACGGCTATGCTCAGCTGTGGGCAAAGTGCCCTACTTTGTGGCCTGGTGTTTCTTGGATCCCCACGTTCATGTGCGAGCCTGTCCCAAGTTACCTACTACCCGCGATGGCAACAATGTCGTTTTCCCATCTCGCCAGACGACCGAGACTTCTTTCAGTCCACGAACGCCATTCGGTCATCGCCTTACTCCACCTATCATCACCATTATGAGACATTAATTTTAAAAAAACTTTTTGTTTTTTCAGCAAAACCATAAAAAATTGCCTTTCCAGTATTTAAAAATTAAATTGGTAATTACTACATAACATCATCAGAATAAAATTCATTTTAATCGCTGTCATCCACGTTTTGTACACGGAATGGACTTCTTTTTCATTTTCATTAAATCGCTAACGGTTCAGAAAAGTTGGGTTTACCCCTTCTGAGAATACTCGGAACGTGTGTCGGTAAACACGAACGAATCTTGTCGGTCCCGGGAGAAAACGTAATTACGAAACTATTCACCTTCCTATTTGCAATTATTTTCTGTTATAACTCTGTTACGAATCAATTTCTCTTGTTCTTCAATATTGGATTTGTGGATTTAATTTGTTTTAGTGCAAAGAGAAAAGATTGCCGACCGAATTTCAAAAATACATTTTCTTCTTTTTCATTTGAAGCTTTATGAAAAGAAAAGCATCATATTCTAGTACAAATACGAGTAATCTTATTATTGTTAACGTTATGAAACACTACAATAGTTTAATATACATAAATGAGTGCGCTTTAAAGCGGGCATTGGGCCAACTTACAGATGTTCCAGTTTGTGATACAATTATTTAAACTAAGTTGGTGGGGCGTCGGCACGCGGCGTGGGCGGCGTGGAGGAAGTGTACGGCACACTTTGCTTCCGATTGAAACGATACCGGTTTTTCTTTGTTTTATACCGCTTGCACTACCTTGAGAATGAAACTTGCGATTCAGTACCTACTTTTATTTTTGAATGTGAACCCAATTTTCTTTTCCGGAAAGAAAGAGTACGTGTGATTGGATACGAAGCTGAAACAAATGTTGAATATTGTTGCAAAATATTATTTTAGTTTTTTTAAGGAAGCTTAAAAAATATATACTGACCATGAATTGTAGTTTTGGGCATCATAAAAAAACGAAAAAACGAAATCGACTGGTCATCGCTAACGTAGCCCTTATGAGTACACGGTAGTAAGATTAGGTTTTTTTACCCCAAAGATTCAATGCAAGTAAGTAGAGCATGACTCATCATCATCTTGCTGCCCTAATCCCATGTTACTTGGGGTCGGCGCAACACGTTTTTTTCTTCAATTCTGTCCTATCAGCCGTCACACTATCACTAACTCCCTTTTCTTACATATCGCTCCTCACAGAAACCATCGATCTTTTCTTTGGCCTCCCTCTCCCTCTCCATCCATCGACATTTATATTAATAACTCTTTTAGTTACATGCGTTTCATCCCTCCTCTTCGCATGACCATACCAAGACAAGCAGTTCCCTTTCAACTTTTCCGTCACTGGCGCCACTTTTGACTACCTCTAATGTACTCATATCTCACTTTATCCATTCTCGTTACTCCACACATCCATCTCAACATTCTCATCTCCGCTATATTCAATATTTTCATCCGTCTTTTTCACAGCCCAACAGTCTGAGCCATACAGTACGACAGGTCTTATCACGGACTTATAGATTTTCAAGTAGAGCTTGACTAAAGAAACAATAAATAAAAGCTTACATAATAGTAGATTATGCACCCAGGGGATAAAGCAGTGTCTTGTGTCACGGGCGTCATATTGAATCTCGAACGCAATGAAGGATTCGGGAGGTAACTCCCGAGCGTAGCGAGGGAGCTTAGAGTTTAACTCACGAGCGAAGCGAGGGAGTTAATACAAGAATCCTGAATGCAGTGAGGGATTCAAGCTAGCAAAGACACATTTATCCCCGAGGAGGATACTCTACTTTTCACACCTCCTGTGAGAAAATAAGAAGCCATAATACGAAAAACAAAGTATTTTAAATTTACAAACACTAAGTAGAGATATGTATTTAGAACTATACTGTACACCTACTTAAAAAAAGTTAGTTTAATACCATACGGATTTGCAATATCCGCGCCTTTTTTGCGTTCCACTCGGTATGCCTACCACATAGCGGCCACGACCAACTCGATTTTAATTTATTTTTTACTTCTATATGGGTAAGTAAATATGTGCAAGCCTATTGTTAGCAACCTAATACAATTTATGTGTACACAAAGCTTTATACAGAGCTTTATTGATATAACCCATTCTACCAGCTGATGCTGGTAGAATGGGTTCGGACGCTTGGCTATATGCAATTTGAATTTAAAACGTCATAGGAGATGCTCGAGAAAATAGTTTTTAAATTAATAAATCGACTATAGATGGGTTTTAAGTGTTATTCTTATCCTTGTATACAATAATCCGTACATAACCAATTATTCTTATAATATTGTCTTCAATCCTGGACCCTGATCAATCCTTATGATTTTGTAGAAATTCAAGAATATCATCCCTAAGTAGTTAGAGTATCGAGAATATCTTTCCTCTTTCTGGAACAGAAAGAGAGAGACAGAGACATAAGGCGTTGTAAGTACCTAATATACCGCCAATTGAGCAGACAGATGAGGTTCCAAATTTAAATCACATTATTGACCAGCGGGTTATAATGAAATCCAGTACAATATTATTGCCCGGCTGTGCCACCGGCCAAAAATGACTCACTTTAGGTTAGGTTGGCATGACATATAATTTGACGTTTTCGATCAGGTGGTGTGAAATAGTAGATTATGCACCCAGGGGATAAAGCAGTGTCTTGTGTCACGGGCGTCATATTGAATCTCGAACGCAATGAAGGATTCGGGAGTTTAGAGTTTAACTCACGAGCGAAGCGAGGGAGTTAATACAAGAATCCTGAATGCAGCGAGGGATTCAAGCTAGCCCAAGGCAAAGACACCTTTATCCCCGAGGAGGATACTCTACTTTTCACACCTCCTGTAAGAAAATAAGAAGCCATAATACGAAAAATAAAGTATTTTAAATTTACAAACAATAAGTAGAGATATGTATTTAGAACTATAATGTATACCTACCTACTTAAAAAAGGTTAGTTTAATACCATACGGATTTGCAATATCCGCGCCTTTTTTGCGTTCCACTCGGTATACCTACCACATAGCGGCCACGACCAACTCGATTTTCGTTTTTTTTTTACTTTTCTGTGGGTAAGTAAATATATGTGCAGGCCTATTGTTATCAACCTAATACAATTAATGTGTACACAAAGATTTATACAGAGCTTTATAACAGCTGGTAGAATGGGTTCGGACGCTTGGCTGTATGCAATTTGAATTTAGAACGTCATATGAGATACTCGAGAAAATAGTTTTTAAATTAATAAATCGACTATAAATGGGTTTGAAGTGTTATTCTTATCCTTTTATACAATAATTCGTACATAACCAATTATTCTTATAATATTATTGTCTTCAATCCTGGACCCTGGTCAATCCTTATGATTTTGTAGAAATTCGAGAATATCATCCCTAAGTAGTAAGAGTATCGAGAATATCTTTCCTCTTTCTGGAACAGAAAGAAAGAGACAGAGACAGAAGGCGTTGTAAGTACCTAATAAACCGCCAATTGAGCAGACAGATGAGGTTCCAAATTTAAATCACATTATTGACCAGCGGGTTATAATGAAATCCAGTACAATATTATTGCCCGGCTGTGCCACCGGCCAAAAATGACTCACTTTAGGTTAGGTTGACATGACATATAATTTGACGTTTTCGATCAGGTGGTGTGAAAAATATTTTATGCAATTCCACATGTCACCCCATATGAAGTTGGAAAAAAGAAAGAAAACTCGAATAAAAACGTGCAAGGAAACCCGTTCCGCTTAGCTCCGGGAAAAATCTAAATGAATTTTAATTTCCGTTCACTTGCACTTGGTTGCTTTCAGTCTATAATAATATAACAAAGAGTTAATAATGTATCGGATATTACGGTTGTATAAAAATCCTGCATCATTTCCCGATGTGGATGGATGATGGATGTGGTGATTATTATTTGATCGGCCATTATCGCATTAAGACTTCACCACTGACCAATAATGCGTCTGAAAATGCAATCCTACGGGAATTGGACACACGAATATATTTAATTATTTCGTGTAAAACATTAATAAACGAATAAAAATAATACCCTGCTCTCGCCTCGTGTATGGCTTTTGTCATAAATTACATTTTCATCAGCTTTTGTTGGTGTACCCAGTGTAATCGAGTTGGGGGTTCCAAAAATCCGCGGTAACGACAACATCAATTTCGATACAAGCTGCCGACAGAAGATAATAAGGATGGAGCAATTTATCATGTTCTACATGTTTTTTTATATACCTACAGTTGTATTGATTGGTTCGCTTATATAATGGTGTATCATCATATCATCCGAAAGACGTCCACTGCTGGACATGGGCCTCTCCCAAATGGGGGGTTTGCCATAATCGCCACGCTAAATGAAAGAAAAAAGAATAAAATTTATTTCGCACATAAGTACATGAAACACGCATGGAAACAAAAGTAAAGTAGTATGATAAAAACTAGGGCTGCACTAAAAATAATGACTTTAATTACTTTGCCAATATGGTGAATCATATAGATAACTCTAGCAAGTCACTAGGTATTTCATTTTTCCTTGAAAACTAACAGCATGCACTTAATTCAGTAGAAATAGATATTCCACAAACATATAGCACAATAGCTTTAACGACTTCAATTCTCTTCACAGTTTTTCCAAGTAGCAAAATAATTTTTTACATGCATATTCCGGTAATATAGTCAGACAATCTTGCCCTAAGCCCTGCAGCTATGGAAGAACCAAGAAAATGTTTTAGACAACAATAATATCTTGGGTAATATGTACGGAAAAACTCCTTGTTTCCCAGGAGACTACGCAAGAAAAATATCCGGGGAACAATAGTGTTTTAAATAGTCTTATTCTTTTGCTAGATTTCTCAATGAGTATTTCTTATGAGGTTTTAGTTTTTATTTCTTGGAATTTTGTGTAGTTTAACTCTTTTTAAGTAGGTACTAAAAACATTTTAAATTATTTTAGTCTCTGACTTTTGTTGCTGACATCGTTACTTGGCATTTACATTATTTCCAGTAGGCCAATTTAATTAAGCAACATTCGCATCTCAATCGCAAACGAACGAAGCTTAAAAAATTGTAGAATTGACACTCTGTTACAGCACAATGTCAAAATCAATCAACCTTATCTGTGGAACACCTTTAATAAGTATACATAAAACGTTACTTTTTATTCTTGTTTACAATAAATAATAAAAAAAATAGCCCGCTCAAGCACCGGCAACACACCGGTGTGCGCCGAATTAATCGCAAATTTAATGTTTATTTACCAATTACATAAGATTTATTTTTTTACATGTCAGGGCTGGAGCGGAAACATTTGTAGAATTTTCTAAAAACATAGAAATTCCCCTTCAGTTTCACATCTTCATGATAGAATACTTTCAACAATGTTAACTCCTCAATAAGCTCTCACCCAGACTACCATAATCCAAACTACAGGGTGTAGCCGCACTTGAACATACAGTGGGTTCATTAGACGCGCCGTTACAAGGCGGGAAGACGATCCTTATCGCCAGAATTGGCTCTGGCCCAGCGAAAAGTTATCCGCTTTGAAATATCATAGCACACCGTCTGCTGAAAGTCGTTACTGGAATTAACTTCGCAACGAAACTGCATAGGATATTGAGTAGTTAATTTTAGTGTTGATAAGTAGCCCATAAAAGTATTAGCATAGTAGGAAACATTTTGTTGAAGTTTACATGAACTCAAGCCGGACTACAAAACGTTGTGGTCATTCCACCATCATCAAACTTTCATTCTGCGTACAGCTATAGAGTGGAATTCCCTGCCGACAATGTGTTTCCTGATAACTACAACCTGGGAGTCTTTAAGCCAAGAGTGCATAGGTGACTAGGCACGCGTGAGCCATCGTCGACGATATTGTCGCTTTCCATCAGGGGAGAATGTGGCGAAATGCGAGCCTATTATGTATTCATAATAAGAAATACTGCAAAAAAATAATTTTAAGAATTACGGATAATTTCGTCTACAGGAAGACCACTAGTAAACATATTGTTACGTAAAACTTGCTAACTTTTTAATTAAATCACTCGCTTCAAAGCTCAAAAAATATTATTAGGTACCTTCTCTGCTTCCAATAAAAACGCAAAGTTTGAAAACTGCAGCAAGAAAACATTTTAGTACTGAAGCAAATATTTACAGACGATGCAAAAACTTGTAGGTATTCGCTGAACAGAAACTAACTAGCTGGCAATGTTGAATACAAAGAAAAACACTTTTCAATTCAGTTGTTCATAATAATAGTTGGCCAGTTCGGACTAGGAGTTGCAGTCAGGGATGTTATGGAGGTAGTATTATCGAAAACGAAGTCGGGTTTCAAATTTGATTCAGGAGTCAGAACCGGAATCGGAGTCGGAGGCGGAGTTTGGGGTGGTGGCAGAAGAGATGTGTTAAGAGCAGACCTAAAAAAATAAAATAGTAGATACAAATATTATACAGTCAGCCGCTTTAATTTCAATAAAAATAGTAAACCTACATAGTATAGGCGTTGAAAATAAAAATAAGAGTTTTCATAAACAGTTAACAGATTACATCAAAAGATGATTCTGAAAGTAGCGGAGCCGAAGTCGAAACCGGAAGTGCAAATATCAGTCGGAAGTTCCGACTTATCGTTAACATCCCTTGTTGTTCTATCATGCCCGAGTTCCACTAAGCTGACTATAAAACTTTTTCTTTTGATAGGCTCAGTATAAGCCTATTTTGCGTATCCAACCAGTATTCTTTTTTTTTTTATTCGGGCCAACAAACCTGTTCCGCGAATTTTGGCCTTTCATCAAAATATTTTAATTTAAATCCTGCTGTATAAAGTTTTAATACCTACATTTTCATTCATGGCAGTAAATATTTTTGCAATGTTGAGACACCAGCTGACCATCACACGCCTATAGTAAGACTGGTGTTTCCTTCGGTATTTTTCTTACATATTTGCCTGCTATGAAAGCGTTGACTTTTTATCTTCACTCATGCGACTTCCGTTTGAAAAGGGTTAAAAATTAAAAGATCAAAGACGGACCTCAAGGGACACCCAGAGAAGCTTTCACTTCACATGAGTTCTCCTAACCTTCACCTAAGGTTTCTAATCAGCCCACAATTTTCCCATTTCAGGACGTAATTCGGCTTGAGACTCAGTACTGGTCGTTGGTGGAGATCCCTCGGCAGGAGAAAGCTGAGACAGTGCCGGCGTTCGTGCTGCGCGCATGTGCCATCATGGAGAAGACGCAGAAGTCCGGAGAAGGAGTCAAGACCTCCGCCAAGCTGGCTGAAGAGGCTGCTGATAAAAGGGAAAGGATAGAAAGACTGAACGGTAATGTTGAATTTGAAATTATCATATTTCAGCCAAAAGACGTCCGCTGCTGGACATAGGCCTCCCCAAAGAATCGCCACATCGATTGGTTCTGTTTTTTTTATGGATGGGAAATCATCAATGACCCCTTCCGCTCTGGGTGAGGGAGTGTCAGACTCTTACTGACTAAAACCCATCTGTGCTCCTCTTAGTGCCCTTTGCGTTCCAGGGCCACGGTAACTCTTTCGAACAAAATCCGCAACATCGATTGGTCCGATAACGGATCCGGCAAATAATATGTTGTACTTACATTATTTATATACAGTATCATCAACAGTTTTCGCAGTGCACGAGAATGACTTTTATAGGCAAATTGATTGAATTGAATTTGATGCCTAGGGTAACAATCAGGAATTTTAGATGGAAATTTACGGAAAATATCATTTGGAAAGTACTGCACTGCATCTATTCCAAATCCGAATTTGAGTTCCAAGTTTTATTCGATTTAAGAATGTTCTGAATTTTACAGACGGAGTACGGAAATAGTGCGCAAAAATAGTAATACGGCTACTTCGGACAGATATAAATCTCGGACTCAGATTTTACACACGGATCTCAAGATGATCGCATTCTCGAATAACAATACGATGTTGGTTTAACTTTGAGCTCAACCAAACGATTAAATTAGAAAAATAAACCAAAGCGTCCTCCCAAAATTCTACGAGTAAGACCATTGGCGGCTTGCCAACTTGTCGGTCCACAGAGTTACATTTCGCTGGATTTTCCAGCCTTTTGCTAGTCGTTAAAATCATCGGTTTGAACCACAGTTAAAATTGATAGCCGAAAATTACATATTGGATAGATTTATTTATTACATATCGACAGGCCTGTTGATGTCGTGTTTAGTGACCCTGACTGCAAAGCCGGAGGTCGTGGGTTCGATTCCCACCCAGGACAAACTTTGTGTGATGAGCATAATTGTTTGTTCTGTGTCTGGGTGTAATTTATCTATAATATGTATGTATTTATATAAATTATATAAGAATGTTTATCAGTTGTCTGGTTACCATAACACAAGCTCTGCTTAGCTTGGGATCAGATGGCCGTGTGTGAGTTGTCCCAAGATATTTATTTATTTATTATTTCTAACGTTATTTTAGATGACTGACTGACGTGACATGACTTACACTGCATGTAATGCATGTTCCTACGTGATTGATGTTTATTTATTTATTTATTAAAAATTTCGTGAATAACACCTTAACAGCTATAACGCCAATGCGATGTTACCACTACAAAGATACAGTTAAAATACAATAATTATAATAAAAAAATATACATATACAATAAATATAGAACTGAAATTCAATAAAATAACAATTAAACATTAAATACAATTAAAAGACAATTAAAATACAATTAAAATCACCTAAATGTTTTCAATACACCTCAATGCTACTTCTGTGAACTTCATCAGGCTGCAGTGAAATATATCCACCTCCCCCGAAATAATATTTAACAATCTTATGGCGCGTGATAAGGGGGCAAACTTATTAAGATTGGTCCTTGAGGATGGCTCCAGTAGCGAAGGCGTGGTGCGACGCGCGCACCCGCATCCGGGCGGCACGCGCAGCCTCAGCTCCGCCAACAGATCAGGGTGGTTGATTTTGATGTTTTCACACAAAAAAATGGTTTCCCAAAATAGTGGCAATTTGGGGCGTGTCAACTTGACATCCATTATTGTCATCGGTAATTCAAATCGGCTGCGATTTAATTGAAGCATTAGTCCACATGACGTCATATTTGACAACAAACCAAATGCCAAACCAACAAAATAATAATAGGTAGTAGATAGGTAGAGAAAACAATTTATACAGGGCTTTATCAGCTGGTAGAATGGGTTCGGACTTAGGGTTTTCAGTCTCGATCACTCGATACATTACTGAGTCCCGGGAAAAAAAACGAGACTAGATGTGGTCTCGAAATTCCCGGGTAAAACGAGACTTTCGAGACTATTTCAAAACTAGGTTTATTACTCACTAGCACTACGCCCGCGACTTTGTCCGCGCGGATTTAGTAGGTACTCCACAAACTTCAACGCCCCCTTTACTCTCTTTTAAAGGTTAGTTTTGGAAAATTAAGCACAACGATTTTCATTTATTACCTAGCCATATCTGCTTATTTTGTGGTCTCAGGAGGCCCTAGACAATGTAGCATTCAATTAGCGAATGCGATAGCATCTGTCAATCCCATACATTTTTGACATATTGACAATCGCCTTCGCCACGCTACCAAGTTACCGTTGACAGAATCTCACTTGTCTCGAGCCTAGGATCAGCGCAACTGTTCACCCAGTTCACCCCGTCAGGGGTTGATTATGCAAAAATTGTTACATCTGTTTCAATTATCCCACTTTTAGTTTGTTCATAGCATTCCGACGTAAATTGAAGCAATAATGTCCTCCCCTAAATACTTTATCATCCCTCCTTCAACCCTTACTATGTAGTTTATTTTCGAAAAATACAAACATGTTATTCTTATTTTTCATCGAAATCATTTACTTAAATGTCGCGTTTCAATTTCATCGCACCAAGCATATGATAAGATTCTCCCCAGTTCGCTAAAACCGCGACATTTTTCTTACTAAGAGCATGTTTATAACCGTCGCGCGTCGTAACTGTTAAACGAAAAGTCCGATTTGAATAATTTAAAGTGTAATTTACACGGACATAATCAACCTTAATTATCAAACCATTTAAATGGATAAGGATTAATATCATGATACCAAAATCAACATTTTTCTATTTCACCCGGGATTTGCTTGAATAATTTTAACAATAAGTGGTCATGGTGCCTTAACCATAATAGTTAGTCATATGGTAAACCAGACTTTTTTGTAGATATTAATGACCTCTATAAAACTGTAGTACATCACTTTGCTCTATTGTCAGTAGTTTCCGCAGCGTATAAGGATTTTTATGATATTTTTTTCACACCTTGAGTTACATTATCGAAGTTTTCATACGGACCCCTAACTTTTTTGAACATATTCTATAGCCTATGTCCATCAGGGATAATGTAGGATTCTACTGGTGAAAGAGTTTTTCAAATCGGTCCAGTTTTTTCGGAGTCAATTCATTTCAAACAAACAAACAAATCTTTCCTCTTTATCATTTTCCGGTTAGGTTTGCATGACATGTTATTTGACGTTTTCGATCAGGTGGTGTGAAAAAATATAAACACACATACATATACATACATGAACACTCCTTTTTTTAGGCAGTCGTGTAAAAATACGTAGACCCCGCATAAAGATACAAGCTTTTATTAAAATGTTCGTTAGCAAAAACAGGCGTTCCGAGTCCAATCTAATTATAATTTAAGGATCATACATTGTCGTCGCAAAGTAAATTGGTGCCGGGCTTCTCGAAACCAAATTAAACGTCGCATCGTGATCGTGACCGCCCCGCAGACCCTGACCTAGGCTCGAATTAAGCGCAAACAATAAAACGGGCTTACACCCAAATACACTTGGGACCGAATACGCATTCATGTATTCCATGGATATACTCGTACTTGTAAATAGGGATGTAGAAACATCGTACGGTTCACGGACAGAAAGAACTCAAAAAGAGAATTTAGTTTTTTACTAACTTGATTTTTTGTGTTTAGATTTTGTGACATCTGTCTTATTACATTTTCAGACATGACAACAATTCAGATTGAAACGGAGAATACCCAGATGACGAATGATTTGTATCGTCTGCTGAAGAAATATACTGGTCTACGGAACTTAATAAGGGAATTAAAGGTAACACAGAAGTAGTAATTTCTACAGAAACAAAATCATAAAAAACTTACTTTCTAACGTAGCTACTGTAGTTACGTTAGAAATACTTAGAAAGTAAATTTTTGATGATTTTGTTTCTGTTTGAATAGATCTTCTTTATGCCAAGATACTTTGCGTTGGAGAAGCAGACATTGAACAATTCATTTGAATTGATGAGTACATATATTTGAACGTCGAAGATTAAAATACGGGTAAAATGTCAATGTTCAAAAATCGGAAAGTTAAATATCGAAAAACCATAAAACCGAAAATTAAAATAACGAAAGTTTATATTGTGAAATGGTTAGATACCACAGTATAAATATGGACAGTAGGGAAACTAAGCCTAGTTGAGAACATAATTACCTACGCTCCATTGAAGTAATAGGGTTGTCACTTTTAATGTTTTACATTTTTGTTCTGTAGTGATCAATCAATCGAATTTGAATAAATAGCTTACAAACATAATTTAAATAGGTAATCTCATGGCGTCGGTTAACCTCAGCAAAAGACGATAGTTTAAACACGGAAATCAATTTAATATTAACACACAACAACTTGTAGAACTAAAGATCTTTAACTTTGTCATTACGGCGGAACCTTACAAGTTTTAGCGGGAGCGTACGCGAGCCGCGGTTGTTCGAAAAGGTTTCGGGCGCTCGTCGGAGTGGGCGCACGGTAGACGCCACAGCGCAGGTGGTGCGCGGGCTGGGCTCATGAGCGGCTACGAACCGTACCGCGTTTCAATCCGAAAATGCGTGTGATATCTAGTAATTAAAAAACCCATTACATAAAAAAATACACACACCCATGACGAAAAAATTGATAGGTACCTTTTGCAGCCGCCATCTTGGATTCACGTTTTGACAGCACTATCGGCTTCAACACCCTCGAAAACCATGAAAACGACACCCATGACGAAAAAATTGAAACCAATTGCAGCCGCCATCTTGGATTCACATTTTGACAGCACTATCGGCTTCAACACCCTCGAAAACCATGAAAATGACACCCATGACGAAAAAATTTATACCTATTGTATCCGCCATCTTGGATTCACATTTTGACAGCACTATCGGCTTTAACACCCTCGAAAACCACGAAAACGACACCCATGACGAAAAAATTGATACCAATTGCAGCCGCCATCTTGGATTCACATTTTGACAGCACTATCGGCTTCAACACCCTCGAAAACCATGAAAATGACACCCATGACGAAAAAATTGATACCTATTGTATCCGCCATCTTGGATTCACATTTTGACAGCACTATCGGCTTCAACACCCTCGAAAACCATGAAAACGACTCCCATGACGAAAATATTGATATAGAATACCTATTGCAGTCGCCATCTTGGATGTACTTTTTGTTACCACTATCACTATTGCACTATCAGCTTTAAATACCCTCAAAACCGCCGCATTCATGATTTACGGCCGCTTTGTATAACATATCTCAATCCCAATCTTGATCCCGATCCTTGTCTGTAACCAATCAACGGCCGAGTTTGTGTCCTTCACCACACAATCCTCACCTTTGATTGGTTACAGACATGGATCGGGATCAAGATTGGGATTGAGATACATTATAGAAAGCGACCGTTAGAAGTAAGATCACAAATTCATTATGATCGATCACACAGACTTATACGTAATTCGATAACGATTAAATAACAATAACTAGAAATCATGCTTACCTTTCAATATCAGCAGGAAGTTTAAAATACAATAGCTCCGGTTTTGATGAAGCCGAGTTCAAACAGCCGTATACTACGCAATACTTTCCTGGCATTTTCAAAAATAAAAAGTTAAACGTGACCACTCGTCTTGACGCGGCACTTGCTACTGCGAGTCCCGCGAAGTTACCTTAGGAGTCTCGTCGGTGTGCATGTTTGTGTGAGTGTGCCGTTTCGAGCGTTTGTAGGCAGTTTCCCTACTGTCCATATTTATATTGTGTAGATACCCTGCGTCCAATATACCTAAATCCCCCTCCCCTATGCCACGCCCCATGCCCCTAGTCGACGAAGGATCGGTCTCCTACTTCTAGGTGGTTTAACAAAAAAAACGAAACCAAAGCTGTCCGAGTCAGGGTGCCCCAAGTCCCCAACCTCCTAATAAGTTTTCAGTTCGTTTTTACTATGTTAGTCAAATTGTGTCCAACAGTTGAACATGTTTAATCATTCGGAATTTCAATCTTAGACATTTTAAGCTTGTTTAAATGTTCCGATGTTTTGAACATTGACATTTTACCCTTATGTAATTTAATTTTCGACGTTCAAAATTATGTACCCGAATTGATATATACTAGCGTTTCATATTTATCTTTAGTATCGCTTTTTTCTGTTTCCAGTCGGACTACGTGAGTTCCAAAGTCTATCCGATCTTCCCCCGCTACACGATGCTCAAAGACATGATCAAGGATATCATGCACGACCCCGACTACATGGAGGTGTGCCATGAGGTGGACCCATAGCGCGGGGTGCGCAAATAAATGAGGCACTCTTTCACCGACCGACAGAGGTCGTTTCGTCACTAGTTTCGCCAAGGAAGAGCTATAGTTGAAGTGAAATGATGATCTTGCGTCTGCCATCTTGAATTTGAGGGTCAACCGTCAGTTGTTATTTGAAAATGTAGGTAATTCGCTGGTCAATAAGTTCCGAATTTAAAATGTTGAAACATCCACATTATTTCTTTGATTGGCGATTTATTACATTATTCAAAGTGTTATATAAATGGCGTTTATTCCGTATTTCCGTTGGTTCAATCAAAGATGGTAGATCGAAGATAGGTTGTGTTGGTGGAATTGGTGGCGAGTAGTGTGACGAGTACTCGTTTAATTTGCGCCACTTGGTTCATTGGACTTTGTTTAGTGTAAGTTTAGATTTTAGTGTGTCTGTACTCGTCCTTATGTCCTTCTGTTGTAAATGATCCTTCATTTAGTTATTGAAATCTGTAATTCCCTTAACACCGTTTGAAGCTGAAATATTCCGCATCTCGATTTTCTAGTGTGACCTTTTAAATCTTTTACTTATCTACGGCTGACTGTACTTCGCCGAAATTGTATTCTGATGTTTCTAGACTTTCTACTTCAAGTGTTTTATTTATTTTGGCTTCAATAACTACATAATCAAAAGTTGTATACATATCTTCGCTGTATCAATGAGGAGCTTCTGTGGACATAATCATTCTTCTTAATCGTACATAATTATCTAATCTTACTATTGACTTTATAGATTCATGTAAAACATTTTCTTATCCAATCATTCGCATTCTATTAGAGATCTCGACAAAAATTTAAAAAAATCTAAAGGGAGCAGGCATTCGGGTATCAATATCACCTGCAATGAAATGTCCCTTGTTTATAGACAAGAAAATCTCTTGTTCTTCCTATTTATTCCTTGCCATTCCGATTGTTATAAAATAAGTGTAAACACATATAAAAAACTGTTTCATGTTATCATACTTAAATAATAATGTCTATGTATTTAAATATAGGATAGCTAAATAGAAATAAAGAATGTTTGGGTGGTCTTGAATGTATATTATGTAGTAATGCCATTGTATGTGTTCAACATTGTAACATTGGTAAGCATGGATATTAATAAAATCGTTCATAGATTTCAATATATCGCCACTTATTTTAAAATTTATTTTATACGAACTTCTTATATGTTGCATCGTTCGATACATTCTGTAGTCATCTTGCATAGTTGCATCTACGAATTTTAAAAGATTTCTAGCAAACCAACCTGCTTTCTACTGATCTGGTGCATCACATAATTATCGATATACCTGTATTTTATACGTCTTTATCACAAATGTATCATCTACACATATCGTACCTACTATCATCTAAATACTAAATGTAATCAAACAAATATTTCTTCTTGTAAGTAAAATGTTATATCAAAATAATGCGATGTATAATATTTTAGCTTGGAGGACTTCGTTTTATTTCAACCGCCGATCATATTAGAGATTATATTATTATGTTAGTATGTACTACACTTTATGTAGATTTCTAAAAGCTCTTTAATAGTTGCCATCCTGTTGATGTTCAGAATATGTAAGTATATTCGTTCGTTTGTGAATTTGGGCGAAAGATGAAATAGACAAAAAATTAGTATGAAAACTCATGTTATTTAATGTTTACTATGTTTTATACGCATAACAATGTAATTATTATTGTTTAATATGTGACGCTTGTAAGTTATGAACTAAATGTGTAAATTAGGATATTAAAGTAAAGTATTTATTATAATTGGAGACAAATGCCAAAAAATAATGTTGTAATATTATGTTAATATAGTTAATGCTTTAAAGTATTATACGTTATTTAAATAGGCACATAATATTTATTATCTATAAAAAATAAACATCACTCCTTTTTACCGAACAATTAAATTAAAAGGAATAACCGGCACAGTCTACGAAACTACGCACTACGGAACTCCGTGCTACGAACTACGAATGCTACGCGATCCGATACGACACTCCTATAAGCCTCATATGGACTAAGCAACATTGTGTGACAACAATGTGTCGCCCTTCATGTTCAGGAATGTTGCACAACAGCTCGCGTTGTTGCCATAAGGCGCGCAACATTGATAATGTTACTAAGTAAAAGTTCCTCGTTGCCGTCCAACTTGAAGCGTCGTATCCACTAGGCAACATTTGACGCGCAACACGTGACACGACACCCAAAATGTTCAGCAACGTGCAAAACAACGCGCGACGTTGCCAGCAGGCGCGCAACATTGACAATGTTAGGTACTAAAAAAAGGTTTCTCATTGCCGTTCAACATGATGAGCAACATGTTGTGCATCATGTTGCCTAGTGGATTATTAGCTAGACAAAATTTGCCGCGCGACATGTTGCTCATCTTGTTGGACGGCAACGAGGAACCCTTGTTTAGTAACGTCGTCATGTTTGCGCGCCAGCTGACAACGTCAGTGGATACGAAGTTTTAAAATAATTGGTTTTCTCCTTCAAAGTTCGAAACATTCCCGTTGACTTAGGT
Source organism: Melanchra persicariae (assembly GCA_947386135.1). Lineage (NCBI taxonomy): Eukaryota > Metazoa > Arthropoda > Insecta > Lepidoptera > Noctuidae > Melanchra > Melanchra persicariae. The sequence continues at coordinate 11,258,350 of OX376648.1, read as the reverse complement.
ACATATTCGATTATGTAGTTACCTACCCAAACACACACAGAAAGTGGTTTGTTACTTGCATGGTTATCGCATTATTTTTTGTCGTGTATGTAAAATAACAGTTCTATTGATATTAGTAAGGTTAGGAAAGGAGTCTGCCGGAAATCTGCTGCGAGTTTTTAATTTATCGGTTTTATAGATTAATCATATTTACTTAATAAGCTTATTTAAACTATAAATTGCAATAGTTAAAATATTAAAATCACAACAAATTATAATACCTAAGTTTTAAGAAATACTTACTCAGTGTCCAAAAGACACACTTTAATGTTAAGCCAAGTAGTCACATTTATAATTATTATAAGCTTTGTATGTTGTACTACCTAATAAATATGAAAGCAAATAGTGAGGTCAAAATGTTAGACTAGAAAAATACATAGTTATTTATATTTAAAACGTGGAACAAACACATTTCTAGTTTTAGACCTACGTTTGGTTTGTTTAGACCCTAAACTTTCTATAATGGGGCATTTTTGACTTAATGTGTTGGCACGTTAAATAACAAGGTATACTTAATTATTAGGCAAGCGTGCTCCATCTTCGACCACATCATCGCTTACCATCAGGTGAGATTGTGGTCAAGCGCGTGCCTATCAATAAAAAAAAAAAGTGTTAAAGTGCCATCACCGAAAACCGAAAGATTAAATCACGTAGGTATGTTTGTTAAAGTTACGTTATTAAACATTCCTATGATAGTCACATACTCTTCTTACTCATAATGGTGTTTATGTAATACTAAATAAATATTAATCAAACGCCAATTTCCATTGGCTGAGGTGCGGCTGTATGTACGTATAAAATGTTACTAAAGTAATAAATATACTGCCATTGAATTAGGGTGGATAATTAAATGTTACTGTAATAATTAAATGTAAGAATAATATTTAGTATCTAACAGCACATACCTACGTACATATTAGGTAAATACATTCAAGTATGCTATTCAATATTACAACAACATTGTAGGTATGTGAAAATCATCATCAACCGCTGGTGATGCCATTCGGGCAGGAAAAGGAATCTTCTGGTTTTCAATTACACCAAACATTTTAACTTCAAAATCCAAACTATTAAAAATCAGTACATGGTACCTAAAGCTAAGTAAGTTATACCTAGTTGAAAGGAAACTCAGGTGTCAAAAATAGATCTGAAATATGACATGAAATTCTTATAGCTTTGGTGGGTACCACCAAATACTATTGTGTCATCATCACTAAAATACAGTACTTTCGACTAAACATTTTCTTATCGAAAGGAAGTTTACATATATACCTATCTATCTAGTCATAAAATAAGTGTTAATCTATGAATGTCGCTCTACTTACACTAATTTGCAATAAAATTCCAAATTGTTGAATTAATTATGTCTATACTCTAACTATGTAAATTATACTAAAATGTTTAACTCTAGTTTATTAGTAGAATTTAATAGTGATCTTTTGTTAAACTAGGGCGAGTTTTTTATCCATAGCAAAAATTGTAGGTATTTTTTTTGTTGTTTACTAAGATTTATTTTCTTGCCGACTGTTGAAAACTTTTTTTTTTTTCGAAAAATGCATTTTAACAACAAACCATACTTTTTGACCCACTTCAAAAAAAGGATCAGGTTCTCAATCCGGATGAATTTTTTTTTCACTAATTTAAGTACCAGTTGAGTTAACAACTGTTAGAAAAACTCGCCCTTATTCAGTCCTAGTCAAAACTGATCACTCGACGATTCTGTCTGTATTGTGTAGAACTTAATGTACAATTTATTTTTACTTAGGTAGGTATTTTCTTATTTTGGTAGAAAAATACAGAATGTAACGGAAAGGTGTAGGCATAAATAAACAATTTAAAAAAAAGGATTTTCCTTAAAACAAGATATCATCCCCTGAACAAAATTAGTAAGTACAGGAGAAGCAGTTTTTAAAATATGATTACACCTTGCCGTTACACTTACACCCCGTTTATGTAGTTTTATTTTCTTTTTTTTTCATTCAGAATTTTCTTTGTAACAGTTGTATTTAATTTATAATTATCAAGTAGGTATTTGAACCATTTTCTAAATGAAAGCTTCCTTTGTATGTTACTATTGTATTAATATCTAATATAATGAATGCCAGGCATTAACTACGTTAAGTAGATTTATGTAGACGTGTATTCGGAATGTCATGCTATAACGCTTTGTTATATAAAATGTAATACATTATTTTTTGTGCTAATTGGACTTTCATTGAAATTCCTGTTCAGCTTAAACAATGCTCCACCACCCATCGTACTAACAAAACTAATAAAATAAGAAAACAACCCCCTATCCCATTGCTAGATACTGATCTTGCTTACCTGCATCGAACTTACCTCTCTGCTGATCTCGTATGAAACAGCAAGACACTGTGTATATTTGTTTACGTGACAACGCCACCTATGGTGCTGGTAGAAAACTAACTAATTTTTCGATAGTACTGCCATCTATGTATCAACGTTGTATTACGTTTAGGAATGGGTTCACGAATCACTTCAATAGTTCTCAATTCTAAAGCTAGATGGTACGTTTTATCTTTTATCTATCAGTGTTGCTATAACATGTCATTAACATTTACATTGTTTCATGGTACAAGCGAATTTCAAACTACCTTACCTAACTATTCCGATAATTTTGTACACAACTATTTACTACTACAATAATTTTAATTTAGTTTCGTCGGAGGAAACCAAAATTAAATACTAACTGACTGTCGGGTTCACTATCACTACTGCGTTCAACAGAAACTTCGCCAAATAACTTTTACTATAGAATAGAACCTTCCCTGAAATATGAAAAAATATTAACTGTTCTCAGCGATTTAATGACGAAGGTGAGTGCACTTTGTGCATTTAATAAGTGTTACTTCCCTTAAAATGAAGTAGGGTGGCTTCTGGTTTTACAACGCTAATCAGGTTTGCATTTAAAGGAAAATTGTACAGCAGTAGTGCTATTGGTCTTATTTGATTTTACAATAAACCACTGCTTTCTAATTCTCTCCTATAATCTGATTAAAGTTTAGTTCCTTCAATGTAAAAAAGCATAAATAATGGGATAGTATAGTAGATGGTATGGCAACACCGACCGCTTCCTTCATTCTTTTCATTCGGCCGATGGCAGCAGGTGTAGATTGTTGTGTGTTGCGCGGCATTTGTTATGGCGGGCTTTCGTCAACATGAAGTTTTGTCAAACTTTTAAAACTTGAATTCATGAACTAAAACTTAGTTAACATAACTAGAGCATAGCAAAAACTGCACGGTACTGTTAAAAACTGCTAATAAGTGAAAGTTCACTGGTCAGGATGTCGGTTAATTCAAAGTGGCGGTTACCTGACGTTTTTTGTGTTGGTGTGTTGAATGAATGTCGGAATTACGTTTAATTCGTGGCGCGGGAATGGGTGAGTAAGTGGTTCAAGGTGTTTTGGGACTTCTATCGAGATGCCTTTCGTGCAGCGTGCAGTGGAACCAAAGTTTTTATCGCGCACGAGCTTACGAGACAGCGATGGCAAGCCGAGGGTGTCGGACGAGGAGCTCCAGGCGGTCACGAACTGCACCCTCAGCAACGCGCTGCGGCAGCTGGCGTCGTTGGTGCTGCTGGCGGAGGATATCTTCAGCGAACTGACCTCGCAACTGCAAGATATAACCGAGCGATCAAAAGTAGCACAGACGAAGATCATCAAAATAAACGAACTCGTTGAACAATATGATCCGAAGAAAGTGCCAGTCCGTGAGTACAAGTTTTATTTGTTTGTCACCACTTAGTGCAACTATCTCGTTCTTAACTTCACCGACAAAATGATTTTCCTTCTACAAGTTCACGCGATTACGCGATACCACGGGCCGGAACTGGCGCTTACGTTTAGCTTTAGATATCTCCAAGACACCTACCTAATTGCTAATTAATATGCATCGGGCAACGATGCCTACTTTCTAGGTAACTATTCTGGGTACTAAAAGGTTTAATCGCACAGCAATTAACATTAAAAGGTTAAGCCTTCATGGTCTGTTGACTTTGGAAAATCAGGTCACTGATGGTTTAAATTTCTCCATTATTCACTTGATAAGTAGGTAAGTTTACCTAGATAAGTAGGTAAGTACTGTTGAGCCTCCTTAGCCTACACCTACCTACACATTTTGTTTGTTGACAAATCGAAGTACCTATGTAGGTATGTACTATTATTGGCACAAAGATGATTCGATAACATGACATGATAACCCGCTTAATTCATTCACGTTATTGAATGAAATTAGCCCAATTAAATAATTACTTAATCTACGTTACTATATCATCTCAATTTATGTAAGTAATAACTATAAATTATTCAAAATAATTCGTGTAACAAAATAGAACGGGGTCTTTACATGAAGTCGGTACCTACTTGACTACCTAGCTAGTTACTTACCGATAACTGCTTTTAAAATATACCTTATTAGTAGGTAGATATGTACCTATATAACTACCAAAGTAGTCAGTTGTCCAATATAAAGGTTACATGCCTAGGTTAAATAGGATTTAATACAGCAGCCTACTTATCGACAAACTTAAATACCTGACTATAAAACTTGTTAAGTAAACAGATCTACCTAACTACCCATATTTAGAAGATTAACCGACCAATTAAAAACATGCAGACTTGTACTAGGTACCTTCTGTGCTAGCTATCTCTTAGATATTCCTAGGACTCGCCTATAAAGAAAATAATCCTTTTGAGGTTACTTTGTTTGATGCAAAAGCATCCTTGGTTATAATGGCTTAAGGAAGATACCGGGAGCACCTATCATACCGGCTTTTAAGCATATTATGGCTATAACATCTTATGGAGGTATATTTCTCAAGAGAATTGTTTCTTAAAAGCACGTACAGCAGGTGGTTACCTCATAAACGACTGGTATGTAAGCTTCTAGCATCCATCACATGGCACAGTGAGTAAAAAGACGTCCAGGCAAGCATTTGTAAATTAAGCTCATTGAAAGGACCGTTCCGAAACCTCATTACCTTGTCCTCCTTGAATATGCCGCCTTTACAAAAACGTACCACGTTGATGCATTACTCTGAACGCTATCTAAAAACCTGTTTGAGCGTTCGAACGGACCCGCGATGGGAAAAAAAACTCCCAGATTCCAATGCGAACCATAAAAACGTCTCGAGATAATTTCCAACCCATCCAATGCTTGCCCGCCGCTTGATGATTCTGACCGCTCAAGTATTTAACACTTGAACGAAGGAATTCCTTGTTCTTTTATTTATAAACATCATCTAAACTATTCATGATATACGCTTCTATTATTCCGATCGACTAAAAAGATAGTATCGACCTTTAATTAATATCGAACATTGGAACACTGCCGAAAATAGGTTATCGAGATTTCTGTTGCTTTGATTAATATTCGAACAGATAACACGAAACGTTACATTCCGTACAAAGCAAATCGTATCACACGAACCTAAATGGGGACATTAATTTTGTGTAACCACGACTTTGTCACAGACAGTCAACGGCGACACGAAAATCTCTTTAAATGCATTTGTTACGGAAAACAAAACAGAGAATGAGACAAACAAAATAGACGTTTTCTTGGTATAGTGGCGAGGCGAGGGTAAACACTGCAATTCATTGGACAACCTTTCACCTGGACGATAAGCGCTAAGTGTTGTTTGAGTGTCATCTCGCAGAGGTCTGCCCTTTTATGGTCTCGTTTATTTGTACTGTAAAGATTCCATTTACTTTAAACCCTGTCCGTATTCGGCACAAACTTTCGTATAAAAAGCCCATTTGGCAGTCTGTTGCGTTCAATACTGCAGTCCAAGTGCTTACCTAATGTTCAGTGGCAGATTCGTATTCTACTGCACATGGTTGTCTGTATCCAGGTATTTAGGGTCGTCTGAATGAGTCTAACATATTAAATTGAAGACTCGAGCTATACTATTGCAGAGTAAGTTGAAGCCAGCGTAAACGGTGTGAATTACCATAATTGCCATCCAGACCCGTACCATCAGTCCGGGCAATTATTTCACTATTTAAGTAATACATATTTTCAAAAACATTTATGTTCTGAGATTTCCTTGTAATTCCTGTTAGTTAAAACTGAGTACATATTGTAACACAGTGCAGTTACACGACGTGTTTCATAATTTATTAGCCGCACAACCTGGCCGGTTGCACAGATGCTATCAGTGTAACATGTAAAGTGAAGGGTATAATCACAATTACAGCATAAACTTTCTATGTTTCGAAGATGACTAATGTGTTATTACGAAGTAATTTTCATAGAACACGACATCCAGTTCTCCTGAACGTCTTTATCAAATGGTCTGGTCCTGCATAAACGATGACATGACCGATAGAGAATATAATCCGGTTACCTACTAGAAAGAAATTGTCGACGCGTCACAATTAAAACGCAATTCAAGTGAAGCGATGGTCTGTTAAAAAAAAAATCATCAATGACAACAGATAACGCACGATTGACTATTTCTGGCATTGAGATAACATTAGTTTCAGAAACTGGGCCTAACACACTTGAAACGGGCACCAGCGTCATCAACCCAACCCGTAGCTTGGAATGCAATGTCCTGAATAATGACCACAGACAATGCTTCCTAATAGAGCTCTAAACGCCCAACAATAATCTGTAAACACGAATGTAATACTCGAATTGATACATCTATGAATAGCACATTAACGTTACATAAGTCAGGTGTACAATGGTCACTGTAACTCGACGTTTGTGCAATTGTTACAGAGTTCGTTGGCCGATAAAGCTCTTATCAGTTTTCTTTGTAACTAGGAAACGAAGTCGTGTCGCAAGAATTAATTAGGCAGTGGCGAAATTACTGAGATAAGCTTTTCAATATATTGTTACAATAGTTTTTAAAATAATACGTAATAGTACTAGAATGGGGTATACCGATACCTAGTATCCAGACGTTGTTAGAAATGCAAAGTGAGCAAAGATCATCATGATTCGCCTGCGACATTCAGCCATACAAAGTCTATTTTGCATTTGCAAACGATCAAATGTCATGGTGTCTGGAAAACAAAGAGAGCTGTGGCACTTCGGCGTCGGTTTTTCCCATGCTTGATTTATCTACTGCGTGAGGAACATCTATTCAACCGTATGGACGCCGATCTTAGCTAAACGAACCCTGTTACGCAATACCAAACCTTATTATTAACTCAGTATAGGAACCAGTTTCATACTACAACGTATCCTGAGATTCGTGAATATCCAAATTGATTTGTTTTACTTAAAACTATTTCAAGGTGGCCTCGACTCGTTTTTAACTCGTTAATTCCTGTTACTGATGGTGTGTGATCGGTATCAAATTTTAATACGGTTTATTTCTCAAAATCATCGAAGAGGGATCGACATAATTACATTGGATGGATTCTTAATAGTGAAATAACGACGAGCCGTGACAGTGACTACATAAATCACTGATCTCTATTGAATAGAAGGAAATTATAGAGAATGTTTCCGTTGCCCGCATCACAGATAAGGAGATATTCCTCTAGTTAAACGATCAGATGGACTTATGCGTTCCGTCCACTGCATCTGATCACATATAAATCTTATTAGATCCAGAGGGCAATTTGTTCCTTAAGTGCTTTAAGTTCCAGCAGATAATTGTATTAAGGATGTTAACCAAGTTGAAACAGCTGCGGAACTGTAACTAAATGGAATAAATATTTCCGACTTGCCGTAACGTTTTAATCAAGAAAAAGATAAGCCCTACTTTCTTTAACCATCAGGTCAGTTAATCTTTAATCTAATGCTCTTTGTAAAAGTAACGGCTAGTTCTTCATCACATTCTGAACAATCTACATGAATAAATAATGAAAGAAAGCAATTAAAATCTGACTTGAATAAACAAATTGGACGCGATATTGCCCTATGCAGTAGTGTTTATCTACCTAGCTTTCTATACCGGACACGATCTAATCTCGAAATAACCATAGCCGATAACCTGACTGGCTATTAAGCAGCTACTCGTAGATTGTGAGATTTGTGCTCACACCACATTTCAAACTGAACTAATATGAATTCTATGCAATTACTCTAATATGAAACACGATAACTGCCAACTCTTTACACGTCATCTAAGCAATATAGTTTCATCAATGCCAGACAGGCATTTAATCTTGACAGTGAAAGTTTGATCAATTTCGGTGTCCTAGATTCTCCCAAACATCAAATTCCATCTAAAACTGTACTATATTGATAAATATTCATTTCTCGTCTCTCAAGTAATGATGTTAAGTCAGTCTGGACGTCTGAGCTGTCTATCATAATATACTATCTTGTTATCACATAGGGGTCCTACGTGCTTAACAAGAGATCATAAACGGACAGGCGAAACAGACGCACACATGCTCAGAGTACCTATTGGGAGTCTCGATAGTGCCATGACATCATCCTGGGATACTCTTTTGTAATACCTCGTTCGGCCGATCCAAGTTTCTACATAATTAATAGAGAAACTTAGGAGAGCGTTTTTGTCTGCTGTCATCACGATTTTTGTGTTAGGTAGTTATGTTACCAAGGCTTCATTTCAAGATCACAGAAGTCTAAATGAAACCTAAGAATTTGACCAAACCGAATGGTACTTGGTCAGTATCAAATTGCAAGCTCACGAAACTGATGCATAAAGGCAAGCCACGCCTGGGAATGTCAGCAGTAATGAGCCCAACTGCACAACGTACTGAATAATTATTTCCATGCAATACCTAGTCACCTATAGATCTAATGCCACAGGCTTCGGTGTCACCTTTCGTCCCCGATAGTGCCTTTCCTCGGTGTTGTTTTGCAGGCTATTGAATGACTGCAGTCAGTCCGTATTAAGCAAGTCTTCGTCGCGTAATCTGAGCCCCAGCTTAAATCTAACGGCTTTGTACCTAATGCTTTATGCCTGAATAAATTACGAAAAATAATATCTTTTCGAAAGGAGGGTTGAGAATCCAAGCGGCTTTAGTGTAACAGTGTACTTCATGTACGGGTAATGTAAGGATATCCGTTTACAACTGCAACTACGGCATTTTTGCAGCTCGTATTCTTTTGTGAGAACGGCCACCTAGATTTTTTTTGTTTAGTCAAAACGTCAGTTGCGTTACAGTTTTATTATCGCACTCGACAAATGGGTGAGGGCACAAAAACCACACTTGAGAAATTCACCCCTCTCTAAAGTCATTGTGGGAACTTTTAGAACGAACGGGGAAGCTGGGTTTTTTGTCGTGTCCTAAGAATGCGTCCCAGGTAGCCCGGGTACTAATGCGAAGCTTTTGTATTCATAACTTGAGAGAAGATTTTACAATTGAGCATCCCGTCTTTACAAATGAAGCGCTTTGAATTTGTAAATCATTGATGAATTAATGTTTGTGACCAATATGCTAATAAATTAACTAAGTATTCATAACGCGATTTTGCCCTTAATAACGCAACTAGCCACACCATAGCGTAGCTAAAGCCAATAATTTGCATTTATTACATTTTACTTCCTACTTGCCAATCATAATTATCTGTAATCAGAAAGGCAACTTTCCGTGTACCAACGTCTTACCTGTCATGTCGTACGAATTTTATAACAATGATTAATGACACGAAATCTAAATGTAACGTTGCAAATATCACGATTTGAATACGTGTGTTTTATAATGTAGTTTCGTCCTTGGTGGGTAATATAACCCACTAAGGACGATATTACGTTATTAATTATACATATTTCTGCGACTCGTTCCCTAACCACAACACATGGGAGAAATCTCGGTTTAATGTTTCTCAAGAAACGAAACCTATTTCAGTTGTGTTCCAAATTAAAACTTTCCCGGAATAATTAATCCGATCTTTAACTAAAACACTATTTAGGTAGTCCCTTCGCCTTATGTAGGTAGTTTTAAATTGTTTACAAATCTTTTAATGGTCAAATTATCCCTAACAGTATCGATAACAGAAGATAAACCGGATTTATAAAATATATTGGACCGTATTTGTATAATGTGTCTGTAAAGTCTATTTTAAATCTGATTCCTGAATGCAGTGAGGCTGTGACAATGACCTTTAGGAACCCACGCTAATTATACACACATCGACAACCGGTGCCAGACTAGTTCATGGCGTGGCACGTTTCAACATAGCTACGCAACATAATAAAATGCCTAATTTAACTGCGCGTACACTTGTGATTGAAGATGCAACACAACTAGCTCTTAGATAGCATCTTAGGATTCTGAGGCAATTTAAATCGAAACTTTAAAATAACAAGAGAAAAACAATAAACGAATTCCAAGAAGGTAAGTACAGAATTATCTCCTCGATGTGAGGATTCAATTAAATTAATTAGAGCCAGCAGTTGTTTGCCGTACACAGTTTAATTGGACGTAAGGAAAAAAGATTGAGAAGGAAGATTGAATTAACGCGCATCGATGCTTATGATGCAATAAGCGTACCGATTCGACGGCTATAAATTTTACGAACCCCTCCTGTTACCAGCATATGCTGCAATCGCTAATCTACTTACACTTACCCATGTTCTTACCGATTGTTGGGTTATGTATGATGTACGGATTGAGCTAGCTATAAACTCATTGTTACAATATGAAACGTTTCCTGTTTAAGTCGGGTTCTTTCAACAACATGTTCCTGTTCGACAGCTGAAGTTGATCACACGTTAACATCAATAAAGTACCGGCGAAAACAAAAATCGAAGGCCGTACTACAAATATTGGTCGTAACTATAAAGTCGAGAAAAAGATAGGATGAAGTGGTTGACGCCTGGGACACATAAAATTCTTTTACTGGCCCCTGAAGCTTGAAGGCGAAGAAATGAAATCATAAAAACAGCTCGTAGTTTTGCTACATTCGTTTCACGGAGCTTTGGTTAGTGTGTTATTTTAATTCGATTTAGTGGTAACCACAGCAACTTAACATGGATCCTCTTTCCTTTCCCCTCCGACATTGTTACTATTGACGAGGGTTCGAGGTATTCCGCAAGGTTTAGATGCAATTTGTTTCAAGTTAATACGATACGGACATACGGTCCATCAATATTTAATCGGATCGACTTTCATTAATCCTTTAACGTAATATTTGTTTATTCAGGACTTGCTCTTACCCCTGGTACTGATGTACCTACCGTTTTATTTCTGAAGTTGCCAATGCACCAACGATACATAACAAAACAGTACCTACACGTAAAAAAACGTAAAACAGCACCCAAGAAATGCATTCCCATAAAAATAAGTAAAACCGACTTCCATACTTGGCTCAGTACCATACATTTTAAATAAGACAATTCCCATATTTTTTACTTATCTTGGCGTGACTTCGACCAACTAAGCACCTAGTTAATATTAGATGAAGCCCGTAAAACGTGGGGGTGCCGGCAGCTGATCGGAAGTCCTGCCCTTTGTTCAACTTTCAACCACACTTTTTGTACTTCAAGGAAGGAAGGAAGTCAGAAATTTCACCAAAATCGACCTGTTTTTTAACTTCAACTTAAAAAAATATAACTGTTCGAATGATGCTCATTCAGATAGAATTTTTTCATGCCACATGCGTTTTATTTCCCTGCATGTCACGAATTTTGTGTGTTACGCTCCATTGTCCCTTACGAAATATCCGCATTTTTTTATCCAGACAAAGAGGGAAAGCTTTCCATTATTCAGAATATTTCGGGTACAATGGTGGACCGCGCACGGCGCACGCGCAGCGTGTGATCCATTGCCGACAAGATCGATTGTTCGCGATATACAGGGAGGCGGTTATTTTAAATTGTCGGCTTTGTCAGACACAATGCGAATATAAACGAACTACACACCTAGACCATTTTTTACCTTTTATAAACTACATCCTGCCCTTCCCAGTGTGTTTCCGTTCATTAAATATTTTTGTCTAATGATTTATTACAAATTATTACAGTATCCTCTGTACCGGACTCTTGTTCAATATTGAAGAATCTCTTTGTAACATTTGTGTACTACAAGAGTTCCATCGAGATCTAAAGGTTCTCATTAATGATGATTAGATTCCAGTGTGGGCCTTTAACCCATATGAAGTCCATAGACAGTATACTCTTTGTTATGCAAACTATTTCACCTGATACATATCAAATCTACGTAACCTGGTCACGTGTTTCCAGTTAATTAATTAATTGCTTTACCTATAACTGAGCTGGTGTGGAAGTGGCACGAGGCGTCTGTGCGCGACAGCAGTACCTGGGCAGTTTTGCGGCTTCTGCAAGTAACGTTTATAATGCCTCACAAACTTGCTTTAACTGAAATATTGAAATAGGTATTTCCCGGAATCAATGTAGCGACTGTTAATCAGAAATACGAGGACGTGAGACCTTGACTCATTCGTTTCCTTTGCAGTTTAAATTTCGCAAAAACTTGGTCGTTAAAACAGTTTAACAGGTTTTTAAAAATCGTTAAGTATAGTATTATCTTTAAGTCTGTCTGCTAAACAATATTATAATGCCACAGACATATCTAGATAAATACATCCTGCCCAAAGAAACATGAATTTAATTAAGTATCATTTTAATGTGTGTGAGCATGAAATAACTCTTTTAACTCTAGCTTAGATACAAAAACGTTTTGGAACATTAACTTTTTGGTTCGAACATGTGGACAAACTCTGATTGTTGGTAATGCAAGCAGTTTCTGTTAATGGTCCATTGAAGTGAGCTCATGACGTAAGACTACGTGGGAATATGATGCAATCGAACAAGGAAACGGGATATTATTAACATAATTATTCTTGCAATATCCTGTAGGTGGAGACGTTGAGCTTATTGATAGCTTTGAGATGTGTTCCGAGATGAAATGGGAGAGCTCAGAAAGTTGGCGGAAAATAGACGTGGAAATGTTGCAAAGACACGGACTTTGAGACACGGTATCCTGTAGGTCCGTCTACGTGCTTGCGTACTTAATCGAAATGGGATTTGAACAGGGTTGCAAGTTCTTTCAGTATTCTAAAAGTAATTTCAACTGAGCTTTTGTCTAGACAGACAAATGGATAAAGGAGTGTGTAACTGTGTACCCATTAAAAGTATAACTAAGCTAATAATATAATCAGACAAATCTTGCGAGCTCACGATCGTGGTTTTACCGCATTTGCACGCTTTTGATGTGGTTAAACGATCTTTCGTAATTTGTAATGAAGCTTTGGGAATGGGAACCTAACCTTTCAATGTAAATACTTTATGGTTCTCTCTGAAGTTAATGTACATAATTAATTATAATGTAATGTATTTCGCCGGATCGAGCTTATTGATGCCTGTTACTTGTATCTTTTCTCACGAGGTAAGTATCAGTTTTTACTATCATTTTGCTCTTAACGTATTCATTTAATGATAGCGCGGCATTTGTAACCTTTTCATTAACGCTAGTCGTAATAAACGTGTTGTGATTGCATTAATATCGGCTAAATGATGCAAATACTGTGACACCCTTTTATTACGCCGTAAATTACACATAATTACCACAGACTATTCGCTGTTCACACTCGTCAAAAATAAGTTAAGCTTTTTTCATGGAAGATGGGTTGATGGCGCTCATAATTTTATTACACTAGTAAGGACTCTTTGCAGAATTGAGCTGTAAAAATGAACTCCACTTCAAAGAGGTGCATATTATGTAAACCAGTCTCGGTTGCAGCTAATTACTTTCGTTGTTCATACACGAAGCGTGAGCACTGAGCAGTCCGCATTGATGTTCAAATAGCGAACGTACACGATACACAAACACGGGGAACAGTTCTCGATAAACAAGAGCGTTTTCAGAGCAGCTCTCAAATCAATCATGTTTACCTTATCGACACGGTTCCGTTGCAAGCTCATTAGCGATGCCGGTGTGTCCGCACATCACGTACCACAGTGCCACATACCCGGGTAGAACGGGTACGGCCAATATGGGCAAAACAAGCCCGCTCTCATCCATATTGCAGGCTCTCGTTCGATCAGTTCATTTATATTGCAAGCGGCTGTTCTTTGCAACTTTCGTGAACTGCATCATTAGCTGGCCGTTTTCAAGATTGCTTAAAGTCGAAAAGTGAGATGAATTCCACTTTCTTTAAAAAATACTGCACCCATACTGTATACAGTCCGAGGCGCTACAAGGCTGTGGAACGTAGAACAAATTGAATTGATTTCAAATGGTCCGTCGGGCTGGCACCTTTATTATACGGCATGACTTGTCTGTTAACTGGATAGCCTCGACGTCATGTTTCATCTCGTGCTACATGGTACTCGAGGTCCATGGGGAGTCTTTTTTAAATTGTATAAAAGAGTACAGACATTGAAGACTGAATTACAATGGGTAACACCCTCTTGTATGCTTGAACATAGTATTTTTCAATTTCTAGAATGTTCATGTTCACACGAGGATTATTGACTCTAATTAAACACTATACAGTATCATCGATAGAGAACTAATTACAAAATGAAACGATTGCATGTGCATGACATAAATCCATTTGAAATACGCCTAATTGCGTTCGCTCCACAGCACAAATGGCTGACGTGAATCATACAGATAAAGCAATGTTTCAGTCGGGTGACAGCATAAAAATAATGGTGAAAATAACTGATCGCCAACGTATTATTTAGATAAGGTGCGCACTTCCATGCAATAATGGCCGCTTATAAAGGTGCGCTGTGATGCACCGACAAAGACAATTTTCCATTATGGTGAAAAATAATTTTATCTTTCAGCGCTGCCATTTATCAAACGGTTTTGACCTTTTTGTGGACATTACGGACAATGCGGACTCATTTATATCAATGAAAATGGTGTCGCCGAATTAGTGGCAAAATGAGTGAATAGTTCAGTAATGAAATATAACATTTTATGCACAAACGGAGTAGTATGAGACCCAATAAGAAACTATGCATGAGTTATCAGTTACACTGTTACATGCAGTCCGTAAATCAGGAAAGTGATTACAGTCATAGTAAGTATCTGGTAATTGCATCTGGAGCAGTCATTACAGTTTTGCCCGCAGTTACTGCAATCAAGCGCATAATATAATAAGTTTTTATGAAGCGTTCAAATGTGACTGATTTGCGATGTTTACCCTAGGTACGGCTCATTAATTTGTTACGTCACTGGGTACCGGAGATCATGTAACAGATGATTTATTTCGCGGTGGCAGTGGAAGCTAGCCGGGTTAGGTGAACGAACCCTGTCACCGCGCTACGTCGTATTACTGGTTTCGGCACTTCGGCAGAAGATTTTGTACCCGACGCGCATATTGACCGTTTATGGGCAAGAAACCTCATAGCACGTTCATTCATTACAAACCGGCTCAGATAAAATGACTAGGTAATACCCATAAAGGTACGATTGAATGGGATTCGAAGAACGGATTGCATAAGCTGTGAATGCTGTGTGATATATTAAACCACAATTTGAAGTATCATGAATTCACACTTTGAACGCATGGACGCATGGTTGTAAATGACGATTAAACTGTTATTTATAGAGTACTTTGAAGTTCGATTTTCATGTTGTATACCTTTGATTGCTTCGCGATATGAATTGCTGCGTGAAAATGCTTTACGACTTAATATAGAATATTGATGAGCATTTTGGTGGCTGTATGAAATTAATCATCTCATTTTTGAACCGTTCTTTTATGAGCCTTGTAAAATGTGGGTAAATATCACACATGCGTCCTAATCTTATCGTTTCTACACTTACCTTGGTTACCAAAAAACGTTATTTATACCGTTAATCCCTGTTACAGCGAGCAGCTGCTAGTTCAACAATCAGTGCCAGCTTACCCACCAAATTATTAAAAGCCATAAAACGAGTCTTATAGAAGGGTGAGCCACCCCTACTTGTCGATTTACGTGTCGTGTTTGGAACTCGCATGAGCGTTTTATTATTTTGAGGCAGGCGAGGTATTCCATCGATTTTTCTAATCGCATGCATGCATTTCAATCACGTGCATCGTCAATTTTTAATAACCACCTTTACAACGAATCATATAAATACCAAATGAATATGGCATCGGTGATAGCTATCTACATTTTCTGTTCGTGTCACATAAAAAATAAACCCTACCAATACCATCCTTAATTTCCGGCACAACGAATCGTATGAGAGGTTATTTTTGTTTTGTACTGAAGAGAGCGTAAAGTGTATATTATTGATACGATCGATATTCCATGAATACTAATCGGTGCAGGAGTCTTTAGCAGTTGCATTTAAATGGATTCGTGACAACCCCTTTGTAAGTTACATCAGCGACCGTTAAAGGCAGGTTGGCGCGCAAATGTCCACGCTTGCTGAGACCTCGGCGTGTACTTTGTCGCTTGCAACCGGTTGCATTGTGTCGCGACCGTTAGTCGCCCACCTGCGGGAACGCTGCCCACTGAACCGAGAGCGACGTGTGTCGTGTGTCCAGACACGTGGACTTGAACCTTAATAGCACACTTTTGCATAATAACTTTAACTAGTTCTTAATAATGAATACCAGCATAATACCGCGCTGGGATAATACCCGCCAAGATGTTACGTCTGTCTTTAATATCGTTGTTAATTTCCTAATTACTCCAATTAATCATTTTACAACAGCAGATGGCGGCACTATTTGCGCAATTATCAAGCTTTTTAGCAGCTGCGTTTGTTAAAAGTCAAATGTTTGTTATTAACGCACTACATTTCATAATTTAAGATTACGTAATGTCACTTTTAATTAAATATTTATAGAACGCGCTATTGCATCGCGGTGCATCCGCTGTTTATCGTAAGTCAAACAGCATGTGAGATAAGTGATATCGATTGGTGACCGATCGCATTACGACACTGTCACTCGATACTCTGACACCTAGCCACCGGCTGCCAGTTGCGATTGCTTGTTCAACGATTATCTTATAAACTCTGTCTCAGTTTGACCCAGTTCCTAGTAGTGATGACTCGATATTGAACTAACGATAACCGACTTGTTTGAACTGTAACCGATACACAAATATCGATTTAATTATATTTGATTCTGCGACTGACAAATGGCAAGGGTCTTTGTTTTATCTGTCATGTAACCCTTTATGCTAAATTGGAAAAGGAAATAAATGGGCTCTGTTGAAGAATCAACCGTTTCGGGTAACTTTCCGTTTGGATATTTTTCGCTACATTTTGTAGAATATAGTCATGAACATACTTACGGGTACTTATACAGGGTAATTTTTTTCCCAGTGCGCAAACTTTAAAAACCACTAATGTCCATGTAAATGAACAACTTTCCCTAAGAAAGCCATAGCCAAAACCTAAAAAAAAATTTGAACTTCACATAAGTAGGTACAACATGATCATCAACTGATCAGAATTTGTATGGGAGACTCAATTTTTTTTTTAGGAATTGGCTATGGCTTTCTTAGGGAAAGTTATTCATTTACATGGACAGAAGTGGTTCTTAAAGTTTGCGCACTGGGAAAAAAATTACCCAGTATGTAATATTACAAACTTCAACAGCGACTTACTTGACGAGGGACTGACTAGTTTGTGCGTCCATTCAACACCATGGTCGATTATTATTATTTTTTACCCGACTGCGTCAGAAGGAGGGTAATGTTTTTCGAGCGTATGTTTGTATATGTATGTCCATTTCTTTGGCACACCCTACAGCCCAAACGGCTTGACGGATTTTGACATATATGAGGTGTCGTTGAATTCGTCAGAATTGTGGTAGTAGGCTACATAAATTTTCAAAACTCACTAAAATGTAGGAAAAAAACATAAAAGTTTTAGTTTCAGTTTGTGGCCTCAGATCTGTAATTGAACTGCATCAGGCTGCTTGAAAAGCGACTTGTTTGGAACTTTTAAGTTGTTTTTAGCGGTCGGGTTTTTTGAGTAATTTTTTTTTACTCGAAATTTTTATGACTTGCATCCACATTTTTATTAAATGGCATGCTATCGATCAGCTGTTTTAAAACTTAAAAGAAACACCTGCTATAAAATACTTCGTCCCTTCGTCGTTGGGCTTCGTTGGACCACTGCCATCATTACTTTGCTTGTCCCAGTATTTTCCAAAACATTAATATAATGTTTTCCTCTCGCTGCCTGCGCCCCTTATCTCGTCCTGTAAATGTGAACGAACGATTTCGACGACAGTTTTTGTTTATGAACGTTTCCGAACATAAATTCTTGAGTTGGTACAATGACCCGGAAGCATTTCAACATCCAGCTAGGTTTAGATCTGCAAAAAGCAATTTAATCAACACAAAAAGTCTAACTCTGTTCAATAACAGAGTTAGACTTTTTGTGTTGATTAAATTGCTTTAAAAAAATACTTCTAAGGTCTTTATAACTCAATTGTTATAAAGACCTTAGAAGTATTTTTTTCTGGAACAATCGAGCCACCAGACAACTTAATTATGACAACCGCGTCATTCTCATACCAATCTTTTTATTGAACTCGCATAAAGCGATGTTCCTATAAAAACTTTACTTGGTCACCGCTTAATTCGCTTGAAACCGACATACAAATTGCAGGAACATTTTATTGCAAGAACAAACAATCGGTCGGGCGAATCGAATTTCAGTTAAGGTGTGCTGTTTCTGTTTCATTATAACATTGTTATTTTTTTGCTTACCCCATATTTTGTAATAATGTATTACCTACCGCATACGAAATTACGGATATAATGATTGTGATTTCATTATTAGGTATATCTCCGCATCGTAATAAAAAGAAAATTATTACCTACGCGTATTTTCTTACCAAGTTTTTCCTGTTTTAGTTGGATAGCTTGCGAGAGGGCACTGTGACGTTATAATGGCTAAGATAATATTATGTTTAGTGCTATCACAATAGTCCATCTGTCTTAAATAATCCGACTTTGAATACAATAGTTGATATTATATTGAATTCCTGGTGCTATGCAGATTTCTATTTTGATTCAATTCCCTCTGAAAACTATCGATAGGCAAATACTGAAGGCACATTCTACAGAGATGACACGGCATTAAACTAAGCCGACCAAGCCGTCTTATTGTGATGTAAATAAGTTTGATCGTCATCATACAATGGGCGTGGGAGTGAGGGTGTGGGCAGACCGGCCCTTAGCTCAAATATAAACAGAACACAGCACCCCGTATCTCGGTCTACCGCTGTTCACGCCTCGTTAATACAAATACTCCGTATACCAATTTACGTACATGTATAAATTCGTCGTTTACTAGTGCTAAATGGTTTGGATCAGACGAGGTCACGAACGATACTACAAGTAAAACTGCCCGGATTCTGTTTTTCAGTTGCCCTATTTATTTAAAGTTGGTTGGTATGTTCTTAATCCACCGGTTTAGCTATCTCGGCTCTCGCTTAGGTGGTCGGTGTAATGTTACGAGCATGCATACAGCCAGTGAAAGCAAACATTCAGTCAGCGTTCCACATAATGCATCTGTAGGGAGCGACACTTGACACCTTGGCCTTCATTACAGATCTTGACTCATACGATGTAGTCGTCAGACTCGAACAAGAAAAATATTATTGTAATCATTACTTTACATGTGTAGATGTTCGTAATAACGTAGTTTTACACTTGACTGCATTTGAGACATAAAAATAGCGCAGGAAATAAGACCTAATTCTTCTCAAACTGGACACAATAGACCAGGAAAAAATAGTGTTTGAGACTCTGTTTATTCAATTGTGTCTTGTCTTCTAATAAATTTTATAACTGTACTACACTATGGGTGAATGCGTCTGAGCGTTTTTGATTTGTCTTTCAAAGTGCGCATCTCTTTGAATGCAATACGTGAATAATAAATCAATGGAAATGGATGTCGGTGTCGGTCGATTCGAAATCATGGTCCGTTCACTGACCTCTTGCTGATGGTCATCATTGTGGACAAATTGATCCTTTATGCGAACTTTATTGCCCGTAGGTACCATAAGATGCACAAATGAAAGAAAAAGTTATTTAATTTATCATCAATATGTTGTAACGTAAATGTAGGTGAAAGATTAGTATGGATATCTTATCACGAAAATGTGTTTGCTCAAGTATGTAACTGACGCGATTAGATAAGTTCTTTATAAAGAAATATTTATCACTCTTAATGTTTCGTTTTTTCTTCAAAGAAATGACACCGTCTGCACAAATATCCTTATATGAGCTCACTTATCATGTGACAAATCTGAGGAAAAATTTCACCGGTGATGTCAGATACAAGTGCTTAAATATGAGGTGCCATGGCATACCGCTGTACTTTTTAACAGTTCGTCATTTTGTGCAAGTCTCAAAATGCTTTTACGTCATTAGCATTCTAGCCCCATAACGGCCCCATCGTTTTAGATGTTGTTATTCAAGTTTCAGTTCGTCATTTAAGTCCGTCATTACTTTTATATTGCTACTTATCATAATATTTTGAGAACTAAAACTGATCGTTGTATCGATTTTAATCACAGGTGGATTACATGGGGTCATTATTTTGTCCTTTGTTAGTGTAGAACCAGCCTTATGAATAATGTAAGCTGTTCAAAATGACTTTATGATTCTAAATTGACGTATAATGGTATATGAGAGTTTATTGGGTGATTCTCGAGTCACGTCTTATAAAAACGTTCGTATAGGGTTCGTGTGTACAATTACATGGGTATTTTTAGTTTTAGTGTGGCGTATGTATACAGTTATGTGCGTGGGCACCTTGAGGTCAGGCGCATGTTGACGACAGCCCTCTTCCGACGCTCCTACGCACGCGTTATAAAATATAACCTCTTTAACTACGACTGTGAATGAAATTAAACTGAAGTTCTATTTATTTAAGACTACGTCATTCTCGAGTTTCCCGGAGGCCCAAGGAAACTTTTATGTGAAATAAAGGCATCCACATTTGATCGAGGACATGGTTAGGTCCCCCTTATTCCCGTTGCCGTGTTGGTGTTTGCATACAGGATTGCATGAACAATTGACCATGTACAGGTCTCCCAAAGTGATAATACGCATATAAATCTTCGTCACTGTTCGGCAACGGTCGTATTCCCTGAGCGTCGGAAGACGATATGTATATAGTGTTAAGTGCATTTTTTTATTCATTTTTCATTCTCTTACGATTCAATGATTCGGGTGTTACCGGGAATACGACAATTAGCGAAGCTCTGCATGCGCATTATTAATTTGGGAATACTGTACGAGTATTGTAAGGTCTGCATACATTGGGTAGACCTATCAAGCTATCGCTGAACGAACCAATTAGGAACCTGTCAACATTCCCGTCCAATTTGTCTAAACTAGAAAACAGAACAGATTGTTTTAGAAACCAATATGCCATGTTTATTTATATCCCGTCGACATAATGGAAAGTGTAATTCCTTAGAATAAGGTACAAATTTCGTGTGTGGCACCCTAAATTTGGACAAAAATAGCCTAAACACGCTCCTTAAGGTAATCAAACCTCATGACAAGACATTACAGTACACGGGGAAGGTGTGAAAGAAGTAAAGCATACTTTCACGCCCTTCATTAAGACTCCTTTTTATTTTTAGCTTAAAAACTATAAACATAACAATAAATACGTCTTTACTTTCTAATGAGAGCGTTACAAACAAATACATGTGCTTCTGTTAAAATTTTCTTTCAAGGTGCACTTAAGGGATGTTATTACAAGCCAATGGACTACTTAGGTTATGCTTTAATTAAGAAGTTTGTATCTTTGTATTCTCCCTTTGTATTTTAAATTCCAAGGATTCAAAAATAATTTCTTTGTCATTTAGAATTTTCAGTTTCAGCTGTCATTTTTTTTTGACGCGGCCTTGCTCGCTTTCAACACGCTAGGCTGGTTGGCTACAGTACAGCCGGTCGATTCTGTCGAGATGTGACGGTGTTCACCTAGGCGAAGTGAACGACAAGTGAGCTGTCATTCCATCTTATTTGCATGGTTTGACAACTCACCCGTCGTGCACCCCGCCCAATGTTCACTTCGACATATTTACAGAATCGCACTCTATTTTAGCTGCCATCCCGAAGTTGCTGTTTAGTAGACTATCATGAAATTCCAAAGATTTTTTTATTCAGTATTATGTCATATGTGTCTGGAATCTGGAGTGGCCAGTTTCAAAATCTGATGAAAACACTCCACACTCAATGATCCCGACTCACTTTACGAGATTTCCACTCAATAATTAGCAGATGTAAATCATCTTACGAGATTCAAAGATAAACAATCAGATAAATTCACTCTTCCACATCGGAGTAAAAATAAACGCCGGTCTGTTTGCATATTCCTATAGACACACGAAAATAGAAACTCCATTCATAATAGGAACTTTGTCGATAAGTATCCCAGTATCGTTGTCCTGAGTCGCTTGGAGCGTTCATAAATCAAATTCGATAAGACAAAAATATTTTGGGACGCCTGCACCAACTGAACAAGTTACTCGGGGAGTAATCTAGAGTACACACGCCTACACGAGCTAAACCGGTATGGGCTATGGCAATACTTCGACTTTCTGTCGAATTTTTCTACCGCGTTGCCTCTTGAACAACTCCGATATAGAAACCAGATACGGTGCGGCGCTATTGAGGAATTAATAGTGGAATTAGATTAGCTGGAAGGGATTGGGCGTGATTTGAATTTTAATATCATTCGCATTTACAAGCTTACCTTTTTAGTGGCCTCAACTTATTAATTATTGAGGTGTGGTCGCTCTATCAATTAAACGAAGGTTTATGATGACTGCTCTGGTCCTTATAAGGACCTCTAAACATTAGTTGTGCTTGACTTTTATTGTTGGCTTGATTGCATGTTTGAATGTTGTTGATGGTGGACATGTCGCAGCCAACTAGCTTATTCAGCCGTTTCATTAAAAGCCTAGCCTCTTCATTTAATTGCGCTGTTTAATCATCGGCATTATTGACATGGGCAAGTAAACGATATCGAAACAAAGATGTCACTCAGGTCGCTGAAAAATCGGCGTAGTAAGAAGAGTCTAGGGTTTTAATGAAACGGCTGAATAAAATATTTGGCTGTGACAGACATACCTACAACGAGTGCTAGAATCATATAACCAGCCAAGGTTTTTAGGTGCAGTATCATATTATGTTTATTATCTTGTGCCAGATTATCATAGAACGTCAGTTATTGTGACTTTTAATATTCAATATTTTATGATATTATAAACTCTATTGAACGAATAAAATCGATCGTTAATTAATAACAATTTGGGATTCGAAATTTTTCTTAAATAATCCTCATCATTTCTTGGATCCCAAGCTCTTGCTGCGCTCAAGTGCAAAATGTTTCGTTGAACTGCTGCCGGTTTCAGACAATATTTCCATGGTTTTATAATAGCACCTCTAGAAGCAATAGACGTTGCCGGCGCCCGCGGCTCTCACGTCACAACAAAACAAACACCCACCTCGATCCTATCGTCTATCGTCCAAACGAACTTGAACCCAATGGTTCACTTAACCATTTAAGGCTAGACGCCGCATTCACATTGCAACACATTATCCTGTCACGTACTATCTAACCGACTATAAAACTTTTGTTTTCATACACGCTTTTACTTTTTATTTTTAGACTAAATTGTCTTTGCATTTTGGGGAGGCCCGATATGTGATACACCTTCAAACAGTTGTTCCATCTTGTCTGTACTGAAAGAAGCTGGATCGTAATTTTTTAACGATGTTTTCATCTGCTACCCATTGTCACGTTTAACAATACAGAGTTTTTTTGAATACCGCTTAAAGGTTAATAGTTTAAAACAAAGCAGGAAGCTGAATACGGTGTCGTGCTGGTCTAACTCATAACTCGAAGACGGAACAATAAAATACAGAGCATTAAATGCACTAAAACAATGGCGTCTAGGTTCACGCTTCGTGTCTAA
Source organism: Melanchra persicariae (assembly GCA_947386135.1). NCBI lineage: Eukaryota > Metazoa > Arthropoda > Insecta > Lepidoptera > Noctuidae > Melanchra > Melanchra persicariae. The sequence continues at coordinate 11,234,479 of OX376648.1, read as the reverse complement.
ATCACGCCTTCCCTATCGCCTTTATTATATTAAATAATACGGAATGTTTGTCTTGCGTCAAATATGATCCAACCGCGTACCGGCAATCTTGCAGCCGGTAACGTAACGGTGACGTTGAGACACATTAGTCCGCGTTACTTGAGCACGAAGACAAAGTGCGCGGTTAACTCGCGTTTCGTGCTTTGAGTGAATAAGGCAAAGTTAAGCTTTCGCTTGCCCTACGCGGCTACGGACTAGCACAAGGAAACAATATTATAACATCGACCAACTTTACAATTCTTCCGCATTTGCTTTTGTTTGCCAACATAGCCATAACAGTGAATTATTAGAGACGAGAACTTGAGATAAATTGTTCTTCAAGTGCCCCTTTAAGTTAATTTATTTGTTTTTCCCATGCAAAGTGATGCGTTTTATGCGTTGTTCGCCACGGTTAATGGCATAGTAAAACTCAATCGACGGAACGCCGCTGGGTGCAAACGTATTATAGGCGTCTTAATTAAATTTCTCATACTTTCAGTACCTTTTCAAATACAGGTTGTAAAAACGGTAAATGATTAGAAAAGAGAAATCTATACTCATAGGTAGTCATAACTATTAGACCTGAACTATTGCTGTTTCCGTAGTTAGTAAAATATAAATTGGCATGTAAAAAGGTAGTAAATCCGGTACAAATAACATCTCAAACTTTAATGTCTTCTAATATAACTGACAGAAGTAACCACCCGGAAAATAAACACGCTCCTTTAAGATTCGAGGGACGAACCGCATTTGGGAGGTAGGGAGATGCGAAGCCAGAGGCAGTGACTTTTCCCGGGATCTGCTATATTGAATTCAAGTTATGATTAGGAAAGTTTCTGCTCCGTTTCTTCAATAAATAAGTACAATATTACGTTTAACAGTTGGATGTCTACGTGACGTAATCTACCGTAATTTGGAAACTTCACCGATCCGGTCGTATTACAGTACAATTTATTAATTTCCCCGTCCATTTTGTGTTCAGGTTTCTCTATTTAAGCGATAATTAAGTGGTTAAACATTTAATTGACGTCCTCTGGTATCTGTGTGCCGATAAATTGAATTCATTTAGTTGTAACATTGATTGAAAGCGATTTATTGGAGATATTTCTCGCTTATGACGCGAGATTAAGTGCTTGCGTAATAAAACATGACAGATGGATAGACCAAATTGGGATAAAAAGTAACGTAACGTTTTTATTGCCGTTTAAAAGATCACTCAAACACATGCCAGTTTCATTCATAGATCCATTGCGCTCACGCATATGCTTTGTAATTCCATGGTATTATTGTCGGCCCCTCGTAAAAATAGAAGATAATAATGAGATTGCATTTACGATTGCGATAAAATTGCGTTGTTTGACAGTTTAATTAAAACTGTAAATATTATTTAGAAGTGTATCATATGAATTTATGATACGTGAACGCTGTCTTATCAGAGACCCCGCCATCAATATTTTACCTAAGTACCTTCTTACATCTTATAATTTTAATTTATTCAGATAAAAATTATATTAGCTCTCGTATGTGCGCAAGCGCGTTGTTTCGTAGCACAATCATGCAGCTACGTACGACGATTATTCGATTGATTTTTCTTTCTAGTAAACTTTCGTTAACTGTTTTTTTTTATTAGAATAGAGCATCGCACAGTTCATTCAATTTATTTGTTGTCCATCTTATTGTATAATTAAGTATGTAATAATAATTCCTTTATTAAATCTTGCATAATTTAGGGTACATTTGGGAGTACAATTGCATCCATATAAAAGGATGACCATGTGTCTACATGAAACGCGAGATAAAAACATAATCCAAATCATGCTTTACCGACAGATGATAAAGTGTATTGTGTTTAGCGAATAATACACCGATCCGTCGACACAATAACTTTTATATTTTGTCGCTTTTTACAACGACAGCTGCTCCAAACACGTGCCATGATTTCACTGTAACAACATAAAAATTTAATGCGAACGCAGGACATTAATTAATTAATTTAATACAGTTGGCGCTTAATAAATTTTAAAACGTCAAAACATTTAAACAATTTTTGAAAACGTTCATCAGCTCGTTTCAAACATTAGAGCCTAATTATAAAAACACTTCAATATATCATTACATGGCTAATGCTATTAGAGTAGTTTAAAAGGACATTAATGCCGTAGTTTTTTAAAATTAATTTAATGTATTCGTGATGTGCGGGCTCATCCTTATTCACGCTCTTCCGTTTCGGTCAGTTGGGCACGGTTGAAATTACCGATGACTTCACTGGGGCACTTAGTATCCACGTTTTACCTCTACTGTCCAGACGGCTTTTCGTAACCAGATTGTATCGCCAGTAAATGGCTACTTTTTTTCGTGTATTTGATCATAAAAGTCTTTCTTACGAAAGTTATCACGTTAATTTCACCCGACCAAATACAAAATGCATGTGGTCGCAATTAAGATTCGTTTATTTCAACGACAATTTGCTTTGAACACGTGCCGGCGAAACCGCAGAAATAAAACGTTTAGGATGTAATAATGGTCCTTTCATCCTATAATCCCCCCTCGACTGAATACAATAGTAATCACGGCATAATGACTTTAATGTAATTGTAATTTAACGCACGGGGCGGTGCATTAGTGGTATGGATGGATGTTATCATGCTTATCATTTTAAAATAGCTTTTTGATATACGCCAGATGTCGTCTCACCTCCCCCAAGCACCACTGACGTCATTCTACAAAAGCGTGCATCATGAATAACTTTCAAATACGTTATTTTTATAGTTGAACCAATATCCATTAGGCATTTTTTGCTGTGGCCCGGGCGTTTATTTTTAATTTGAATACATTATAGCGAAAAGCAGGTGAAGAGCACAAAGGCGAATCAGTATCAATGTCGAAATCTGTCACAGTTCGCAAGCATCTGCATCCAATGTGTGAGCGAACATCTGTTGACAAAAGCGCCATCGCATCACGGGCCCTTAGCTTCGTGACCTACACTGCGCCGGCCATTATTGTCTAACAACGGCCCTCGTTTAATTAGACCCTATTCACTTATCTTTGCATTCCTATTCCGATCGGTTTACATTTTCACGCCCGACTGCGCGAGCGCCACAATGCTCCATTGATAGATGATTAGAATTAAACGTAATTGTATTCTGGGCCCGCATTTTTATTTGATAGTCTGTTGTAAAACATTCCAATTACATAATCGAGAAGTTCTTCATCGTAATTACACATTCTTTACATCGCGAAATCCGGATCTTATATTGCTACATCGTTTACATTACCAAAAAATAAAAGGCAATGTTTTAACTGCCAAAATAAGAATAACCTACCGCTGTATTTTAACGTTTCCCCATCGTAAATCATAAGAAATATTCTCGCATGGCTTCATAATCGAATTTGTAAGCGTTTTTCAATTATCCGTTATTGACCACAATGGTCGATCTTATTGGCCTTTTCGTTGTCGTAAACAATTTGTACCAGGATCTAACATAAAATGTTCCAAGCGAAATTATGCCCAATGTCAACGGGATAAGTAACACGGAGGTTATATCGAAAACGATCCTGCAGCCCTTTGCATGTTGGGGTCAACCTACTTGAACATTTCGATTGTTGCCGCCTGCATACTGAAACAATTCGTGCAACCACTAAAACGATAAAAATGCCATTTATTTTAAGACCCTTCTTTTCTTTAGTGTTTTGTGATGCCGACTTATATTTTTATTTTGACCCAACTGTGTGGCTAACGTAAATATTTTGTTTTCAGGTAAGTACACCCTGCTGATATAATGTACTTTTAACATCGTATGGTAAGCGATTTGGACTTTACTGTAATGATACAACCACATAATAATATGCAGCGTTACTACGTAGATCTTCATCATCATCAGTGCGTCGACCTTTTTCCTTAAAAAAATGTTTTCTTTTGGAATACCTTCTCATTCATCATGCCTCGCTCATAAATGCTGCCATCCATTCTCGTAATTTATTCAGGCGAAGCAAGTCTACAGTCTTTCCAAGTACTTTTACAAATGTGACTTCATGAAGTTTTGTTACTACAACTTGAAGACTTCAGTAAACTAATAAGGAACTGGCAAAGTTTTGTAGCATTTTTACTAGTTACAGTATCTACGGTTTCTTAGCAGAAGTTCTTGATATTTTCTTAATTGGAACGAGCTGACTGGATTACGAATTCGTTGAGTTTAATTAAGGTCTGGTCATCTACTGACCTTTCATTTGTGCAGATGGGGCAAGACGACTTTATTGCGAAACAAATGGCCCCTTGCCGATCCTTGTTGGCTGCTTAGTGCGAGTGTTTTCCCCAATGATTATTTATCCCGCCAAAACGATATTAGATGTCTCTTACTTAGGATTGTTTATGGTTGACGTAAAAACTACAAAGAAAATTCTTCAGTCAACTTTATCGAAGAGTTAGTACCACAAATTCACTTCGGAGCTTCACAAATCACTGAGACAGACGAGAAAATATTTGATATCTACGTAATATTTCTTACTCTTGAACTTGAAATAAATACCATAAAATATCACAGTATCTTGCCAGATTCTTACAATCTTAGCTTTATTCTATTTTATCGCGGACCTAACAGTGTAAAGAATAAAGTATCCGTGTAAATAATATCGTAGGCTTATCTAAAAGCCACATCAATGTTAGTCACGAATGGCGGCGTGACTGAAAGAGCTCGGTGGAAGCGTCTGGTTATCTGTTACTGGATACTGAAGCACAATGTAAACAACATTCTGCTGGCAATAACACTAAATTAGAGTTACTTAAACTTATTAATATAAAAAGCATACAACGCGGAGACTGAGAACCTCTTGAACACACAAAAAAAAGTTAAGCAACGTTAAATTTTAATTAAAAAAACCATTGTTCAGTCTGACCTCGAGCTTGCTTTATGAATTCTCTTGTGAGCAGTGCCCCTCGATGATCAAATTTGTCGAATTTAATTAAGAGCCATCGCGTAGACTGCGAAACATTTAATGTAATAATTATTACTTCCGTGTACAACTGAGGGCTTAGTGTGAGTTTTTTAACGTACTCGATCGCGTTAACGTAAACATTTGCTTAAGTCAAATTGTATAGAAATAAATCAGGTTGTCCGTGAGTGTCACCAGGCGGCGCTTATGCAGTTTCAATAGAAATTGACGTTTACGCTAACGCGATCGAGAACGTCAAAAAACGCACATTCTGTAAATATTAGGAAACGTAGCGGATTTTTAAAAAACTAATTCGTTTACCCAGTAGGTACAGTAATTTCACTTCAAGATGACAAACCCTACTGAGATTGCGTAAATGCGTACCCATGATCTTTGAATCTGCGTAACAGCTCATCAAGGCGAGACCGCTTCGCAAACACGCTACTTAAACGATTTGTACGGAGTCGGCCTCTTATTAAGATGATCAGGGACGACCTCGACGAGACATTACGTTTATCATTACAATCTCAATTTTGTTCCCAAGACCTTAATGAACAAGACCTATTAAAATACGTGACTTTGACATATACCTCTTATAGACCAGGCAAGGCTTTTCAGTTCTCATGTGATAGCCAAGAAAATCGAATATAGAATTCGACGAGCTTATCCTTGGATTTGCTATGATACTGGTTTGGGCTCTCAGTTGCCTCTAAAAAAAATAAATAATTTGCAGCATTAATCAAAGATCGAAACTAGGTAATTATTACCAATTCATTTCGTTTAAATTATGGATGTGTAAAATTCAAATTTCAGCCCAATTATCGTTATTAACGTGTCACTAACTCTATAATTTCTGTGGGAACTGACACTAATACGAATTTAATTAATGGTTTATTCCGTCGTCCACTTGTTTGTCCAGTCATCGTTACTTAATTAGGAGTTCCTTTTATTAAAATCGAGCAAAAAGTTTGGCATAATATTCAATTCGGTTTTGTGTCGTAAAACACGGTTTCAATTTCGATACTTTTACAAATGGCATCGTTCGTGTTTCAAAATTGAATTTGTAATTCGATACCAGGGGAGCATCGGTGACCTAAGTTTGATTGTTCAGTTTCGTCGCCACTCTTTGTCCAACATGGCTCTTCCGGAACGAAAAGTGCCCTCAACTCCGGGATGTTGCTGAGCCGGATAAAGTTGAATCACCACCAACTACACGTAACTTCCTGTCATAATGAGACTTGATGAGATAGTTTAGTATTTTTTGTATTCATAGAGATAATCTTACATACATCGCAATTCGCAGTTCTAGACATCATTACCATCAGGCAACTTTTATATCAGGCAAAACGAGGGATTATGCTAATCCATCCAAGTTCGCGCTGCTACGGATATTAAAATAACGTCTTTTAATCTCTAAATTAAACGATGCCTGTCCACTCCTCTCTTAAACAAAAACTTGGGATGGCCCCATTTCGCCAGCGATTGTCCACGGTCGAGGGTCCAATTATGCACATTAGTCTACAACGGCTCTCGTTGAAAAGGATTTTCCAATTAGGGGACTCTCGTGAATTAATGGCCAGCCTAACACTGATAGAACATTTCCTTTTCCCGGCATTACATCTTCCCAAACACAAGGATATACAAACTTTTTACTCTTAGCTGAAGTCACATTTTGTTTGTAAAGTTATTTGATAATATCGGGCTAAACCGCATAGCTGTCAGTTTGTCCCAAACATAATTTATTGAACATTCATACCTCTGTATACTACACAAGTAGGTGTGCAACCGAGCAAACTTGCAAACCATGAACACATAAATCACAGCATTGTTTTGGCGTATCCATATGACAAAGGGTAACGAACGCGAGGCTTCTCAAACAATTCCAACATATTGCGGAAATATATGACCAATGTTTTGCGTACAAATGCGATTAGAATGAAATACAGGATACCGAGCTGGCTAATATGAATCAGGGAATATTGTTTGTGACTCATTAATAAAGTAGAGAGTTGAAATGATACGCTATAAGCTGGTGCAAAGGAGTACGTTCAAGATAGACACCCCGCCATGCGGCAGGACGGCACTCGCTCGGCATTTAGAACAATAGGACCATAACTTAGGTAAGTGAAAAGCTAGCGTTGACAAGGGTAACGTCCTGAAGCTATTTGTGTTTCGCCTTTATCTGCTTCTCAAGAGCGGAAAGTAGCATATGGTAACATTCAGATGATGAAACCATCAGTTTTATTGTATTTGAATTACAGAAAGTGCTATTTGACTGTTATACAGAACAAGCTTCTAAGAAATCTTTTTCGTTGGAGTTCCCTTGTAACTTTACGGTCTAATTTAAATGTTTTGATCCTTGGGTTTTAATCGGTCCTAAATAACCGAAATTGCTTAGAACCTCGTCAAAATCAAACATAAAACTTTATTCGATGGCAATTCTAATAAAACCCTTAATAGATCTCTAGTAAAGCCCTTAATGAGTTTCTAAGCAAGGAGATTTGTACACGTGCCAAGAATTTGTCGGTGTCATCATATTGAATTGCCCATTTAAATCAGTTTGAATGTTCTTGCGTCTGGAGTGATGTGAAAGAGAGTAACAAAAACTGTCCCGGAACTTGGAATAAACATGATTGTTGGGTAAAGGCTACATACCATAGATCATTACAACCGTGACTAGTGGACGTGAAAGAATGTTGGACGTCTCTCGTCAACGTCGTTTAATTTGGCCCGTGAGGTCAGCCGGCTGCGCCACTTATCTGAGATGTTTTAATGAAACAAAAAATCTTTAACAGTTGACGGTGACTTTTTGTTATTTGATCTGATATGCTGAAATTACATGTATTTGTTATACATATGTTGGAATAATAAGTAAGTAACCCTAGAGTACAAGCTGACTAGCCTTTTCCCAACTATATTGGGGTCGGCTCCCAGTCAAACCGGATTCAGCTGAATACCAGTATTTTACGTGGAGCGGCTACCTAGCAGACCACAACCCATTAATTGGGTAACATGGGACTTCTTGGGAAGACTGGTTTCAGATTTTCTGGCTTCTGGCAATCCGTATCGACTGCCAAAGATTTTCGACAGAAGATCCTTTGATCTCAATCATGTCATTGGAAAAAAAAAAAATTATGGTACCTTTTAATTAACTTTGGGATAACTAAGCCGTGATTAATTTTTCGAAGTGTAGTAGCACAAGTAAAAAAGCTTTGTCGTCAGCTCATAAGCGAGTACATTTTTCCCAAGTTATTCAAGCACAGAAACGTGCCTAGAAAGTCCACCTGCTGAAATTACAATACAAACATTGTTTGTTTACTAAAACCGGGAGTCACGTTCTCCGCTCTACTACATACAAACATTGGGGGAATGTTTATCCTGCTTATATAAATAATGCGATATAAAATTTCAAGCCCAATTTTAACTTACCATATTTATAAAACCTGCGTGTGACTGTCCACTGCTGGGCAAAGTTCTCTTCACATACAGAGAAGGGCACGAGCATTACCAAACGTACTCAAAGCGGGTTCCAGTTTAGGATTTCTCTTGATGTATTTGTCACTGATGTCAGAGATGTCAAGATAAACTTACAAAATTACCACATTTAAAAACCGAAAACATTTACGAAGAAGCTTCGCGTGCTTAATTTATTATTACACATAAAAGCTACATACATTTGGATGATTTAGCTAGTGTTTACGCCTGGCATATTATGACATAGAACAAAATAAGGAGCGTCATTTCCTGGTGTGACATGATATAGCGCGGCTTTGAATTACTGTACTGACTATTCCAGGAACTATGTAAATCTCAGAATAGGGAGGTAACTGACAGAAGCTAATGTGCTCTGCTGCAGTGCAGCACGGCAATGAAATGAACGAACAATTTCCCTGAGTACACTGCAACATTAAGGTGGGTACTGACCGATGTTACGGGCCACAATGTGAGTGAGCATGTTATTGTAACGCGCCAGAATTATTTTCGGGTACATAACGATATTAGTTACTACTGACGCCGTCTAGTATCGAGTAGTAGAACTTGTGAAGTCATTATGTTACGCCGTGTCCTAAAATCTGTGAAAACAAAACATATACGCATGTTCGTGCTCGTTACCACGTACTGACTGCACGAATGCTCACTTTGTAACACGTTACATTACGCCCCGTTACACCAGTCAGCACCTACCTTTATATCTAACATAAAATAGAGGAGTGAACTGAGCGTTTGGATATCCGGTGGTGAAATGAAAAGTGTGAGTGAGACGAAGTGATCGAGTGGCTTGTAATCTTTTTCTGGAGCTCTGATTGGGACACGCAATTGCAGTATCACCCTTGTAACTATAATTACTAAAAAGAGACGTAGGTATTGGACAGAGTGGTAAATTTTGGATCACTATTGCTCAGTCCATTCTCTATGTCTATGATGTGCGCTTTTGCGCATACATGAACACAAATGTGACAGTTGCAAATTTTAGTTAGACCTTGGGTACAAAAACCTATATCTAAACATCTAAAGGTGTTTTACCCACAGTGCAACGTGGCATTTAATTGAACAAGCTTGTAATGTCATTCAACTACAGTTCGCAGAAACTATTATCTGATAATATCGTTTTAATCACGGGATACGACTCATTTTCATTTGAAAGGAGGAAAAAGCGACTATTTACTCGTATCTTACCCCAACGCGACGTAGATATTATTATCTAAAATGTAGTCTCTGAATCTCTCAGTAGCAGCGAAAGAAAACTTTAATTTAATTAGTCTTTAAGATTTCTTTGCAAGAAATCTTTTTATTTCGTTCACAAAAATATGAATGTTCTTGCTTTTATCTGCTGTAGTCATTGAAACACCTTCTCTTATTCTGCTCAGTCCTTATCTTTATAACTACACGAAAACTCAAGGAAAAAGTGACCCTATTATGCAAATTGTACCAACTTATGAAAAGGCCTTACACAGTTATGACGCAAGTTTCCCTTTACCGTTTTATGAGTTAAGAGATCGGCTCAAGCGCACTTGGCGCTTTTCTAAAATTAGGCCTATGTGCACGCTCCGTAAAGCAAAGTTTATTACTTCCCTTGCATGCACCTGTTAATTAAATGTCCATTCATTGATTTTTATTTGTATTATATTAGCTATTCATTTTACAGACCACGTCCGCGATATGTAAAATGACTACTTATGTCAGGTTAATAACCTGCATGTCACGGTTAAGTGTCTAAACACACTATGCCGAAGTTACGCGATCGAAGTCGACTGCTGATTTTACGTTCCGACGTATTCGGCTGATATGACACACCATAAGTGCGAACTTACGCGGCAGAAATTCAGTTCCACAACTTTGTGTGTGTATTCAGTGTCTCGAGCGCTATCGTGGATCCCGGGTCTTCGTCGGTAATAGAACCGAACTTCGGTCGCGTATAATGTGTGCTCACAGAATAAGTTGCCGCTGAACTTACGCCCGACCGAAGTTAGGCTGTACGCTATGACGCGACGTAATTTTGGCATAGTGTGTCGTCAGTAATTCAAATATCATTGCAGGCGTAATTATGCTGAACTTCGGTCGCGTAACTTCGGCATAGTGTGTTTAGACACTAAGGAGAAGTTCGGACAGTTGTTGATTTTTCCAGTTCGGCAAATCTGTCGTTAAAACGATGGCATTCTCTCGAATCTTTCGCTAATCTTACAATTGAATGTTGATGTGTTTATTTAAAGAGGTATTAACTTGCATATTTATTGACTATTTTAAATCTCAACAGTAAAAAGTTAAATAATCAAACTTGCTTGTTACGTTTTCTATAAGATCAAATTGTTACGTTTACATACGTAAGCAGAAAAAACAACACGCAGCCATTGACACAAACCGGTTGTGCGAATGTAAATACATAAAATAATATATAATTGGCGTAGTGCCAATAAAACTCATATTAAAATATTACAAGGTCGATTTTTTTAAACGGCAGTTTTAATCTTGTTTAAAGTGGATCGCGTTCATTTTGGTTTTAATTTGGATTATTTGCTAATGGACTGATTACACGATTTTTAACACAATATTATTTTACGCTTGGGTTAACACAACCTCGAACTCAAACGGACGAAAAATCCGGTTATTTCATTAGTGCCCGAAAACATTACAGTGTCTGCGACAGAATGATGAATTAAGGTTGACTGAAGAAGGATACGTCAGCCTTAATCTTTAAACATCAGAATAATAATGAAGCAGTTTATGAGTTACAAGTACAAGTTCGCGTATGGAAGGAAATACAAAGCTTGGGTTGACCTTGGCATCGCTACGCCAAATGTTGGCCCAATGACCTCGCATGGATCAAGCCACGATGGTCTTTAGTCACGCCACTCGTGACAGCCAACAATACCAACTTGTAGAGTAGATAGGTAGGAATAGACTAAGGAAGTTGAACTCGCAACCATTTTGTTATGGTACTTACTTAATTATTTGAACCACTTGTTGTTAAAGCTGAACTAATCGGCATAACGGGTTTAAGAATTCGAATTGGTTTATGGTAAAATATTTTAACTTTAAAAAACTATTTTTTGTCTGAAGCAGAAGGAAAATTACCTATTTTTCATAAATAAACGAATATTTCAATCAAAATAAAATCAGTAGGTAAAAGTTAAGCATAAATAATTTTCCATAGACATATAAAACGAACTGTTGTTATTATAGATAATCAACATAAACGCAGTAGAAAATTGCAATTGTAAAATATATTTCAATTACTACAGATAATGAAAAACCATTAAAGAGCATTATGTATTAACTTTCGATAAATGCCAGTCCACAACGTGAACGGTATGGAAAGTTGTCCGTTTATGGAATGTTGTCATCACAAAAAAATAGTCCGAAGAGAATTTTAAATGTTCTCGAATCCACAACTACCAATTTATTTTGCAATCTTACAAAAAATAAATTACTTACTTGAAGAAAAAGTTTCTTGAAGTTAATTGACAGTGATATTCACCTACACTTATTGTTAACAGTAATTTATTTTAAAGTTATTGCTTCACCGTGATACAAAAAAAAATGAAAAGAATTGCTGGGAGTTCCACTCAAGATTGCACGAACATAAAGATATTATTTCACGAAATGGCACTGAAAACATTTGGGACAAATCCTGCGTCCGACTTATCTGCAAACCCACGCCCCTGGATGAAGCCGTAAACAAAAAAATGCTCGACAGATAAGCGTGAGCCACGCGATACTGGAATCCCACTTAATTGATTGGTAAATATACACTGTGATATAAATCTACGTAGGTACTTATCAATTTATTTAAAGCTCTATTTTTTAAAAGGGTAAGTGCCTTGTTAGTAATTTTGTATTCAGTGCTACTAATCGCAGTCTGCTTTCATCATTTTGTGGTAATACTAATAAGGAGCACAGAATAAGCATCTTCCAACATAGAGTCTTGTAATAAACCGGCAGCACATAAAAGTAAATTAATCGATGTTCTAGCCGACTCAACATGACCATCTAGCATAATCGCATCATACGTTAGTCTCGTTAGACTGAATATTGCAAATTAAAAACAAAACTGCGCTTTGAACTTGTTTAAGCATAGTGGAAATCAGCTTTGATCTTTTACTTTATGTTTATAGTTTCAGACAGCGTTTTGAAGACATGTTTTCCATTTTCCCTTATTTCAAGTACTGTTATTCATCAGACACATGGTCAGTGCTATATTAAAACCAATCAAGATCCTAGACCACAAAGCTATTTACAGCTTGGTATAAAATTGTGCCTATTTTAGCTCACAGCGAAATTAGTTTATGAACCACTTCCAACAGAACACTTAGCTTATTAAAGGTCTATTCTACGGTGAGAAACCTTGAATCATGATCACTTGAACTGGCAAAGTACTAACTCAGTACACTAGTTGAATCCCACGCGTATGACTCACGCACTTAGACGGTTCACAGACGAACAAACGAGCAAACTAAGTTTGCAAATAAATGAGAATGGATATGGATAAGTTGTATAATCAAGTGTGGGAGATACAGACAAAACAAACAGTATTATCTAATCACAGGGAACCGAGGCCATCAAATAATAGTACAAGCACCTTTATACTGTACTTGCATATGAATTCATGATGTTCATCACATCGGACACATTTTAATATTAAAATTAATTTTGTACTCCAAACATTGTAAAACATTGATTTGAAAAGAGGACTATGGATTTTCTTGTCCGTTCTTCTCCATAAGAATCTACCCTTGAGAACGGACAGTAGAGTCACTTTATATTATTTTAAATGTAAATGATGACGTTCAAAAGTGCCGTTTAATGGCCTAATTGAAATAAACGTTTTGACTTTAAATGTTTCGTCAAAAAACTAAGTCTGCATTTCAACTGGAAAACTTGAAAAATCGTGAGATGAACAAGATTAAAGTGAGCGTTACTGCCAGTAATAAGAACAAGTTGCCTTTGTACAAGATTGCCATCAAGCGGGCCCGCCGAGGATTGTCCTACATTACTAAATGCCTTTAATTTCCTGTACTAACAATTATCTCTTTAACATTTGACCGCTTTCTTTACGAGTACAAAGAGTAATTACGTAACTTCCCGTTTGTTTCCTCTGATGATGGTGATTCATTAACATTTCATTGTGATAGCGTTAAATTTGTACTTCGATGGTACAATTTTCCATAAACCATCGCAATAATTAGCATGAACATATGCCGCATAAATATGTATGTAACTCCAGTTATGCCTCGTCAAGCATTAATTCTGATTGACGTACAATATTTCCACTTAAATAATTTCGTTGTACCTATGCTAGGCTTACGTGTGACTCGCGTGAGCACAACATTCTTTGCCGTCACAATTTACACACCTGAACCGCCAAGTATTGTGTCCTAGAGCCGTCACTCCTCGTTAGACAGGCGTCCAGTCGACTGTGACCTTGCGCAGGTTTATACTAAAACAAACCGATTTAATACTAAACCAGCTCATCATAAAGTTCAGAGTTTATGATCAGCTAAACTTGTGTAGTGCGTACCCAGACACCACTTTGAGATATGCGTAATATTCTCAAACGGACAGATGCAATGTAGCCGACAACCTCAAGGCTAGAACCCTGCCGCGAAATAAATTGTACACACCGCTTCTCATACGGCTTATAGATAACCGAGTTGACACGCAAAAAGAATCTGCGCAGTCGCCAACACCACAGCAAACCAGATTAATTTCTCATTTCAGTTCAATGCAATTCCGTCGACAGTACTGTTGGAAATTAATATTTCGCTATTCGGTTTCTGTGTTCGTTTCGTTTGCATGGGCACACAATGGCAAGTCGTCACAGTGAATGAATTTTCAATTTTGAGCTAGATTACCAGAGTCGTACCTTGCCTGTGAGAATCCACGGTTCGCCAATTCCTGGCAGCCATAAAGTCGTAGGCTTGTTATAAAGTTGAGAAATGCTTTCGTTATTACGGTCGACAGTATAAAGGCATAAGATGATAGTATCTAACAGCTTTCGAAATGAGCTCTGCCAAGCGGTCGGCTTCGTTAATTCAATCACGACTACAAATTAACTGCATGCCCCACCCGACCTAGCTATTGAACCCGAATACATACATAAGTAGACACACTGTACATCTGTACACATTGTGGAAACGACAGTCACAGACATTCTGTTTCCATGACGTATTTCAATGATAGAAAGTTACCCTTTAATAACAACAGTGTTATTAATTATGCACAGTAAATTAATTGCTACAGATGGATTTAACAATTTGTATAATTCATGGTATTTTGTTATTTATCTTTAACAAATATTGTCAACCTTAGGCATCTGAAACCTAGTCGAGCTTTACCTATTCTCTTAGGAACATACAGTGTTAAGTTGCAACACAAACATTCCAATGTGCAGTAAAAAGAAAATTCCAAGGTGATTGTAAAAAGCCTCCGGGCGGACAATGGAACTTTGAATACGATAGTCCAATAATAGCTGATTGTGAGAGTACTATCGCTTGGTTTTCATCTCGTAACCCCATAGAGAATTGAAAAAGCTATTGGAAGAGAAAAATAGCGTGAAGAAAATAAGAAGGGGTGGCAATGACAGCTATAGGAGAGGCTGTCGTTGCATTTTCTTCAGACCGAGGTAAACAGATTTTTCAAGATTTGTTGTTTGTGTATTTTCCTTGCTGAAGTTGTTTTGACTAAAAGGTTTCTATATATGAGCAGTGCATTCACATAATGCTGATTGAATACAGATAGTACATTTAAAGTTAGAACCTCTACCCAAAATACTTTCTAAAAGCTTTTGTCACGCTACGGCACATTTTACGCAGGTGTGTCAAACCCTAAAACTGAAATACCGTATTCGTTTGCACAGTTCGCATCCATAAGTGTCGTACCAGGAACAAAGGGGCTTTTCTACCGACAGCTCTTGACATGGAAAGGCTTTTTTGCTATTCGCGATAAGGAACAGTTACCGAGAGCCCGATATCGCAAAGATTGACTGCTGGTGCCCCAACACTTTGTTCCTTAAAAGCATACTCGGCGACTGACGCCTATTATTAACATAGTTTATCCTAGCGCATGCAGAGGGTTATAAAATGCGCAAGTTTATTTGTGTGTTTAC
Organism: Melanchra persicariae; assembly: GCA_947386135.1. Taxonomy (NCBI): domain Eukaryota; kingdom Metazoa; phylum Arthropoda; class Insecta; order Lepidoptera; family Noctuidae; genus Melanchra; species Melanchra persicariae. Next base: position 11,218,929 of record OX376648.1, on the reverse strand, counting down.
AATCATCGTCGATGTATTCGAAAGTCAGAATGGTGTACTTTACGAGACCCCACTTTATAGCTATTGTACTAAAGTTTTGTTTAACATGTATGGGATAGATTTAATATCGCATTCCAAGCTTTGAAACCTGTTTCCTGCATTAGATTCCTCGTTGTAACTTTATTGGTAGCAATAGCATCTTCTCGTGATTAGCATAATAGTAAAGTTCTCGTGTATTATTGAGCAATCAGTGCATAAGTAGTTAATTTATTTTCCTGACCTGAAGCTGTCTTGCTACAAACGTTCGCGCCAATGCCATTAATCTCTTGATTTGACTTCTTTGGATCACATCTTGACTTTTAATTTAAATCAAAATATTAGGTAGGTCCGTGTACAACGTTTGTACACGGACTTTTATAATGAAGGATCTCTTATACAATTTAACAACAGCTGTGTATTTTGAAGGGGCTTGCTTGAGGCGGCTGACAAATTGCAGCCGCCCGTCGTATACTTAGAACGACAACGAACGCGTGAAAATTCTATTTGCTAAAGTAGCACCGAGTGGAAGGCGAATTCTCCTTCAAGTAAACGTCATTTAGAAAATTCTTATTTAAATTTTCCGTCATCCGTCTCATTCTAATTGCTACAATTTCGTTGACCTCATGGCTTATTTATTCGGTACGCAATTAATGATAATTTTACAGACCAAAGTTTCATACACGTAAATCAAGCCGACCTCAAATTACTGCTCCATAAAGCTGTCATGTTCACGTGCTGTTTATTCGTGATAGCGGATAATTTTCTTCACCGATGGCTTCATTCAACCGGTGGTATTGATTAAATATTCCATTTATCACATGCGGAGGTCTGGTTTCATGCATTTGAATATGTAGAACAGAGGTAAAGCACAAACGCAGCGGCGGACCACACAGGTGATTCCTGATGCCTGAAGCAAGTCGTGAACTATAAGTTGCTGCGACCACCTGTACTACAATAAAGACTTCCAATCTCACTATGAAGCCATAAACCGATTTTATTTATTTTTCACTCTCAATTCTTGCAAAATGTTCGTTATTCAGCTACTATTCACATAATAATAGCTTAGCCGTTAGTAAAAAGAAATCTGCATGCATATCTTGAACCCGTGTCGTCCTTTTCCCCGGCTGATTGACCAGGGTTAAGAAATTGCTAGTCTTGTTGTGTTCGGCTCAGACACAAATCCTTTGTGCAAATCCAAAAAATCCTTTGCAACATTGTAACGTTTTAATTTTACAAATTTGAATCAAGTCTCAATTTGCACGGAGGAATGAACATCTGATAGACATTTTTCGCCTTTCCCACATACGTTCTTATGAGTAACTGTGTCGATAAGACGGATGCAATATATCACGTTACCTTTATACAAGTTCTTAGGTGTATCGCTTTCGGGAAACCTGTACTTGCTATATACAGGGTCTCACCGCTAAGTGCCGGAAGCTTGCACCTTGTCTGCGTCGTGGTCACGAGATTGACAGCCCTAGCCGAAGGCGGACTTGGCGAATGCTCGACCGCATCCCTAGTGCCACTTCCTTGTGAAATACCACACTTCTCCAACGTTTCTTGTCATTGTATGCGGGTGTACACACGTATTTAGCATAAAGCTCAACCCATCGCGTCTACATTACGTTTTCTAAGCGACAGAATATGTAAATGTGAGAGGCATTGCGATGACACCTAAATAAATCATTGGATTGCTTTAAGATTCTTGGTTGGTTTCCGTAAACATACACCTGTTGCATTCGTTTTGCTAAGCTTAGGTTTTTCTCAAGAACAGGCTTTTGTGATAAATGTTTGTACTGATAATGTAGCACCTCTACTCGAATAAGCTTCCATGTCGACTCACCTTTATCTTATCATAGCGATGCTGCAGTAAAATTTTAATGAGGTGGACCCCAGCCCGGAGTTAGTCCCGCTAATCGAACCAAAGCTTACAGTTACTTTGTGGATAGTGTGGATATAAAATGCAAACTAAATACATATTCAATGTCTGGTTACATTATAGAAAGGTATTCTAACGGGAGAATAACTAAGCTTTATTCTATTCTTCTTAACTTATTCAAATAAGTTATTATCGTTTCGACATCGGCGTAATTCTGCAGCTTGGTTTAATTTCCTCCTCCGTTAACGCAGATTAGTCTAGTAATGCTTTCAGTGAGTGCTTTAAGAGTGTCATAAATCATTTATGTTGTTTTAACAGTTCCACATTTACTTTGTAGCTAATGTTTAGGATCGCCCGTTATCGATAGCTATTAAATCGGATTCGGAATAAGGTTATCCTGGTATACCTATTATTACCTCGACTCGAGTCTCTAAAATAAGAGGAATAAGCAAATATTTTCTGCAGTTGACAATGACGTGTAGTTTCTTTTCTCTTTTAGGATAGGACCAGGCTATGAGACACAGCGGATATAAAACGTCCAACGTTTACGATTTTGCACTTGGACATGAGTTCTGCGAACAAGCGAATAGCTTTGAAATAGATTTAGTTGAAGTAATATCCGCAAGTACCTACATAACTAAACTTGTCTGGACATTCAGTAAGTCTATTTATATTCAGCAGTAACATAATTTTAGTATCTGTATCTCACCGTTTCAAGTGCGATGCAAATGCTCACCCACTCCGCTATCTTTCGTCAATGAACCACAGCGTTTTCGAACGAAATAAATCGCTCTTCATGCCGGTGTCCTGATTTGGCGAAACGGCTACTGTAAGTACTTACTGTAAGTCTGTAACAGGCTCGTTACTTGGTGATTTATTAAAACATTGTACTCGGGCTGTATGAATGTGAATGCACCGTTGCACGCCGTGCCCAGTTATCCGTAATGTATTCGAAATAAAAATTGAAAGAGATTGCTCTGTCGCTGAACAGAATGTCTATGAAAATGAACTGCGGACTTTTATTATTTGAAACTTTTTGGAACAAGCCTTTTTTGCCATTGTTACAATGATAACAATTGAACATATACCTATTCGAATTTCGAATGTTGAATTTCGATAGTAACAGCTTAATACAATGTGTAACAGGATAAACGCAATACCTCATACGGGGTCACTGTACTCATCATTATTAACAACTTTTACTATGGGACCAACCCCTGAAATCGCGAAAAAAAGTCAGCTGTTCAGTACATTTTGTCGAGTTACGCGTGCAGAAATGTATGGAGCAGTCGTTTTTTTTTTTCGTGATTTCAGTGTTAGCCCCATAGTAAAAAGTTGTTCATAATTATGAGTACCCCTTAATAATAAGAGGTATTGCGTTTATTCTGTTACACGTTGTATAAGACCTACCTATTGTTGTAAACTATTAAAATAATGTATGTATACCATACAAAAAACATGTCACGTATAAGATTAGTCGCCTCGTAATCCTGAGTGACATGAGCAGCTCTGCTTAGTAGGAACACAACATTTAATTTTGAAGGTTCGTGTTCGTATACAAAATTCGTTTCGCGTTTATAATTAATTTTCCAGTTAGCCATTTGCTAATGAAATTACTTGTGATCCTTGTAAAGTCGATCCTTTCATTCAATCAACTTACGTTTTTAACAGCAATCTACGTAAATAATATATTTGGCATTTCAATTAAAAATATAATTATATTCTGGCTAAATTTCAGTTTTCAGGAAAAAATAAGAGGAATACTTTACGGAATACCACATAAGTACCTCAATAAAGTGGGATTTGTTACCAGCTTAATAATAAATTATAAGTTTGTAAAGTTTTCAGCCATGTAAGTACCTATTATAATTTTCGGTCCCTAGAGCTGTGGTTCCAAGCGCTATTGCGGTATTTGCTTGGGTTTATCTTTGAAACTTTACTGAAGTATTAGTAGTAGAGTACCTAGTATCTTTGTGTATTGAACTGATCATATTTCAAATAGCAAAACAGTGGCTAGACGCCCGCGTCTCTCATTTTTCATGCATTGATCTCTGAAAATTCACACTGGCTAGAAGAAGATAACGCTGATATAAACCATGACTAACAACCAAGATAGACATTCAAATATAAAAGGGCAAAAAGGTTACATAATTTCGATCAAACGGCTTTTGTGAATGAATACCAGCAAAACGTAATGAATACGAGGCAGCCACAGAATGGTATCAGACCGTAACGCAAATGGGTTAACAACCTTGATTTGTGTACTTGTTGAATGACTATGAGCTTGTTGCACAAACTTACTGTAACCACACGCTTGTGAAATATTGCCTCTACTGTACCTTTGATAGATTAAATGTCACTCAATCCACTGTGCTGTGTAACTCACCGTCTTTAGCTTGGTTTCACCTTATATAGCTTCTGTTTACTCTTTAGGACGTCAGATCTTAAGTAGATTAGTCAATAGATTATTCCTCGTAGGGAATGTCAATCATTGACCTATGTATACAGAAATGTTATCGACGCTTCGGTACGTAGATCTTCTAAACCTATTTACCTTATTCAAGTGGCGGTAAAGAAAACACAAGTGCTTTAATATCTGTTATAGGTTAGCTGTTGACTTTACCTTCTTAGAATCTTGATGGAAATAATAAGTACTTATAATATAGCTTATGTTTTTGTTATCCTTTAACAACAAGGCTCCAAACGATACTAAAATCGTCATATCGGATCGTATCGGAATCGCCTATAACATTTCGAAATCGCATGTCGGAAACTCAATATTATTATGATTGTAGAAACGTTTGAAGGAGCAATCGTTTGATAACGTTACGTTTTTCGATATCCTGGTGTAATCTTCCGTAGGTGAACGAAGCTGATTTAACGTTTCTTCACGCACGGTTGGGCAATGAAGCTATTTCACTTTGTACGGGCCACAAGACGATGACCATACATTGCACTCCCCCGCCATGTTTATTAGAAACATGCATCTTGTTCTGAGTTTTAATTAGTCCACAAAGTAAACGGTGCCGACATGATTAGGTCAATCGATGGTGATCAAACATTTTTCATGTGGTTTATTTTAAGAGTTCCTGTGCGTTTGATGTATGCTTCTTGTTCTTGCTTGTGTTACATCTGACAAATACATTCAAACAGATATACACGTAGTAAATGTTACGACAGGCCAGTTATGAGGAGAGAAAGAAAAAAGCAAATTATCATTCTTGGAAATAGACGTTACCCAAAAATACATTTGTTTTTTTTCCCCTTCGAAACTATCATTTTCATATTCCCGGAGATCTCGTCGTATTTAACTTCTCCAACAATAATATTTAACGAAACTTAAAAAGCAAACGTTTTCCTTGTGTGTAACTTTCCCTTCGGAACAGTAAATAAACGATAACAATTTCTCAATTTGTTTCCAAACCCAAACATTGTACCAGACACACCGTCGAAGATGTTAAAAAGCGGAGGTGTTGAGTATATGAAGGTTCATTGTTTGGCCCTGTGTCAAACAACGTCTGCCATCGGCACTTCAAAGCGTCTAGTGTTTGGGTTGTTTAAACAGGCGATACCGCTAATGCAATGTTCGCGGTTCTGTGTCCAGCTCGGAATTTACTGGCTGGATAACGGACCCTGTAAATTAGACACCGCACCACATTTTCCACGATGCTGGTAGTCGTTGTTACCTCACTGTGGCTTGCAGAATCACTTTTACTATCGCTCAAAGAAGGCAGCGCAACAATACAGAGATGTTATCTTTTCCAGTCCTATTCCGCTTACGTGATATTTTTCTTTGCCCGGTTCCTTGAGAATTCGTCGCACTAAAGTGCCAACAAATAATCGTAAAAGCAGTGAACAAACAGCTTTACGGTTCGTTTATGTTGCGGTTATCTGCACGAGGCTGTCTCCTTTAATGCCTCAGATATCTGGCCCTCGGTGTTTACCGCAACCTATGGCCCCGTTCTAATAACTTGGTACAATCTCTTTCTTTGATTTTTCCACGAAGAACATAAATTATCTAAGTATCAAAAAGTACTGCTACAATTTACCGTTTGTTTACTGTTCCTAAATTATAGACTAGACTGAAAGGAAACAAACTGTTTGACTTATCGTAAAAAGAAACGTTGTTTCAAGGCAAACAATCCATCTAATACCTAAGGACAACATTACTTAAGTATAAAGTTTCACATTAAACATGTAACAAATCGACATTATTTATTGATGTACCTATGTCATCATCATCAACATCATATCAGCCGAAAGACGTCCACTGCTGGACATAGGCCTCTCCCAAGTGTCGCTACAACAACCGGTCCTGTGCGTCTTATTTATGTATGTATGACAACTTTATTGGTTCTATGAAAGCTGTCAGCAATAGTAAACCCTTGGGACAGACGTCGTTGGCGATAGCATACGTGTCGCACTGAAATGTTTTACTGCATGCATGAGATATGAGGGATTTACACGTGTCTAAGTTTATCCACGTTATAAAATAAAGATACATTTGCAGACACAGACAGATTCATAAACTGTATTTTATCAGTATCATCGTGAGTCGCATTTAACATCAAGACAAACGAAAGAGACTATAGCGATTATTAATTTAATTTAATATAATTAGATCTACACGAAACAATACCTTATTTCCTCCTACAAAATTGTATCTCTTTGTAAAACATTACTTAAACTTAACGCTGTAACTATTAACGGCTTTGAGATGGAGTGAGCTATTAATTTGAGGTATAGACTTCCTGGAGAGAAAGGTCATCGACTCGGCACACCTCGTGGGATGTTGGCAAGCTAGCCGCACCAACCGTAGTTCCCGGACAACCACGGAGATACGAAGAACAAACACTGGAAACACGCATAAATAAATAATAGAAACCAAATAGGAAATTACCGGTGTTAATTCAAGTAAGTAGGTATTTATCTCACGCATTCTGCAGAGGTATGAAAAACAACCGTAAAGACCTAAAATTACAAAAAAAAATGCACCAGACGCCCAATTGCTAATGAAGAACGAGAACAAGAAACAGTAAAATGCATCAAAGAATATTCAGAGACATCAGAAAAAACTTTACATCTACACCACAATAATCTGAATAAATTTCAGACTATTGTAGTGTAGATGTTTCTTACATAGTGATGCATAGTTTTTAATAAAAGGGAATTTAAGCTCCCAGATTTGACCCAAAACAACATTAGAAGAGACAGAAACCACTGAGAATGCAACGCATAATGAAAATAACTGCAAGAGAAATAAATTCTTATTTCATTTTTCACGATTGAAGCAGCTCAGTTTAGTGCAATATTTCAGCATTTTAAGTTTTCTATAAAGTCGGAATTTTATTTTCTCCACATTTTATCTTTCACAGTTTTGCCAACCAATGTTTGTATGCCCCTAAGCTTCTTTTCACGGACATGTCCCAAATTTTCTTGTACCAAACTGTTACAGGAAAACCTGTATTTCCTTCAACTTTTACACGGTTATCTTTTGGATATAATCTTCAGATAATGCTTTTTTAATTGCTGATGATATTTTAATACTTTTCCTTGTAAACTTTCTCGGTAGTCTTTTGCGAAACAATTTAGAGCTTAATAATTTTAGCTTTCCTTTTCGCCTTGCCAAAATTTGTTATGATCAGTAGTTTGGTCACCTTAACGTTTATTTCGTTACCTAACACACTGCCTTTCTTTAGTCTTCTATTGTTCACTTCGAAATAACCAGCAACATTTAACTTGAGTTACGACACACTTAAATGTCGAAGTACAGAGATCTTCGTAACTTCCACTACACTACATACTTATCTTTACTATTACAATGTTTTATAACGATTGCTTTCCTTAAATGGCGTGTTGTGGCTATCTTGGTTTTTTGAAACACTGAAATAACGCACCCTACCAATGGTAACATACAAGTACCTTCCAATAGGAGGGCTTTAACCCGTATGGGGCATCATGCATTCTATAAAATCGACCAGACTGAGGTGAAGCCAAAGGAAGTCTCTGTGGAGGGTGCCAACTCCTTGTGTTGTTTTGATTTTGAAGGAAACAAAGTAGTTCTAATATATCATAAAGCAGAGTTGCCACAATACCGGAGATATGAAGTGTTACTTTTGCATCAACCGCAAAACAACAACTTATGTATCGACAGATGGAAGCTGTTTTACTTTCCTTTTGTCTTTCTTAACCACAATAACTCCCAGTCTATAAATGCAATGCAATAAATATTTTTATTGCCAGCCATCTTCAAGCATCATTACAAGGCAGAAGTTGTGAAGACAGGAACGTTTGGATTCTCAGAACGTTAACGAGGAGTGGTTTAGCTACACCACACTACAGCGGTACATGCCTGTCTACTCCATACATTTCCTATTCATTTCAATCTATTCTCCGATGACGTGAATGCGTACTGAAATAAGGACACGTCATTCAATACCATACCACAGAGAGCAATGTAAAGCAGCCTACTGAATACACCCATCCTTATCTATTCTCAACTTTATTCCTAAGACAATACGAGTGTGGAAAACAGCGAGGTAACTTTGTAGCTACTGTGATCGTGATTGCTATTATGCAAACCAATATTCTTTAGGGGGAACCGGAAGCCGGACATTAACGCCCGCCGACTGGAAATTCAAATGCTTCGCCGCAAACAGGTCTGGTTTTATTTTAACTGTTCTTTTTTAACAAAATCTGAGAAGAACCAGAATACTTTCGACATGGAATGTTAATGGTTTTGAAGATGTATTATGTTATTAAAGTAGTCGTACATTGCAGAAGCAGTTCCAACTTCAGCGCAAGCAGAAAATATTACGAGTTTGAACCACGCCCTCCATTGTGGTGCAGGTCTCTTAAATTTATAACTTAAACGTTAACGAGCCGTCGATATTATCGCAGTGCGGGCAATGCCGACAATAATCCTGTAAACCCACAGAAGCTTCTGTTGCAATTCTGTATTAAATAGCCCTGCTTCCATACTATCCCTACTTAATATTATAAATGCGAAAGTAACTCTGTCTGTCTTTTACGCTTTCACGCTACAACTGCTGAAAGGATCGTCATGAAATTTGGCAAATATATAGCCTGGGATATGGAGAAGGATGTGCTACTTTTTACGCGATATCCGACATCCACGCGTGCGGAACCGCGGGCAAAAGCTAGTCTGCTATAATTTTTTAAAAGTTTGACAACTTCATAATGGTAATTTAATTCAAGCAACGCATTAATTCGGCGTCATCAGCAACGTAACGCAAAAAATAAATTAGGGAAGAATGATAAAAAAACAACAAGGGAACATTACTCTCCCCTAATTCGGCTACGTAAAACTCGGCGATCCCTTTAATACCTGTTTACACATTTCTTGGTAATTTGTGTTTGGCTAATGTTGTACCATAGTCATTAGAACGCGTGGGTCGGGCGGCTCCGCGCATAATTATAATTCATTACCTTATTCCTTGTTATAACGCGTTTAACGTCGTTATTAAAATTTAATTTATTGAATGCGGATCACCGATGACGGCGCCATTAATTCTCTCGTATGTGCAGATTAAATTACGAAGTTTACTATTTCCTCTTAATACAACAAAGGGGTAAGTAAATTTCGCGCCTTGAACATCTGCATGCTAAAGGTAAGCTTTTAGACCATATGATACGGAGATCAGAGCTCTGCAAACTACAGCAGTTTGTCATTCGACTCCTATGGGTTGTGTTGTGTACACCACATAGTTACGTGAATAAATCAATTTTATACACGCTGGCGGATACCACAACGAATCACATTACATGCGGTCACTGACATCTTCCTGTATTGCATACATTTTATAACGAAAACAGAAGGTTCAACTAGAAATTATTTTAGTATACAACCAAATGGTGTGTTGTTATCAGTGTTACTGCTGCCGAAAACGTACGATATATTTTCGTATTTTTGCATCATTTTCCTTTTTCGTGCCTACATCACCAAAGTACACGTTTTATCGCTCCTCATATATCGGCCGTGAATATAGCATTGCTCTTTGGAAGCGACGAAATAAAGGTAAAACCTACATAATAAATAAGTATTATGTCCCTTTGACCATGTTGATGATGCGATTTATAGAGGCGCTACTTCGCAATAAAAACCGCAAACTTTCGGAATATTTTGCTCAAAAGGGTTGTCTTTTATTTTCGCCACGATTATTATAAGGCGTCATCCAGTCTATGTGAGCTATGCGGGCTTACACAATGTAGGAATTATGAAGCCTTAGGAATGCCTGTAAAACACTCTTTATAGCTCTTACATACTCTTAGCTAGAATCAATACGATGCTGTCCTGTAGAGTGTAGCGACTAGCGGTACGGTATTAAAAACAATACCATATTTGTCACAGTGGTACTTTATCCGAGTCTTGTGAGAATGTTCAGTTATCCGAAGTGATTAGTTTTTTCCCAACGTTCCTATCCCGCGGTGCTGTCTTGAACCGGTCGCTATGCTTCCTGCTATAATCCTTAAATGGTAGGTACCACCGCAACGCGTGTAATTTTCTCAGTACTATGTTTTTTGCAAATGCTTTGAATGGTCGCAGTAGCACTATTCTTTATCGCCGGCCACCATTGGTCAGTGAACTTAACATTGTTAAGACCATTGAGTACTGTAGATAACGCGAAGGCTCGTTTATATTTTACTTATTTTATGAACCTATCTTTAATCTAAACGACGCCTTTCTTCGTTGTAAAAGCAATATTTGCTTATGCGACTATATTATCGTAGTATTTGCATTTAACACTTCTCATTTACATGGAAACGCATGCATTTTTAGTATATTCCCATAATCCGCTTATCCTTTTCAGAAATACATGACATACTCGTAAAATAAAGCTAGTATATTTTGGCACTCATTCAAATTTTATGGAACATTTTCGCTTATAGAGAAGGAATTATCTCTCAAAATTGATATTATAACGAACTTCCTCGACTAAAATATCTATATTATTTGGAAAAATTTAGTAACCCACCCAGGGTTACTAAATTTTTCCAAATAATATAGATTTTTTATATTATTATTTTTCCAAATAATATAGATTTTCTATATCTTTCCTTCTGCATGCCAGATATTGCTCTGTTATGAAGGGATGACAGCATCTTATCTGCATTTTATTTATGAAAACAATAAAATTGAAATACATAAAATAACTAAGCGGAAAACCTCATAAAATGCAAGAGGTAGCATGAGAATCCTTAATTTAAAGTAAGTCTCGGGTAGCTCATTCAGAATTCAGGAATGGGGCGTCATCTGGCGTCGTGATTTATACTTGGGACGCTCTGAAAATCTATTCCCCGTGGCATTCTGTACAAACCGTAAAAATGTTCAGCCATTACACATGGATTGTGCCCTGATTGGATTTCCGTGCCAAAATGAACTCTCCCATTCATAACTTTTTCAATTTTCTACGTAAATGTATGTAGTTGGCAACTTATTTATCCAGTTTAATGGTTTTAGCCAACGAAGCACAATAAAATTAACGTTCGTGTTTGCAATCAATTAAAAACGACCTAATTGTTATAAAGATGGAAGATTTTATTGTTTTATCAACAAGATAATAATTTTAAACGTTTATTTTATAATGCTCTTGATGATCTCTAATTGTTAACATTGTCAATCTTCGAATCGCTTCGGGTTACCTTTATTATTCTTCAGAACTTATTTTCACCTGTATTTGATTACGTCATCTCAAGATACATCACAATCTTTCTACGATTCGCTCGCACGATCGCTGGATTACGTGAGTGGCGAAGCAATAACGTACTGCCCACATTCTGAGAAACTTTTATGACTAACTTCAAACTTTTAGAGCATTCGGTATCATTGAAATCGATTTGATTCTACCTCACTTCGTATTTCGATTTGATTTCGTTTTTTCGAGCTATTTGGTTATCAGTTTGTGGGATTATATCGCAAACATCTATATCGTACGATGTGTCGATGTGGACTGTAAATGCATACCTATTGCACGCTATTTACTGAAACATACTCTTATGTTATGTATATAAATGTCGCAGCCAACTAGCTAAATCAACCGTTTAATTGATGGCCTAGCCTTTTCATTTAACTGAGCTGATTTTTCCAGCGACCTAAGATACATCTTTGATTCAACATGCCCATGACACTTATGTCGCTGATTAAACGGCGCAGTTCAATGAAAAGGCTAGACTTTTAATGAAACGGCTAATTAAGCTAGTTGGCTGCGACATAAACATGACCTCTTCTCGCTCTGAAACTAATACCTACTAAGCAATCAATCGCACTTCGATAAATATATGTATCTACCTATCTCGTGATCGATCTTGAGTAAACTCATCAATATTATTGCAACAATTGCTATCAATACTTGTGCCTACAGCGCTATTGTGAAATAGTTCCAAGTGCACTAACAATAATACTTTAAATGTGCTGTGAAGGAATAAAATGGGTTCTAAAGCCGGATCTCGGGGTAAATGCACCAATTGAAGGCCGCATGAAGCACTAGTACAACTGCACAATAAATCCTTACAGAGAACGCCGCGTACGCACTATGTAATATTTATTGCACTCACACTTCGTATCTAATAATTAAAACATATTTTAACGTTGCCGCCGCGGGCTGTAAAACGGAGGCTGAATATTACCTGTATTGTGAGGCTACTGTCTGCTTAGTAGCCGCAGAGAATATTGCTTCCTCAAATAACTTGTATGCTGCATGAGATGTGTTGAGGCCACACTGTATTAATGAACTTTGTAATAGTTATTGTATGTTCGTTCAGCCGGTTGTGCTTCAGGCATTAAGTCAGTAATTTTGCTTCATAAACTGTCTCGAACACTTTCATCCATTATTAAACACTTCATTCGGCTGTCCATCAATGACAACCGAAATTTTTCGCGCCAACGAAGTGTATAAAAAATACAATCTTGGAAATTTTCAAAGCCATTACCCTCATACTATGCTGGTGGAACGAAAAAATGTCTGGGTCCAAGCCCCGATGCAATGCTGGCGGACGGGGGTGATCCCGACCAGCGATACGTGCAGTGTTTACAAACTCGGTTTTAACACGAGTACACCTTCATTCCTTTTAAGTGGCATGTGGATTCGATGTCCACAGAGACAAAAATATAAATTACCTCTTTATCATTAAAACGTAATTATTTTATTCGTTCGTTTTTGCGCCAGAATCCTAAATGTGTTGCATGATTTGATATAGTTTTTATTAAAAAATATCTACTTATATTGGGAAATTGAATAAGGTGAAATATGTAATCTCTGCATATCACCTACCACCACGACTAGTTCTTTGTCCGGATGTTAAAGTAGAAATTGAAAAACTGACGTTACATCTAAAATTTTCCTTTTCATCCGAGATATTAAACTTTTCAACCGGAAACACCTGAATCTTCCATAAAATGGAAACGGATCCGTCTAGTAAAAAATATTGCCTTCAAGATTCCATTGTATGTCCGCTGTTCACCATTACTTTTCAGTAGCATCCGTTCGAATTCATGTAAAGAAAGCCCGTTCGGCAATCGATGGCGAGAAACAGTTGGGCCCAGGTTTAATGTTCTCGAACGTGCCAATGGTATCCCCAGTCCCGTACTAAATCGTTGCGGCGGTAAAAATGTCGCATTTATTGCTTGCTAGTCATTTGTACTTATTCCACAAACAATAGTAAAACATTTTCACGTATTCCAACTGTGAAACATCAACAGTAAAACTTTCTTGATCGTAAACTTTTATAGCAAGTTTCTTAAACGATTTGCTCTAAATTAGGGGAATCATTACGTATTGAGCTGAAGTTTTGCAACCCTCGGGTGTATGGAAAGGGAAGTGAGCAATATAGGGAAATTGGTAAATCGATGTAAAAGTTTAGTAGACCCGGCTATTGTAAGGGAAAGCCTACATTTGTGGCTGTTATAACTCTCACACGTGACAAGTAATATTGGTATAAAACCCGACCCTCCCTTCCATCATAATAACGTGTAATAACGTTCGTAAGGAACGAACATAAAGTTAAAGCTCCCTAAAGTTGACCGCATATTATTATACGTTGTTTGCTCCACATTCTAGCACATGAAGTATTTACCTACGTCCTCTCCGAGGAAAGTTTAAACAAGCTTTATCGCCATACTTTAAATTCAGTATCATGGATAGAGGACAATAATGTCAGTACCAACTCAGACCCTCAGAAAATAAAAATTCAACTGAGAAACTGAATAAGAACCTTTGACCTTAAATTGCTTCTACATTCAGATAAGATCTATTAGTATGCTGTGTCCCCAAAAACTTTAAATTGAATTGATAACAGCATTTTTTAACAAATGGTCTTTATGTTCTTATTACCATACTCGGGTCGGGGTTTATGGCGGGTCAAGATAAGTACACTCCAAATTTAAGGTTTGGAGACAACGTAGTGTCACAAGCAATTTTTCGCAGACACCAACCGCCGGTTTTCTTAAGTGTCTTGCACTTGTAGTAAAACTCGTTCCCTTATTCAAGACCCTTGCTTTGCCCCCGACATCATGGCCAGATAAAAACAGTTTTTCTTAAGGAAACTACGCTGGAATGTCAGCTTATAAATTTATGCAACGTTCTTATTTGCAAAAGAAACGCTATAGACTACAGCTGACATCAGCAATTCATGAAGCTCTCCCTGCTTCGATAAAGAAGTGAATATTTGTTTATTTGGAGCGTGATATTATTTATTGCCGAGTCTGCTTGTGTCAAAGACAAAGTTTCGCAACCTTAGATTTGAAAAATGAAACGATTTTTTTTTTAAATTTGGAATTTAGATGATTTTTTAATAGCTTCTATGATTAAACCACTATAAACGTCAAATAACTTGTCGGCAGTCTTGGCTCTAAGTGTTAGCGGTGTATTTCATTGACTGAAAGATTTATAATGAGACAAATGAGATGGGACTACTTGAGACGATCTGCATTTGTTGTGATTCCCAGACGATCCCGAAATAGGTATACATCAGTTACTCCGAATGAGTCATGCGTTATGTGTTTGGATGGAAAATGCTATCCCGGCAGATAATTGAAATTCTGTAGACAAACAGAATCATTCATGCTATTATGCGACGTATGAGAATTAAATTACTTAGAAGGAAAGTGGCCTGGAGCATGTACCCCTGGTATTCAAGCAGATTCGAATTAGCTACGCACTCTCGCTTATAAAATCATTAGGATATTACTTCTGCCTGCTAAGATGTAATAAAGCTTAATATTAACGCCCAGAGCTAGACGAAGCTGGGAGGAAAACGCGCCATGCCGTAAAGATAAAAAAATAAAGCGGAATCCTGTGAAATCTTGTGCTTCTACTGTAATAAAAAAATAAATGGTGTACTTACTTTACCACGTACCATACGAAATGCACACTGCATGGACGTAATTGGATACACGGTATATAAGCAAGTAGACTTCAATTTAAATGAAAAAGGTTGCAATACCTTGCCCATGAAAATTTAATGCTTCTAAAGAAGCCTTGTCAGATTATTCCTCTTTAATCCCACACGTCCCACGTACCCTGTGGTTTTAATATTCAAGCCGTAGAAAACCGTGATGAAATTGTTAACTTTAAAAATAATAAGACGAAAAGTTTACAAAGTGCAAGCTAAATTCCTGTGCAAATTGACCCTTAACAGTTGAACCACTTCCTGTACAGTTATAATAACCAAAATACTCCTTGCACCCATGAATATTAAACAAGCAATAAATCAATAAACAGGGCGACAGAATCGTTATAAAGTCAAAAACAAAGAAAGGGAGTTCTTTACTGCACATCCGCTTTTATATGAAGAGTTACGGATGAAAGGAGTTCGTTTGCAGAGAATCGCGCCGTTTTGCAAGTTTTAGCCGATAAATTGTTACGGACGGTTGCGTGCGAATAACTTCAACCGAGTTCATGGACATTTTATTTGACTTGAACTTGATCCACACATTTTCGTTGTAAAAACTAAAACATTTCTTAGATTTGTGAAATAAATTCTGACTGCAATGTTTTCTTCTATAAAGTCTGTTTACTGACAGCCACTTTCTTTTCTCCTGGATTCTACTGCCTCGATGCACATTCCTTACACATCATATTCCATTTAACGAAACCAGTTTTACAGAACAGGTTGCTTCTATACGCTGATAAAGCGCCCTTGCAAGACCTTCTCAAAGTCGTGACCTCATAGGACCTTGCCTTCAGCGCAGTTTCTATACGCACTGTAATAGTATTACGTATGATGCATCCAGCTCTAGTAGCAATGTTTTGCTTGCCTTTGTTGTCTGCTAGTAATATGCCTAGAATCTTGTAATCTTAGTTTTTTATTACAACCAATCAGAAGGGATGACTCACTTCGATTTGTACATTTAAAAGTAAAGTCAGTAAATTGCCACTTTTTACTGCTACAACCATATATTGATGAAGTCAGTTTATATTTCGTTTTATCCATCAAGCTTTACCAAGACTCATTCCCAATATTGAAAACCCCTAATTTAAATAATCCATCGTACCGTAATCGATAAAGATTAAAATTACGATCTTGGATCTGGCATTGAAATATGCGGCTATAATTCGTAAAAATTATGAACTATCATCTTATAGTATAAAATTACATTTCTTTTACCGGCAATCGTAACTATGTGGGCACCGGTACCCCCGCCACCCACGTCGTCCCTGCGCGCGCGGCGTCCCGCAGGGAGCCAAGGCCGGCTCACAATAGGCCCACTTTTGCAGCACTTATTGCGATCCAATACTATTCAATCTCACTATCTATTTTATATGGAACTAGTTTCCTGAGGCCATTTCCCTCATAGACTTTGCTGCTCACAAGGGTATTGAATTTGCAATAAGATCTTGACTTTCACTTGACAAGTCTTATTTATTGAGTCAAGATGTCTACAAAGACGTAAGGATGTGCTGACATTTCCATGGGGTTGTGTAATGAATAATTTTAAGCTCGAACAATACTACCAAAGATGATAAATTATGTATTTCCCAGAACTGAAATATATACACTATTAGCTTTCGTTCTTTTTGCAAGTATACTTTACTGTAAGTACTAAATAAAAGTAATATAAGAGTTCAGACTTTACCTTTGTATGCGGCATACATTATCAGACTACAATGACCAATGTCAGGCCATATGCAAACGCGGTCGTATGTCCACGGATCCACCACAGTTGGAAATTTATTCTCTCCACTGGGAGTGCCACGGAATGTGCGACATTGCTGTCTTTGACCGTGCCTTCATGTAAATACCTCTGTAAACATTTCTACATACTTTAAAATACGAACCGAACGGGTTCCATGAGCGTTTTGCCTCTTTTTCGACAGTTGTGAAGCATTTTCAATTAACATCGTAACACCGATTCGAAAGTAGATTAAAAACAAATAAATGACTCGATACAAATTTGATTGCACGCTGATAAAATCTTTTTATTTAACGTTTAACAGTTATTCCGATCAACCTCAAATCATTTCAATTTCCTCTTTAAGTACGTTATATTTTTATTTTATTTTATCTCTGTTCTCTCCAATTTCTTGATACTGTATCTAGTCGGACATTTTGAGTCAAAGTTCACATTGGACAGGTTCATACCTTGAAATGCAATTAAGTTTTACTATTATCGTATTAGTAGTAAAATATAATTGCATTGCTTTGCACACAGCGTTTCGTTTATTTCTATATATCTTAATGCTACATCGGCATGAAAAGAAGTTTCGTATTGAATAAGTGGATTCTTGATTGTATTTATTGAGTTCGGGACTCCTTTATAACAAATAATTCGCAACGAGAAGCCTCTTTGCCATGTTAATGTTAATATATTCATATAATAAATCCAGTAGGGACGTATAACTATTACAAATTAGGATCATGCGCCTTTTCTTCAATTGCATTCTCTATATTGATTACTTCATTTGTTCCCATTGTACCGCGGTACAGCTTTGTACTCCTACAATTCATCCTGATGGCGATAAATAATATCATCAATTTTCTCCTATCGATAATTAGAAACTAAAATAGGTATGGTCATGTCACGATCTTCGAACACGATTCTATGCAAGGGCAATAACTCACTTGTCTCTCTCTCTGTATCCACTTTTACATCGCTTCCTCCTTCTGTAATAAACCGCTCTGCAATCTAGACTGGATCACAGTTAATCAGCATTCCTCATTATCACAACAAAATATGTTCACAATGTAACAAAACTACTGAACAGCCGTTTGTCGTCGTGATTAATTTAGTCAGAAATATATTTGCTGTAACTGACAATGATTTGTTAAAACGAATAGAAGAGTTAGATTTCAAAAGGTCACGAGACATGGTAGTAATGTGCTGATAAAGGTACAAATGCGAGTTAGGTGTGAGGCAATCAAGAAAAGGTGAAATGAGGTATCGTGAGGACCGGTAACATTAATCCCGATAACCTGGGGGGCGAGCTCTTGACTAATGGCGGATTATTTGTCTGTTTCATGGAGTGTTGGGACTCGAAGCGGCCATTTATTAGTTTGTTGGCTAACTATCTTTTAATGAAATGTTGTACAATAGTCTTGGCTTTTCTTTTAACATGTATTTACGTTTGATGGCTCTTGTATGTTTTAACATGAGACTAGTTTTATTTCTTTGAAGATGTAAATCTTCACGATTTAACATAGCATTTAGATTCTCAAATGGTAATGCTGTCCATGAACTTGGTGTATCTTGCTGTAGGTTAAGATCTGACTTAAATTATTACCATCGTAGTATAGCATATTAGCATTAGGTAATTGCATAACTGGGCAGTATATTGCCCAGATATATGGCCACATTTATGATCCTGAGTATAAACTACCGTCGTCGTCCGTCGCAAGGTGATTCGCTTGATTTATTAGGTAATGATGACATTCAGTTATGAAGACTTTTACCCTAACGATGTGGGTAACATTAGTCGATTAGAAGAAAATATGGTCCATCTTGAAAATTATGAGTTCATGTAAGTATGAGGGATCTACTTTTAATGCAACTCCACGTTAATAGCTTAACCAATCTACAAAAAAATCTAGTAGATAAGAGACGCATTTTAGCTTCTTCAAATCTAGGAATGCTAATTAGCAACCACAGCATCTCAAAGGTCGTTGTAAGAGGCAACCAAGAGCGAATACGTGCGCTAGATGAAATAGCATTCACGTAAAGACAGGCTGATGCCACAGGGCGCCCTTTAGTTCGAAGCAGAATACGTTTGTAGGTTATTTAGTAGAAACTCGTCTTGAAACATCGATGAATTTTGGAGGTACTTACCTAGTTACAGAAAATTATGAAGATCTAGCTTTTGTCCGCCTCTCCGCCCGCGTGGGTATTGGAACTGGACCTATTTGGCGCAGGCGCGGGGCACACAATGTTACTGCATTTTTAAAATTCAAGTTTATTTTTTGTTTGTACCAACATTGTGTGTATCTGTGTGTGCCAAATAAACTAATTTTCTTTCTTTCTTTCTTTCTTTCAAAAATTTCATTCCCTTCAGCCGTTTTAGCGTGAAAGCGTAACAGACAGACAAAGTTACTTTCGCATTTAAAATATTAGTAGGGATTTATTTGTTATTTAAATATGAATAATATATGTAGGTACGTCCTGTCTTACAAACTGCCCTGCCATTAAACCACTACGGAACAACATTTTAATAATTATATCTCACTTTTTTGCAAGATTTTAACGGTGTCTTTCTTTTTGTTACAGCGGAGGGCAGCCTGTCTGACTTTGCAGCTCGTAAAGTCCAATACACGGCAAGTCATCCCCTCAAAAAGGGCCTGTTCACACCTGATTCAAGGTAAAACGCTAACTTTCTAATTTAATTATCTTATCAGTAACGAACATTATTGTACGGGAATGAAAGAAACAGGTTGTATTGCATCTCTAGTTTAGGGAGAGTTACAAAATCATACCTTGGGCACGATTCCTTTCGAAACGATTGATTAGCCCTGCATTCGTACTTTTATAACCAATTAGTACAGTACAGTGAAACATTGAGTTTCGCAATGGCTAATAAGGTTTTACAATGCGTAGAATTATTACAACGGTCACGCCTTCAGTCCCAAAGGGTTAGGCAATTGGTTTATTAACTGTAACACTCGCTATTCCCGGATGACCAGTGAGGTAGGTCTGACATCTGTGTAATAGGCACAGAACAAATCTAGACTATGAGCAAACTCCTCAGGTGTAACGATTTGAGGCTTCCGGCGACTGGGACCGCAATTAACTAGGACCGCGGTCCCTGTCGCCGGATCCGTAAAAAATAAATATTTTTCTTCCGGCGACTGGGACCACTCATAGATAACTTACGAAAAAATTTTTAAAATCAAAAAGGATTTTTCTTCAATTATTACATCTAAAAATTGTTCGTATGACTGTACATTTTTTGATTTCAGTTATCATTTATGAGTGGTCCCAGTCGCCGGAAGAAAAATATTATTTTTTTACGGATCCGGCGACTGGGACCGCGGTCCTAGTTAATTGCGGTCCCAGTCGCGGGAAGCCTCACGATTTGACCGACCTAAAGACGGCGACAAATCTATCTGAGCGGAAAAACGCACATTTCCGCAGAGCATTTTCCCGCTCCATCGTAGCAGGTTAAAATGTCTCCAAATTGCCACCTTGGCGAAAAAACGCGCGCCTGCGACGTTGGAATTACACGTGCGATAATAGCAGATTTTTCCGCTTTTCAGAATATTGTCTCCGTTCTTTTATTCTATTTTTTACCAAATATAAAACTACAGTTTAGAACATACATTCTCTTTTCAGACCGTCAAGTATACGTAAGCTCTATGAAAAGGCGACGACAGATCGTCTGTCCGCATCGATTCTCGACCAACTACGGAAGGATTCTCAACACTCCCCATACTTACTGTGTACCCCAGTCCTTAGCACTAAACGAAGACGAATCTACCAGAAGGTCGATGTGGAAATCGAAACCCACATTGTAAGTAATTAATTACCTACTCTATTCAGCATGGACGTTGGTTGAGTCTTGCTTTTGATTTACTTGGAGAAACTTATGTTAATATCACGACTATGAAGCTATAGAACTCAAGCTTAATTACTCCGGATTCCGCTTTAGAACTTTGATAAGTAAATAACGAGAACAGAATATCTAACCTTTTGCAAACAACATTTTATTTTATAACTGACAAAAGTTCTTCATTTATTTGCTCAATAAACTGTAAACTGCTATCATGTCAGCGCGTCCAAATTGCGCTCCAATGAAGTACGAAATCAGCATAATCCCGGTGCTCGGAGTAATAACGGTGAAACATTTCCAATATTTGCTTTATTAAGCATTGAAACGTAACTCATTTCCAGCCGTCAGTTGTTGAGCAGCTTCGGAAATGGACGTCGAAAGAGGCGGTGGGTGACGTGACAGCCTTGCCGGACGCTTCCATGAGGATCGCAAGCTGCGTCACTTTGACGCCCGACGAACTTTCGGAATGCGGGTCCGGAGACGACGAGCCCATCGACCACAGGCTGCCCAGCCCCGATGAACAACTTAGGATCATTGCTTCCAAGTAAATTTTCATTTAGACAACCCTAATTTCGAATGTCTGTTTTAAATGCAACGGCTGTCAATCCGCTTCAACGATTGATATCCAATTTATACAGCTGCTTTATTGACAGACTCAATCTGTGGAGATATGATCTAACAACATTCGAAATGTGTGTTTGTTTGTTTGTATCACTAAAGTACCAGTTTGTATCTGCATTTGAATGGAGTTGGTAACCCTGGCAAGTTTTATAAGGAAAAATTGCTTCATTTTCATTTTACTCCCACGAAAACAAGGCTGTGGACCACGAAAGATCATAATGCACCTTAAAAGCCAATTTCGCGGTTCACCGTCCAAATAAGTGCCTCGTTAATCCATTTTTATTGTTTATCGCTATTTAATGCAGCTGCTTCATAAAATAATGTTATAACGGCTTTATATATTTTTATGCAAAGTAATAACATAAGGAAATGAGGTTTTTATCGTGCAATACTTATTACTTATCAATAAAATTAATGTCAAAACACTTAATATGAGCAGAGCAATGATCAATAAATAAGGTCACTAATTAATTATGTTGCCAAAGATAACACACATAATATGTATAGAAGTGAAAATTTATGTATGTTTGACTTGGATGTTGACCTGTCGCTTTAATCAGTATCTATACTGGTTCTCAAGTTTTAAAACTTACTTTCAACGTTTTTTTTATTAGGTCATAGAACTCAATTATTAAGTGGAAGGTTTATTAATATAATATTTTTCATGCAACAGATTTCCCCCGGAGGTCATAGCTATCGACACGTCCGGGAAATTCTTCGACAGAATGTGCAGCTCCCGCAAATCTCTCCACATAGAGAGCACGGCTGGTGAGACCGACACGGTGAAACGAAGGACCCGCACGAGGAAACCCCGCGGTAAAAGACGAAACACCATTTCGGGCACTGATCAAAAAGAGCTTAGAGAGGCTATAGCTGGGTAAGCTTCTAGTATGCACTGAATACACTCACACAGATTACATTATCTATCACTTGTCAACACTTTATGTTTTTTGTTCATTGTTTTAATATACTTTTTCGTAGATAATGTAATCTCAAAGCGTCTCGATTAACGACAGTAACCGTTCAGCACAATTCGTGTGGACAGCTTTGAAGATATACGATTCAAATCTTGAGCACACGTTCTTAACAACTCGTTGATAATAATATCGTGCTTCTGTGAATACATTATGTTTAACATTGGGTGTCGTTGTTTGACTCAACGCTCTTATAACTCGGAAACAAAGACATCCAATCATTTGTGCACTTGATCACTAATAGTGCCATTTGTTCATTAGCTTCATGATTAATTTTATCTTTAAAGTGTTCCGCTGTAACAAGACGAAGCGGCACTCTTTAAAGGTTTTTCAACCATAGGTATGCATTTAGCGTGTGACTAATGCTTTGCTTGGTTTGTTCTATCGTAGCGATACATCAAACGCTGCAGCTTCTGAAGAAATCGAAGATAGCAATACAGTCATCAGGTCGAAGTCTAGTGATTTACTTAAGAAAAGTCCTATCGATCCGGTGACCAAGAAAGGACACTTCAACTCTCTAAAACAATGGGGCAAAAACAGATTAAGGTTAATCGGTAGATCTCCTAGTGCCAGTAGGGATAACTTTAAGGACACGTCCAAATGTGAAAAGCCCAAGGATTCAAAATCACCGACGAGACAAATAGAAGTGGTTCAAGATACGGTGACGATGCGCAAGAAACGAACGGGCGATGAAGACAGGAGGACACATCAAAGATGTGCATCGTATTCCTCTTCAGAGAAGAGTATAGGTGTTCCTACCACCGTTCAACCAAATATCGCAACCATCAATACCGGTGTAAAGCTACGAGGAACGTCAGTACAAAGAAGACTAAGACGATCAGGAACTGCCAAAGATGAGCCTCATTCGTCGAGTGGTAATTGGTCGGCAAGTTCCGAGTCTGGTCGTACAAGCATAGGTTCCGAAATAACTACCACAACAGTACCTCCTAAAAGTTCAACTTCAGCCGCAACTTCTAACAATTCCTTAAATGCACACCACGGACCACCGAGTTCTATAATTAGTAGACGAAGGTTCCTCAATACCTCAGGCTCCGGCAGTGTTACAAGTGAAGGCACACTAACACCCGATATTATTCACGACTTGCACGAAGATTTGGAAACAAGCTCCGAATTCTCGTGCGATACCGAAGGCTACTACACATCATTCCATATGGACTCTGGCCTGAAGACTTTGAAGGAAGAGGAAATGACTCCTAGCACACCAATGCACACAAGCAATGCTCTCTCAAACTCGTCCAACAGTCAAACAATGACTGCGGAGAACGAATACGAATTATTCGGTAAAGGTTCCACTAGTACTACTACAAGTTCCGCGGGAACTGTTTGTACGACGCTAATGGCCGCCGGAAGCGATAGATCACTAGTAATCGGTCCAACCGTTCCGGAACGAAAGAGTTCGTTAGCTATAATGAGCAGAAATAGAAGTACTAATGCACATAGCGCAAATGCTAGTCTAGACAGGAGTATTAATTCCTCATTCTCAAAGTCTCCGTTCGGCAGCCTTAGGTATAATCCAGTTAGACCATACACTGATAAACAAGGGTATAATCATTCGTCGCCAGAAATAAATGAAGCTCCCCCTCCAACAATCACCATTACCAGAAATGTGGGTAATCATAAAGAGATAACAGCAGTTGCTGAAGTTCATACAGAGACCGAACTGGAAAGTGCAAAAAAGAGTACTGGTACAAGTTCCCCAGACTCGGGACATAACACATCAAGTTCACCTATCGAAGACTCTGTGTCAAGTGCACACGGAAAGAACAGCTTGTCGGAACAAGACTATTCAGAATCATCTGATCTAGAAGGCACAGAAAGAATAGAGAGAATTAGATACAAGACAACAATTAACAGCTCTAGAATTCCTTCGATGTGCGTCATAACACCATCTAACTCTGATGACGAAAGTGAAATTAGTAATAAAGATACGGAAATCGTCATCAAATCTCACACTGAATTATCAAAAGTAGCCAGTCGGCCTAAGTTAGACCTACCAGTTGAAGAAAAGCCTAAAGAAGTGAAAACACCAACAGACTTAACGAAGCCAAGTAATAAGACCAGTCAAATTAAATCTTCATTACAGCCGTTTAATAGTTTAATGTGCAAATTAAAAGGTGTTCTTCCACATAAACTGTCTAATAAAAAATCGCCAGTAGCAAAAGAACCTGAATTAACTGAAGACTTTTACGATACCGGTGATTACGTTACAATAGCTGATGTCAAGAATAATAATCAGAAATTAAGTCTCAATAGAGGCATGTATGGTAACAGTGATGTAGTTAAGAAAAACTTACAAACTGTACTCTCCGGAAAACTGCCTGAAACAGAATATGTTTCACTTAACGAATTGCCAAACTGCCTTAGTGGAAGTAAAGACTATTTAGAACACAGTTTAGGAGATAAGCCTTCACCAGCATTAGATGATATTCAAATAAAAGGTGCGAAAGTTACTCTTGACTCCCAAGGACAAGTTATTTATTCATCTGACACTCTAAAGCGAAGAAAAGGAGCACACACCACTTTTGAGCCGGGACCGTTCGTTCAAGAAATCAAGCCTACGACGACGGTCATCCAACGCGAGACTGCTGATATTGTGCAAGTTATAGATGAAACTGATTTCCCTTATGAACCGCCGCCACCTTCAAGTAAGCCAACGTCGCCACAACTAGGAAAAATGATTATCAAAGCACCGATCGCTCCCGATGGGCATATGACCACAGAATTCGTTACTTTACCGACACCTAAACCCAGTACAATTATTACTGCCACACCTGTCACTGAAACACCTGTACTTAGCAACCAACAACACTCGAAAACAACCAAAAAACCACAAGATATACCGCGAGTAGTAGAAGCAATCACTAGGACCGGGGCTTATGTAAATATACACGATGCGGAGGGTGTCAGCTTATCTCCGACGAAAGACGATTTAGCAGGTAAGAATATTTGCTCAAAGTCCATCTCAAGACAACTTTTCGAAACAAAATTGCAAAATGTAGATGTCGTTGACCTAGCACCCCAAGTAAATGAACAAATAATTCCATTCGTTCCGAACTTCCAAACTCCCATAATGTTGCAAAATAAATTCGATAAACAAGAATTTAGCAAGTCAGGCAGTAAAGTAGCCGAGGTTTTAAGAATGTTTACTAATAGAAACAATGCCAATAGTAATGGAGAATTATTAAGTCCCAATAACACTAACGACGAACTTTTCGATAAATCAAATCTGAACAAAATAAAACGTAGCGATAGCTATAAGTTGGCAAACTCTCCGTTGATGCCCATCAAAAAGCTACTGAAACTCGAAAGTTTTGGCACAAATACCAAAAAAGTAGACTCGTTAGAAATGATTCAGGCTGAAATAGCTGCAGATTTATTGCGCGATCAGATTAACTACCCACCAACTGTGTCCCCTAAACTGAGTCATAGAACTGCTATTAACGAATTGGAGAAGTGTGAATGTATGAACAATAACACTTCCTTTATTGATGATAAGTTTGAGAGCAAATTGTCTGCTTTGACGTTAAGTCCGTTTACCACTCCTATTCCTAAAAGGCACACAGTGGCCATAATTCCTGATAGGAGAGATACTTCTTTAGATATCTTATCGGCAATTTTAGACGCTGACCCAGACGATGTCTGTATTCTCCACTCGCCGCCCGCTTGTCCCCTCACTCCTAGCAAAGTCACTGTACCTGTTGATGGTTCTATGCACCGCGCTAGAATCTTATCAATTTCTGAATCCGACTATGGCACTGAAATCTGGTAACTTCTGAAGCACTCTTGAAACTTTTTTCTTTAGCTCAATTTATATTTCTTTCTTCAAAATAGGTACTTTATGCATATTTCTTGTTACCGACACATACCTACCTAGATTAATGTTATATTACGCTTAACTCCCTTGAAATTTTTAGACAATGAATTATTTTTATCGATTTTTATTAGAATGTAGAATTGGCAATTATTATTATTAGTTAAAATAAAAATCTATTAGAAACTAATCCGTCCAACGTACAATTGGTACCAAAATCGGTCTTCCCTGAATTTTATAAATTAATTGTGAATTCTGTGATAGTTTTTATTTTATGTAGGCGAATGTGAATTTTAATGATATTATGAATGAATTTTAAATTCTGTTGCTACATCGATGTATCAGTATTTTATTTTACATTTTACACAATATTGTTTTAGTGTTAAGTGTTAAATAATGCATGGTGGCTTTTTTCACCGCAGTGTGCACAGCTTACGAGTGGTTCATATTCTTCGTATGTAAGTGCATGGTGTGTTATTCTGTGTCCTTGTGTTTTTATTGTAAATAATATTATTATAGAATTATTGTGAATTAACGCACTTATTTCATTTAATGTCACACCTTCAGCTATCACCCTCACTCTACTCATTATAGCACTGGGCTATGAGACTTTAACAAGTTCTGTTTATTTGACTCGACTGCACCAATTAATTTTTTGAACATTTGATTTTCCTTCTTAGTGAATGAAAATCTGATGTTCATCCACTATTTATCAGATTTTTTCTTTTAAGTAAGTATTTTGATTTAGTAGCGATAGACCGAACTTGTTTTTAAAATAGGTACCTATACAAAATTAAATTTTGTACAATAATCCACTGAATCTATTTCCACATCACACCTATGGGCGATAATAACCAATTGAACAATACTAAATCTGAGACTTAATATAACATGACTAATTTGTGGAACGATGCCACGAAAAGCAAAATGTTTAACAATGTTCGAAGATTAAAACATAGGTGTACAGTACTTTGCACTCATCTTACATCGCTTTGCACAGTGAAGGAGATTGCTTCCAATGTTTCGTCTTTAGCGACACCTCCTTGAAAGGTAAAGTTTTGTGTTGCTTATTTGGCATGATGCATGGGGACCCAAAATTACTAACACGACTAAAAAAATAAACAAAAGCACTTAGTGGCCCACACTAAACAAAATTGTAATAATCTACTAAACACAAATTGGTCGAATAATTATAGGTTAAGAATAAAATACCATGCACTTTATATACATGCTCACATACCCATGACTAAAGGGTTATATTATACGTACTTAGGTAATTTATATGTGAACGTCGAAATATATGATTATGTAATTGTTGAGCTATTTATGTATGTTACTAGTACTTACCTATATATTTTTTATGTTGTTTTAGCCTTAGTTTGCTTTTGGGTTTGGACCACTATTGTATTGTTATGTACCTACTATTATTTTCGTAATTTATAGATTATTTCGTAATTTATAATATATAGATTTCGTAGATAGTTACGTTGACATTTTAGCCCCAATATTTATACTATTTACCCTAATTCCAAGAGCTTTGTCTTCCTTTTATAAATAATTTAGTTTATAAGGTGTAGGTGGTAGGCTCCTTAATTTATACAGGGTGAGAAATTAGAACCCCTTTTTGGATGGATGGATGGGGAATCATCAAATGACTTCCGCTCTGGGTGGAGCGGAAGGGAGTGTCAAACACTGACTAAAACCCATCCGTGTTCCTCCTTATGCCCTTTGCGTTCCAGGGCTGCGGTGACTCTTTCGAATAAATTGCGCAACCCTGGAAATTAGAACCCCTACCAACACTTTGGCAATACAAGTTAAAGTAAAATATACCTGTGTTCTTTGTTACAAAATATAACATTAATGTCCGTTTTAAAAAATACGACATCCACTGGTGTCATCAATTGTTGAATCCTTTTAGATGGTAATTGAGACATAAAATCACCTCCACCGATGCTACCTCGGGGTCCTAATTTGCACCATGTATAAAAAAAAGCTGTTAAATGCATATTTCAAATTATTGATTTGTAGGTATAGTTAAGTGTATGGAATGAATATGGGATGGTATCTGGAAGGTTTCATTAGGTATATATATGTAGAAATACGCCGCACAGTATCGACTGCGCTTAGGTTTAGGGAAAAGTTGGGCAATATAGGAAAAAAAGCTCAATAAGCATGTAGGTAATTGTACTTTATTTAATAAAATGTAATTATATTTTCAGACTATCGACATTCCAGTGCTGACAAGCCCTACTTGAACATACCGCCAAGTCTAGTCCAAGACAAGGGACCAACTGTAGATCTGAACGCGATAAACCCCACCTTACATCGATATCATACTGCTCATCTACGTGGTAAGCACGGCATCGTCAACTACGAAACCTCATCAAACGCAGCACAGAGAGAGCAACCAAAATTCTGGACCCTTCCTAAAAGAAGCAACTTAGAATCCAACGTGCCTCCAAGATCTGCCTCCAACTATGCCATGAAAACTGCACCTGGAAATCAACTCCCTCCTGACCAACGGGTACAGAGTCCTACAAACAAAAACGAATCTATCAGAATTTCACCTATCGATCCCAGAACATCAGGACCCTTTAAATCTTCAACTCCATCCAATAAAGAAAATGTAATTGACCTTAGCACTAAATTACTATCTCCAGTCAAATCGACCATGACAAACGAGGAACTTTACGCTGTTATACATAAGAGTAAGAAGAAACTCAACATTAAAGATACCAACGAGAGAT
Organism: Melanchra persicariae; assembly: GCA_947386135.1. Classification (NCBI taxonomy): domain Eukaryota; kingdom Metazoa; phylum Arthropoda; class Insecta; order Lepidoptera; family Noctuidae; genus Melanchra; species Melanchra persicariae. Next base: position 11,189,863 of record OX376648.1, on the reverse strand, counting down.
CAGAATCACCAGCACTGTCTACTATTAGTTTATCTCCAGTCAGTTCAGAAACATCTTTATACACGAAGGGCTCGCAGCGCTACCCTGAAACAGGTTATTTAGGAGATCCACGTAGCAGAATGAGCTGGTCGCCCTCTGAGAAACAAAATATACTTCCCCCTCCTGGTCCTATCTACGGACTACAAAAACAAGAAACAAATTGTGCCGATAGACATGGGCCGATGTCTCAAACCTCGAGACTCGATTTCAAAAAGCTTTTATTACAGCACAGTGTTAAATTGAATACATTACCGCAAAATAAGTCAAATAAGTTGTCAGCAGTAGAACAATTAAAATTGTCTAGAGAAAAGCCACAAACACTTCCCTCACAAGTTGCAAATAGATCGCAAGTAAATATCCTCGATTTGAGTGGGTCTCCTAAAACCTACACGCATAGAAAAGTTATAAAGCCAAATGCCCAGCCTACTTCACCAGGGAGAACTGGTGCACTCATAAAAGAACATAAGAATACGCCTAAAATTTTACTATCACCCAAGTCCCAGTGGCGGTTTGCCAGCCCAAGATCCGATGTTTTATCTACTCCCATACCTGAAGCCTATAACGAAGATGAAAATTCCAACAGCTCTGGTGAAAAGCACGACACGCTACCTGAAACCCCACCGTCGAAAACAGTTCCTATTGTAACAAACCAACACTTTGGAGCCAGGCGAAACTTAATTCCATTAAATGAAAACACTTTGGAAATCGAAAGAAACTTCCCTCAAGCAGATCAAGGAGTATTTCCGCTGAATAACGACTTCATTAGGTCACAAGCTATGTCTAGAACAGAAATAATGCAAGCGAAGAGAGCAGAATTTTTCAATACTTGCCCTGATTCCTCCCCTCCCAAGTTAACCTCCTTCAAGAGTCCAACTGCGGCTGGTCCGTCAGTCAACTCTCGAAGCAAAACGTCTCCAGACCGAGGTAAAGTGTCGCCTACTACACTAGAAACTGCATTATGATAAATCTGATATTGATGTGTCAAAGCGGTGCTTTAGAAATTCCAATCTCAAAGTTTGTAAATAAGGCAATGAAATTCATAGAAGCTTTAATCTAGTCTTTTCTTTCGCTTCAGTGCCATTTTTGCAGGCACTTTTATTTTCCATAACCAGTGTTTGATTACTTCGTAATTCGAGCTCAAATAATTAATTTTATTTTAACGCTCTATGGGGCCAATTTTGTTTTGTGTAAATGATATTTTCTACTCTACAATATCTGGTTATGAAACTTAGTACGTAAGTATTTATTGAGTACATATTGATAGGTACTATGTTAGTAGTGTTTTGAACTTTTTCAAAGTTTTTAAGTTATTCGGAATACAATTTTAAATAAAACGTGTTGAATTATGTTGTTGTATGATTTAACTCTTCCCTGTAATAACGTTCTTTGTAAAAGCCGTGAAATCTGTGGGCAGCTGTGGCTCATTACCAAGCAATGTTTGCCGAGGTTGCTCCGTGAATGGGCCACCATCCATTACATGCAAAGACATCTCTGTGCCTCGGAAAGTAGGTTGAGCCATTGGTTCTGGCTGTCACTTGTAAATCTTAGACAGTCGTAACGTGTGCAAAGGTGTATTATGTTACCCAGTTACTGGTTTGTGGAGAAAGTAAAATAAAGCAACTGGTAGGATTCCAGTGTTACTAGATGTAGCTGAATAGCCTCAGTATTTTGCCAAGCCCAATATAGTGCGGGCTAGCTAGATAGATTTGCTCAAGTGCAGATATAGGTATATAAAAAGTAAACATTCTAGAGGAAATACATATGAACCTCAATGTAAAATAAGAGCATTTTTTTTTATTTGTTTAATGCTAGCTCCATCCTTATAAATTACTACTATTGATTGGCGTAATAAAAAACCCGTGTATTCTCGAATACACTGGGTTTATTATGCCGAACCTATTGATCTATCAATAAGTCTAATTCCAGGCATGCAGTTTTAGATTCTTTTAATGGGCCCTTCATTGACCATTTTATTTTGATGTTATGTCTAACAAAGACTTCCCCATCAACCTGCTCTTGAACAATTCACACTTTTTTGGGCAGTGCCTTAAAATAGGAAAAGAAAGGAAGGATAGGGATGTTATATTTCCTCACAAAAATTTTGGTTTGAGTCTGTCGACACATCATCGCTTTGGGATTATATCTCTATTGGCCATCATTTATCCCAATGGATTATAACTGGGTTATAAGGTAGTCTTTGCTGCGAAATGATTGCTTTTAAAGTGAAACGAAAAATGACTTAAATGCTATTTATTTTATAATTAAATTACAATAACATACCACAAGCCAGGACATCATTATATACTAGGGCAGGCAGTAACAGTAATATGTATAAATTGTCAAAAACATCCAGAAACAGGAGTATTGTGTTGTAGTCAAGTACCTATACCATACCAATTTATTTACACCATAAAATGTAAGAGCTTGTTATGACAGTTTTTAGTATCAGAGTACGAGTATATCCCATAACCTGCTTTAACAATATTACCTTTCAAGAGAGAACACTGATAGGTTGAATCAATGTCTACTAACTTATTACTTGTAGCACTTAGAGTAAAAGCACAAGTTGATTCACTGACACAAAAACTTTTTCATAACCTCTAAAGTTAATTATGAAAACACTTGATGTAACCCAGTTTGTGGAAACTATTTAATTATTCCCAGTCCTCGTCAACTATTATAAACTGACGCTATTTGTTCATAGGTGGTCCATTCATTAGCGGTGGTCGCATTTGACCCATGGGTCCCATAGGGCCCATTGGTCCCATTAAAGGACCCATCATAGGTGGCCTCATTCCCATCATCGGTGGCATAGGTCCGTGTGGTCCCATCATCATTGGCGGAGCCATTGGACCTCCAGGACCCATAGAAGGTGGTGGCAGCATTCCCGGTGGCCCTCCAGGTGCTGGCACAGGTGGTCTTGGACCTCCTGGACCCATAACACTTGGATCCCATGGCGGCGGAATAGCAGCTCCCTTATTAAATGGATTTTGCGCTATTTTACCCGCTTTGAATGCTGCTGTTGTAGCATCGATGAGATGTTGAGCTTGTTCTTCCATCCATTTTTGATAGTAAAACTTTACGTTGTCTTTATGTTTTCTTCCCGTACAATGCGTTTTCCTGACGCTTGGTGAATCGTGCGTCAAGTATGTGTCGCAATAATCACAATAATACTTAGGCATTTTCGTAAAAAGTAGAAAATTAACACTATTTTCGTTCAACACGGATAAATTGACAGCAGATGAAATAAAACATGCCATGCGAAAATGAATGGCCGATGGCGTCTTCGTTCAATACTCGGTCTTTCATTCAAAATTTCTTTCTATTGCACAGACAACCAAAGTTGTAATTTTAGTTTTTAGTCGATTATTGCAGACTGTCACCATCCAGTTTTTCGGATAAATACGAATGTTTGTAGAGCTAGTCCATCTCTCGATGTTGCAAAAATTGCAAATGGCGCGCAGCGTTTGTGATAGAAGCACGTGTGATTGACGTTTCAAATAATTGGCTACATCGTGTATAAATATTTGATTAAATACCACTGAATGTACCAGAACTAATTTATTACGCGAATCGTGCTTCAAAAAATTACAATGCCGGACATGAAATATATTTTAGTTACCGGTGGAGTTATAAGTGGTGTAGGAAAAGGTGTGATCGCAAGCTCATTTGGCACAATTTTAAAAAGCTGTGGTATCGATGTGACTTCAATAAAAATTGATCCGTATATAAATATCGACGCAGGAACTTTCTCCCCGTATGAGCATGGTAAGTGGAATAAGAAATTTTGTGTACTAATTAATATACATAAAATTTGTTTTTCTCGCCGCGTGTTAACGTTGCATTTATTGCATGCGTCTATTTTTATTTTCTAGGTGAAGTTTACGTGCTCGATGACGGTGGCGAAGTCGACCTTGATCTTGGCAACTACGAGCGCTTCTTGGACATAACATTGCATAGAGACAATAATATCACAACTGGCAAGATCTATCAGCAGGTTATTGAGCGTGAGAGGCGAGGAGACTACCTAGGCAAAACTGTTCAGGGTAAATACAAATACATTTTAAGCTGGCCATAGACGTATTTAAAAATTAAATCCAAAAAGTGGTCTATTTTAACATTTAAACTTCATGAATATGTTATGGAAAAGCTGTTGCTAAGCAGTCCAAAATTACAAAATTAAAATATTGGCCAATTTGTCATTCAATGATGATAAAATCTTGAATAATTTCTTTGATTTTACACATCTTTGGAATCTGTTGCTTATCACATCAAATCACATATTTTTTTCTGTATCAAGTTTGTCAGCAACATCATTCTGCCTTATTTACTTTTAGTCATTCCACACATAACCGATGCTATACAAGAATGGGTGCAAAGAGTAGCTCATATACCTGTGACACCAGACAATGCACCTCCCAGAGTCTGCATTGTAGAACTTGGTGGGACAATCGGTGATATAGAAGGAATGTCATTTGTTGAAGCATTTAGACAGTTCCAATTCAGAGTTAAGAGGGAAAACTTCATTTGTGCACATGTGTCCTTAATTCCAATGGTAAGCTGAACTCAAGTATATTATTACCTTTCTTGTTTGTAATGTAACTTTTTTTTCTTCACCTGGCAGCAAACCAATTTCCTTTGGTCCTGATCTCAGCATATCTTAACAATGTACACAGCCATTAAATATTTTTTATTATGTTGTAACTAATATTTTCTTAAACATTTTAGCCAAAATCGACAGGAGAGGCCAAGACAAAGCCTACACAATCATCTGTCAGAGAGTTGCGTGGCCTCGGCTTGTCACCAGACTTGATATTGTGTCGGTCAGAGAAACCTATTAATCAACCTGTCAAAGAGAAGATTTCTAACTTTTGCCATGTCGGCCCTGAACAGGTAACAATATTTTTGATTTCTATTTGTAGTTTTACTTCTCATTTGTTTTTTGGCAATTTTTATAAACATTTAGACAAATTATTAATAACCCAAGTAAAGTTTGGATTGCCAGTGGCAACCCATTTTAGCAAGAATCTTTTCCTCCAAAAACAAATCGTCGGTGCGCTTGCCAAACCTGATATGTGCATTTTTTTGATTTTTCGTTTTTTCAAACAACAAACAAAATTATTGAGCTCCCATACACGAATGTAATAAGTTTTTTATTAGCATAGACTAAATTAGATATTTTTTGCCATATTTTGTAGTATTTTTATATTTTCAGAAGATAATAATTGCGAAAAAAAACGCTTTTTTTGTTGTCCTGAAAAGTTCTTCAAATGCACATATCAGATTTGGCAAGCGCACCGACGAAATTTCTTATTTTATTCAAAAGAAAAAGCTGGACATGTCATTAACTTGTCACTAAGAAATTGTATATATTGACCACAAGGGAAATAATTACTGAAATGATAAAATCAACATCTTTGTCTCTATTATATTAATTTTTTTTTTTTTTAAACATGGTTTGAAATGATTACCTAATTACTAGCACATTAAATGTGATAGTAATTCAATTCAATTTTTATGATTATGGCTCCATTGACGAACATTCCATGATTTTGCCAATGTCAAGGTACAAGATGGTAATGGTTGATTCTCAATTAAGATAACTGTTTAACGACTATAGGTCAGTTTTTGTAGCGATGTCATCCATTATTCACCATGCTAAAAAGTGAAATGTGATAGTAAATAATCACTTTTGTTTATAAACAAAAAACATTGCAAAAACTGCTTTTTTAAAACATTAATGGTTATAATCCAAACAGCCTTCATTATCTCATTAACAACACAGCCAATAATCATTATGATTGTATATAAAAATGTTAACTTTTAACAACTTAGTTACTGTATGCTGTAAGAACCATTCTAAGAACAAGTCAATGCTTTGTGACCCAATTCCGACTCACGGAAGCAGGAATAAGGCGACGCACTGATAACGATATCAGCGTTGTTACTGAAAAGATAAAAACTAGGTTAATATAAATTGAAGCCGGTACTTTAGCGCCAAGTCATAGTTTCCGGAAAAGGCGTTTCTTAATTACGTACCTATATAAATTATATGCGACGTTGTATACCATACTAATCACGCCTTATCCCCATAAAGTTCTTCCAAAAAAATATGATAATTTTTTGTTTGCTTTTAAAGCGGCTGCTCTGAAAATTTCAACTGTCTACCTATTACGGTTCTTGAGATACAGTTCGCTTTCATATAGACGGACAGACAGCGCAGGCTTAATAATAGGGTTCCGTTGGTTACCCTTTGGGTAACCCTAAATATTAAAGTATATTCCGACGAATATTTTGACAAATACGCCTAGTAAAGTGCCACTTTTAGGTTTTACCATAGTTGGGCTTTTACAGTAACATAATAATATGCAAATGCGCTCATTGTCAAGGTGCAACATTTTCAACATAGAGCCTGTTGCAAAAACATATAAACTTGCAATTATAAACAAAGAATGAAACAAAAATATTATTGTAAATAGTACTGTAAACATGTGCACTGGTTCGTATTAATCACTGCAATGACATATTAATCAATCACTTTGCAGTAATATTTGTAACAAGAAATGATTTATTATTTGAATATATAACTAACAAGTTAGTTGTTAGTCACTATGCAACAAGATTGATAAGGTATATCTCGTACGCCTGTACCTGTGCCTGTACTAAGTAGAAGACAAAGGCAGAGGTGTACATAGTACACAAACATTGCACAGAACCAGGCCCGGAAGGTCTTGACTTGAAGACTTGTTCCACTGGACCATCAAAACGCATTAGTTGCATGAGAGAACGTTTGTGAAAACTTCGCAAGCCTTGTCTCCTTCCTAAGACTTGTAACATTTATGCTATGAGCAGGGTCTGGAAGTAGAATGGGTAAATATACTAGCACTTGTAATAGGTACAAATTAATGAGATCAGAGATGGTTTTTATCCTAATTCTACTCAGTTCGATCGATCGAAGAAATGCAAAAGAACATTAGCGGAAATCTTTTAACGTCGTGTGTCCTCGAAATAAAGTACTTACGAGAAACATTTTCAAGTCCGCGGAATGACAGCGTTGGAACGTATTGAGTGATATCCGTGTGTCTCACTCCAGTCTCAACTAGCATAAAAACCGAGTTTTATTATAATAGGTTCATAAGTTTCTGATCTATCTGCAACTAAGCAACTTAATCGGGAAGACAAAGTTTACCATGGCGAAAATTGAGCATCGCGCCGTTATTACCAAGCAAGGAGAAAACGTCCAAACCATTTCGGAAGAGCCGCTTATGGGGACTCTTCCCCTTGTCAAACCATGGTTTACAAGTGGCACCGCTTATTCAAGCAAGGACGAAAATCACTGGAACCCGATCCACGGCCTGGAAGCTCTATCGAGGTGATCACACCCGAAATCATCGCCAAAGTCGAAAAATTAAGAAGATGCTCGTTTGAGGAAAATAAAGCTTGCAGAAATAGTTGGGGTATCCGATAAAACTATTTTTTAAATTCTCCATGACTGTCTTGGTATGGCGTTGAATTGTGACTGGAGATGAAAAGTGAACGTGAAGACTGGACTGAATCAAAACAAGACTATGCAGTGGTATAAAAAAGGCACCATAGCCTATGAAGTACAAGGTGTCACAGTCGGCCGGTAAAGTCATGGCTACTGTTTTTTGAGATATTGAAGGTATCCTTCTGATTGGCTTTAAAGAAAATGTCGTAAATATCACTGGAGAATACTAAGCCTCCATCCTGGAGCAATTGAGGGAAGCTATCTGAGGAGGAAAATTGAAAATAGGTGTATTGTTCATGCACGAAAATTCACCCGTCAGGCTTCCATTCAATTCAAATTTCACCTTACAGCCTGGATCTGGCCCCCTGCGATTTTTATCTGATTCCTGAAATGGGAAAAGAGCTTCGTGGGAGGAAATTTGCAAGCGATGAAGTGATAGACGGGGTTTTAGCGTATTTTGAAGACCAAACTAGGTTAATATTTTTTTTCGCTTGTATAAGTGAGTACATAAGCTTATTGAACGTTCTGAAAAATTAATTAGGGTAAGAGTGATATTGAGAAATAAAATTAGTTACGGTTTTAGTTGAATTTTTAATTTAAATTAAATTAAAAACGCATCCTCGTATGTGGTTTAATGTCGGTCGTCTCCACCATTTTGAATACTGATAAACTGCATTCGGGTATAAGGGTATGCGCGCACTACGAAAATAAATCGTTGCGAAATAAAATTGCAAACGACAATAATTCCTACGCGCACTACGATTTATTATCGCCTGCGAAATAGCAGAGCCAAAAACAGGGCAGGCAGTCACTGTGCCTAACACAGATAACTAAACATTACTTGGGTCTATCTTTTGACAGCAGTAAGACATTCTAAAGGATTTTTTTACGTACGATAGAACGATCTTCGTGAATATGATAATAAATTTACCGCTGCGCTTGCGATTTTTTCCGCAATGCGCCAAGCTAGTACCTACCGCTTCATAGGGTACTAGCACTGCGCCCGCGACTTCGTCCGCGTGGATTTAGTAGGTACTCCACAAACTTCAACGCCCTCTATACCCCCTTATAAAGGTTAGCTTTGGAAACGTGAGATTTCGATAGCATCTGTCAATCCTATACATTTTTGACGTATTGACAATCGCGTACGCCACGCCACCGTTGACAGAATCTCACTTGTCTCGAGCCCATGTTCAGCGCAACTGTTCACCCCGCTCAACCCGTCAGGGTTTGATTATGCAAAAATTGTTAGGTTAATCTGTTTCAATTATCCCGCTTTTAGTTTGTTCATAGCATTCCAGAAACTCAATGACCGATACAAAATACTGCAACTAACTCAATCTAAATGTAAAATGACGGTAACAAAATGGCTTCTTACACTGGATTATGACTTGACTGAAAACTTCTTATCGTAAAAAAGCATGTAGCTAACTTTATTAAGTACTTACATATATTTATACATTTTACAATTATAGGCATATTTTTAATATTATAATATCACAAACACTCAACGGGTATAATATTCACACTCGCACATGCACAAACACACCATCACACACACACACACACACTACATTATATATATATATATATATATATATACTCAAACATAATCATAAGTAACCCACTGTTTTTCTTTGTTTATTCCTTTTTTAATTTGTAACGGATATATTATTATTTGTGTACCAATAAAAATGTAATCGGAATGAAGGAGCCTGTAACTCACGACACAGGGAATCCTAGTGTGAGTTTCAGGAATCAATGCATTGAATGTAAATAACAAAAATAAATTATTCTTATTCTTATTCTTATTCCGACGTAAATTGAAGCAAGCAATTATGTCCTCCCCTAAAATCGTAATCACCCCTGCTTCACTCCTTATTAAGTATGTAGTTTATTTTCGAAACATCCAAACATTTGTTATTCTTATTGTTTCATCGAAAACATTTAAATGCCGTGGTGTTTCAACTTCATCAGTTCAAGCATTGATACGATTCTCCCCTGTTCGCTCAAGCCGCGACATTTTTCTTACTCCGAGCATGTTTATTACCGTCGTAACTTTTGAACGAAAGGTCCGATTTGAATAATTTAAAGTTTAATTTACACGGACATAATCAACCTTAATTATCAAACCATTTAAATGGATAAGGATTAATATCATGATACTAAAATCACCATTTTTTATTTCACCATGGGATTTGCTTGAATAATTTGAACAAAAAGCGGTCATGGTGACTTATCCATAATAGTTAGACATATGGTATCGCGAAATTTTTTGTAGATATTGATGACCTCTATAAAACTTTAGTACATCACTTTGCTCTATTGTCAATAGATTCCGCAGCGTACGCGATATAAGGATTTCTTCTCACACCTGGGGTTACATTATCGAAGTTTTCATACGGATCCCTAACTTTTTTGAAAATATTCTATAGCCTATGTCCATCGCCGATAATGTAGGATTCTAATGGTGAAAGAATTTTTCAAATCGGTCCAGTAGTTTCGGAGCCTATTCATTACAAACAAACAAACAAATCTTTCCTCTTTATAATATTAGTGTAGACAAAATATTTGCACGATTTCGCATCTGCTATTTTAAATCGCAAACGATTTATTTTCGCAGTGCGCGGATTGTAGTACATTTCTGTTGTTTACAGATTGACGATTTTTTTTCGCAACGATTTCTTTTCGTAGTGCGCGCTTAGCCTAAGTGCAATTTCATTTCTGTCCGCCGACTTTAGATTTAAATCGTACCTAGCGACAGTGAAGGCACCGGTTGCGATCAATAAAACAAGTTTTCAAATGAGGACACAAGAAACTGAAAGTTGAGACGTCTAAAGATTTCTATGTTAGTGTTCCTAGACTTTATTTGTACCCACTCTTAAAAACTTGGCAAAACAAAGTTTAAATTCGTGACATGATGCCTTAAGCCAAAGTTCTTATCAATTTGTGGACGTCCAATGTAATGCATTAGCCCCCCAATTACCTGCTACATTGAATCATCATGTTTTTAGGGATCCGTACCCAAAGGGTAAAACGGTATCCTATTACTAAGACTCAGTGACTTAACATGAAACCGACCTCAGCTTTCTTCCTAATAGAAAGCGATTATACTGTCGCGTTAATTTTTTTCTACATAACCGAAAAGCGCCCTCTGTCGGCGCGACGACGCGGCAGATCGATCGCGTATTCGCGCGAAGATTTTTTTGTATAGGACGATACCTTAGGGTTCTGACTGAACAACATCTCGAAATTCGTTCGGTCTATACAATTTTGCTCGTAGAAGTTGTATGTACGAGTGCAAGCGAATCCCTCACAGCATTCGGCTTTGTGCCATTTGGTAAAAATGGCTATCCGTTTTAAAATACGCCATTTTAATTTATTTCAGGTGATATGCATTCACGACTTGACCTCCGTATACCATGTACCACTGCTGATGGAAGAGCAAGGGGTCGTACAATATTTAAATGAAAGGCTTCAATTGAATATGTCCATGCCACGTCCAGGAAAGTAAGTATACGTGTGTATTTTCCGTGTTCTAAAAGGTGACTGATATTACACTATTGACATGGCTCAGCGTGTGAAAAAGACAGACAATAGGAGCTAGACAAATTGACCTCAAGGAAAAAATTGTGTTAAGTACACAAAAATTATGATAATTATTTATTTTAATCATTGTGATATTCATAATGAACTCAAATAAAGTTCAAAAGACGCTTATCGATTCGTCTAGAATTAAATGACAATGATGTTTCTTATCTATGTTTTTCAATCATTAATATATCGGTCAAGACCTGGTTTTGAAATATATTTGTAAGCTATTTATTTATTTAATTGACTTTGATTATGGCGCCTTAATCTTTTTGTCAATAAAATTCCCAAGTAGCAGGAAGTAGGCAGTATATGTACAGGATTCTAAGAAGTATTTATTGCTATATTTATCAGGTCTAGGAATTAATTAAATGGCTCTGACCATTCAATTTACATTGAAATACTTATTATTATAACTAAATCCATCATGTCATCCAGTTTTAGGATTACATTTTAATATTTGAAGTAAGTCGATATACGTTTTGGAACCGGCCTATTTATTTCATTAGTCGCCCCCGCGGGGATTGCCACCGGAGGCAAATAGGCATACAAATTCCCAGTCGCCACCAATGTGATGACTGGGAATGAATGATTTATTTATTCCATATAGTTTGAACAATCAATTATTTATTCATAACTTTTTATTCAATTACAGGTTTATGCGGAAGTGGCACAATCTTGCCAAACGGGTCGACAATCTCCGTAAAGAAGTCAATATCGCTCTGGTTGGAAAATACACAAAATTGGAGGACAGCTACGCCAGCGTCACAAAAGCATTGCAGCACGCGTGCATCGCTTCTGGAAGCAAACTTAATCTGACGTACATCGAAGCCGTGAACCTGGAGCGACAGACTAAAATAGATGATCCTGTCAGTTACCATAAAGCATGGCAAAATTTGTGCAAGAGCGAGTAAGTTTAAAATATTTTAAAATACTACTTCCATTTCGTTCAAATGGTAAAACAATAGTGCAGTCGAAACGGTGAATGAAAAATTGATCATGTCCTGGAACCAAAAATTAGAAGACGTGAATTCTCCAACCCACATTGGCCGTGGTGGTGAGCACATAGGAAGCCTGTATACCAGCTGTGGGTATGTTATAGGCAGATGATGCTGATTAGTTCAATCTTTAACGAAACTACACATTACAAGAATTATTTTGTTCCATCATTAATTGTATTTCTATTGTTAATTCCAGTGGTGTCATAGTTCCCGGTGGGTTTGGCCAAAGAGGAATGGAAGGCAAAATCGAAGCTTGTCAATGGTGCCGTGAAACACAAAAGCCGATGCTCGGAATCTGTCTCGGTCTACAAGCCTCCGTCATAGAATTCGCTAGAAACGTGCTTGGACTTAAAGGTGCCAATACCACAGAGGTGGATCCCAAGTGTGAAGACAAACTTGTGATAGATATGCCTGAACATCACCCTGGAAACCTTGGTGGAACCATGCGGTTAGGAAAGAGGAAGACGTATTTGGAATCCAGCATTATAAGTAAGCATTTTCTAGACTAATATTATAAAGAGAAAAGATTTATTTGTTTGTTAAGATTTGGCACAAAATAATCAACCAATTTGAAAAGTTCTTTCGCCATTAGAAAGCTACGTTATTTACTTAAAACATAGGCGAAATTTTATTTTCGAAAAAAAAATAGAGATTCCTACGAAAATTGCAATAATGTAACCAAAAGTAGCGAAATTTGGCATGGGCTGAGAAAACTATTGATTATACATAAAAATAATGTACTACATGATTTAAGTAGGTACTCAGTATTCCCTATAAAAAATTCCGCGTGGGTATATGTCTTAACTGTTTTGGTTAAGTCACAGTAACCGGTTTTTGTTCAAATTATTCAATCAAAACCTGGGTAGAATGGAATAGTGGTGATTTTGGTATCATGATACTAATCCTTATTAATTAAAATGGTTTTATAATTTATGAAAACAACACTTTAAATTATTCAAATCAGACCTTTCCTTTAAAAGTTATAATTTGTATAGAAATGCTCTAAGTAAGAAAAATTTTGCGTTTTGAGCGAACTGAGGAGAATCTTAATGCTTGGTCCGATGAAGTTGAAACACGGTATTAATGGTTTCGATAAAAAAATAATGCATAAATAATAACAAATGTTTATATTTTTTTTAAAATAAACCCCTAAAGGGGCGAAAAGGGGTGATGAAGTTTTTAAGGGAGAACGTTATTGCTTGCCTCAATTCACGTAGAAATTGTTATGAACAAACTAAAAGTGTTGTAACTGAAACAGATCTAACAAATTTTGCATAATCAACCCCTGACGGGGTGAACATTTGCGCTGCAACTGAGACTACAGAATCAGATCAGCAGATGATATGGCTGGGTAATGAATGAAAATCGTTGTGCTTAATTTTCCAAAACTAACGCTTAAAAGAGGCTAGAGCGAACATTGAAGTTTGTGGAGTACCTACTACATCCGCGCGGACGAAGTCGCAGGCAAAGTGCTAATCACTTATATGTATATAATACTTTTATATCTAGAATAATAATATAGATTTTAATAGTACTGGTAAATATAAATAGTATGGTTTTAACTTATCACACTATAATGGGCACGGTTAATGAGATTAGTACCAGAACAAAATGAAACTTCCCTGATTGGGGTCAATTGATTTATTTTTTTATAGTTTTACGATTGATAACAAAAAAACTAGCCACTTTTCCAAATGTTAGACAAAAGTTATAAATGTTACGTTAAAAAAAAAAACATTGCCCCCACACTAGGAATTTCTCCTGTATTGTGGGTGTGCTTACAAACATAAGTTATATAAGCTACTTATATTTGTGTGTGTACTAGGTTTTTCCCGCGACTTCGTACGCGCATATCCCGTTTTTCCCGTTCCCGTATAGCCTACCATGAAACTCTTTAGCTTAATTATATATTCCGAATGGAGCCGATACGACCGCGCGTCAAAGCCACGGGGTTGATATGGTTCCTGGTTCCGCAGTTCGGCTCTTCTAGGCACTGATTAGTTCGCGTTCGGCGGCCGCGGCTTGCACACAAGCGGGTGGTGCACCGCCCGCGCCGGCTAGGCTGTTCGATAAATAGTCATGTTGAATTATTTTAATTTTACATAAACTCCTAAACGGTGAGTCCAAATAACATGCTATAAAAGCCAAAGTTTATCTTCATAAAATTAACTTGATGATGAAGTAACTTTCGCTCGTAAGGATTAATATGCCTGCCTAGTAATAATGCTCAGTCACCTTTAATTTTTCAATAAATTGATTGACCCCAAATGCCTTAATGTGACATATTTAAAGATATATATAGCGTCGCGGACGTTTTTTTAGATATACTAAAAGCCAATATCTTTGTAGTACATGGTACTAACGTATAATCAGCCATTACCCCAGCGGATACGGACGGATAAAGCAGTTCAATAGCGCTTTTCCTTCCGACTTATTTTACAAATATCAATATTTAAGGCTAACCAAGAGCTATAGCGGAATGCTAGAGAGCCTATAGCATTCCTCATGAATGTGGCTATCATATACAAAAAGAATTTTCCAAGTCCGACTGGTAGCTCTAGAGATTAGCGGGTTCAAACAAAGAAACAAATAAACTGTTCAGCTTTATAATTAGTATAGAGATTTTCACCTTTGGAAGGCGTACGAGGGACCAACGCCAACTCGCAGAGGCCCCGTTTTGTATATTGATATGCTAAATCTTATTTTATTTTACAGCTCAACTATACAAGAAAGACATAATCGAAGAGCGTCACAGGCACCGGTATGAAGTGAACCCAGAGTACATAGATCGTCTAGAAGCAGCTGGTCTCCGCTTCGTAGGCAAAGATGAGTCTAAGACAAGAATGGAAGTTGCTGTAGTGGACAATCATCCTTACTATGTGACTGTGCAATTCCACCCGGAGTATTTATCACGACCACTGTCGCCTAGCCCACCTTTCTTAGGGTAAGGTTCTTTTTTTATTCTTATTAATAGGTTGGCTATTGAACATTCAAAAGGTTCCGTTACATTCATGTTATAATAACTTAGTGCTGGCTTTGGTACAGTCGTATCCATATGGACGTGACAACTATAGATATTATTATTTATTATGAGCCTGTACTGTCCCACTGTAGGGCAAAGGCCTCCCTTCCTTTCTTCCACTGTTCTCTGTCCTTTGCTACATCTGGCCAATCCTTTCGGTAGGAGTCTAATTCATCACGCCATCTCCTCCTGGGCCTACCGCGTCGCCAGTTCCTGTTTGGAACCCAATCAGTGGTCACTTTTGCCCAGTTCTGTTGCGACATGCGGCTATAGATATACTATAGATATATTCGAGAAAAAATACACCATGTCCAAGGAATAAAGTATTTTGCTACAAATTCTTAATTATTACTGTTGTTTATTTCAGACTAATTTTGGCATCTCTTGGTAAACTCAAGACCTATTTGTCGAAAGGCTGTCGGTTGAGTCCACGAAACCAGTCTGATGTCAGTTCAGGTTAGTAGAAGTATATTCTAACTGATCTAAGTAGGCCCGCTTGCGCAAACCAGAGTTGACTTTTAACTCGGAAGTAAGTTGATAACACAAGGTTAAAAACAAGTATTCCATACAAAATAACCCTAGGTTAAAATTAATTCGGTGTTAAAATAACTGGTTTGTGCAAGTGGGCCTAAGGCTACAAAGTTTGATGGAATTTGAGAAATTATTTAGGTAATTTTGTCCACGATAATCTAGACCGTAAATATGTAAGTATTTTTTTGTTTTCAGATGAGGACGACGATATATCTGTTTCATCTCTAAGCATAAATGATGAAAAGACAGTAATTGAAAACGGTATCGCCGTTAATGGAGTAAGCAAAAATACAACGTAAAAAATATTTTTCATTGACTAATTTTATTATTCAATATTATTATTTTTAAGTGATACTACTTATATTTAAAAAATGTAATCAAATTGCAAGCTGAATGTCATCGCAAGTTTATTTTAAATTGATGAATATTTTTGTAAGGAAGGTATAAATATGAAAACCAGTGAAATAAATTTAAGTTTAAATTACCATTGTTTAAAGGTACTTAAGATTATTATTTTCTTTTAGAATGTTTAGTGTCTTCATTATACCTTTCCGCTAGTCTGTAAATGGTCAAAGCATAATACAAACTCTATGTATGAAATAAAAACATTAATGATAAAATTGTAGAGACATCTAAACAATGGTTGAATGAAAATTCGATATTTTATATCCATGAAACATACAAGTTATTGAAATGTTTGATAAAAAAATATTTTTATTAAATAACCTTCAGTACAGTTCTCGTCAAATAACTTTGCCCCTCTGAAGTTGGCTACGAGTGGCTGCGTAGTAGTCAAAATTACGAACAAACTGCAACTGCCCATGCGCAAGAGACATGGGGGCGGGGATTATGGCGGCGCGATTTTATGTCTCAGTCTTACGTTTACGTTCGAGGCATGCTTGCGTCCCGCTTGCTCCCTTGTACGTGACTGCACCAAGCGATCTTTGCAAATGGCTAACTTCAGAGGGGCACAGTTATTGGACGACATGACTTGAACTGTACCTACATGACATAATTTCAGTTTTCCTACAATTTAGTTGGTAAGTGTTGATAGTAATAACCATAAGGATTGTTTTAGTTAAGTGTAATTTTTTTTAATATTATTTTTTTCTGATAAGATAACTTGTATGTTTATTTATTTAATGGACTCGAATATTTAAAAAATGCTGTATTT
Source organism: Melanchra persicariae (assembly GCA_947386135.1). NCBI lineage: Eukaryota > Metazoa > Arthropoda > Insecta > Lepidoptera > Noctuidae > Melanchra > Melanchra persicariae. Next base: position 11,173,016 of record OX376648.1, on the reverse strand, counting down.
GGAACTCTTTTACTCTTTTTATTTAAACAAATTCGTGTACGAAATTAAATACAGCCTATCGTTGTAATTTAAGTGTGCATTTTGTACAATGACTATACAGTCGAACATTCGCCCGAAGTTAAGGGTCAGGCCAGGCTCGTATTGACTCTTCATCATTTCCATAACGAATGAAGACAAGCAAATTGTCTCTGACCGGTCCTAAATGGTGCATTGCAGAAGAAACTAATTTATTTTCTAAATGAGGTATTATTTGAAAACCCGATATATTACTGATTAAAGTACCAAAGTATGGTACGCAATGATATTGTATGAATGAAGTACTGATTGGTAGGAAAGAGACAATATTTTGATATTATCTTCCCAAGCCCCAAATATTATAAATTGTGATGTTAATTAATTAAGAACAGAGGTGATGACATGGCTGTTGTATAACAAGTAAAATGTATATTTTATTATTGACAATTCATTAGGTTTAAAAGCCTATTTACTATGCAATCGTAAATTTGTAGAAATTTTCTCTCTCATAGTTTCAATAGTTTCCGAGTATGTAGTCTCAGCTTATAAAACCATGCAGGTAATGATAACCGAATAATTAAAGCATTCCATTATACTCTTGCAATTGTAAACTTTTTTCTTCTTGATTATAATTGTTATAATATAAGCCAATAAATTTTTCCTCTGTCTGAAGACAGTGTTTTAATTCATTCCTAGAACCGATCAACCTAGTTATCCATACAAAATTTTCCATCTGACGCTGAATACATCTAACCTCAGAAGTCAGAACTCATTTTTGTTCACACAGATGTAAAAGGAAAATTGTATGGGTGTCCTCCATAGACATATAAAGTGTCCTCAGAACGAGTCTAACATTATGGGCAGTATTGTCAGTATGAGAAGAGCTGCTACCATTTGCAACAGCACTGACTGATTTTTTGTATCCAGACCGTTTTGAGCATTATGTTGACATTCAGTTGTGTGAAGCAACTGGAAAAAAACGTGCAACGATCAAACTATTCAAACTTAATTAAGTTTGAATAGTTTGGCCGTGCGCTAAGGCGCCATTCAGTTATTACGTAAAACTATTCCTGCTAGTTTTTGACCCCCTCCACCCATATATGAGGAAAAAAAAGAATAGGCTGAGACTCTCCTCCCCTCCTGTTTTATATTTATTACTTATGGATCTAAAGCAAAAAATAAATCAATCAATCGTCAAATGGAATAGGAACGGAGCGGAGGTGTGAATAGAATCACAACTTTTGAATGCAACTTTATTTATATCAATTCAATAAAATTGGAGACAGCAAATACTGCAAACAAGATTTTGGCACAAAACTTTGGAGGGGATTTTTGCATTATACAACGTGTAACAAAATAAACGCAATACCTCTTAAGAGGTCATTGTACTCATCATTATGAACAACTTTCACCAACTTTTTTTTTTTTTTTTTTACGGGGGGAAATCCTCATGGATGTCCTCCGCCCTGGGGCGGGCGGAGGGGTCTGTCAGACTCTTACTGACTAAAACCACCCCGGTGTTCCATCTTCCACCTACGCCGGGGATCGCGGGAACATAGCGACTTCCGTAATCCCCGGCTGAACTTTCACCAACTTGGGCCAACCCCGAAATCGCGAAAAAAATTCGACTGCCCCTTACATTTCTGTGCACTTTACTCGACAAAATGTACTGATCAGCTGATTTTTTTCGCGATTTCGGGGTTGACCCCACAGTGAAATTTGTTCATAATGATGAGTAGGTACAATGACCCCTTAGGTATTTCGTTTATTCTGTTACATGTTGTATAATTCAAAAATCCCCTCCAAAGTTTTGTGCCGATTCACCCCTGCATTCCTCCTATTCACCCCGTTTGTAGGTACACGTTCAGTTTGTTTATTTATTTTTAAGGATATTTATTTATACCTACATAAGTACCTAATTTTAGTTTTTGGCACCTACCTAAGTAGTAATAAACTTTAGTTTCAATCATCTTTACATAAATAACATTAAAATTTATTATGATCTTACGTAAGAACTATAAAGACTCCCCTCCCAACCCCTTGTAAGAAAAAATAAGACTGTCTTATTTTTCGTCTTACGTAATAAATGGATACTGGCCCCTAATCGCACAACCGTGATTGCGGTAGCGGTGACTGCTGTGTGATGATGATGCTCAAAGAAAGCATACCATTAATTTCTTCGATCCTAATTAGAGAACGAGTAGTCGTTTTGTTTACGGCTTGTGCTGGTAGTAGGTACTCTTTATATTTTTTGCACACGTCCTATTACTTACAATAATAATGCTTATACCACCCATTCCCAAAGCGGCCACCAGCAGCACCGGCCCTCCAGGGGTCTACTCAGACATGCCAAGTGTCTACACACAGAAAAATTGCAATAGAGGGTGCACGAGTTGTAAATGGGAGTCCACGAGTGTAGATCCCGTCAACGTGAACGTATAAACAAAAGTCGTAGAGACGTTACAAGTCCTGGGGTTATTTTTGTCCATAGATTTTAACGTACAGAGCATAGCTAACTGCAAAATTGTATAGAGCTATATTATCTATCTCGGCTCTACCATCTCCATTAGGCTTGGCGCAAATGGGCCACCGACCACAGCCACCGGTGGCTGTCGCGCGCTACCGCCACATTTCTAAGAGTGTCAGAAGCGAGCGACAGCCAGAGCCACCGGTGTCTGGTAGCAGCCACATTTTATGTTGTTGCGCAGTCTGAAGATGGATTCTGACACGGAATGTTTGCTTGAGACGTCGTGCTCCATGATGGTACGCGTGCGATACGTAAAACAACGGACGGTTAACTGCGATTAATCGGGGGGTGGAGCAGTGCGACAGTGGCGGGTGTCGGCATTTTGTGTGGCACGTAGTGACCACTAGTGGCGAGTCGCGGACACTACTGTCGCGAGTGGCCGCCACCGGATACACGTGTGCGGCGCGTCTATACAAAATATATCAAAAAGTGTGTTAAGTCGCCGTCGCTGGCCACCGGTGGCTGTGGTCGGTGGCCCATTTGCGCCGAGCCTTACAGGAGAGTGCACATCTGTTACGAGACAGTACATCTCCAGTACAGGAGAGTGTGGCGACGAGATCAGACGATGGTGCGCTATCACCGGTCGGCAGTAGAACGGCTGGGGAAGATTTGGAAGGATAGAATAATTACCAAGAAAACGAAATGACTTGTCTTTCCAATCTATCTCTATGGTTCTGAAACATTGGTCTTGCTGGCGATGCCCGTAAAATCAACGCAGTAGAGATGTGGTGCTGGAGACGCCTCCTGAAGATCCCTTGGACGGCGTTTTGCACTAATATGTCCACCATCAAAGAGCTTCATATCAAAGACCGACTTTCGTCCACTGTGATAACACCTTGGTCACGTATAGGTACTTACAGGAATGAGAACTTGATGGCGGGACTGGAGATTCAGGGCCAGGTGGAAGGCAAAAGAGTACACGGACGATCGCCAACTCGTTGGACTGACCTGATACAAAGAACTATTGAGTCCACCATGGCCCAGTGTACTCGTAACGTGTCTAACCGGCAGAAATCAAATGATGGAAGCAAATCGCTGAGAGAATAGTCCTCGGGAAATTCGACGACCCACGGAACATCTCTCCATGTACCTTATCTTCCCAATCACGACAACGAGTATTTTTATGGGTTTCGCTAATAATAATTTTTTGGGGCATGCATGGCTTTCGTAAATTCGTAATACGTCGCTCCGCTTAAATTTATCATGCACCATTAGTACATAAATATTAGTCTATTTTGTGCATTTTGTACATCGATGCAGTGAAACTGGTGGAATCTAGGTACCTCATTATAATAGGCTTGATGCTCCTTCAAACGACTTTGTTTGTAGTAAATCCAATGAAAATATCCGACCTATTGATCCGAAAATCCAAATAATGATCCGACAGCACAGCTGACAAGTTGATTTTGACACCATTGACATTTGGGTACGATGTTGCTAGCTGTTAATTTTTCCTGATATAGGGTAATATTTTCCCCAGAAAGTATCTTTTTATGAAGGTTTGCGTATTAAATAAAGGAAAAAGTTAATAAGAATTTGTGATTTAGTTGTGCGTGTATTTGTTAATGTCCTGAAAAATATTTTACCCTGTTTTAATTAAAGTTTTAATTTCCTTTTCTCATACTGATAGCACTTTTTCATCGTAAAACATTCTGTGGAAGTGTGGAAATGGTAAAGCGCCGAGTGAGTTGCTTATAACACTGATATTTTGCGCTGCGGTCTGTGTTGAGCTCTGAAAATACTTTTTAATTTTTCAAATCAGTTTATCGCGCGTAATGTTAGCGAATTTTACTTTTATTTGAAGTTTTCTATAAATTATTGATTACTGAGGTGTATTTGTTAAAATTAAAGCAATAATGTGTTACGCCGGACCATGACTTGAGTGACGAAAAAACCATTTTCATTAGTAAATAAGATAATTATTCATAGTTCACGATGGTGTTCGAATCGATTGTAGTGGATGTGCTGAACAGATTCCTAGGGAAGTATGTGGAAAATCTGAATAGGTCCCAGCTAAAGCTAGGAATATGGGGCGGTGAGTTTTTGCGCCAGGGTGATGTCATAGTTACCGCACTGCTTAGATTGCGGTTATTTATGTCTTCGATCAATGTTTTGCAGGCGACGTCGTGCTGGAAAACCTCATCCTCAAACAGAATGCCCTGGAGGAACTCAATGTCCCTGTCCAGACTGTTTATGGGCACTTAGGTGAGCATTGCTAATAGCCTTTTTATTGATCATAAATTGTAAACACCTGGTTAAACTAATTTAAATTAGGTTCCGAAAAAGCCATAAGCAAAGAGTTTTATAGCTGTGCAGCGAACTAGCTCAAGCATCTGCATGGTAGGTACTATTTTCTTAATAAATAGGTATCAGTTAAAGTGTGCAATATTTTTAGTAATTTTAACTGATTAGTGATTACAAGCAGGTCAGGGACTTTGATTGTGTATGTGTGGCCATGTAGGTATTGTGTGTACAATATGGGTCATCTGTGTGAGACTAAACTTAGAATGTAATCTTGCTGTTACTTACTTCCTATACATTATTCTTGGTATGTATACTGTTTGTATGAGAAACCTGTTAGAATATTCAAATCAATTGACTTTACAGCCATCTTAAAAGATTTAAATAATAATTGGTCACACAGACAATAACAAAAGAGCAAAACCAGGTTGTCACGAAAATGTATAACATTTATACATTTTTTTGCTCAATGAGGGTGTACTGCTAAGATTTTTTTTTGTAACATAAGACCAACATTTGTATGCTCACTCATAGTTTGTAATAAATGCAATCAATCATAAACTTTTCCATTACATCTTATGCAGTGGATATGCTATCTGTGACTTTAGCACTTCATATAAATATCATTTTAATGTTTTGCTATCTAATCTTAAATCTATAGACTACACCAGCTTTTAAATGTGGAGTAGTGTTTGTTTTTGCACTTTGAAATTGAACTACAAGTAGGTACTTAACATAAAACTATGTACCTACACCTGTATTCCCCGAAGAGTCAGGTACCAGTTATGTTTGAATCCGATATAAAAGAGGGTTATTAACAATCCTATCCATACTGTGGGCTGACTCTTAAAAATATTTATAGTATTTCCTTAAAAGCACCAATTTAATTCAAGTAATCATTTAAAGAACTCATAAAAATCCTTTAGATTTGACATCCTATTTACTGGTTTAGAGACTTTCAAAACCTGGCTAAATAACCTTAGAAACAAGAAATTCAATACACAAATTTACTTTGTTTATTGGCAAAATGTGTGTTTAATGTAGGTACACCTCTGCTTAAACTTTCATGGAATACAGGCATTATAATAATGCTATGATAAATCTATTTTTAAATCTACAATGAAAATTAAAAGAACCTTATAAAATCTATTAATAGTAGGTCATCAATCAGGCATATCCAATTAGGCTAAGTTATCACACCAGTCACCACTTAGCATGCAACGAAGAGTCTGGCATCGCTGTTTGTATTTGTTACGCAGTCATAAACCTCTGTGTGGGTGACATCATCCTGTCAAATCAGTCCTATTTCATTTGCAAAACATTTTGTCTCAAGGTCAATGTGTGACCTTCAAATGTTATGTTATGTTACATTAATACAGTGCCCAATTTCCCTAAGAGGAAATATATTGTACATTTGAATATTTTTAACATAGCATTGGTTTAATTTGAGTTAGGTACAACATTATTTTCCTCTTCTAAAAAATTTCATGGCTTGAATTTTAAAACTTATAATTTATACTCCTGAAGCTGAACTGAATGTTTTTAAAACTTCCAAGTAGATTATGCACCTTTAGCAAAGTAATGCTGCTTCTCAGTCTCTGATAATTAATAACCCTGTGCAGGCCCCATCGTGAAGCCCAGTTATCTAAAACAAATGTGAGACTTAACTATTATAAATTGTTAGTGCAGTGCCTGCTGGTTTTGCATACGAATACAATAAGTGATATCTTCTGAACTATCATATTTGTGATCAAAACCAATAACAATATACAAAAACAAAGACTTATCAAGCACTTCGTTATCACGCTTGTTAGGAGCTTGATAATGGAATATAATATGAGTTATCTGCAATAAACAATTGGTCATATATGACTGATGACTATGAGAATTAAAAATTATATATTTTAGTGTAAGATGCACAATAGGTTTTGATAGTATTAGTTACAGTATAATTCTATATAGGTAATAATACATACCTACATGACCAATTGTTTTTTAGAGATTCGAAAAATATATAAAATATGGCGTCTGATGACCTTGCCGTTAAAACAACATGCTTTATTATGTACACGCTATGTTTGTTATCAAACAAAAGACCATTTTTTAGGTTAAAATAAAATTCAAGCATATCAATCTATGTCATAGTGTATTAGTTTCTTATTATGTGTATAAAACACCTTTTTATAGGGTTCTGTTCATGCTTATCTTACTTATAAATAGGCTTTTATAGTAAACAATTGTTATAGCTTGGTGTATATTGTGTATCATAATATAAAATGATCATAAAAGTACCATAAAACATCTAGATCATGTGTAAAGGTAGTAAAAAGCCAAGTGGCTTTTTTTTTTGTTTTTTTTTTTTTTTTTTTTTTTTTTTTTTTTTTTTTTTTTTTTCGAGGATGGGAAATCATCAAATGACCCCTCCCGCTCTGGGTGGAGCGGCAGGGAGTGTCAGACTTTTACTGACTAAAACCCACCCTTTAGTCCTCCTAGTGCCTTTCTTCCCAGGGCCGCGGTAACTCTTTCGAACAAATCCGCAACCCTGGTAGGCTCTGGCCCTAATGGGCCCCGACCCATGCTGACTTCTGCTGGTTTGGCGCGCGTAGAACACAGCGCGCCGTCAACCCGGGCCTGTTCTGATCGGACGGCGAGCTACCCATTGCTCGCCGTCCACAGGCATCAGTCACTGCGCCATGCTCAGGAGCATCAGTTCCTGGGCGGCGCAGTGGCTGACGTTCAACAGCAGGGGGTGAAATGGGGCCATTACTGGCACTCCATTTCAGCCCGCTCCGGAGCCCTTTGTAGGGGCTCTACTGCGGCTGCTGCAGTAGCAGCAGCCGCAGTGGAACCGGCAATGGCGGCAGAAGAAGCGGCGGCAGCGGCGGCGGTCGCGGCAGAGACGGCGGTGGCGGAGGGCTTCCTCCTGTTTCCGGCTTTGGTGGGTGGGGCGCAGGCCCTACCCCCAGCCCAGTGGTCGGCCGGCTTGCCAGCTGCCGCACAGACTACGCAGTGCGGCGCGGCGACGCAAGAGCCGGCCCTGTGACCGGGCTGACCGCAGCGGAAACAAAGACCGCTGCGGTCCACCTCCGAGGTGCATTGTGCTCCCACATGGTGGCCCACTTGGCACCGGAAGCACCTCAGAGGTCGGGGTTCCAGCAGTTTGACCTGCGCGGAAACCCAACCCACCAAAAACCTTCGGCCCTCCGAGATGGTTTTGGCCGCCGACACGGGGCAGCTCACCACAATGGTGCGCGTGCCCGTGTTGTCAGGACGTAAGGTGCCCGCCTTCACCTCCTCTGCTGAGCACCCCCCCGTCCTAACGACGGCGGCCACCACCTCCGCCTCCGTGACGGAGTCGTCCAGGCCCAAGATGCGCATGTCGATGCGCTTGGTGGGCCTGGACACTCGGGCATCGTCCGCGCTTAGGGACGCCCTGAGCCTTTCGGCTAGAGCGTCCGCGGTTGGGCCGCTGGCTGCCCCGGGGATCTCCAGCATCCGGGCCCCAGTCATGGTGACCCGGAGCCGAAGGCCCCCCACGATGCCCAGCTCACCAAGGTTCACTGCCTCCTTCGCCTTGGTGAGCACGTCCGCGTACGTCACGCCCCTCTTCGCCGCGTCCGGCTGCAGCGTAAGAACTACAGCCGCGGTCCTCGGGGGGCGCAGCGCAGCCGCGACGCTTCGCGCCTTCTGCCGCCGCTTCCTCTCCCGCCTCTTGGCCGCCCTGGCTGCCTTTCCCGCCTTCCTCTTCTCCCCGGCCACTTGCCATTCGGCTTGAGCCGGGGGAGGAGCTGAAGGCGAGGAAGCCGGGGGGAGCTGCTGCTCAGACGGCGCAGGAGCCTTCGCCGTCCGCGCAGCAACCCCACCCTTCCTCTTCCTTCCCGGGGCCGGGTCCGGTTTTCCCGGCACCGGCTTCGCAGGTCGGCACCGGTCCGGACCCTTTGTCCTGGCCGGACGACCCCGGTGTGGCAGCCAAGCCAGGTGGCTAAATGCATTTAAAAAAAAAAAAAAGAAACAATGCTATGTTGGCCTCAAAACTGACCAATTAGCACATTGAGTGCTACAGGCGCTAACTACGAAGTATGTTACTGTTCATTATAGTATAATCTGAAAAGCATGAGTCTGAGGTACCTACTAACCTAACTGCTATTGTCTATTTTACTAGGTTTTCCGCAGCATTCTGATTTGCTAACCAAATGGCTACCTATACTCCATCCGAATAGGTAGTTAACTAAAGGTAAACAAAAAAAACCACGTGACTTAGTTAACTGAAGTGACTGGTATTACGTTTAGCCGGGTAACCCTGTCACATGGTTTTTTTGTTTACCTTTAGTTAATAAGGCCTAACCAAATGGAGTATAGGTACTAATCTAAAGCATTATATTTTTGTAAAAGGATTTGTTTGTGTAGGCCCTAGACAAACAAATCTTTTTACAAAAATAGTACTGCAAACCCTAGACTAGGGTTTGCAGTACCGGAACTGAACTAGATTTTAGAATTCCCGGTACTAGAGCATAGGTACCCAGTACCGGGAAAACCGAAAAATTCCGAAACTTTTGGTACTTATTCCAGAAAAAAAAACTTTTAATGTTTATGACTTAAACGAAATTAAACAACATAAATACTGTTAAATTCAACGGTAATACGCTGAATAAACTTTAAGTGATTAACTGATTAGTGACCTTTTTTGGATGGGATATCATCAAATAACTCCTCTCCTCCTCCTCTGGGCGGAGCGGAAAGGAGTGTCAGACTCTTACTAACTAAAACACATCCGTGTTCCTCCTAATGCCCTTTGCGTTCGAGTGTCACGGTGACTCTTTCGAACAAATTCCGCAACCCCTCCTATTTGCTGACATCTCTGAGGCGTACGTGGCACACAACGCGCCGTCGACCCAGCCTTTGTTCTTATCAGACGGCGAGCCGATAGTAGCTCCTGCCAGCGGGTTATGTAATTTCCTAGTATCGGAATTCCTTGGAAATGGTATTTCCCGGTACTGAAAACATCTACATTTCCCGAGGAATTCCCGGTTTTTTTGTATCCGGAATTCCCGAGAACAAACCCTCTTTGTACGTAAGGCTAAGCGCGCACTACGAAAATAAATCGTTGCGAAAAAAAAATCGTCAATCTGTAAACAACAGAAATGTACTACAATCCGCAAACGATTTATTTTCGCAGTGCGCGGATTGTAGTACATTTCTGTTGTTTACAGATTGACGATTTTTTTTCGCAACGATTTATTTTCGTAGTGCGCGCTTAGCCTTAGTAAAAAGTAATTTCTGGAATTACTAATCCAATGTACAAAAAATCTCATAATATATCAAATTACTGATAGAAAGATACACTAAATCGTTTAAATCCCGTAGGTAGCTTTTATCCCGAAAATCATCGATCGAACGATTTGAAAGTTATATTATTACTACAACTTCTCAAAAAGCGTGGGTAGACAACGATAATATTACAAAATACTATCGGCGCTCCTCACTAGTCAGCGCCTTAAAACCAGGTCACAAGGTCGTAGGTTAGTGTAGGTATTACGAGTAGTCTCGACACACTCGAAATTAAAATAATAATTACAGTAGTAGTAGTCTCCACACCCTAAAAACAAGAGGGTGTTCTGGGTTCCAATTTTCCGAATGGTACTCTTGAATCTCTTGAGTATGGAAACTCGTTCGTACTCTACTGATTCGATTAGTAGGGAAAATACTAAACTATTGTTTGTATTCCAATTCCAAACTACTGACTAAGTACCTACTAAGTAGCTCATTTCTCCCGCTGTTTGCCGTACGGTGCCTCGTGCCATCATGTCAATATTTGGACTGGTTTGGCTAATCGATCTACCGCTCTACCGAATTGCATGACTACGCCCAACTAATAAAATGGGCGAAACATGGCGTTTAATATAGTTATTTCGCCTATGTACTTAGCTTTCCGGTCACAGGTACAATAAAATCTACAAAATGTTACTACGCCAAAATCGAGGCTTTAACGTCTTTATTTTTTACTAGTTTATTTTATGTGGGTATGTTGTGGTGAAACCGGTTTGCGTGTTTTGAAGTATTGCTATGCTATAATATTATGCATTAAGTATATTTTTAAGTTACGCCATCCTCACAAGGTGGTTGTCATTGTGAGCACTAATAGATATACAATGTGAATGCTATAAGTACCTACTTATTTTTTTTTGTAAATACAGGAAAGCTAGTACTTAAAATACCATGGAAGAATCTATACGGTGCATCAGTAGAAGCTACAGTTGAACGTCTATTTCTGATCGTCAACCCTACTTCTGAAGTTAAATATGACGCTGAAAAGGAGGAGAAGATGGAGCTGGCTGCCAAACAGGCAGAGCTGGCAAGGGTTGAAGAAGCCAAGAAGCAAGAGGCGGAAAAAGGTACCTATGTTTATTTTTGCTAATACTGTCCCACTGCTGAGCTAAGGCTCCCCAAGTTCTTCCAGGAACTCTTTTACCGCACCTGCTTGAACCAGCCCTCGTGTATGCGTTTAGGTCGTCTCGCCATATTTTTCAAGGAAGCCGCAGCAGTATGTTATTTTTTTTTCAGTTTTATCAACAGTCTGTTACAATTGGGTACAATGCAACTTGTTATCGTGCTTTATTATTGAAAAAATGATTGCGGTATAAAAATAAAATTACCTAATAAAGCAATAATACGAGCTTAAATGGCTTGTGTTTTGTATTTACTTTGCATTTAAATGGATAAAAACAACCAAATAAGCTTGACGAAACACTGTTATAGGAAGTTGTTTCGAAATAAACTCGAAGATATTCACACAATTCAAATCTGTTCGTTTAGTAACCACGAATGCATAAACCTTGTTTTGCAGAGCAGAATTTGATTTCATTCTCATAATATTTTTATTGATTAGCTAATGGTGAAGGGTAGCCGGTTTTATAGGCTACAGTGATGTGATGACTAATCGGATACAAATAGTTTTTATAAACGAACAAAACCAGATAGCAAACTATAGGTAGGGATATTGGGAAATGAATACGTAAGTAACTAAATTATTTCTAAAATTAATTTTACATTATCCTAGTTTTTTTTTGCGATGATTATTTCTCAATTAATAGGAGTAATGAAATCTGCTATTCCATCAGAATAAGTAATATCTATTAGTAACGGCTGTATGATACGAACCAATGATGTCTGCATCACCACTGCCACGGATCAGATAGGTACTTGCGTATTGAACCACGGCAAGAAATACGCAAGAAAAACCCTCCTAAATGAAGAAATAAGACATAGCGTAATCAACGTTATATTGTTCGCGCTTCATGGGATACATACCTCTTTTGTAACGAACGGAAACGGGATAACATAAATGAAAATCGAAAACGTTGGTCATAAACATAAATACGCCAAAAAACAAATGAATGCTTTTGATTTCAAACGTCGCAGTTTCTAAATAACATAAGTACACTCTATTTCTGGGCAAATCTATTTTGATGAGCACAGCAGGAACAAAACGTAGGTATCCATAATACCAGAAGTTTAATCTTCTATCTTATTTATAGATCAAAGCAAGCTCGACGAGACATTTGTCGAGAAGCTGGTGACTCAGATCATCAAGAATGTCCAGCTTAAGATCACAGATATCCACGTACGATATGAGGACAGCATTACGAATCCTAAAGCTCCATTCTCCTTTGGTGTCACCCTGCACAACCTATCCGTCCATACCACTGACGAAAATTGGCGAAAGGCAGTCATCACTGAGGCAGTTACCAAGATTTTCAAGGTAATATTCGCTTTGGGAATTACTTTTATTCAAGTTAAAGGCTTGACCTTTAGTTGGAAAAGGTCAAAGTAGTTGTGGCTGGTATTATGAAAGTTTAAAGCAAGTATCAAAAAGTCGAAAGGTGGTTATAATGTATGACTTATTTTGGTTGAAAATTAAGTAACAAAATTGTTTTTTTTTTGCATTGAGAGTATGAGTACTTACATATATGGGTAAAAATCCTATAAGTATTATGATTTATTACAGTGAGCCTGATTGGTGATTTTTTCGTCATTGTAGTTATTTTGTTATTGTTTGCAGATTCTTGATTTGGAAGGGTTAGCAATTTACTGGAATCCTGCAACTGAATTGTATTCAAGGTCAGGTCCCGCGGAGATAAAGGAGAGATTAGAAAATGAGATAGCAACAAAATCATCACAACCGTCATTTTACCGTTATGGTAAGCTTACTCGTCTAATAGAAACCGAAAAACGATTTTATCATGACGAAAAGACTTAATTGATACCTATTTATCCGCTTTGATAAAGAACAAAGTCGTGATGGATAGATCTGGATGATAATATTATCAGGCAGATCTATTGTTTAATTAAAGTAAAACGTCTTTTAGTTTGGTCAAATGAAGTTATCACACCGATTTAATCACATTGTAACGTAGTATTTCAGCCATTTTATTCTACTTTCAGCTCTGGGTCCTATAAATGCAACAGCAAAACTAAAACTTAACCCGAAACCGGAATGCGACGTTCCAAGATTTAGTATACCGAAAGTGATACTAAGTTTGCATATGGAACAACTTTCAGTCAGCCTAACAAAATCACAATATCAAGACATGATGCTATTAGCAGACTCTATGGATAGAATGAACAAACAGGCTCCTTACAGGTATCTTGATTGATGTTAATTGTTCGACCATTGCTCTATGACCCGTGAATCAGTTTTTTCACAAGTCTTTATGTAGGTCAGGTTTTGTTGCTATGATTTAATATGCTCTAGGTATACAGAATCATAAGCAAAAACTGGCCTGGAGACTTGATTCTGTTCGCCTGAAAGTCAGAAAACAGCACAAATTGTAGCAATTACCAAAAAGCAGCGCACGCGACACTGTCCCAGTGCGTGTGTGTAAATGCTATTAAGTACGTAATTAACATTGTAAATATCACCGGAAAATTGCAAACACCGTAAGATTTGTAAAATATCGCATGAAATTGTAAACAATTTTTTTTTTAATAAGACACGGATGTATTGGAAACCAATGAATTTGGATGGGTAAAAATACAAAACGATTTTTTCACAATATATCGAGAAATTATTATCTATTAAAGATTTATTACAATCTCACGGAGTCTGCCAGCGGCTTCGCCCCCGTGTTTGTCGGAAATTATCCCAAGGCAACATACTCCCGAGACTAGTAGCCTATGCGTTATTATAACAGACTATTATTTATCTCTGTGCTAAATGTCGACCAGATCTCAACAACATACATTCATAGTTTCTATCATAGTCCTTTTTTTTAGGGATTGTAAATCATCAAATGACCCCTTCCGCTCAGGGTGGAGTGGGAGGGAGTGTCAGACTTACCAAACTAAAACCCATCCATGCTCCTCCTACTGCCTTTTGCGTTCCAGGGCCGCGGTAACACTTTCGAACAAACTTCGCAACCCTGCAGGCTCTGGCCCTAGTGGGCCCCACCTTTTTTGCTGACAGCGCTTATCGGCGCGCGTGGGACACAACGCGCCGTCTACTCGGGCCTGTTCTGATCGGACGGCGAGCTACCCATTGCTCGCCGTCCGCAGACATCAATCATTGCGCCATGCTCAGGAGTATCAGTTCCAGAGCGGCGCAGTGGCTGATGTTCGCCTGGAGGAGGCGAAATGGGGCCGTTATTGGCACTCCATTTCAGCCCCCTCCCGAGCAGAGGCAGCGGCGGCGACGGTGGCGGCGGCGGCTATGGTGGAGGCGGCGGCGGTGGCTATGGTGGAGGCGGCGGCGGTGGAGGAGGGTTTCCCCTTGGCTCCGGCCTTGGCGGGTGGACCGCAGGCTTTACCTCCAGCCCAGTGCTCGGTCGGCTTGCCAGCTGCCGCACATGCGAAGCAGTGCGGCGCGGCGTTGCACGAGCCGGCCCTGTGACCGGGCTGACCACAGCGGAAGCAATGATCACTGTGATCCACCTCCAACGTGCAAAGAGCTCCGACATGGTTGGCAACGTGGCAACGGAAGCACCTCAGAGGTCTGGGCTCCAGCAGTTTTAACTGCGCGGAAACCCAGCCCACCAAGAGCCTTCGGCCCTCTGAGATTTTCTTGGCCGCCGACACGGGGCAGCTCACCACAATGGTTCGCATGCCCGTGTTGTCAGGATGGATGGTGCCCGCCTTCACCTCCTCAGCAGAGCACCCCCCCGTCCTGACGACGGCGGCCAACACCTCCTTCTCCGTGAAGGAGTCGTCCAGGCCCAAAATGCGCATGTCAATGCACATGGTGGGCCTGGACACTGGGGCATCGTCCGCATTTAAAGACGTCCTGAGCCTTAGTCGGAGACCCCAACGATGCCTAGCTCA
This sequence comes from Melanchra persicariae, assembly GCA_947386135.1. Classification (NCBI taxonomy): domain Eukaryota; kingdom Metazoa; phylum Arthropoda; class Insecta; order Lepidoptera; family Noctuidae; genus Melanchra; species Melanchra persicariae. The sequence continues at coordinate 11,157,919 of OX376648.1, read as the reverse complement.
CCAAGGTTCACCGCCTCCTTCGCCTTGGTGAGCACGTCAGCGTACGTCACGCCCCTCTTCACCGCGTCCAGCTGTAGTGTAACCACTACAGTCGCGCTCTTCGGGGCTCCGTCATAGTCCTTCCATTCATAGTTTCACATTTATAATAATTAGTAGTAAGACTACTACTGGTACTAAAATACTGCATTATGATTACAGAAAGTACCGTCCAGACGTACCTTCATACAAACGCTATTACAAGCAATGGTGGCGGTTTGCATATCGTTGCATATTAGAAGAAGAAGTGCGCAGGCGCCACAAGAACTGGGACTGGACGCATATGTTAGAACACAGACAGCTTTGCAGAGACTATGCGGCCGTGTATCAGTGTAAACTGACTAATAGGGGCAAAGTTAACTCGGAACAATTGTGTCTACTGGAAAAGGCAGAGAAAACACTCGACTTGTTCAATCTAGTCGTTATTAGGCAAAGGATTGAAATGGAGGTGTGTATTTCACATTTAAAGAATCTATTAATAAATCAGAAGTTAACGTTTTCAAACCGTGTGTCACTTAAAAAGCTCGTTGACCAATAGGAAACGTGCACGGCGTTGACTATGGCATAGATGCCATAGTCAACGCCACTTACTTACTTATAAGTTTCGACTAAGCAACACTAGAGTGTTGCTTAGTCGAAATTTATAAGTAAAATATAGGTACTTGACTATGACACTTCTGTGCTGCCACCTATAGTTTTTGCACGTTCCATATAGCGAATCTTCGGTTTATTGTGAATCACAAATTCTTGGGCTAAGAATGACTAGATCAGCTGAGGTTGTCAATGCTTACGACAACAATGATGTAGTTTGATAGGTACTTCCTATAATCATCTCTGGGTAACCCCATCCATTGTAATATTTTTTTATGTTGTTCAGGTTGAAAGACTGGGTAAAATGGAAGAGGAAGCTAAAAAGACAAGGGGCTGGTTCAGTGGTTGGTGGTATGGAGGAAGCTCCAGAGACGATGAATTGGCTGAAGGCACAGCTATTAGTAAGTATAGTTTTCAGGGATTGAATAGTTCAAAAACATGTATTCGCATGTGTCAACCCCAAGACGAGTTTTGTTAACTACTTACGGGGACTACCTCAATTTTACGCTTTTGCTAATGCAATAATATCAGACACAATAAACATTATTTTTGCATAGTGAACCGCTTGAATGACGCAATAGATATTGTTACGAGCTTAGGGTTCGTGACAATAAAAACAGCCGATAAAATAACCAAAATGACACTTTAATTAATCAACACTAATTACAACTTAAACTCACTAATTATAAATCACAATTGCACTACTGATCACTTTAATTCGCAGTCGAAGTTCGCTCTCGAAGTTGTCGCTTGTATCGCAAATTCAATACTGCCTCGGTCGCAGGCTATGCGGGCCTTATATAGGTCGGCAGATAATTCCAGAACCTTCTAGTATAGAAACATCTAGAAAGTTCGAGTACATACCGGCCCCGACTAACCAGATAACGAAAACTCTAGAATGTTCTAGCATCGAAATGTCTAGAAGGATCTTGACTCTACTAGTTCTGCTACTCGATACTAGATGGCGCTAGTAGTAACTTTTAACGTTATGTACCCGGCATTAATTCTGGCGCGTAACAATATTATGTTGTATCATCAACTTATACGTTGTTATACTCTTTTAGTGAAACAATTCGAAAAAGCGATGACATCCGACGAGAAAGCGAAGTTATTCCGTGCTATAGACTACCAAGAGAACACGGCACCTCTTCACTTGCCCGCAGAGTATGTGGCCATAGAGAGCTACTTCCAATTAGACCGACTTCAACTGAAGGTGACTGATGAGGTTGAAGTGTTGAAGGCTTGTGTTGATTTCGTTGAGGTTGATATGAAGCAGCGACCCAGTGCTAACGCTTTACGGTAAGTTATGCAGTACATTTTAAGTGCTCTTATAGCTATGGGATCATATTAATGACATGACTATGTTACTACTGTGTGTACTGTACACATGACTGTGTACTGTAATGCACCTTCAAAAATATCCACTCAGAGACCACAACAATAAAGTCAAAATTAAAAAAGAAGTTGTTTCGATGACCGCTTTGATATTGATGCGGTCGTCCGTGTTGTCCATCGTCATTATTCACAGCTCGACTTCATGCAATGGTGGGCTTGGGTAGATCACTGTTTGCTTTTGCCATTCCCCAGACTCATAATACGGAAATCATCAATGTTGTCTGCGGTAGTGGCTAACATTACTTAATATGGCCTTTATTTCAATGCTTCCAAGGTTTATTTTCCCCCTGGTTTAGTATAATCTATTCTTGTAATTTCAGAGTGGAAGTCCAAATGAAGGTTTTCAGCGTAACTGGTGTGCAGCAAGGTTCGTTTGAACCGCAACTGGTCACCTCCAAAGAAGTCACGCAAGACGTCAATTTATTGAATGTTATTTTCGAAACCAATCCTTTAAGTGAGATATTTTATTGACAATTAATTTCTTCTAGAAGCTTTCAATTTTTTAATAGAGAACGTGCATGGCGAACACTGTTCCATTTAGTGTTGAAATTCGAAACTTTTTCCGTATTGGTGATGCAAAAATTTTAACTATTGCCGCTAGTGTCAAAATTATGAAGCTGTATAAGAATGACACTTTGACAGTTTTTCCAGCGTGTGGGGAATTCCCCAAACTGCATGGAATCTCAAGTCAGATAATTTGACTTAGATTTTCTAAGAATTTAATAAATTGATGTTGGCAGCACCGCAAGTGTCGTTCTTAGGCAACTTCTAAATTTCGCCGCTAGAAGCGCGCGCGTAATCTTTGCATTGCAAATACTTGTCTTAGACGCTTCTGTGCTGCCACCTCTAGCCCCCACACACTCCCTGTGGGTTAATAACGCACTTGTGTGCCATATTATTTACCGCCCGGTGGATTTTATTTACTAACCAAAAGCTTCGTCAGAGACTTCACATTTGTTAGAACAATACCATCGTGTTACCAACCCCATTGCTGGGCAAAGGTATCTTCTTATACGGATATAGCATAAGCATTAACCACCGCGCTTGCTCAATAATTCCGTCAGATGAAAGCACTGTTTCTTTTTTACAGATGAAACTAGCAACCAAAAAGTCCAAGTAAAAGCTCGCCCGCTACAAATTGTCTATGACGCACAAACTGTCATAGAAATAGTTAATGTATTCAAACCAGAAACGGAATCTTCAGCTTTATCTACGTAAGTCTGATTTTTACATCAGTTTATTGTTAACCAAGGATAAAGTTAATGACTACGAATTAACTAGAAGGATGCTAATGTAACCAAGACGAGTCTTTCAGCCAAAAGCCTGAATGAAACGTCAAAAGTTACCACATCAATATCTTCTAACACACGTTTTTGTAAGAGGATAGGCAAGTATAATTAGCTGTGTTCTTAATGCAACATTTACAGATTTCAGTTTATATATTGTTTAAGAATATGACCCTTAAGTATTTCCTCCGCCACCAAATTTTTTTAACGATCTTTGCATCTTCCCGTTATATTTATTCTAACTTTTAAGGTTAAGGGCTACAAATAATTACATGTAATGGTTGTTATGCAGTGCGAGGAACCTTGTTGTAGTATATAGTAACTTGAGGTGAATGTCCATAGAATTTACTTTTTCTTCTGTATTTTATAAGTGGAGACCTTTAATTGGCTTTCAGACTAATATACTTTTCTTGTTCTGTTTGTTTTAGCTGTAAGTCTCCCATGATATTCAAATAAATTAATAAATATTTTCCTTTCCGTTCTTCCGTTCCGTATCTTTTCAGTTTACAAGCGGCAGCAGAGAACAAGCTATCGGACCTCAAAGAGAAGTCCGCTCTAGGCATGCAGTATGCCGTACATCATCACACGTTCATAGACATCGATATTGATATAGCTGCTTCATACATTATAATGCCGAAAATGGGCATCTATAAGGAGTAAGTATTTCAACTTACTTTTTAGAGTACTGAGCTTCAAACAAAAATTGAAGAGAGACAGTTTTAAAACGGGCACGCAATGCACTTGTGAAACTACTGGACTTGCAGAAGGCCATGCGGCAGTGACCGCCTACCACACGATGGGCCGCATGCTGTTTTGCTATTCTACGGCTTAAAAAACCTTCTAAACGGACTCCGGTTCTAGATGATTGTAGACTTAGAAACAGGTTTTAATATTTGAAATGGGGTGGGCTTGCATAGGAACAACGGTTTTGGGACAACTCAATAATACAATTTGTAAGTTATAAGCAGAGGTCGGAATTAGGTAGAGTTATTTAAGTACTTACACTGATTTCATACAGCGAAAGAATAAAGTGGATATGCCTCAAATCCCGAGATTAATTTTAAAGAGCAGAAAAATCCCGTGATTTATTAAATAAAAAAGTTATTTACTTTTACACAATTTAAACCACTGCACGCGCGACGTTGCCAAATTTACATGAACGACATCGGATCTCCGAAGTTGCAAAATTCCAATGCGCACCGGCGCTATGTTACCATCTTTATTTTATTTGTCTTATCTATCTCTTAAGTTACTATTATTATTGTTGTAATATTGTTGGCCACACGGGATTGTCTATTAGAAATCCCGGGAAGATCCAAATTAATATCAACATTTCGATCCAAGTACTTAAATAACTCTACCTAATTCCGACCTCTGGTTATAAGTTTTCAATCAAAATCTATGGACGATATAAGGAACACCTAGATTTCAAAGCTGATATCATTGCAGTGTTTTGACAAAGTGTGTATTGATCATGATAGAATATGTGATTCTAAGTATGACTCAGATTTTTGACATATGAACTGTGTGAAATGAGATTACTTAAACGTAATTTCTGGTGCAAATGCCTTGCACAACAATAAGCAAACAAACACATACAGTTTCAAGACGTCATCAGAATGCTGATACTTCTTTCTAACATTAACATACTTTCAGAGACGAGTCCTGCGTGGTAGTAAAACTTGGTGCCATAAAAGTGAAGTCGGCGCCTCGTTCTCAAGCGCTCGACGTTCACAAGTTATACTTGGAGGGACTTGCCGATGAGGACATATTGGCTGAGATCACGCGCCATAGTTATGATAAGATCGCCCTCGAACTTAATGCGATGCAGGTATGTTCATATGCAGGTATCCAAACCATAAATTGGGAAAAAGTCACAGGCATCACAGAGGCATCACAGTCATCATCACAGAGCGATGCAAGACTCCCGGAACTATCGCAATAATGGAACGATTGTATCCCACTCAACGCTTGATATGATTAAAGCTGCTTTATTTAACCATAAACCGACCATCAATAATATTAAACCAAAGCTAAATAAACTGTAACAGTTTGTAGCGGCATTAATAAATAAATATAAACAAAAATCAACGTAGCAGAATCTCAACAATCAGACCTGCAACGCCGTCTATCTCGACAGCTGCGAACTAACTTGACAAAATCCTGAATTGCGATATCAGAGTTTACCGTGCGATTAGAACATGTACAACAGCCCGAATATCAACTGTCGGGCAGTTGCCCACCGGACACAACAACCGTCTGGTCGGAGGATCCTCCCTTTTCAACGGAGGTATGTGGGACTTTACTATCTGTTCCGCTACCTCCATAAGTTCATCCAAGGATGTATGTAATTGATTATTTCGTAACACAATCACACTGCTTCAAAATAGCATTAGCAAATAATTTTATCATGCAAAATCTCTTATACAGATTGTGATAGCACATCCCGGTGAAGACTGGCAATCAGCAATAGCATCGACGGACGACGATGGGACGCCCCTACATCTTCTCCAACCCACCAACTTAGTGATACAGATTCATAAGTGTTTGATCACTGATGACCCGCGCATGCCTAAGATTAGAGTAAGAGGAGAGTTACAAAAGATTGCCATAAGTGCTTCGGAAGATAGGTCAGTTTGCTTTTGCGCCTCAATTGTATATTATACTAGTTTAAACAATTTAGTTGCCACCTCCCATTTTATCCACGACGGTACGGAAATGGTATATGCGTTTGGGATGTTTTCATTTAATTTTTTCATATCAAAAACCGATTAGGTGTTGATCTATCTGTCAGTTTCAACTTAAGTAATGTTTGAAATGGATGATAGTTTCATGGTTGATGGGGTTGCAAGGTTCTGGAGTGACGACCGCCAAGAGATGTCTTCGCGGTCTACACTCCAAAACCGTTCGACAGGGTGGACCGATGACGCGTTGAAGGCCTCGAGAAATCGCTGGGTGTGAGACGCTCAGAACCGGTCTATGTGACGACACTTGGAGGAAGCCTATTTCCAGCAGTGGACGACTTTCGACTGAAAATGATGATGGTGATGTTTTAACTGGGAATTTGTAATAACTTGTAAAATAACTACGAGGTTGACTAGATACAAGTTTGATTGCAAGAACCTGATTCAAATCGAAGATTGTCGCTGAACATGGTATACTTTTGTGGTTTGGTTTATGGCAAAGAGGTTAAAATTTGTTTAAATTTTGGGCGCTGTAGTAAAACGACCAAGTTTGCATCTACACACAGCTACCGAGTGATCAAGTATCAACGCTTCATTAATAAAACTGAACAATTTAAAACTACCGTTTATAATAATATTAACGTATAATCTTGTGGAGCACAACTTAAATTGCATATTTTCTGCATTTTCATTCTAAAATAAAAGAAATAACCAAACAAACGATGAGGGCGCCACTGCGCGGTCGACGTTTGGTCGGCGTCCTCTTAAGAAAATATACATGTGGTTTTTTTTTCAGATTGTTAACGCTTTGCGAAATATTAGTGAGCATACCTCTACCGAAATCCGATGAAACAACCCCACTTAAGGTTTGAATTAATTTCCCTTTAATTGATTATTTGAATGATTAAGGGCTAAGTTATTTTTAAGGCGGAACGCAGGGTGACCACAAAAACTATTACTAAGCCTCCGCTCTCCGTCCGTCCGTAATAAGGAGGTTTGAATTGAAACGCAGTGAGATTTACCATGTTATTAAGACCTCCTTATAGGACAGCCTGTAAAGGACCATTGTTTTGTATTATTTTCAAAACTTTATGCTCAGCAGTTTTGGAGATAGTAAAGTTTGCAATATAATAATAATTACCCCATATTCCAAATGTATTTAAGTAAGTATTAATATTACATGTCCAATCTCTATCAGTCTATCAGTCCAACAGATTCGGTGCAAATTGGTTGTGACAGATGAATAGACGTAAAGACACATAATTTCTCACGTTTGAAACGTACAGAACCCTAAAAATCGGTCCTAAATATATCCTTATAAAAATAAGATATTTGACTCCAAATTAGCGTACACTTTAACTGATACTGCGCCAGAGCTAACTGAGACTGTTATCACTGCACAGGAACAACCTTCTCAGCTTCAAAATCTGATAGTGGTAACCTACTTTTGCCAATAGTAGATTCATTATTTTACTTAGATTTCACCTCTTATACTATTGATAAACATGAACTAACAATAGAGTAAACTACGCGTTGTGTAGAACAAGATATGTTTATTTATTAATATTTAGTGTGTTAGTTCATTTTAGATGATATTTCAGTACAAGGTTTCATTTAGTTTCATTCTACAAAATTCTTACATGTAATATTAAGCTTAGTACAAATTTTAGCCTAGTGAATCAAAGGGATCGAGTTTGTCTTTACTAAAATATTTGGATCCGTTGGAAAAACAAAGACGCGAGACTGCACGCGCTAAAGATGGCAAAAAAGATGAGCAGACCGTGCAACTGACTGAAGTTGAAGCCTTCTTTATAATGAAAGGTAAGTACAACATTTTCATATGTCTAGGCGCGTTATTTTAATTTCTCTTTGTTAAAGAGTTCGTCAAAGGATATGTTAACTGTATACTATATTTCTGGATTGTGGACTGCTACAGGACAAGTGACAGGCACATTAAGAATTAGAGTAACATGGGACAAGGGCAAGAAGATGATGACGATTGTCAATAGGTATTTTTTTTAAATGAGCAGTCTCTTTGGTATAAGATAATAATTATGTAGAAGTAGATATAGTAGGCTGCGACTACTTTAAAATAACTCGTATTCAGTTCTATTAATCATGCCATTTTATTCAACAGAACTGGTCCTCAGCATCAACAGAAAAACAGTAGATAAAACGAAAAGCTACGACAGATTCCTTGTATTCTCTCTATCGCTGTTGGAAATCACGGCTATACAGAGGACATTCACTCTGGAAGCGGTCATTCGTTTGGGAGCGGTGAGACTACAGCACCATAGGGTGGGGCACGGGCAACAACCGCTGGATATTATTGAGACGCCTCGAATCGTAGTTGATGACGTGCCTACAACCTCCACTGCGATAACCACCACGAATCAAGATTTACATAAGTATTTGTTTACTGTTATGTATAGGAATGTAAGTATCATTTTTGTTTGTAACTAATCTACAATTTTTGTGAACAACTGTATTCTGCGCGCGTGGTAATGTTTTATTATCCCAAGGGAACTTACTATCGGGATGAAAAGCATCCTGATCCAGGTCTGGTCGTGTTTCAATAAAATCCGTTTAGTGGTTAACAATCAAAGGTGAGGATTGTGTGGTGAAGGACACAAACTCGGCCGTTGTTGATTGGTTACAGACAAGGATCGGGATCAAGATTGGGATTGAGATATGTTATAGAAAGCGGCCGTTAGTCGTGAAATCTTAAAAGGACAGACACCATCGCACTTAGACTAACTAACTCTACTAAGTATTGTTAAATAAAAAACAGACAAACTAGTCTTACCTATATTAGCAGTACCTAATAGTTTTTGCAATTCGTAATTGTCATAAAAATAAAATAACTATGGAATAACTTTATAGTCGTTAAGCATTTATGGTAAAACATTTTATAATTTCCAGGTTGACAAGAAATGTCCAGACTTCCGAGGGGCTTTCGGATCGGTTGAACAAATGATTGAGTTGAGTTTCACTGACTTGAAGGTTCTGCTTCATCTTCAAGGCTTGCGGGAGATTCTTGTTATCGTTAATGAGTATCAGGTATGCTGATTAATTACTTTACTACTTACCAATGTGATTCTAGTAGTTTAAAACTTCCGATACAAGAACAGAATATTTTGATTTGTTTTTTGTTGCCAATAAATAAAATTTAAAATAACACTGGTTTATAATCTACCCCTGTCTTCCTACCATGGTAAAAAATTTAGTTACGATGTTCGTTTCACCATGTATTATGTTTTCCGCCTACTATTTCTCAGACTAGATTGGCAGCAATTCAGAGCGAAGTAGACCGAACAGCCGATGCTGGCCCATTGGAAACTATCGTAGAAGACGAAGAGTTCGTGGCAGCCAAGTCCAGAGGTAAGGTTAACTGACTAATCTATTTATATCTATATCTCATTTTCCCCTAAAAAAGTATCACCTGTAACACAGTGTATATTAAAAATTTAAATCAATGCATACATTTACAGTGAGTGTAACAAAGCCGTCTCGTTCGAAGCAAGTGGAGAGCATACAAATGAAAGTGAACTGTAAGATCGGGGCGATAGGGATAGTGTTCGCGACGGAGGACCGTGCGCTGTCCCTAGTGCAGCTCCAGGGTGCCACCGCGGGGCTCGTGCTTAAAGCCTCCTACACACAGGTCGACTGCACCATCGCGTCCATCAAAGTCGAAGATTTGAATCCTTTCACTATTCATAAAGAGGTCAGTGACAAAGATATATGTACCGCATATAATACAGGTTGTTCCCTTCTCATAGAAATTCAAAACGCTGTGACTTTAGTAAAGTATTTTGCAACTATTAAGGCGAATTTGTTAAATTATTTAAAGAGTACATAAGAGAACATTTATGGAAGACAGTGTGTTGTTTTTTCACAAATTTATCTTCTTCAGATACTCAAAGTGCTCGGCGGTGACGTGGTCAACGTACAAATAGTGATGTACAACTTGGATCAATTCCCGACGGTCAGTGATGTGGACATGTCGATAGATTGTCAAGTTAACTGCCTGCGTATCATATTCCTCAATTGGTTCGTCACTTCAATGTTGGTAAGTAACTAAATTATATGACGATTCTAATAATTTATCAACTGGCGCACAACTCTGGAACGGAAGTTGTGAGTTCAACGGCGCCACGGATTTTATTAGTACTGCCGTGCCTCTAAACACTTCCGGCCTCACCAATTTCGTGCTCACTGCACAAAATTAATATTTCACTGTCACGTTTCTCATCCAACTCTTCTGTCGCAGGTCTGCTGGAAGAAGTTTGTATTAAAATAAGCAGTATTGTGCTCTACAATCTTTTCATATATTTTTCTTTATTAAGTATATATAATAAACCTCTGCAGGAATTCCTGAACAACTTCCAAACAGCTCAACAGGCGATCATCGATGCGTCTTCCCAAGCCGCCGACGCAGCGCGCGCTAACGTACAGAACGCGTACACGAACTCCACCAAGTTGTTACTCAAAGTGCGACTAGCGGCACCTATTATCATAATACCGGAGAACTCCAAGAGCCGCAATGCTATGCTCGTTGATTTGGGTCGCATGACTCTGAATAATAAGTTTGTGGATCTGAATGTCCTTGTAAGTATGGAGTCTCGATATTTGTTGTTTATTTTGTGAATAATATAGAAATAATATATGAGATACGTTTCATTATGGTGTTTGAAGTGCTGCGCTACCTCAGCACTTCAAACACCATAATGAAACGTACCTCATATATTGCACTGGGCTTAAAACACAAACCAATCATTGTCTTGTTTCCTAACTCAAATTCTTCCTTCACTTCAAGGATTGGTTTATTTACAATACAGATCAATCGGTATAATGGATGAAAGGACAGGATGGCCGAATCCGAAACTATCAGGAATATCGAAAAACATTGAAAGGAGTGTCGAGCCCGATTTTGATGAAAATTAAAACTGCATCATTAGAGTTTGAAAAAAATCGGTTTTCCTAGCAAAGAATCGAACAGTTTGATTTTGAAAAAAAAACACACCCTGTATTATTACACCATCCGAAAGTTTGTTCTAACTATATCTTGCGTATGCATACCAAGTTTGATTAAAATCGGTTCATACATTTCAAATAAGGACTTGAAATTTTGTATGAAATGCCGTAGGGCGTAAACGCTCATAACGGTAAGAAACTATCCATATATAAGTTCTTTACACATTTTTTTTCTAGGGTGTAAGCAACAAAGTGACAATTGACGAATTGACTCTCGAACTAGAAAACATGAAAGTTTCGTGCGTGAAGGTCGAAGATGAGTACACCGAGCTTGTCCAGGAGAGGAAACTGGTACGTCCCACCAGCTTCAAACTGTTCGTTAAACGAAGCCTCTCGCTCTGGTACGAATCGCTGCCCGACTTGGATGTATCTGGTAGAATGAAGACCATTGCTGTAAGTATGCGTGTTATTTTTTCTGTTTACTTGGCAATATTTCTTTTAGTTCGTGGCTAAGCAATAACAGTCGTAAGGGTCGTTTTCCAAGGCAAGCATTACTCAGCTTACCTTGGATAGGTGACCATCCATTACACAACGCGACTCCTCCGTCACTTAGAAAGCCCGCAAATCCGTTGGTCCCAGCTATGGTTCGAAGATTTGTGACAGTCGTTACGGCAGAAGCCCCCAGCCCCGTCTTTCGATATGCATCGGTGAAATATTAATTTTGGCCGAAGTCTAAATAAAATTATCTGTTTCAGATCACAATAGGCCACAGTGACTATAAGAGTATCATGAGGATTCTCAATCAGAATTTACAAGAGGGCCAGAAAATCGAAGAGAAACCAACTACGAGCCTGAGCAAAACAGCTTCGAAAGGAACTGTTAGGGTACAAAGCAGCAAGATGCAGATACGGTCGTCGACCACCGCAATAGTGACACCTAAAGAGATAGCGAAGAAACCTAGAACTACCATAAAATTCTCTTTCACTATGGACAGCCTCGTTATTGATCTTCTGAATTCTGTTTCTGTTAGTATATTGGTATTTACAAGTTTTTAAAACGAGAAATTTTATCAAAATTGATGACTATTGGTGTTATGCTTAAGCTATTTTGCCTTCCGGATATTATACAAGTGTAACTTTTTTCTTACTTCTTCGCTGTTCTTATTAATTTCGTTGCGGGAGCCAAAACAGTTGAATCCATCATTTCTCCTGGACTCATTGAGCTTCAGAAAATTGGCGCTTTTCTGGGGATCGCCTCTGTTGATTCTGGTTCCCAGGAGTAGCAGTGGCGGGCTTGTCCCAAGATAATTAAAAAGTACAGGTGCAACTTGTAGTGCTTATGTCCCAACGTTTTGGGCACATGAGGGAACTAAGTGTAGTAAAAAAAAATACTTTGAACTTGTAGTTGGTGCCAGCCTCGACTTTCGAACAAGACATGGAATTGGCGCGGTTTTGTCTGGCGCTGCTGTCGGTAAAGGGTAGGATGCTATCCGACAACTCGATGCAGACGTCGGTGCTACTTGTGGACTGCACGCTCGACGACACCCGGCCCGGCAGAGGTACTAAGATGACCAGGTACGTGCTCAGGCTCACACATTTATTTAAAATTTATGTATGTATTGTATTGTTAATCGGGCTGGTTTCCGCAACTCCACGAATAAGCGCGTATTTTGCGTGCAGGCGGGACAAATGTTTCATTCGATCCACCCCATATCCCCAATGAAGGCCAGCAACTCCTTGGTGTTAACTATCTCACAGAGGGTACCTGGGTTTCCGAAGTACTTAGCCCTGTAATCGGCGACTACCGGCAGCTTTGAAGCAGATGTGCTGCTGTTTCATCCTCCTCCATGCAGGCTCTGCAGTGTAGGCTGTCAGTAACTCCTATGACATAGAGGTGTTTATTAAAAGACCCGTGGCCAGTTGTGACGGCTGTGACTGTACGCAACTGTTGTTTAGTCAGTCTTAGGGCTTGTTTCGTGGAACGGCCATCAATGGAGGGAAGTGCCTCTTTGGCCTGCCTACACACACCATGGTCTACCCATAATTTGTGATGTCTCTGGCGCGTTTCCTTACTAGGTTGCGTAAGTAACCGAAAGGGAGTGGCACAAAGGGTTCAGAACCTATCGTTGCCATACTTGAACCCCTTCTGGCGAGTTCGTCCGCTGCATCGTTGCCTCGGGATTTGCTGTGTCCTTTGATCCATTGAATGGTTACCTCGTTGTATCTGCCAGCCTGATTTAGACGTTGGTGATACTCCAGGATCAGCCCAGAGTTAACTGTGTGACTGTTTAGAGCTTGCACGACGGCCATACTGTCCAAAAGTATGCGTATTGAGTGGTCCTTAACTTCCCTGTTTAGGATGGCTAAAGCCGCCAGGGAAATGCCCATGCACTCGTCTTGAAACACTGTGTTCTGTATCGAATAACTTAGGTAAGCGGTATTGGCCTAGTGCTCGTTTTTGTGTGAACATGACTAATTCAGTTTTAGTGGGGTTTACCGACAAATCATATTATCCTCACCATCTTTCTACGATGCGTAGTGCTTGTTGAGTGAGGTTGTAGATCGTTCCCTTCCCAGGCACTAGGATTGCGAGGTCATCTGCATAACCTATCGATGTGCGTTAAGTTTGGTAATAAGGTCATTTATCACCAGATTCCACAGAAGAGGGGAGAACACTCCTCCTTGCGGGCAGCCTCTGGCTATCAAGGCCAACCGCTGCTCTTCCTCAAGTTTAACCACTCGTTTGCTTAACATATTAGTAATCCAGTCAGTAAACCTGTTTAACACCGTGCTTGGAGAGGGCGGCGCGTCTGCTGGAAAAGTTTGTCTTGTCGAATGCTCCTTCGATGTCTATGAACGTGCCCAGGCAGGAACCTTTCTGATGAATCGCTTACTCTATCTGGCTCACCACCAGATGAAGAGCAGACTCTGTCGACTTACCCGAGCTGTATGCGTGTTGGTTTCCATGCAATGGTAATGCTTTTAAAGCGCCATCCCGTAGTTCTCTTTCGCACAGTCTCTCCATTGTTTTTAACAAGGAGGTCAGACTAATGGGTCGATAGGATTTGGCGTTTGTCTAGTCACTCTCACCTGGCTTTGGAATGAATATGACTTATTTATGTGTGTAATAGACATAGTGATACATAGGCGGACTTAATGCAACAAGACATTCTCTACCAGTCAACCTTTGGGTCCACATTCTATTGCACGAATGTCGTAAGTATGGATTAAAAGAATGGCATCGGTGTTGGTGCTATCGATCATGCCATCTCTCTCGCACTGGTGCTAATGGACACGGAACGGGAAAAGATATCGTAATTATTGTTGATGTTGAAAAATGTTATAACTCCAAAGCCACATTTTACTTTAAACTGTTTATTTTAAGGAACACATGAACAAATCACCTCTTTACATTTCAGCCATAATTACCAGAGAGTATACATAGTGCTAACATCATAGACTATAAATCTAATATGTCACAGATAAATAATAAGCATAGGAATGCATGGGTTGTCAACTCAATACTCTTCCTCAACACATGCCTTTCCTATACATAAGTTTATTAAACCTTCAGACAAACAATTAAATACACTCTTAGTAACAGGTTTTGTTAAAATATCAGCAAGTTGTCTCTTAGTATTAATATACTTTACTGTAATTAAATTCTCTTCAACCTTTTGTTTTATAAAATTATATTTGACATCTACATGCTTCAATCTTTTTTGATCAGGATTCCGTATAGCTTTAATAGTGCTTTGGTTGTCTTCAAAAATAACAACATTATCTACTTTTATATTTAAATCAACAAGTAACTTAATCATCCAACATGTTTCCATTAAACATTCACATAATGCAACAAACTCTGCCTCAGTTGTGCTCAATGCTACAGTGTTTTCTTTGCGAGATTTCCATACTACAGTATTATTAAATACTTTAATTAAATATCCAGATGTGGACTTCCTATCTGAATCCCTAGCCCAATCAGCATCAGCATAAGCTAATAAAGGCATGCTAGAATTATTTTTAGTATACAATAAAGAAATGTTTACAGTTTGCTTAACATAACGTAACAATCGTTTTAAACTTCTCCACAACTCAGCACTTGGCTTAGATTGAAATCTACTTAAATAATAAACAGATGCTGCTAAATCTGGTCTAGAACCTACAGTTGCATACATTAATGACCCTATCAAGGAACGACATTGTTTTTCCAAAGATAAATCAATTTCAGAATTTTCATATTTATAATTAGCATCCATTGGCGTATCACACCCCTTACAATCCTGCATGTTAAATCTTTTTAAATCATTAGACAAATAGTTTGATTGGTCAATAGAAATTCCTTCAGATGTCCTTTTAATAGAAATACCTAAATACCTTAAATTATTACTACCCAAATCTTTCATTCTAAATTTTGTTTTAAGGAAACATTTAACATTATCAATATCTCTCACACTTGAACCAAAAATTAATAAATCGTCTACATATAGAAGTAAGTATAATTCACCTTTACTATACAAGTATAGTATAGTAATAGTCATTATTTGATCTCTTAAAACCATATGATTTGATAGTTTTATTAAATTTTTCGTACCAATATTTTGGTGACTTCTTTAGGCCATATCGATGACCTAGAAAACAAATGTGCTAAGTACAAAATTTTGACAATGTAACATTTTAATGCCAAATGTATTAAATGAGCATGCTCTTCCGATCGCACTTATCCAAATGACATAATTCCGTCTCTTTCTGTCTAAACTGTATTTGTACATTCATTGTAAGTGATGTCATTTTGAAGCCAAAAAAAGTAATGGCTGTTGTTTACCATCAGTTTAAACTACAAAAAATGCTAAATACATTTATAACATTTCGCTTGTGTTTATCATGATTGACAAATAAGCTAAATATTTTTATTACTTTTGTCATTTTGTAACTTTTGATTCCCAATAATATTAAAGGATGTTAGTCTTTTCAAGTGCCGGTAGACAAATGGTTTAAGCGGTCTTAGTACTACCTGAACACTCATCAGCAAATAGTAAAATATATTAAGTGCTTTAAAAATACTAGGCCAGAAAGAATAGAATGTCTCTATACATGCAAGTTTACACTAACATTCCTTCTATTGATGAAGAAAATGTAATTAACGATTGGTCAGACTTAGAGTCTGGTGTCTGATCTTAGAAATTAACAGTTTTAATACTTACACGTTTGATTTGTTTGGCAACAAAGAAACTTTTATAGTTATTCTTTTTCTAAATTCTTCAATAAACCCTAAATTAATATACAATACACGAAAGTGTTAAGTGAACAAAATAATATAAAGTTTGTGTACAAACGTATTAAGTAATGATCTTTTTTGCTATTTTGGTATTTATATGGAATATTTTAGATTTTGATGTTTAAATTTATGATAAGTAAGTATAAAGATAAACACCCTAACTAAGTATAGGCAGTCTAAACACAATTCTATGTACAGTTTTAAGTAATAGTATCTAGAAGTATTGAATCAATAAAAACAGTCCTCCTGAAATATTGGTAGGTTTGTAATTAGCATGTTTGTCTTCTAGGCCATCGATATAAGGACTTTTTCAACTTTAGTACGAACCCTGGCTTGATATTCATTCCTTCTGGTGGTTTAAGATACACCTCTTCATCTATTCGTCCATATAAAAATGCACCTTTTACATCCATCTGACTGATATGATAATCTTTATTGGCAGCTACTGATAAAAGAGTTCTTAAAGTTTGCATTCTCAATACTGGTGAGTATACATCTTCAAACTGACCTTCTTGTTGAAAACCTCTCACAACTAATCTTGCTTTGCAAATACTTTCTTTTCCTGTATTCTTCTTTGTAAATACTCATTAGGCATCTAATATTTTCTGATCTTCTGGTCTTCGGGTTACCTCAAAAGTTTCGCTTTCTTCTAATACTTGCAATTCTTCTTTTACAGCTTTCATCCAATCGTTTTCATCTTCTCTTCCTTTTATATCTTCGTAAGTAAGTGGAGTGTTGTCCTCATCACAAAATAAGGCAAAAATGCATCAACGTCATCTTCGAAATTCATTATGTAGTCGTCTTGCCAAGTTGGTTTTTTAGATTGTCTTCTTACTCTTCCTGTTTCTTGACCTTCTTCATTTCCTTTTTCTATTTCCGATGAATCTTCTTTTTCTATAACTTTTCTTTGGTTTCTTACCTTCTCTTCACTTAATCCTTTTTCATGTTCTATTTCTTCAATTATTTCCTCATTAATTTCGTTTGTTAATTCCTGTTCAGAGTTTTCCGTTTTTTCATGATCATCATATTTAGGTAAGTGAACATTCTTCTCGGTTTCCTTTCTTCTCTCATCAAAAACAACATTTCTTGCGATGACGACTGATCCTGTTTCTTCATCATGGAGTTTATATCCTCCAATGGCATATCCTACCATTATCATTTTCTTACCTTTATCATCAAGTTTTTTTCTTAAGGCGATTCCCTGAGCAAATGACCTTGAGCATTCGTTCCCTCTTTGCCGCACCCCACCTCTACAATACTTCGTTAAACACTACTAGCGCCATCTAGTGAACAATTTACGAATACAAGTAAAAGTCACAGACCTTAGAATTCACAGACACGGCGAAGTAAAAAGGAGGGTTATGAATTTGACCGGTATGTATGTTCATCTGTTCACTCACGACTTCTAAACCATCAACCTTTCGATAGATGATTTATTTATTTATTTATTTATTTGGAAACTCAACAGCTTATTATTAATTTACATGAGTTATGAAAATTCACCTCACCATCAATGAACAGCAAATGCAGTTGCGTCATAGTTACTAGCATCTTACGAGTCTGCACACACTGAACAGTGATAGCGAGATGATGACAATTATCTCTTAAACCAATAACAGAGTTTCACGGCATTGATAAAACTAATTTAACTAGAAAGTGGTTTGTCCACATTAATTCAAATTTGCATTTACGCGTAATTACCCATGTAAATAATATGGTTAAATTAATTAAAGAAAGAAAAAAAAAAAACCAAATACTGTTAAATCTAACATTGAGAATATGTTTTAGAAACATATATATATAACCCTCAATAGAATAAACGCAATATCCCCCAAGGGTACCCAGTACCCGTCACCACAAACAACCCCCACCATGAGACCAACACAGAAATCGAAATCGCGAGAAAAACATACACACTTATGCTACCTACTACCTCGACAAAATATACCGAACAGCTGATTTATCCCTCGCGACACTGGGGTCGGTCCCATAGCGAAGACTGCCCACAATGACGAGCACAATAACCCCCCAGGAGACACCGCGCTCACTCTGCTACACATTGAACATAACTACATTTTAAGAATGAGTTATGGCACAATTTACTCACTGAACAAATCATTTACCAAACAATATCTGCTTGACTTGTCTCCTGTATGATTGCTTGGATAAATGAAATATATCGACATTTTCAAAACTCTCAGAGTAGATGCGAGGCAGTCGAGTCATAACAGCATTTCTCCCGTATTTTGTGCGGCAACCAGGGATACTGAACAATTTTGTATGTCTGGTACGTGTTTTTGGAGCACAGAAATCTATACATGATAGCAGATCGCTGCTGTCCAAACGACCTCGCAGTATGTCAAAGAGCAAAAGCATATCCAACATCTTGCGCCTATCTACAAGGGGAAGCATATCATAATGTTTGCAGTCTCTAGCATAAGAATCATGACGTTTACGGGATTTGAAGTTTAGAAATTTTATGAACTTTTTCTGCAGACTTTCGATTCTTTTAGTATACACCTCGTATTGGGGTGACCAGATTGGGCTACAGTACTCCAAAATACTACGCACATATGCAAAGTATATAGTCTTTAGACTGTGAAAATTCCTAAAAGGCTTACAAGTACGCATTACAAAACCAAGGTTACGACAGGCTCTACTGGTGATGGTATCAATATGTTGGTTAAAGAGCAACTTGGAATCTAACATTACACCAAGATCTCTGACGACATCAACCCTATCGATCGCATTGTTATTAAATCCATAGGGATACTTAGTTGGGTATTTGGAACGGCTAAAGCTAATGCACTGACATTTCGAGACATTAACAGTGATATTATTTTGTTGATAATACCTGAATAAGGCATCAAGATCACGCTGTATCAGTTCACACTCAGGTACGGATTTTACACACATGTATATTTTCATGTCATCAGCGTACATGAGATGTTTCGCGGATTTGAAACACGACTGAATGTCACACAGGTATGCGCAGTAAAATAGAGGACCCAATAAAGATCCCTGGGGAACACCAGAGGGGATGTTTACGAAGTCAGATTTAAAACCTCCCATAACCACAGCCTGTGATCGGTTCGATAAATATGACTTGATCCATCTCAGCAAATCTCCATGGATCCCAAGTTTTTGTAGCTTTGCCAGCAAGATCACGTGATCCACACGATCGAATGCTTTTTCGAAATCCGTGTAGATCACGTCAACCTGGCCACCGGCTTCCATATTATGCAAGACATAGTTACAAAATGTGGCCAAGTTAGATGCTGTGGACCGTCTCCTAACGAATCCGTGTTGGCTTTGGCCTATACCGTTTGAGATGATTGGATATATAATATCATAAATGATTTTCTCTAAAACTTTGCTAATTGTGTTCAGAATAGATATTGGACGATAGTTTTTTATATCCATCTTGGACCCCTTCTTATGTACCGGCACTATGTGTGCTGTTTTCCACAAGGAGGGACAGACACACTCGACTAAAGATTTTTGAAATAATAAAGATATAGGATGTGCTAAACTATCAGCGCAATTTTGCAAGAAAATAGGAGGTAATTCATCATTACCGGGACCCTTCGTTGTATCCAACGCGCGTAAGGCTCTAAGTACGGTGTCTTTGGTGATATTGAGGTTAGATAGGACATTAGCTGGCCCGGTCACTTCATCAGAAGTACTCACGGCTGCAGCAGAAGACGTGGACGTGCTAGCGAAAACACTGTGAAAGTATTTATTAAACGCTGTACAAATGTCGTGACCGGACTCAAATGTCTCCTCATTTAAAATCATTGTTTTAGGGTATTGACTACCGCCTCTTTTACTCTTGACGTAGGTCCAGAAAGTCTTCGGAGAATGACTAATCGCTTTCTCTGTCTGAGTTATGTAGCTTTGAAAAGAGTTTACCTCAACATTGTGTTGTCTAGAACGTAACAATGAAAATTCGTAGTAGTCCCTGGGGTTACCATATTTCTTCCATCTTTTATGGACTTTAATTTTCTCACGAATAATTTTTATAAGTGCACGACTGTACCAAACTGGGTATTTTTGATTTTTCGGTTTATTGACCAAAGGAATGAAACGCTCCACGCCAAGTTTAATTTCTGTGTAAAACGAGTCAACAGCAACATCAACCGATTCAAATGACAATTTATCATCCCAATTTATCTTGTTAAAGTGTTTATTTAGTTCCTCATAATCTCCCTTATAATAATTACGACGTGGTACGTGCACTTCCTTTAGAGGTGTTAAGAATAATTCCGTAGCCGTTATGATAAGAGCTGGATGATGAGAGTCTTCTTGGAGCAAGGGATCGTCGCTTCTACTAACAGAGAGGGGTATAGTTGAAAAGCATAGATCTAAAATCCTGTTATTAGTATTTGTGTTAAGGTTGTATTGAGATAAGCCGAGAACGCTAATTTCATCTGCAAAGGAAGCAGCAGCAGTTCTTATTTGCAGCGAACAGTTATTTAATATAGAATAGCCCTCATCATTCCATGCTAAACAGGGTAGATTGAAATCACCGATAACAATAAAATTATGATTACTAATCGCAGTCATTGTGTCCGTTATAGCTTGTCCAATATTATTCAGACGCAATGGAATACTAGATATATCGGGGGGCACATAGACAAGAATAATATGCAAGTCTTCCCGAGTACCAACGCTACGAGATGAGAGTGTAACGTGCAACATCTCTACACCTGCACACTGAAAGTCCTGACATCGCCCAGCGTCAAATCTACGATTGACGCACATCATAACACCACCGCCAGTCTTTTTACCAGTTGAGTTAAGATCACGGTCTTGCCGGAATATCTGATATCTGTTATCACATAATTCATTGTCAAAAATGTCATCCTGCAACCATGTTTCCGTAAAGATTAAAATGTCATACCTTGAGCGTAAAATACTATTATACAAATCTAATACCTTAGTTCTCATCCCTCGAGCATTTTGGTAGTAAAAACTTAACTGTGTGTTAGTCATAATTAATTAAGAAAGGAACACTTAAAATTAAATAACACGAGTGGGTAGCTAGACGTTGGGGAAGGTATCGGTTTAAGGGGCAATAGCTTAAACGCAATGTGAACGTAGCCTGAAAGAAACAAATAGCAACAATCATAATAGAACCATACAACAGTACAACATTTGAGCGATAACAAATAATCAGTTTAGATCGGTTCGAAAGGTAACAATTTTGCTGATTGCACACGCATTGTGGGTAGGTAGTAAAAACTTTGTCGAATATCAAGCATAAACTTACGACCATTGTGCCATAACTCATTAATGCAAGCATATAAAACGTATCACTAGAGGAAAGATGAAATAAATTAAGTTGGATAAAATTAATGTTTATAATTACAAGTAACTTCAGGGCACTATTATGTATGTAAACATTAACTAAGCACGAGCCTACTGTTGACCAAAAATTACATATTGTAACGTAGTTATACATAAATGATATAGAAAATACCAATAAAAACATGTTTGAACAAAGTACGTTAGATAATTGGGGCTTAAGTGAGTTTATGTAACATATCAAGGTTACGGATGAATATTATATCACTAGTTTCAGACTTTCTTACGTAGATACGTCCTCCACGCACCCACACAAATTTGTATTTTAGCTCCTTAGCACGTTTACGAGTTGCAGCATGCAAGTTTTTATTCTCCGGTGATAGGTTCTCAACGACAAACACAGGAAATTTTTGACTCGATGATGATCGTGATGGGTCGTGATCGATATCTGAATCTCTTGAAACTCTTTCACTGCGGTTGGGAGTGGGCCCATAACTGTTGTTGATGTTGATAAATATTATAACTCCAAAGCCACATTTTACTTTCAACTGTTTATTTTAAGGAACACATGAACAAATCACCTCTTTACATTTCAGCCATAATTACCACAGAGTATACATAGTGCTAACATCATAGACTATAAATCTAATATGTCACAGATAAATAATAGGCATAGGAATGCATGGGTTGTCAACTCAATAGTAATAAATACGGTATTTTTTTACTTGTCGTTCTTTTTGTTGCGAAATGTGATATGATTGAACGATGAATCTAGCACGTCATAATATACCCCTGAAATTGGTGTATGGTCGACATATTTTACATCTGACAGCAACCCAAGCACCATAACAGAAGTAGTCTTATACAAGCTAGAATAAGGTTTATTTATATATTGACTGTGATGCAAAATCACGGACTGTAAATAGTTAAATACGCCGGGAATCTAAAATAAATCAAAGTTTTCGTAAGGATTGCGGCAGAGTACACACATGAACTTATTAAATAAAATGTTGTTAGATACCTGGAGAGACGCCGCAGTTATAAAGTCGAACAAAGCGAAACCGAAATGTCGGAAGAATCACAAGAAAACACGATACGAAGCATGATCGACATTACGTATACCATGAAAAATAATGACACGTTCAGTAAGTTAAACTGTATATTATTGTTTAGATTACATCTTGGTGCGATTGATAGAAATACTGTAGGTAGTTTAAGCTTGAAAGTCGACTCCTTCAATTGAATTTGTTAAGTCTTGCAATCCATCTGAATTTTGCTTTGGACTATGAATAAGTAGATCGATCAGTCCATGTACAGTTCTCGTCAAATAACTTTGCCCCTCTTAAGTTAGCCATTTGCAAAGATCGCGCAGGTGCAGTCACGTACACGGGAGCAAGCGAGACGCAAGCATGCATCGAACGTAAACGAGCGACTGAGACATACACTCGCGCCCCGCCCCCATGTCTCTTACGCATGCGCAGTTGCAGTGTGTTCGTAATTTTGACTACTACGCAGCCACTCGACACAACTTCAGAGGGGCAAAGCTATTTGACGAGAACTGTAACTTGTATTTATGTGTTAAAAAAAATGAACAACTTCATCATCAACATCATTTTGATAATGTCACCGATGGAACCTCTTGACGTTGGATTCAAGCCACGAAAGAACAAATAGTCCAAAGTGCAACGTAACAAAAAAAAAAAATGCTAATACACTTAGAAGTGATGATTGGAGGGCGTTTCGAGGGACTGTCTTTATATAAAACTTTGACGTTCGAAAAGTACTGACTCTCAGCCTAATTTGAATAAATGACTTTTGATAAAATTGTAACATTTTTTACCCAACTTGCAGTCGACATAAGGATATTCAGCTTCAACCTAATCCTAGCGATGGACTTCCTCAATAAGATCGCAGAGTTCATGACTACTGGATTAGCCGAAGATCCCAAAGCGAAAGAAGACTCGGCAATCATTAAGGCGGGTCCAGAAAAATCTATTGAAGCAATAATGGTAAGCTTTCATATCTTACTCTTTGTGTCAGGTCTACTAAGCGAACTAAGTGATAAAGAGAAAAATTTTTTTTCGCGATTTCGGGATTGGCCCCATAGTAAAAGTTCTTCATAATGATGAGTACAATGACCCCTTAAGCGGTCGGAATTGCATTTATTCTGTTACACTCTCAAATAAAAACCGAAAATGATAGCATGACTACAGATCCCATTGAGATATGCGAAATTTTTAATAGTTTCTTTGCAAATATAGGGACACAATTAGCAAGCCAAATACCATGTAGGTATAGACGCCAGCACATCAAGCTACAACAATCTGTCAAATTTCTTTAATAGATTTTCAACTTTATTGTTAAAGCATAAGGTTCAAGGTTGATTTTACAGTTTCAGGGAGCTTGATGTGCTGGTGTCACACAATCAAAACTTAGACACCCTATCCAAATTTACGTTTAAACCATGCACACCTTCAGAGGTATCTAAAATTATAGATGACTTGGATCCCAATACAAGCGCAAGAATTGATGGTGTTAGTACCAAAACACTGAAATGTATAAAGAATCTGATTGTTCAAAATCTAACAGACTGCCTAAACCAACTTCTAAGGGATGGAATCTTTCCAGAAAATTTAAAAATTGCTAAAGTCACACCAATTTACAAAGCTGGTATTAAATCAAATCCCGGGAACTATCGGCCAGTTTCAGTCTATCTAGCAATACCCACAAGGGGTCATTGTACTCATCGCACTTATTGTTATAACGACGAAACACTACTAATAGGGATGTTTCTTGAGTAAAAAAAATATGGTTCTATTTGTCTATAGTCTGTCAGTTAGATTTTATCGAAAGTATTGGATACGTATTTTTTGTTTTATCAAATCAATAAAAATTTACGAAGATAAAACGCATCAAAGATCAGGAGTGGGGGCTTGTGACGTCACTTTCCGGTAAAAAGTGTATCGAGTTTTCATTGCACTGTATGATTTTCAGTTTTTGTTTACGTGAAAAAAGAAAAATACGTGACCAAAATTTTTTGGAAATTTATCTGACGGACTAATTCGATTTTTTCAGAAAACATCCTACTACTTTCATTTAAAATAGCAACATCTTTTAACTTTGCCACCGCCATATCTTAGGAATGTAGTGAACTCTCTTCCAATTTTGTTGACAATAACCATTAAGTATATATATTTATTTTTTTTCTCTGCTACCCGCACTGTTGTAACTTTATTAATAAGAAGATTTATTGTTCTCATGTAATTACGATTGTCTCAGTGAGAAATAGAGTTGTTTAAACGGAACTGTATACAAATATTGATTTGTTAATATATCAGAAGAGAAGATCAACAGCGGTGTCAACGTCAGTAAATATCGAGCCTCCCAAGATGGCGATGATGACGGTCAACATTAAGATTGAGCAGCCAGATATTATCCTCGTGGAGTCCCTCGAAACGAAGCATTGCGACGCTTTGGTGATGAACGTACGTATTTAAATGCAGGTTTTTATATACCACGTGTTAAGTTTGAGAGTTGAACTGCCACATGCTAAGTTGTAAGTTAATTTAATATTATATAAATGTTTAAAAAAAGTCGCTAACTATCGTCAGTGGTTTTTTCAAAACAATTTAGCACGTCCAAAACATGTATTAAAATCCTATTAGCATTTACGTAAATATACTTTCTTGACGACGGCTTTGATGACAGTAACTTTTTACCTCCAACCAGCTCGCACGCAAGTTGCATGACATTGCGGGCTGCCGAGGTATAACGTGATCAAACACTGAATCGTGCAATGTAAATAAACTTGCATGCAAGTTGCTTGCGCTTGTTGTTGCTTTCTTGTGTATAATTGTGATGCGGTGTGTACATAGGTCAGATCCAGGTCTTACTGGGTCGTAGTCAGACAAACTTAGTGACATATTTAAACGTGTCAGGTTATAGTCGTGAGCGCAGATACGGGTAAACATGAGAGATAACTCATTAACCTCAGTTTATTTGATACACAATTAATTACTACCACTACAGTACTAACTAATACTCTGGACTTAAAAGGAAACAGCCGTTCCTAGGCCAGTATGGCCAGTATGTGTCGCGAACACTCACTCCAAGGTCCACATAGATACCAAAGTCCTAGACTCCGCTCATCGCCAATAAACAAAGGCGCTTGTGTTTCATTTTAATCGCAGACACATCAAAGATCTGCCATAATATGAATGTGTATTTTAATTGTTTTATTTTTCAATAAGTACTTCAATTTATACTGTATAAACTACGAATAATGAAAGTCAAAAAATGTAACTCAAGCTTAAAAATGGCACCACGCATACCGTACCGCAGAAGGCATTTGCTAAATACCGTACCACGACTTTGAAAAGTTTAATGCAACATGTAAGATTATTTCACACGTTTTGAATCACGAACTTGATAATATGCATTAGTATAATTTTCATCGATCAACAATTACAACTAGATATCGGGTCGGCGCAAAAAATACGTCTCGGCAACAGCTTACTTGAGACGTGAGCTCTTATTTGGTTTAGTTTGCTTGAAAAACAGCCAATGTACTCGTAAACACGTTTCACAATGCCGCAATGTATACTCGCTCTCGTACACCCTTTCATTCATATACACGTCTCACATGTCATACTTGCTCTCGTACACTCTTTCATTCAAAATATCATAATTGAAAAAATTCTTAGGGTTCGTTTGCATTATATGGCCAGAAAATAATTTTTACTTATTTCTACCCGTCATAAGTTAAATAAACTTATTATTTTCAAAGGGATATAATTTTTTTGAAATATCATAATTATAATAAGTCGTAAACACGTGAACAAGCTTACTTATTTTTCATAACAACATCTAAGCATATCCTGATCTGACTACGACGCGACCAATCACTCGTATTATTCGTAGTTAAAAGCATAAAGCCCCCCACACACACTACACAGTCGGTTTGCAGTCAGCCGGCAGTTTCACACCGCAATAGGCGTTGCAATACATAGCGAGATCACGGACTGTCCGGTCGATACTCGTCGGCGGACTGTAAATGTGTGGGTCCCATTAAACTAATTAGAATATTTCTTAATTTTAGCTCCTTACACACATTAAAGAAACATTTTAATTAAAAAAAAAAAAGTCGAATCTCAAACTTTTTAATAGCCATATTCAAGAATGGTTTAGTTACTACACTCGCGAGCAAAAGTATGGAATCACTTACTTGGAATTGATTCCGCGCGATCTTGAGTACTTAATAACTAGTTAAGAATGATAAAAATGGTACCATTTTAAAGGTTAAACTGTTAACTTTAAATTGATACCAAATTCATTCAAATCACGCCATTATTTAAGAAGTTATCCCGGATTACGTGAAGAAATAAGGAAAATGATACGTTTCAATTGTTTGGTTTGCCGCGAGTTGCGCCCTATTGACCCCCTATAAAAGCACGTGTTATCGGATTTTCTTTATCCACCACAGGTTAGTCCGGTTAAGCAGTTGATATCCCAAGTGTGTTAACTTGCTAGTGGTCATACCTAAAAAAAAAAAAATTAAAAAAATTTTCTTTATCAGTCAGCTTTCACACTCCGCAACTTTTGACCCTTGAACTTGGACGACAATGGATATTACACCTATAGAAGCAGCACTAATCGTCGCCCTATTGCAAGAAGGGCTCAGCCAGCGGGCTGTTGGACGTCAGCTCCACATAAGCCAGTCCTGTGTTTCAAAAGTTTATAAACGCTTTCGGGAGACTGGTGGCTTTATCCCAAGACCAAGATCTGGACGGCGCCGGTGAACATCGGAGAGGGATGACCGTTTTACTGTGTCAACCTCTCTCCGAAATCGACATTTGACTGGTGTCGACGTCCAACAGGAGCTCCGAAATGTTCGTGGGGTAGCTGCCAGCGAGTGGACAGTTTGTCGGAGGCTTAAGCATGCTAATTTACATAACTCCAAAAAGGCCTGCCACAGGCCCGAAACTGACGGCAGGTCACCGACAAGCACGCCTTCAATTTGCTCGCTACCATCTTGATTGGGAGGTTGAGCAATGGAGGCGAGTCCTGTTCTCCGACGAGTGCAGAATGTGTTTCCACGGCAGCGACCGAAGGGGTCGGGTCTACAGGCGGGGGGGGAGTGATTTGCGCAGTGCTGTTTCGCTGAGACAGTGGTTTATGGGGCGGTTCTTGCATGATGTGGGCCAGGATTTCCTTCGACGGTAAAACGAGCTTGTTTTCGTGCCTGGCGGGGGACGAGGAGGCGGTCTAAATTCAGACCGCTACATTTCCGATATTCTGCTGGAACATGTCGTTCCTTATGTAGGATATATCGGTGATGACTTCCTCCTTATGCACGATAACGCTCGTTGTCACACTTCCCGTGCCACAACTGAATACCTCGAAGAAGTTGGTATCGCCACATTGAACTGGCCAGCGCTCAGCCCGGACTTGAATCCCATTGAGCACGTGTGGGATGAACTGAAGAGGAGGGTTCGTTCCAGAAATCCTGCTCCTTCAAGTGTAAATGGGGTGAAAGCGGCTTTGATAGAGGAGTGGGAAGGTATCCCGCAAGAATCAATTCAGTAGCTGATTAGGTCAATGAAGAACCGTCTTCGAGAAGTTATTAGGGTGAGGGGAGGGAACACAAAATATTGAAACTTAATTTTAAGGCCAAATAAATTTTTTATTAATTAATTTTTGTTGTGTTCTTCATTTATTATTTTTCCATTATCCTTATGTTTTCCTAACTCCTTCACTCAATCCGGGATAGCTCCTTAAATACTGGTGGTGGTAGTGGTTTACTATTCTTAACTAGTTATTAAGTACTCAAAGATCGCGCGGAATCAATTCCATGTAAATGATTCCATACTTTTGCTCGTGAGTGTATATAACTAATAATTTTATTAATGCTACTAATATGGTGCAAAAATACAATCATTTTCATTATGACTTATCCCCTCACACATAATGCATAACACAGTCCACGGCTCTGCAACTGCAGAAGCGCGCGACCAATTGTACCATTATCTGTCTTTCCAAGAACCAATCACCGCGCTCGCTGGAATACAACGCGTTACGCAAGCGCAGCTAATTGGCTTATTTGCATGTGTTCTTTCGTTCGAATACCCGAAATAATTTGTCAATGTAGTGAAGTTTGGAGCTGAATTTTAGTTGATTTTGTTCAGAGTTACGCTTCCTGACTTTTATTATTCGTAGTGTTTATAGAAACATAACACTTAATTCTAAAACCTTCAAAGGTTTATGTGACAAAGGGGAGGAATGCGGTGTGGGGCTGTTGGTATGTGTGGTGTGTGATGGAGGAGGAAACGCGGCCTAAAAAAAAGATGGCAATGTTTGATATGTTCGCAGATGGAAGGGCGCTTGAAGCTCCGTCGCAGCGGCGAGCGCATGGTGGCAGACGGCGGTATTTCCGGGCTGCAGGTGGTGGTGCGGAAGCTGGCGCGCGGGGACGACGCACCTGCGCCGCACCGCTCCACGCCGCGCTACCTGCTGGCGCCCACGCACCTGTCGCTGGCGCTGTCGCAGCCGCCGCTCAGCGGCATGCACATCGACCTCGCTATCACGGATATTGTGATCACTGTCTCACCTGGTTAGTTTATCCTTTACTTAGAAAAATAAAAGAAATCATTTTACACGTATTCACATAAACCATCTAACGCTAAGCCTAAATAAAGACCAAAGCATACAATCTCAATCTCCAACAGCGTATTATTTCTGATACAAACAGGCATTTTAAATACCAGAAGCGACACTGGGGGTTACATAACGAACAGTCACGGACTTTAATCGTATTTTATCTACACTCACAACTTAATGTTCCAAATATGAGTTCAAAAACGAATGCATAAACACATACTTTTTTTTCGTGGATAGGTAAAATTAAAAAAAAAACCCATTACAGTTCAACATTTTCCTTCGATTTTTAAACAACTGCATCATAAAATAACTTTTTAATTTTTATAGCACACTTTTTCTTTTTAATTTTTGGCGCGGGCTCATTGACTTAAGTCAATGAGCCAGCTTTTATCTTTGTCTATGTTTGAGCGCGCTGCGCAGTCATTCGAATACGCCATATATGAGAATATCCGCCATATTGGAATAAAGTATTTTTCCACTTATTTTATTTCAACTGTATGAGTGAAGATAAAATAGTGTATGCAACGGCATATAATTAGGTATTAAAACACTCGTGTGATGCTATTATCACAGTCGGCTACGCCTCGTGTGATAAACCCATACTCGTGTTTTAATAACCCTTTTTATATGGTCGTTGCATAAACTACTATTAACCGTGTAATGCAAATCGGGTTTAGTCGGTTATATTCGTACAACACAACTCTAGTATTGGCAGCCATATTTAGAGACATTTTGAGCTAAAAACCGGCACCCTTTTGTTGTAGGTGTTTCCAGTCCATACTATTTATAGAGACTGTACATATTTCCCCCCCCCTGTCGCTGCTGGAATTTACATATAATAATCATAATCATAATTTGGATCCGGTATTTGAAGAATAGAAAGTATTATTCGACTGGAGTCGCAAGGTTTGAAGCAAGAGCTTTGCTTCTACAACATTGATATTATTCCTCTGTCCTCAATCTTCTTGGTCAACTTAGAACTTCGATGTTTCAAAAACATTTCAGGTCTGGCTCTTATCAGCTCCAACACTTAGGTACTAATATTTTCAGTCCAGACTATTTTTTTAGATACGTTTATGTACTTGTTCGGCATAAAAACACATCGTTGTAATATATTTCTATATGTTCACAGATATCATAGCTCTTCTGAATCGGGTGTTGGCCACGATGACGAGCAGTGAAGAGGATAACAAGGTAGAAGAACAAAAGGCTATCTTCTACGATCAACTATGGGACGTCACACCGTTCAAACCGAACTCTTATTGGTTCTTGAAAACTGGCAAGTTGTATTAAACATTACCATTTATTTGTTACAATTAATTTAATCTTTAACACGATGATTTGTTTGATGCCCAACGATTTCTTTTGTTTTATACGCGTTTTTACATAGTTTCGCGAATTAATAATCTTGATATTTATTAGTATTTAGTATTACTTTAGGTTACCTGTACATATTATGTATTATTGTGTATTCTATCTGATGAAATAAAATAGGTACTTTTTGTTAATACAATAAAAAAAGTTAAACTTCACTTCATTTTTAACTCCCACTATTTTTATGTCACTGCCTCGTTGGTCAAGTGTTCGTGAGCGCGACTCAACATGAGGCCCTGGGTTCGATTCTCGGGTCAGGTGTGATTATATGATAGTTAAATATTCTTTGAAACTGTTTTACCATCAGAGGAGGCCGAAGAAGCGATCGATGCCGAGTCCGCCGAAGAAATAATGAACGCCAATAGTCCCGTCGGCGAGATTTGTTTGTTATCGTGTCCGTCCATCATCACGTCGTTTGAGATGGAGATCGGTAACGAGACCATACCCGTACTGGTCATGCAAGCTTCGTTAACTGGACAAGTCAAAGATTGGAGCTCGGACGTAAGTAAATAAAACTACTGTAATGTTTGGACTTTGGATTATGTTGTAGTGACAATCTGAATGGAACAGTTTGTTATTAAATTCTTGCACTAGATATCAACGCACAAATAATGCATTTTCAAAACATTCTACTATTTAAAAAATATTATATTTTATATTTTTTACAAGTACAATTATTTATTTAATATAATAAATATTAACATTAAATCAACGAATGTATTGTCATGTTAGATACCTGTACTACGATACACCTGTATCACAGGCGGCACTATGGTATTTGTAGGACAATAAAATTCTTAATGTTATTTGTTTGTATCACTTTTACATCGTTGTTAAAGTTTCGAGGACACAGTGCAACTTTTTAATATTTTTATCAGTAGCTTTTAATAAAGTATATACAGCGTGTAAGGGACATCGACGCACAAACGAATACCATGGATCCAGGACATGATTCTGGACCCCCGCGTTGAAATTTTTCGTCGGCTTTTTCCTCATTTTTTCATTTTTTTCAAACGTTTTTTTTTACTTTAGACTGTTCATAATCGTTATTCTTACCCAACCCAATGTGATTTTTTATAAAAAAATAGTTAAATCACTACTTTCGCTAAAAAAAAGCAATGTAAATAAAACTAGAATTAGGCATCTGCTCAGCTGTTTTGTTGCAAAAGGTCAACGCATCCTGCCTAATAGCAAAACACTAACTAACCCATGTGTGTGTGGCGTCTAACATACCGTCTAGAAAAGACATTTTTCATGTGTGGTCTGTAAACCGATCATTACCGAGATTAATGACTTCTACAATTTGCGTTACGATGTCCCTAACACCCTGTATATAAATAATTTCGGCTTTCTACCTAGTTCTACGCGGAATTGACTTGGGCGATGCAAGTGTCATACTATAACATCGGGCGCGCTGTTTGGGAGCCGCTCATCGAACCCGTGGAGATGCTCAAAGACTATCAGTACAAACACGTGCCATGGGAACTCAAGATGGAGGTAATGCTCATTGGATTTAATTGTAAAATGAAATTTACTAGTTAGTAGCAGAGTATCACTCGTTTTCTATTTAATATACACACAATTATGAGTGTGTTCTATTTAAATACCCCATTTTTAGTAATTCCTGGTGATATAGTTACATGATAATTACGATTATAACTTTGAAATTACCTATTTCATAATAGGTAGTTGTGTTTCTAAAATACTAATATGTTCGTAACACGATCCATACTAACACTCTAGGAGAAGATCGATTTTTAATTTGGCGTTATAGTTAAATATAGATATGCTCGTCATCAGAGTAAACAATAAAAAACGCGTGATTTAAGGGAGTTTGCCTAAGAACGGGAATTAAAATGAATATTGAATTTACTCAAATATGTGTTTATAAAAACGCTAAAACGTCGGTTAACTTGTATGTGTTAGGTAGTGATGCACTCGCAAGAGCCTCCGCCCACCATCGACACGACGGACGAGGCCGCCAACCTGCAGGCCGTCGCGCACAGGCAAGCCAACAAGACCGTCACGCTGTCCAGCAGCGAGCTGCTCGAGATCACCATCACCAGGACAGGCATGGAGGTGGGATCACTTATAGATAACTTAGGATAAGCGCATTATTACATTGAAAAGTTAAAAAAACCTGTAATGATAGATGTAACATCAAGAAATAAATAAATAAGTATTTTTAATCTTAACTTATCCCATTTTAACCTGCTGGGTATAAAAAACTATGGGGAAAGCCTGGGAAAGCAAAGGCTTTCCCTATTTTTTTTTATCTATTTTTGTTATTTTTTTGTATCTATCGACTTCTACGGTCAATCCACAATGTTTTTTTTTAATTTATGGGAAAACTTCATAGAAAATCATCACTGAAGTTTTGCCAGTGTCAGTGCCAACCAAAAAAAAAACAAAAATCTTAATACCTACTATTAGTGTTTTACTAATATTATAATCTCGAGTAACGCGTAAAATGATGATTTTATAAAATCAGTTTTTGAAGAAGTCATTTCAATTATGTTAAAATTAACAGGCTTTTTCGTAAAAACTTTCAACTATTACTTAAAATAAATACTGTTTAAGAGATTCTAAATTCAAATTATAGAAAAATTTGGATATAGAATCAGGGAATCAATATTTAAACTAAGCGATGGTTAAATAGTTTTTATGAATACGGCTGTTTATATAATGCAATGCAATAGTTTAATTTTAGGTGCAAATTGGTATTCATATCTTTGCTTGCATCCTGTGAAAATTACTTCATAATATCAAAGAACATGAACACTTCATCGAAAAAACTTTAGTAACGACTCTTCAATTTCAGGTGCTAACTCTATTAGGAAACTCGTTTTCTGCCTCTGTCGTTACCGATAGTGGAACTGAGGTTGCGACTCAGACCAGATCCAAATTAGACGTGAGTAAACCTTTTTCAGTATTCATAATTAAATAGTTTTAGCGTGTTTCCCTTACCTCTAATTAAGCAATCTGACAGATCAAATTTGAAGGAGAATTTGGGAATTTTATAGGCGTGTTAGCAACTCACCATCATCATCATCATAATATCAGCCGTAAAACGTCCACTGCTGGCCATAGGCCTCCCCGCGCGTGTCGCCACAACAAACGGTTTTGTGCGTCTCGCATCCATCGGCTACCAGTGACCCTCACCAGGTCATCGGTATTAGCAACTGACTCTATTTAAAAGAAAACTCCGGTTTGCTCAAGCTGAATGGATTTTTAAGTGACTTTGTAAAAAAAGTACCTATTGGTTGCAATAGAATTTTAACTTAGGGCCATTTTCACCAAGCCAAACTGATCGCGATCAGCGTATAAACCACGTTTAAGAGCTGTCAGTGTCACTATTTTTCTATGGAATATTGACGCTGACAGCTCTTGAACGCAGTTTAGATGTACTAATCGCGTTCAGTTTCATTGGTGAAATCCGCTCTAAGTCTTTATTAGTTTAGTCAAATAGTATGTAGCGGAATCACCGCCACAAAAAGCGCAACGTAGGAAAAATCTACATCGCAACAACTAGAACCGCCATGCCATCAATCTCGACAGCTGCGATTTAACAACGAAATCCTAAATTGCGATATCAGAGTTTACCGTGCGATTCAAACAGATACAACAGCCCGAATATCAACTATTGGCAGTTAGAGGGCAGTTGCCCACCGGACACAACAACCGTCAGGTTGGAGGATCCTCCCTCTTCAACGGAGGTATGCGGGACTTTACTCTCTGTTCCGCTACCTTCCATAAGTAATTCCAAAATTTGATTATTGTCTAGAGTTCTGAATTTAAATGTTAAAGTTGATCTGTTTTTTTTTTAGAAAAAGAACACCTACCACGGCGCGCCTTATGTTCTTCACAACTGCACCGGTCTAACTGCGAAGTTAATGTTGGACGCTAACCACGACTTCTCCGTTCTTCTCACTGAAGGATATGTTTCTGCTGACTACAGGTAAACCAAATAATATAATTTGTAAGGAGTTAAATGAGTAATTTAAAGAGAAGAAATATTATAATAGGTGATAGACTTACCGGAGGGACTGACCGCAATGACAGCGGATAGACGTGTTTAGGAAAGGGAGACCTTTGCCCAGCAGTACTAATTTGATTACTGTGAACTTAAATAGTTTAAAAAAAAATAGTTAAATTACTATTCAAGGTGTCATCAATTCTAATAAATTCTTACAACATTATTCAAAGGATGAGATGAGAATCGCTTTTATTCTTGCATAAGTTATTAAGAGATAACTAAGTTTGTATTTTGTTGTAGGGAAGTGGTTTTGGAACCGGGTGCGAGTGTTCCACTGCAACTGAAACATGGTGGACTCAACTTGATGAAGCTGAATGAACCACCCCCACCGCTCACATTAAATGTTAAGGTAAATTCATAGCTAATATAAAACATAGTTCAATAATTACTAAATATATTATGGTTGTTTCCCATTTAAAGTTACAAGCGATTTGAAGTAATGTCAAAAAGTTTTGAAATAGTTTTGAACTATTAAACTATACCTCTAAATAAAATTCAAGGTTTCTCTCCAATTAAATAGAGAGAATATTGTAGGATAACATTCTTTAAAATAGGAATGAGCATGCTAAAACTAGAGGAACGTTAAGCAGAAGATAAAACTTAAAGTTTTTGACATAAAGTGCAAAGTTGTACGGACAACGACTTCAAAAGGCTCCTCAAACATACCTTCTCAAGCTACTTCTTTTGTAAAAGTTTATTATATATTGTCCAAAATGCCTCTGCTTTGCGCATCTCTTTGCCAACGCTCTAGCGTCTCTCAAAGCAGTCTCAAAACTGTTTAAAAGCAAGCAAATCTTCCATTATCATCCTCCTCGGCCCATGTTATATGGCACACTGAGTTCTCTCTCTCGTTACATCATCGTTCGCTTCAGCATGTTCTTCCATTCTCCTCTGTGCTATAATTCACTACTTTTCCTTTGGAAAAAATCTCACAGATTATAGAAATAAGCGACGACGTGAGAATCCCAGTGGACCGGGCAGACAAGCGATACTTCCCGCTCGGCCGCAAGCTGCCCGGCACCACGGACGATAAGAACGTTCCTCTGGCGGCCGCCGTGGAGCCGCGCGGGCTCATCTCCGATGTCGTCATGCAAGATGCTGCTCTACACA
Organism: Melanchra persicariae; assembly: GCA_947386135.1. NCBI lineage: Eukaryota > Metazoa > Arthropoda > Insecta > Lepidoptera > Noctuidae > Melanchra > Melanchra persicariae. The sequence continues at coordinate 11,122,193 of OX376648.1, read as the reverse complement.
TATACCTGCGCAGTGTGGTACAGGTATGTTACACTTATTTGGTTAAGAGCGTTTACGCGGTACGGGTTTTCATACAAACTTTCAAATCCTTATTCTTCAAAATGAATGAACCGATTTTAACGAAAATGCATACGCTAGATATCCAGGTCTAAATAGTTATCAAGAAAGTAAAAAATCACTATATCCTTCCCCCTGAACTCTTTTTCAACCAATTCCAGAACCTTCCACTATAGAAACATCTAGAAAGTTCGAGTACATACCGGTCCGGACTAACCAGATATTATTATCGAAACCTCTAGAATGTTCTAGCATAGAAAAGTCTAGAAGGATCTTGACTCCACTAGTTCTGCTACTCGATACTAGATGGCGCTAGTAACTTTTATCGTTATGTACCCGGCATTAATTCTGGCGCGTAACAATATGTATATTTAGATTTGTTTTATGAATAAGCCCTGTTAATGAAGAGTTTAACACCTCCGTTCCCAGGTAACAAACACGTTATCAGTGAACGTGTCGGTGTACTACATGACGCTGAGCGGCAACGAGGTCCGTCTGCTGGGCGAAGTGAAGCCCGGCGACATCATGAGACTGCCACTGCAGGCTGTGCACACTCCCACGGCTGAGCTGTTCTTCTCTGTAGAAGGTATGTCTGCAATATTCGGTATCATCATTACATATTTAAAAAAGTCCCCTCGCCTCATTTGTCTGAATGTGTAATTTTCTTAAGTTTTTCACCAATGGACGGAATAATTCTTGAGGAAAGTATCTATCTATCTATTGGGGTATGGTTTCCGCACTTATTCCTGATGTTGGACTATTGTGCGTGAGCTATGGCGGCCGTCACTCCGACCAGCCAACCTCTCTCCAGAAGCAGATCAGTCCTCTTAGTGTGTTCAGGATATCTGTAATTGACTTCGGTGTCCCTATTGTTTGCCTCCGTATTTCAGCGACGCCTTTGCACTCAAGGAGCACGTGCGATACGGTTTCCTCCTCCTCCATGCATGCTCTGCACAGAGGACTGTCTGCTATCCCTATGGTGTGGAAATGTTTGTTCAGTGAGCAGTGTCCGGTGATGGTCCCCGCCACCATACGCAGGCTATACTATATCGAGTCGCAGAAGGCGCCTGGTAAATTTCGTCTAGGGATGGCATAGTCTCCTTGAACTGCATGCAGCTTGGTGCCGAGGCCGACCAGTGTTCTGCTTGTGTGTGGGTATGTTCTTGTAGCGCTCCACGTGCGTAGCTGGGTGAAAGAGACCGGTACTATGGGTCCGGGTCCAACAATCATCGCACCAGATCCCCTCCTGGCCAGCTCGTTGGCCGCGTCATTTCGTAGTGATCCGCTGTGTCCTTTTATCCACTGCAGCGTCACAGTGTTGCGGTTGGTCACCGTGACGCGTTCTAGTGCATTGTGGCATTCTTGTATGAGTTTCGGGGTGGTGTAGTTCTTATCTAGGGATTGGAGAACTGAGGCGCTGTCGGAGAGTATACGAATATGAGTATCCGTGACTCTCCTGGCTTCTATGGCATGGACCGCTTGGATAATGCCCACGCATTCCGCCTGATAGACGGTGTTGAGGTTTCCTAGCAGTCTGGATATTTTGATATTGAGGTCGTTGGAGTAAACTCCAACTCCAGTTCCGGCATTTGACTTGGATCCGTCAGTGTAGATTCTCAGCTCTTTGAGACCTGAGTAGTCAGCCAATTCTTGTGTTAGGCTTGCCGGGTGAGATAGTGGTCAAGCGCGTGCCTATCAATAATAAAAAAAAAAAAAAAAAAATATTATGCGTCATCAGCGCAGTCAACGGTAAAGTATCCTTTATCGTTGAGTCTTTAACTAGGTTATCTGCGACGAGGTTCTTTAGTAGTGGAAGGACGCCCCCTTGGGGACAACCTTTCGCAACAATGGCCCTTGTTGTGTTACTTATGGTGACTTGTACAGCTTTTTGCTTGAACATGTTTGTAATCCAGCCGCTCAGGGTCGTATCCACACAGTGCCGACCGAGGGCTGTGCTGATACTCTGAAACATGGTTTTGTCAAAGGCGCCCTCGATATCGATGAAGATAGCTAGTGAGGAGCATTTATAGTGTATCGCGCATTTGATCTTTGAGACCACGCTGTGCAACGCAGATTCTGTTGATTTCCCCGCGGAGTAGGCGTGATGTTATCTGTGGAGTGTATTGGCGCAGGGGTCTATCCCGAATGAATCTCCCACAGAGCCTCTCCAGGGTTTTCATTAAGAAGGATGTTAGGCTTATTGGTCTGTATGCTTTGGGTTGTGTGTTGTTTGTTTTCTTGTTTCACTTCGCGCTATGCTAGGGGTACGTATCTGGGTGCTATGCAGGCTTTGTAGATTACTAGTAACCATGGTGTTATGATTGCTCAGAGAAAAGTGTATAATTAATTAAGGTTTTGTAGAAGTTTACTGAAATATGACGATGATTTTTAAAGATATTGATGTGATGTTTCAATTCTAGTTTTTCTAACTTAACAGACAGATGTGCTGCTGAGGAGTTTGTTGCGCCACTTCTTCACAGCTACAACACTAGGAACTGATGACGGGCGATGCGTTTTGGGGGACTGTCTTTATGTAAACGTTGACGTTCAAAACCTGTTGGCACTCAGCCTAATTTGAATGAATGACTTTTGATTAATATCAATCAAAAGTCATTCATTCAAATTAGGCTTAGGTTAAGACCAGCTCCACCCACTGGTTCCAAAGTTGACCCCAACGCCACTCGGCCACCTTGAAAATTGAGATAATATCAAATAGCGTATCATATAGCATCACTTACATAGTAGTAAATAACATTCCTTCTCCAGGTTTTACGGTATCTGTATCACCGTTCATATGGCGTGAACTTCAACAAGAGCCGCACATATCCAAACTGTTGCAGTGCGACTCTAAGGATAAGAACAGTGGAGAGAAGTTCTATCTGAAGGTAAGTCAAAGACAAAGTAATCTTTTAATTATTGCCAAGGATAATTTCATGTCGTGCTTTACGTGATCCGCACATCTGAAAAAATATTGGCATGTAATACATTGAAAATGTGTTTTTCACATCTCACTCTGAGCAGTAAAGAAATAACCAAACCAAGATTCAGAGATTATTAAACTGGGTAGAGTTTAATACCCAGTGTCTGAATTCCGAAATTGTCCGAATTCCGAATGTTGAAACTGTCCGAATTCCGAATTCGGACATGTCAAACCCCACTCTGAAGCCAAAGATTGACAGGTTTTCAAGTTAAAGTAGAGTTTGAGAAATATAAAAAAAAAACTAAATTCAGAAGAAGCCTTAGTCGATACTTGGAGCAAAAAAACGAAAAAGAAACGGACTTGTTAAAACTGTATTCCAATCCAGGCCGTCGGTACAATGGAGCAAGTGTTCTTCGAGCACACAACCCGCCACACGTTCGCGTCGTCCTGCTACGACATCGTACTAAAGCCGGCCGTCAAGCTACAGAATTGCTTGCCGCTTGAGATCGTGGTGTCCCAGCTGGGACTGAAGCGGACGCAGGTGTTCAGGCCCGGAGAGATGTTCCACTTGTCGCATCTATCGCCGAATAGAGCGTCTATTGTTATTATGGTAAGTGCTATAATTCTATACTTGAATTCAGAGATCGTTTTGAATCCATCCTCGCCAGCAACTCAAGTTAGTATCGACTTAAGTGTCATGTGTTTTGTATTACCGAATTCTGAATTTTTATAAATCTGGATGTTGGAGTTTTTTATGTCCAATACGGGTAGTCCGCAATGATGATGAAAAAATATTGCTGTAGTACCTACTATTTTTTTTTTTTAATTTGTGCGTCTCAATCAAGTTAGTGTTTATTGTATGTGTATTTAATGAAGGATTATTATTGTGACAAATAGTTACTTATTAACAAACTACATTTCTTTACTTTCAGATACAAAACTACCTCGACAAATGTTGGGTATGCACAAAGAATCTGCCAGAATACGAGTCAGAACTATCAGTATGGTCCTTCGAATCTCACGATAGCCCTTCAGTGATGACATTAGACTTGGGTATGCATAGTGTGGACATGGAAGGCACGCAGGTCCTATCCCTCTATTGCCCCTTCTGGATGCTCAACAAAACAGGATTTACTCTTTGCTACAGGGTAAGCCCTCATTTGTATATCGTCCTCTTGATTTTTTTTAGGGATTTCTTGAAAGTGTTCTGATATCTGTGTGCGGTGGCTTTGGCATTGAAATCTGGTTTCTGTAAATAATGTGTGTGGAAATTCAAAATTTTAAGAGGTCGTTGTTGCAAAAATTTCTCATTTCTGTTTAAATTTTGCATTCTTCAAAAATATTTGACTTCAAGCAATACGTACGGTAACTTTGACGTTTGAAAGCTAGACAGTAATTTTACTTAACCGTCTTTGTATCTTCTATCAGCATTTTTTCCAAAAAGAGATGTACAGTAAGTAGAAATCCTATTAGGCTATTACTAACTGTGTTTGTCTGTTCATCATACTAAGTCATTGACATACCTGTGATGTTGATTTCATTCTTCTTGAAGTAGACTTTTATACCTTATTGGCCATAAACACATTGCGTGGTTACAGAAATCAAAGAAACCAGAAAAAGACTCCAGCACACCCAACAAGGTATCTTTGAGATGATCTAACTGAATATTTTTTTAATAGTTTTTTTACTTTTCATCATTTTGTTTAATCCTCGATTCGACCGGTTACCGCTTCCTTCGTCTAACAAGCTTCATCTCAAAGCGATAGTTTTAGGATTTTTTGGTTTCGATACTTATGATCATTGCCTTGTAATAATTGTTGTTTATAGCATGCGTTTTCCAGTGGGGTCATAGCCTAATCCGAAAGTATACGTATATTAGAATGTTTACCACCTAATCGATACGATAGAGTTGATGTGATGTGTTTGATATATGTTTATTTATAATTAGTTATGTAATGTCATAGACTTTTAAAACGAATATTGTATGGGTTGTCCATTTTATGTAAATTACAGATTAAGCATTCACCTTGCAGTAAATTTATTAGACGCCATACTTCTTGTTTGCCGGTAAGTGCAAACGTTACTTTAGCACTTCTATGAAATACATGGTTAAATATTATTTTGCTACGTACATTGAGCACTCTAAAGAGGTTTTGGTTGTAACTGTAAAAAGTTTAAATTTTCTGTGTGGTGGGGTTTTTGGGTAAAACTGAAATGATTTCTCAATTGATCCTGATTTTTTGATACAGATAAGTCAACAAAGCGTTAAAGGTTGGGCTCAGTTTATTGTATTGTTTTTATTAAACTGAAATGCACACATTGTAGCTTTAATTTTTTGTGGATTACCATGACCCTACTGTATTTATTTTGCTTTTTAGCAGCATGTATTTTATATATGTAATGTAAGTTTCAATTGATTACAATAGTGGCACCAATTTCATAATTTCTTCGTCGCAATTAGAATGCGTAGCTTGACCTATGGTGTTGTACTGCATGATCACACCTAAGTTTCTTTTAATATCAACCAGTGTAAGAGACTACTTTAATGCTGATACTTTATAAGGCGCTATTTGGATATATATAACAAAAAAAAAACTTTATGTATTTAATAAGGTTTATTTTATATTGTCAAATACGCCAAATGAAGTACCATTATCACATTCTTTTTAACTAGCTTTGCAGGGTACGGTAAGCAAGCTTTGAGGGTCAGGATAATGCGAAGTGGCATTTGACGCAGCATTGGCAACTCACAAAAAAAAAATGTAGATCGAATATTTATAACTTCTTTTGTTTTCTAGAATGTGGATGAAACTGGCAACGTGATATTCCATCCTAAAGATTATAAGGAGCCGATATTGTTCTCGTTCCGAGCTAAAAACTTCTTCGGTAAGAAGAAGGCGTCTATCAGACTGGAGTTTGGTGAATGGTCTGATAAGTTCTCGCTGGACGTTCCCGGCAGTTCTGGTGTGATACAGTGCAAAAATGAGGGGAGAACTTATGATGTAAGTTTATTAATATATCTAGGGATGTGGTTTTCAAATGTTGTGGTCTATGCATAGACAAATTCACTGCGACAGGAAAAAGTAAGAGAGGAAGAAAAAGAGACACTCGTTGAGGCGATAAAGGCTATAATGTTAGTCGATTTTACCTCTTTTTTAATTCTGGCTATAAAACTAACTGCTAATTTTGTAGGTGGCAGTTACAAATCAGCTGACGTTCAACAGTTTGACAAAGATGGTGATATTCACGCCGTTCTACCTGATAATCAACGAAGCTCCTTTCGACATCCAATATCAGGAGTTTCACAGATCTGGCGACCCCTGGATCACAGTAAGTGTAGGACTTGATAAGTTGATAATGCATACCTATAAAGTCCTTTTTTCCAAGATTTAAAACGCAATATTAGCCTTGATCGTGCCACCACATTCGGCTATATCGAATTTCGGTACATGACTGGCTGCCTTGATGACTTCAATTGTCTATGTAATTGTACCACAATGCTGTATGAATATAAAAACTGGTGCTCTAAATCGACATCATTCATTTATATTTGATCGATCGCTCAGTCGAAATTCGGCTAACGGCCGCTTTCTATAACATATCTCAATCCCAATCTTGATCCCGATCCTTGTCTGTAACCAATCAACGGCCGAGTTTGTGTCCTTCACCACACAATCCTCACCTTTGATTGGTTACAGACAAGGATCGGGATCAAGATTGGGATTGAGATATATTATAGAAAGCGGCCGTAAAAGAGCAAGTCCGAGTCCAAGCCCGACTGAAAATAATCCAGAACGAAAAGTAAATTTCTTAATTTAAAATAATATTGTTTCCCAGGTGGCAGAAAACTCAAGCGCGCCTCTATGGCCGGTCATAGAGAGAGACGACAAGTTACTGTTACTTCGCGCCGCTTGCTCGTCTGTCATTACTGCGCCGTTCTTATTCACCGAACATCATTCCGTCTGCTTGAAGCTTGACAATGAGGTAAGATATTGTTGTTATTTCAACTTGTGTCATTTCATATTTGTGCAGCAGAGAGCGTAATCTTGCATTACAGGTAAATAAGGTTGTACTTAAGTGTTCATATTCATCAAGATTTTCTTAGTTTATAGCATTGCACGTAGATGCACCACCAAAGCCAGCGTAGATAAAGCAGAGGTTTTGATTTTGCACGTTATTGAGTAATCTTCACATTTGTGTAGCAGAGAAAGTTCTTCTTGCGAAAAAGCAGGGCTGTCTTAACGATACAAAAATAGGCATTGCAACAGTTAAATAGTTCTTTTAAATTTGGATTTAATCTTAGTCAAAATGGTTCATATTCAACATGTTCAAATTCTTTAAATAGCTTTTGATTTTCACTCGTAACTAGAAAAATGTTTATTGAGATGTTTTCTCTGTTAAACATACGTGAACATAGCGTTACATAAAATAAAGTCTTAAACCAGAAGGGTTTCACTTAGGCGTAAGGATTTTCCCCTAGTTGAGAAGTGCTTCCGAAAATCCATGGTTCAATTAGACAAAACGCTTTTGATTACAGACTCTATTCCAAGTAGTGCAATGTTCATTAATGTGTAGCAGATGAAAAGTGTTGGCATGTTACGTGTTGCAGTTCGGCGGGCTGCACGTGGAGGTGCAGCTGACGGAGGGCGGCACGTACGTCACCATCCGCCAGTACCGCGACGGCCACGCGCCCGCCCTGCTCGTCAACTACTCGCCCTACCAGGTCACCTTCTACGAGAAGGAGAATGTTAATACGAGGTGACCTAATGCTGTCATATATATTATGGTATCACTCTTCCTTAAACCTAAGTAGTAGTAACTGTCCCACTGCTGGCCAAACTTCTTCCAATGGCCTTCCACTCTTCCCGATGGCAAACGTCTCCAAGTCATCACGCCAGCGCTGCGTCGCAGCGTCATATTGTCGCAGATCTCATTTTCGGAGACATCTTCGCGGACAGTGCGATTTTATCTTCCATGCCATCAGTATCGTGAGTACCTTTAACATGTTTCACGAAAAAAAATGTATTTTTTAACAATTAGTATTACTTATCTCGTTATTAAGTATCGGAAAAAGTGACAATGATTTCTTTAGTATTGATTTTATTGTTTGAAACGTTTTAAAACAAAATTCGAGTGTAGCATGGCGTTAGCAAGTCCGTAGTTGAGCGTGGCATAAGCGCGGCGACGATGGTGAGAACACGGTCCCGCTAGCGACTCCCAACAATCTCCAATGGACTCGTAACCGCGAAAAGACAAACGGCTTTCCGCGAGACGTTTGTTATATTTTCCATTTGTTTTACTCTTTTACCCTGTTTGTGCCATTTACTGTTTTATTTTTACACGCAATAATTTACTTCCTGATAACGGGCAAAACTTATTGAATAACCCTGAGAAACATTCTTACATGTGGTTAAAATTTGCGCATTGTCTCCGAACTAACACTTTATGACAGCTCTGCATATTAGCAATAAAATAAAATCAGCAGACGACAAAATAAAAACTACTTGGAAAATAATTAATAACGAAACAGGTAGGAAGAAACAGCGTGAATCGAAATTTAATTTAAATACTGTACATGGTCCAATAAACTCAGATGCAGAGGTAGCTCAGGAATTTGAAAACTTCTTTGCTAATATTCCTCTTAAAACTACAGAGTCTCTCGACTCGTCACCCACGCTCTCTGCTGCCTTACTTAGAAAGAATGTAAAGGTATGTCCATCGGAGTTTAAGTTTCAACATACAAACCCCCAGGCTATTATAAAAGCTTTTAAAGATCTTAAAATTAAATCAACAGAAGATCTTTGGGGAATCTCTGTAAAAGTTTGTAGATCGGTCATTGAAACTATTGCCCCCTACTTAGCAGTCATATTTAACACTAGTGTAGACCAAGGAGTTTTTCCAGATCTCATGAAACACAGTAAAGTCGTTCCGTTGTTCAAATCGGGTGATTGTCAAGAACCCAACAATTATAGGCCTGTGTCAATTCTGCCAGTTCTCAGCAAGGTGTTTGAAAAGTTAATGCTTAATCAAATGTTACGTCACTTTAATAAAAATTCCATCTTTCATGAACAACAGTACGGTTTCACTAAAGGGTGATGTACAACTGACGCCGGTGTTACCCTAATAAAGAACATTTTTAACGCCTGGGAAGAGTCGCAAGACGCCATTGGAATATTCTGTGACCTCTCGAAAGCGTTCGACTGCGTTAACCATGAGACGCTTTTGTTGAAACTTGAGCACTATGGGATTAGGAATAGAGCCCTTGATTTGATTAGTTCATACTTGATGGACAGACAGGTTAAAGTTCAGGTTAACGGTGTAAACTCACTAGGGTCGGAAATAACAATGGGCGTTCCACAAGGTTCAATATTGGGTCCATTCCTTTTTTTAGTTTACATAAATGATTTGCCCCAACTATTTCAAAATCAACCAAATATGGTATTATTTGCGGATGACACATCTCTAATATTTAAAATAGATCGACGTTCACAAAATCTTGACGACGTCAATAACTCTATTCATCAGGTCCAAAATTGGTTTACGGCAAACAACTTGGTACTAAATGAAAAAAAAACCAAATGTATTAGATTTACTTTACCTAATGTTAAAAGTAGCGAATGTGACATCATATTGAATGGAGAAAAACTGGGCTTCATTAATCAGACGGTTTTCCTAGGAATCACTTTAGACGAGAAATTACAATGGGGGCCCCATATAACATCTCTTACGGGTCGTCTAAGTTCAGCTGCTTATGCTGTTAGAAAGATAAGACAGTTAACAGACGTAGAAACCGCACGTTTGGTCTATTTTAGTTATTTTCACAGCATTATGTCTTACGGTATTTTGCTGTGGGGTCGGGCTGCTGACATTGAATCCATATTTATTTTACAAAAGAGAGCTGTCAGAGCCCTATATAATCTGCGTCGCCGTGATTCTCTAAGGGATTTTTTTTAAAGAGATTAATATTATGACAGTCCCTTGCCAATTCATTTATGAAAATATTATGTATGTTCGGAAAAATCGACATCTTTTTAATAAAATTAGTGATCGACATAATTTTAATACTAGAAATAAAGATAAATTAGATCAACCATTTTATAGGTTAGCTAAAGTACACACATCTTTCATGGGGTACTGTGTTAAATGTTACAACAAAATACCTTGTGACATATTAGAATTAAATGAAAGAAAATTTAAAACGTATGTAAAAAGCACACTTTGTAAACAAGCATATTACAAGTTGGAGGATTACATTCAAGATAAGAATGCTTGGAAACATGCTGGTCCTGCTCCATAGGACAATCAAGGGTGTAGTGTAGGCAAAATCAAATTGGTCAATTTATATATTCACTTTACAGATGTAAAAGAGTTTTTATTTTTCTGTTAACACACTCTGTTTTATTAATGGTTCCAAGATTTGTAAATATGTGAGTACCATGTACTATGATCCTATAAGTAGTATACGCTAGGTGCATCGACCTCACATATATTAAAATTAATTTTTGTACTCAAAATATTGTAAATCATTGATTTGAAAAGAGTAACTATGGAGTTTCTTGTCCGTTCTTCTCCATAAGAATCTACCCTTTCGAACGGACAGTAGAGTCACTTTGTATTATTTTTAATGTAAATGATGACGTTCAAAAGTGCCGTTTAATGGCCTAATTGAAATAAACGTTTTGACTTTGACTTTGACTTTGACTTTGACTATGACTTGAGTGAGTAGTTTCTTCTAGCAGCTAGGCCGCGAGAAGATCGAAAATTATATTACGGGAATGCACTAATGAGACAGAAAGGATAATATACGTCCTTTTTCTTTTCAGGACATTAGCGTCAATGCATAAGATGCTGTATACGTGGGAGAACCCTGCAGGGCCGCGCGTTCTAATAATCGAAAGCCATAAGAGGAGAGAAATCGAAAACGACCTCAGACAAGATGGAATTGGAGATTTTATGTAAGCATATAATCTAAAAAGCTTTGTTGTTACTTTAAAACATTTGTTATCCGTTGTGTTGTTTCCCTTTTTTTTTTACCAAATATCAACTTAACACTTCTCAATTAAATTGTCTTCAGAATAAATGGTAGTAATATAATGTTACTTCGAAACTTCACTATTCAAAAGTGGAATCAAATCTAAATGTGAAACTGATTGAAAACCGTTAAATACTCTTGTTTCCACTACTTACTTTATTATCAAGAGGATACTATCCGTCCAGTTGAGCCATGTTTTCATTCATTCTAAGCATAACATACTTTGCAGGGTCGACGATACAACAAAGATATACTGGGTATCATTCCTCGACGGGTTACAGCGAGTGATATTATTCACGGAAGACATGATACTGGCAGGCGGTGCCTACACTATAGGTGAAGCGGAGCTGATCGATACCGAGCTGGTGCTGTCCATGCAGGGCATCGGACTGTCACTCGTCAACGACCCGGAGCAACTGGAGATCGTATACATCAGTATATCCAAGTATGACGTCAAAATTGCTTCAAGTTTTTTTTACTTATTATTAATAGCCTCGCGTTTGTCTACAATCTCACCTGATGGTAAGCGATGATGTGATCGACAATGGAGCACGCTTGAGAAGTGACCTTTTTTACTTAAAGGCGCAAAAAATACATGGGCGCTCGGTGTATTTTATACTACTTTATAATGTAACGCAATACTTTTATTTTTTTAAACAAACAAAAAAATCGAGCAAGCCGCTCATGTACCAATGACGTCAATTGATGCTTAGCGTGTCCGTGGGTTGCAGTGGACACAATCCCATACATTTTCTTGCAAAGCGAAGCTTAACACAAGTGCGTGGCCTCTCCGTGCGCCGCGGTGGGCCTACACCTTAAAGGTTGTAGCTTTTAGGAAATACAAGATGTTACTGGCCTTGGCTTGTCGTGTTTTGAAAATTGACTGTCACATTCGTAGTGTGTGCTCAAAAAGGTGTTTTCGATGCAACAGTAAAATCACACACACCTGTTTAAAAAACAGACGCCATGTAAAAAAAAATATTTGTTTACGGCACTGCACAATCTAACAATGTTTTGGAAGCAGGACATAAGACTGATGATTTCAGTTTATATTCAAGAAGCGCTGTTGTCTCGCACACGAGTCTCAGCATTATGCTGAGCGATGGCTGTTCTGAGTGAATGCGGCGCATGTTTTCCCTTTTTATCTTGGACTTTTTCTTTTGTATTTTTTAATAATATGTATGCATCATAGGCTTCAATATACTCATTTTCTTTTTATTTCCAGCTCTGGTATAATATGGGAACAGTGCAAAGTAGGTGCACGTCGTTACAAAAAGATAGAAGGACCAAAACTGTTGCAATTAGAAGAATGCTACCAACGATATCTGTCGGAAAAGTTGGTCAGCGACGAGCATATTTCGTCTAGAGTCCAAATAGATGAAAAACTCGAGGTAAACTAAACAAAAATCACAATAATTTCAGTCTTGTTTTAAAGATATGTTATTAATTTAAAAATGTTTCAATAACACAAATAATGAAACACAACTTTCATTACCTGTATCGGACAGCCACAGTGCCAATAATCAGTAAATCTACTGCTGTCAATTTCGTGTACTTGGTATAGTTACCAAATCTCTACAGGTATTCTGGAAGCTGAGAAAAAATAAAACTATTTAATGAGGGTTCGAAAACTGCGATCTGCGCTCATAATTACTTTAGGTAAAAGATAAAATGTTTTCCTTTGGTAGTCAATGATAGTAAGTATAGTTCTTTCAATTTGTGTTTTTTTTATATTTGGATTTTTCGATAGAAGAATTAATGGGAGCCGAGAACTGAGCGATTCGTTGTGCGTGACCTCACCCCTGTCGCGCTTGCACTCGAATTTTCAACTGCGCAGTGACTCTCGTCGGGTTCCGAGCCGCTTTAAAGTTTTAATCTACCTGTACCTTTTAAATAAATAAAAGAAACAATGTTACAAATTCGATTAGAAATACGAAGTAAGAGAACCATAAACCAATCTATAGAATCAAAAGTAAATAGCCACATGTATACACATAACAGCTCTACCGATTCGGTTATTTTTTTTGTTGTGTGTTTTTTACTGTCGGGACTTACAGCTCGCGTCAAATAACTTTGCCCCTCTGAAGTCAGCCATTTACAAAGATCATTTACAAAGATCGCGCAAGTGCACTCACGTAGAAAAGTGTTTGAACAAAATAAATATATATTTTGAAAAGATAGGTAACGTACTTCTTTAATTATTCTGCTAAGGCTACTTGCTATCTATACCATCGCATTGTAGCTTCATGAGTAAATGTGTTACAAGTTAAACAAGATAACAAAACAAAAACGACTAATAACAAAAACAAATAACAACACGTACAATAACGCAACACTTGTGGAATCGAATGTCTATCGTACGGAGCAAGCAGGACGCAAGCATGTATCGAACGTAAACGAGCGACTGAGACATAAATTCGCGCCGCCATAATCCTCGCCCCCATGTCTCGCGCATGCGCAGTTGCAGTTTTGTTCGTAATTTTGACTACTACGCAGCCACTCGTAGCCAACTTCAGAGGGGCAAAGTTATTTTACGTGAGCTGTAGTATGCATGAAAGAGAAAAAATCCGTAAAAATGAAATGGACCAGTGCGAAGCTGGGGCGGGTCGCTAGTAAGATACCTATAAGAACATATCTTAACCACTGACTCTTACAGGTTGACTTCGAAGAGATGCGTCAACTGAAGCCCTCCGTGCGCATACTTCGGCGGATCCTACAAGCGGGGCTGTGGGCGTCGTACGGGCTGACGCCGCACTCGCGCCGCCTGCACGCGCGCCTGCACCGCCTGCAGATAGACCAGCAGCTGCCGCTGCCGACCTTCCCGGTGGCGCTGGCGCCTGTGCCGCCTCCGAGGTCCATTGCGAATGATGACCCTAGTGGTGAGCTGTTTTGTGAAAATACTTTGATTTATACTAACGGATACCTATTTTAGTTTTTCTTTCCTATCTCTGTGCTGTTTGTGGGTGATAGGTATGTTCTTCTTCTTCTTAGGTTATTGAGACTATCAAGTTTGACTCAAATTGCATTTTCGGTAACACTCTTGAGCTCGAAATATACGAAATTCTCGTAATATGTAATACCTAAGTAATGTTGAATACTCCTATACAAAAGATAGCAGATTTTGTGCTAAAGCAAATTTTGTAATCTACGCTTGTATGTTGATCGGAAATCATAACCAACTTTATTTAAACATATAGCACAAATAAAAACCGAATTTCAATCATTAAATAGAGATACATTAAATTATCTAACCGTAATTCACAATATCTGTACAAGATCACACTATTCATACATTTGAAACAAACCCGATCTTGTGCCACTGATTCCTGTAGGACATTTTCTAAATTATGCCTAATCTTTTTTGCATGACTGTGGATTCAAACATAGTGCCTCGAGGTACGAAGAAAAGCTTGCTATCTGTCGCTAGATTTACGCTACTTGCTTGCTAAAAAACGCTACTCGATAAAAAATTGTCTATTGAAATTATTATCGATATTAAATATACTGGTTCATTTTAGGTATGAAGCCGTTCATCGAAGTGTCGATAGTAGAGCGTATAATGGAGCATAGTAAGGTTCGCCAGTACAAGTACTACAAAGTATTGATCCAGGAGTTCCATGTGAAGGTCGATATGGGACTGATTAACGCGCTCATGGGCATGTTCCCGCAACGACTACTCACTGAACAAGAAGCGGTAATTTATAGTTCTTGAATACTCTAGGGTTTTTCAGTAACTAGTACGTGGTTTTCGCAAGTGATGAAAGCACAAAATAAGCTAGTAGACAGTCAAACATACCACATGTGATTTTTATTGGCTGCCAACATGATTAACAGAAATTGTAGGGTTCCCCGTAAATCCGAAAGGAAAAGTGGAACCCTTTTAGGCTTACTCGTTTAGCCTTTCATAAAACCGGTTGTTAATAAAAAAATACATTGTATCGATACTTTTAGACGTGTTATATCAATTTGAACAGACATAAATAAAGTATTACTATTGCAGCTGGACGCATTTCAACTAGATTTACAAAGTGCTGGGCAGCCATTAGAAGCTTTAGCAGCTATGGGGGTGGCGTCAGATCTCAAGAATTTCTACGACAATCTACATTTGTCGCCGCTCAAGGTAAATTAGTAACACAACAATATTTTCATCAAAATGATTTGGCATTGAAATTTCAACTTTGTATTTTAGGTGCACGTTTCGTTCTCACTCGGTGGAGCGACTCAACTGCCATCATTCATTGGCACCATTCTCCAGAGCATTGGTGTCACGTTGACAGACATGAACGACGTGGTATTCAAGTAAGATTAACTGTATTTCTTTTTGGAATTGATCAAATATTATGCCACAGATTTCATATGACGCTGACGTGTTATAATTTCGTAAAAGCGTTTCTGTTTGTCTTAAGATGTTTAAAGACGAAATTTTCTTATCATTTTAAACTAAAACATGCAGCAGCCATGCTTCTAGAATCAGCGCGGAAAATCGTTGATTTCAATCTTCTTGCTCATGCATGCTCAAGCGAGTCTTTATCATGATGCTTCTATGAAGCAATTGCTGAAACGTGCTGTTTTGCTATTGAGACCGTACGCAAAGCCGCGTCAAAATGGCAAAATCACCGATCGCCTATGCTAACATTAGCATGTCTGCTTAAGACCTCCACTCAAGACATACATGGAATCCAGTAAGTAACTATACCTATTTTTCCCCAGATTATCCTACTATGAAAGGAACTACGAGTTCTTATCTCAGAAGGAGTTGATTGGTCAAGTTCAGAACCACTATACAGGCCAAGCCCTAAAACAACTGTATGTGCTGGTACTCGGTCTAGATGTAATAGGCAACCCGTACGGACTGGTCATCGGATTGAAGAAGGGCGTTGAAGATTTGTTCTACGAGCCGTTCCAGGTTAGTTATTGAACATATTATGTCCTCGAACTACGTAAGCTCCCAATCGACCGGCCGCGTTTTCGCGGAGGTAAAAATGCGCGCATGTGGACGAATTTACTTAATACAGCAATACAAAATCCGTGCCACCGGCGCCGTAGGGATTAAATGAGAAAGCCGTGGCGATTATACAGAATCGCTCGAGTGATCGGGTTTTGTGAAAAAAGTTTTTTTTTTTTTTAAAATTGTTTCTTTACTCCCAATCAGATACAGACCAACACCCTTAAAGGTAGAATTCCGTGCATCGCGATCGATCGCGGCCGCGCGCGGGCTACGACTGTCGTCGATCGCTCGCGACAATAGTCAAATTATGAAAATGTATGGCACCGCTGCTGAGGCCCGCGACATACTCACGCGGCCAACGAAAGTCGTGAGGCGCGCGCGGCCGTACAGTTCTCGTCAAATAACTTTGCCTCTCTGAAGTTGGCTACAAGTGGCTGCGTAGTAGTCAAAATTACGAACAAACTGCAACTGCGCATGCGCAAGAGACATGGGGGCGGGGATTAATTTTATGTCTCAGTCACTCGTTTACGTTCGATGCATGCTTGCGTCCCGCTTGCTCCCGTCTACGTGACTGCACCTGCGCGATCTTTGCAAATGGCTAACTTCAGAGGGGCAAAGTTATTTGACGAGAACTGTACGCGTCTTAACATGTTCTAGCGCTTAGTAACATCGTGGATTTCATGGCGCAAACATGTCTAGGAACGCAGGAGAAAACTTTTCGGTCGAGGAAGACGAAATATTAATACATTTTGTGTCTCAAACTCCAATCATATGAGGCTTGGAGATTACAAAAATTCATACTAGATTGGTGCTCTATTTTCATAATTTAGCAACAGCAGCTCGTCATCCTCCTCTTCTTCTTCAAGGATGTCAATTAGCACTTCGACCATGATTTTGACTTCGGTAGACACACGTCTAGAGGGAACTGACGAACAACATCTACTAATTTCAAGACACTGCCGCGCGCGGCTCACGACTTTCGTCGGCCACGTGCGTCTGTCGCGGGCCACGGCAGCGGTGCCATACATTTTCATAATTTGACTATTGTCGCGAGCGATCGACGACAGTCGTAGCCCGCGCGCGGCCGCGATCGATCGCGATGCACGGAATTCTACCTTAAATGTGACCACGGCTTCTGGAACACCCAGTAGATTCGTGTATGGAGATAATGTCAAGTGTGTTGGGATTATGATAAACGTCTTTGGCGAAATAAAGTCGTAAAGTCTGTGGGGATTATATAATAAAGTCTGTGGGGATTATGTAATAAAGTCTGTGGGGATTATGTAATAAAGTCTGTGGGGATTATGTAATAAAGTCTGTGGGGATTATGTAATAAAGTTTGTGGGGATTATGTAATAATGTCTGTGGGGATTATGTAAAGTCTATGGGGATTATGAAAAGTGTGTGGGTATTATGAAAAGACTGGGGATTATGTAAAGTCTGTGGAGATTGTGTAAACGCTGTGAGTATTATGAAAAGTTTGTGAGGATTCAATTCAATTCAGTCATTTATTCTCTCTTCACATAGGTTTCCTTAAAATTAACATTGTTTGAGACGAAGGCTAACTATATTCACCATTGTAAGAGACTGGTGCCTGAAATAGGTTTTAGGAACAAAACCTGTAGTACAGGTCACCAGGTCCTGTACTACAGGTAACTAAAAATACAGGGAAAAGAACCAAACAAAACAAAATAGCAGAAATGTGTTATTTTTGTAGTGCCATAAAAGGCGTGTATGTGAATGAGTGAGTGAACAAGGGAGTTTAAGACATGTGGGTCGTGTTTCGAATGAAAGAGTGTACGAGTGCGAGTATAACATGTGAGACGCGTATGTGAATGAAGTCATGGAAGACGAGGAACGGAGGCAGTTTATTTGAGAACAGACAAAAGATTCTCAGTTTTTTCATAGTCAAGGGTTTTGAGGAATTCTTTGACAGTTTTGTTACACTTTAATTTGGTTTTGGGATATATGTCAAGGATGAGGTTAAATTTGTTGTATAAAACTGAACAAGGAAGCAAAAGAATTTCTGAGGGAGTGCCGACTTAAAATGTGATGAGGGGCATATCCTTCCCTTACGACGTTTGTTTATGATAAGCTTGGAGTCAAACTTTAGCTGAGAGTGTTTTTTAACTACATTAAGCAGGATAAATGTTTGTCTGACCGTAAGAATGTCCCATTCTTTGTATAAGTCAACAGTGGGGAAACGAAAAGGGAGACCAGCACCAACCTTGAGTATAGCGCGCTGCGGATCTCAATAAGGTAGGTTTTGGCGGCACCACCCCATGTTGTGATGCAATACTCAATTAATGACTGGCATAGAGCAAAACATATCATTCTAATAGTCCTTTGATCTACAGTGTGTCTTAAAAGTATAGATGAGTTTACGGAGCCTCGGTGCCAGCACATCAATATGAGATTTAAAAGTAAGATGGGAGTCAATGATAATCCCAAGGTATTTTATATTATCAGTCCTCTCGAGGGTGGGACAAGTACACTCTGCGTTTGCAGTGTAACACGTGTGAGCTGTAATAGTGAGAGATGACGTAGGAAGAAGGTTAGTTCTATGTGCCAAGCTTATATATTTTGTTTTAGAGACGTTTAGTGTTAGTAGATTGCTCTGCAACCAATCGCTAACTGTGTTAATGCCCTGTTGGGCAACATAAAATATCTCATCCCAGTCATCACCATAGAAAACAAGGCGGTATCGTTTGCAAAAGTGACGATTTTTCCTTTGGAGAGAGAAAGCTAGCAGAGCTCATTTATGTACACCAGGAAGAGCGTTGGACCGATAATGCTACCCTGTGGTACACCAAAATTGATAGTTAGCTCATCACTCAATCTATCATCTATTTTTACTCTCTGTTTTCTTCCAGTAAGGTAGCTCTCCAATAATTTAAGAGGAATTCCTCTTATTCCAAGCCCATCCAGCTTTTTCAGAAGGTGTGGGATGGAGACTGTGTCAAACGCTTTTGCGAGATCAAGAGACAGCGTGAAGCATTTCTTTCGATCGTCCAGACTGACAACGACCGAGTCAACCAACTCGTGGACAGCATCATCAGTACTCTTGCCGGATTATGTAAAGTCTGTGGGAATTATGCAAAGTGTGTGGGTATTATGAAAAGTATTTGGGTTATGTGTGATTGTGTAAAGTCTGTGGGGATAATGAAAAGACTGGGGATAATGTAAAGTCAGTGGAGATTGTGTGAACGCCGTGAGTATTATGAAGACTGTGAGGATAGTCTGTGGGAATTATGAAAGTGTGTGGGTATTATGAAAAGTGTATGGAGATTATGTTAAGTCTATAGGGATTATGAATAACCTTTCTGGCGATTATGTAATGACTGTGGGGATTATGAGAACTTTATGGGGATTATATGAAGTATGTGGGTATTATGTAAGTCTTGGGGGATTATGAAAAGTCTGTGAGGATTATAGACAAGACTATCAAATACGAGAAGCATGAAAAGTATAGTTCTACAACATTTTAGTATAATTGAGCTCGTATTTCCGACTCAAAATTCACTTACGCGCTAGATATATAGCATCAAGTAGTAGAACAATAGTGTGTTAAAACATGATTCTTTGTTACAGGGTGCTATCCAGGGTCCGGGCGAGTTTGCCGAGGGTCTGTTCCTGGGCGTGCGCTCACTAGTGGGACATACAGTGGGCGGTGCGGCCGGCGCGGTATCGCGCATCACCGGCGCCATGGGACACGGGCTCGCCGCGCTCTCGCTGGACAAGGTAGCGTACTGACAGTTCGCCGAGGGTCTGTTCCTGGGCGTGCGCGCGCTAGTGGGACACACAGTGGGCGGCGCGGTGTCGCGCATCACCGGCGCCATGGGACACGGGCTCGCCGCGCTCTCGCTGGACAAGGTAGCGTACTGACAGTTCGCCGAGGGTCTGTTCCTGGGCGTGCGCGCGCTAGTGGGACACACAGTGGGCGGCGCGGTGTCGCGCATCACCGGCGCCATGGGACACGGGCTCGCCGCGCTCTCGCTGGACAAGGTAGCGTACTGACAGTTCGCCGAGGGTCTGTTCCTGGGCGTGCGCGCGCTAGTGGGACACACAGTGGGCGGCGCGGTGTCGCGCATCACCGGCGCCATGGGACACGGGCTCGCCGCGCTCTCGCTGGACAAGGTAGCGTACTGACAGTTCGCCGAGGGTCTGTTCCTGGGCGTGCGCGCGCTAGTGGGACACACAGTGGGCGGCGCGGTGTCGCGCATCACCGGCGCCATGGGACACGGGCTCGCCGCGCTCTCGCTGGACAAGGTAGCGTACTGACAGTTCGCCGAGGGTCTGTTCCTGGGCGTGCGCGCGCTAGTGGGACACACAGTGGGCGGCGCGGTGTCGCGCATCACCGGCGCCATGGGACACGGGCTCGCCGCGCTCTCGCTGGACAAGGTAGCGTACTGACAGTTGACAGTTCGCCGAGGGTCTGTTCCTGGGCGTGCGCTTGCTAATGATGAGATTAATACTATTTCAACTGGAAAATAGGTGAAAATTCTCAGGCATAAGTCTCCTGACAAAAAAATAGGTGTATTTGTTTCACAATGTATCAGTGTTCTTTGCAATAAAATATTGGATTTCAATGCAGCATGGAAAAAAGGGTTTTATATAATTGTATTTCGTTATTTTAATACATTCTGTAATTAATAAAATATTCTATTTTCTAAGGACTATCAACGACGTCGTCGTGACAATATCAATAAGCCGCCTGCGAACCTGCAAGAAGGTCTTGCGAGAAGCGGCAAAGGATTGGTCATGGTACGTAATTATCTGTTCTGAAAAATAAATATGGTGGTTTGACATTTTTATAGAACAACTGTAAAATGAATGCATAGTCAAACAAAACATTGTTTTCTTAAAATATTACCAAAGTAAATTTAGTGGCGTTATTGGACAAAAAACATAAATGGCAGAAGCCAGCGCTCAGTTTGAGTTGGTCGTTTGCTATAAAGAAGAATCGATAAGAAACTCAAAATTACTGTATATTACCTGTCTATTAAAGCGGTGCAAAAATTCCAAACAAACAGGGCGTGGTAGACGGCGTAACGGGTGTATTCACGAAGCCCATAGAAGGCGCTCGCGAGCAAGGGATCGGAGGGTTCTTCAGCGGGTTGGGCAAGGGCGCCGTGGGGCTGGTGGCGCGGCCCACCGCCGGCGTCGTCGACTTCGCGTCCGGCTCGCTCGACGCCGTCAAGAGGTAGCGCGGGTCGCGTGCGGGCCACGCTTGTTGCATGTCTGTTCACTGTGCGGCTTGCATATGAATGCATGTTTTTGTTGCCATTTTTGAAGTTCTGTTTTCTCTTGCTAAATATGTTTATGTCATACAATTATGCTTGCATGTGGGATTTTGGTTTACATGTCTCAAAGGCTTTTTCACGTTAAATAAATTAACAAAAAATCAACATGCCTACATAACGTGTATAGATTGACTAAGAACTTTTATGATTAGTACAACCAACGTCTGAAATAAATCAGCGTTTAACGCCAAATATAATAAACTCTTCTACATTCAAGCAGACTGTTAGTTTGATGTATCATATTCTGGAAAACAACGGCCTTGCGTTTAAATTTTAGTCGTAATATCATCTCAATCAATGTCGAAAACTTATCAAAATGTAGGGAAATATGACGAGTTTTTGACAGCTCGTGACTGCGATGCGAACACTCCTTAAAAATACGAGATTTGTCCCTCTGGTGAATTTGATAAATAAATAACGAATCATTTTCCATCACTAACATTTAATCCTATTTGGTCAACCACCGAAGGTTTTAGTAAAACTTCGTACTTCCCGACCGATCGCTATCCTTCGGGATCACTATGTCTATTTCCTGAACATCAGGGTGTAGTGGACGGCGTCCGCGGCGTGTTGGTCCGCCCCATCCAGGGGGCGCACGAGGGGGGCGCGGGGGGCTTCGTGAAGGGCCTGGGCCGCGGCGCCGTGGGCCTGGTGGTGCGGCCCGTCGGCGGGGTCATCGACTTCACCTCCGGACTCCTCACGTCTGTTTGGAGGTGGTGAGGTTACCGGACTTTGTAGATGTTTCATAGATGTAGGGTTTGATGGGTATAGCAGACTTACAACTTAGTGATTAGGTATAGGACTATTGGTTAAATTAGTAGTGTTTTAGGTAGATGTGCGGGGTGGGAGGGTGTTGATGCTCGTCAGCTAGCCAATGACTGACTTGAGTTTTCACATCAAATCACCATACTTCTCCCGCGCATGTAGCTACCTCAGTCAACGAGTCAGTTAAGTGGTAGACCTATAGTTGTGATTTAGATACTGACATTGTATGGGCGAGAGAATATGAATCATTTCAAATTTTATTCTAATCATTGTTTTATTGCTTAGTTTGCATCTAACTGTATGACGTATTTTGTTACTAACGCTTGTATTTGTCCTGCTATTTGGTGTTGTTTTACCCTTCTTTAGTAATGTTTTATGTGTAACTAATTGGTGGTTGCTACTAAATAACTTAATTATTTGGATCCGTTAATCATCATCTCCCGAACCTTTTCCCAACTACCTCGTACTTGAGACGAAGTAAAACATTTTTGTCGCGATGTTTAGTATTATTTTTTGTTTACTTACATAAATTATAACTATTAAAAAATAAGTATTCATAATGGCCGCCAATTGTTTTTAATGAAGGCCCTCAAACGCTTGGGCCATTCATCTATGGCGGCTCGAAACTTTTCAATGGGAAAAATACAGAAATAATGACGGTAGTGTTTTAAATCTGGAGGAAATTGTATTGTACTGTATTATCATATTTACTTTGTATCTCATTATAAGCGAACTGTAAGTTCTTATAAGAAATAAATTTCTTTAAACCGAAATCCAAACTTGATCCTTGTATATCCGTCGATATTTGTCTATTAAACTAATATTTTAAATTCATCGTATGTGAACATAGAGCCGCGGATATGTCTGAAGAAGTGACGAAGCGTCGTCCGGCGCGGTACATGGCTCCCGAGTGCGGCGTCAGGCCCTACTCGAGGGTACACGCAGAGGGCTACAAGATGCTGTCCGAGCTGGAGAAGGTTTGTACAACATAGACACGTGTAAATTTACAACTATGTGTGAGAAACTGACGAAGCGTTCTCCTCTGAACAAGCTAAGATGATGAAGTGATTGTACTACAAGCGCAGTAACATAGCTAGTCGATGTAATTACGAAGAGTTAAAAAACAACCCTGCCCTCTTGCTCTGCCGAACTGTGACTTCTCAGCTCAGCCCTCCTCTTTGTGATAGGGAGTGGCCGTAATCCATCCGACTGTGGTCCAATCCGGCTGTGGTTTGGTGAGGCAACCTTTAGAAGATTTGGTCCTAGGCCATGTTAGTTTCTTTACGATGTTTGCCTTTGCTTTTTAGGGTTCCGTACCCAAAGGGTAACCAACGGAACCCTTTTACTAAGCCTCCGTTGTCCGTGAGTCTGTCTGTCAGCGGGCTGTATCTCAAGAACCGTAATAGGTAGACAGTTGAAATTTACACATAGTTCTATTGCCGCTATAACAACAAATTATAAAAATTTAATTAAATTAAAAATTAAAGGGGCTCCCATACAAGAAACGTCTTTTTTTTCGGTTTAGGGTGCGGAACCCTTCGTGTGAGAGTCCGACTCGCACTTGGCCGGTTTTTTATTTCACAGGCCTCCTGTCTGAAATAGGGAGTGGGCAGTAATACACGCGTGGTCGCTTGCGACTAGTGCGGGTTGACGAATATCACAAGCCTTCAAAATTGTTTATTTCTCACAGGGAAAGTACGTCAGCACGGATCGCTACGAGGCCCACGTGTGGGTGATCCAAGGCAAAGAAGTGGTCATGTGCACCGACAAGCGAATGCTTTACATTGAGAAGAATAATGTGTTCGGCGGATGGCAGGTATGGAATCTGACATAACTATGATTTGCATAGCTTCGTTATTTTTTTAGCCGTAAGGAAAAGGAAGCGAATTGAAAACGGATAATCAAATCGTGGCGCAACAAATCTAATTTCACTTAGTATCCAGGTTACTAAGTAACTTCGACATTCAGTAGTTGACCATTATATTTTTTACAAGTAATCTCTAGCAATTTACATGAATAAAAAAATGTACGTCATCTTTTTACCCGACTACGGTCAGGCCCAAAAAAGAAAGTATACATTCTGTCAGCGTGATTAGTACATAATTCTTATAGTGAAAATGTAAAGGGGTGGGATCCTGGTGTCCTGAAACACAGGCCTCGAGCCTAGCTTAGGCACCAGTCTCCCACAGTATATACTTACCTTAATTATGTATCTTTATTGAATAAGACCAATGTAAAATTATGTATGTATATTGTGGTGAGAAAATAAAGTTGTTGTATTGTTGTATTGTATTGTGTTTATCGGAAACCGAGGGGTCATGTATAATTTATAGAAAATTTCGTCTCTCATTCCGGCGGTAGTTCCTTCCTATAACTTGTAAATATTTCATGAATACTCGGCAACGTACCTACCTGCTTTGGAAAAAATGTGTTCTCGTGAAGCCCGCTAAAGTAACACTAATAACTGGCGAATGTTTTTTAATGTCTTCAAATATGAACGAAAAAACTGGAGATCACTAAAACAAACTTTTTCGTCATTGCAATCAAATCGAGAACCTCAAAATTTTGTTGAAAAGAACCCCTAGCTGTAAATATTTATACGATAGAGCCAAAACATGTTCACAACGAGTTATGAAACAAATACGAATCATTACTTTGTCGAACAGATCTTATGGACCTACCTATGGACGGAGCTCCCCGATGTGCCAACAGCCGTCAACAAGGGCGTATACGTGCCCACAGCCAAGAGGAAGGTGCTCGGAATGTTCCCCACCTCCGGCTCCGGCAAGGTGATATTCCTCTACGACGAGCAGCAGAAGAAGTACCTCCTCGCACAGTGCCAGCGCCTCATGCAAGGGCGTTGACATGAGGCAGTAGAAAGGATGGAGCCCACCGAGTGGTTGGCGCAGTTCTTTCTACTAATATTTGATTTCCGCACCGCAATGCTTGCTCTCGCCTATCACTTCAACATGCACCACCTCGCCTCCAAAGGCTTTCGCTGAACTATTCTTCGCTCTTCGCTGTGCAGTGCTTCAGAAAGACTATCTATTATATTATATTTAGTGTATCGATGTTTTGAGAACCGTGTGCTTATTATATTTTTATAATACCTTTTGTACGTGATGATGTTAATGCATTGGCTATACTGAGTACAATTATGGAATTGACTATCGTGTATGTAGTTTTGATTCATTTTACATATGTCTACCACTTAGTAGTGTATCATCCGTGTTTTGGAGATTTGAGAGAGACCTTGTAAATTACCCCTAAAATATCATGAAGTAATGTTACTCTAGTGACGGCCGACTTTCTGGCTACTTATCGTTGTGTAAGTACGTAGATGGACATACCTACCCTTATTAGAGTACAAACGACGTGTATGAGTTTCCAAATCAAATCTTTTTCTGTAAATCCAAGAATTATCTTTGAACGTTTTCAAGTATTTTTTTAATATATCGCTATGCATTTACCTATTTAAGATTAATATTCTCTAAGTCGTTACAAGATTTCAGTCTTCCTTTACGTATCTACTTATTATGACTGGTGCCGTTGAGTTTATTATACAGTTTACTATATTATGATATTTAATATTCATCAAGAAAATTAACATGTAATCAACTCGAATAACTAACATCTTTTTTAAATACTCAGTTCATCAGTCTCTTGACAGGAGACTTAAAATATTCGAATATTTATTCGTTGTGTTATATACTTATAGACTATATAACGTTATTTACAATAATTATGTTGATATTGTAAGTTTAATATTACGGAGACCAAATCAGTGAAGTAAGTCTGTTGATTCTGTATCATGTTTTCTTACCGAAGCCTGATAGTACAAACATTGCGTTCAAAGAGTTGTGTTTTTATACATTGCGTTATTAGTTAAACGATAGCAAAGCAAAGATGGGATGGCTTACAAGGCTGAGGCTTTTCTTACCAGTGCCTTATGATCGATGTTTAGAAAGCTGACTGTTTTCTTTGCTCTTTATCTTTGTATTAATGATTGTTTTAAGTTTTTAGTTACACCGAAAATAGTATTTACAGAAACAAAGTTATGTTATGCACAATCAAAATGTTTATATTAGCTTCGCCTTTGTGCGCTAGTCTTTCCAGTGGCTTCGAGATGAAAAATTTTCTTAATTTTTATTATGTTTATTTGTTGAAACGTTTATGCGTAAATACGTTAAATAGGTCTAAAGTCAAGTTTATTATAATTGCCTGTTGCACAATTTACTTATTTCGACTTTGTTTTGTCTTGTTCAAGCTTGTGTAAGAACATTTTCAATATAAAATATATTATACAGAATAAAAGTATTTTATTTTCATACCTATATACCCTTAATTATTAGTTTCTGTTCCTGAAGTATAGAATGCGACTGCAGCAAGCTAAATATAAAAAAAAACATACTGCCAAGTGACGTCATATTCATATAACCGTCAATTGTGGCGGTTATTGGGAAGGCACATACAAATATGATTTGATGAATAGCCTACGCTATAGCCGAAATATGACAAATACATCAACGTCTAAAGTGCTGTAACCCTGTAACAAATACGGGCAATATTTGAGTCATAAATCAAAACCGCAAAGCGATTGTCGCTGCCCGCAGCAGGTAACGTTTGAAACCATGATATAAAAAGCTATCCACATATTTTCCGGTCAGGGTTTTCCGTGATCCGTCCGTCTGTAATATCGTGTTCCAGGATACTAACGACCTGGATGTGCCTGACCCGAGAGTACAAATTCAAACAAAATGTATGCAAGCTTTTTTCTTATCTCTGACGGAATACTGACTGGACCATGACGCGAAAATGTTTTGATAACAACTGGTTTAAAACAAAACATTTTGAAGTAGGTAGCTATTTCGTTCACGGTATAAACCGTAAAAGCTGCCTAGGTATATCAGATATGGCAATATTAATTTGAGTCTTAAATCAAAACCGCAAAGCGATTGTCGCTGCCCGCAGCAGGTAACGTTTGAAACCATGATATAAAAAGCTATCCACATATTTTCCGGTCAGGGTTTTCCGTGATCCGTCCGTCTGTAATATCGTGCTCCAGGATACTAACGACCTGGATGTGCCTGACCCGAGAGTGTACAAATTCAAACAAAATGTATGCAAGCTTTTTTCCTATCTCTGACGGAATACTGACTGGACCATGACGCGAAAATGTTTTGATAACACCTGGTTTAAAACAAAAACATTTTGAAGTAGGTACCTCTTTCGTTCACGGTATAAACCGTAAAAGCTGCCTAGGTATATCAGATATCTAGTATATCTACGCAGCGTCGTAGGTATGGTCGCGATGACTGCGGGCGGCATGATTTGAATTTGCGCCCCAATTATTCCAATTCCAATTTTTTACTTTGGCAGCCAGTTAGGCTACAAAAGCGTAACTATCTGGAAAGATTTCAACAAGGCTACAAAAGCCTAATTATCTGGAAAGATTTCAACAAATTAATGAGGTACCATTAGATACGTCTAAGTGCAAAAGTGACAAAGACTTTATGAATTTTGAAAATATAGCAAGACGACTTCAATTACCTAAGAAAGTGAAGTCGTCTAAGGCGTCGCTCTATGGCGTCGTGCCAAGGCGTCCATCTAAGCCGTCGTCCTAAGGTGTCGCTCTAAGGCATTACTCTAAGGCGTCGCTTTAAGGTGTCGGTTTAAGGCGTCGTACGAAAGCGTCGCACTTAGGTTTCAACCTGAGGCGTCGCTCTAAGACGTCGTCTTGTGTCGCCTGTCGTCATTCTAAGGCGTCGTTTTAAGGCGTCGTCCTAAGGCGTCGTCCTGTGGCGCTGCTCTAAGACGTCGCTCTAAGGCATCGCTCTAAGGTGTCGTCCTAAGGCGTTGCACTACGGCGTCGTCTTAAGGCGTAGTCCTAAGGCGTCATACTAAGGCGTTGTCCTAAGGTACCGCTATATCTAAGGCGTCGTCTGTCGTCATTTAAAGGCGTCACACTAAAGCGTCTTTCTAAGGCGTCGTCTTAAGGTGTCGCTCGTTAAGTATCGTCCTAAGGAATCGTTCTAAGGGGTCGCTATACGGCGTCGCTTTTTTGCGTCAGTCTAAGGAGTCGTCCTAAGGCGTTGCACTAAGGCGTCGTTCTCAGCCGTCGTACGAAGATGTTGCATTAAGCCGTCGTCTTGAGACGTCGCTCTAAGGCGTCGTTCTAAGTCGTCGTTCCAAGGCGTCGCACTAAGGCGTCGCGACGTCTTAAAGCGTTGCTCTAAGGCATCGTTCCAAGGCGTCGCACTAAGGCGTCGCGACGTCTTAAAGCGTTGCTCTAAGGCATCGTTCCAAGGCGTCACACTAAGGCGTTGTCTTAAGGCGTCTTTGTAAGGCGTCACTCTACGACGTTGTTCTAAGGCGTCGTCCTAAAGTCGTGACTTAAGTTGAACCTAATCTGTGGCTAAGCTAATAAGGCATAGTGGCAGGTAAGCATAAGTGCGTAAAACTCCATCATTGGGAGTCACCGTTAGCCATTTTGCCCTGCGACGAACTATATTTTGGCCACGGAATGGGTCACCATTTCCTTATAAAACTCGTACTAATACGATAATGATAATTCGAGAAAGATGTACCGGCCTGCCAACCAATAAAAATTCCAATCAGAAATGTAAAGTCGTTTAAGCCATACGAGCTTAGAAAGAAATAGAAAGTATTGCAAAGAGAAGACATAATACAACAGAAAGGTCTCTCAAGTGTCCCGTAGCAGCCGTACCTAGCGTACCATAGGATAGTCATACCACAGAAAACATAATACTAGCGCCATACATATCTACTCAGCAAAAATCCAGGTCAAAAATATATTAACAATGGAAGGAGACAGTTTTGTCACCTTTTTTATTTCCTCAACCCGTGTGACCTTACAAAGCTGCAATTATCCTAATGAGTATTTGACTAATAACATACCTGCACACGGTCGACGCAGGTATCTATGTGATTAATGAACCAGTTCAAAACATCGCTAACTCAATTTTATCTCTATGATTAATATTAAATGTAAAATTTCATCATAAACTCGATTCAAATGTGTTACAATCAAACGGAGTAATAATAAACGGCTTTATATTCAAACAATAAAACTGATATTCAAACGATGCTACTTACGTCTTCAGAGTAATGACATCTTCACTTTACGGACGCTAAAATTTAGGAGATCCTCGTTTAACTTATATTACTGTTTGAATCGAACGTTCGGATGAAGGGTTTGGGCGTAAGTAGAGCTAAACGTTTTATTGAATGACGTCATAAGAGTTACGGCTTTGTTATGTTTTGTTTACGATAAAAAGTGTCATTCTTAGGTACTTTCATCAGTAAGAAGTTACTGGAACTAAAGTACAACATAACAATAACAGGCACGGTCTTAGTCAACAAAGAGGAAGATACAGTGGCGTAACTAGCATGGGTGACACCCGGTGCGTATAATGTAATGTCACCCCCGTATTAATAATGGTTTACGGCTTTCGTTCTGGTGACTGCAGCTGCAACTCATTTTTTTGAGAACTGACTTGCTTCTTTTGTGCCGTAGATTTTTTTCAGAAATGTTCATACATCACTGTTTGCTAAAGACAATATGAACTATTTGTCCGCAAGTACCTACTGGTTGATGAGATCATTAGAATTTGTGCACTAAGAGCAGGCAAGGCGAGCTTGATAATAAAAATATTGAACTCCGTCTCGGATACCGTTTAATTTTCTTTTAATCATCCATACTTACCTAATTCGAATTAACTTTTGACTGAGCTTACCCGCATACGCTCAGTAGGTAACTAAGACTGAATAAAAGAGCGAGCGAAGCAAGCGAGAAAATTTTGGAAAATTTTGCCTCAGATACCTACTTTTGATTTTCTTTTGATATTCATACTCAAATAAAATTAACTTTGTTGACTGATGGAGGTAAGTTAACACTAGAAGGGCCGGGCATCATACTATACCTTCAAAGACCGCAGCGGTCAATTTGACGGTACTAGAAATTCAGTCATATATTGCATTAAAATAAAATAAAAATAATATCAATTAATTTTTATATATAAGATAAACAATTTTAGCACTTAAACTGAGTAACATTAAGTAACAAGTAATAGTTTTTTATAAATCTTTTATTCATTTTCCACAAACGGCTTTTTACAGATTGTGCACTTTTCACACATTTTATTTTTTTAACAGTTATGATTTACTTGAAATTGCCGCCTCTTATTGTTTGTAGTACATCGTTCACTTGTTTCAGTATTAGTTTGTTGTCTTTGAGTCACAGTTGAAGAAGTTGAAGAAGTTTTTTCACACACTCTGTACGTAGATCGCTCACTAGTTGAAGGATAAAATCATGCCGAGAAATTTTTATCCCTGTGACTTTTTGGTATAGAATCCACGAGCTTATAGCTGCTAAATCAAGAATATTGTCAAAAACGTGAACAGGCCATCTCAGACTTCCAGCTCTTACAGTGTACTTGCGTGCCATTTGATCGATAAAGTCTATCCCAAATTTTGTTTCATTATAAAATTCAACTGTCTCAGGCAGTTTTTTCTTACTCAGAATTCAACAGATATATAAACAAAAGTAATGAAGGTACTTTTGTTTATATATCTGTTATAGTTTAAAGAAATCGTTGTTTACTATTCTTATCGCTGCCTTTATTAATATATGCCGTCACATTGACGGTGTGCGGCCTTAGTAGGTATTTGTAAAGGAATCTCATATACGACATATAGTTAAATATTTTTTTATATAGATTTATCCTTACAATAGCAAATTAGGAAAAGTCATAAAATATGAAAAGAAAAAAAGATATAGTTTGTAAAATATTTGAGAATGAAATCGCCGTGCGGTCAAATTGACGGCCTTGGTCTTTCTAGTGTTAAGAACTAAGAGAGGCAGAATACAAAAGTGAGCGAAATGAGCTCGAAAATGTTTGCACCCCATCTCGGACAGGTTTCATTGCGTCACCAGTTCAAGGGTGACACTTGACTGTAACGAAAAACAGTCAATGAACGGTAGGACCCCTAAATGCAGAAAAGCTCAAGAACTTAGGAAATTAGTGCATCCCGTCTCGGCAAGGTTTTATTTTATTTGAAAATTCATACCTACTTAAATAGATGTAATTTTGTTGATTTATATAGAAAAGCTCAAGAACCAAGACCGTGCAGAATGCAAGGGCGAGCAAAGCGAGCTCTAAAATGTTTGTACCCAATCTCCGACAGGTTAAATTATGATAACCGTTTAGGGATGATCTCGATACACGACCGTGACAAGAAACACTCGACAAATGGTTAGGTGTCACTAATTGGGTGTCACCCGGGGTTATAACATTAGCTAGGGGCTAGGATTAGGATTATGTTCAAGAACCTACCATAATAACCTACCCATTTCACTAGTTAGTCCCCCAAGTAATATTGAAAAGGCCTATAAACGCTTTTCTCGATCCGGGGATAGGTAAAACCCAAAACTCCACTTTCTCACCACTAGGCGAACGAGGCCGTAAACGCAAGAAAAGAAATCCTATCTAGATACAAACCCATACCTACCTACCTAATTTGTGTTTTTCGCGACGTAAAATATGGTTTTGTTTAAGTTATTCTAACAATTTTCCTCATTGTAAAGGTCAGACCTACCTTAATTTACCTACCTAATTGAATTATTGTAAAAGACAAGCCTAAATAACAAATAGTAGACCTACGTACGTAAATATAGGTGGGTAAGCTAGATACATACAGATGTAACAACTCGTAGTATGGTACGTAGGTGTACTGTACGTGAACCTACATAGGCTACATACCTAGGTAGGTACTGTGTAAGTAAGCACGAAAAGAAGTATCAATGAAAGGGGAGTACGTTGGTAACGATGTCTCAGGCTAGCAGCTGAACCATTCCTAATAATAGGGATCTCTTTATGTCGTCACTTTTGAAAACTCGTTAGTATGAGTAAGGACGAGGGACTCAAAAAAAGTAGGTAGGTGGGTGACTATCTCCCTTATCGACGTAACTTATGAACCGTCCGCGCAGATACAGACTTCCTTAATTTTATACATATTTATTGGATATACAATTTTTCTGTGTCAACTATTTTGTATACAATTGTATAAATTCAAGTTTTTAAAACTTTACAGACAGATGTGTTGCTGGGGAGTTTGTTGCGCCACTTCTTCTTCCCAGCGAAAACATTAGGAAGTGGTGACGGGCGGGCGTTTTGAGGTTCTCTATGTAGAACTTTGACGTTCAAAGTGATGGCACTTGACATTTGATTTGATTTAATAAACTTCTACAGAATTTTGTTTCTGCAACAAACCAATGCAGACTTTTTTATTTTGATTTCAAAGTCTGTGCAGACAAAAATCTGTACCTATGGACGATATAATTAAATCACTTTTGAGTTACAGGTAATTTAAATAGGTATTTCCTACGAACTGACGTACTTTTATTATTTGGTTAAGTAGGTAGGAATCATCAATCAACCTATGGAAAAAAAATGTTTCATAACGCCTACGACGGTTTTTTAGATATTTTGTTGACGAACTTTAGTATACTTTGGTTTACATATAGGTATCTGTGTAGGTATCCTACACTACACATATATACGTAAACCAAAGTAGGTATACTAAAAGTAAAGTTCTGGTGCGTATATGAGTTCTAATCTTGACTTCGCATAGATTTTATTTTTAAGATCAAAGTTTTAAACTACAAAGAAATATACCCTGTTAAAATCAAAGTAAGAAAAGTCTTCGTATCCAGGTTCATTTTCTTAAACTTTCTCAAATAATAAACAACC
This sequence comes from Melanchra persicariae, assembly GCA_947386135.1. Classification (NCBI taxonomy): domain Eukaryota; kingdom Metazoa; phylum Arthropoda; class Insecta; order Lepidoptera; family Noctuidae; genus Melanchra; species Melanchra persicariae. Next base: position 11,089,396 of record OX376648.1, on the reverse strand, counting down.
AAAAATATAGAGATTCTTCGCAAAACTAGTTACGAATAATACAAAAATATTCATTCATAGTCGCATAAAAATGGAGAATCAAACTAATATAGCGGGTTTAGAGCGTGGTTAGAAAATGCAAAACAAAACATTTCCATTAGAATGTGTATTGAGAACTGGGGACTAGCAAAGTTAGCGTGGGAATAACAGTAATATCGGTGGTAACCACATTCATTCTGGTACAGGTTACTGGGGGTTACTGTAGTGTATTTATTTGTTGTTTATGGTGGACTGGTAGATATCGCTATCAGCGATAAGACCACCACTGCACCAAAAGAAATAAGTTTTTGTAAAAGAGTTGTGGTGTAAAATAAAATTCTAAACATACTCGTAGCTCGAAAAATTGCCAAACTTAGTGCTCGCACTAGAGTTTAAGAGTAGTGACCGCGTAGAGGAAGACACAGCGTTGGAAACCCTCCCACAAGGTAGACTGATGACCTGGTGAAGGCCAGGGCAATCCGATACATACGAGACGCACAGGACCGGTTGATGCGGCGATACTTGGGCCTACACACAGCTGGGTACGGAGTGTGATGAACTGATTATGAGCCAGTGAAGCGATATAATCAGCCTAAAACGGGGTCTACAGGATTTTACAGTTACAGTTTCGAAACAGAGACTCCTGAAAAAAACCGGCAATCAGAAAATTAGAGGGTATTTACAATAACCAACTTAATAATATTCTGAACATTTAAAATTGAAAATGCCTAACTAGAAGGTGGTAGGGCAAAAAGACATATCCGTAGAAATTCGCATAGATGGTAACCCTATACAAGGAACTCTTGCATACAAACTCTCATCTTAATTTAATCCGGGTATATGTTACCGCAGGAGTATGCACGAACATTGATGGACTTTAAACAAACATCAGTTTTAATTGGAGTTTAAATGATGCTCCAGGTAGTTTCATGTCTATTACTTGGAGCTACTAAAGTTAAGTTTAATACAGCTTTTTGTTAAGTCATTAATTAAGATTTAGTGAGATTGAGGTAGTAACGCTAATAGGTACTAATATTTTGAGGGTCTGAAGTCCGTACTTTAAGTCAGGTATAGTATGAAAATTCAGCCACAGCCGTTGCAATCTTGAGCACGCTGTATTATGCTGAAGTTTGTGAATTACAGTGTCTAATAATACTTTATTATCCAACGTTTTTAATGACTACCTCGTAGTTGAAGTATAGCCTGATGCTACTGAGAAATTCGTAATGGAAAACCTCAATATAACTTTTCTCTACCTGGGAAACATTCCATAGACTTTACACGGGGCAGTTTCGCTTTCCACAGTTTACCATCGCTACAAGAAAAGAAAGTAGGCAAACGAACTAAGGAAACGAGACGGTTATTTCTTTAACTTAAAACTCAGTTTCATTTTTATATCTTCAGGTGACCGGGGCACAAGGGTAGGTATCCAACGAGGAAAAAATGAAGCATTCAATTTATTTAGTCGGTGAAGAAAAGAGAGTCGGAAAAACTTGGAAGAACTACCCTAAACAAAGAATTTTGTTATCATCGTGCACTTTTTTCTATTGCACTTGACATTTAAATAATTCAACAGACAAATGTTATATTCTTCCATTTTGTTGATTACTAAATTGACCTTTATCATAATAAATAGCTCAGTGCTATTTACCTACTTCAACGGAACATGTTTGAATATTATTTTTATCATCCTATTTATTTTTTCCAACTGAAGTGAAACTAATGGCATCTAGTTCCTTCCCTACTTTTAAAGGTAACTGAACCTTATGTTAAGATGAGAAATCTAGCTTTCGAATACCTACATGGAATGCAACAAATATGACATAGGAAGCTGACGTCCGCCAATTTGTGGTCAGCAGGGCTTGTGTGCTACCTCAACTTGGGCTTCGATCCTTGCCAGACGTCCGGGCCATTCCCCGCAAAACATCATATACAACGTGCATAACATTGTCTGGAACACATGCAAACTCCTTGAATGCACGTACCTAATGTATTATTTTGATGTAATAGGTATCTACCTACTTACGTATATTTTAGGAGAGGTCTCACAGTCTCGCTCTTCGTTTTATCCTCCCCCGAGGCCACAAGAGATTAGATGGCTACTATACTTTCAGTGTTAATTTATTTTGGTGTTGAAGAAAGACGCTTCTCTCTGGTTCAACTGGATTGTTTGCAATGAAATTTACTTTATCTAATTAAAATCATTGTTTTAATTAGAAAGCTTCTATAACGAGCGGTGGCTGTGTAAATTAATATAAACGGAATATTTAAATCTTTCTTCTAAGAATTACACCTTCTGATTGTGTCGAATTCCGCTAAACAGATGCTGCGGCAATTTATTTATGAGGAGGAATCTGCTTTAGCCTTTTATTATTCGTAGGCTTTAGCGTAATTAACAACAAAAACCATTTTACTATGAAAATACAATTCTATGTCTATGTCGGCACTTGGCTGAGCTTTTCAACCTTATTAATAATTTAGTGGATAGAGATTCCAATATATAAATAGGAGTAGAAAGCTCTGACGACAAAATGTTGGTAATAGAGGAATAAATCATGCGCTTTTTTACTTGTAACAGTTTAAAATCCAGTTTTAAACTGTTACAAGTAAAGCTGAATTATTCTACAGTCCATTGCACCCAAAAGCCAATAAAAATAAAGAAATTGTTCATAAAACTCACCGTTAATGCTTCTTAAAATGTCAGGTATTTTTAAAAATATCGAGGGGAAAATTGGAAGAGCGAGCGCACAAAATTACATATCATAAAGTGAATCCCGTTAGCGAGTAGGATGCTCTCATTTCTGTAACGCGTTTTTATATTAGAGACGAATGTAATTCTGACATAGCTAATGCTAATGCTACGGCGTGTAGCGTTGAATGTAGATAAGCATGTGTCGATTGTCGACACTCATATCGCCGGGAGCACGTGTGTACAATTTGTTCCCATATATTTTATGGAGGTATCTACTACTATGGAGGCGTTATGTGGAAGTTAGAACACAGTTACACGGTATACTTAGGTTTAACCTGTGGTTTGGAAAACGCACCACGCCTTTTCCTCAGTATAAAACGTGTAACAGAATAAACGCAATACTTCTTCTGAGGTCATTGTACACATCATTGTGTATGAACAACTTTTACTATAGGACAAACCCCGAAATCGCGAAAAAAAACAGCTTTTTTTTTCGGAATTTCAGTGTTGGTCCTTACTTCTTCCAGCTCGATGAAATAAATGCGTACGTATGTAACATGAACGAAAAAGTTAATAGTTATTTATCTTTTGCACGTTTTGGATACTATATGATGCTTAATAAAAATTTATAAAATAAGGCCTTATCTATACGAGGAGCTGCGAATCCAGCTAGTTGAGTCGCACGTTCTCTCAAATTTAGATTATGCGGACAGTTATTGGCCCTCGGCTGCTAGCAAGAACTGATCGACTAATACAGAGGGTGCAAAGCGCCTGTGCTCGATTTTGCTTTACAATCCCACCAAGAACTCATGTAACACCTATTTTAAATAAGCACTCTATTCGTAAAATGAAGTCGCGTCGTAAGTTGCATTTGGCTTGCCTGCTGTTTGGGGTTGTAAAGTACAGGCAGCCGACCTACCTTTACAATAGACTAAGCTGGATCGCTAGTAGAAGGGTGATCAGCCGCACAAGACAGCTGCCTTCAGAGGCAGTTTCAGGTATGCTGCATCCAAATGCTGGAACAATCTTCCCCCGCCGATAAGAAACATTAAAAGACTTGACACCTTCAGAAGTCGGCTTCGACAGTTCCTTATTAATTCGCAGAGAGAGCTGGGCGTGACGATTTCAAACACTTCGTTAATTTAGGTTTAGCAGTGGGTACCCACCACAGACAGGGAAAAAAAAATGCAAAACATCTTCATCACACACACACACATCACAGTTGATCACAGCCAATTTTTTACAATCTTTTTTTACACTTATTATTGCTTCATATAAGTACTACACACCATCTTATCAATATCATTCCTGTTACTTTTATGTATGTCCGTTTATGTAATAATTATTTTACATACACTCGTAAAAACATATAGGTACTCACCAGACAGTTCATGCGAAACCACAATTCACTTTTTCACGTTTTAAAACTGTTCTGTATCTGCTCGACGTCCGTATGTCACTTTAAAGATCCAGCAGAATACCAGCGTCAGGTATATTTGCCTGACACATGCTGAGCTGGATTCCCATTTGGTGCAACTTGGAGACACGCACCGCACAATTTGTTTTAAATTCCATTTTTTGAATAAAATTATTAAAGTTGGTAGGTAGTTTTGGCACTTCTGCCATAGACTGGTAGTGTCTTTTTCTTGTTTGTTTTTGTTTCTTTAATATTTGTATTATATAATATATATATTTTGGTCATAAGACCAAAATAAAAACTAGATAATATAATTTTTTTGTACCTAACTCTTTTTGTGTGCTGTGTTTTTTGTTCTTGCACCAAATAAATGCTTTGTCTATCTATCTATCTATCTAATAACATTTGATTTCAGTCTTTAGTACCATATAGCGTGTATACCCAATGTCCAGGATCTGTTTCTCAAATTAATGTTTTGATTAATCAGTGATAACTGTGTGAGTTTCCGTAGTAACTGCCATGTTAGGATTATAGGAGTCTTGCGGTGACAATGCAACGCTTATGATAGTGGTAACATTTGCCGGGCATCGTATTTAACGCTGTACACGTTCCAGGGTGTTTGTTGACGTTTTGAGCTGAATAAGATATGTAAACAACGTTACCTATTTGGCAAATAAATTGTCTACCTAGATCTTACATAGCAATGCGCTTAATATACTGTCTTGGTGAAAGCGAAGCGAAGAAGCACAGGACCGTTGGATTGTTGTGTAGATGCTGATTCGTTGATTCTCTGGTAATGGCCTTTTATTCTCTTTTAGTTCATTAGATATTAGTAGGTACATACATACTTTTACATAGCATTAACATAACATCTCCACTACGCACGCTTATTGGTTTGTCCCTAAAGGGATAAGGGTACATGAAAATTAAAAAAAAAACACTGACAAAAAAAATAGTCATATTCATTGACATCACACTTTCGCTGCATGGATTAAGCCAAGAAAATTAAACCTATAACCATCAAAGTAAGAAACAAGTACCTAGATAACCCAGAATCTAAATAAAATAATCATCCAGTAATAAATCCAGAGAAATATTTCTGTAAATAAGTTTTTATTTATAAAATTAATCACAGTGCAGTAGACGTTAAGTACTAAATCAGCGATATGGAGCAGGTGTCGGACAGATCGATCTAGGAAGCATCGCTCGGATGCATCGCGGGTAGGGTTGCCAGACTACCTACTGATTTTGACGTAGCGTTTTTATTATTTCTGTACCTTATAGCGTGTCACCGAAAAATGGCAAGCAAACACCGTAAGATTGTGAAATATCGCGTGAAATTGTAAACTATTTTTTTTTTAAATAAGATACGGACATGTTGGAAACTATTGAATTTGGATGGGATTCATTGTATAAAAAACGACTTTTAATATATCGAGAAATTATAATCTAATCAAGATTTATTACAATCTTACGGAGTGTGCAATTTTCCGGTGACAAATATATCGTCTTGATCGAATTGTAAACCTTTTTTTTTGTCTAATATGCAAACCTACTACTACAAAGCCAATTATGATAAAAAAACCCTCATGTACCTATTGATTTATCAGCAGGTTTTCATAGGTAGTCAGCACCAGGAACATGTTCTTCTTCTTATTCACCAACTACCACCACCACCACAACCACCTACCAGTCCGTGTGTTTCTCAAAATCAGCATTACCCTGTCCTAGTCTATACAGGGTTAGGTTAGGTTATGGCAGTATGACTTTTTCTTCGTTTTACTCTTTCAACCGCTTTTTTACTTTCTATTTATCCACTTTTCAGTGTAACACATCATATTATTCATCCCTTTTTAGCTGCATCATCTTTCACACAATCATTTATTCAGCCTTAATCTTGAAGCCGCCTATATATCTAGGTCCTCAAAACTTCTAAAATAAATAATCTCTGTCTTTAATATCTAGTAGATTAGCATCAGTTCTATACTATCTTGCTAATGCCTGATGCAGCAGCCCTAAGCAGGTCTATTAATAGAAGACCTTTGCCCGCTTATTATTCTCCATCGATCCCGCCTGCTGGCTCCGGAGTTTATAACCTATTGGATGACGCGCAATTTTTGTAGCTTATCACATTGTTATGAACTTGGGGTTCATGACAATAAAAACTGCCGATTTAATAACCAAAAAGACACTTGAATTTTACAACACTAATCACAACTTTAAACTTACTAATTATAAAACACAATTGCTATTGCAATTTTTTATGTCAGTTGAAGATCGCTTTCGAAGTATTCGCTTGTATCGCAAATCCAATACAGACTCAGTCGCGGTCTTTGTAGGCCCTATATAGGGCGACAGTTACTTCCAGAATCTTCTATTGTCGAAGTCTAGAATTTTTGCGTACATAGTGGCCGCGACGAACGCGACTGATCAGGTGTCGGAATTCTAAAATTTTCTTGCACAGAAAACTCTAGAAAATTCTTGAATCTACTAGATTTGATACTCGACACTAGATGGCGCTAGTTGTTTCGCTTTCGAAATGAAAACCAATGCTTGTCGCATACGTCATGTGCGTGAGAGCCCTCACGACTGAGGATGCGGTATCCCGGGGCAGGGTCGTCTTATCACCGGATGGCCGACCTACCTCCGACGCATGGTCGAGACCTATTTGACGGACAGGGTCGTCATCTACCCCGGTCACCGGAGAGAGTGGAATCGGCGAGAGATGTCGTGCGGTATTCCACAGGGTACGGTTGTGGGGCCGCTCCTGTGGGACATCGGCTAAGGCTGCGTGCTGCGCGCCGACCTCCCTAGCGGCGTCAGCGTGGTCTGTTATGCTGACGATACGCTGGTCCTGGCGCAACGGGCGTCGCACCAGGCGGCGGCCAACCTAACACGCGGGAATGCGATAGTCGTTGAGAGAATCCGGCAATTGGTTCTCGAGGTGGCCTTGCACAAGTCCGGAGCCATGTACGTACTTTCATGGTTCTCGGAATAGGCCAGCATCGGCATCCAAAATAACGGTAGGAGGGGTTCACCACGGCTCGGGTCGACGATCAGGTACCTGGGACTCGTTCTCGACAGTCGGTGGAACTTCGTCGAGCATTTCCAACGTTTGGCTCACAAATTGGGCCAGGGCGCTACCTTCAAGCGGCTTCTGCCCAATCTAGGTGTCCAAACGCCTCCTGCCGGAGGCTCTGTGCGGCGGTCGTGTGGTCCATGGCCCTTTATGGAGCCCCGATGTGGGCGCTTACGCTCATGAAGCGACCAGCCCGACACTTGAACTCGTCCCAAAAGGTCATGGCCATCCAGCTGGCACGGAGATACCGCATAATCTCCGGCGAGGCGGCAAGCCTCCTTGCCGCTATGGGATATGGAGGCGAGAGCCCTCGCGTACGCGTGGCGCGTGGAGGCGCTACACCGGGTCGAAACTCCGCTGCCGCGGCAAATTGCAGCGCGGCGGACGGAGCTCTGGCTAGATACCATGGCGGTATAGAGACAGCGACTATCGCAAACCAGTGCAGGCCACGCCACTATTGTAGCGATCAGTCCCCTTTTTGAGGAGTGGCTAGAGTGGCGCTACTTCTGCCTGACGCAGGAATTCACCGGACACGGTTCGCGAGTTACCTGTTTCCGATTCGGCGGGAGGGGGATGTTATTACTGTGAGGATCGGCCAGAGAACACGGTGGAGCATATGGTGGAGGTCTGCCCTGCCTGGGCGGAGCACCGCCGTGTTCATGTCGAGGCGATCGGCGGCGGCGACCTCTCGCTACCGGCCCTGGTTCACTCCATGGTCCGGAGCGAGAAGGCATGGGAGGCCGTCATCTCCTTTTGCGAAGCAGTAATGCTAGTGAAGGAGGAGGCGGGCCGCGTGGGGGAGAGGCAAACCTCACGCCCTAGCCGCCGCAACAGAAGAAGCCGCCCCGGGCGTCGGGAGTCGCAGAGCGATTCCCGGCCATCGTAGGCGCGGGCTTGCGGACGTCGAGCGTTGGGTGGCTCACTGCCGATCACAAACAGGCCCGGGTCAACGGCGCGTTGTGTTCCACGCGCGCCTCAAAGAGATGACAGCAAAGTAGACGGGGCCCGTTAGGGCCAGAGCTTGCCAGGGTTGCGGAATTTGTTCGAAAGAGTCACCGCGGCCCTGGAACGCAAAGAGTAGGAACTCGGATGGGTTTTAGTCAGTAAGAGTCTGACACTCCCTTCCGCTGCACCCAGAGCGGAAGAAGTCATTTGATGATTTCCCCACCATAAAAAAGGTTTATTACCGAGGGATTAGAACTTTTCTGAATTAAGGCAACCTTTGGACTGAAGACCTACACAATTTACCCATTAACATTAAAACAATGACGAATGCGTAGGTAATAGGAATATTTATTAAAGTACATTAGTTAGTTGACCAAATATTGGTTTTAATGTACATTCGGAACCAGTCTGTAGACAGACTCATAAACTCCCATGTGGGACTTTTATGCCCTCATATTTAACGCCGAAAATGTTACCCCCTGACTCCAATTCCATTACAACATCGTTCTTTTCTGTGTCCATTGACGACTCTGGTTTAGTTCCAATTCTAATGTTGTCAAGTAAAAGGGTAATGGACGAAAGCAATAATTCTGACACGTCAGAATCAGCAAGGTATAACTTTAATGTGTCCCCTTTTATGGCTTCAGGGAAAGTACCCATTAAGAGCCTTGTTTTATGATCAGACTGATTTGTAAGTAACTTAAATAGTTCAGCTTGGATACATATGTCACGGTCATAAGTACGGGACTATTAGTGCTTACCTATGTACTTGTTTTAACTCGCAGGTTTGCCTGGTATTTATTAGGAAGTAGTGGTCTCTAGAGTAGGTACGTGGCATATAACACTCTTAAGTTTTTCTATTCAGCAATGGTCTACGACACAATGAGTTGATCGGTCGAAGTATTGGCAACAGAACTTTCAAAGATAACGCTAATTTTTTGATTAGGGAAGGAGTTATTGTTCTAAAAATATAACCCAAAACATATTCCATAGAATTATGGAACCGCAGAATTCAATACGAACGAGTGTGGGTTTACCCCAAATTTTCGAGATTATTCCAGCAAACTGGCCCACGCAATTTACTTGAGAATTATTAGATATGGCATCTAAAAGGATCAAAGAAAGACCAACTCTTGAATTGAAATTTCTTGTATTCAGAAGAATGGGATACGACTCCTTGTTACGTCTGTCATACTCATGTCCTTAGCTATTGTTGTTTGTTATTTTTCACACATATCTTTACCTACTAAAAATACCTATTCGTCGATCAGAGAGCCAATTCTAATATTTTGTAAACAACGTTCGCATTCGCATGTCAGTCGCAAACTGTCAAAAAGTCTCAATTTCCCTACATTTTTGACAAATTGGCGACTGTGATGCGAAGATTGTTGCTTAAAAAATAATAGAATGGCACATAACTGCCTAATTGTTTTAGGGATATTAGAGACGCTGCTTTTAAGCATGAAGTAAAGGGTTTCAATTCCCAGCTCGGGCAAAGTTTTGGATTTTTTCACCTGATATTTCAATCTTTTTCTATCATTAAATAATTTCACTATCAGTGAATAATTTCACTTATAGGTACTATAAAACAGCCAACCAACTTGTATTGAAAGTGTCTATTCATAGGTTACTTACAGGCAATATTCTTGAAAGGAGCTGTATACGTTATAAATGTTTCATGACATGTTAAAATAAAACCTCTCTAAGATTTTATAATGTGGAAAACATCGTTGGAAAACAATATCGAGTAGATAGGAGTTTACCCCAAGCACCGACTGAGAATAGGAAAATTTTACATATTCTTCTACTGCGTGAGGGTTCATTCATCTGTTAAGAAAGATAAACTACGTAAGATAGGCTTCTGTCTTAAAAAGAGCCTTGTTTCTCTTGAAACAAAGTTGAATTTAAAATAGTCTATCTTGAAGTTCAGCTTTATCAAAAAAACCTCGCAAAGTTTTGGTGTAAGCACAGTTTTATTTTCATTGGCAATTCTATCGTCACTTACGAGTGTCCCAAAGAACATTTTCTGTAGGTCACACGGTACTCCTGATTGGATGGCTCGTGTCTCAGAATAAAGTGATCGACGTTAGGCGTAAGAAACAAAAGGCCTTTTTGTTTGATATTTTAAGGGTCAAATTACTGGACAAGAATCTAGAGAGACCGGAGAGAAAAAGCTACTCATTTTCTACAGTATTTTGTTAAGGAGACAGGAGATTTTTAGAAAGAGATAGGTACCTAATGTTGACTTAATATATATAACGTTGACTACTCAAAGTCATCGACTTTTCAGCCGTAAGAAAAGTCTTCTGGACATAGTCAAAGTCAATTAATTTATTTCAACTAGACCATTAAAAGGCACTTTTGAACGTCAAAACAGTTTGAAAATAAAATATTATAGGATGGAATATTATGGAGAAGAACGGACAAGAAACTCCATAGTCACTCTTTTCAAATAAAGGTTTTACAATACGTTGTATATGTCGCAGCCAACTAGTTGAAACCGCTGTTTCATTAAAAGTCTAGCATTTTCATTGAACTGTGCCGTTAATCAGCGACATAAGTGACATGAGCAAGTCATTAAACGATATTGAACAAAAGATGTCACTTAAGTCGCTGAAAAATCGGCACATTTGAATGAAGGCAACCAATTAAACAGCTGATTAAGCTAGTTGGCTGCGACATATAGGTACATTGATCAATTGATTATAAGTATGTGAGAACGACGCACCCAAAATAACACTACAGTACTAATAGGTACAAAGTAATACCAACAGAGGTAGAATTAATAAGTTTGCTAGTAAGGGACATAGTACTCACATATTTACAAATTTTGCAACCATTGATTTGTATTATAGACTTCCCCTAAGCGTCCCCACATTGACCTCTCCGTGTTTCTAGCATAGGCCCTCACCAGATCCGCGGTACACCTTGTGGGAGGCCATACAATCATTTAATTTCTTGTTTTATTTTCCAAGGCTTTTGGGAAAACAATTACTCAGTTGGTTACAGGGTAGTTACCCAAAAGTTTGTTACAAACAAGCCGCCCCTAACCAATAGTTAAACTATCTATGAGTTCATTCACTCAAACCGCTGAGTACATATCCATAACGGGCATCGTTTAGATATGTAATTGGAGTACGTCAAACAGAAATCATTTTTAATTGATTTTAATGTAAACACAATGAGCAATTATTGTTTTCGAGTGTTCCATGAATGATGGATCGCTGTATGAGTGTCGTGACGCATTGACTCGATTCTCGGGGAAAAACGATCCTCGATAGCTTTCCATAGACGTGTGGGATGGTATGTTTGTACAGTCTTTTATAGTAAACATTTATATAACTTAATTAGGTATTCAAATTCGAAATGTCAAATGAGAATAAAACCCATGCTCTTGATAGAGGAAAATAACAGAGTTACGACGTACCTACCTAGTTATGCAGTTAACTTATTGGAAATTTACAATTTTCTTTCATAACACACGTCTGTATTTAATAAAAAGGTTACGCAGAAATATACCAATAATGCACCCCCATATTGTCAAGTATACTTCATTGTACACCAAAATAATAAAGTTACAAGACTCTTTCATAGTACAAGAATAGGAAAAATACTGTAAGGTACAGTCCGCGAGGCGTAAGCTGAGCTTTGCATTTGTGTGAATGCACATAAAATATCCTAGTTAGTGTAGGTGTGACGTCGGCCCAAAGAGCGGCGCGTCATTTGCTTGATTTTAAACCAGTTTATACTGCTTTTTGACTATACTTTTGGTGATCACTCACACAAATGCAAAGCTCAGCTTACGCCTCGCGGACTGTTCGATTGTATGCTAATTGTGCAATTACGATATAACTGTTGCCACAAAGTTCTGATAGTCGGTTCCGTGCGAAGCCCTCCGCAGCTCATACAGACACCTGTAGATTGAGTTCCTTGGCTTTTACATAGAACACGCGTTGGAGTGCGATTTTCTGTTAAACAAGGAAATACGACGACGATGATTTTATTTTATGAATTAATTTTTGAAAATAATTCCAAAAGAAAATACTCCCGGGGTAAAACAGGTACTCTACGTCCTATTCCAGGACAAGGTTTACCCGTTTTCCAAGTTACATTCAAATCCACTACTTATGCTGTCAAGACGCGAAGATTTAACAAACAAAGTAACAGACAATGACTTGCGTTTATAATTTACTAGCTTTTGACCGCGGCTCCGCCCGCGTGGATGTCGGATATCGCTTAAAAAATGAAACTATGTCCTTCTCCATATCCCAGGCTATATATCTGCCAAATTTCATGAAGATCCGTTCAGCCGTTTTAGCGTGAACGATGCGTAACAGACAGACAGAGTTACTTTCGCATTTATAATACTAGTCGAGACTAGTAGGGATTAGTTAAAATATTTTTTTTGAAACGAAGTAGGTAATTCCGTCTGAATTTGAGCAGCTTAGGGAGTCTATGTATGTATGTATAAGTAGTGAGATATCTCTCTATTTAAAAAGATTCGACGAGTGATGGCTGAAGCTTCAATGTAGCTGACTGGCTAATTTACTACCACAGCTTTATCGGTGCAGGAGAAGAATGAAACTAGTGTTTTACTTACTTTGCTGAATTTGATTTCGGGTACCTATTACTTTTCTCGATTATAGTGTGTTAATAGTCCTTTAAACAATGATGATACATACATCTATATGGCACTGTGTGCTATCTTAGAGACAAACAAAATTAAAAATCATTATAAAAATAAGTACAAATCCTACATGGTAAAACTATAACATAGAAAGATAGTAAAAGCATAATAAATAAAATAGATAATACAACAGTAAGGTGTACATTTTTTATGATTAATTTTATTAAAAGACAATGTAAGACACTATCAAGTTTAACAGTAAATGAAATATAAGTTCATACAAAATTAATGACAGGGTATAAAACTGTGGTGTCTATGCATTTATTAATTTTAATGTATGTATAATCATATTGTCATATTAAATGACATGAAACAACTTTGTAAGAAACCACTAGGTTCTACGAGTATCAACGATGCTTGGCCTTGACAAACACATGCGGTTTTCTCCTTTGGCATGGTTGTTTCAATAGTTTTTTTTTGTTTAATAATAGGAGTTTTTAGCTACTAACAAAAGTCCAAATGAATGAATAATTATATTGAAGATGTTACTTAAATAGTACGATTTGTGGAAAACTAAAAAAATCGGTGGAAAAATAGAGAAATTACATGAGTTAAAAGTTATTCTGTATGTACTGTATGGTGTCGAACGTAAAAGAATAGCACCATCCCATCACTTCCCGTGGGTGTCGTAAGAGGCGACTAAGGGACTCACCAGAGGATGGGCAGCAGCATTACATGTATCTGTACATTGCAATATGGCTACCGATCGCCAACCCGCCTGCCAAGCGTGGCGATTATGGCAAATCCCCCATTTGGGGGAGGCTTATGTCCAGCAGTGAACGTCTTTCGGATGATGATGAAATTTTATTCTTCCATCGTTGTCACGCACACTTAAAACTCTACGCAAATACAATACGTGTTGTACAATAAAGAATGGTATTACTTTTGTCTGTTTTAGCTTAATGCTTTTATATTTATCACCTGAAAACAGAAGAAAATAGCCATTACCAAAATAAGTGTGCTACGGAAGAGAACAAATTAGTGGTAAAGCAACAAATAAGCTATTAGGCTTCTCGAGTAGGCTTTTTCTTAAGAACTTAGGTATAACAACGTGTAACAGAATAAACGCAATACCTCTTAAGGGTCCCACGCCCACCCCGAAATAGAGAAAAATAAATCGACTTCCCCATACATTTTTGTCGACAAAATGTACTGAACAGCTGATTTTTTTTTGCTATTTTGGGTTGATCCCATAGTAAAAGTTATTCATAATTATGAGTGTTTATTCTGTTACAAGTTGTATATAATATGCTGATTATATTATGTAAATCCCTACTAATATAATATTATAAACGCGAAAGTAACTCTGTGTGTTTGTCTGGTACGGTTTCATGCTAAAACGTCTGAACGGATCGTCATGAAATTTGGCAGATATATAGCCTGAGATATGGAAAAGGACTTTTTTACGCGATATCCGAAATCCACGCGGGCGGAACCGCGGGCTAGTTATATATATATTAAGAAGAATTATACTATATATTAAGAATACTTATACTATATATTAAGAAGAATCAAGGCTTCGCATAGAGTCTACAAGTAATCCTTTAAAGACCCTCCAAGTTTTTAAAATACCAAAAACAACATTTTGCCGATTGTGATATTTATTATTCACAAATATAGTTTCGGAACCTACTCGTATTTATAGAAAAGATGATATAGTATGAAAGAGATTTCGTGGAAAATCCGTTGGTTCCGAACTGTTTTCTATTACAATTATGATTAGGTAAGGCGGTGCCTCCGTCGGGGAATTGGTGTTTTTATTGAAAAGGAAACTCCATTAAGTTCGGTATTTTTTCCCTCAACATCTCTATTTTATTCAGCTTCATCAAAATGTTACCTGCAAAGAATTTTCCTTTTTTATTCGATTTATTAATTCGTGATTATTAAAAAAACTCATTGATAAAGGGTTGTAAGTAACTGCCGTATTTTAAGGTATGCCATAAAGAAATCTGCCGAAGTTCATGCAAACACTTAATTTCACAGAATGTACGCACAAAGATTTGTAAAGCTAGTTCAATCTTCAATAACATGTCTTAGAAGAAAAAACACGCACGCTCGACGTTACGTTTACCACGAATCCTTTCACGCATGAAATTTTCAGGCGTTTAAAAGTTACTAAGTTAGCATTAAGTTGGGAAAAAGTTTTCCGGCCTGAAGGCTGTGGCGCGCGCCCCGTCCCGCCCGGGGGCGGGCGGTGGGCGGAGCGGACACCTATATAAGCTTTTGCATGCCAGAAACTTTGTTATTGAATGCGCGCGATCATTTCGAAAACGTGATTCGAAGTATTCTCTAGTGACGATCCAACGTTCCCGGTGTCGACACACAGAGCTCAGGTAAGTGCCAACACATTGCTCTATCGTGCAGAAAAATATTCATAGACTTGTGTATGAGTTAAATATCACGTATTTATATATGTTATGAGTTAGATACGGTATAATTTTGAATATTTCCGATTATTTCTGAATTGATTTGGAACTTTTCTGCACACTCGTATATTTATGGGGTCTGAGATTTTTTTTTAAGTAATGTCCGACTTAGGAAAAAATATATTTCGAAGGCTAGAGAGGAATAAAGTGATAGTTAACTAAGTTTAAATTCTTAGCAGATTTAAGTATGAGGCAATTTAAGAAAAACTTTCATTTGTTATTTAATTAATGCTAAATCTAATAACAAAACTTTGTAAAAAGTTATTACACAAACCTAGAAACTTGTAACATAATTTTGAAATACACAGTTATTTTCGACTAAAAAAGTTTGGAGTTTTGAAAATCACAATTTAAAAAGATAGGAGAGATATATTATGAACTAATTTATAATTGGTGGATTCTTTGTTTTAAAAAAAAACTTGGAAAAATGATTTAAATTTTTAAAAGAGAGTAATATTAAAAAAAATACTAATAGGTACTGAAATCATAAGTTCAACAATTTGGAGTGTGTCTGTGATGTTATGAAAACGACAGGATAAGTTGATGATAATATATTTTTTCATATCTTTAAACATTCTAGTGTATTGCCCAAAAACATTGACTACTATAAAGCTGCACCCGTAAAGAATTAACAAATCTCTAGACTCTAAAGAAATGGCACAGACAACCATAATCTTGAAATCTTATTAACTTTCCCGACTCATACAATGTCCACTTCCATTGTAAGTTTCTTCAAAATGTTATTGATTAAAATCTTATTTAATTGCGAGCGGTTTCATCAACATTGCACTGAAGTGGTTTCTAGAATGAATGCGGCATACTTTATTTTTTCCGGGTTTCAATTATATCAAAATTCCCAAATTGTACAGTGTATAATTATAGCGATATATTTTTTGGAACAAAGTCCCTTTTTTGATCGTCAAAATTGTATTCAACTTCTAGGCAAAGGAATAAGAATTACAACTTCAAAATCATGTTACTTCTCTTTTTTTTCCACCATTTTTATTTACTTTTCCTCTTCCTAACACTCCAATAGATTAAATAAAAGCTTGGTTGCTATTAAATTATCTTACGTAAATTAAATATTTTATTTTTGCGTAGTACGGTGATGTATAACAGAGGACTTCAACATTACACTATCACTGTT
The DNA here is from genome assembly GCA_947386135.1 of Melanchra persicariae. Classification (NCBI taxonomy): domain Eukaryota; kingdom Metazoa; phylum Arthropoda; class Insecta; order Lepidoptera; family Noctuidae; genus Melanchra; species Melanchra persicariae. The sequence continues at coordinate 11,072,985 of OX376648.1, read as the reverse complement.
AAGGTCACAGACTGAGACAAAATCCCCAAAAACGAAAATCCAGCGTTTTTACGCAGTTTAAGCCTTGCTCCGCAATACAATTGGTCTCAAAAAGCGTCTAGTCACTGAGTAAATCATGTTTGTGTGTGCCATCTCTCCAAATAGCCCTCTGATGAATAAATCCTGATTCTAGAATTTGCGTAATACATTATGAGGAAAATTAAGGAATTTATTAAAAGCGACAGTATCAGAGGGAAAAAGGTTGAGCATTAAAACTTTAAAATTACACCAAGTACTTAATAATTCCATGCAAGCTATGGGTGAAATTATTTTTTAAATATACATTTTTCGAATATTTTGACAGAGTATTCATGAATGAATATTCTTTGGGTGAGACTTTGAAAAAGTGAAGTTTCAACTTCAATGGTTTCCGTAACCGTGACCATGACCAAAGCTCGGTCCGCATATTTTAGTTCTTGGGAACAAAGCCACCACATCCAGGAATGATCTCGTTAGAAATATTTAAAGTGATTTGGCAGTTTTTCCGTAAAACAGACCTAAAATAGAGACAGATGTTTGAATGATGTATGTATACGTTCACTTATTTCATTTCGGCAGATAACTTTTTGAGATATTTTCAATTTACTAAGTCGATCAGAAATAAATATTTCCAATTATTACTTCCGGCACACATAAAATGGTGAAATTTTATAAAAATATTAATGAAATGTTTTCTCGTGAACATTCTCCCACATAATGAATATCAATGGGCCTCAAATCAATCAATGAGGCCGTACAATAGGATATTGTTCGCATGTCTTTCAATACAATGAAACATGTATGGAAAGTCGACCAAACGGTAGAAGAAAAACAACAATTATACTAACTTAATTGGAAGAATTATTGAAATCGAAATTTCTTAATTTGTGGTGTTGTTGATATTTCTATAAATAAAATTGAATTTTCCTTTTAATGTAAAAGGAAAATTCGATTTTTAGCTTACATTTCCCAACAAGTAATATAATCATCTTCAATTTTTAAATTAGTGCATATTTATTTTTTTTACTTATGCTTTTATAACAAAGATTAAATAAACAGATTATTTTACAGAATATTTAGATATGAGCATGGTCATGAGACTCTAAAATGAAGCCATTAAAGTCACTTTATCCCGAAATATCCATACATAAGTACTTATATTTAACTCTCCTCTCATATTTCTTGTGGCGTCCAATATCGGTACATGCAAAAATACTAAGACGAAAATTCTGTAACGAGATAAGCTGTGTGCCGTATTTTTTCAATAAACATAATCCCATTAAATATAAATTCGAATACGAAGAACGTGCATTGAAGCTTAAACAGAAATCGTACGTCGCAAACGCAATCACAAGCAAAGAGGTTTTATATACATGTCCGTCCATTTTTAAACGAACGAATCATTCGAGCGTGTATAATACATTTATCAAAAATTGAGACATAATAAATAAAGCTGCCGAACGAAATTTCATTGAGACCATTTAATTACGAGTCATATTGATTGATTGTGTTTTCTCGGTAACAGAGACTGATATAAAAGTAATATTTATATGTCGCGTTTTTTTCTGAATTGGAACTTATCACTTGAATATTTTGATGAAATTACTGTTTTAGTTTTCATTGCGAAATATGCGTGACATGTTCAGCAGCAGTAGTTAATAATATCTTTCAGAAATTAATCATACGAAGAAGAATGATATTAGAGATACTGTTTTACATGAAATCGTTATCGTCTTGATTCAATTAAAGTACGATTATTATTTGTTTAGTCGTCTTCGACACACTGGCATTTGCATTAAACCTTCTTGCAAATCTTAAAATAACACTAAGAGCGGATTTCACCAATGAAACTAACTGAACGCGATCAGTACATCTAAACTGCGTTCAAGAGCTGTCAGTGTAAATATTCCATAGAAAAATAATGACACTGACAGCTCATAAACTTGGTTTATTTGCTGACCGCGTTCATTTTCATTGGTGAAATTGGCCTTAAGTGTCCGTCTCGGCAAATATCATCCACTTACTTTGTGAGTATGGTACGACCTGTAGTTTCTGTTACGTATCCCTATAAGAGTATGTAATACTTTTTAGGAATGTGTAAGATTTTGACAAAACAGCATAAAAACATCCTTTTGTCATTTACGTCAAATTCTCATACCTTTCAACCATTTTTCCAAGATTTTTCCCAAAACTTCAAAGGTTTCGTTATTTTATTCGAACCCAATATGGCTTATGGTGTCTTCATTGCTGGTTATAAATACTTCCCACACATCATTAGCCCCAAACTCGTTTAAAAATAGCTCTATGGGATTCAGAAATAGGTTAAAAACTTCCAACGAACCAATCCAATTAAAATCAAAATGAAAAGTATAAATTTACTTTACAACATACTCATAAGTCGTATACAAACTTAAATATAAATTGCGGAAAGGAGATTTTGGGTTACTACGTTTTCTCTCAAAAAAATCGCGAAAGAAATGGTTTTGAGAAAAAATCCGGAAAATTAGGTGGCGACGCGGCACTCAAATATATTTTAAACAGCATTTTCCTTGACTCATATTTTACATACATTTTTCGATGCCATCAGTATAATGGTATGCCGAGTTAAGTGTTCCTTTAGTGTGTTGGTGCTAATTTTTAAGCCCGCCCACGACTACAAGCCGAGATAGCAAGGTCACTGGTAGGCAGTAATTAAACGGCCGGATTAAGGCTTAAAGGGCTGCAAAAAATACCTGACTCCACTAATTATTTTCTCTTAAATAAATTAAGCTTATTTGTTATATTTGTTCTTCTTCTTCTTGGTGCTAAAGTGTTAATGAATATTAATTTTGTTTCCGTGGAATTTTAAAGCACCTTGCTGATCTATGTCGTGCTATGTATTTTAATAAAAGTACTGAAGACGTCGTGTTAATTTATCCCTGGCATGTATTTTATTCTGCGTAAGAGTCCAGTATAATTTAAACTAAAATAAAACTTTCAGTATGTAATATATTTAAGAACCCTGATATTTGCTTTGAAATTTTTAAAGTAGAAGTAGAACACTTATGAAATACAATAAAATATCAAAAGCCGTCAACAAGTGATTCACAAGATTTGACATAAAAATAATTTATAAAAAAAACTAAGTACCTACTTAGGTACATATGTTTGGCAATTTTTTTTATCACACTCGCACTTAAGTTAAATTGCTTCAATGATTTTATAAAAGCTTATTCATCCCAATCTTTTTGTTAAGCAGTTCCAAACAAAAACACTTAGGGAATCATTACGAGCAGGGTCTAACAGTTTCAATTGGTAAGGGTTTCTAATACGGAAACTTGTTCTAACAGTATAATAGAAATGGGGCAAACTTTACCTACTACCTACTTAATCGAATCAAATTAATGTCACACACGTACGGCTTGCGAAACTCTTAGCAATTTTCTTTGATTAAAATTGCGGTTCAAAATATTTCTGAAGTATTTGCTTCGTTGGGTGCATGAGGTTCTGGGTTTAAGTCGGGTAAACTGTTGTCAAATTCCATGTCGTATTTCTGGGTAATTAATGCATAAGTACCCAGTTGATGTCAAAAAGCTTGTACCCTGTAAATAAGATTGAAAAAAAAATGGTGAAATATCCGGATTGGTACACCTCTGTTTAACACTTCAGGAAACGCAAGTAGGTTGTTTGATTTGATTTATTTATAAGTATGTAGTATTTTTATTCGGTACTTCAATAAATTGGGTTCCCCACAAATGTCGGTGACCGTGTGAAAGTTTCCAACAAGTAATTAAAATCAAGTAAGTAATCAAAAATAACCCCTTCGTAAAATCAGTATTCGAGAAGTGTATCAAAACTTGTCTTGTGTAAATATTTGGACATTGTTCATCCATTACGTCGCGCTTGTTAGAAGTTGTAAGAACATTAATACCTTTTATACCGGGATACAGAATAGCTGTGATAATATCTTACAATTGAGCTAAAAAGTTTGAAGTCTCTCAGAAGATTTCCTTAAAATGTATTTAATGTTTTGAAAAATAGTTTCGGAGATAAGCTCAGTAAACAGACAGACATCTTGTCGACGCTAAACTCCAGCTATAAATCGAAACGGTTTTAATTTATTTTTATTAAACGATAAACTATTTTAATATCCGTAAACTTTTATTAAATCATAGAATACAAATCCCAGCCAGTCTAGACATACGTGGCGAGAAGATTAGACTTTTAAGGGAAGACATAAAATTGCTTCTTATGCTTTTGAATAAGAAATCATAAACGATGAGACCAAACACACGTTTTATTGCTATAGTTAAACTTCATATTCGTTATTATTAGTTATTTTCATCTGAAATTATGAAATAACTAAAAATAACGAAAATGAAGTTTATAGAGTCGCTCACGACTCGAAGGGTTGGTCCTAAGACCCCGATTGAGATCACACTGTATAAATCCTTAACTCTGTAAATATACGCACTTAACACGATTCTGAATACATTAACCCATCTCTAATTACAGAACGTTTATGTTCTCTAATTTAAAATTAGCACACCGCAGTAGACACAAAATATTCGTATTTGAGCTAATCTGTAACGTAATTTTCTGCCATTTACTTTCACATGTTTATTTTGTAACATATCTAATTACCGAGATAAATATGTAATTACACAATTAACTTAATTACCTACTCCATTCAAGTCACTGACGTCAAGTTAAAGTTAAATGTTTACAAAGCAGTCTTATGGAATGTAATCGCGTGGATCTTGGAGGACTATGTTCCAACTTTGGAATTGTTGGATTATTTTTCCAATTCCACTGGATTAAGGCTGGAAGGCAACACAAACCTCTGCGGTATCTAAACAAAAGGAATACATTTCCTTTTCTACATGCATCTGCCGTAAACATAAAGTCTTACATTGAAATATAGCAGGCGAATGCGAGTCAATATTCTCGTCTGGTGAAAATTCTACCAAAATAATGTTTCTAGGTAATCTGTGCAATAGCCACTTAACGTCCAAAGGTGTTCCACCTTTCATTAGTCACGGTCGACTAATTTTATTTGTCACCTTGTGGCCTTTATCTGAGCTAATAAACAAAAACCTATGTAGTACGCGTGTGTACCTAAAAGTAAGGGTTGTTTGATGAAAAACTTGTTCAGGTAGTAATTGCTTTGTTATAATTATGTTGAGTTTAACGCCTTTACTAGTACTTATTGCTATTTATAGCCATTGTTGCTGTTGGCAAGTTTTCAATGTCAATTTCTAGAATACACTTTAAAAAAGGGTTCTTAAACGATGACTGAAAATTTACCACACTACAAGTAGGCATTTTACTTTTGCTCCTATTTTTGAGTTTGCTTCAAATCACACTCACACCTATATTCATATATTCATCTTAATCTGCCTAGCATTTTTCCAACTTTATTGGGGTCGGCTTCCAGTCAAACTGGATTTTTCTGAATACCAGTATTTTACGTGGAGTGGCTGCCTACCAGACCTCCACAACCCATTAACTGGGTAACACGGTACTTCTTGGCAAGACTGGAGATTGTCAGAAGCCAGTAAATCTTACTGGCTTCTGACAATCCGTAACGACTGCCAGAGATCTACAAATAACAGCCGAGACCAACGGCTTAACGTACTTTCCGAGGCAGGGAGGAAACTCGGTATATTAAAATGGTCACCCATCCACAGACCAACCTTGGCAACCGATGCTTAACCTTGACGATCTACCCGTACTGCTGTTTCTTTAGCCACGAGTTCCTAACACGAGTCACAGCTATATTTATTTTAAAAAAAAATCGACGACTGTAAAGCTTGACTGCGAAACTGTAATCTCACGACTTTCAGGCTTCTACCTATTTCGACTGTTATCTATATTTAATTAGTTCCCCATATGCTTCTATGTAAGGCTATATAAAGGTAATTTGTACCTTCGTCCACGGTGATCAATTAGGTTAATGTAATCCGAAGTAGTTAGTGATTGGACCGATTGGTATGACCATTGTTTGGTAACTATTTTAATTCAGTAAAGTAGATTAGTTTGCATTCAGGTATAACTTCCTGGTTTTACGGCATGTCTTTCTTGTACAGTGACGGACGTAAACTTTTGGACAGTCAGTAAAAGCCATTTCAGTCATATCTGGACAACCTTCTCAGGTTTCAGCGTCTATATATTGTAATGTATAAATTTAAGGTTCCTTTAATCTATTCCTTTATAAGATTTCCCGCTTTTGTTTATGGCAGTAAGGCAAGTTTTGGCAATAGATTAAAATATATGATTCTATTTACTCCGTCAGTTAGATTATCGAAAAATATTGGACACGTATTTTTTGTTTTATCAAATCAATAAAAAAGACGAAGATAAAACGCATCAAAGATCAGCCGGTCGATTCTGAAGACATCTCACGGTGTTGACCTAAGCGGAGTGAACGACAATAGAGCTGTCATTCCATCTTATTTGTATGGTTTGACAACTCACCTGTCGTGCACCCCGCCCAAGTGTTCACTTCGACATTTTTACAGCCGGTCGATTCTGTTGACATCTCACGGTGTTCACCAAGGCGGAGTGAACGACAATAGAGCTGTCATTCCATCTTATTTGTATGGTTTGACAACTCACCTGTCGTGCACCCCGCCCAAGTGTTCACTTCGACATTTTTACAGCCGGTCGATTCTGTCGACATCTCACGGTGTTCACCAAGGCGGAGTGAACGACAATAGAGCTGTCATTCCATCTTATTTGTATGGTTTGACAACTCACCCGTCGTGCGCCCCGCCCGGGTGTTCACTTCGACATGTTTACAGAATTGCACTGCAGAATCGCACTGCAGGAGTGGGGGGGGTTGTGACGTCACGTGTGCGTAAAAAGTAGTAACAAGTGACGTCTTACGAGTTTTCAACGCACTGTTTCGTTTTCATTTTTTGTTTACCTATGTGTTAAAATATTTTTTAGAAATCTATCTGACGGACTAATTAGATTTTTTTAGTCATCTAATTACCTTGCATGAGAGTAACATTGAAGTATACCATGGTGGAAGTACTATACCTATATCAGGGTTAGTACAAAAGTAACCGACGTTCAAGTTCAGTTTATTAAAACGCATCAACTATCAGTTGATACCAATGGATGATGCGTTATAATAAAACAACAATATTCACCATTTGTTGCAACAAATGGTGTATATTGCTGTTTAATCCAGCGCTCATTTGTAGTCTATAAAATTATGAACATAACATCTCTGATAGGGGATTGTTTTGTAGCCATTGTAGGCGGTCCGACAAAGATTTTGAAGTACATATAAAGTTTATTACTCTTTCTATTATAATAAAAGCACAAGTTATGCCATAAACCTCAGAACAAACAGTCATCAACGATTATATCAAAATAAAAGTTTTCAAACAAATTGTGTGCTATTTGCAATTGTCAGGTAAACCTCAATTAATTATCTAAAACAGATCGACATAAATCTCAGGAGTTGTGCGAACAGCGATTAATTTGACATCCATTTCATTGGATTTATTGCGCTTAGAATTATTTAGTGGGCAAATACTACACGATCTTAGCAATACCTAACAATATATGTGTACAACTATTTTCTTAATGTCCCTCGGCAATCATCGCATTTCCGAATACAAACGATTGATTTGATTTAGATTGCGTAGGTCAGCGACGTTCGATTGTTTTTCGTAGGATACCGAATTTGTGCGTAGCGCTTCAACGCGCCAATTGATACGTAGCATCTAAGGGCGAGTTATTTGATCAACCATTAAGTAGTTATAAAAATTATAAAAATTTTGTTAAAATGCGTTTTTTGACCAGTTTTATATGGTTATCGTTTTTTTTTTTGTACGAAAAACGCACATAATCGAAACATAGGTAACCAAAATTTTAACCAGTAGGTTGCTGTGGATCAAAACTTCGACCTAATTATCACTTTATGCGTAGCACCCAAACGCACGAACGCTTCGACGCGCCCGTAGATGTAGCGCCTCTGAGTACGAATTTATACGTAGCACCCTATCGCGTGAATTTATGCGTAGCGCCTCTACGCTCAAATTTGGTCGTAGCAGCCACCGAATTGGTAGTAGCACGTTTTCGGACATATTTTAAATACTAATTTCAATAGCAAAAGGATTTTTCTAAAGTAATCTCTGACAGGGTTTTACAGATTAAAGTTGAAATGTGAACAAAGTCGCGAACCACAACTAGTTATGAAATACGTATGGAGGCTGCGGTCACACTTCACTTCACCCTCGCTTCTGCGGTACACTGATGAACGTTATGCGATTCTCACTCATCCAAATATGATTTGTGCTCGCGATGGACATACTAACGCTTATTAAGTACTTGATGAGTGCGCTACTCGTACAGAGAGCTTAGGTAGTAATGTTTAGTGTTCTGTGGTTGGTTTTAGGTTAAATCAAAATATTTAGGACCGATTTTTCGTTAGTCTGCTAAGTTTTAGCTGAGGATTAAAAATGTAATCATCACATCGTTGCTAAATAGGTGATTTAAGCACCCAATTTTTGTTTTTAAAAGTATAACAGAACTTTTAGGTTTCTGCATATTTAATTAATTGAACACAGAATAATTCTTACTAAATAAGTAGAGATCGGATAATCGGATGCATATTTACCTAAAATAATTTTTGGCCAACACATTATGGAGGCGGCTTCTAAGGCCCACATTCCAAAACGTAAACTCCAACTCAACTCGAACTCCAACTTCATCAGAAATTTTAGTTTTTGCATTTGTTTGCTCATCTCTCGACTACGAACGACAAATTTTCATTGTCATTTTCGTGCTCATGTTGGAGTTGGAGTTCGAGTTGAGTTGGAGTTGACGTTTTGGAATATGGGCCTAAGATTTTTATGAAAAATATAAAATCCAGGAATCCTGGGATTACAAAGTCATCGTAAATACAAACCCTCTGCATACGACCACGCGATTTCGCGTACAAATCGCCATTTTAAGTCAGTCCCTGCAACTTGAGGCATATTTTCGTACTTATTTCTCACAAATATAAATAAGGAAAAAGCAACCATATTTCATTTTAACAAGGCCACTTTCATTTGTGTCAAATCGGGCTTATTACATCTCATGGAGTAGGCACTTTTTGTTAATTTCGTAATCACGGGATTTTATTGTCAAAAAAGTTATTTCCATAATAACCAATATCATAACTTTCGGCTATATGCATGTGCATCCGAATATCTGATCTCCATTAATAAGACAAAACATGCACAACTCAAAAATGAGACAACATTAGTGAACTTAAAAAAAAACAACTTCATCATTTTGAAACTATAGAAATTAATACTCGACTGAGTCGCATGTTATAATGGCAAGAGCTCCATCTTTGCCTTGAGCTTTCATTTAATGCTTTGTTTGCCCACTAGTTGAGCCCATTGTCCTTTGCAGGCCAACTAAGTCTATGAGCAAGATTCAAAGATCGTACTTTGACTTTACTTTGCTGAGTAAAGTATTTTTAAACAAATACGCTTAATAGAGCAAGGCTTTTCCTTAACTTATTATTATAAAGATGTTTTTTTTTGCTTTCCCTGGTTCCTAGAAGTACTGCAAATGGACGGTCCCTGTGGGATAAGTCACGGGAGAGAAGTACTAACTAACTTTACTTAGCCCAGCAAAGTCAAAGTACGATCTACGAATCTTGCTACGAGGTTACGGCGTAGCAACGTACGTAGCACGTATTTAGATCCTCGTAGTAAGCACCAACCCTGGCTAACGAAGTTAGTCTGTTGTTGCGTGAAGGTGTTTTAGTAACCTGTAACGTACGTGAACGTTATTTTAAAAGTGAAATATCACGTTCAAAGTAAAGTGGATAGCAGCTTTTTAACTTTTTTATGTGCACGTAGCAAACAAGTTTAGGTTTAATATGTCAGCATGACGCTGAAGTTTATTACATTCTTTTACTTACAGATTTTAAAAATAATTTTAGTTTTATCCTAATTTTAGAGTTGGGTGAAACGTGTGTATCAATGGTAGATTGATAACGAACGACTCTAGAAAATGGAGGAGACTCAATTTGTGTGAAAGTTATTTTAAGGGTTCCGTACCCAAAGGCTAAACACAGGAGCCTATTACTAAGACTCCGCTGTCCGCCTCTCTGTCCGTCTGTCTGTCTGTCACCAGGCTGTATCTCATGAACCGTGATAGCTAGACAGTTGAAATTTTCACAGATGATGTATTTCTGTTGCCGCTATAACAGCAAATACTAAAAGCAGAATAAAATAAATATTAAAGTGGAGCTCCCATACAACAAACTTGATTTTTTATAGATAATGGTACGGAATCCTTCGTGCGCGAGTCCGACTCGCACTTGGTCGGTTATCTTTTTTAAACTTGTGCTTTTTTTATAAAAACGTTGCCCACACTAGGAATTTCTCCTGTATCGTGGGTGCGTTTAGAAACAAAAAGTCACATACACAAACAACCAGACCCGGAACAACTATCTGTAGGCCATACAAATATTTTTTCCGTGCGGGAATCGAACCCGCGACACTCAGCGCAGCAGCCGATCGCTCAACCACTGCGCCAACCGAGTCGTCTTCAATAAACACAGGCGCCATAAATCAGTTTATGGTTTGTATGGATAGTATTGCCTACGGCCATTCATGAACAAAGAAAGTTTTATTATAAGAACAATATTCTTACGTGAACCCTTTTTCACTTCTCAGAACAAGTGTAAAAAACAAGATTTACCTTCTGGCCAAGTTCATGAACTTCCAAATATTTCAAAAGTATTCAGAGCTAGGGGCGAAAATGAAATTCCTTTGAGTGAAGATTCAAGGTGAAACACGTTACTTTGACTAGGGCGACACCGACGTGAATCAAATAAAGACTGTTCAGCGCCGATTCCACGTCGTTCTCATGCAAATTGATGCGGAGTGACAAACCCGATTCGATTCCATTTAGGCAGTAGTTACATGAAATATTATGCGAACAGAGTTGTTCAACTTTTGGGTTGTAAACATTCTAAAACACGCCGAGGGTTAACCATCAAGGTTACGAGTATATCCTACTTTACTAAATATAGACGTTCCGGTACTTATTGTTAGTTGCGACGTATTCCGCACATGGCGCCTCTAATAGACAGTAATAAGAGCGGTGTGCTGCACAACTTTTTATTTCCATGTAAAATGATGGATATTAAAATATGAAGATTGTAATCGTCTGCAGCGTTACGTCCGCAGTTTAGTAAACTGTAAAGAGTTGTGCCTTGTTGCCTATCATAAAACTCAGTTTTATGGTGAAATTATGCGCTCTTGTGCCCCGTTGGACGGCAGTAAAGTTATTTTACAGTTTCATTGACGCTCAGACATTCCTGATGACTCTTGCATGCATTCTGATATGCGCTTAAAAAAGCTTTTACTCGAATCACACTATTTCATTCATTATCATAAAATTGTCACGATATCTCATGCTAATAATGTCAGTTTCATTACTTAATGGAATCTTCGGTTTACGGCCCCGGAAAATGTGTTTTAGAGATTTTTAAAAATTGAGGTGTTTAAAGGTCGCGTCGTCGTGTCCTGTATCATTTTTTCATTAACTTAATGTTCTCTTATTTAGTTATTGGGGTCGTTGTAATAACATTAATTGGGTAATCTCTCATCTGATTATCTCTAGAAAGTTCTCTTAACTGACTTACACGGCTTAAGGCTCGGGCATAACTTTTGTAACTATGAAAGAAAAAATACTGTAAGTAATTACTAAATCGCATCATAAGATCGGTTACTTTCATAAAAGACAAAGAAGTTAGAAATTCTATAAACACTAGAGATTTTAGGTTTCTGACTTTTGTTACAAAAATGACAACAATAAACAATGGTAACAAACCAATAAATAACAAGGAAAAGTTTACAAAGTTGTTCGTTAATTTGTAAAGAGTTGGTGACCCAATGCACGAAACCAGATTAACAAGTCACATTCTTTACGTCAGTTTAGCCCAGAGTCGCCGGAAAATTATAACTGAAAAGTTCCGAAACAGAATTACGCAGCTCTACGTTTTTCTCATTCTTTTTTATTTTGCAACTTGTTACTTAAAATTTATTATGTTCATCTTAGATTACGCGACGCGAATTAAGACAATAAAACAATTTAGAAGGTTCATTCTTAATCGTTAAGAAAGGACTGTGTTTGATATGATTATGATTTGCTTTATTTTTTTACTTTTGTGTAAAACAGGTATAATTTGAGATACTTTTTCTTGAAATTCAATTCTACTCATATACTTTTTATAGATCTGTGACGAAAAATGTCAACTACCTTTTACCAAGAAGTAGAAAAAATATTAGCAGGAAAGCAAAAAAAGTTCTCATGAATTGGGTTTAATAACAAATTCATAAAAATATCCCACCAACGCAACGCTCAAACTGTTCGTTGCTCGACAAAACGTCTTCCACTAGACTTCAGGCAATAAAAGGGGCCCGACGTAATCAGTACGTATACGTCACAAGATAAACGTATATTAGAACGAATTCCATTGTTCGATGACACAGTTCCTCGTTCGATCTACATTGAGACTTTAAGAGGTCCTATGGAGCCTTAACAAAAGAGCCTACACTCGACCGCTAGTGGGAGGATAACGAGAGACCGTGTTCGGCAAACAGCTTTGTAGTTAAGACACATGCCTACGGGTGCGTCCGAGAATCTCGGCCGCGCTCCGAATTGTTTGCCGAGATACTTAACTTTTTTATGTTACTTGAGATAGTTTTATATAGTGGCTATTAAAGTTTATTGATGGTGTTTATAGATTTGCATCGTTTATGTGGGCCAGTAAATAATATTATGAGGGATCTTGAAGTATCCAGAAAATAAGTACGTGTCAAAAGCCTTGTTTTGTACCTACAAGTAACTACCAGAAATAGAAATAAAAAGAGGATAAAAATACAGACCTCTGTACGTTATCGTACTTTCATTTCAACATCGCATCGCCTAGTTTGTAAATATCAGCGCGCATTCGGATATGTCACTATTTTGTTGATAGCAGTTAAAATAGTCCATGTAGCCTATAAAAGTTTTTATTAACAACTGTGGCATACATACCCGAGCTAGATACAACATAGATGTACGATACACACATAGTTTCACGAACGCACTGTGCTAAAATATTCTTAACGGAGCTGCAAAACAAGGACAGTTTTTGTTAAAAAACATTTTTTATGTCATACTTCGTTAAAATGAAGGACACGATGAAATGTTTCTAATTGTTGACTGAAGTGGATATTTCATAAAAATATCAATTAACATATAATTGCCAAACAGTATGGTGATCCATCATTTGGGAAGGTAAACGTTTATTATATGTAGGTGTTCTTTTGTCCAGTCACCTACTTTTTCTTCAACGTCCGCTATGGTCAATATGTTCGCGACAGGGCTTCTGTTATGCAAGTTTACACTAAACGACGTGTCGACACGTCCAGTTTCGTATCTTTGTTTGCGAGAGTCATTGTGTGACGTGCTTCTGATCGATTTGCGGCGTGCCTCAATAGCCCGGCGCTTGTGGTCACCGCCAGCGCGCGTCCGTCGCTGGCACATGTCCGACGCACGGCCACGGAAATCTATGCGCCGTCATTTGTTACGACTCCATCTTTTTTTCGCTGCGTCACCATTGGCTGGTCAGTTTAATGGGTTATTTTAACGTCACCGTTTTGACATTTTGAGCTTTATAGTGCTCGATTGTTCTTATTTCGAACACATTGATGTCATGAAGTGGAGATCAACTAAATATACGCGATTAGCTCAGTGACTCACTTATGAACTAGATACGAATTATTTTTGGCACTGTGCACTGATAACTTAAACCGATAATGTATGAAATATAATGGTCCGGTTAAAGTGCAACATCAATTTGTAATTTCCACGAAATATTTTTTCATGTTGCCGAACAATAGAGATATTTTTTCTATTGCCAACTGTTTTACTTATAGGTACCGATCCCATAACCGCGCCATGGATCGTACAACGTGCCGCCCACGGCGCAAAGTGGCTGCGTTTGACGTTCTCAGCGCAAAGATATTTACAACACAATAAAATATTATGTAATTTCCTATACCTATATTTAAGAAATAATACAAATGATTGAGATACCTACCTTTGTTCAGGATATCCGATTGTATTGTACTCAAGTCTGTTTTATTGCTGTACTATCCCAATCTTGCCAGAAGTCAGTACACCACGAACTAAATATCTCAAGGCACAGGCTCCTGTTCAAAGTTTAGAAGACAACGTTCCACTTCTATCGATGATCTCTTAACGAAAATTTGTTTTGTCTCCATGTTTATACTTGTCCTAATAAAACAGCGGGACTTGTTTGCACATCGCGGAGTATTTCACTAAGAGCCTGTGACGTGCCTACGCGCAAATTTAACGGCCTACTGACATTCGCAAAGATCCTCGATACTCTCGACAGTCAAAATGTTTCTAGTTATTAACAATTAATCCTCATTCCTACGACTTGACCTCCCGTTATTGATTGACATTTTGAAGTTTGAAACGTAATTTATAATTAAAATGTACTCGTTTATAAGACTTTGATTTTTTATGAGTAATTGTAGGGCACGTTTTTTACGTTGACTTAGCTCGGCTCTTAGGTACGTGACGGACGTTCTTAACAATAACAGAAACAAATCAATGACTGAACTGGATTAGTGTATCTATTTCCGACATGTTACGTCTCATATGAGCATACTCGAGTAAAAATATGTACCAAGAGAAACTAAACTTTATTTTAGTAGGTATTTTTATTTGTTTTCTCCATTTTTACAACAATACTTTTACATAAATATTTACTGATATAAATACCTATTTATGTACTTAACGAACAGATGTTCATTTACATAAATATTTCTTGAGAACGGAGACATGCTTAGAGCTTGGACGACGGAAAGATAGAACAATGAGAAGAGGTGACTCATTAGAGTTCATGAATAATCTACAGCATTATGAACCTAGATAGCATATTATGCAATGAAACAAGATGCCGCTTAAGGCGAAAAAATAACAGAATACGTATTCGACTAAAAGGTAAACATTTTCAAGTCGCCTTGAGCGATAAGACTGCCCATTGTAAATAATTAATTTTAACTAGTCGTTTAGAAAATTATCGGGTGTACACTGTACATACAGTATCAGAGTCCTAAAGAGGCAAATTGATTTTAAAGAACTGAACGGATACAATATCTATCTATAGGTAATGTAATAAATAAAAACCGGCCAAGTGCGAGTCGATCTATAAAAAAACGGCAAAAAATCACGTTTGTTGTATGGGAGCCCCACTAAAATATTTATTTTATTCTGTTTATAGTATTTTTGTTGTTATAGCGGCAACAGAAATACATCATCTGTGAAAATTTCAACTGTCTAGCTATCACGGTTCACGAGATACAGCCTGGTGACAGACAGACAGACAGACAGACAGACGGACAGCGGAGTCTTAGTAATAGGGTCCCGTTTTTACTCTTTGGATACGGAACTCTAAAAATGAATCGCTAAATGTGTTGCTAAGCGCAAAACTCGAGACCGGCTAGACCAAATTTCAACTATTTTTTTTTAAATCTGAGTAAGGTTCTGAAAAACTAATAGTAAAAACTACATTTTTATTACAGAATGACGTCTGTCGGTCTCGGTCGGACGGGCCGCTAGTCTTTGCCTGTATACAAAAATAAATCCCTGTTTCCCTTGGTCACGTCATAACTTGAGAACGACGAACAATTTAAATTGTTCCTTTTTTTTGTTGTCAAGGTTTATGGTATGTATATGAAAGAAAATTTTTAAATACATCCGGGTGAATCCGAGGCGGCCACTAGTTATCAACAGCAGAAAGATGTCGTGGTTGGTGCTAACGGGGGTGTAATTTTCCCCAAAGATGAAAAGTAGAGGTTGGGCTAGGCTTATTACAGCTCCCGAAACTATAGTCATTGATTGATCTTATTATGGTCGACGCCAGATAAATTTTCAATAATGGTCCTTGCCCTTTCCTTAATATCTGTTCGTATCTACGGAAAAAACGCAAAGATAAAAAAAAAAAATCTTTTCTTTTAATTTTTAAGAGCGCTGTTACAAATGGGTAGTCAAATCATTACTTTTTAACACAAAAGTATGTTTATTAAATAAAATGCTGCAGGTATAGTTTCTCAATAAATGTACCGAAGTAATTTTTTTTACTTCGGTACATTTATTGAGAAATGTACCTATCTAAAATTATATTTATAGTTCAGAATCGTACCATGCACATCTATCAACAGAACGCATAAAAAACATTTTAAGAATGCAAAGCATTTTATCTAATAAACAAGCTTTTGTGTTAAAAAGTAATGATTTGACTACCCATTTGTTGTGCGCTCTTAATTCTGTCTGACGTAAGATTACTGTCACTTTATTATGGGGAAGACACTAACACCTGCAACATAGTTTTTACTAGCGCAGGTGCTAGGGTATCCTATAATCCGAATTGTATTCATTAACGGCCGCTTTCTATAATATATCTCAATCCCAATCTTGATCCCGATCCTTGTCTGTAACCAATCAAAGGTGAGGGTTGTGTGGTGAAGGACACAAACTCGGCCGTATATATTATAAAAACGAATTCATACTAGAAAATGTAAAAAGGATCACGACAGATGTCGATTCGGGACAGCTTTATGTCTTTATTTCTGTTTGCAGAATTAAGTATGTCAATAAATGTAGCTGGGTCAATAACTGTTATTGCAAATTTATCTGGCGTCGATCATTGTGAAGTATTTTTTTCATTTCAAAGAAAGGAAGCCTCTTTGACACATAATCATGAATCCGACACACAAAAAAGAGTTTAAATGTTCCAACATAAAAATTGATTTCCAAGGAGTTTCTTGCACACACTTCTATAGGTTCAGGAATCTAAGTTACGAAACGGAATGGACAACTAGCTTCAACTTTCTGACTAGTTGACAAAATTCCGCGAAAGTGAAAATTAGTCTTATTGGAAATTGGCAGTTTTCCATCATTTTCATATTGCATAAAACGCAATCATCATCATCATATCAGCCGAAAGACGTCCACTGCTGGACATAGCCCTCCTCGTCAAAGTGTCGCCACAGCAACCGGAAAAAAATCATAAATCGCAATGCTCGATATTAAACATGAGGTTAATAAATAATGGTATTCAGCTAAATCCGGTTTGACTGAAAGCCGAACCGAATATAGTTGGGAAAAGGCTAGGCAGATGACGAATATGAGGTTAATAAATTAATTAACTAGATAACCCGTTTTGATTCGCCTTGAGTCATATCTTCCGGGAGCTTTAAAAAGTTCTTGGTTATCTTTACCCAAGTTTTATCAAACAATGCGTTCATAAATCACTTTGTTTCACAACAGTACGTTAATTGTATTACAATAGAACACGAGTATGTAATTACCGACACGTGCCTACTTGATTACAATGTTCACACACATTTTCGGGTAGAAAAGGCTCTTTTTCACCAACATCGAAGGTAAATAGAAGGTAATAGGTACAAATTTACGCAATGATCAGAGTTTGTGCGCATATTGTTCGCGTCATCCGGTGCGACCGTGCGACCGCTTGTTACGTCCTGTAACGCATTCAAAGGAAATTTAATTCCATACAATTTTGCGTGTCGGCCTTTGATATATTTGGGACACAATCAGGAGGATTTTAAAACAATCAAATATACGAGCAAATACGGCTACCTTAATTTGCAAATGACCTTGTTGAAGGTAACGTCAACTTTAAAGATTTAAATATGACTAGACATTAACAACTTTAAATATAACATGAAATTAATAAAGTGCAGTAACATTGTTATTATTTTGTTAGTACTCCATAAATGTTTTACAGTAGTTACCTAATAGTAGAACCAGTTGGAATGGTAACAAACTTTATTTTGTACAGAAATCACTTCGTTAAAACTTTGTCCACCGCTTTCCGGCAATCATTTGGGTTTATTTATGACTAAAGCCTTTGGTACTTTTTTAATTTATGCTGTGCTAGTACTCTGTGAAAAAATGTTAGGAACTTTATCTACGGGACAAAAACAGGTTGCTCAGTAATTGAATTTATATTCATAACCGGCACGCCTCTCAGTCGACTTCTAATAGAAAAAATATGGTTTTCCCTGAACGAAGAATTTAAGAATTTACTGCTGTTGTTTAGGCCATTTCATCAAAAGTGAAACAATAAATTCTATTAATAGCAAAACAAGGCGCAACAAGAAGTTACGTAAAAGCCAACATACTTTTACATTCATCCATGAACACCTTAATTTAACGCAAACAACAAATACTGGCAACAAATAAATCGAGCACATCACATACGAGGTCGAACCGACCGTACAGTACGCAAAACAAATAGGTCTTCAGCAAATTAAATTTAAGATTAGTCACGTTTGATTTCCACAAATTAGTCGCTGACCCACCGTAGTCACTTAATACTTATGAATATTCAACTTGTAGATTGAATTCGAGGAAACATTTTCAATGGTGACCTTTGACATTCAACAAACATTCAACTTTGTTCGACACATTTTGTTTTTAAAAGTATGTTCAAATACCTTGTTTTGATTCATGCGTTAAAGATTTTATTATCCGGCATGTTATTTTATGTAGTGTTAGGTTAGCATTAAGTTAGTTAACATTAAGTTCTCATAGTATTTTTTTAGTCAAGCGTCAACTTCTGACAGTTTAGTTTGGAATTAAAATAGGTACGTTATAAAACGCATAATATAGCCGAAAACGTAGAGCCATATTACTTCCAACACGTAAAATATCTAGTAACGTCCAAAGGGTTTGGTGAATTTAAATTACGATGTCGGTAATCCCTAAAAGGCACGAGTACCCGTACGAAAGATTAGTTTCATGAAATAAAAAAAAATTAAAACCCATAACAAGAAAATGTTTTGCTTTATAATTTGATGTCGGCAAAACCCCTACATGTGATCCTAATGTAAGTTTCACACGGAATTGCTTTGAAGCGGTCTCGAATTTAGACTAGGAATTTACTTCGCACCGCAAACTGCAGTTCAGAAATTTCATAATATTCTTAGCACTTTCACGCACCAAATCAGTAATTAGAAGGTGAAGTTATATGTTATACGCAAATGCTTCATTTTAAGTAAACTTGGGCAATTACATGTGGATGAATTGTGCGAGGTAACACCGAGTGCTCTTCTATTTCGAGCGAATGCAAACTAGAAATTAGTGAATGTGGTGATCTGTCTGTTAGATACGGATAAATCTCGCGTTCAGCGCACAGGGGGTCGATTCTGCTATTGCAATCGTGTCTCAATGACCGGTCAATGATCGATTTTTGACGTATAACGTCAAACTTTTGACACATTTCCCATACAAAAACTGTCAAAGTTGTCAAATATTCGATCACTGACCGGTCATTGAGACACGATTGCAATAGCAGAATCGAGCCCCTGTCTGATTAAAATTGAAAGATCTACCTACACACGAACACACATAGCATAGCGCGAAGTGGTCGACTGAGGATTAAAGTCAGAATAATCTTTTAACTGCAGATACGAAGTTTGATGAATGTTTTATTCAGCACCATTTTTAAAACTCTCATAAAACTAGTCATTTACCTACTAGTTTGTTATTATGATAAATTGTAAAACATATGTTAGGCAAATAAAAAAGGGGTGGCTTTATAGTGGGCTAGTACACGAACATTGAAATATTCTTGACCTTTACCCACAGAGGGGTCAAACAATCGGGGTAAAGGTAATCAAAACTGAACGTTTTCTACTGCGTAAACAATATTAGAAACCAAAGATCAACAAGAACTAAGACTTCGGGCATTTCTGAAAACAATTTCTTATTATGTGTAGTAGGTTCACGATCATTGGAGCACTTCAGAGAATACCCCAGCTTTCTTACTAAGACACCCTTAAAGATATTTACCTATCTACTGTAATGTCATAGGTAGGTACTTAATTGTTTTAAAGATCAAGTGTCAAAATTAATAGGCATGAACTTTGGAAGTTTTCGAAGGCCATCAGAAGCGTGTTCCCGTCTACGAGGCAAGACAGCGCACACATTCCTCAGATTATGATACCTACTTTCACTTTGCATATTTCCAATTACAATAAGCTCTTATCATTTCACTGTTTATCTTAACAATTTTCTATCACGATGATAACATAATAACTTCATTATACAACCGAAATTAATATTATGCTGAAAAGACAATGGCAATAGACACTCTTCGAAGGTTACCGAATTTTCTTTAAATTGATTAAGTTAATTTTACAATTGTGGCCCGCAAAGGTAACTTAAATAGCTCAAATTACGGGCGGAGAGTTTCGCTTCTAAGTTATCGTTCCCATTTCATCAAGTTACCGAGATTTATTTCTAACTCGATATATCCGTTACGCAGATTCTAATTAATTATTATACGGGGTAATTTCTAAAATATCATGAATAATGAAAACTCCAGCTTTTTATGAATCAGCATTTAAAGTCGCCTAAAATTAAAACAAACTAGTACTTAATTCAGTTAACGCTTTTCTGAAATGGGTTAATTCTCATAAAATGTAATAAGGTGTACTTATATTAATAGAAGAGTTTCTACCTGATTTAGCAAAAGATTTTGAGGGTTCAAATAGCCGTTAACGTTACTACGAATTCCATAGTTACACACAAAGTGATTTCCTGCGTGATCGAATCCGGAATGATGATATCCGCAAGAGAACCCAGGTTACCGACATAGTTCGAACTATGTCGGTAACCTGGGTTCTCTTTATGTCATCATCATCATCATATTGGATCGCCAATATGATGATGATGACATAAAGTGATTAAATTGAACGGAGGAGCACTTTCTCTTATTTTTAAGAAGCGTACTGTCAAAAACTAATTTCTCTACATTTTGATGTTCTGAGGTTCTTGACATTAACTGTCGCTAAGATGACATTGCGACTTGCATATAAACACTTTTTAAGGATGAGTATTGGCCTTCTGGTGGTTCTGAGTGTTGCCTTATCTTCTGCCTAGCCTTTTCCCAACTATATTGGGGTCGGCTTCCTTTAAAACCGGATTCAGCTGAATACCAGTATTTTACGTGGAGCGGCTGCTTACGTGCCTACCAGACCTCCACAAGCCATTAACTGGGTAACACGGTACTTCTTGGCAAGGCTGGAGCCAGATTTTCTGGTTTCTGACAATTCGTAACGACTGCCATGGATCTACAAATGACAGCCGGGACCAAAGGCTTACGTGCTTTCGGAGGCAAGGAGGAATCTCAGTATATTAAGATGTTTACCCATCCACAGACCAACCTTGGTAACCGTTGTTTATATGCGGGCTATGATTAGCCAAGGGCTCCTTCCTTCCTTCTGATGTACACTTAGCATTATTGCAGAACACGAAAGTTTAATTAGGCAGACTCCATAAAATTACTAATGTCCACCTTAAAGATCTTGATACAATAAACATTAGGTAGGTTATAAACACACACATCTGGAGTTTGCATAGGATTTTCCATTTAGTAGGTATGTGCACAAGATGTTTAACACCTTGAATCATAATTAGTTTCCCATTACGCGACCGGGAGCTGATTTTATTAGGGCCGAACCTCGTTAAAGATCGTGTAAGCTTACCGTGGAATATTATATTGAGTACACCAATACTGAAGTGGGATTTTAACTTATTGGGAATGAACGGTATTTTTAAGTTAGTACTGTTTTTGCTTGAATATAGCTGATACGATTAAGTTAGGGTTCCGCTCTCGTTCGTTTTTATCTCCGAAACTATAGCAGGTCTAGACAAACAACTTTTCTGTAGCGTTAACGTCAGAAGCTCACGACAAAATTTATTATTTATTAAAATGACATTAGGTGATGACGTTTCCTTTCCACGACCAATGTCATTCCCATACATTTTGTCGTCAGCGTCTGACGTTAACGCTACATAAATATTTAAACTTTATGTACAATAGTGGTACTTGGGCGGACTCTTTTTCGAAAATGTTCTCTACTAACTTTTTAAACCTGTATATCTAGCGTATGCAAACTAAGTTTAAATAAAATCGGTTTATTCATTTCGAAAAATAAGGACTTGAAATTTTGTATGAAATGACGTACGGCGTAAACGCTCATAATACAGATTAAAGTAGTTCCAAACCAAAAAGTGTTTCTATGATATTGTTTTCATCTACTTAAGTACTTAGGTACCTACCTAAGTATATTTTATCCGTAAAAACGGGAAGAGAAAATTAAATTTACGTTGGTGAGGTAATGAGGTGGCAACATTGTTTTTGCCCTTGCCCTGAATATGGGAATAATGGTGGGGGAGGAGAGCTATTATGAATGAAAAATATATAAATACCCTACTAATCCGCTTATCAGGAACTTAAGTAGGATTGTGAGTACTTACGCCATATTGATCAATTAAGATAAGATAAACAGGTACATTTTTGGAGTGTGTTAACTTTTGGAAATTAAGTTTATATTTAGAAATTAAAAATTGACTGGTTTATATTTTTGTTGATAAAACTGTTGTTCATTTGGAAATTGAGTTTATATTTAGAAATTAACAATCGAGTGGTTTATGTTTTTGTTCACGTAAGTACCTAATAATAACCTAGGTAGGTAGGTAGTGTAGGCTCCTTAGCTAATTGTTCATTAAACTTTTGCACAGATTACCTTTGTCAAGTTTATCGGAATTTTCATAATGACGATTATTTATTTTGTAAGACAATAATCTAAAATACACTCTGGAGCTTTACCATAAATCTTCGTTGTGAAACATAATATGTAACATTTAATAATACCAATTGTGTTCTTAATTGTCAATTACGTATTCTACTATTGTCAAAGCTAATTGAGAGTTTGTGGAGGTAGGAATTAATTGGCTTTATTACTATGAAATCTTCTTTAGCTTGACAAGTATTTTACTACATACGAACTAAATACATGTAGATGTGTGAAACAGCGGACAACATCTAGTTCTCTCGTTCTAGTTCTCTTGCTTCTTGGGAAACTACAACAAGTACCTGGATAAAAGTATCCTATATTTTAAACCAAGCTATAGTCTTCCTGTGTGCAACATTTCATCCAAATCAGTTCAGCCGTTAAAGTCTTAATGAGGTACATACATACAAATATTTAATATGAAAAACGTTAGTTTTTTTTACCAAACGTGTTTTTATGTCAGTTCTACAATAATTCTAATTCGACATTTCTTTGTTACAGTTTTCCCACCAGCAGCAAAAACACTAAGGTACGTCCATAATGTTAATTAGTATGATTTCATGTTTAAATCACATCTGTTATGGTATAAATGCGTGCTGTCCCTCAATTAGGAGGTAGGGCCCTGGGATATATTCGTACGTACATTTTTACACAACTCGTGTACTCTGATTTTATATTCAGGAATTTCGTAAACAGTAATTTAGTTTAGTTCGCTTTGATGTCAAAATAAAAAATCTAGGCTAAAATTCACACATTCAGCACTTTTGAACAGCAAAAATTATAAAAGATAGTGGATTTTTCCCTCTCTCTTTTTTCAATTAGTCTTACTTTCCCCGTATTTGATTTGAGTAGAAAACAATTTCCCCGTGCAGAGATCAATGATATCAGTTTGGTCCGTTAATGTCAAATGCCTCGTCATGACCGTAATTTCATTAATAATAAATAAATAATAAATAAATAAATATCTTGGGACAACTCACACACGGCCATCTGATCCCAAGCTAAGCAGAGCTTGTGTCATGGTAACCAGACAACTGATATACATACTTATGTAATTAAAAAATTATAAACATAGACATTATTTCCTACATTAAACGGACGTAGGAGGCCTGCATATTGCAGTAACCACTACGTCTGACGAACGGATGCCTCGTCGTCTGTCGATGTCGGATAATAAGCGTAATGCACTGTGACGCCATTTTACCATGACCCTTTAAAATTACGTTTTGAAAAGTAATATTTTTTTTGTATTTGACTGGCTTTCTGTGTGCGTGTCATTGAGACCTAACATTTTGCCAACATTATAATTCTGACACGGCATAGATATCGAAAAACCTCTGTGTCTGACGAACTAAAAGTGTTTTTATAGGTTCTAATTTTTCTTTTAAAGTTGAACTCCTAAAAACTACGATAGTAACCCCTAAAACACTTGGAAAACGTATCATGATCATCATGATTGTATCTTCTATGATTGTATCGAATTCATTCAGTTACAATATATGTACCTATGTCTATATTTTTTGCTCCAACATAGCGACCGCTAGAACAATAGACGTTTAGCAGGGCGTTCTAATGGCTGGTGAAGTAGAACCCTTTTAGAATGAACGAGCATTGGAGAGGGGGAACGCTGACTAAATCTGGTTGCGATGATACACAAATTTATAAAAACTGTTCAGCACCTTTTAGGCATTTAGTAAAATTCTCCATGGAGAATTTAAAATAGCGGTACAAATATTTTTTATTTTATATGATTAATAATAAATTAAGGTAAAATAAAGCTTTTTTTTTAATAAAAAGAAAATGTTTTAGTGGACGGTACGGTTAAAGCACACAACAAACAGCAATTCTTATCTTTCTCAAATATTGGCTCTGTCAATTTAAAAAAATAAAACGACGGACGAAATTACATTTTCAGGATTGTCTTCAGCTATAAAAGTGTATTGAAAAACAAGAGTAGGCGTTTTATCAAGGGTACTAAAGTTAACTTAGTTTTCTTTCTTAAAAAACTATTAGCAAAAAGGTGCAATTTCAGTTCAGTTTTAAAATAAAATACCATTTATTGCACCGGTTCGCTTATCGGCTAAGCCTCCAGGGAGAAAATCGTCACCGCTGTCCTTTAAAAAAACGATATCAAAATAGCATAACATAGCAGTCAGCGGTTCTATACCTAAACGGCTACTGAATAACAATCGAGGGCGCTTTATCCAGCGATGCAGTGGGACGAGCGCCTTTTGTGTCCTGGCGACTGTATGCATTGCACTCTTTGCATATAAAGGCTCGAGGATAAACGTACATGTACATCATTAAGTCGACTTAGAGGATTGTTATTTTAAAGCCTTCTTCGTATCATGGATCATTTTTCTTAAAGTTGCTTTTGAAAATGCATATCGTGATGGTCCTTTCTTCTGTTACTTTTCTCAAATTTTGGATGGATTTTTTCTGTTTCAGATTCTAAAAGATACCGAATATTCACCATTATAGGGTATAGAAACTGGTGGAGTTTGGCAATGTTTCTAACTTTAATTTGTATAGACTGCTAGGATTATCTAATTGCAGTCTGATTTGATAATAATAATCCTACTAAGTGATGAATGACTGATGCTACTCTTGGTAAAGTTTATAGTTTAATCTGAAACTTACCACCATGCTCATGGTTTTGTATTTAGCACGGATTAACGTCTTTACTATAGTTCTCTTGTTAATTTATATCGCCACAGAGACACGCAATATTAATTATTTCAGAGTGGGTGTGATTCATAGCACAGAAAGACTAAACCAGCCTATGTTTGAAATAAATGAACGTATAATTTAAGATTATAGCAAATGGGTAGTATCTATCGATTTGAACCTTGATAAACTGGCTTTTACCAAAGATTAATCTAAAAGCAAAGTGCCGATAATGAGCGTAAACCAGATTATGTTTCATACAATCGTACGCGAACAAACTATATCTCCCCAGATATTTTCAACACCTTCGTGAAGTAAATTGCCTAGCTCTACACCTTCCCCTTGCTATTGTGTACCGATATACATCGAGAGTGCTTATCAGTGCTGTATTAATATATGCGCCCTCGATAGAAAGGCAAGGTTCTCGCTATCACTCATATCAAGGAGCCCATGTTTGCCGGTCCCAGCTTATGTAAACGATCTTAATAGCGCACTTCAGTTTTCTTTTTTCCGCGTCAATGCTCGCATATGTTCCATTATTTCTATCCCAGGGATCGATACTATAGACCTGATACGATCATTGAAAAAACCTTACAAACTAAAGTATGGTAATCCATTGAATATCAATTTTGAAATTATTTGATTGGATTTGAATGTCAAATTATTGTAGTTAACATTGAAGAAAATAAAGTCAATATTATGATGATAAAATAGAAAATAGGTTTGAAATAATATCACAAATCTGTCACATAAACAAGCCTCATATGAAGCTATAAACATGTTGCGTCACAATCTTAAGATTTATTTTGTTAGAGCATGAAATAGGTTTCAATTTTTCACTTTGAGTTTAAAGTCAACATTTATGTCTGGATAGGATTTGTCCAGTAAACAGGCTTGCTGCGACTTTTCAATGTATGTGCACGTATCTTGTGCGCTAAACTTTCTTGGAAGTTTGCCAAATAAAATGCCTATAACGTTTGGGAATGAGTTTGTAGCTTCTTTCAGAAAGCTTTTATTATGCTTTGGTCACAAAGGAAACAAACGAAATGAAGAACTGACTTTTAGATTCCAATGTTTTAGACCTTAAACTTTAACCTAGAAATACTGTAACGAATGATTCCGTTTCTTACAATAGACCACGTAATGAAAGTGCGTCACTAACTATGTCAATGACACACACTACTCGATAAAGTGACTTATTATTAGGAGCACATGTGTATAATTCGTACATTTTCATTAATACATCGTTGGTATCCGAAGCCGTTCAATTAGCAAGATGGCGGCTGATCGTTCATTGACCGACGTGCTTGTTGAACGACGCGGTTTACGGCTCCGTGCGTTATATTGTCGCCGATATTATTTTTATTTCTGTCTTTTCATCGGTCGCTTAGCTTGATCACATAAAATGAGGGATTGATGAAGTGCCTATGGACTCTTATTATTGTTCTCGTTCAGAGCTTGGTATACCTCGTTATGTCTATATTATTCTTAAGACGTTGAAGTTTGTATGGGACACGTTTATCTTTCAGTTCATTAGGTGCTTACAAAAGATGAAAGTAAGAAAAAGAGTTGTACCCAGCTAAGTATCCAAGTGCTGAAGTAGGTAGGTGGTCGGTCTGACGCATTTTCAAATTTTAAGGAAAAAAATACGCTAATTTAACATTTACAAAATAATATTTATTTCGCCTTAGCAGATATTTAAGAAGCTTAAAAAGAACAGTGTTTTTTAGGCAAACAATGTTCGAAGATTAAAAGGAAGTTCAGTACTCTTTGATACCTTATTCCATTTAACTGTTACTTAATTTTTTTGAAACAAATTCAACAAGCCTCTGACATTGTATAATTTAATTAATATCCTTTTTAACAAATTCTATTAAAACAGCTTCACTAAAGGAAATGATCAAAGGTTCTTAATGGTTCTTAAATAATATCTTTGCTATCGTCAGAATTTTTAAACAACAGTGAGGCTAGTATTTATTTTAGATAAATTCTCAGAAATCGCGAACTAATAACTTTGTCCTTTATTTTTCTCGGAAAATTGAAAGAAACTGAACGATAAAATGTCGGTGTCCTCTTCAGTAATAGCCTATTTGTGACCTGCGTCCTCACATTCAACTTACTCATATATTGAAGCTACATACATAGGTTCTGCCGGGCCTTTATGAACTAAACAATTTGTAATGAACATGACCTGAGAAGGGGAATAAAATAGACAACTTTATTTGAAAACTCTATATATACGTAAAGTTTAGTTTAAAAGATGAGCTACATAATTGTTTATCTGTTAACATAATACACAACATCATCATCATCATCATATCAGCCGAAAGACGTCTACTGCTGGACATAGGCCTGCGGGGGGGGGGGTTTGCCATAATCGCCACGTCTGGCAGGTGGGTTGACGATCGCAGTGTAGCTGTAGCAATGTACGAACCTACAGAGAATGCTGCTGCCCATTCTCTGGTGAGTCTCTTAGTCGCCTCTTACGACACCCACGGGAAGTGATGGGAATACACGACATGCTGTATCGTAACTTAGAAAATGTATCGGAAACTAAACTTAAATAAAGCCTCGTGTAACGTATGTTCCTATATCACATATTCATAAGATCGGCGTTCGGTTTTGACGTCAAAATGTAAATTTATCTAATATATAATATATTTAACGAAGCTCAAAATTATATTACGGAACCCCTCATTCCACTTGTACCTAACACTACGTACAACTACCGTGTCACTTGTTATTTTAAATTCAATCTGCAATAGGTTAATCCGTTTTGTTTGGGAGCAAACTGTAGAAGAAAAGTAGGTATGTAATTGGTAATTTTATAGAACATTTTGTTGTTTTTTAAATTCCGATTTTTCCAAAAGGCATTTTTAATATTTATTGCAATTTTCATAGTTGCCAGTTGTGTTTGTATTTACAGACCAATAAATACACCAAGACCAGAAACCAACTGACAGTACCTATATTTTTTAACCATAGATTTTGTATGGAGATAATAAATAGATTACGCTATTTGAGAACAAATATTTGAGCATAATATTCTTATTAGTGACTATTTGAGTAGTCGTTAAGAAGCAGACAGGAGCCTTCGCTACTTGAATGTGTCCTAAACATTCTCGTGTAACTTGTATTTTCGAATCGAGAGCTGTACCAACACTAGGAAATTGTTCACCACCATATGATGATCAATTACTCCGTCGACTTTTTACAAATAGCCGGAGGGTCTGTCTGGCAGCCCTACCCTGTGAATCCCTGTTATTGCTTCGCATACACATCAACGCCGCCCGTCTCCTTAACTCTGTTAGGAAAATTTAATCCCGTCGGCCCCAGTATTGTGGCTTCTTGGAACTCTGTGGCAGCCCTAAGACAGAATTACGGAGGCCCGATGAGAATTAAAATGTCATCGTTTATCATCTTGTAATGTATGGTGCACTGTATTTTATTTGTGAGTGGGCTGGCCGTGATGTAATTAGTAACTTCGGTGCAAACTGGCATTTGAGGGTTGTGGTTTGGTTCATGGACCGTATATCTTGTTGACTTTAATATTTTATTTCTGTCGCGAACTATAATTTAAAAGCAAAGATTACGAGAAAATCGTAGATATACAAATTGATTTATGTGACGAATTATTAGGTACCTAGGTACGTGACCAAAATTTTCAATCTATAAAATAATTTTGAAAAAAGTTTCCTTTGTTCGGAGTGAGGCCCAAATGCGCGCTCATCGCCTGCTTGTAAAACAGGTGATTTTTTTCTACTAAAATAACATTTTATGCTCCTACGTTTAACATGATCGCATAAGCCAGATTATACATCGCAATGCCACACCACTATTTATTAATTAATTTATAATGTTTATGTTCCCTCAGCATCGGCCGTTGGCGTTGCCAGCCGTGTCGAATCGTCCATGTGAGCTTATTTGAGACCACAATTTAATATTTTACTCATCGAAATGCAAATGGCACCCAACCAGAACTTTTCGAACTTCATCTCAAAACCAGACACCCAAAAATATCGGAAAGTGTCTGCAGCAAGACAAACAGATAAATACTTATTATATATCACAAAAGCATAAAGACAATCAAACATAATTAATAAAAAACAAGCATTTTTACGTAAGTTGCGTTGTCTTGGTTCGTAATACTAAGCCGTACAATTCAGTAATATTAGATTTAAAGCTAGCTTGTTACTTTGTGGCAGACAAATCCATTTCAGCGGAAAATGAAAGATGAAAGTTTTATTCGGTGTGTCCGGTAAAAGTGGTTCATTTAGCCCAGTAGAAGATTCCTAAATGCAAGAGAACGGCACAAATAATCCAATTTCTATTCCCTTTTCAGTCTTTAATACAATTATGATCAGTAATAAGATATTGATAGCTGACGTTAGTGAGTAGGTTGGAGGATTATTTTCAATATTCTGTTGTAAAGCACATTGGCTTTTTCGATGTCATTTTATTACTTTCTATCGAGCAGGGGAATTACAGGCTAAAATGAAGATTTGTGCAACTATTTTGATGTACCTACAATAAATTATATTCTAAAGGATAGAAATAAAACATATTATTATTCAAGTTAAATAATCTCGTATTAAGCCTAAAGTAAGAAGCACTGAAAAATACTTAACTATCCATGCAAGCTGTTTCATGGTAATTTTATGTAAGCCCCTTTTATTAAGGTCCCTTGTAAACCGATATTGACAACGTCAGATTTAATACTGCTACGTGCACTGACGATGATATTTCGGACAATTTGTGTGCAATTTGCGTCGGCTCTTGATGCATGCATGGCATTATCACAGCATGAGGGGCTTAAAATGAAGGATTATCGTTCACTTTACGTACAGTACTTGTAGTTCAGTATACGAATTGGCAATAACCCTACTGAACGCTCTCGCAACGTTTGCTTGTTGTTGTTTTTTCACTTTTTATCCCTTCCTTCATGAAAGAGGTTCGTTACTGCATGTTTTCCGGAGCCGTGACTGGCGCGCTACTCATTCCAGTTTCACTCGTCAGGTTTAGAAGCTGACGCTAAAACAATTTTAATTACAAAACGTTTTCATCTCATGGCTTTGGAAAGATATTATTGGAAGTAAACTTATGAAGTTGCTTCTAAGCTCACTTTCTTAAGAGGATTAGCTAAATAGATTCGTTTTCGATTTGACCTTTGGTGAATTTTGTAACTTTTTAATTAGGAGAAATAGTAAAGTGGGGATTTAGTTATTTGTGTCTCTAGAGATCCAATCAGTATTACGAATAAAAGTTTTAATAATCTATTATTGATTAGTTCTCAGCTGTTATAGTCTCATCAAGCGAATTTCACCTGAAACTAAATCTGTTTTTGTTATTAGTGGTCGGCCGTCGGAAGCAGAGAGCGAACCAATTAAACTTAGCCGGTAGTGCCGAAACCTCGTCCCTCTAACAATACTATACTTAGGAATTTGACTTCTGCCGTCCGATGACATTTAACGTTCAAGTTGATTGGGCTCCCAACACCTTTGCACTCATTATACGGCTTACAAGTAAGAGTTAAGTACCGACCTTAGATTTAAACGTTTGTTCAATTAACGTAATATATAAATATTCGAGTAATTTATTAAACTTTCATTGAATCAAAGGAATTGATATGCAATAAGCAATGAATGATTTTCTTTGTTGTTTTGGCAGGGACCAGAAATCTAGAATAAGTTTATTTTTAGATTAAATCTAAAAATAAACTTAAACCTTAGAAAACCGTTTAAAAATATTCAAAATTTGTAGCATAGCTATTCTTTGAAACCAAAAGTAACGAG
Organism: Melanchra persicariae; assembly: GCA_947386135.1. Taxonomy (NCBI): domain Eukaryota; kingdom Metazoa; phylum Arthropoda; class Insecta; order Lepidoptera; family Noctuidae; genus Melanchra; species Melanchra persicariae. The sequence continues at coordinate 11,041,814 of OX376648.1, read as the reverse complement.
CATTTATTTATTTATGTATTAACACTTTACGCACACAGATGTACCTACAGAGACGGACTTAATGCCTTAATCAGTTTGCATCAATGTTTATTTTCGAACCCTTCGCGGACCATAATTTGGGCATTGCGGACCACAGGTTGGGAACCACTGCTTTAGGGAATAACATGTTGTCAACTAACACATTGTCGCGGAGTATATCAATAATATAATCATTCCATGAAACTCAATAAAGAAATGAAAACAATTTAAAACTGATTACAAGTTTCTGTCTTGATTGAACTAATAACAAAGTTTATCGCTCGATAGCCGACGAAGTGTCATGGAAAGATAAATGATTATACGCAGGTGTTTTCAAGTATTTTAATCAGAGAATGGTGTTGATCCCACGATGATTGCAAATTTTTAGCGGTTCTACCGCACACGGTACAATTGCAGAAGACAGTTGACATTTGGCGTGAAACAGCATAATATTTTTTCCCCCAAATGTCAGGTGCACAAAATAAACAGTGACGGTTGACAAAATATGCGGGAAATGCAAAATTTTCGTTGCATTTTTGTGAGAGATAGCCAACTTTGCATTTGATATTTAGCTCAGTTACTCGGCAATGTTGATGATAGATATTTATACGTGACAGGGACAAGCCCTGGATTCTCTTTAAAGTCAACAAAGTTTAGGTAAAGCATCAACAAACAGACAATAAAATTATGTTTTTTTTTTTAAGTTGCTCCTACCATGTTGTGTCTGCACCACCCTAAGGTCGTCTGGTAGAAAATACCTAAGGCATTCAGTCCGCCTTTGTAAAGCGTTTTATTAGTGCATCAAGTTTTAATAAAATTAAAGTAAAGCGTAACGTAATACAAAAACGTTACAAAAATAATATTGTAAGCGAGTTTTCGTCACTGAATAGGGTGTAAGCGCATATAGTGTTAGGCTAGTGCACACCTGTAGCTTCATGTGAGTTCCAATTTAACGCTCTGCTGATCAAAGACAGCCACGTATGGCTAATACCGAACGCGTACAGCCGTACGGCGCTCGTTAAATACCGTCGGTAGCCGATGCCGAATCACGCGTCCCATGTTGTGTTACAGGCTTTAGAACGTATTTTTTTATTCATTGGTGGCCAGTACTTTAAATTCCGTGGGACAATCGATGTTTAATAATGGTTGCATTGCATTTTTCATTGAGTTTGATAAGGCTATAATACACAGGTTTCAAATTATTTCAAAAATACTCGTATAATTAGTATGTTTAGAAAAGTTGACAAAAATAAGCCCTAAGTCTAATAATATAAGAAATTGAACTCATGAAGAAAACTGTCGGTACGTAAGACCGTAGAAGAAACTTAGAAGCGTAGTTCTAATGCGCGAAGTAAGTCATGATTACAGGGAAACGAAAGATAAAGTTTTTCTACAACGCGTTACATAATAAACGCAATAACTTATACGGAGTCATTGTACTCATCATTATGAACAACTTTCACTTTGGGACCAAACCCGAAGTCGCGAAAAACAAATCACTCCATACATTTATGTGCGCATAACTCGACAAAATGTACTATAATATTATATTATATTTTTTTCTTTTTCGGGATTGGTCCTATAGTAAAAGTTGTTCATAATGATGAGTACAATGACCCCTTAAGAGGGATTAAGTTTATTCTGTTACACGTTGTATATCATTACTGAGTCGGTCTCCCGTCTGTATGCCACCTTATTCCATATGATATTCATCATTCTTGACATTTAAATAAAGTATATTAAATTAAACAGTGGGCTGAAGACAATGATTTATTATTAACAGCCAATCTATATAAGTCAGAATTAATTAAAGCATTCGCTCTGAGGTTTCGGGTTGATTTTGATATAACTGTATCAATCAAATTCAGTCTATTTATACACACGTTTTTACACCCTCGGCCATAATATTTGGGAGCACTCTAAGAAATTCAATGGCGATAATAAATAAATCCTGTAGACAGTATTATATTCCGTACACCTACGAGCAACCCAAGTATTGTCATTTCATGTTTTTTTTATCAAAATAGCTACAAAGGAGATAACTGACAAAAGCGTCTCCAATTCTAAAAGTGTTTCTAAGCTTATAAGTACTTTCACGATCCACAGATAAGAATGTGCTGTCTATAAAAATGTAAGAAAGATAGGAAATTGTATACATGTGTGGTTTACAGAGTCTTGCAGTTTTCAAAGTTGATGCAAAGCGATTAAGTTATTTCCATGTGGTCATCCAACCGGACGTAAGCTGTCTTCAAAAGAAGATTTGAGCGAGAATGTTGGTGGATTGAACTACCATATCTACTTTTATCTATTTATCTACAGTCCACGCTGTATTCATGAATATGAAATATTTGTACATCCCCGACAGACCGTAACTATGGCGAATTATTGGACAGGATAACGAGAACTCGAAAGCTATGGAAGCTTATAAATATTTTCGGCATATTTACGAGATGGTGTATGAAGCATTTTCATAAATAAGACGTCGGAGTATTTTTATAATAATACCGGTAGTATTTATAAGGCATCTCATTAGACGATAAACTAAAATTAGAAACTATCTTTGGTACATGTTTTCCATACATATTATTGGTTCCTACTATATCTTAAGTAGATATTTCCATGTTAGTAAAATAGGTAGATCTATATAAATGATAAACCATAGTTTTCATCTTCCTCGCTCATTGTTTAAGTTTTATTTATAAAAAATATTTTGACCTTTGAAAAAGTTCATCAAACAATTTACTGTAAACAAGATTAATTTATTAATAAAATTTAATTAAATGACTATAACAGAATGCTTATGAGTGGAGACATTTTAACTGTCCCGTGTCGCCAGTGAAGGATTTAATATAAAATAACAAGGCTTGATGAAAAAAGTTATGTATTGTCCATCGTTACATAAGCTGATTGTTGACGACATTATCTGATACATTTTCTAAACTTGACTAGTTTTAGTTTAGTTAACGACCCAATCAATCAAGTTACGCCATTTTCTTTTAAACTTTAAAACAAGATCTGAAGTAGACGACAGTTTTATATTACTTGGTAGTAACTAATGCTTATTATTATGGCACCGCCTGCTGTCATTTTGAATTTACAATTGTACTTTCGTTCAAATAGAGTGTTGTTCAAATATTCTTATAATCTATACTAATATTAAAAAGAGGAAAGATTTGTATTTTTGTGTGTGTGTCATGTTTGTAATGAATAAACTCAAAAACTACTGTGTCGATTTCAAAGATTCTTTCACCAATGGAAAGCTGTAGCTTTCCATTGGTGAAAGAATACCATTCCATTGGTAAAATATAGCATATAGTGTATTATTAGGGAGTAACATAGGCTATATTTTTATTCACGTATTCCTACGGGAACGGGAACTACGCGGGTGAAACTGCGGCGTGCTGCTAGTATTATATTAATAATATTAATATTATAAGTATGAACGGTTGCATGTATATTAATCATCAATTGCGCCTCAACGGATGAAGGAGTTTAGATGATTGGGACAGAGGTAGACCATGGCTTGTATTTAGGCGAAGCTGCTGTCTAACGTTAGTTTTATTTTTAAATCAATGACAAAGAAACACTGAGCCTACACTCTCTGTGTACAATATCTGATTACAGGAACAGCTACTTAGGGTCCGGATTAACCCCAATTACCAATGTTCTTCAGTTTGATGGGTATTATTTAAAAAAAACTCTACTTCAGTGCACAATATCCATAAACTAACACAAAAAATCGATTACTGTTCAACGTTAATAGAAGATTTTTTGATGAAAAACACTAGCCTTACTAGTTTGTTCCAAAAAGGTGAGGGAAAAACATTTGATTGATGAGCGGACATTATTTTATGATGACGTCACATCATGAGATAACGAATATTATAGAATGGAGGGTGACCAGTGACCGCTTTATGAAATAAACTGCGCCACAAAAAGGGATACCTCAGCTTATAGGATTGGACCTTTTAATAAAATCGCATAGGGACATTATACCTCTTTTTCTATTGTCGTAATTTAATCTCAATGTTTTGCTACGAAAAGTTTATTGAATCTTTTATCCTACTTTCATGTAATTTCGACCCAATATCGATCAAAAATTTTCGTCATGGCGACATTAATAACAAGTGGAAACTATTCAGACGAGTTGCAGTTGGCCCGAGACCTAACGTTCTGTATTTGCATGCTACCTACATGATAGCTACAGAAAACGTTTCAGTTCACTTTTTGTTTGCTTCTGGAAAGTTCTCAGAGTTAATACCAAAGTCGTCTGCTATCACTGTTTGAAGTACATTGTGGTATTAGATGATTGCATCACAAAAGATACCTACGATTGTACAGTTCTACAAAAACTGCGCTCATGAAGAATTCGAAAACCTTTGAAGTTATTCCACTATTTGTGTAATATGCGTGTGTGTAATATGCTTTTATTATCCGACTTTGATCTCCCATCCTTTAGAAGTAAAATTTATATGGAATTAGTGAAAAGGTTCCATGCCATTTTATTTTTTGCCGATCTATATAAACTAGCTAGAATGTGGTGTGGGCATTTTAAAGTAGGTAGATTACAACCAGGTTTAAAGAAATCCTATGCTACTAATATTGTAAATGAGAAAGTTTGTGAAAATGGATGAATAATTTATATCATATCCCTTCCCCCTCTACAATTTATAGCGGGGGAAGTACCTGCTAATTACACGCACGCGGCAGATAGTCTTGTATGGTAATGTAAGTAAATTCTTAATTTTCGCAGTTTATAACTGCTTTTCAAGGGCTTGGACACTTTCGATGATCTTTACGAGTCTGTGAAGTGGATACGACCCCATCGCACGGCTCACTGATCTTAGTGAGTATTATGTCTTTTGATGTTTACATAATATTCTTAAATTAATTCGGAATACTCATGTAGAAAATTGTACTGCTGATTATGATTCGAAGTCTAAGTATCAGCATTATGAGATTTCTTTCTGTATTTACAAGTATTTCCTCTAAAGTCCAAGTGGCACATTCGTAAGTCACGTACAACACAGATAAATTAATTGTGTCTCATTACTAGAAGATCAATAGGTTAACTGTACTCCATTTGAGATTAAATTAATTATTTAATCATACAGAAAATGCGAAAGAAGAAAAAACTTATATACCGAGAGCTAAAACTAAATACTTACTGGAGGTTTTAGTCCCGAGTCTCTCTCTCTCTCTCTACTCTAAGCTATCTTTTATACACAAGTATACATAGGAAAGTATATAAGCAACAACATCTCGATTGCAGCCTAACTCGTAATTGCGTTACCATCAATTAAAAGTTGCTTAACATTTACAAATTGCATTTCTGTGAAGTGAGCTCTGTAACCGAATGACAGTTTAATATAAAGTTATTGTGTTTACTCTTAAGTGGAAGTTAAGATATGAATGAACGTAATATCGAACTGTTTTGTTTGGTGGTATTTAGTATCTAAGAATGAAAGTGTAATTTATAGTAGGAGTAGCTTTGAGTTTAGGAATAAATAATATTTAGATGTTTTACTTTACTCTGTGAACAATTTTTTTAAACGTACAACTCACACACACACACACACACACACACACTACACTAGCAATTTTGTCCTGTATCGTGGGTGCGTTTACAAACATGTAAACTCACATGGCATGCACTAACAACCAGACCCGGAACAACTATCTGTGGGCCATACAAATATTTGTTCCGTGCGGGAACCGAACCCGCGACACGCAGCGCAGCAGTCAATCGCTCTAAACATATAGAAGTCATTAAGCCGTTAAAACCACTAAGGACCGATTCTCCAATACAATAAACTAAGGGCCGTTTGACAGCCATTGTTTAGAAAACATGTCAAACAGCCATATTTATTCTTCAGTTAAAATTAATCCAACTTTGTATTAAAAAATGCCCTAAATTAAACTAATTATCTTTTTTCAAATGTCATTATAAATTATTTTATTCAACAAATTACATTTTTTATGGTAGGCACCAGATAAACTTGCAATAAAGTGCATTGACCTTTCCCTAATATCCCTTCGTACGTACCCGAACAATAAATTATGAACCGTTTTTCATTATTAGAGTACGATAGAAGTCAATTCAGGACAGCTTTATGTCTTTATTTCTGTTTTTGGTATTAAGAAAGTCAATAAATGTATGTGGGACAATGACCGTTATTGCACATTTATGAAATCGAATCTCTATCTACCATAGTATCTAATTAACAAGAAATACATAAAACCTTCTCAATATCAATTAAGTAACACTTCGTGCGAGTAGTGGTGTATCATTAATTGGTGACGATCATTAATAATATGAAGTGTAAGGTGACAGAGATAACGAGAGTCATCCCTTCACGCGAGGCAGCTTAGTTAGTGTAGACTTGTTATGCTACCTCAATTATTTACATACCAGCATTCATCAGCGGCTTCGCCCGCGTGAAAATTATTCCAGGGGAGGGTACTGCTGAAATAAAACGTATCGAAGCCGACTATTACCTACCCGAGGTCCAAACGTCTAAATCAGTTGAGAAAATGAGGCGACATTTACTACCGAACATCCAAATGTAGGTACAGACTTTTAAATTTATCATATTAGTAAAATGTCTATTTGAGCGCAGTCTCAGGGCCAATTCAAATTCCTGACAAAAACGTAAGGAAATTACAGTGTTTTTGACTGAGATGCGAACGGTGCTTAAAAATAAGTAGAATTCGCACTCTGGACTGAAATATAATATTAAAGTCTCTGTCGTTATACCTACCTTATGAGTTTCTTTATATTCTTATTCAGGTCATGGTCTAAACATGTACTAAATTTCATCCAAATCCACTCAGCTATTGAGGCGTAATTGATTAACAAACCTGTAAACATTTACAATAATAGTTGGAAGGAGGATAGAAGGATATCTTGTTTTATTGTACCCAGACGTTCCCATTTCATCCCTCTTAAATGTCTAGTATAATTGATTACTGCTTATACAGTTGAAATGGGGAATTTTGTTTAAATTGCGCGGTCTGAAAATAGAAGAAATTGTTGATGCATTCTTAATGTGGCCAACCTAAGTTCTACATTGGATTTGGCGTTTCCCTAGAACGATAGAGGAGTTCAGAAATGAAACGTAATACAACTTACTTATTGCTTTGTTGCTAGATTTTACATTACATTATATTTGTGCAGTTTCATTGTACTTTTAATATTGGTATTATTGGAATGGTGAATCTTCGCAAATGGGTTGTTCAAATAAAACTTTTAAGGATACTTAATAATCGTTTTACTTTTTAATTAAAATTAATTTAAATGTTATTTTACATCAAGAATTTCACATTACTTTTTAATACCTTGTAATTACTTTCAAGTATCCATACTAAAATTTTATTCGTAGCAATTTCGTAGCACGGGCGCTACGCCGTAGCAAGTTCTAACAAAACAGTGTAATGTTAGAAGTCGCGTGTAAACGTCATGTTAGTAACGTGTGTGGTGCGTGTGACGTGTCAGCACGTCACGTCGGCGGTGATAAGCGTGATTGATGACGTCACAGCGACATTCGTCCGCGGGGGAGGGTCGACGACATTACCCTACTTGTTGAGCCTTCCGCTTCCCATCAACTGGAGGGCCACATCTATATCCATGTCGTCAGCCCTATTGACTGACAGCTCATATATTCAGCTACTTATTCTCACGCTCATGATATTCCTAAATGTCAGCCGTACCGTCATGAGTAATGATAATTCTATGAAAATTGGTTACGTATTTAAGGTTGGGTTACGTATAATTTAGAGGTGATGTACAAAAATTGTGGCTTTGAATGTTGGAGACCACAGAAGTATTATAATTTTAAGTGACTTTAAATTTCTAAAATATACTGAAAACTAATTTTAAGAGGAAGTTGTCAATTAAACCCATTTACATTTTTGGGAAAACACGACTCAATTGAATTTTATGATAAAACGAGCTGCTCTGAGATACAAACAAAGCATTTGCTTTGCATGTTTACTTTTTAAAGTAACATCAAACAACAAAGAAGGCAGGTAGGTATTATATATTTTAAAAACACTCTCAAACAATATTTCATGCTTAGGAATAATAACTTAATCATACCAAGAACACGTGTTAGGAAAAGGTTGCACATTTTGGACACGACATCCCCTCTAACAAAATGGGGTTAATACTACCATTCACAATAACATCTGGTTATGCTTGGCAGAATGTGTGCGAATGGCGGCCATGCCGCGGATAATTCGGACAAATGAATGCGCCCCTCTAGCGGAATAAAAAGGCTAAATATGAATGTGATAAATGGGTCTCATACCTGCTATGTGGTGAAAATGTTAATGCAACATCTCGTAAGAAGATTCTAAGATCACTTTTGTGTTTATTTCAAATGTTAATTTTTATATTTTTTCATAACAAATATTGATTATTTCGTATGTGACCAAGTTTGTACATACGGGTTGAGAAATGTGGGTGAACTATAAAATATGCACCTACCCTACCCTTCGGAAAATATTCACTTCTAATAAGCTATGACACATACACCTATGTTATGTTTGTCAAAGTTAGATATTGAATAAAACAAGGTTTTAACAGGCTGTTAGAACTTTTAGCTGACACAGAAATCTATGACTCTGTTAAAGCGACATTCAGTCAAACAGTCTCAAACGGAGTAAAGGAACAAACAATTCATCTCACAAACAATAAAATTTATTTTAAGTCAAGATAATTTTGAGTGAAGTCAAGCGGCAACTTCATTTATTTTGCTAGGGACATACACGGTATTTATTGAGACCGCTCTAAAGAAGTATATTCCCATTTCTATTTGCTCCCAGTTCTTGACAAATGGTTATTGGAACAAATAACGGTTTCTTAAACACGAGAAGCGATTGACTTCTGTTGAAAACGTATTTTATGTCGGTATTCTTTTTTATTTAATAAAGTAGGATTAAATTAGGGCAAGTACCAGATGGGCAATTCCCGTATGAATGTTCGCGTTTGCTTCGTATTCGCAATATGTCAAAAACACCTCTAATTTCCCTGCCTTCATTTTGACAATGACGTTCGATAGTCGCAGATCTGAGAGCCAATTCTACAATTTTTAAGCACCGTAACGTACGCAACGTAAAAGTTTCGATTTCCATACAATTTTGCATAAAAATTTGTAGAATTGGCCCTCTTATATTATTATGTGTTTGACAGTTTGCGACTGCGAACGAGACTTGCAGTTCCCAACTTCCAGTTAGTACAAGTCTGAAATTGCAACCTGCCCTGAACAAGTTTCGTGATTAGTTTTCACCTTCTCTTTATAAGGAGAGGCTTTGTTCTTATAGCTTTTTAGGTAACTTTACATGACAAGCCAACTGAGCAGATACTGTACTGTACATACCTTACTGTACCTTTTATTTCTTGCACAAACGACCATGTAGAGATTCATGGCCCAGACTCGGCCAAGAATTAATTATTCATCAATCGCCTAAAAGCGTGTCCTCTCTCAAATAGTCATGATACCTTCTCCGGTCTATCTATTTCATAATTAATGTGTCTCAATCTATTATTAGACTGTGGCTGAACTCAGTCCATACTTCCATCCATAGGTATATCCCGACTCTTTCGCGGACAAGTGAAGTGAGTCACAAAGACTTAGTGCAACTAAGTGATAAGTACGAACATAGTTTTATTTACTAATACAATTGTTTTTTTTTTTATATTCCTATATTTATTTTCATTCTTAAAAAAAAACTCTTAACTAACTAAAACTAAAATTAATCTAAAATATGGCGTCGAAAAGTTCCTCCTCATCGCTGGCCACTGATAATGTGCCCAAAAGGCTGGCAGCATTGCCACGTTGGATGGCAATGCTTAACCTTTGTCCAAGGTAAAAGCCAGCCCTTTGGTCACGAAATTGTTCTTATATGTATACTTAGGTTAAGGTCTCTATCTATAGATCTTTGTAACCTGAAAATAAATGGTTTATTGTTATTATGTCAATGTCTTGAAAAAGGACATAGTCGTAGAATGCTTTTAGTAACCAGAATATGTTCCCTTGTCGCAATATTCGATTTTCGCGCGGGTGGATACCACAGGCAGAAGCTTGTTAGTTATAAACATAAGGACAGTTAAAATAAAAACTTGGTTAATAAAGATTAACACTGTGTAAAAGTTTGGTCATTCCTTTTATATTTCCAAGGTTACGCATAGCTTGTCTCCTTCACAAGTTTTAGATACAAAAGATAAATAACTTGTCTATACTACAAATACTAACTAATATTATAAATGCTTGTTGGGTTGTCACCTCTATCCCGGGAGCAAGTTTCGAGTAGAAACTACAAAGTACGAACTAATTAAAAGGCATAAATATTAATTTATAGTATTGTTATTTTTACAAATTATATTATTTATAATTTGTAAAAATAATAAATAATATATATGACCCATGACTGTCCCCACCCAGTGTATCTGAAAGGGACAGTCTGGTCTGGCAGCTATCATTTTCAGGATGCTGTTGTCAGTAACATGCAAGCGCTTGAGTAAGGACGCCGCTTTCTTTCGCATGATGGCGTGGAAACCATCTGTGCGAGCCTCCGCGTACATTCCTGACGCAATAATTCATGTGACATTTTTTTATTGTTTCAGTCATGTCTCCGAGTTTCGTGTGTGCGCTGGCGCTGTGCGGATTCGCGGCGATCTGCTCCTTGCCCGTAGCCAATGCGCAGGCGCTCGTGTCTCCATATGAATGTAAGTAGACTACTATAACAGAGTGCCAATTCTACTAATTATCAAGCAACGTTCACGTTCGCTTTTCAGTCAAAAGCTATCAAAAATGTATGAAAAATTAAGGTTTTTTTTTATATAAGCATAACATTGCTTGAAATTGAGTAGAATTGCCCTCAGATGGGCCATTCTCGTATTAATACGAAGCGTTCGCATGGGCATCGCAGTTGCCATCTGTCAAAAATTCCTGTAATTTCCAGCTTGAACGAGTTTATGACATTGTCTGTATGTCGCTAAGATGATATTGCGACTTAAATGTGAACACTTTTAAGTACTAGAATTGGCTTTACATCAAGAGTAATTAGTAAAGGAAGGAATCTGTGAAGACACGAGACGTACATCCACGAGAAGCAGATACCGAAATGTAGCCAAAACGATTTCTTTGGACGGAACCCTAAAACACTGCAAAAAAGTAAAACAAAAATTTTTACCAATAACATTCTAGAAGAAGTAGGAAATCAACTTTTATAGTAATTGTAGTGACACGCTTCTTCGCTCCGTTGCCCTATTACGTGAAACTTTACTCCAAAAACAGTGGGAGAAAGAAAATATATATAAGTAGGTAGGTACTAACCTTTCAGTGATACCTTGCGTGACAATTGTTGTGTAACTTATCCCTAACTTAAGAGAGGCCAACCCATGACGGGTTGGCCTCTCTTAAGTTACTTACTTTTCATACAAACGCTCGTACGTGGTTATGCCGATGTAAACATCTATCTTTGTTTTTTTTGAAGTAATAGGTATCTTGTGCATTACATCTAGGCTTTTACTTTGGGCAGAGACTAAGCATTGCCATCAACGTGGCAATGCCGCCAGTCTCTTGGGCACATTACCAGCTGACAGCGTTGAGGACGAATTTCTTGATGCTATATTTTAGCTCGTTGTAAGTTTCGTGTATTTTTAAACATGTTTTCAATAAAAGGTTGACCTTCTATGAAAGTAAAAAATAACAAATTGGAGAAACTAATTTAGTATAAGCCTCCAAAAAACTGATGTTTTGCACAAATTTTACCTGAACTTTGGCCGTTCATAATGTACTCATAAATTGTAAAAGTTAAGAAAGCATATTTATAGAAACACTGTACATTAATGGAGATTCTAAATTAATATTATTTATTTCACAAACTAATAAGGCTTATTCAAAAACACGTACTTATTTCCTGGAACAAGTTTTATGAAATGTTCGAACACTATTATTATTATTATTATTTATTATTATTATTATTATATTAAGTATCAACTTACCCGATTCCTAGAATTTGGGAAAAAACCTTCCAATACTCGTAACTGCGCAGATAACAAATTAGATATAATTCTAATACTCAAAGCTTTCCTACGTGCCCTTACATATCTTTAGCGTTACAAGTGAATAATTTGGAGGATTTATTAAGAATCCTTGTTACACACGTGTTACATCTTAGGCATTTTCTGGGACTTTAAGTACCTACTTACTTATTGCTCTGCTTGAACGCGTTTATTACATTTCGTTTAATGTTGTTCTCTGATATTATAAATGGGAATGTTCGGATGCTTATCAGTCGATTAGTGTTACAGTTGAACGCATTTGAATGATTTCGGTTCAGGTAAGGTGGTGGCTAGACTAGAGGTTGAGCGGATTAGCACTTAAATTACTTTTCATATGAGACGGGTGGACGAGACCTAGGTTTACTCTTATTCAACTGCTTCAAAAGGAGATGATTTTAGTTAGTGGGTTTAAGATTTTATGTGACAAGACAGAATTATGTGCGCAAAATTATGTAACAAGCTTCTTTGAAAAAAATAGGCTCCAGACGCTCGTATACAGTACATTTGTCATTTTCGCGTGTTCATACAATGGGCACACTTTCGTATTTATTTGAGGCAATTTATAAATAAAATATAGTTTTTAATTGACTCAAGCATGGCTATTTCTTATTTTAAAAATCTTTTGCCTATTTAACCTTCGTCCCCCTAACAATATTACAAGGCAATTTATATTTTTAGCGACGACATAATTATTCTAGTGAAGTAAGGTGTATAAAGATACGGAAATTCTTGCTTTTAAACCGAGGAGGTTCAAAAATAAATAGACCTCCTACCGTGGGACTAAACTGGACCCAAAGGCTCCATAGTTTAAAGCCCGCAGAGGCATATCGGTTCACTAAGTTTATAACCTTTGTAGTGACAAACTAATGTGGAAAAAGCATAGGTAGTAAAAGTACAAACTGCTATTTTCAAACCTGAAAACCAAAGGCTAGGTTCAAAGAACAACGACGTATGTAGTTTCGTCGCATATTTACAAGTTTTTATGTAACTTGGAATCATCAAATCAATATTTTTCGATTTTTCAGGGTTGGCCTCATAACAAAAGTTGTTTATAATCATGAGTACTTTCACCCACTGAAAGGTTGTTGGTGTTTTACAAAGAACCCTGTATATAAAACTCTTCCGTTACTGAGTGACTGACAGACAACGCACAGGCGAAACTACTGGTCGTAGAAAGCTGAAACTTGGCATGTAGGTGCCTTGGGGAGTGTAGATGAGCATTAAGAGAGGATTTCCCGAAATTCTTACAGGGACGGGAAAAAACGGTATATGCGAGTACGAAGTCGCGGGTAAAAGTTAGTGTTTGTTGATAACTAGTGTTGCAAACTGAATTAGATGACTGCCTCTTATCCTACGGATTTGAAATTTAACATGTTGGTTCTGTTTCAATGGCAATTATTTTTTATGATAATTATGACTTGATTCTCCATCTACAGGCTCCAGACAAAGCAACTCCTCAATGGTCATTAAATTTTTCTTCTTTTTGCGCGTTCAAAATTAAAACTTGTTTTACCATTAATGAATTTCACGCTAAACTCAGTTTCAGCTTTTGTAGTAGCAAAAATAAATATATCTATACTAAAAATTGTCCAATACCATATTGATATTAGCTTTTATTTTTGACGTACCTAATATTTCATACTAAAATCGAGTAGGTCAGCCCAAACTTCAGTTATTTACACCGAAATTGAAATGTTCGATACTCGTAAAACAAGAGGCGATATGTCAAGCTCTTAATAACATAATATTGTCGACGAGAGCGTAAGTAAACAGGTCGCGTGTGCGCTTAAATCTGAAGTGTGCGTCGATGTCACGTAACCTATTATATTATATTAACTATCGCATCACTATTACTGGGATTTCAGATAACCTAATAAGAGGGAACAGTACTCGTATTTGATATTATACAGACAAATTATGCATAGAACACATGGAAAACTTAGAGAAAAATCTTCAAATTTTTGACTGTCAAAATTCAAATGTACCTACTTCAGTAATTCACAGTAAAAAGACAAAAAAAAACATTTTTCTTTTTTCTAATATTCAAATAATCTTAGAAGGCTAGTTCATAGCCACGAGCATAAAAAAGCAGTCGTACATTTAATTTCCAAGTTACGTTTCGTAAATTCAATCAAGCTAACTCAGAAAATTAATCAAACCGCCCGTAGGGATAACAGAGAGATTTGCATAATTTCAGCTCCTATTGTATGTAAAACACAATTAACGAGCCAGATAATAAAAACATTTAATTTTATAAGCAACAGTTTGAATGGTTTTAGTCAAAAATAGTAGGTATTGTCTACTGGCCTTTAAATTTTTTCATAATGTTGTAATCTACCTAGCTGTAGCAAATTGATAGAATATCACCAAAATCAAACAACAAATAAAAGGCATATTAAACTAATCGGTATTCAATTTTATAATTTATTTTTTATTGACGCCTACCGACCATCCAATCTGACAAAAAAATCGGTCACGTCATACGAAAAACAAACAATACGCCTGATTGACAATCATTACTTGATTGTCAATCAAGCGTATTGTTTGTTTTTTCTCAACTTCTACAAATTCATCAAACAAAAATAACACGTATTCAAATATCGTACATTTCATAATTAAAAACGTTACTCGATCCAAATAAAAATATTACAAAGACGCATTGAATGCCGATGTCAAATAAAATGGATGAAACTCATTAGGTACGGTTCAGCGGATGCGAGTATTACATTTTTGTAACTCCCCATGAAAAGAATATAGGTCTGCCCCGCTCCATATATGTGTAGGTATCGCAGCAACCACTAATAGGAATACTTCGCAGTTATGATAGTACTTCGTAGTATTCCATCTATCTAGCCTCTGCCTGTGTTTGCCTTATAGAAAAAGTCACACTCTTTCGCAATTTCTAACGATCGTCAAAAAGTTCAAAATGTGTGGGAATGACATAAGCTACAGAAATGTGGGATCAAACCCAAAGATTTTAGACTTAATTTAGAATGTCACTTTTTCTACAGCCTTTGAAATTGCGATTACAAATATTTGCAGAGCTTAAAGGATAAGGTCGGACACGGAGCCGAAACGTGGACACTCACGGTACAGCTGGTCCATAAATTCAAGGTTGCTCAGCGAGCTATGGAACTGGCTATGCTTGGAGTCTCTTTGAGAGATTGAATCCGCATCGAAGTGATCCGACAGAGAACTAAAGTTGTCGACATAGCTCACAGGATAAGCAAGCTGAAGTGATAATGGCGGCCATATTAGAAGTAGAACCGATGACCGTTGGGGTAGACGAGTTCTTGAGTGGAGACCGCGAATCGGCAAAAGTACCGTGGGACAGGCTAGGTGGAGCGACGGTCTTATCAGGGTGGCTGGTAGCAGTTGGATGAGAGTTGCCGTAAATCGAGTTGAATGGCGTGCTTGTGACCGGCAGTGGACTGCTATATGATGATCAACCCAATCGTGATGATACTCTTTGTTCATCGCTACCTGTAGTTGTGAGACCATTAATTCGGTATTCTTATTTCTAGGTTCAGTCTTGTTCTCGTTCAGTCTTGTTCAATGACTAGCGATGTAAACATCAACATTCCTTTAGCATGGTCAATCCGAGCCGCCGTTCAAGTTTGTTAATCAAAATTGAAATGCAAGGCGTGCAACAAGAATATTAACTACGCTGTGAAGCCTTGCTAGTGCTTCGAAACAATTTATTATCCTGGCTTATAAAATAATTATTTATATAGAGGTAGCAAAAGTTAAAGCGTCCTTTATATTTACAATTAGGTAGTCGTCACCACGTTTAGAAAAACAGGATGGACTCTTACAAAATTTGTTAAAAGCTTTCTGAATTTGTAATCTTTTCTTGTTTGGAAAACATTTCTAAATCATTAGACCTAGAGGCGCTATTGTAAACAGACAAAGAATTCCAAGTCAAAGGTTTTATTCTAAAACCTACTCTAATCTTCCAAAACATCCTCAGTAAAGATGTTATTGTCTTTTATTGATTCTGACAAAATCAAATTGCCACGCTCCTGTCTAACAGACGCCCTCACAAACAACTAAAGTAACGTTGAGGAGACAACCAGCGCAATTCCCTCGAGTAATTACTTTTCAAACCACGGAGGAATCCTTCTTTTTCAATGCAAACGCAATTTCAGTTGCGTGAAACATTGAGGCAATTACGTTAAACTTCGAAGTTATATCTCCGAGGAACAAACTTCAAGTGACAAGGATGCACAAATTATTGGCACAGCAACGTTCCTAATTAATGGAGCTGTAGCGAACTAACTTGTTAAATTCTCAGGACTAAGACCTGTGAACATTCCCGGGTTGACACGGATTATAAACTTGGAAGTTGTGTATCGCAAACGTAATAAGGAATATCGGACTTCCCCTTTGATGATCACGATATATTACAGTTTATAACTTTGTTTCGAAACTAGATACATTCAAATACATACGTGATCGATCATGCATTATATTCGAGTGGTCTCACATATTGAGATTGTATGGTGGGATATCTATTTGGTTAAAACATCAATATTTAAAAGAAAACGCTACTAGTCATAAACAACAATAGCTGCACCTGCCTGTACGTTTTCCTAAATATATGGTAGCAGGTCTATCTCCTGACACTAGATCGTAAATAAAGTACGCCGGTGGAACTCCTTAAAAACCGAAGCTATCGAATGACAAGCATCTATAAGTCTTTGTAATGGATGTAGGTGAAACTGAAACACAATCTAGAATGCTGAGACTGGAGTAAAGAGACTGTAGTGCTAATTTATACGTGAACTTGCCACAGGTGTATTCAGAGAAAATATTGAAGACAAAAGAAAGAAGACTATATTCCCTGTATGTGATTATCCAGTCTCATTTCCTAGAAATACGACCCGACACAGTTTCGCAGACATCGGTAGTGAAGCCGTATGAAATGAGTCAAGGGCGGCTGTTTATAAAAAATATAGTCGCTTGATATTTTCTCTCGTCAAAGGCCTGTACGGTTTCCATGTTATTCTAAGTTAACCTGATGTTTCTAACAGTTACATCAGGCTTTTAAGATTGAAACACGAGTGCATTTTTGCTGATTTTACCATCTAAATTTATAATAAAGGTATACGTAATGAAAAGGTAAAAACTCCAACGCGATAATTTACTATGTATTAGTTATTGCTACAGTAATATAATATAATAACGATATAGTGCTAAATTCGTTTGCTTTTATCTTTTTTTGTAAAAGTATCCTTGGAACTGCAGATCCGATTTCAAAACTTATTTTACTAACAGAAAGCTACGCCATTTGTTGAGTGCCAGGATATTATATTTTATGTAGAAGCACAATTCATAATACAATGGATACTCATAGCTATTTTTTTTTCTCTTTGTTTTTTAGGGACATAGCCATTTTATAAAAAGATAATTGTGTTTTCACGAAGGTCATAAAAATCACACGTTGTTTGCTTGGTAGTCTCCCAATTTTTGTTAGTTTACCCAATCTCTACCGTTTACCTTTCTTAAGGGGTAATTAGGGTAGACCTGACCTCAGAATATTTCACGTCGAAAAACAATTTTCAAAAGGTCAGACATTAGTCGTCCGGCTCACCGATAAAAACACCTCATAAATGGCTACCATGTATCAATTGAGCTAATTTGACAGACAGTCAACTTTTAAAGACAGACCGTTTCCTAGAAGAGGATATCGAAAATATCACACGTCTCATTTATCACGACCTTTCAGGAATATTGTCCAAGAAAATTAAGGGAAATATATGTCAATGGTCTGACCCTCTGTCGTGCGATGACAAATCGATAATGTGGGTCTTGACAAACTGGTTATTTACTCGTATCGTGTAAAGGTATCAGTATATATCACCTTTTGATATTATCTAGCAATAACTGTCACTTTCCAGCGGTACCTATATGCAAGTTTTCTGTGGAATTCGTTCGAAAGAGTCACCGCGGCCCTGGATCGTAAAAAACGCATTTGAGGGAACACGGATGGGTATAGTCAGTAAGAGTCTGACACTCCCTTCCGTTCCACCTAGAGTGGAAGGAGTCATTTGATGATTTTCCATCTTTAAAAAAAAAAAGCGTGACTATCCTAATTTGAACATTCTTTATTTAACAGTTTTAATCATATAGTCTATTTTTACTTGCATAGCAAAAAGCGTAATATTTTTGTAACACGAAATAATTTCGTGTTACAATTTTAGGTACTTAATCTTAAAAATTAATGGGTATTTTAATCGTGGGTGAAATCGAAGTTAATTCAGGTCCACACGACAAAATGGTGGCAAATTAACTAAACAATGTCGCCCTCTTCTTTTATAATAGTTAGTTATAATAAAATGATGAAGACGTGTCCGTGTAAATGTCACCTCGATGTCGGGGCCACCGGTCATGGCTGACTGCGCAGCGACCCTTAGACCGTCCCTCCTCGCTAAGTCTTACGGAGGATCTAATTTTATAATACATTGCGCCCGTGTTTACCGGAACCGTATGGACGGTGATCGTGGCTAGGTTATGGGTACAGTGGATAGTTTTTGATTTTTGTTAGAAACTGGAACATACGAATTTCAATCATAATAATTTGGACATATAATTGAAATCTGAGCATTGATCTCGCAAAAGTAAAATAATACAAAATCTACTGGTCCCGCACGGAACAAATATTTGTATGACCTACAGATAGCTGTTCCGGGTCTGGCTGTTTGTGTACGTGAGTTTGTATGTTTGTAAACGCACCCACGTTACAGGAGTAATTCCTAGTGTGGGGCAACGTTTTTTTTTTTTTAAGAAGAAGAAGAAGAAAGTTATTTATGTTAGTTCGTTTATTGTTGGAACGTAATAAAAAAAAAACAGAGTTACGAGCCAAAAGAGAATATTTAGTACAGTTTTATACTCTTCTACTTGTTGTTGTTTATGTGCTCGTATTGTAGCTTCAGTTTAGATTACAACTGTTAGAAAAAACTATGATGGAAAACAACAGTTTACATTTTGATCCAGATAAACAAATGCATACTAAAAGGAGTTCTCTTCATGGTATGACATCTAAATAACTCCAGATAAAGGAAACGTTTAGAGGTGTTTCAAAACTACTTTAGTCCAATTTAAAAATAAACGACTACAAGAAAAATATAGAGAACTGTCTTCTAAGAAAGGTTCTACAATGTGTATTTTTCTTGACATCCAGATGAGCAAAGAACTGTGAAGGAGGAAAAGGAAAATTCTTAAAATAAAACATTACACTCACACTCGAAGAACGATGGAGACGGACGTTTAAATAAAAAGTTTTTTTACATTTATGAGTTTCGAAATTCGCCAAACCATTGGAAAATCTAGGTTTTCCTCAATTTTTTTTTGGGAAATTAACAATCGCCCGCCAATACGACCGTGGTGAGGGTATGATGATCATGTTTACCATTAGGGCTTAGTTGGTCAGAGATCGAGGGTAAAGAGGAAGCCAGTGCCCAGTATTGGAAAACTATTAATACAAACAAAAAAAGCTTTATTTTACCCTGGAGTTGTAGAAAATTCAGAACTAAAAACTCACGAAAAGTTTTTAGACCTCAATCAATTGGAAATACCTAATCAGCTAAACCCTTATTTACCAGACTCAGACGTAGGTACCAAAAAAAGTTTTATTCAACATTAGTCATGCTTCACACATACACCGAAGATAAATCTTTTAAAACAAGTTAACCTGTATGTACCGCAGTGGATTTGTGAAAACTTTTGTTTTGCCTCCCAAAAGCCTTGTCCCAATAAAAGTTGCTTACAACTTATATTACTTGATTAATAAGAAAAGTTGCGTGTATCTGTCTCTTTAAGTCACATTTGTCGTAGGAGTGTAGGTGTTACATTTTTTGTATTTAAGATTAGGGTCACAACTAGAAGAGAAATCTGAAGTAGCGTTTTATCCAGATCCAGAGATTAGATTAATTTTATCATGTAGTTTACATCTAAAAATACTTGAATATAAAATTGTAGGTAAACCTTACGATGGGACATCATCAAATGACTGAGAAGTGTCAGACTCTTACTGACTAAAACCCATCCGTGTTCCTCCAAATGCCCTTTGCGTTCCAGGGCCGCGGTGACTCTTTCGAACAAATTCCGCAACCCTGGTGGTTATCTACCTACCTGCATGTTCACGAAGTATAACTTTATTCACTACTAGTTTTTTTCCACGTTTTCTCTCCCGTGGCTTATCCCAATGTAACCGTGCATTTTTGTCGAGATAATAAATGACCTATGCCACTCAATGGCAGCATAACTTTCTATCACTGAAATAATTTTTAAATTTGGATTATACACATTGTTTAGATCACAAAGAAACACAAACATCATGTCGATCAAATAATATCTCAGCATAGACACTATCTACCATGTCATGAATAGGACCACAGATGAATCAATTCTATGCCAAGTTCTGGTATTCAATTGGCGCTCAGGGGTATAATCTCTTAGACTGTAAACAACATGGCGGTCAGGGCTGTCTACCTTCCTCCATAAAGCGACCTACACACGCCTTATTTCTGTAGCGATAATAAAGGCTTCCTACAGAAACCTACAGAAATGTTACCTGAAAACATCTTTTGTATGGGGACTATATCCTACCTGAATTGTGGAAGTATTAATAGCGACACGTTTTATAGGAAAAGTTGATGAGGATTGAGGTCCTTATTCTTTCGTCGAGTTGAAATGCCTTTTTGTTGGGATTTCAAATGTAAAATTAAAAAAATTAAAATCTTATTGTGCGGCAAAGAGTTCTAAACTCTCCTTTCACGTGTCTATTAAAAAGAACCTGCTGTCCGATACGTAATGACCTAACGAGTCCAGATAACGACAGCACAGCAGATTCTGAAGGTCTACAAAATATAACAAAGCAAATCTTGTCTTAAAAGACCGGTATAGGGTAGAAATACGATTACGACTAGCTTGCATTTTTCTACTATTTTATTTATTTAACACTTTTAGTACACAAATATGTAGAAGCGGACTCAATGCCATAGGCATTCTCTACCAGTCAACCTTTGGATGATGCAGAGAATAGTGGTAGATGCAATACAGAGAATTAAAAGCGATTGATATTATTTCTACACTATCTCGTCATTACTATTCTTCGGCATCTGTTTGCCTGTACATGATAAAATCAAAAACTCCCTAACGGATTTCATACAGTTTTCAGCAATGAACGAAGTGATTCACGAGGAACCTTGAGGTTTATAATCCAATAAGGTTTTGTGTAAATAGGCTGAAATATGTCGATGTTTGTTGAAGATGTTGGAAAAACATGCCAACTGGGAGCTTATAATTATGCTCTACTACCCGTGCGAAGCCGGAGCGGGTTGTAAGTGTTCAATAATAATACCGTCAACATAGGCGTAGGCTTACCTCATTACCATAGAATTAATTTTGTGTTAAATGGTGGTGTAACTGTTTTTGGTGTACAATAATATCTATATTCTATACATCTATATATCTATAAAGATTTTACAAACACAGTTTCTGTTTAGCAGCATCAGCAGCAGCCGACAGTCAGAACGGCTGGGGCCCGCTGGGCGGACTGTACGCGCTGCTGGCCCAACACGACGCGCTCGGCGGGCATGCACTCGCGCGCAAGTCCGTGCGCTCGCCCTCTCGCCGCCTGCGCTTCGGCCGCCGCTCAGACCCCGACATGCCTCCTCAAGCTCCTGTAAGTACAATACATTAGATTATAGTACATTTCCAGATAGATATTGTGTCTCTTTAATAATAATTATTATTTATTTATTTAATGACCACAAAGGTCCAAATTATTATTATTATTAGAGCGACAAGGTTGCCCTTATCGCACCAATACATTTGTAAATTGCCTCAGCATTGGGGCATCTTGCTGTTCAGCCAAGGCTTTCAGAATGCTGTTGCAACTGCTACACACTCTTGTAAGCAGAGAAGCGGTAATTTTTCTTAAGATGGCGTAAAAATCATCGATTCATGCTTCCGCAAACATAGCGGAAGCACTACAGTAACGAAGCAGCCCCACCAGCATCCTGAAAGAATTATTGTACTGAATGCGCAGGACGTCTTTACGCGTATAGTTGACCCATAGGCTGCCCGTGTAGAAGTTCTGTGTACAGTATGCTGTGGACAGCGTGATTTTAGCTTCTGTACTACAGCGAGCAAAATTATTTTGAAAACGTGCGTCATCCCAACGCGAGGCGATAACTAGACATTTATAATCTAAGATGCAATTTAAGTATAGACAGTTAATCATTACCTACACCTGCTTTGGGCGTAGTCAGGTAAAAACAAAAGAACTTAAAGAGAAACGAGGCAACATTCCAGTCGGACCCTAGAATCTGAATTTCTACAGCTAAAACAAGCACCAGTCTGAAGTGGATAACATTTAGAGGTCGAATCGAAAAACTGTAGGTAATGGACGTCACTATACTATTTTGTTTTAAGCAAAGTATTTTGTAATATTTTTAGTGTTAACGATTGTTGGTTAGCGTTGTAAATAAATAAATTATATCACGTAGTTTTAGAATCACAATGCCAGAGACAAGAATCGACAACAGTATACAAACCAGGATTTTTTCCTAAACTCATTGCGTATTAACGAACGGATATAACAGTACATAATGAAGATCCTTCTTAAAAGTCTCCTCAGTTATTTGGGGCGTCACGTGTATTTACGATTAATTGAGCTGTTCTTTTCCAAATTACCTAGTGCTTTGATATAAATGGATGAACCTTCTTAATTTCTAGATGGTTAAACTCAGTTTTGCTTATTCATTAAGAATTTAATTATCAGAATGGAGGACGGTAGAGTCCTTCAGAGAATCTTTCTCTGCTAAAATCTAGTGGAAGTCTAATCTCGAAGTAGTTACAAAAAGAGCTAATCCACAATCAGACACAGGTCAAGGTCGACAGACAGAGCAATCCGTTTGAATCACTCGTATTTAGCAATTGTATTAATTTGAATACATCAGTAATCTGTCGGTTAGCGTTCGTCGTTCGGCGGCAATCCAATAAAGTCATATCTCCGGGAACCGTCTTCGCGAATTATCTCTGTCAGATTTTCATATTTAAATACTTGGTATTAAGTTACCGCGGCGACGTTTGCTGTTGGTATTTGTGGCATTACCAGTACCATTTACTACATAGTTAAATGTAAGTGTCACCGGATTATTACAAACACCGTAAGATTGTAAGAAACTTGATTAGATTATAAACTCTATGTTAATCGTGAACAAAGCTTAATAAATCTCACACAAATTCGATAGTTTATAATATATCCGTGTCTTATCGAAGTAAAAGAGTTCACACTCGTACGCAATTTATTATAATCTTACAGTGTTGTGTAGTGTTGATAACTTTGTACCAATGAATACCAGTTTCCATGCTAATAGGTACAGTATTGTCTTTCGCAGTACAGTGCAGTGCAACTAGACCAGTTAAAACGCTCATCCTAATAATGAAAGACGTGTAAACGGTGCACACACGTGCAAACTTTTGTATGCATTGCAAAACAAGAGCGGTATACAAATACTTCTGGCGAAAGCCAATCATAAGCTGAATGCATGAAAAATGATTAAATACTTTTTCTCTTGAATGCTTCACTCATTCCATTTAGGTATTTTGTTCTAAAGTTACTTAAGTAAATAAACACAACACCAAGAATGACTTAAGTAACTGATTATCAAGTTCGACGTTTGCATTCTCAGTATCCCGAAGAGACTTTAAAAATACTCCAGTTTTTTAAACATATTTAAATGAAACTTAATTTTTAAATGAAATTTAAAGCCAAGCTAGGAATGTCATATTTACAGCAAAATAGAGTCTCATATTATTATTACGCTCGTCGCGCAGGTCTCCCACAAAACCGCAACAGTTTTCTGTCGGAGGCTCTAAGTGTTTCTCGAGTGGATAATGCATTATAATGTTCGCCGACGACCAGATAATGTTACACACAGCGACGTAAAAGCTATCTCACGGTCCCTTTCACTCCATCCAACAACGTTTTAAAACCAGAGACAAGTCCCTTAACTTCATTAAATTCAGCCTATTCATCTTTCACAAACCTATTATTACGAGTGTACCTTCTATGTTATCTTAGCGAAAATCTTAATTGTTGAGGTGTCCTTAACATACGTCAGAGGTATACCTTTCATCTTTTTGGTAAATTATAATCTTAATTTCCTAAACCAGTGAATGCGCTGAGTAATTCGATTTGTTATATCTGACTTGTTCTGTATTATCTGTTACCGTGAGCCTTAGTAAAATATATTAGATGAAGATATTCATCTTGAGCCTGATATCTGATTATATTTAATGCTTATTGCATTAACGTTCAAGTAGATAGATAGTTTGTCCTCTATGTAGGGCAGCAGGTGCTGAACAATAACTTGTAGCATTACAAAAAAAATGTTACCACATTAGTCGGTCCAGACCATATAAGATGTTGCGGAATTTAAACGAAAAAGTCACCGTGGCCCTGGAACGCAAAGGACATTAGGAGGAACACGAATGGCTTTTAGTTTGTAAGAGTCTGACACTCCCTCCCGCTTCGCCCAGAGCGGAAGGAGTCATTTAATGATTTCCAATGCTTAAAAAAAAACACCATAGATATATGAAAGAACAGGGGCCTAACCACCAACTCTTAAAGCAGTATTACTTCAATATTACTTCCAGTGGGAAAGAGACGGAGCTATACAGGACGTATAGCTCCACGTATTGCTCCGTCTCTTTCCCACTGGAAGTAATATTAAAGTAATACTGCTTTAAGAGTTGGTGGTTTAGGCCCTGTTGTTATATTATTATTTCTATGGTCCAAACAAAAATAATGTAAAAACCTTTACTACTATTTTAAGAGATACCTAAGTAGTTGACATTTTATAAATAAGGAGACAGTAGATGGAGCTGCTAATGCTGCAATTGAAATTCCATCTAACGTAAACAACTCCTCTACATTTTGTTATTCTTGAATATTTTCCCACTCAGCATAAAAAAAAAATCTGTGGCCGCAACCTAAGAGAAAACAACATAGTCGAGCTCGCAATTTAACGAGCAGAAATTATATAATCCCTTCATTAGGCTAAGTTCAGATAACAAGCGCTAGCGTTAATTTTGTCTTAACAAAACACGCGTACCATGAACTTCTTATAATCAGTAGCTAGTAATCAATATCGCAAGTTTCTAAAAAGCGCTTTAGTAAAGCATCAAGCGCTTTTTAGCTAATGAAGCTGCTTAAAGCTGAATGAATTTATTTTGTGAAAGGTGACATGTTTAATATTTAGTAATTACACTCTGCGTTTGGAGGGCTGTGAATGAAAATGTAGTTTATGCTTACTCGGAAATTAAAATGTTAAAATAACATGCGTTTAGAAGGAACAGATGCTAGCTTATTGCAGTCTATGTAAATCTTAAATGTGTGTGCTTTCACTATAAAGGAAGGCATTATGAAGAAACTTCAGCTCTTGAGAAGAGACTTTATCAGTGGATCAATTACAAGCTTGTATAACAAATGCTGGAACCATGCTGAAAAAACGAGTGTTTTGAATAAATAGCCACATCTACGTCACCCATGATCGCGCGCGTCGTTTCAGCCCCAACGCATTTGTATATAACTCAATTTTGTTAACTTATACACCCTTTCATCCCTAATTTTATGAAGCCCCATCTTATCCCTCGCTCCATTAGATCCCCATATAAGTATAGCCAGGTACCAGTTAATAGTTTTGCCCTTTAATATTAAGACAAATATAATATTAACGATTTTGCACAGTTCACTAACTTTCGTGTTTTAAGTCACTTTGTAAATGAACACTGTAAAGTTAATCGTTAGCTATTATGTCGTTAGTGACCACCAAAATGTAGACAAGTTAGGAACGGTATAAAAGATGTAGGTAATGATAAAAGCTATGCTTCCCACCTGTGTACTTTGAAGATATTAAGGCAGTTTCCTTAATAGGTCCGAAATTCTTACATTTTCCTTTTACGCTGAAGATTTCTCATGGCGGGAAAGTTTCAAGTCTGAGGTGCTGAAAGTAAATTATCATGAGGACTACTTTATAAGTAGATATTTATTTGTCTTTGGGTAGGTATCTCGGTTGGGCGCCCTTATGTTTATAAAGGTGTATTTATATGAATGAGATTCACCACTTGTTTCTTTATGACAGTCAGTAAAAAAAGTGTCCTTAGGTTATGTTTCGAGTTTTATTTAACATTTTTTTTAATCAATGTCTTGTGAAATCCAGGGACGAATTAAACAAAGGCGATGTGGTGACCTATTATTTATTACACTTCATATTTCACTAGTTTTACGTGGCAAAAGTCCAAAGAATCAAGGAATACTGGACATAATACCTATCAGTGATAACCATGGCCAAACTATACAAGATTTATTTATTTTACAATATTCAGGTACACAGAGAAAAGTAGCAGATAAAACATTATAATTGTTAATACAAAGGTCCTGCTTGTTTCTAAAGTTTCTTCCAGCAGACCTTTGAAATGAAAAACAAATGTAGGCATTTTATTGTTTAGGAAAGAACAACAAAAAAGGGTATGTGGAGCATCAAACTAAAGTATAAAATAAACCTACATAAATATTGTAAATTTATGATTACATAATATATAAAAACATTCGTAATACCATAATAGATATTTAATAAACATAGTTATATATGTCGCAGCAAACTAGCTTAATCAGCCGTTTAATTGTTGGCCTAGCCTTTTCATTTAACTGCGCCGATTTTTCAGCGACCTAAGTGTCATCTATGATTCAATATCTTTATATGATTTGCCCATGTCACATATGTCGCTGATTAAACGGAGCTCAATGAAAAGGCTTTTAATGAAACGTCTGATTAAGCTAGTTGGCTGGGACATATACATATAATTATCACAGTAACAAGATTGATCACATGTTTATTCCCATTTTCGGACTGAACAATAATTACTATTGCTGATATGAAGTCTGACAGCTTGACCAACTTTTGTCGCAACGGTGTGGTGTGGTTGTAGTACGTGTGTAACAATCCTTACAGTTTACACTATGACGTCAGAGGTACTAAGTCCCGTGTTGTTTCAGCTGGACGAGATGAACGAGCTGCTGTCCCTGCGCGAGGTGCGCACCCCCGTGCGCCTGCGCTTCGGTCGCCGCTCTGAGGAACGCGCTGTGCCCCATATCTTCCCCCAGGAGGTAACTATAACCAGCCAGTTTAAAAAAGTAAAACTGATTTGGGTACACCAAGCTTAACTTGCATCCTTGATTTTAAATTTACGATCCTGAAGTAGCCCTGTGTCTCCACTTTCAGTGTTCTTCTTAATCATTTTGTATCCTATTTTATGCAGGGCAAAGGCCTTCCTTTCTTCTTTCCAGCTCAATGTATCTTGAGAAATCTGAGTCCAATCCTTTGAGTAGGTAGAATTCCGCCTCGTCTCGCCTTCTCCTTTTGGGTCCTTTATAATATTCAAGAAAAAGTTTAGATTAGTAGAGGCATTGAATAGGTCTTACCTACTAAATTATAATTTGTTTTTTTGCCTTTAGGCATTGTGCTCATTGACTGGAATGTTTTACAGTGACCCTTATGTAAATGCTAACAATGGCTCCATTTTCAATACAACATAAACATTTCATTTCCCGGTTGGCCCATAACATACGACATGAATTAGGACCCGTTACCCCACAAATGAAAATAGCTACAAAATTTAATACGAACTCATAGCACCCTATATAAAGGCTCGTAAAACTATAAATATCTTGTGAAGAGAGGCGTATCTACTCCAAGATACTATTGATTCGAGCATCGTAAACCCTTGATGCCGTGTAAACCTCTGTAATGAAGTTATTCTCCCTAACAAGCCACTATAAGTTCTTTTACGACAATTGACCAGCTTTATGTCCGACCTTTTTTGTAAAACAATCAGACGATACCATTATTCGGAAAGATTTTTATTAGTTTTGTTTTATCCGACTACGAATTAGAGGTGTAAGATTCGATAGTAGTGCTTTTATAGTTATTTATGATATTAGTGCGGTAAGTTGGTTTTTACAAACGAGTAGACGAATGTAAGCCCGAGGCGAAGTCGAGGGCTAACCATAGTTACGAGTTTGTAAAAACCAATTTCTGCACGTATATCATACAACGTTTTTCAATACATTTGCGAGAAAACAGTACAATAGATAATGAAACAAACTTTTTGTTTTTAGATATCTGGGGGCCTACCACAACCTCTTAAAACAATATTACTTTAATATTACTTTGTAATTTCTGTTGTTGGATTTTCAACGCTCGGATCAGCGCCGAGAGTTGAAAATGCAACAACAGAAATTACAAAGTAATATTAAAATAATATTGTTTTAAGAGGTTGTGGTAGGCCTCCAGTCGGAAAGTCGCAACAATCTTTGACATTTCTAATGTGAAAATGGTGCGAATTTGCAAACGGCGCCACAATCGCGTGGTGAAAAGAAGAACTACATCTTTCATTTGTTTATTTTATTATTCTTTTCTCATTTTCTCTTTAGTATTAAAGTGAGACAAACGTATTGAGCAAATGCGCTTCCAAGGAGGTTCGATCATTCAGCTTATTTATTCTAGGATTGTGAAACTCCTTGGTGATATTCTTATTTATTTTTTATGGAAATTAAAAGAAAAAACCGTAAAGAATACCTAAGTACATATTTTACCGTACGGCGCTATACAATAGCACCGTGCGGTAATATATGTACTTAGGTGAGAGTACCTATTTTACCGCACATTCCATGGCACACCATGGAATGTGCGGTAAAATAGGTACACATTGTTCGAAAGTTAAATTTTACACACCACAGTGTGTAAAATTTAACTTTCGAACAATGTGTACAGGCTTCGTAAATGTATTTTTTGAGCAAATGTGTTGAAAAAGTATTTTTTTCATATTAATTTTAAAAACCTTTCTGGGTGGTCAGCACCCTTAGAAATAAAATTGCCTACACCTCGTGTGTCGTTGTCAATAAACATTCCTTAATTCGCAAAAGCCTAATGTGGGACGGAGAATACGAGGAATATTTTATTGGACAGGTTATAACGTAAACAATGATCTAATTCAATCAATCAAACGTTACCCAAAAGGGTGAGGCAAATGGTGTTAATATTTGTGCACCGCAGTCCTCCGGGCATTTCCGAGCCGTCAATAATTATGTTATATGTTATTTGTTCAATATTGTTTCTGTGAATACCGAACTATATGTCAGCGCTGACGCAGTGGATTGGCTCTCACTCCTACATGATTTTAACAGGAAAATAGTATTTCGATTCGTGGGACCAGTTTTAAAGACATTCTCACAATCGCAAAAGCCTGTAGCCTGTATGTTAACAGTTCAGAATCATCGGTTAGACGTTTTATTCGGAAAAAACATTTCTAGTTATTTTTTTTTATTATTATTATTTTGAATGGGCTAGCTCTTGACCTCGATCACGCCTGATGGAAAGCGATAGATAAGGTCCATGATGAAAGCGAGCGTGCCCAGAAGATGAAGCAATTGTTAAATTATGCAGTTTTTATTGTCATCCTCGATTGCAATCAGAGGGCCAATTCTACTCATTTTAAAAAAAGCAATCGTATGTCAGTATCAAACTGTCAAAAAAGTCTCCATTTCCCTACATTTTTGACTGATTGAGACTGAGATGTGAATGCGAACGTGGCTTAATGATTTGTAGAAATGTCACTCTGTAAGCAAATTCAAAGAACACGATCCAATATAAAAGAAGGGATATCAAGCTGGGTCTGGCCACTCCAAAACGTTTGTGATTGACGTCGTCACGTCTCATTTCGGTAGTGAATGCCATTACCAAACATTTTGGACTTTTTGACAATCTTTGTCGCTGAAGTAATGTCACTTGCCCTCATCGTGATTGACTCAACTGCCTAGCCTTTTCCCAACCATATTGGGGTCGGCTCCCAGTCAAACCAATTTCAGCTGAATACCAGTATTTTACGTGGAGCGGCTGCCTACCAAACCTCTACAACTCATTAACAGCTGGGTAACACGGTACTTCTTGGCAAGACTGATGTCAGTTTTTCTGGCTTCTGACAATCCATAACGATTGCCAAAGATTTCCAACTGACAGCCGGGACCAACGGCTTAACGTGCTTTCCGAGGCACGGAGGACTCGGTTACTCATCCACACACCAACCTCGGCAAGCGTTGCTTAACCTTGAAGATCGGTTAATTTAGCCATCGTGGTTGACTATGAGAGTGATATATATTCGAATTTTGTCTATCTATGTTCCTGCCCCAGTAAGTAACATGGGATTTACTTGGGGAAGGCGCAACACGTTTTGTTCTGTCAATCGTCACGTTACACTAACTCCTTTTTCTTTTCAGAACTTTTCACACACACCATCCATTTTTTCTATGTATTTATAATAAATGAACTATAGTTTTTAAAACAGGAACAGGACCGTGCCGTGCGCGCCCCATCCATCCGCCTGCGGTTCGGACGCCGGTCGGACAACAATATGTTCTTACTCCCCTACGAAGTACGTAGTCTCCATTTGTTTATTAACTAGTTAATACTTCTAATGAGTTGTTTAAAGTTATGAAGATTGTTGTATACAAGTTATTATAATTGCAAAATTAATGTGATCCCGAATTTTAAAGTATTTCACAACTTGTTCATGATGTCTAATTACGCCAAAGCCAGTTAAAATAACTTATAAGTTATTTTGACTGGCTTTGATGTAATTAGACATAAAATCTTAGAGGGTATACCTACTAACGTTTTTAAATGTAAATGTGACAAAAGTTCTACTAGAAGTCAGGACATTTTCTTCATGAATTTTCTACTCGCCTCGAACTGTAGTTGTTAAACATTACTAGATTTTTTGCAACACTATGAAGCAACACGACGAAGACGGACGTTAACTTCCGCGAAGTGTTCAGACAGCTTGCATTACTAATGCTGTATAAATTGTGTTCCAGTCGGCTCTGCCCCAGGAAGTTAAAGCCAGCGGCTCCGTGGAAGACGACAGACAACAGGAATAAACACGCAACATACTCCGTATACCAACACCTACATAGAAATATTACCTGCCCCCGTCAAACATTTATTAACAACTCTTTATTCAGGACAGTACGTCCTACCGTACATATGTGTCATATTAAACAAATACAATCGATTTTTAGATGTTATTCAACGTAATTATAAGCTATGTGTACATAATAATCAGTTAGTACCTTGTATGTTGTTAACCGAAATGTTATTCGTATACCTATATAATTATCGTTAATCCTCCCCTTTCGTGAAATAGTATGGAATTAGTAAATTACTGATCTGTCAATCGCTTCCCGAATGTCATCAGCTAAATGTTATAAAATATGTCATAGAGATCGATGATATTCTAGTCAATACAGAAGTAAGACTGTCTCCTTTATTTTGATCTCTATTTCCAATTAGATATATTATGTATATTATAATAACTTGCCGCGAAGAGTTGTACATTTTAAGAGCTGGGTAAATGTAGAACTACTTCGCCTCTTGTAGGTACTACTTGATTTAATCTCTTGGTAACTAACAAAACAGTACAGTCGTAGTTCATTTTAGATCATTACGCAAATACATTATTTATTATATTAAGTGTAGTGAAACTATGTTTAGTTTTGTATGGATATTATAGTGCAATTGATGAGTTGAAAAATAAAAATATTTCCAAGGGATCATTGTTGTTTTATTGTCTTTGTATCACGAAAACCACTTAGATTTTACTGTATGAAAATGAGGTTAATTCATTTTTACAAACTTAAATTATAACGCAAAAGCTAAGAAGGAAAACTGTGTGGAAAAGCTTTTTATGAATTACTCTTAAGTATCTATTTACATTATGATGAATAAAATAATATAATATGACAAAACATCAAGCCAGTAATTCCCAAAGGGTTAGTTTTACTAAAGCCTTTACACCTTTTTTTTGTTTTCGGGGGGAAACCTTCAAAAGGCACCTGGACTTTTGGGATAAAGAGCAGGAAGTGTGGGATTTTGCCTCACTAAAACCAGCCATAGAAGGGGGCCCTTTTTTTTTTTTGCTAGCCTACTTTTGTGTCCCACTGCTGGGCAAAGGCCTCCCCCTTCTCCTTCCAAACCTCTCTGTCTTGGGCGATCTCTGGCCAAGCTTTCCCCGCAAAAATGATGAGATCGTCACACCACCTTCGCCGCGGTCGACCTCGACGACGACGTCCTTCCTTAGGCGTCCAGTGAGTGACGATCCTCGCCCACCTCTCCGGGTGCATTCGTGCGACATGGCCAGCCCACTCCCATTTTAGCCTAGCTGTTTTTTCCCCAACATCTATAACTTTAGTTAGGGAGCGCAGGGTGGTGTTTCTAACGCGATCTGTTCGCTTAACACCTATAATGCTACGCTCCATAGCCCGTTGACAAATCTTGAGCCTGGACTTTTGTTGCTCAGTAAATGACCAACTTTGTGCACCGTAGGTTAGGACGGGCAGGATGCACATGTCTAATGAGTTTTCTTTTTAGCGTTATTGGAAGACTTCCTTTCAAATGTTCTTTAAAGGCCCAGAAGGTCTTCCAAGCATTTTGGACTCGTCTTTCGACCTCCGTATCTTGCCTATTTTTAACAGACTTCCCAAAAAGGAGGAGGTTCTCAATTCGACTGTATTTTTTTTTGTGTTTGTTACCTCATATCTCCGTCATTTATGAACCGATTTGAAAAATTCTTGTTTTATGTGAAAGGATATACTTCTCGATTCCCATTTCATCCCATTTCAATTTTATCAAAATCGGTTTGGCAGTTTGGTTTTTAAATCCAAATAGCTGGAAAAAATATGTGGAAACATCATACGAAATTGCATATTTTTGCTTTCCTTTGACTTTCCAGTGGTGTTTTTAGGTGTGGGGTACCACTAAAAAGTTAAAAATAAAAAACTTTTTCACAAAAAAAACCGACTTCCAAAAAAAACACTACAAAGTACAAAATAACTTTAATTTCGGAAGTCGGTGTCAAATAACGAAGAAGCAACCAAAAACACCGACTTCCGAAATTAAGTTATTTTGTACTTTGTAGTGTTTTTTTTAAAAGACACTATCTGGCCTAAGTGCCCTATACCTCTTAAAAGACCACGCTAGTAACTTTTATACGCAGAATAAATAATATGAAGGTATGACATATTTTCATACAAAAGCTGTCAAATTGCCATTTTAATACCTCAGCTAAAAGTAATCAGGTGATTGAAAAATATGACCCTTAAACGAAAATTTCCGAACAGTTTTCATGGTTTTTCATGAGCGTCGTCTATCATTTTGCAATTGATGTCGGGTGCAGACAA
Source organism: Melanchra persicariae (assembly GCA_947386135.1). Taxonomy (NCBI): domain Eukaryota; kingdom Metazoa; phylum Arthropoda; class Insecta; order Lepidoptera; family Noctuidae; genus Melanchra; species Melanchra persicariae. The sequence continues at coordinate 11,008,419 of OX376648.1, read as the reverse complement.
AAGGAAACAAGCTGGATAAGGACTAGACTAAATAGTCTAGGAAATAAACATTGCCTCATTATTTGCTGGCCGCATTGTTCGGCTACGGTGTCGATGTCAAAGAAAAAGCTGAGCTTCTGTCTGTGCTTCTGTGCCTTTTTCCTTTTTGACTAGTCGAAGTACTACTAGTAAAAATTACTCCTATGTAGATAGGAGTAATCTTTACCAGTAGTACTTCGTAAACTTTTTCTCAATAAATGTACCGAAGTAAAAAAAATCACTTCGGTACATTTATTGAGAAACTGTACCTATCTAAAATTATATTTATAGTTCCGAATCGTACCATGTACATCTATCAACAATTCATGGGAAAAACATTTTAAGAATGCTAAGCATTTCATTTAATAAACATACTTTTGTGTAAAAAGTAATGATTTGACTACCCATCTGTAAACGCATCCTGAATCTGGCACGCTGATTATCAGACTGATTCTTATTTCATTTTTTTTCCCTTTTCCTCAGTCGAAATACTACTGGTAAAGATGACTCCTATCTACTTTTGAAGTTCTTAAAAGGCTCAGTTCAGGCAATAGATGATTCTACTTCATTCTACTAAGATTCATTGGGATTACGATGAGCGTCCTTAGTCAGTTTATGACAACGAAACACTTGTCAACGCATTGAATGAATTACGTTATCAAAATAGGACTTTCGTATTTCTGTCGCAATCTGTCAAAAAAGCCTCAATTTCCATTCATTTTTGATAGATTGCGACTGACATGCAAATGCGAATGTTGCTTAAAAATTAGTAGACGTTTCTTTTAAATTGGCACTTTGATTATCATACTGATTCTTATTTCAATTTTTGCATAGAGCATTCAAAAGCTAAACAGCTTCGAGATTTTTATAAGGGTCGGTGTAGATAAATCTTAAGCAGCGTACCATGTTATTTTATTAACGTTATGTAAATTGAAATGGCAATAGGAAAATGTTACGTCATGTTACATGGAGCTTTAATCTCCTTGGCGTAATAATAAGGAAAGAAAATTGCTTTTATTGGCACAACATCAAATAAAAAGGAAAATCACCTTCGAAAATTAAGAAAAAAAAACCTGATTTGTACCAAAAGGGTCTATCCTCAGCAAAAAAATGAAATATGGATTGCTCCTGACAGCAATGCAGGCGTAGTGACGTGTTAAGTCTCAGGAACCGCTGAAAACCGCGTCAACATGAAAATACAAAGGTAAATGAATCGTGACTTTTGGGAAAATGTACCATGTCGCCCACTTACGAATTCTAGCGTTTTAAATACAATCCACAAAATTTAGTGTGGATGTAGCGTATACGCCTGCTAGATTCTTTAAAGACTACAGGCGTAGTGATGTGTCAGATCTTTCTAATGTCTGAAAACCGCGTCAACATGAAAATTCGAATGTGCCATGTTTACTTCGGTACGTATTCCAAATCGGATAAGCAGAATATACACATTCGTAGCAAAACCTCAAGCAGAGAAGTCAAAGAGAATCATCGTCACCCAGAATGGTAACTCACGAACTCTCAGTTACGGGATATTTTCTAGAATTATAATTTCTGGCTATCCACAGACCAATTAGAAATTGCATAGTTTTTGTTGACACGTGTCAACAAAAACTATGCAATTTCTAATTGGTCTCGGTAAATGTGATTAAGGGATTTCGGTATTGGCAGGCAAACTGCATGAATCAATCGATCGAAGAATCTGTCGATCACAGTCTAGCTAGGTACAGGAGTAGTAACTAATGAGGTTTAAGTTAAAAAATTGTACTGGCCCGATGAGATAAGATTTGCCAGGATTTGTAATTTTCGCTACACGGTTCGACGAAACGAAAGTGCTAATTTTTTACACATTTTACCAAATGTTTGTATCCGGAAACTTTTGTTTCTGAGCCGATTTTTCAATGGCCAGGTAACTTTTAACTGAAGAATAATAAGGCGGTTTCCAATATTTCCCATATAAAATCTGTCAAACAGCCATTTTTATTAGGGTTCCGTACCCAAAGGGTAAAAATGGGACCCTATTACTAAGACTCCGCTGTCCGTCTGTCTGTCTGTATGTCCGTCTGTCGGTCACCAGGCTGTACCTCATGAACTGTGATAGCTAGACACTTGAAATTTTCACAGATGATGTATTTCTGTTGCTGCTATAACAATAAATACTAAAATCATTTAAAATAAATATTTTAGTGGGGCTCCCATACTGCAAACGTGATTTTTTTGGCGTTTTTATAGGTGATAACGGTACGGAACCCTTTATGCGCGAGCCCGACTCGCACTTTGCCGGTTTTTCTATTTTCAGTTAAAAGTTATCGGACGATTGAAAAATCAGTCCTAAACCAGTTAGGTAGTAGGATAATTTATTAAGACATTATATTATATGTAGATGTAGCTACCTATAATGTATTATGTTTGTATATTGACATTGACTCATGGCGCCCTAAGTCTTAAAAATCATATTTAAATGTACCTAGTATAACCTGAATTACCGTGAAATAAAAATGTTTAGCTAGGTACCAAATATTGTGTTGTTTTTCCTTAAAATGTTTTAGCCATTAATCAAAACTCTTTATCGCCGAGAAACAAAAATGCTTTGAAGGCAGAAAGGCGACGTCACGCAAGCTTAGGAAAGCGTGGGGTAAAGATGACGTGAGGAGGTGAAGATTGAACGGCGCCGTTTAATCAGCGGCCTGACTTCCAGCCAACGCGTCTAATACAACGTTTTATGAACGGGCTAGCTGGATGCTTAGGCTGTTCATAGAATAGAGTAACCGTGTGACGAAAATATATGAAATACCTATTTAACTTTGGGAATTCTAAATTCAAACAACAATCAATCAATTTCGTCATTAAATTTAATCTTCGACAACGGAGACCCACTGGGTGGGGCTCCTATTTCTGACTGCTGGGTTTAAGGTAGGACGGCGAATTGCTCGCTGTCCGATCAGAACAAGCCCGAGTCGACAGCGCGTTTCGTTCCACGCGCGTCGGAAAGAGCAGTCAGCAAACGTGACGGGGCCCGCTAGGGCCAGAGCCTGCCAGGCTTGCGGAATATGTTCGAAAGAGTTACCGCGGCCCTGCAACGCAAGGGCAATGGAAGGAACACGGATGGGTTTTAGTCAGTAAGAGCCTGATACTCCCTTCCACTCCGCCCAGAGCGGAAGAAGTCATTTGATGATTTCTCATCTATATAAAAAGTTAGCTCACTCTTACTCCCGTCATACCATTCGAACCTAACCTATCCGTGTCGGGGTGCCCTAGGCTCCCTGTGCCCTATATTCCGCTACTTGGCTAGGCAAGTCATTAAACGATATTGAACCAAGTCATTTGCCTAGCTGTTCAATTAAGTATGATGGGGATTAAATGGGATGTCACTTAGGCCGCTGAATTAACGCCGTTCAATAAAAAGGCTAGAAAGTCAATTAAAGGACTGATTAGGTTAGTTGGTTGCGACAAAGATACCATTTATTTTACAGGGTATTACCTAAATTAACCTTTTACCTTCTACAATAGTATAGTCGACAACAATTGAGCGGGCGTTGAGGGAGCGTTTACATTCGGCGCTTAAATTCTTTATAGCATTTCGTAGAAGTTGCGTAGACGTCCCGCAAAGGCTGCATAGACGTCCCGTAGTCGGATAGTCTGTGCAAACGCTCGTTTTGATTCAAATATTTCTACTAACGAAATGAAAGATGAAACTCTAAAACATATTATGTGTCTGTTTAGCTCTGTAGTTAAAAAAATATATTACGAAAAAACCAAATGCTGTGCAAAAGCTGCACGGTTGTTACTCTTTTTAGTTATTGAGCTAAAAGAGTAACAACCGTGCAGCTTAGTGAAATAACCATCAGTTTACTATTTAGTAGGTATTCTGTTCTTTACTGCTGAAGGGAAACTTACAACATGCGGGCTGGCCGAAAAATATTTCTGGCTTAGAACACTTGAGTGAATTCATAATCGGACTGAAATAGTAAAATATATCCGTCACAGGCAAATAGCAGACTCCGATAAGATTGCAATATATCTTGATTAGATTATAATTTATCGATATATTATGATAAAATCGTTTTGTATACATACAATAAATCCCATCCAAATGTAATAGTTTCCAATGTATTAGTGTCTTACTAAAAAAAAATAGTTAACAATTTCACGCGATATTTTACAATCTCACTGCAATTGCCATTTTTTTTTTTATTTATGAATGAGCTAGCTCTTGACCTCGATCACGCCTGATGGAAAGCGATAGATGAGGTCCATGATGAAGCGAGCGTGCCCAGAAGATGCCTTGAGGCACTGGTACTCCCACGCGTCGACGAAACACAGCAGGCTGCTTGACGCCAAACTCCGGTGGGAGGGTGGTCGCGAACCAGGCGGGCGTTAGCCCTACCACCGCAAGGGAAGGATTGGCCAGTCTTATAAGGTGTTAGGTGAGACTGTCCAGGATGCGCCGAGCGCTCGGTTCAGTTGAGTGTCAGATGGAACAAATTGCGCTACACGAGGAGGCTCCTTCATGCATCCCAAAACACATCGACACATCGATTGTGTGCAAGGCAGATTAATTTTGTCCTATTGAATAACGTCTTTTTTAAAATCATCTTAAAATCAGCAGAGCCTTTTACCGATAGGTACCTGATATTCTTCAACCCGCTGCCACTTGGTCTCTCAAGTTTTCTTCTTCACGATTCCTCACGTTTTCACAACGATGAGACTTCACCGCCTACGTTGTTCGAACGCTCAATATGAAGACACCCTAAAGGCAACGAACCTCTTGAAAAGTAAGTAGTTACATAGTATTAGGGATCCCTCTATGAAGGGGTAAGGAACTCCCAAGCGTTGCTGACACTGGGCCATTGTGTTTAAAAGCCTCGATTTACATAAATTACCAGACTACCAATGAGTTTGTCAGCTTATGTTTCTGGATTATAGTTTATTGTTGCTTTGACCTTAGCTGGAAAGGAATGCTAATTAGGGATAGATGGACTGGCATATCACAATAAAACTGTTTTTTTTTAATATTGTCTGGTAGGTCTAGTGGTCATTAGCGCTATTGTTGAGCGTTTTGGGTTTGATTCCCGGGTCGGTGTTATTAGGTTTTCCAATCTGAAATTTCTCAATAGCAGCGTCTTGATATGTGCTCAGCTCATGGCAATATTTTTTCTTATTCTGCCTAGCCTTTTCCCAACTATATTGGGGTCAGCTCCCAGTAAAACCGGATTCAGTTGAATACGAGTATTTTACGTGGAGCGGCTGCCTACCAGATCTACGGTACTTCTTAGTAAGACTGGTGTCAGATTTTCTGGCTTCTGACTTACCGTAACGACTGCCAAAGATCTACAAATGACAGCTGGGACCAACGGGTTAACGTGCTTTCCGAGGCACGGAGGAGTTTCGGTAAGTTAAGATGGTCACCCATCCACAGACCAACCTCGGCAAGCGTTGCTTAACCTCGACGATCGGCCCGTGCGGCTGTTATAATTTAGCCACGAGCTGCTCAGTCTGCTAAGCATATTATAATGCTAATTTGCCTAAATTCTGCATTTCTGCCTGAACTCTCGACGCGTGATGGTATACAGTGAGTGTGACGTACCATATTTAAGTATGTTAAAGAAAATACGTCAAAATAAGGATACGGAGAAGAAAATAACTTAACAAGGTTCTGTTATTTTGCTCACAATAGGTACCTTCCAATACCACCTTCTTAGAACGTGATGCAGATGTCACGTACAGTCAACAGCAAAAGTCAATGAATATTTTGGAATTTCGAAGTCAATTATTGATGTAGGTAGGTAATTATTATTCTGAAGGCGAATGGAAATTCAATAGGAGAGTATTTAAACACGAATGAATAGGTACTACTTGACTGAAAATAGATTATTAAGGTTTTTATTTGATGTTGACAGAGCAGTGGGTTTGCTTTAGATTTTCCTATTATTTTTCAGTACTTGTGAATTTGATACCTATGAATTTCAGCCCTATTAGTAAAAGTTTTTAAGCATGTGCTTAGTTTAAACATTGATTAGCAGATCGTAAATCAAATTCTCCACTGATTTGAACATTGAATTAAGGAATCATTAGCAGATTCTTTGTTTAAAATAAGCATGTGGTTATATGTATATTTTTTTTACGAATAAGCCTGCATTTAATTAGGTACATATATTAATGTCACAACTACTAGGTCGTAACAAACAGCAAAATCATAATCATTTGCAGGAAAATCCCTTCAATGCCTCTCTTTTAAAAACGAAACCAATTCACTGGAAACGAGAGATTGACTGGACTCGAAAATCGAGATGGAAACGTCCGATAGCGGGCTATTGCGGACTTCCGAGCCATCACATCTGAAAGGGGAATCCAAGCGAGTAAACGAACAGATCCGGAGGAGTGGATCCGTGTTCACAATAAACGTCAGCTTTATGGAGACAATCCATACAAAAATTACAAATGCAAAAGTTACTCTGTCTGTCTGGCTGAACGGATTTTAATTAAACTTAGCTTACGGGTAGACCATGTCCTGGAATAGGACATAAGATATTCTTGGTCCCGGGAGCCACGGGCGTAGCTATAGCTTTTGTAAGGGCGGGTCCGCGGGGTCAAAAGCTGTAGAATTAGCGCGAGCGAAGCGAGCTCGAAAAATTTCAACACCCGTCTCGGAATTAAGGTTGTTTTATAATAACTAAATAGAATTTAGTGCAAGAGCAAGCGAGGTAAACTCAAAAATGTTTGCACACCATCGCTGGTTTTGAGTTTTAGGTTCCTTATAAACATTTACAGAACTATAAACTAGTTTGAAAATGTAGATTAACAAGCGAAAAGAGCTCAAAACTAGCTTCAATTAGCACTTAGTTAGACAAAAACAGCATTTAATTTGTGAACTCACGCAAGAATCCTTTATAAACAAGTTTTAGCGAACAAAGCGAGCTCGAAAATTTAAGTAGCTTCCAAATACAAAATTCAAAAGTAGTGTTTTGCCTGGGTCCGATATTGATGAGAAACTATTAGAAAGCAAAACAAAAATACTTTTATGCAGGGTGTTCCAGAAGGTCATATTCATAGGTTTTGCTCTGCATCTGTTATACAATAAAGCACAGGTATTCCGGAGTTATTTATCTTCAAAACGATGGACAGTGGTCGAATGGCTGGTTCAGTTTTTATCTTGGATCTTTCCAACCAAGCAACTAACCGAACTCGACAGTGTAACTAAATATCAAATACACCAAGCAAATACTACCTAGGGGCATATAACTTTAGAAGATGCATTCCAACCTTTTTTTTTAGGATTGGAAATCATCAAATGACTCGTTTCGCTCTAGGCGGAGCGGCAGGGAGTGTTAAGCCCGCAGTACACATTGGGCCAAGGTATTGGGCCAGCTTATTGGGCCAACGTGTAGAGGGCTACTTGGCGGTATGTTGGTAGCGATGTTCGGTTGGCGCCAACATTGGCGAGCAAACCGAATGTTGTCGGTTTTTTGTCCACACATCAAAGGATCTTGGCGCGCTGCGTGAACAGTGTTCACACGTTGGCGTCGTATTTAGTTCGTTGTGAATAGTCAGCAAAGCGAGTTGTGTTGCGCCTGAGTGTTTTTGTGTACCTACTGCGGCTTTTGAGCCTTCGAATTTTATTTTAGTCACTTTACTTTGGTATACTTTGACGTAATAATTAAACGCACTGTATAAATAGATTGCGGCGGCTGCAACAGACTCCACGTCCATCTTTATCCAAGCCCCAATGCAGAATGATTGACACCAATGTGTATACACAGCGACATTGGGAATTCAATAACTTGCCAATAGGCTGGCCCAACACCAATTGGCCCAATGTGTACTGCGGGCTTTAGACTCTTACTGACTAAAACCCATACGTGTTCCTCCATGTGTGTTCCAGGGCCGTGGTGACTCTTTCGGACAAATTTCGCAACTCTGTCTCTCTTTGAGGCGCGCGTGGAACACAACGCGCCCTCGACCTGGGCCTAGTTCTTATCGGATGGCGAGCCAACCAACACTCGCCGTCCGCGTGCATGCTTACGATTTCATTTTGAGGATGAAAATCAGAGCAAGTCAATTAGTTGTTTCAGTCAATTAAGTTTCTTGAAACAGCGTATGCGTAAAAAAATCGAAACTAGGCCATTCTGGTTAATGTTTGCAAGTAGTTAGTGGGTTATCTAAGCAATAATTTCGCATCTGTGTTATTTCGTTCAAAGTAGGGATTCAGATCAAAATAAAACGAAATAAAGCTGAACTTTTATATCACGCTGCTAACGTGTGTAAAGTTTTGCTATTAAAAATCCCGGTGAATCCAAACTTTATTACGATTCTGCGGAAACATGTCAGCTTAAATTCCTGAGATTTTTTTTATTTGGATACATTATGACTCTAACTTTTGGTCGTCCAATAGTTGTTCAACTGATGCGTAATCGTCAGTTAAAATTTTTAGTTTTAGAGGAGCAGGAGATCGAATTCATCGAAAAAACAAACGCTTAAAAAACTTTAGTACTAAGAAAAATGTTTTAAAACATGAGTAATAGGTATATTTGTGTCATTTCATTTCAATGGAGTTGTGTAGACCTTTAAATGTCGTTATCATCGAATGGTAAATGACATTCAATTTACATGTAGGTACTACAAAGTCCCCTAGTTCTAGACAATACCCTAAGCGGCATTACGCAATATTCCAACGTCTTGCAAGTGTAGGTATCGAGAGCATTTCAAGTGAGTTTGCAAGCCATCGCAGCAGGACTGCCTGCAGATAATATCTTGGAAGGAACAACACTTGTCAATGTGTCAACAACACGCCCCTTCCACTTCCAATCGATAAGGATAATATTATCTGATAGTGTTTTGTTCGCAGCTCTGAAATCTTAATTGTATTGTAACTGACAATTAAACCGATGAAAGTATCCAACCGTTACTTATGTCGAGTTGAAGTAAGGATTTCATTTTTCATCATCATCAACATCATCATATCGGCCGAAAGACGTCCACTGCTGGACATAGGCCTCCCCCAAGTGTCGCCACAATAACCGGTCCTGTGCGTCTCGCATCCATCGGTTACCCGCGACCCTCACCAGGTCATCGGTCCACCTTGTGGGAGGCCTTCCAACGCTGCGTCTTCCGGTACGCGGTCGCCACTCCAAAACTTCATCTTCAAGGCTGACACTCATCATCATCCATCATCTTCTTCATTTCATTTTTAGTTGGAGCTTAGTTTTAGCACTAAAATGAGGGAATCTAAAGTTTAGAGACTGTTTGGAGTAAACAATGTAATGTTTTGTTGTGTTTGTACGACAAGGATCTAATGATGTGGGAGCATCGGTCTCTTTTATAAAATTTGTAGTATAAGTACGTAGCAGTATATAGTTTGCTACGAACATATTTTTCCACAAAACGGTGCATCAGACTTCTTTAAAGTGTACGTGATTCTCGATGTACGCGAAACAGTTTTTAACATCACGTAGCGTTTACGTGGCAGCCATGTTGAATTTATAATATTACAAAAACTTTATTATTCCAGCAAAAAAGTTGACTTTTTAAATTTAAAATGAACAAGACTTTATTATGTTTAATTTCTCAATTAATAACTGGCTTTTGCCAGCGGTTTTGCCTGAGTTAATATCGGACATTGTATCGCGGTAACGTAAAACCAATAGAAACAGTATCCAAGGCTTTCTTAGTCTACCCGAGGACCAAATTTCATACAAATCGGTTCAGCCGCTGAGAAGTGATTAACTAACAAACATACAGACTTTAACATTTATGATAAAAGGATAGTTTTCTTTTCAGAATAGGCTAGTTTAAAAAAATGATAGTATTATGAAGTACTTAATTTGAACCGAAATATAATATTGCTGACGCAGACATTATACCTCCCTATGAGTTACCATTAAAACTTAAGTGTTTAGGAACAATAAACTGTCACAGCTCATTATAAATTAAAACAGAAGTTATACGGCTTGGCTAATATACGGTTCGTTATAAAACGTTTAACTATTGTGAAAATATTAACGTATTCTGTTTCATTCCTACTAGTCTAAGGTAAATACGGTTAAGAAATGATATACCCACCCTCATCTATGGATATCTGGCCAAATTAGACCGTGTCCGGCCTGTCCGGCTTCTGAAGCTTTTAACATTTTAAAAGATTTACACTGAAAATTGCGTAATAAAGAAATTAATTCATCCAATTTTGTTTTTTCATTATAACTTAAAAAGGTTCACTTTCACGAGTCAAAAAGCCTGGATTGACTTCCAGTAATGCTACTAAACATTTTAAAGACACAATCCTGAATAGTATTTAAAGTTGTCTGACCTTTGTATTAAATTTTACCCTAAAAGTTCGGCTAAATTAGCTGGTCTAGGTGCAGGCTGAAAAGCCTACCCAGGACCAGTTTCAGCTTCTGATTGAACTAATATTTATTGTGCTCTTCTGATGGCTATGGGGGAAGCTTTTGTAGATCCAAGTTCAACAAACGTCCTTGATTGCACGTACGCTCAAATATAGCGTGTCGACCCAGTAATGAATACATTACTGGTTTGTGGAGGTCAGGTAGGTAGGCAGTCGCTCCTATAGTTTGATGATGAACAATGAGCGTATGTTTATTCTGTTAAATGTTGTATATTTCTAATGCCGTATCTCGGACCATACCTACGCATAATGCATGTTTCTACATAAAAAGAGAAGAAAACGAAATTGTGAAAAGGTTCAATGTACCTATTCCTTCATAAATTAAATGCACAGGTGTGCAATAGTGTGTATTTCTAATGCCGTATCTCGGACCATACCTACGCATAATGCATGTTTCTACATAAAAAGAGAAGAAAACGAAATTGTGAAAAGGTTCAATGTACCTATTCCTTCATAAATTAAATGCACAGGTGTGCAATAGTGTGCACATTGTTGGCTACGAAAACAAATGACTGTTCATGAAAATATTTAGAAAAAATAATTTATAGCAATCTCTACTTAACGGTTTTAGTAAAATTGAAAGTCTCAGCAAAACAGTTCTGCAATCAATCGTGTTTTCAGCATTCGCGAAAAGATAAATAGTTGGCACATAATTTTTCTTCCTATTTCAAAACAAGCGTATTTTTAACACAGGTTCAACGACATGAAAGTGCTCGTTTGTGAACTAAAATATTGATAAAAAAATCTCTGTATCTACATAGGTGATGCGTAGCAAAAGCAGATTATTGAACTATAACGAAAATCAAGAAAAATCAACATATTAATGATACTTTCACCAACACAAAGAAGCAGGGACACACAACAACTTTCCCATTTTCTGAAGACATTTCATGAAACTGCAAATCGTATTGAAATAGGTATCCGACCTGCAGATTTTCTAAAACAATTCAAACCGACTTTGGTCTAACTGCAGCAGTGATTGGTAACATCTGCGTCATTAGAGAAAATCGTAAAAAAGTTGGTAGACGCAGCCTGATCGCCTATTCCCCCATCGCATTGGAAAAATATTGGAAAACACTTTTAATAGTTTTTTTAGCTCGACCTGAGATGTTATCCTAAGTCTTAGGATAACTTGACCTAAGCATACTTTATACATTTCACCAGTAACAATTAGGTACCTTCTTATTAGTATGGAGCTATTAAGTAGGTACTAAGTACTTACCAGTAACCGATAACCGGTGACGAGAAAATACTGAAATCGTCAGATTTGCCATCACTGTAAGGCCGCTTTTCCTCCTGAAAGCAACTTGCATGCAAAAATTAGGTACATTGCCGGGCATGATTGAATGATTGGACACATTATACGTTGGTAGCCTGCATTGTAATGCATCTTGCATGTAGGCTGGTTGCAGGGGGAAACGTGGTGCGGGCTTGCAACGGCAAGCGTTGGATGGCTCGTCGTCCCATCAAAGCCAGGCCCAGGTCGACGGCGCGTTGTGTTTCACGCGTGCCCCAAAGATATGACAGCATAGTATACGGGGCCCGTTAGGGCCACAGCCCGGGGTCATTTGATGATTTCCCATCCAAAAACAAGGGGGGAAACGTGGCGTTAGTCGCATGAAATAGTTTCCACATTTTGGGGCGAGACTATTGTCAGTACTCGGACACACATTCAAACTTCAGGAGTTTTCAAAAGTCGCATATAAAAAAGTGCAAGCCATCCATCATGTCATCATTGCATCACAATGATTCATAAGATAGGCTCGCAATGCATCATACATCGACCTTGGATCCATTCCCCACGTAGCACAGACCTGTGACGTACAACACACCTGCCCGTCTATTTGTACCTGGCTGAAAATAGAAAAGTTTTCTAAGACATGAAAAAATGTTCAGAAATTAGGTAGTCTATTCATTATACTTCCTGCAAGCTATTTTGATTCCATATTATCTCGGGGGACGGGCGGTCATGATACTGAAAGTCGACCAGCTGTAAAGCTGGTCAAGTTGCTAAAATATGTCAGCCACATCTGGCTATACTGAAAGTTGTGCTAATTGAATATGTAACCCCGGTGGCTGTAGTCAAGTATTTTTCTTTAAAGCTTCCTGAGAAAACATCATAAATTATTTCCTACAAATAAACAACAGACACTATCCTTTGCGCTGTTTTATAATCCTAACTAATAATCAAATTATAAACGGAAAAGTTTGTTTATAAGGTCTTCACGCCTACATAGCAGAACCAATTTTGATGAATTTTGGTACCTAGATAGATTCCCATCTATCTACCAAAATTCATAAAAATCGGTTCAGCGATTTACCACCTCTAACCGTCTCCAGGGTCCCTCTTGGAGACGGAACACACTTGAAAAGTACAGGATTGAAAATCAATATTAACGCGAGCGAAGCCATGGGCTAAATCGAGTATTAAATATTGTGTAATCAAAGAAAATGTCTGTGTAATATTTTGAAGCATGTGGTAGGAATACCTCTAATTGGAACCATAAGGAAATAACAATAGGTTCTCTGATAATTTCGCTTGTTCACGCAACAAAAGTCAATGTCTCGCTCTTGACCACATTTTTCCACACTACAATATTTGTCCGTGACTCTGCTTATATTTAAACATTTCTCGTCCAAGGCGAGACGCGGACGCTTGGAAACAATTACAATAAAACACAAAATAAACAGATTATTAGACAGAACTAAATCCGGCCGAGTGTCTTGGCTAGGACTCTGTGTCGAACTATAACTTTTCGAAATATACACTGTATTTACTTGAAACTTTGCAGCGTTGGACGACTAACGTAAACAACTACACAAGCAAAACTACTTATACAAAATATTTGTACCAAGATAGTTCGCTCCATACCTACTACTTCTTCTCATATTCATTTTCAGCTTCATCCGGTTAGATTGGAAGCCTAAATCATCAAAAGATTTCTTCCGTTCTGGGTGGAGCGGAAGGGAGTGTCAGACTCTTACTGACTAAAACCCAACCATGTTCCTTCTATTGCCCTTTGCGTTCCATGGCCGCGGTGACTCTTTCGAACAACCCGACGACTGAAAGATTATGATAACGATTTGTACCGGCATTTCGCCTTCTTATAAAACGCCAAGACAAGGACAAAGTTTCAAGCGCAACTGCTGTGCCCGAAGTCCTGAGTTCGATTCCGTGACCGGACAAGATGACAGTGAACGGTAACATGAGTTACTTTTCAGTCGGATCCCGGAGACTATTTGGGCCCAGTTATTGGCCTCCTATTGCCCATATAAACACACCTTACAGGAAAAATGCGAGTATACTATAGATATACATATAGGCAAAGGACCTACGCTTCTGCCTATATCTTCGGGGAATGCTCACGTGATGTAATGTTTGTGTATAATACACACAAAATAAAATGCATGAACATATTTTTATTTGGATATCGTGACACTGAAATCTCTGTGGGGGTAAATACGCCGTAAATTTTTATTTGTTTAGTAACAACGACACTGGGAACAAAAACATTTTTTTTAAAACACATTCGGTGTTTAATTGGCCTCTTGGGCAACATGCGAAGCCCCATAACCAGAATACCAAAAGGAAAAATATCTAAATAAACTTGGAACCACGCAAAATGTCAAAAAGCGAGATTTTCTTTCATTTTTACCACAAAAAAGTTTTCTTTTTTGTGATAAAAATGATGTTCTTAAAATACATTTTTATACGTTAACGTTTCTATAAAAGAAAAAAAAAACATTGTGGGTAGGTACTTACAAGACAATACATTTAAAATGATTTCCTGGATTTCGTTTTGTTTTATTGTACAGTTTGTAGCATCTGTTAATATTTGAGATACCTACATTCTTATTATTATGTATGTAGATATGTCTGAGATAATTTGGCTGATTTCCACAAGATCAAAAGCTTAACATTCACAAATCCTTAATTAATAAATACAATGCAAAATTCTTTAGTTTTGTGTTTGTCCTGCTGTATGCTTGAACGGCTCTACCGATTGCCGTAAAATTGTGCAGTTCAAGTACACTATAAATTTGACACAGAGCCGAATGTTACTTACTTTTATCCTGGAGTCGCGAAAAGCCGGAAAATAAAATAAGTTTGTTTGAAGTGTGCGTACCTATCTCCATCAATTTCTTCATTTCTCTGGGTTATAAATTATGAAAATGAGGCAAAACATCGAATTATTTTACTGAAAGAAAACAATTTAATATTTTATGACTAAGCTGAGCCCGAAATTATGTAACTACTCTCTTAAATTAATATTTCAGATGTATACATTAATGAACTGGACGTAAACAAATATTTTATTAAAATCCACGTTAGTCTGTTGGCTGTCTAAATATACTGAGAAAACACAGATACCTAAGTACTTAAAAAATCTATTCGATATTTCCGGAAAATTCAGTTCAATAGCCTAATGAAAACTGGAGTCATACGCACAGATTTGATGGTAAGTCAGAACAGAAAATCTGGAGATTATAATTTATTCATCAACTTTAATATAAGGCCGACTAAAAATAGTTGATGTAAACTAGATAAAATTCCGGAGTATAGCTAAGGAAAGCGGTTTCATTCGGTGGCTGGAAGCCGTGGGTATCAGTGATCGCTAACCGTCTGCCAGTGTACCTACTGTGCGAAGTTGAAGTTCAAGGACCAGTGCGGACCTTTGTTTGTTTATACCTTTAGAGAAGGTAAGATAGTGATTGTTTTATATGAAACAAAATAGCATCAATTCTAATATCGAGAACGCTCATGAAATCGATTTGTCTATGAACGCCAACAAGATTTATTGGCAATTTTTATTTAATTTCAATTTTAATCTTGATTCAAGTGTTTCTCGCTTGCTATAAGAGAATCATCAAATACGTATACACGTTGCCATAGCCATCGCACATGTGCGCACTTATTTACATCTGCGTTCACTTGCATATTGATTCATAAATCACATGTGCCGAAGTATGATTCACCGATACCTTGCAAGACTTATACCCGTCGATATGATCATCAAACAACATAACCGTGATTGCTGAAACATTGCAGGTGAGGGCGGCCATTAGCAGCGCGCGCGCAGGCAGTGGGCGGGCGCCGCGAGCGACTCAGTAAGAGACAGGCATCGACGCCGCTCGCACGAATCTGAACGCAAAAAGGTATAAAAACTTAAAAACAACGCTTCTCATTGCTTCACATAACATTTGCACTAATAAAAGCTTACAAATATCTGTGTATTTTTTTTTAACACTAATCACCTGCCGACCTCGACATCCATGACTAACTTCATGAACAAGGTGTTCAGTTACAAAAATAATTCGCCGTGACTTCATGAGACTGAAATAACGTTTCGTTTAAGCGGCTGCCGTAATATTTTGGCAGGTCACGGGAATATTTCGTTCCTCACTTCATCGATGAAGCTGCTTTTACTTTTCTTCATAATTTTATGTTTGTGAAACTGTGTTTATTAAAATCAATCGCAAACACTGTTTAACGATTCTGCCGATGATCCGTTTTTACGACTGTGACGATTGAATTAGAATAGAATCTTATTCTTGTACATCAGACACTGAATTATACGAGTGGATTATTTTCAGCCTTGATGACGGTATTGTTAACCTCGTCCAAGCTATAAACATCTCGATTGACCTCACTACTATGAAACTATCTCAATATTTTTAATGTTTACTGTCTCCCCCGTCAAGGACACCATAACATTGTTTCCTTGGTATCGTTTATTACTGTATTAACCGGAAACAGTTATCGTTACAAAGCAAGTTAGTATCGTTTGCAAAATTCTAAACGGTTGAAGACAGTTCTAGCAGTTTCTTTTATTTACGATGGTGACTATTTTACTGAATACACCTACTAGAGGTAACCATTTAATTGTTGTTCCACTCTTGTAAAACATCTCCAGTTATCTGACTTTATAATTCCGAAAATAAGTGCGCAAATATTTATTACGCATGCGGGCAAGGAGTCCAGAACGAAAATAGCCGACACCTCTCGCCGTTCACATTAAATATCGCATCTTGAGCAGCACGGAGATAACGAACTATTTTTCCTACACCTACACACATTCACACATTCTCTAACATTCTACATGAGCTCGATATTGTTTGTAATGCATTCATAACTCTAAAAGATTCAATCTACCTATCAAAGTAACAGATTTTTTAAAGAACTGTCTGAGATGTTGGAACGCAGTTTTATGAGTGTACCTGCTAGCGAACGCAAACCTTGCACTTTTAAGACACATAAAAGTGCTACTTATTCTAGTTTATTTTCTGTTCATAAAACTGTGTATAAAATGACAACTGTGTACCTACTTTAGTACCTAGTTACATCGAAATAATAAGAAAATAAACGAGTCTATTTGTTATGACAGTAAAATCAATAGCTATCATCCTGCTGATTCTCAGATACCAGGCATGACATTTACCTACATGTCAAATGCATCAGCGCGTTGATTGTAAACGGATGCAGGGATCGAGTGAATATTCAGCATGCATCGATCGGCAATGCCCAACACACCTTTGATCTTCGCTTAAGCCAATCGCACTTGTTTTACATGAATATTGTAACACATGCTTTGTGTTACTGTTTTACATTCATTTTGTACTCTTCTACAGGGTGTGTTCAGATCATTGTTTTGATTCCATTTGTGAATGTAACGGTTGGTACATTTAATTGAGTAAAACTCATTTGTGATAATAATGCCTGTAATGGAATGAGTTTTCATCAATCATTGTAAAGAAGGTTACTATTCGAATATTCTGTATTAACCAATTCTTGAAGTATGTTCTGTTTTTTGTTGAAATAATTCATTCCGAAGGCAATTTATAACTTTTCAAGGAATTATAGCTGTAGGAATAATAATAATTACTTTATAATATTAGCAACGTACACCTACGACATAGTAACATAACTTAATGAAGGTATGCCTACGCTTTATCTGAAATAGATCTCTTATCACACACATTTATTTCAAAGTAAAAGCATATTTTTATTTACAAACGAGAAACTGAAATATTATGTTGTTTTCTTCGATGCGGTAATATGGAATGGCCGAATGGGCTAATTCTAGAGCAGAATGTGACGGAGTAGTGAGAACTCTTCCGTGTCCATTCCGCAATTACAACGAAACATTGTACACAAATAAATTCAGTGACGAACGATTCCGTACGAGACGATGGATTGTTTGTTTGAATACATTATTCTACGCTAATTGTACATTAATTACTGGGTGCGTAGCTGATGAATTGAGAAAGTAATATTTCTGTTTGAAAATATCATGTGAAATTTCAATTGAAACTTCCTGATTTTAAATGAAAATTCCTAATTTGAAACGAAAAGTCCTGATTCGAAATGAATGTTCCAGAATTCAAATGAAGTTACTGATACTGATTTAAAAAAAAATAAACCCAGAAAAAAGCATTAGGTACCTACTCACTTGCAATACACACTGTAGATAAAATATTCTAGGTTTTTCTTAACCGCTGTCCTCATATATCAATAACAGAATATTCTGTCCCGAAGACGTTAGTATTGAAATCTTATTCGCACAAAGCTGGCTGTCTCCAGCACATTATACGGAAAAAATATGATAGCCGTCGTTGGCGGTGGCTCGGCTAATAAAAACGCAATAACACGAGGTGCCTCGACGCCAACCCCGAGGCGTGAATCTTACGAGAGCGTAATAAAATTATCTCATGAGAAGGATAAAATTTGTCATCCTAATTTTTCTGATACGCGTCCTGGGGTAAATAGTCGTATACTCTAGTGAGAGCTAGTTTACTACGTGCTTGTTTTGACATGTTCGCTTAAAATCTAAAAGCCTTAATGTAAACATCAAATTAATAATGTTATAACATTGTTGTTAGTAAAATATTACTCTCAGAGAATTAGGATTATGATTTTCAGAATATGTTTCAGTAATATGATAGAGCTTTGGATACTAATCCGTTTAATAATACTAAAAACTATTTAATAAATTCGCAAAATCATTATCATTAAAGTGAGTGTTTATTACAATATCCGTATCTGTGCTTGGGTCATAAACCAATGTATTTTTGAATGTCTGCATGCATCGTAAATTTTATTATGCTTTCAGGAGTGCAGTTAAAAATTCAAGCTGATTTAAAATACGGCAGTTTCAACCTATCTACGAATGTCATGCTTTTATTAATACTTGATCATAAGAACAAGCAGAAATCATAAGAAATTACCTTAAGACCAAGGGAAATTAACGTATACATTTCTTATTTCTCATTTTTTCTTTTTCATTAAGTCCGCCCACGTACCACTATTGTACAATGACATAAAGTTTAAATAAATATTTTTTTTTTTGGATTGACCATAAATTAAAATATTCGATTTAAAAATTCCGTGATAGTTGGCTAAAAATATACCATCTCCCATTTTCCGGTTACACACCGGAAAAAGGGAGTCCTTTTTCTCGAAAGGGACTAATATATTATGCTTATTGATTTTCAGATCCTTCTTATTTATAATCGAACTAATAAGAACAATATTTTGTGACATTCCAGCGCTGAACGAACGAATCAAAGATGGCCACCGGCCCCAAGATAGTGCACAAGCAGTTCAACTCGCCCATCGGGCTGTACTCGCAGCAGAACATCAAGGAGACGCTCACCAAGCACATGCAGAACCTCGGCAATGGCACAGTCGGGTTTGTACATTTTTTTAACTTCGTTAAACATTGGATTTTACCAGAGGCTTTGACCGCGTTACTATCGGAAATTATCCCAAGGGAACATCGTCCCAGGATAAAAAGTATCTTTTATCTCCAGTACAGTACAACTATTTTCTTAATGTCACTCGGCAATCATCGCATTTCCGAATACAAACGAATGCTAATTTCTATGTCCATCAATAGATTTATCGTTTATTATAATATTTGAATTCAGAGTGTTATATATATAATATTCAATTCTACAAATTTTTAAGCAACGTTTCAACATTCGCATGCCAGTTGCAATTGGTCAAAAATTTATGGAAATTAAAGCATTTTTGACAGATTGCAACTGACATGCGAATGCAAACGTTTCTTATAAATTAGTAGAATTGGCCCTCTGGGGCCTAACCACCAACTCTTAAAGCAGTATTACTTTCATTTTACTTCCAGTGGCAAAGAGACGGAGCTATACGTCCTGTATAGCTCCGTCTCTTTCCCACTGGAAGTAATATTGAAGTAATACTGCTTTAAGAGTTGGTGGTTTAGGCCCTGAACTAAGTACTTTATTGTATTGTTCACACGGAAATAAAAACAATACAACGGCTTTTCATGAACCGATTTTAATGAAACTTGGTATGCATGCGCTAGATATCCAGGTCTAAATAAATAGTTATCAGAAAAGATTTTAGAAAAATATTTCAGGGGGAAGATAGTGATTTTTCACTTTCCATAGAAAACTCTTTTTCTAAAATTTTTTCATGCAAAAACTGTACCTAATCATATAATGTGTGATATGTTATTTAATTAAAATAAAAGCACTACAATTCCACAATTTCAATGAATACTGAACTTAATAACGTTACATTATCCACTTAAAGTGATTGAAGTTAACGACAAACTAATTCAAGAAACATAATTGTATTGTCTCCTGCGCTTTCACGAAGCTTTAAATTCTATTAAACATAACAAGCTAGGCATCTCGGTTAACTTCATAACTGTGCATTAACTAAATATCATAGATATTAAGATAGTGTTTCGTATATGCCATTAAGAAGAATAAATATATCTGACATTAATTATCAAGGCGTCTTATTCTTGAAGAAGGGCGTAAGTTAATACTATACTTATTAAGGTGATAATAATTGATTGATCATGTCATAATTCGTGATCATATTAAATTAATCCATTAAGGGTGCTTTTGTTACGTTCTATTGGAGTAGATAAGTATCTACAAAGAGTTAAATAGAGGGTCAATAAGCCGGCATTACAGGCACCTTCTTCATAAACCCGTGATTGAGAACCTTGACATTTATTCCGGGAAATGACAGTAAAAATATATTGACGGAACAAGCTATTTCTTTGTCTGAAATATAAATAAGAGAATTTCCGTGAATTTTTCCTCGTGAAAAATATTATATTATCCCCAATACTTAATGTTTGAGAAAAGGTCGGTGACTTTGAAGTGTCATATTATTTAATTGAGTAACTCGTACTATTGATTTTTGGGCTTTACTTTCTGATGACACCCTTTCCTTCTGATTTTCGATACATAGCTTTATCTATGATTTACAATTTATCAGTAGATAGCTGAATAATACTAGAACCCACATCCATCAATTCATCTGATACGATCTCATTCGTCCTCAATCAAATAGAAATGTCTATTTTAAAAAGACAAAAACACGTGGGTGAAATGCTAATACTTGGGTGAATGGTAGACGCCACCTTTTTTTTCCAACCATTTTTACCACAAATGTAGCGTCATGACATCCCACAACACTCAGATACAACAGAAATAATCCTTCCTTTTCTCGTAAATCAGTAGGTAAGAACCAAAGTAAATGCCCACCATTATAAGTCACCATCTTAATGAATAGAAGCTTCTAAAAATAATTTTCCGAGGGTAAGGTCACATCAGGATGAATAAAAACAAAAAAATACAAATAATTTAAGGTCCTCTGACACATATTTTGTTAGAATTCCTGTAATAAATAAGACGAGAATGTACTAGCACCTGTTAACTTGAGAAATAAGGGTATCCCTGTAGTAAATAATGCGCATTAAATGTCCAGTGTGATGAAATGTTTTCGTTAAAAAAGGCCCCTGTTTGGCAACTTCTTCACTCTGTCACCTTACAAACTTCTGAAGAACAAAAAGCCGATGACTTTTAGTGTTTATAATTATGTTTACTTAAAATGCATGTCTGTCTTTTACGACAAATTATTTTTGATCTCTCTGAAAGATTGTTTTCTTTGGAACAAACCCTGAAAATACTGACTGGCAATCAAAACATGGAGCTATTTTTAAGAATGCTTTAATTAAATTCTGCAGCATTTTTGCCTGCAACGTTATCTCCTAATAAGAGTTAGGTATCTACTCAATGAATAACTCTATTTTGCTTGTTAAGATATTTGTTTAGTGCTTACTTATAATATTTTCTGCTATCACTATTGTGTTGAAGCGTTTTTCAATTATGTTCGTACGTTCAACTTTTACTAAACACAATCTTATAGGTAAATTGATATCCAGCAGATGAAATCGAAAGAGAAAAGAGTGGGATGATAAAAGGCAATGATCTTCTAAGTATTAAATAGCGGAAACAGAAATACATCATCTGTGAAAATTTCAACTGTCTAGCTTCACGGTTCATGAAATACAGCCTGGTGACAGACAGACAGACAGACGGACAGCTGAGTCTTAGTAATAGGGTCTCGTTTTTCCCTTTAGGTACGGTACCTCAAAAAAGACTGAATTCCTTTTTTTGCACATGATGCTAATAATAAGATCCTAATTAGTGATGACTGTACAAAAATAAGACAGTACAAATCGTTCTGTCACAAGTACAACAAACTTTATGAGAAAGTAAATTGTTTCACGGGGTTTTGACCGTTTGCCAGGCCGATGACGTCTTATTGATACAATTGTCGACTAATTAGTCAATGGATATTAACAATAGAATACCCTTGTCTTTGTTAACATTACACACATATTTTTACAATTTATTGTGACTTTACGCCAACGCATTTACGCAATACAAATTAATTACGGATGTCATTTATTTTGGCTATAATCACGTTATTTTCTGGATTTGCAGATTTCATGAGCAACTTGGTTTAATAAAGATTTTCGCAGTCCACAAAAATTTTGAATTTGTCATTTTTTATTTAGGTACTTACTCTTAAAAAAAGGGATAGGAACGTCCACATTTCATTACTGCATAAATCTCAACCTCTTAATCAAAAATACTTAACATAATCGAGTCTAATCGGAATGTAGACTGACTGCAGCGCGTTAAAAATAACAGTCGCGAGCTATAAATAAAGGCACGCACACACGAGCACATAGGAAACAAAACAAAATGATAGACGTGCCAATAGGTGGTCGATGAGTCACACTCACCCCAAACGAATCAATACGATTACGTCGATACGAACCTTACGCGTATTTGTAGTGTTTATGGTTTGGCTCACGTGTGTATGGAAGAAATCAAATTGCATTCAAGTATCCTATTTGGTAACTGAGAAAATGCATTTATAGGTAATCTATTTGGTGGTATTGTAGGCGAACTTTTAACGTTGCCGCTCTGAACCAGGAACTTCTACTGAATCGAGTGTAAAACCAACTATTTGTCGGCTTTACAAATATTTGCTGTATGCAAGAATGGAAGCCAATAAATTGCACTTACCATACCGACTATTGAAGTCCTAATAACAGATGCGACGTCATAAAAACTCAACACCCTAGACAAATTAGAAGGGCTTTCTTGAAGATCTTATTTCCGGAGGCAGGGAGTATTATATGAAGAGAACTATGATAATTAATATGGGAGAAGCAGTAGGAGTACATTAGGGTAGGATCGCGTTACTGTACGAACGCGGGGCCACCGAGCTTCCCTTAATGTTCAAGTATTTATCGTCTGAGATACATTCAATGTAGGGGGTGTAGTTTTGTGAGTTTGCTTCCATTACATTTTTAATTTAAAATGTACGAAAATAAAGTCTTAATTTTAAGGAAATTAAAGGTCACTTTTTATCACTTTGACCTTTAAAGTTTTTTGCCGCGCAGTGAAATTGTGGTAAACTAAACTACGTAACTAAATTATTGCTTAAGAATAACATTTTTTTTTGTGAATACCCTTGTCTCGATGGAGTAAATAGGCTAGATAGATAGATTTCGAATGTATCGGTCGAACGATATAAATCAATTTAGAAAAAGGAGTCACGATGTCCATGATTAAGTAAAAAAAATGTTAAAATAAGTAGTTGATTTCTTGAAAAAGGAACTGTTCTGACGTAGCCCGGACTATCGATATTCAAAATCAATGTAACGTCGAAAATAAACCTGTCAATGTGTCCAAAGGTAAATAAGCTTCCCTGGAGCGCAATTTAATACTAAATAGCACACACTGTGTAATTATTACATTACAGATTTAAATTATTAAACAAATTGCATACATTTTATGACCACCTATTAAGGCTGGAAACACCTTTCAGTTAATCTGTAGCACGGCAATAACAATGATTTATAGATTGTTGTCGCAGTTAGCATGCCTCGGCCATGTCTTTTCTTATGGGCGACAGGCCAATTTGAAAGTGCAATTCGAAAACAAACAAAAAGACGTTCGATGACGCCACTGCCTTTTGGTGAAGAACAGTAGGTACAGGCTGATTTTTTTTAAAGTAGTTTTTTTAAAGTATTGCTGAATTAGGTTAGGTTAAGTTATGCAACTTTTGCAATAGCTAAATGCTGTTGGTACCTATACTATTGGTAACTCTGGTAAAAATGGTAAATCTTGTAAGCAAGATTTACCATTTTCACCAGAGTTATGTACTTTGAAACTGACATCAACCTAAAATTTTTACAAAGATCTTATCAACTATATACTTTAGACGATACTCGTAAAAATGAAACGAAAAACTTTTGGTCTTTAGACTTTAATAAAAACAAAACAGTTTTTCATGAATAAATTAAAATTGTAGACTTTCCTATAAATTGGCGATAAAATAGACAAGATGTCATTTTGTTGTTGTTGACTGGTGCCCCCAACCTTTGATATCTGGGTCACCTAAATCTTGAAGGTCATTGCCCTAGACCTCGACATTGGACAGTATCAATTACCGATTTTTCTCACTTTCGGGATAAATGCGTGATGCAACCATAGTAAACCTACGTATTTCAGGTCGATTTAATTAATAAGAAACTGGATCCTAAATGTAACAGTTGCTTGAAAATTCTTTGCATTTGTGAGCAGCATACAGGTGCTTTAAAGACGAGGTACTTGAAGATAATACGCTTATTTTGCGGGATTTATTCCTATAAATATTTTACCGCCTAAGAGCTGAAGCCTAAGCCGTCCTACGTCTATTTTAACTAATTCATGTTAGTTTTTATGTAGGTATTTTATCTTTAACGTGTCATTTTAGTATCTAAACGTCTAAAGAGGTCCTGATGAAAGAGGATTTCTATACTTAGTCTTATTTCTGCAGTAGGTTTGAACTTAGTCTGCATTGTTATGCGTGCCGCCGGGTACAATGGCAGATGTAGGCTTGTCATCTGCTGATATAATACCGAATACCTACCCTTAAAAACGTGTTACGCAAAACAGGAGCTTTGACCGTTGAAGTATGTTTATTAACTTCAGGCGTAGGAAGAAGCTTCACCTGCCTATTAATATTTACGTGGAGTAGCGAATAAGCTTTTTATCTAATTCTCAGATATGTAGTTTGAAAGGTCGAATCGTGTAACGTTGTGCAGTGACACCATGACTAAATATCTGTTTATTCAGTGACAGACAACTAATCCACTAGGCATGTAGAAGCAAGCAATTTTACACAAGATTTCCCTAGTTAACTAACTTGAGCACTAAATACATATTTTTATGAAAATTCAACCCCTAAAGGGGCTAAATGCCAGATTAAATTTTACATGCAAGTTCGTAATTTTACACGACTCATGCATAAAACTACAACCTGTGTCTAAGGTACCTTCATTGAAGAGTGCGTCCAAAGATAAACTTTGAGCCGATCTGAATGCCGTTGACCGATCAATTATGGTGTGCGCGCTCCGGAGGGGCACTGACATTTACGCAGATGAAATTTAGCAGCGAGCCAACATAGTGGGCATTCCAATGTGCATGTGGATCATCAAAGTAGCGCTAAAATAAATGGCAGCAATACATGATACCTTTGTGTTGGAACGTTGCAGCAGGATGGTAAATGTCTGCGCTCAATGTGCTAGCGATAGAGGCACTCAGTGTATTTGCTTTGCCTGAGAGCTTTATCTGATGTAAGACAGATTGCGTGCGCTTGCGCTGAAGGTGGGTATAGAATTATTATCTAGACAGGAACTGGGTTTTGTTTAGTTTTATGATGAAATTAGAAGAAATCAAAAATTTACTTGGAAACTGCACATCGCAGTTAAAGGCATAGTAACGTGAAAAAGCTGAGTTTTTCGGGATTTTTTTCCTAAAAATGCTGCATAAAAATGTCTTAGTCTTGTAAATTCTTCATTAAAATTTACTTTCTTTGGAGACAAAGACAAAAACTAAAACTATACACACATCTACAATCTAGAAAGATATGTTATTTAGTGCGAGCGCTTTGAATGTTAATTCGTGCGAGTAATTGCTACCTGACGCCGTGTTTTATCTCCTATCTCATTATTAATGGCAAAAAGCGACAAAAAGTGGAAATAAACAACAAATGAGGAAGAAGCCGCGAACGCCGGCGCAGTCGCGACGCGACCGTAACCGTGCACTACACTGTGCCTGCGCGAATATACGAATTCCATATTCATAATTCAAAATTAATATTTGTGAATATTTCACTTAAAAATCGAAAGTTTTATAAAATACGTGCTCTATTAAAACAACAAATTAATGAAATATTAAGCGAGTTTATTTTCATAATATTTCGCAAATTGGTTTTTTTTTATTAATAACAATATCAGTTTTTGGCATAGAGCCAATATTATTATTTTAAAATTGCATAGTCATTTGCTTGTATCAGTTTCATTGTCTGCAACGAAATTATCAAAGTGATATCATAATCATAAAAATAGAAGTTACCCTGAAGCAAGGCAGACTCACCAGCGAGTCAGGATTTGGCATAAAATCGGGCGCACACTCATTGCAATATAAATAAGAATATACGTGAAATAATACATTGGCGAGCTAATTAATTTGTCTTAAAGTGTACCGCGAGTGCTTGTTACAATGGGTACTGTCTTCGAAACAAATGGGTAAGGAATATTCATGTTATTGGTCAATTAACTGACTGCATACCTTTTTATGGCACTATATGGAATAGACGGAACACTGTGATTATCAAGTGACGTGCAGACGTTTATTGGCGTGTAATAATTACTTTCTTTGCAATATTTGCATTAATTTTCCATTTGTATGCCAGATATGACTATTAAGAAGTATTCGCTGTGTGTTTTAATATTCATTCATTTACTTACGTGTTTTGATTGATTAATGATGGTATGGAAGCTTGTCACGATTTTCGGTCTAATTGTAAGAATCTAATTGTTTGATCGATTTTACTATAATAAATTCACTTCATCTTGATGGAAGTAACCCAGAATTCGAGCACTAATCAGACTTCACCTTACCAACAAGTTTAACAAGCTTTTGTAGTTCTCTCAAAAACTTACGCGAAAAAATACACTCTCGAGCAACTAACTGGAATCACTTCATCGCGTGTTGCTCAAAACATTTTTTTTACATTTTCTAAGCTATGGATCGTGTCGTAGCATTCAACAAGTATTTTATAGCTCGCGGATGTACATTAAACGTAACATATATTTGGAAATGCAATACCTATTTCTATTTTTAGCTCCATATAAAATAGGTATTAATATGTTAACTAAAAAAGAGACACCATTAATTTTCAACTTCATAAGAATTCCCATTTCACATACAGGGTGTATATTTTTGTGCACCATACCGCACTGACATGACACAAGATACAATAATCTGACATTGACATCTGACCACGTTACCAATAAAGGCGCAGTGAGGTGAATGTAAACTTGATTTCTTTATATGGCAGCTGTTTGTTATGGGCACGGTCATACATAGCCGATGAGAATAGTAGCACGTACGATGGGAATCATATTTTGGTTGCATAAACATAACTCTGCTAGGAGCCTACACTTAATTTCTTGTCAGTTATTGTGCTACAATCTATTTAAATAATTAATGAAATGCCTTTCCTTGGTGATCACTCAATAGAGAGAAGGGAGAAAGAGAACGGCTGGGCCGATGTCGTATTTTTTTAATGTTCGTTTTAGGACGGAAAACGTTATAAGTAAGGGAAAATTCGGTAAATAATAAACTGAGATGAAATCCCTTAGAAAATGCAGTGAGTGCATTTTCTAAGGGATTTCATCTCAGTTTGACTTAGTTAGATGATAACGTATGACGTTGGGTCCTCATAATAGATTCCAAGGAAGACTAAATGAATATATTATACAAACCAAATATCATATCCGCTTCGCTACATGCGAAGCGGTATGCGAAAATCATATAATTTCCCGGAAGTAAACTATATGTATCTTCAATCCAGAGCCGTCAAGAGATGGGTTTTGTAATTTATAATATATTTTTATGCATTGAATTGCCTATTTTGCATTCCTGTGACAGCAAAAAGTAGTCACTAAGTGTTTTTCTTTGCCATGCTTACCAGAGAGCCAATTCTACTATTTTTTAAGCAACGTTCGCAATCGTATGTCAGTTGCAAATAGTTGCAATCTGTCAAAAATGTACGGAAATTAAGGTTTTTTTACAGATTGCAACTGACATGCAATTGCGAACGTTGCTTGCTTAAAAATTAGTAGAATTGGCCCTCAGCCCTCAGGTCAGATCTTTGGCAATCTCATCCTGAACCTCTAGCTAGACGAAGGGACATTCTATCAGCGGTAACGATTGTAGAAGAGTCAAAATTGTATGAGATTAACATGCGGTATCGAAATGTCATGAGGGCAATATTCCCAAACACTTTGGTATTTCGACAATCGATTTGTTTAAAGGTCTTTACCGCAATCTTGGGTACGAGTAGTTCGGAATTTATTAGATTTCTAACGTTTTATTTTGGTCTAAGTAATTTAACCTACTAAGACCAGGATTATCTTAGCTGACCCTATTTTCTATGCATGAAAATTGTTTTTTTTTCTATTTCGCTCTACGTCGCCCTACTACGCGTATTAAAAGCATCATCCGTGAAATGTAATGAATGTCGGAGGCAGAGCGAAATTTCAGTTACACGGCAGTAACAAAATAATAGGGGTTTTTAAACCAAGCTCAAACGCAGGCCTTATATTAGGATAGTATTTAAAAAAAAAAGAATTCTTATAGACAATTTATTCTAACAAAGGAATGATTCCTACAATCATTACTCATTGGAGCATTAATTTGTAAAATACAGCATCTCATCGCAATAGGACCATTCCTGTTACGCATTAAAAAGACATATAACACATTGGTTTAAAACAATAAATAAATGGCTAATAGCTAACGAACGTGCTGTTTTCAAAATGTACAGTGATTTATTTGTCTACTTTACCAACTAAATAATTTACTATGAATGTCCTTCATTCTGTTTGAAGTAGTCAACTGAACAATGATGTGTGCTATTACGAATTTGATTTATTTAGTTCTAAAACCAACTTACTAGGAAAGAAAACCGAACCTACCAAAAGAAAGCATAAAGAAATTAGGGTAAATCAAAAGTTTAAGCCAAATATTACTTGTTTGTAACCGAAACACTGAATAATTAATTGCACAAGGTTTAATCGCGAGAAAACGTAACGTTCCCTGTATTTTCCGTAAAGGGCGCAATATTTATAATACTTGAGTCAATTACTCGTGGGCGTTAGACGATAAAATTCACGCTCTCATCAAGATTAAAAATAAGTATATAATGTAATCTTGAGCGTAATGAAGTGTGTTCTCGGGCATGGCTCGCTGCCACTAGCGTTAACTATCGTATACCTTAGTAAATTAACAACCTTACAAGATTTTATAATCCTATTGGTCACTAAGCAGGGATCATAAACGTAGGAAAGAAAGCTGCCAGGCTAAAATGGGATTGTACGGCTCACGTAGGCCTCATGCACAGTTACCGCAGGACCAATAGTCTCCCCAAAGTGGGTGCCTTGCCTGAGGATGGTCGGCGCCGCAGAGGTCGGCCTAGGAAGAGATGGCGACCAACGACCTTGACGCCTACTGCAAGGGCCCGTCCGAGGCGGTTCGGGAAAAGAATACCTGGAAGGATTTGAGGGAGGTCTTCCTCTAGCAGTAGGACACAAAAAAAAAATACAATCTAATAATTGAGAACTTATTCTTTTTTTTTGAAGTCGGTAAAACATTACGTCACAGAAATAATGATTAAAACGCGTTTTTAATTACAGAAACCTAACAATTTCAGCATGAAAATGTATTTGAAGCGAAACTTTGGAACTCTACTAAGCAGTAGAAGTAATTTCACTTTCATTGCTGCCAATTTTGAACAAACAATATTTTCCAAGGCTCTCACATACTTAAAACTCCTATAAACATAATATGTGCCGTAAAATAATCTTCATAACGAGAGAAAACGCACGATTTGGTAATGTTGATATTGATCACGAACGTGAACTTTGTACGTCGGTAATGAAGTCGAGAGAAAGTGTGTTTAAACTTTCAATTGGCCGCCTGCAGAGGGATTAAACAAAAAAGGTATCATGCAACAATACAAACATGCGACGGTGCCATGCATTGTTTGTCTGTTTACATTCAATTGTTTCTTCAATCGACTCGATGCCAGACGCATCCTTTGTTCTCTATTTATTTATACGACATAAAGCTCATTTATTAAAAGAAAATGTTGGCACTGCTAACAAAGTTTTTTAATAAATCTTTCATCTTTACCTAATGATGTATCTGTCGCAGCCAATTAGCTTAATCAGCCGTTTAATTGGTTGCCTAGCCTTTTCATTTAAATGTGCCGTTTTTTCAGCGACCTTACTGACATCTTTTGTTCAATATCGTTTAATGACTTTCCCATGTCACATAGGACGCTGATTAAATGGCACAGTACAATAATAATGCTAGACTTTTAATGAAACGGCGGATTTAGCTAGTTGGCTGCGACATATCCATGACTATATAAGTATGTGTATTTTCTAAGTAATCAGAGATGTCACTGTGAATTTCCCTCCCACCTGTTATTTCGACAACTTTGATTGACAAAATATCAGATAACTATTTCACTATTTTAAGCTTTTAAAACTTTCCGACATTAGTATTTTAGTCATTATTATCGCTCATCTTTCCTATTAAATTATTTAACCATCGTTAAGTTGGTACGTACCTACATCAACAGATTAGAAACCTAATCTGGCGGCAAAGGTTTTAACTTACTATAAAATAATAAGTAAAGTAAGAAGGCTTTATGATTGAGGTCAGATAACAGTTGTTTTTGCTCGTATAATTTGATAAAGAATTTTTCCATCAAAATGCGCAAACATAATTTATTTTAGGTATACCGGCGTCGCGATCAGTTACAATAACATTAATCTAAAGAAGGTAACAGTCTTATCGGCCACCCTTGTACTAAACACATACATACATACATACATACATACCTATATACCTGGTGTTATAATTTTTGTATGTTTTTAAACAATATGCGAGGAAATACCTCGCCAGAAGATATCGAGCGCACGTTAGACAATGACTAGCACTTCGCCACGACTTCGTCCGCGCGGGTTTAGTATTTTCTTCTATGAACTTAAAAACCCTCTCTTCGCCATTAAACTTATACATGTACCAACCAAGTTTCAACTATATTGGCGCAAGGAATAAGTACTTAATTAATAAACTCAACTGCTAAATAAAAATCAAATGCTAATTTTCTCAAAAATCTATGCAATTTTAGTCTTCATCAACATCGGACCCGAGAATCTACAACTGCATCGTTGAATTTAAAAAAATATATATCAGTTACAATTAAGATGGGTTAAGTTAAAAATATATTTTTTTTTTTTTAAATAAGCGCTTTCCTTCACAGAATTTAATTCTTATTCGCTAATAAGACCGGATGATATTGACACACCCTGTATTATTACACCATCCGAAAGTATAGCGATACTTTCGGATGGTGTAATAATACAGGATGTGTTTTTTTTACCAAATTCATCCGGTTCGATTCCTGGCCAAGAAAACAAATTTTTCAAAAATCCAATAATGAAGTTTTAGTCTTATCAAAATCGGGCTTGAGACTCCTTTCAGTGTTTTTCGATATTCGTCATAGTTTGGATTTGGCCATCCCCGCACACTTTAAAAATTCACCTGTATACCTATATAGATAGATGACGATGTTATAAAAAACATATGGTGATCATATGGCATCATTATTATCATCCTGTCTTTGTTTCATTCTACTTGGGGCCCACGTTTTCTTCTTCCGTTTCGTCATGTCAACCGATACGCTATCACTGTTTTTTTTTCTTTCAAATCATTCCTCACACGATTCATTTTTTCGTTGGCCTCCCTAACAAATATTTTGAGCACTTTATGAGCTTCCACTGTTTCGCAGCATTGTCCCATCTTCAGCCGTAAAACCTAATAAGTTAATCACAATGTTTGTTTATTTCATCATCATCTGCCTAGCCTTTTCCCAACCAAATTGGGGTCGGCTCCCAGTCAAACCGGATTCAGCTGAATACCAGTATTTTACGTGGAGCGGCTGCCTACCAGACCTCCACAACCCATTAACTGGGTAACACGGTACTTGGCAAGACTGGTGTCAGATTTCTTGGCTGCTGACAATCCGTAACGACTGCCAAAGATCTACAAATGACAGCCGGGCTTACTAACGTGCTTTCCGAGGCACGGAGGAGTCTCGATATGTTAATATGGCCACCCATCCACAGACCAACCTCGGCAAGTGTTGCTTAACCTTAAAGATTGGTCCGTGCGGCTATTATAATTTAGCCACGAGCTCCTCACAATGATTGTTGATTTAAATAGCAATAAACCATCGTCAAATCAAATTGCAAAGGTTTTGATAGAATAGCGATAGACAAGCAATTATTGAATTAGCTTACAAGGAAACTTTAAAAATTATTAAATAACAGTCCCTAAAGTCGAGTATAATAAAAAAGCTTGTAAGGCCTATAGGCTGACACGATTCTAAATGCTCGGATTGATCGTCTAAACTCGGTAACACAATCAAGGTTGAGTAAATGCTTTGTCACCACTTCTTGTGTAGGTTCCCACGTAGTTTCCTGTGTTTGTTAATGTTTTTACATGACTTTCCGAATGACAATAATCGATTTAGTTTGAAAGCGAGTGAAAGTTGCGTAACACCGATTTTCGAATTCGGAGGAAATTAACGTCATTTATTCTCGTAAATGTCTATGATAAATTAATAGAGTTGCGTCAATCAGTAAGAAGTTTGGTAGACGTGAAATGTTTGGGTGAAAAGTTCAAGTTTTGTTAACGATTTAATAAATATTAACACGGTTTCTTTGGGACCAAACGCTAAATATTTAGGATTTCGCCTATTACGGTACCTACTTACATACCTTTACAACTTGTAGCAAAATAAAAATTCTGCTGGGTTTTGCTTACCACCGAAGAACCCTATATGAACCATATATTATGTACTTACCTAATGCAAATATTTCTTGCAAGCTAAATATGTATCTGTAACATTAATACCTAATCCCATCAGCTTATCACTATGTAAAGCATGTAGACGTAGTAGGTAAACTAGATTATTTTAGTTTATTTTCTATGTTTTGCTGATTTGGTATTATTTCTAATTTATGTGGAAGAAGCATCTGACCTTCTTAATTTTATTAACTTATGAGATTCCAGTACGTTTTATTAATAACGAGAAAAGAAAACAAATTAATGAAAATCTTGTGAAAGTGTACACAAAATTCCGTGAAATCGAATCAGTGGGTAAACATAAATTTAATGTTTACTAATTCGACGGAAAGTGGATAAGAGGCTGATGGAAACTATGGTTGTTTCCTGCTTCTCCAATTTTCTTTCTGATTAATTTCGTTGTGGGATTTGAATCATTTCCGTGAGACTTTCCGAACTTTATTGTCTTAGTACTTGGATGATGATGTAAATGTGGTGCTGTTCCATAAACTGAGTACTTAGATACCTGCACGTAATAGGAACTGATTGAAGCTACTGTACACTATAGGTAGGTACTCAATACTGATAGAAATGGTGGGTCAGAGCCCATTCGTCCCCTAAGATTCGCACCCTGTGCCCACTCGTCCCCTGGAACTTTTGAGGGGCCCATTCGTCCCCTGAAGAATATTTATTTTTATTCATTCTTCTAATATAAGTACATGTATATGTGTATACTACAGCTTGGTAGTCCTGGTACAGTCGCGCAAAAAAGGCTAAAATAAAAAAATATAGTAATTCGGTAGATATCATGTTTATTTCAAATAAGATTAACACATACAAAATCACAATGTCCTAGAAACTAACAAAATACAACTCTTTTACAAAAATCAGCCTTGATTGACCATCATATAAATCAACATTAAATATAAAATATGCAAAAAAAATAGAACACATATCAACAGTAAATAATCACTTCTTATTTTTTTGTATATTTACCAACTACATACATGCAAAATCATAATAACTTAAATCTAAAAAATTATAACAGTACAAAAAAATACTAAAATCACGGTAATTATTGAAGACTAGATAAATCAACATACATTTTTTTTGTATATTAACCAACTACATGCAAAATCGTAATAACTTAAATCTAATAAATTGTAACTAGAAGTACCTACATAAAAATTGGCTAAAATCACCGTATTTTTTGTATATTTACCAACTACATGCAAAATCATAATAACTTAAATCTAACAAACTATAACTACAATAACAAAAAATGACTAAAATCAAAAAATTATTTGCTCGCGCGCAGATACTCTGGCTAAGATTACCCCTCCCGCTTCGGCATTCCACACCCCGCGCACATCTGGAGAGTACTTACCAATTTTAAACACCTTATCTATTATTTGTAACCCGTTTTTTTAACAAGCCATTCGTAGTGAGACAATTTTACAGCCTCGACAGGTTATATTATTATCATTAATCATGGCTCTTTTTTCAATGATCTGTTATGATTTATTAAATTAATTCCGTTAATAAACTGTTCACAAGTGTACTATGTTAACCGTTTCTTATGTAAAATATAGCTAATTTTATCTCAGGGGACCAATAGGCACCTGAATAGGTGCCGAATCTTTAACTGATATTGTATATATATTAGAGGGGACGAATGGGTAGCTTAAAAATAATATTTTTTATTAAAATATTAATTGGTCCCCTACCAGGAGACCAATGGGCACCTATATAGGGGCCGAATCTACAACTTTTATGCTGGGGGACGAATTTTAGGGGACGAATGGGCTCTGACCCAAATGGTTCTGCCACTACGCTAAAAATAAAATTGTACAAAAAAAAAAATCTACTGTAGGTACCTAAATCCTGGCGTACATGAGTTGCTGTGGTTGAATGTGACATAAGTGTTCTTGTAAGTGAAGACGCAGCTCTCATAAATAACAGATTTAAGAATAGAAATGCAGGGGTGAATAAAAACGAAACTTTGATTGGAATTTTCACGTTATTTAAATATTGTTTGCAGCAATGAAGAACTCCAATTTTTTAATCTTTTTTTCTTAATGGATGTATTGTGAGGAGCTATTAATATGGTATTTATGTGAAAATCCCAATAAAAGTTTCGTTTTTATCCACCCCTACATTTCTATCCACCCCGTGTTATAGTAGGCTCTTTACTGCCAGGTGTTTACTCGAATATCACTCATTTGTCCACAAATAAAATAACTCCCGGAAAAAATACAACGCTCTGCGACGCCGCCGTGACGTTCAAACATTTTAAATTTTGTCGTAAAAATGTTCATGTATTATTTATTATACGTATCGTCGCAAACATTTTCATGGCCCCTAAATAATAATAAAAAATAACGCTTGTCAACTATAATTCAAAACGCAATGACATAGAGTGAAACGCAAATAGACACTTAGGTAGGTACTTGAAGGTAGTGCAAATCGGTTTTGTGGTATCCTCAGTCGGTTAGACTGAGAGAGAAGAGCTCATCATTAGTACTTTGCAAACATACTTTTATGTGCATTATTCTCAGCATGATGTTGACATGAAGTTGGGTATCTAGGAAGCTTTGAAACTATTTTATGGATTATAAATACATGATTATTGTGTGCACTAATATTTTATTACAAACTATTTATACGATTATGATCATTGAGTAGGTAGGTACAATTATCTACATAATGATACCAACAGAAGGTTTGCTCATCTTTTCACCTGTTCAAATTACAAACAAAACACCGCGATTAAAAACTAACTGTGTAGGTAGGTAGGTACTGTGATTATCAACGCAGATAATTAGGGACTACGCTTCTGGCACTAAACCAATATTAATTAAAAATTCGCGGACCGTCGTTACACCTAATTAAATTCGAAATAATAAAGGGATATGATGAGACAATCATTGATCATTAACTTGTTTAGAAATCAAAATAGTTGAGACATCGCAGCTCAATGTTGACGAAATGTCTGCATTTTAATTAATGACGGTTAATATAACCATATTGTGTTGTTTTCGTTCAAAAAGTGCAAAGAAAACATTCGGCCTCAACAAACGTAGACTATGTACACTTATGCCGCAACCAGTATCAGCAATTTCTGAAGTAGTCTGTCTTTTCTCACTGCTGGACAAAGGTCCTCCATGGCCTTCCACTTTTTGCGGTGTTTTCGTAATTATTTTTATTGTTTTGATGTATATGTCGTAGCCATATCGTATAACACGCCGTATTACATGTCTCCTCCGGCCAATCTCATACAAACGTATTTGTAAAAAAATTAGCACTGTGAAAATTTTTGAATTCACCTCTAAAAATCTGACTCCGTTTCTTCGACCAAACCCGGTTTAATTCCATTGCGATGAGGCATTTTAGTTCCTTGTTTTACTTAAATCTTGTTGTTATTGTTACAGGATTGACTTCAGCGACCCGACCACAGACAAGCCCGCGAACTTGGCAAACTCTGCCGTTCTGCGCATGCTGGAGGAAGAAGAACGCAACCGTAGGGGACGCCCTAGTGAGTACACTGCCATTGAATTGAACTTCTGCTAACCCAAGTTAAGCTAACTAATTTTTCGATAAGATAAATTTAAGTTTTCAGAAACATATCGACCGGTTTGATGGGATTTATATTTAGACGAAGAGCTTGTTGAAAATATTAATACCACCACGGTTACTAAAAAAAAGTTTACAATAAGAACTTTTATTAAGTAAGATAAATTGTTGCAGTTGTAAATTGCTTGCTAATTTGTATGAAGCAGACCGACAAAAATAGTAAGACAGACAAGATGAATTAATTGAAATATTTCACTGTCTACTACAAGGACTGTGCAAGTGTGCATCACACTTAGCTGGCTCGAGTAGATCTATTAAGCTCTCAAGCCTCACCTGATACTCTTCTATTTCCTAGAGATTTCTATTCACGCTTGCTTTAAGAGAACGTATTGCTAAAGTCGGGAAAAGTGAATGCGTCGGATCTAAACTTCAATTGGCATTTCCTTGTTTGAAAACAGATCATATTCTTGGGAGAGTAGCTCGTCAAATCTGTCGAAATCTTGAGTGGCAGCGCGTTACGTGCAAGCGCATTTCACTCTTCTATTTTGGGTTCAGAAATCGATCAACATTTACAAGCAAACTTGGATTGAAACAGGCATCCAATACCTCCGCAATATCTTCCACACAGTTCAAACAAACGAGAACTGTGTAAGCTTATTAATCCATTAATACTTTCCCACTGCTTTATCAGAGTTAGACCCAACCCAAGTCCGCGCGATCAAGGAGAACATGGTTTACATGCGCCATCCGTTTGACCGCTACTGGCCCCCGGAACGTTCCAGAATGCGATCAGCTCGCAGCTGGGATGGCCAACTCAACGCCACAGGAAATATTTACTCAGAGTTCATGAAGTCTACCAAAGGTACCAGCACAGCCTGGTAGATTAGATGCAGCTTTGACTGTGCAAGTCTTGTACATATCCCATATACAGCAAGAGCTCATTAATTCGTCGATCAATCAATACCATACGTAGAACCATTGCAAAACTAAGAATTATTCATATATTTTATGCTATGCGTAGAACGTGGTCTTGTCGTTTTTGTACAACGGTACCATCAAGTATTTGTGATTAACATCATGTTGTGTCGTGTTGCATTCAGGACGTTTGCCTACTAGAGTTGAACACTCACGCACGAAGAAGCCGCTACACTTGCTAATATTACACAGACAACTAACTGGTTCAACAGGAAACCCTGAGCTACCAGACGTTATATGAAGCTTAGACGACACGAGGATGATTCATTGATCTCGATATAATGAATGAAACATTGTGGATGAGTGTAATGGCCTAACGTTCGGTTCCATCCATCCGCGTTTTGTTCGTCACCGTTTTGACAAAAACCGCCCACTAATGACAAAAAACGTTCATTAGTAGAAAGTATTTGGCAAAGATTGGAAGCTCCGCATAATGTGCTTTTACCTGTTGTTCCTGTTAGTAGTGCACAGTCGACAACGGAAGAACACCAACAGAAGATATGGCTGAAACAGTGTTTGTTGGTAAAGTGCTTATTGTTTAATCTAGTGTTGAAGTTGTTCAGGTGCCTAAAATTAGATTTGTTTTGTTGTATCAATTCGTAAACGAAAACAACGTAAGGAGATATCCAGAGAACGTTAAAATGGTTTAGATGTGTTTCAAACTCGTAAAGTTAAACATGGATGTTTTTGTTGTTTCGTAGTCCAGGAAAGGATTACAGAAAGAAAACAAAGTAGATCAAACTGTGTTCAAGGGAACTTGTTAATTAATCTATTGCACAGAGAACTAAATAAAAAATTGAAACTAGTGCTACTGAGACAAGTTATAGTTTAGTTCCAAGAAACAAACAGTAACTGTCGGTGTGCAGCAATGGCGAAACAAAAAATGTAACTCTTTGCGTAGAGCCCATGAGTAATTATAATAATTGTGGCCGTATTCCCGAAGAAGATGCTTGCACACACCGTTATAAATACTCAGTGTTTTTTCTAGTTTGTGATGTTAATAGAGAACGGAAACATAATTACAATGCATAAAACTTGTATTTTAGTTTCCAAGAATTAATTCTTTGATCATTGATTCGACCGCATCTAAAAACTATCAGATCTACAGCCACAAGAGCATAAAAGTTTTCAGAGATTTCGTTTTTTTTTTCATGTTTATTATCAAATATCAACCTTGATTCCAGGATTAAAATCTATAAAAATGTTGTTTGACGTCATAAGTAGACTATTTCTACGACTGTTCATCCCAGTAGGCTCATGAATCAGAGTCTTATTTTAAAGCAGGTGCGAAAAGTTGCAAACGAGATAGGTATCTTACTTCATACGAATCATACGTTTTCTCCAGGTGTGCACTATTCTGGGAGCAAGTTTTTTTATATGTAGACTTGTTGATTTGTTATTGGCAATATGTTTGCGACAGTTGATTTTGACATCGAGATTATAATACAGAACTTTAA
Source organism: Melanchra persicariae (assembly GCA_947386135.1). Classification (NCBI taxonomy): domain Eukaryota; kingdom Metazoa; phylum Arthropoda; class Insecta; order Lepidoptera; family Noctuidae; genus Melanchra; species Melanchra persicariae. The sequence goes on along the minus strand of OX376648.1, from coordinate 10,969,665 downwards.
AGACTGTTTAATAGGTAATATCTTAGTGCTTACTAAAGTAGCTTTATTTCAGTGAATTGCTTGTAAATCTTTATTCGGTACGTTCGTAAACATATGCATGTGATATTGTTTAGTATAGGTACCTACATTCCAAGACAACATAGATAGTTACGAGGAGACTCCTGACTGAGTTATAATTAGTAGTCATTCCTTCGTCCAAACTGGTCTGATGACGTTCAAGTCCTCTAAATCGTCCAAACAAGTTAATAACTTACAAGAGGCCGTCGGCGACCATCGGCTATGTGGACCGTTTGTAATTTATGTACGACTCATGGCCCAATGGATGAGGTAATTGCGACTACGTCCCATAATCCCAAATGGATCAGATTGCTGTACTAATTGCTTAGGTACCAAGTTCCTTCATACAACTTTCCTCATATAAAATCGTTTATAACATTAAAATATGATGCACCTACATCATTCGCGTTGGTATGCAAGTTTCGCAACAGGTGAAATATATTTTCCGTCTTGCCATTTCGTTAGAATTTACGACCTCATTGTAGTGGGTACGTAGCTAATGGAAATGCTTGTTATGCTTCTATTTCAACAGTAATAAATTATTATTAGGTACGTTCAGGTGGGTGCTGAAGTCTAGGTCATAGGTTTTATATAATAATGAACACACTTAGGTGTGTTCATTTTTCGTGTGGTGGATGTTAGCGAGTGTGCGAGAGTTTGCGAATGGGTGTCCTAAAAATGTGCGTTCTCAAAATATAATATGCGGTAGATATTTGTGCTCGTCGCACCTGCGGACTGGCCGGCTAGTCAAACGTAGTGCACACCGGCCAGCGGTTGGCGCGTCGCATGTATAAAACAAATTGATCAATTTAATTGTGAGTTCTTGTTTCATTGTTAATCACTAGTATCTTTTTTTATTGAGGTACTCTATTTGTTTTGTTTTTCTATTCTCATTTGTTTTTTTATTTATTTTAATTCTGGAAGTATTAGATCACACAAAGTGCATTTTCGGAGAATCTGGATTACGGTTTGACCACGTAGTAATTTAGTGTTATTGTGCTCTCGATAGTATCTAAGTAAGTAAAGCTCAACACACATTAAAGTATAAACAAAGCTTTAATTTTGGCAAAACTAGCCAAGTTAGTTCCGCACAGTTGAACTTAGTTACAGAGGTTTCCTTAATCAGGAGTAAATTGAAACTCAATAGGCTCCCTTGCAGTTGCGAACAATGTTAGGAACAACAACTTTCATCGACAGACACATATTGTGGTGCTTGAAGCAATCTCGAACCGACTTTTAATCAGACCTTGAGGAAGTGTAACCTTAGAAACCACCCACAAAAACTATGCAGCCAATTTGTGAACCTGCTTTTTCATCTGATATCGTTATCTTATTCAAAAGATTCATGATCAAAAACTTTTGTCTCTTTTTTTCTATCTCTCCTGTCTACAGATATTCTAGTTATCCAGTTTGTAAGCATTTTTTCTAACATGGTTAGTACTGTATATTAGTCACCCCCAAGTATGTTTTGATCACATCGATAGCTTTCTTAAAATCATTACGTTTATCTTCCGCCCTTTCGGTGGCTCTTCGGTCTAAACTTCAGCTCTCTTCCTCATTCCTATCCCTCTCTCTACACCTTTCACTCTCAACAGTAGATAGGTACTTGAACCCGGACGATCGATTGAGCTGGACCAATAATTCGATCCTTCCCGATAGGTTCACTTTTAGTTCTGCGACCTAGAATCTTAGAATAACTTCGTCACAGACTCTATTTCAGATTCCATGACATCTGACTCAGTACCTACATTCAAATGTTCTTGGGAGAAATAGACCTGCTGACATTGTGAGTTTGCGACATTAGCCGTGGGCTGGAGGTACTTAAATTAGATGAAACTAACGATTTTACCAAGGCCGAGTTCTAGTTTAATTTGTATTCTGGAATTTCTGATTCAGCATCTGTTTACCGTAACTGCAGAATTCCTAGCCTACGCATTTTTCAGTCACAGAAACAGATACAGTTATTTAGATAGTGTGCTAACATGCCATTCATCGGGCATCCCATCTTCCACGGTCTTAAACAAATTGCTCAAATCTCCCGGAATACACAGATTGCATCATAAATCTGTGCTCGCCTACAATAAAACCAACTTATATCCTAGAAATCTGTTTTTTCAATGGTCTGGCGCACTTCCAACTGCTTGGTGGCCGCGCTAATTTAAAGAGAGATGTGTCATAATAAGCGATACGTAGTGTTCAACACTGAAAGTCTCGTGGTCTCCAAGATCATATCACCCGACGATTGAGATTGTACGCCCTGATTACACATGTTTTCCAAGAAACACGTATTTTTAAAATCATGTCGCAAAAATCGAAAGTTATATCTGGCACGATACGACAGCCACTTTTATGTAAGACACTGTTTTACGAAGGAATTGCTTTGTTACAGGCCAGAAGAAAGTAGTGTGGCCACCGGTGCCCGAAACGAACGGATATCATCAACCACAGCAGGTAATTGCACATGCAATCTGTATAATTACTATCACACAAATACAATCTAAATTATATATGTATATAGGGGTTGATTTAGATGCAAATGACATCACAGCTGCACATAGTAAACGCTTTACGGTGGTGGAGCAAACAATAATTGCATGCAAAACCAAGCTATTCCAAGTATTACGATATGTATTATAAGCTACATTATAAATCCCAACAGCAAGCACAGACTCCTGCGTACTACAACAACGCGCAGCAGTCCCCAGCCTCTCCCCAGCCCCAGTACCAGTCCCAACAACAGCCTCAATACCAACAACAACCCCAATATCAACAGCAACCCCAATACCAACAGCAACCCCAATACCAACAGCAACCCCAATACCAACAGCAACCCCAATACCAACAGCAACCCCAGTACCAACAACAGCCTCAGTACCACCAGCAGCCCCAATCCCCTCAGCCTCAATACCAAGCTCCCGAGTCGGACCCTTCATACTGTGAAGGCCGGCGACAGGAGCCCACAGGGCTGAGTAAGCTGATCCCCGTCGGTCCTGGCATTGCGTCCCCTGCCTCCTACCGACCAGGCCCGCCATCGCCAGGCATCGCACCGCAGCCCTATCGCCCGGGACAAAGCCGCTGGGCACCAGTACCGGCCCCTCTTTCCCCTCAGGTATTAGGACACAATGAAGTTGGAACGTCAACGTCGTCGAGTAGAATTTAGTTTCGTTACTGACTTGCACGTTTTAATTTTTACTAACAACTTCTTGGTAAGTATGTAGATGTATGTGCAGATTGCTATTGTGTAACGAACGCTATGCCTTTGTCTGTTGGTTATCTACTTTCTAGTATGGAATTTACGATTAATACGGAGTGATCTTTTTAGAACATGTAGACACTTTCCGAAAATCTTCATGGAAATTAATAAAGACATTAATCCAAATTGAGTTGATTGCAATGTGCAAATGTAGTGTTTTTCTTTTAGTTACTCACTTGTACACATATTACACGATTGTGATAATCTATTCTGTATCTGATTAACAAAGAGGTGTAGTTATCTCCTTCGGCAAGTGCTTTATCAGTGTTATTATGTGCAGACTCAAGGCTCGCAGCCGGGATACCCTTCGCAGCAGCAGCAGCAGCTGTCTCCGCAGCAGTACTCGCCACAGCCGCAGTACTCGCCGGCGTACTCCGAGCCTGCGTACCAGCAGGCTCCTCAGAAAAACTTCGAGCCCCCACCATCGACGATCACTCTTCGTCAGCAGCAGCCAGTCCACCAGAAACCTCCTCCGGTTTTCGCTAGTCAACCCGCCACAGCTTCGTTTCAAGGTACCTACCTAGATATTACAACATTGCGTTGTAGGAGTTTTCAAAGATGTTTTATAATAAAAAAAACTTTTCTGCGCAGACACAATAACTCAAAAAGAGTAGGTGGTAGTTTATTTCCTTGTTCTTTTAGTAAAATTTATTACGAGAAACGCGTTTATTGCTGTTAGAATGAAAGTGTCGCTCGTTCAAACATTGAAGCGAATTATGTTTTATAAAAGACTGGTGAGAACTGGGAACATTTTATTTAACTCAATGGCAATATCAAAGCGCATGAAGTAAATGCGTAGATACTTTGAAGACGACTTTGCAAACATAATATGTTTGACGTGTTTTGTTTTACCTATAGGATAGCTTTTTATGCCTCGATTCCGCTTTAGAAAAGTGACTTACGACACTATAAGACTTCTACAATATACGCAGTTATACACGCTCTCGCTCTCACTCGCGCTCTTATTGTTTTCTTTACTGTTTTATTAGTCTTAGAATGTCATCTACGTACATAGAAAATTATTTTCAATATATTAGTCAAGTTGCACCTTGCACCCATCGTTTGAAAGGGTCGGATGCGGTTATGCAAATCATATTTGAGTTTCCATTAATTAATCTAATAGCAGTACCTAGGTTTGCTAGTCAGTACAAGCAGTAGTCTGACAATAGCTGATAATAGACAAGCAAGTAATTGCAAGTTAGCGAGGAGACAACAGAGAACTAAGTAATCCTCTGTCGCTCCACTCCTAGTCTAAAAGCTAAGCTAAACACACAGACTCAAACTGATGGATGCCTAACTAACCCTAAATGCGTTGACGTCTCGGCACAAATACTCTAGGGGTGTCGCGCGCCACACAACGACTCGAGACCGTAGCCAAATTCATTCCGCATTTTAGGTTATAAATACAACAATAACATTGTCGAGAAAGGTGACTAAAGGATTATGCCAAGCGGATCGACGGCGGCAGTTGTGACTTGCGAACTAAATGACAACACTGCTATTACCAATATGTTTGCCAACTGTTGGTATTTTGGCAATTTTTCCTCAATGCTGAACAGGTGAAACCATAGATGTAGTGAAACACATTTTCAGTGGTGAGAATACCCAGATTGCATATTCTGTGTGTAATTTAATGTTCGGACATTACCTACAAAAGAAAATTTACAACTCTAGGCATTAGGCCAAGGTTGCGGATTTTGTTCGAAAGAGTTACCGCGGCCCTGGAAAGCAAAGGGCACTAGGAGGAGCACGAATGGGTTTTAGTCAGTAAGAGTCTGACACTCCCTTCCGCTTCGCCCAGAGCGGGAGGTTTCATTTGATGATTGCCCGTCCATAAAAATATACATTAGATATCAGCGGCCCTACCATGACGTGTTAAAGCGTGAGTCGTTCGTGCGAGAAGGAGGGATGGAGCTATACACCCTATATAGGTCCATCCCTCCTTCTCGCTCGAACGACTCACGCTTTAACACGTCATGGTAGGGCCGCTGGTGGCACATTTTTATCTGTACCTAGGTAATTAAAGATACTTAATAACGATATTTTACCCGTGGATGGTCTCACAAATTTTAGATGAGGACGAAAAATAAGTATTCTAACAGCTGGTACGGGTGATTACGATTCGGCAGGAGGCGTCAACATGCGTGGGGACCAGAAGTGGCCACCTCAGTCGGTGAAGGAGGCGGTCGCCGCAGAGAACGAGGCCAGGAGGCAACTGGCCAGGGGCCCAGCGTGCAGGCCGCGCAAGGTAACGTTCTTAACTATGACCCACTAACCTACCTAAGGCAAAATAGGGTTGATGTTAGAATAAATTGATGGCCAGTTAAATTTTCTATGCGAAATCCAAGATTGAATTGATCACAGGACGAAATTACAAAATAATTCCTAACTAACCCTATTTTGTTAACATATACCTATCTACATAATGTATTTTTTGCCTAATTGTTTTGTATCTAAGATTTCAGGAGACAAATCCTTGGAGTTATGTTAACATGGTGTGAGCAGCCTAAATATAAGCACTAAAATATAAATAAAAGCTAAAACATAACAAGCCCGCATGCTGTATATAAGCAAGCACCATAAATATTATATTTTACATACCACTGATAATTTATCTAATAGGTAACTCGTTCTTTTGTCAAATCTTTTTCTCGACCCTTTTCTATGAGTTGTTTTGGCCAATATTCTTACGTTTATAAACTGTACCTATCTAATTTATTTATATACTTTTATAACCATTACTCAAGCAAATCTATTACCTACTTATTATTTTGTAAACTCAATATTTATGTATTTTATATTTTAGCTGTTGACACACCCTGTATAGCTCACTTCAAATATTACAACGCCTACCACAAAACCTCTTAAACAGTTTTCTATAACTTCTAGATATAAAGTAATATTTAAACAACACAAAATAATTTTCTAAATTTGTAGATATTCGGGCGCACAAGCAACCACCTCTAAAACTAATTCAATTTCAAATCTTCGAAAGGCAAAATTTAATATTGGCAACTTCCACACCTCGGAGTTAATTCGCTAAAGTTACTTTGTAAAAACAGAGCATTCATTCTATTAAATTCTGAAAGTTTCACATGACGACAAACACAGTCATTTCTTACAACATAACTTAGAGAATTGATGGACAGGGGCCTAACCACCAACTCTTAAAGCAGTGTTACTTCAATATTACTGGAAGTGGGAAAAATACGGAGCTATGCAGGACGTATAGCTCTGTCTCTTTCCCACTGGAAGTAATATTAAAGTAATACTGCTTTAAGAGTTGGTGGTTTAGGCCCTGAAGTGCATAGTGCTGAACGAATACGTTGTCTGTTTTAGCTGCGGCAATATTCGCTTGCCGAATTAGTTGCAAAGAACGACGTGTAACGCGTTCGATCCCCAGTCCGTACGTACCCGGACTTTAATACCGAAGTTCAGAAGTTGTAAGTGCAGTTTGGGTCCCTAGTGCTACTATTTGTTTGGATAATCCATTAACAGATCTCGGCACTTGGTGAAGGGCAGACCTAGTCGTTTTAGTCGCGAGCACTAACTCGCGTTTAGTAGGCTTTGCAATATCTATCCTTTGGGTGTACGACGCTTGCTATGTGAGAATTGGTTAATGAAGCCGATTTTAGGATATTTGGGAAGATCATTGGGCAGTAAGTAGGTAACGTAAGCAGTATTCCATGATTCCGAATAAGTTTTTTTCATCTGTGAATAAATGACTCCGGCTCTAAGACGACCCACTGACCCGCGTCCGTCCGCAATATCACGCACCGTGGGAAGCCAGCTGGGCCTCAAGTCTGCTATCACAATAGTGTCAGAATGGTCTAACATTGATTTAAAAATTGTTGATTTTGACAAGTTTGGTAATCTACTAAGTAATGTAAAAGTGTCATTATGACTTTCCAATGGTCAACCACTGACACTCCATTGAAAGAAATGGCATAGAATGGTAATCTCGTACTTAATGACAAATGAATTACAGACATATGCGGTAATCTGCTAAAATTTTGTCAGTTTCTTCGATCAGTGAGCTACCATTAGAACGTCATTGTGCAGTCATTGCTTTTCAAAGACATTGAATATTTAGAACCACGATTCTATTACGAGACCATTGACCGACCAATGATCGACCATTATGAAGTTAGCAGATTACGAACTTAAAGCAAAATGACAATGGGATCGTGTTGGAATGACGAATTTATAAAAAATAGCAGACTTGGGGCCCTGTACGCATGCCAATCACCTCAGGTCTATTCTGTGGACATCGCACCGTGAATCCATGCAAAAAAGATGGAATGGCAGTTCACTTCATGTTCACTCCATCTAGAAGGTGTTGATAGAATAGACCGGCTGTCATTCTACATATTTAGATCAGAGTGCCAATTGAAATTAAGGTTCTTTTGAAATATTGCGAATGAGATGCAAATGCGAACGCTGCTTAAAAATTACTAGAAATTAGCACTCGGATCGTCATCATCAGTGATCGGATAATCGGTCCCTGATATACCTAAACTTCACTTTTATTCCCACGAAAGTATAATACGGACATGCTTTTCAGAATCCCGGATCCCGGAATCGTTCGGAATTCCTGAGATTGCTAAAAATGCATACAAAATATAGTAAGAACTCGTTGTGAACTCTCGTTGTATTTTTTTTTAATTTAAAGAGCCGATTTTTTATAGGTAGGTAGGTATTCCATTTGTTTTGAAAGATACAAAATCAAAATAACCACTGCTATAATTTCATTAAGTTTGTTATAGTTGTTTTTACAAAATGTATGAATCCCGGGAATTCGGGATCACCTACTTATTTATTCAGAATGGAATGTCCACATTATTCTTTCACGGTACATAAGCGCCCGATTTTCCGATCACTGGTCATCATCGGTTGGGTTGACACTTCGCTTTATGTTCACTTTACCTAAGTAACGTTACAATGCAAGAGCACTTATAGGTACTGGTCTCAACAACACTTGACCTGGGTTTAAGTAGATTTAAGGGCACTAGGGAGTTATCATTTGGCAGTTAATAAACTAATGTACATAAGCTACAAAAAATAATTTAAGCTGTATTTAACCTTGTTCATTTGAGTGATAAAATTGGCAGTTGGAATTTCATTTCATAACCCGATTGTTGGCGGCGCGACGCGTTTGCGTGGCGATCCGTAAAAGCTAAAACCGTGCTAATAAGATAACTCTACCACAGAGGTACTCACATGTCAGGAAGTTGTCCTCGCCCAGCCATGGCATCAGCATCGCGGTCCTCGCACGGCAGACGCCGCATGTTACACCAACAACACTTATCACTGCACTGTACTAAGTCTGTTGTTCGATAAAGGCTGCTTGCCTATAAGTTACTTTTATACTTCTAACTACCCCCGTAGCTACCCTCATACTTAGTACCTACCTCACTGCTTCCGAGTGTTGTTCGTTATTTTCTTGGAAGCTAAAGAGGCGCAAAATAATATAGAAAAATACGGTTTAGTTATAGCATAGTTGTAGATACAAAATATCCTATTTAATTTAATTTACTTAACTTCAATTAAGTCCATTTCGTCGATCATTTGACAAAATTAAATGAACAAGTATGTTTTCTAATTTTAAAAATCACCGAAAATTAAGGACTCTTTTACAAATGGGTAGTCAAATCATTACTTTTTTACACAAAAGTAATGATTTGACAACCCATGTAAACGCGTCCTATAAACGATTTTGAATTGAATGGAAGTATTTAGGTACCTTGATCATTTTCGTACAACCGATTCCGAACTGTGTAGGTAAGGCCCATTACAACGTACATATATAGTCGAGACGGATGTTCTCGTTATTGCTTGTTTAAAGTAGGTATATACTTAAGTACTTTGTTTCACAACCGAGATTGCATTAGCTTGAGAGTCGTACACCTACCTATCCATACATTCATGTAATGGACTAAAATCATTATTTTACACGGGCATCTGGCATCCATTCTCTTCTATTTCTGCAAAGCTTTGCAATGTAGACTTTAGTATCGACGATGCATGACTAGAATTAAGATCAAATACGATAGCGTTTTAATAAGAAATCAAATTAAACTATTTAAGTAGGTGCCTTTTTTTAAGATCTGACTGACTGAGACCAAGATTTTACAGTCGGAAGCAGAGTTAAGGTACCTCGGTAGCAGATACTTACAACTTCTTCTTATTGTGTGGGCAGTAAGGTCTAAAGACCCCACACACCCTAGTGTCAGAGTTTTTAAACCGCCTCAAGGGCCTCTGATATGGTTTACTTACAACTACAACTCTTGACTTTCAAAAGTAAACAAAATAATCATTTTTTAGTATAATCAGTTCTTAACTGTATTTATTATCACCCTTTCTCTCATTTCAGTTTAAAAATTATTCTCTTATAGGTTTCTAGGCAATATAACAACGTGATAAGAATAATAATGCCATTTTGTACTCTATTTACAGGTAAAGAAGGACTACGGGACCTTCTTCGCGCAGAATGCCCTGAACCACAACTACCCTGGATACCGCGCGCCCCCCGGCACACAACACTATGATGACAACTCAGGCCGATCTTCATACTAAATTAGATCTTAGTAACTAACATATCCCTCATCTAAAAGGAATATTAGTCTGACATCAATCTTCAACTCGAATACGAATTCGTTTTAATTAATTTTGTTGACATTACTCATGTCGGTGTGTCTAGTGTCTACTTATCCAATTAATTAGGGGCATAACATTTTGTAACGTCAACAAAAATAGATATCATCTCATCAAAGTAAACATCGATCAATTTAATTGATTCGCTAAAAGCGAAATTGTCGGGATTTCGAGTACTTGTATAGGCTTTAGGTATTAAAGTCTTGAGGCATGTACGAATTGGATTTCAATCAGTACTTAATTGTAGGTTTAATTTATTTTTAACCATTATTTAGAATGTAAGTATTAACATAAAAAAATTAAAAATAACATTGTCATTTGCCACGTTCATGGATCGCTTTAAAATTTATCATTTTCTATTGATTCTCATTGTTTTATGTGTAAAAGTGCGGCTTTATACATTGCGAACATATCCGAAGTTGCTTATAATGTAACTGTAAATAAAATAATGCTCAATTATCAATATCATAAACAGATTTTTAGACTTACAGTACTGCCAAAAACCATCAAATTAAAATATGCAGAAGTGAAGAAAATGTTTATGATTATGGATATAAAAATTCAACGCTTTCGCCAACATATAATATTAACAATTGGCTAAGCTTATTGTACCTACCTAGTCATGAAGAGATTATCAAATATTTTGTATATAAAATGTTAAATGGCCTTATTGATTTGGTATTTCATTATGTAATTATATTTTAAATTAAATAAATTATATTAAATGCCAACCAGAAGTTTTATTATTTTTATGTCCCTACAACTCTAGTTTTTATAGGCTGGTAAACAGTAGCACACACTTGGTTACAGATGCATACAGTGATAGACCGGCCAAAAAGTACCTGTACTAACCCCAGCCCCTGAAAAATAAAATAATTTAAGTGGTTCCCAGACCCTAATGTAAGAATATAAAAATCAAAACGTATCTAAAAATAATAAGTTCGTGCAGGAAAACCAGTAATTATGAGTATTACCTCTACCTATTTAGTAAGAACGAAAAAAGGCCGACTTAAAACTATGACAAGTTCATTAATCAAAGCGAAATAAAACGATTATTACGTATGAAAATATTATATTATCATACATTACATACATCGTGTACAAACCACGCCGAGTACCTAGACCGAGGTGCTCAATAAATGCTTCGAAATAATAACAGCAATCTAGCCAAGCTACGTACCGTACAGTATCAATATGTACAACATGTATAGTTTTAACAAAACACAGTAACAATTATTACAAAAAGCCGTTGTATTGTCGCCGAATGTAACCAATGGCATACGTTTAATATCACAGAGGTAGCCAATTTATGTACAAAATTATGATGGCTACGTGTTTCTATAATAACAAAAGTAACCAATAGTGAAGATTGCCTTCTTTCTATGAAAGCGTTCGAGAAGGATCCATTGAAAGATTTTTCTAGGATTGACAAGGCTTCCCCACTTATTGGTAACTTTCTAGATCGCACATTGCAGCCCTAGCACGCACTTCATAAGATATACTGCAGACATTGTTAGACCACCGCATACTAACTACGTACCTACTAGACTTAACTAGACAATAATTCAACGCCCATGAATTGACACAAAAATACTATATAATAATGTCCCAAACTAAAGTACGGGAGCTTGTGACAAACTCCGCCTCCTACCCTTAATACTATTACGACTGTAACAAGTGTATAAAGGTAATCTACGGTATAACAGTAATGAGCACGTATTTTAAAAACACTATTATTAAAAAAAATAAAAAGAATATTATATTCCCTGTAGGCCAAGACACTGAAAAAATGAAAAATGAAAAATGAAAAAAGTTTTATTGGAATCGACAAGTTTTTTTTACACTGGCGTTTTAATTTTCTCAATTCAAGTAATTTTAAAGATATCATCTGTGACGGACAGACACATATTTTATACAAGCGGTATAATTGAGTAACACACAAAATCAATGGCAATGATTGGGTTATAATTTGCGTTACGCAATTGGGGTGAGGGTTGTCAAGTGACTGTTCAAAAACTGTCGTCCATTGTATGTTGTGATTGATAAAAAGGCTTCATGAAAAAGAGTCGTTTCTTCTCCGATTCAATTCATGAAACAATAGATTCGAGGTTACACCCCAGAATTTGCAACAAAGAAAAAATTTAAATGAGTTTTTATAAAACAGTTACAAAACCGTATTCATTATAATGGCTCTTGCGTAAATCACAACGATTACGGCTGCAAAGCTCAAAAACATTATTGTTTCCATTAAATACTATGAACTGCTTCGTAAGAATACTCTTACGAAGCAGTAGTTAAGTAAATAAATTAAACGAGACATAATTCAAGATTCAATTTGTTATACTTGGCACTAGTGCGTGCTAGGCTTGCAATACTGCTTGAAGAGATCGGGCTTTCATATCATCTCAAAAAATGCAACACATTGCAATTCATGTCTTACATGCGCTGCAATGTGTCATGTCAGAGTTCTCTAGTATCATATTACGCTATACAGCATCAACGTAAATGCAAATTGTCTTTATCTCGGAATCAATAAATTAAACATTCCCCTATATTAAAATAGCATAACATAACTGATTTATTATGCTTTAAAATATATAAATATAAAATATATAAATATCAGAAATATTGATACATATTCTTGGAAAAGCACCGAGAGTATGCTTAAATCTGTCACTTAAAATAATTTATAAGACCAAAGTTATTTCACTGCTCAGTTCAATGAAACAGAAATATAATTCGCTAGTAAAATTATATTCTTGTTGCATTATACTATTGATTTATTTTTCTAATGAACTTTAGCTAAAACTAAGGTATCGAATGCACATGTACTTTAAAATTTATTATAAATAGCAATACAAAATATGACCTGTAAATATTCTCACACATCAGACTGGAACCTCGACGGAACATACTTCAGTTAGCTCGTCAATTTTTATTGAAATACCCACACGACATCGATGATAAAGTTGTTTAAAATCAAACCTTGGCTTTAGATAATTCTACGTATAAATGCTCTCACGCTTCGCTGGACGATTTCTTATGATATATTTTGGATGCAAAAGAGTCTTGCGTCCACTACTACGCTCTAAACCCCAGCCTATTATAGTGCTTATCTCTATCCACACAGAATACCAGAAGGTTTGGTACTTGGTGTGCATAAAGCCGACATCATGTTAAAATTTCAATAGTCTTAATTTCTACAGAATCAAACGAGTGAGAATCCCTGTGTTTGTTGAATAGCTTGGACGAGATGGTACTTGAGTCGTTCCTTGGTTTTGTAACGTGGAAGATCAAGGAGGTTGAAACACGTGTGAGCTACCGGGAAGTACTTATCGTCTGCTACTGCCTGAATTCTTATCTGCAATGAAAGAAAAATAACGTTAATTAATTGAACAATTGATCTAATTAATTCTAGCTAAAATATGAGTCAAGTAAACTTTACTCACTTTAATATCTCTCATTCCCTGGATCGGAACTCGGTCGCTGCCAGTTAAGAACAAAAGGAACTTTTTCTTATCTTCAAGTGGAAGCTCATGAAACGTTTCCCAGAACCACCTGAACAATAAAAAATACAAATTAAAATCTTAACTATCACCATCATCAGCATTTCTGCGCAAAAAACACCCGCTGTTGGATTTAGGCCACCCCCAAGTATCGCCCAGTTCGTTCCTGTGCGTCTCGCATTCAGCGGACGCTAGAAGTCCTCACCAGATCATCGGTCTACCTTTTGGGAGGCCTTCCAGTACAAAAGTCGTCATAATAAATAATTTTATCTAATAGTTAAAAAAATGTTGAGTACCTGACTTGTGGATCGGTAGAGGTATACCCGTTTTTATATTCACAGTTGCTTTCAAACACTTCCCAGTCATATTCTTCGTTGCCCATCACAACAGACATCATTTCATGTGACCTGAATAATTTGATAATTCTACCACCACAGACCTGTTGGAAAACGAAACACTCTGTTTTATAAAGTGGAATGCATGTATTGCTAACGCACAATACACAATCTGGTTTTGCAAACAAGCACCGCAAAGCTGTTTGGCATAAAAAGACGACCGTTTTTTCGATCAGTGGTTTCACAAATCATGGCGATGTTGTCTCAAAGATCCGAATTAGAAGTTCTAGAAAAAAGATACTCTACAAACTACAAAGTTTCCAGACAGTCAATATTGCTATGCTTTCGGACACAAAAGGGCCAACATTACTAAATGACAAGGAAGTACAACAAATAAGTAATTCATCAAAATGTTTTAATATGAGAGCAGCTTGTGGTTAAATAATAATAGCCGCACGGGTCGATCTTCAAGGATAAGCAACGCTTGCAAAGGTCGGTCGGTGGATGGGTTACCATCTTAACATATCAACACTCCTCCGTGCCTCGGAAAGCACGTTAAGCCGTTGGTCCCGGCTGTCATTTGGAGATCTTTGGCAGTCGTTCCGGACTGTCAGAAGTCAGAAAATCTGACACCAGTCTTACCAAGAAATACCGTGTTATCCAGTTACTGGGTTGTGGAGGTCAGATTGGCAGTCACTCTACGTAAAATACTGGTATTCAGCTGAATCCGGTTTGACTAGACGACCCCAATACAGTTGGGAAAAGGCTAAGCATATATGATCAAAAAGTTTCAATATCTCTGTCTTACCTTCTGAAAACCTTGATTGAAAGCTTTGAACTGATTTTCAACAGACTTATTAAGCAGGAAATCAACATAAAGCTCAACATATTCCTGTTTGTTCTCGTGAGTTACGGGCACGTTCTCGCCGTTTTCTTTCAATGGGTGCACTTGTATCTGACCAAAGACTTCTGTGTTTACTGCGAAACATAAGCTGAATACCTGTTGGAATGACAAGCAAGTTTAAGTACGGAAATGAGTTCCAATAGGAGCTATCCAACATAGCTGTCTACTATTTTAAGGCCGAGTTAGTACATAAGTTACTTAGCTCATGATTCGACTAGACATGTTCCAGTTTCTATCTTGCAGTTGTATTTTGACAGTTGTGCTACAGTGACAGCAATTACGCTTAGCTAAAGTTCGTTGACACGAACTTTGTTTTTTTTTAACGTCTATAGATCGAGTTCTTAGGCAGAGTCCTAAGATTGAAACTCGATCGTACGTTGTATTATAATAAGATCTATTTTCAATTGCTAATTATGCTTGTATTACATAAACGACGTGAAAATATAGTATACCTCTTCCACATCTTCATCAGGATAGTCCAGTAAACTCTTAAGACTATTGGCGAGAGTAGGATACAGATCCGACAAGTCATCCAACATGACGACTTCTTCTAACAACTTCTTGTATAAAACCAATGGGAAGGGGACGTAGATTATAATGGAATTATAAATAGCGAGACCATAGATGGCACCTGTGAAGAGAACAGTATTCAACATCGATCATCTCCTTCGATAACACATTTAGGACGAAGGTTAGTTTAATAATTTACGTATAATATAGAAAAGAAAAAAACGGACCGTAATTCAATGAAACAGTTAACATAGAATCGGCAAGAATCCTAATATTTATGTAACTACTTCAAGTACAGGGCTTGACTTACCAATTAGATAATACATAACGTCATCTTCAAACGGGTTATTGGAGAACCAGATCATGTTAGTTTCTTCAGACTGCTTAAACATGCCATATACGGGGTCAAAGATTTCCTTCAGAAGCAACAGGAAGAACTCTTTCTTAACCCCACCTGCATCTTCTGCTTCTTCACCCACGAATTCTACCTGAAAGAGCATTAGAGTTGTCACGCAAATTATATGTATAGTTGTCATTGCAATTTATACATTATGACAATTTGTAAGAGTCGAGAATGGTAAGGAAGTCTTTGCACTCGGCGCTTTATTACGTAATCAATTATTGGTACCAACCAATATGTTTTACGAAGACTTTATGTTGATGATGTCGCATTTTTATGTTGTCGATATTGATTGTTTACTGCTAAACTTTAACATGCCTTATTATTTTTACCTATTATTGTATATTATCAGTTTGACTGGAAGCCGACCCCAATAAAGTTGGGTAAAGGCTAGGCAGATGATGAATGTATATTATCAGTGATCCACGTAGGTAGTGCTATTTTGGGTGAATGAAATGAACCTGAATGATAATGTTAATATTGGACATTCCCGGGAATATTTTTCTGAATGTCGATGTATTAAATGAAATTAAACTGTTTAAAACATTATGAGTACGCACGACAACATATCAAACTACACATTTCCCAAGTATAAGCTGGTCCCTCGAGGTGCTGTTTGCCATATTATTTACTGGTCCCGGGATTGAGACTTGATTGGGCTGAGACTGGTCATCTCTCGGCTGCCATGGTTTATTTTAATTATTTCTTTGAATTGTTTCTTTTTTTACTCCTGACTCTTTTATCCTGCACGTCTTTTACATCGTTCTCACATATATGTATAATTTCAATATGAATGATGTAACCATAATTTTGTAACAAAATATCATTTTTAAAAGAGTGTCCGTGGAGTTTCTTGCACGTTCTTCTCCATAGAGATCTACGCTTTGGAACGTGCAAATAGCTTCATCTTTTTGACCGACCGACCTTGACAATTCAAAAGTGCCTGTAAATGGTCTAATTGAAATAAATGCTTTGACTTTGACTTTTGACTTTGATGCAGAAGGCATATCCATATTAAGCTAACGGTCTCCTATGCCGAACACTGTATATTATATAATTGGATTCTAAACTTTAGAACTGCCTGCAAAAACGAATTGAGGGAGCGATTGTTTGATGTATGTCAAAAACATGGCAAAGAAACATTCAATTCAATTATGGCAAATACTTACTCTAAGCGGTTTCTTCAACTGTGAAGTCTCATGATTGCTGATTTGCGACATTGTATCTCTTACAATATGATTCCTAGACACTGTCAAGTTCAGGAACTGGTCTCTTTGGTATTCATAAGTGGGATCCATGAACAATCGCGTGAATATCTGTGTGGCAGCTCTACTAATAGCTATCTGCATTTGTAGCTGTTGATCTATTTTTAGTAACAATGATTTGCACTGAACGTCAAAGAGGAACGCGTAGTTACACATATGAGGATTGGCGGACTGTAAAAAAAAGTTATCGATGCATTTTAGTGAGTCATGGGTAAATTTTCATGTCATGGGAAAGTTAGGCATTGAATAACAAATAAATGGTCAATGATTTTTCTACACTTCAATATTGTGGTTCTTAAAACTCACACCACTCCAATGGTTGTCAAAATTAAATCAAGGTAATTCATATGATGTTGGGACTTGTCCAAATGATATTATTTTATATTAAGACAATACAAATAAACTATAGTGTTTTGAACACTCTAGTAGTACTTACAGCGTGATCTGAGAGCCAGGTAATGTAATCAGTAGCAATATCCACATGATCGCACAGGTCTTCAATATAAAAACATTCCGCTGGAATTTTTGGTTTCTTTGGATTTGCAAAGTTTATTTTGTTCAATGATGACAGAGTATTGAGTATTTGTATTATGCTGTGAGTAAAGTAAATTTTCTGGAACCAGAAAAAAAACCGGCCGTGATATTTTCAAATCAACTTTGTTTCCTAACCATTTTTATTTTCTTCTCCAAGATTGATTATATACCTTGTTCGCGCGTACTGTAGGCTGCATTAGTTCGTAAACAATAACACTTTTGAATATATCGACTAGCATCTCGAAATATTCTGGTGTTTGCGCCTCCCACCATAGATTAACTATCCGTTGAGGATGGGTGGATAAATTGTTGAAAGCCTCTGCGAATGGACCCTAGGGAAAGAATGTTAAATGTTTTAATATTCCTTGTTAACTCTTAATGATCTGGAATGGTATATGTTTTTACAACACATAATTATCTTTCTTTGTCGTATATTTACCGGAGAGTGTCCATCCAACTACAAGTTGAATGTGTCGA
The DNA here is from genome assembly GCA_947386135.1 of Melanchra persicariae. Classification (NCBI taxonomy): domain Eukaryota; kingdom Metazoa; phylum Arthropoda; class Insecta; order Lepidoptera; family Noctuidae; genus Melanchra; species Melanchra persicariae. Next base: position 10,951,770 of record OX376648.1, on the reverse strand, counting down.
CGTCAGCCTTTTAGTGTTCAAGGACATCGCTCGAGGGCTAAGTTTATTCAATAATGTATTGCATAATTATGTTATAATCACACAAAAGACACAATATAATGTAAGAAAATTGAGATCGGGAATGAAAAAAAATATGTTTTTTTCTTTTTTGATCAGAGATCGGAATAGGTAGACTACATTTACCTAAAGTTCGAATAAGTAAGTAACATAGAGTCGATAATACCTCTAAAATCCCGGAATCATAAATTTGACAATTGTTAAAACCAGAGATTATGAAAACATGAACTGGACTTAAAGTATAGTTACAAAAAAAATATTTGAAGAATCATATGCCAATTTTATAGGTATGTACAACGCTCTTTATTTTAAGTTTGAGTACGGAACTCTAAAAACATAATAAGATTCTTCAATATAATAATTTAGTTCAAATTTTTAAATCCCAGGGTTCAATGGTCATGTTAATGATTCCGGGATTTTAGAGGAGGTATTTTCAACTCTATGTTACTTACTTCTTCGAACTTTAGGTAAATATACGGCCGCTTTCTATAATATATCTCAATCCCAATCTTGATCCCGATCCTTGTCTGTAACCAACCAACGGCCGAGTTTGTGTCCTTCACCACACAATCCTCACCTTTGATTGGTTACAGACAAGGATCTGGATCAAGATTGGGATTGAGATATATTATAGAAAGCGGCCGTAAGTCTACCTGTTCCGATCTCTGATTATGATCGATCAATAAATTAATGAAAATTTATAGATGAGGTGATTTCAAGACCAAGAAATAAATCTGCTTATACCTGTAGATCAGCGTGTCGACGAGGATTACGCATTTCATGATACAGAGGTAAGATAAGGAACATTCTAAGAACCTCCGCGTCAGGTGGTGACACTTTCATCTTCTTTATTATGTTATCTGTTAGGTGGCTGAATATCTGAAAAAAAAATAGATTTTTTAAGAGAGTAATAAATAAAAAAACACTCGGGTGTTAATATGGCTTATCGAGAGGTTCTGTTTTAAACGAATGATATTTGTGAGAAGAATGCATGACTGTGTTAAATAAATTATATGTTTAAATAGTGTAATTGGCTACGGCCGTTCTATTTCAATAAATAAATAAACACAATACCCCAAGTTGTCATACTTTCAGGTTGCAATCTACAAATGACAGCCGCGACTTAATGTATTAATTGGTCACTTAAAGATCTATTATCTAGCTTAAATAAGAAAGAAACGAAAATCTCACCAATTCCTTGATTGTAGTATTTTCAAATCGGCTAACTAACGTGAATGCTTCCTCTGCCTTGCTAATGTCGACCCCAGGCATCTTAGTATTGCAGCCAAAGTGAGCATTGTTCGGTGCGAGGAACGAACCGTTCACACACGCCAGAGAGCCGAATACAGTCTCTAAATATGCTAGTAGGTCCTGCAAAAATAAAATGAAAATGGTTTGTATAAAATATATTTTACTTATACAAAATCAAACTTTTACTTGCCCTTTGCATTATGTTAGAATCTATATACGTGTAACAGAATAAACGCAATACCTAAAAAGGGGTCATTGTTCTCATCATTATGAAAAACTTCTACTATGGGACCAACATTGAAATCGCGACATAGAAATCGACAGCTCAGCCAAATGTGCGCATAACTCGACAGAATGTACTGAATTACTTTCTTTTTGTGTGTGGAGTGTGGTATAAATGCGACAAGGGCAGGAAGATGATTGAAAATACTAAATGAATGAGTATGTAGAAATATTGAGTTTATAAATCGCGTCCGTAAAGTTTCGCCCGTAGTTTTAATTTGACCTTGACCCCTAAAAATCTCACCTGATTAACAACATCGCAGTCTTTAAAAACTTCGCAAGCAGCCAACTTGGGTATTGTCAACGTTAAAATTTGCTTTGTATGATCCTGAATACGGAAGTCAACCGGCCCAGATCTGTCATGGTCTATGATTAGAAAACTGTGGTCACCGCCTGCAAACACCTTTATAGGACCCTTGAAGATCTCTTGTGAAAACTGCAAAGAATTTCACGTTTTGTTATTTCCATTTTGTGGAGGCACAAAGTGGATTTTTGTGTGTAAGCGAGTTTAAATAGGGTAATTTTATACCTGTAAAACTAAGCTACGTTTTTTTTTAATTTTAAATTCGCAAGAAGGAAAGAGAAATGATTTATTTGCGCTGGTATATTATATCACCTTCTTCAAACAGGCTTACACCTCAAATAAACACCCTGTATTATAATTAATTAATAACATAACAGATCATTTTACTTTATGATTACATTAATAACAAAACGGTAAATTACAGTGCAGAAGCTGTATTGAGGTTGATCTTATATGTTTAACAATGCACTGACACAGAAAAAAAAGCGCGCCAAAAGAAAGCGGATTATGAACGACGCAAATCTCTTTAGTTAAAATAGGTAACTCCTGTTATTGATTTTATTTATTAACCAGGCAATAATGCCCGGTGTCGAGAGCACATTTTAGTTATTTGATTATAGATATTAAATCTATAAGTAATCAAATACTTAACTAAAAAAAAAGATCTGTGCTCTCGACACGTCATAAAACAACTGCAATTAACACTGTAGGATTATCATAAACAGTCAGTGTTTAAAATATGCTAACTACTGCGAACTGTCGGTGAGATGCATTTCTATACTTGAAGTACTTATGGACTTTCAATCGAAGTATAGAAAATAAAATTTCACATTACGCACCACCAGTCTGACTACCGCAACTTATGTGTAGGGGAAGTACCGATTTGTTGGCAGCTCTTATAATATGGCGATCTCCCGCATGGGACCGTTTATCTTACGGGGATCTCCCGACTTGTCGGTATGTGTCGTAAACTCGATAGAATGTAAAAATAGAACATGCGGCGGTCACCACTGCCGGCGGGTGCGCACCCATATTCCGCTTTCCGTCTAACGCGCCATTTGAAATTGGAATTTTTATCATTTTATCTACTGACATTAAAGTTAATCATGCATAATCTAAAACAATTCTACAAAAAAAAGAAAATACATAACTAAATCAAAATAATAGGGCCTAGCTACAAAATAGACCGATAAGTACATAAAAATCTACAAATAACAGTTTCCTTTAATTAAATTGCAGCACATTGAACATAATACTAATACATTTTTAAATATACAGATGACTCAACATTTAGTTTGGAAACGCCCGCGGTGCTATTTCGAGCTATTGATGTCGCGGCCTCGACTTTCGGTTTCTTCTTAAGCTGAAGAACAATAGTTCATGTTAAAACCTGTATCAGGCTATTACTATATAATTGTCATTGTAAACAAAGAGGGTGAAATCAAAATTTTCGATAAATAATGCATAAAGACATTTTGGATACACATTTACAATGTTTTCAGGAATTTTCCTTATAGAAAACATTCGCCACTTGAGGGGTTCGAACCCGTGATGAAGAGAGAGATTGGTCCAGAGTTCAAGTCTAACGACCTTCTTTTATTACTTTTGTTGAGTCAAAAGAATAAAACAAGAATATTTAGCAACCAGCATAAATCCATTTACCTAATGAATTCCTACTTAAACACACTAACCACAGTATATCAAAATCCATCTCCATATAGTCAGTCAATGCATTAACAAAACACTCGCAAGAGTGTTCACAATGCCGCCCTATAGAAATCGGCGGGCGCCTAACGACTGTATAGAGAAGGTAGTTACACTGTGCTAATTTTACACTAAAAGAGTCAAAAGAAGGGAAAAGTGCAGAAAAGACAGGAAACTACAATCTAATACGGCAATATTACTAAGCAACATATTCGTTTACCTTGCTTGCGCCAGGGTTTTCAGTCTGTATCGAAAACAATAGAATTGAATGTTATGACTTGATAGAAAATGAATTTACTATGACACAGCCTTTTTATTATTATGGCAAATCAAACGGGCGTAGCGGCGAAAAGGCGATAAATTAAGATATAAAATATGAGCGAGCAAACTGATCAAAGTTCTAACTGGGCTCTGGACACGTCAACTATTGAATAGCATGACTAAAAATTGAAAACCAACAAACTTTTAGGTGGAGGTAAACTCAAGGTAGCTAAGTTTCGTTCCCATTGCAGAGAACGCTATTATTTAGAACTTCATCAATGGCAAAGTATGTGTCTATAAAACTGTGAAACTGGCGCTTGTAACAATGAATGTCTTTCACCTAAAATGATGAGAATTTTCCAAATCAATAACCACTCACCGGCGACTCATCTGTTGAATTGAAAGTAACGGGAGTCGGCACTAAGGCGAAGGCCATGTGCGGGCAGCCAAGTTGTCCCCGCGCGCCGTACCCGCACGCCAGGATGCGCTCCCCGACCCGGCACAGCACGTGGCGGCGCCCGCACACCACTTGCGTCACTGTACTGCCCATCAACTCCATAACCTGACAATTACAGCTCTATCGATGAACAATATTATTATTAAGCTCATACATTAAACTATCCATTAATTGGATGCGATAATGTATGCGATAAGTCATACTTACTATACTTAGGATGAAATCGATACCTTAACATTCCATTTATTCGAAGCAAGAATATGCTTCAATTAACATGACAACTAGGCATATGTTTTATCAGATACAAATAGCATGCATATAGACTTTATGCATTGCAATTTATATCAGTTTAACTGATAATGATTTTTTTAAATAAAAGACAGCACAAAAAATTGTTTGATTTTCCTTACTAAGAGTAAGGAAAATCAAACAATTTTTTGTGCTGTCTCTAACTAGGAGGAATATGGTTAAGAAATAAAACACAAGCATCATTGAAGGGGTTACTAGGTCAGCTCAGCAGTCTAAAACATAATTTGTCGAGGGTGCAGCTCATTGCCATCACCGGATTAGGGTCCTCTTTGGAATACCCTCATGGGCACCGGGAGGGAGATGCAATGGGGTGCACTTGCACCTCCCTGGCTTTTAATAATAGTCATACGAAAACATGAAGAAATTAAAATATATATATATATATTGGGCAAGCAGAATGTAGTAAAAGAAAAACTAGCAAATCCGGGGCGAGGTAGGTATTTCGAGCTCCCTTGTTAGGCCTAGCACCGGTCTTCTTTAGTTGTATCTCTGTGTGAATGGGCAAAAGAAAATTTATCCCTTTCGAGTATAAGTTTCCCGCCTCGCCCCCTGCCCTCTTTGAAAATAGTTCTGCCGGCCCCCATGAACATCCTCTATCTATAATATTAAAATCAGTTGCTAAAATTACTTTTCTAGGAACTAGCTCATCTTTCGTAGTCCCGTGTCCGGTCTGGCCGTATTCACCAGTGCCGCATGTGAAGACACCGCCATCTAATGTCAGGAATACGGTGAAGTCTTCTCCGCATGCAATGTGACACACCTGGAAACAAGACTTGTGTTATTCTCAATCAATATGCCTAGCATCTTCCTGGATTAAAGTTAGGGATAGCTTCCAGTCTAACTGTATCCAGCTGAATACCAGACCTTTAAAAGGAGTGACTCGCTTACAACTGTGAAATCAAAGCCACTGAAAACATCACAAAGAATAAGCACATTGATTGTTCGGCCAGACTCAATCAACCTGCACATTGTAGAATAGGCAATACCTTTTTGCATATTCCACAAAAAGCATTTTCTAATTGAGTCTGGCCGAACAATCAATGTGCTTATTCTTTTCCCAACAATGTATCAGCTTCCAATCAAAATCTCCTATAGTAGGTACCTACATAAAAATAATAAAATCATACTAGAGGATTGTTCTTGCATCAACAACTTGTAGAAGATTTCTGAAATATTTCTATACTTCACTTATACTTACAATTCATTTTAAGAACTGTACCTTAACATTTCTCAAAGTCTTCAGATGCGAGGGGAAACACTTATTCTCTCTATCTTGTAGTCCTAACTGGCCATGCGTGTTTTTACCCCATCCGAAAACTGCACCGGACCTGCAATAAAACGATATAGATTTAAAATTTGTCAAGAAAATCCATCGCATAGTCCGATGATACGGCAATGAGACATGACCGGAGAGAGAATTAACTACGTACAGACGCGGTCAGAAAATGTTTACAACCTTAAGGTTCGTAATTGCTTGCACATATCTATGTCAGGTCGACATGTGACTTGACTAGTTATACAGGCTGAATTTTCAAAATGTGCGTGGATGGCCAAATATAAACTATGAGGAATATCGAAAAACACTGAAAGGAGTCTCGAGCCCAATTTTGATGAAAACTAAAACTGCATCATTGGATTTTGGAAAAATCGCTATTCTTACCCGGGAATCGAACTGATTGATTTTGAAAAAAAAAACACTGTATTATTACATCATCCGAAAGTGTCGCATGTCGCTAATAAGGAAGATTCTTCAGATTCTGGGAAGTACATGGCAAACTAAAGGAAATCGATAATTTTAAACGAATTAAATATTTATATTTCAGCCATTTGTTCCAAAGTTAGACTTGCCATTTTATTTAGTACTTAAATAAATAATTTTCAAACCAAATATTATTGATAAAATGTCTAAATCTTTGTAACCAATGCAATGACGCTAATATGTCAAACATTAAATTAAGAAATGAGTTTAATTATCAAAAAGTAATTGCTTCTCAGCTTTTGAACAGTCATAAATACCTTAATATAGTATTTTGGGTTTTACTGCACACAGTGTGATAAAGAATCTAATTTGAAAACTGATGAACATTTTTAGACCGCAACCATAAAGTGTAAGGAAATTAACGGTATATCACCACAAACAACACATCAGCTTTATGTTAACCAATGTTAATCTAACCACAATGATAATTTTTTTGTAAAATACCTATAAAAAAAAACTTGCTGATAGATAGCAGCTGCTTTATATTTTCTGGACATTTCTGGAACAAGTTCCTTTATGGAAACTAGGTAAGCTTCCCATAATACAGTGTAAAAAGGTTGTTTTCATTACAATTTGTAGCACAATGAGATACAATCCCCGGGTACCTTAGTGTCAAATTGGCCAGCTGTATTAACTTGTTTATATAACTACCGACACTTTCGCTTTGTTTGCTGTTTATCTGTTTGCCTTGTTATTGTAATTTTAATTTTACTTATTCTACAACTGCATGCTTCGTCATGAGACGGCGATAAATTTATGTTAAAATTTAAATCTCATATAAGTGAACTGTGTATCATGTTCTTATGAGAAATAAACATTCTTTAAACCTATCCCTACACTAAAGTAATTTACATTATTTATGTAGGTGTAGGTAGCTATTTCAGTGTTTCTTAAACCGGCCTACATTTCAGTACTTCTGAATTAGACAATTTACAGGAAACTTGATGCAGAAACTCATGTTTATTTTTTAATTCTTCTACTTTAGATCTTCATTTTACACCTTCGACTTGTAATATTTTTTTTATTATGTACTCACATCCAGACCTGGGCGCGATTGACGATCAAAATCGATCCGTGGATCACGATCGAGATTGACTGTGTACGGGCGACCTTAGGACTTACCGACCGAATTCGGTCAGTAGGCGATCGGTAACTATGTCGAGACTTCCCGCCCTGCAAATCATTCCAAACATCAAGTTTTTGAGTGTAAAAAAAAAATTCTTACTTCGATAATGCGAAAGTGTGGTTGCTGCCGCATGCTATCATTGCAATAGGAACTCCAAGCAGTGAGTTGATTTGTTGTGGAATCATTTCCTTATTCGTCATAGTGCCTAATCCACACTGACCGAAACTATTTGCACCCCAAGAAAAGAGATCACCATCTAAAAGAAAACAAGAGTATTAGTAAAAAATAACCGGCCAAGTGCGAGTCGGACTCGTGCACGAAGGGTTCCGTACCAAAAAAAAACGGCGTAAAAGTCACGTTTGTTATATGGGAGCTCCACTTAAATATTTATTTTATTCTGTTTTTAGTATTTTTTGTTACAGCAGCAACAGAAATACATCATCTATGAAAATTTCAGCGGTCTAGCTATCACGATTCATGAGAGACAGTCTGGTGACAGACAGACAGACCGACAGACGAACAGCGGAGTTTTAGTAATAGGGTCCCGTTTTTACCCTTTGGGTACGGAACCCAAAAAAACCAAACATAACAAATTAATCAAAAATATTACCAAATTACAGTAAGTAATCTCTGGAACTACTGATCTCCTTATGAAAACTCTTTCACTAACAGAAAGTTACTGATGAGTGCCAAAGGATATTTTAAATCCTGACAAAATCTGTTTTTGGTTTTTTATGTTTGAAAAGGACACAATCATGTAGGTATGTGAAAAAAAAAAGTTCATAAAGTGCAGGCTTTAATAAACTAGAAGGGAAACGTTTCTCATCACCCTAATTGACATGACAGACATTTGCAGTTCTTAGAGCACACATACACATACACATTCACTCACTCAATAATAATATGACAATACCACTTACTGTTTGTCAATGCTATGGAGTGATACGCTCCACAGGCAACTTGTATAACATTTCTTGTTGCAAGAGTCTTCACAAACTTGGGCTTGTCTTGGGCATGTGTTCCCAGGTTGCTGCCCAATTGGCCCATGCTGTCTGAGCCCCAACTGAACAGCTGTCCCCATTCATCTAGAGCTACTGAATGTTGTATGCCACAAGCAACTGATGACACAGTGCATTCTTTGAATGTCTCGACTAGTGCTGAAAATTAACCTTAATAAATAAAACCGGCCAAGTGCCAGTCGGACTCGCGCGCACAGGGATCAAACAAATAATATTTTTTACCATGTTTTTTCACCAATTTTTGAATGTTTACTTTTCTTTTGAGAGGTTTACGATGGGCCCTTTGATTTGATATGTGACATGGTACAGTTGTTGGAAAAACTTTTTTTTTATTTTCTCATTTTCTCCTCAAAAACATGTCCATGTCCAGAGATTCAGAGGCAATCGGTTGTGGCAGACAGACAGACCGACAGACAACCTAGTGGTCCTATAAGGGTTCTGTTTTTCCATACAAAAGCTCGGAACCCCAAAAATAAATAAACATTGAAAAGAAATGAAATGAATGATGAATGAATGGGAGACTTCCACTCAGCATTGAAAGGAATGAGAGAAAGTGAAGTGCAGTTTGATAAACTGACAATAAGAGCTTTATAGTACAACAATCCATTTGCAAACATAAACATTAACATGTAGATTTATTTTTTAAAAGATAGTTTTTTTTTTGGTGATTAGATAATAGTAAGCTGACAGTACATAGATATACAAAAATAGCCTGTAGTAGTATTTGGGTACACAGCATATTTTTTTATTGAGTACTTAGGTCAACACTTACGACTTAACTAATCAGAAAATCATTTCAAAGCATTCCAATCCTCGATTTTCATTAGGTCAAGGTATAATAAATATGTATTTGGATGAATTAATTCATAATTATTGAGTTTTATTCAGCTGTGTCATCTCATCTCATCTGAATAACAGATTAAGTAAGCCTTTCTGTTTATTTAAAAAAATAAATTAAAGTTATTTTTATTATCTGAGGAGATAAATTGTTATCTTTCATTTATAAAAATCTGTTTATATTGCTGCTTTATAAACATTATTTGCAGTAGTAAGCATTTAGTAATTGTAAGAAAGAAATAGCAATAAAGGCTATTTTATTTAATTATTTATTTACTAGCCATATTAAATCTTTCATCACATTGCAAATCCTACTTTAATCTTATCTTATCAAATTTTACTTGAAGCATTTCTTTTAAGTACTTATTGAATGTTCCAAGTTTCCAACCTCTTCTAGAAAACGTAAACATTAAAAATGTACTATCACTCCACATAAAAGTCGAAAATATTAAAAGAAATTGTAACAATACCTGGAGTTTTTCCTTCTCTATTGTCAGTATGGCGTCCCAATTGCCCAACCTCATTGTTTCCACATGAATACAAATGGCCAGTGTTTGTGAGGTACATTGTGTGGAACTCTCCAGCAGCCACTGCCTTTATACGGTTGCTCTCACGCCATTTTGATAATGTTGGTTTTATAACCTGTACAAAAAAGCTATTTTTATCTGTATTAATGGAAATTAAATTTTATAAGTGTACATAAATGAATTACTATTTGCAAAATAGGTATTCAAAACAGTATTATGGTAACTTAGCCAGGCTATACTTATTGCAATTTATGTTGTGGCGTAAAATTAAAACATCATTATGATTCCTTATTAATAAGTACTTCTATTACACCATTATCATTCAAATAAATGGACGCATAGATTTATCAGTGCAAATCAGGAAATATAGCAATAGCAAGACACATTCATGTTTGCCTACCTACTTTTCATTTTGGCTATGTAAATCGTAGCTAGGGTAGAATTTAAAGGGTACCACTCACCAAATCAAGAGTCTCCGGCCCTTCTATACACAATTCATGATGAGTCGCATTACCCCAACAAAACATTTTGTGCTATTATTTTGCAATGACTTTTAAATTTTACAAGTAATGTATAACCTCTACTTCCGATCCAGATCAGTCTGATTGAGAGGTAGTTTGGAATCTGATTATTCTAATTACACAGTTAATTTTATTTGCAACATAGTGGATGAAAATAATAAAAAAGCATTTTCAAAAAGTCGAGAACAATCTTCAACTTTAGCTGTCGTTTTAGCTGTCAAAATTTCGATGCGTTCAGTAATTTCCAGAAATAACAAATGTTTAGGCGATTTTTTCATTTTCAGTTTTTTTATTTTCAAATTCCTATTTTATTCATATAATCACCTCAGCCTTGCGCCTTGCGTGATCGAATCAGGAATGATGATATCCGCAAGAGAACCAAGGTTACCGACATAGCCCGAAGGATCGCCAAATTGAAGTGGCAGTGGGTAGGGCACATTGCTCGCAGAACAGATGGTCGATGGGGCCGAAAAGTTCTGGAGTGGCGACCGCGTACCGGAAGACGCAGCGTTGGAAGGCCTCCCACAAGGTGGACCGATGACCTGGTGAGGGTCGCGGGTAGCCGATGGATGCACAGGCACAGGCACAGGCATAGGACCGGTTGTTGTGGTGACACTTGGGGGAGGCCTATGTCCAGCATTGGACGTCTTTCGGCTGATATAATGATGATGATCGCCTCCTGGTGGCACAATTCTGTATCATTGAAACGTCACGTTAAAAAATATTCAGAAGTAAAAAACCAGACCGCTCAAAACGACTAAAAAATTCCAAACAAGTCGCTTTGCAACCAGTCTGATGCAGTTTGTGGTCTCAGATTCTATCTGTGACTTCTTTGGATTTTTTTTGTCGTTTTTTAGCGGTCGGGTTTTTTGACAGTCATCTAAAATAAATAAAATAAAATAAAATCTTTTCATTTCAGACTACTTGGTCCATAATATTGTTAGTAGTGAGTGTCGTGGGTTCGATTCCCGCACGGAACAAATATTATGTGTATGACCTACAGAACAGATTTGTTGCAGAGGTGTTGAGTTGTTCCGGGTGTTCAAGAAAACGTTAAAAAAATGTCACAATTTGGAATTTTATCGAGTTTTGACCATAATATCCATACATGGCAAAACTATAACTAACGCATTTTACAATGGTTCATTGCGAACAATGTTGACAGCAATTAGAACCGGAAAAACAAAACAAATACAGAAAAACAACATCTACAAAAAACATTCCCAACACGGTTGGTCGCCGAGGGAAGTTCAGACCATAACCCTCCAGTTAAATATAGTAGAAAACTAAATAGAATCAATATCACAACATTAAACACAAGAACTTTAAGAACCCAAGATACCCTTGCAGAACTGAAAATTGCCATTCAAGACATAAAGTGGGACATACTCGGAATCAGCGAAATGAGAAGAGAAGGTGAAACAATGTATGAGTGCCAGGATTACATGTGTCGCTTCACTTCAAACTCGGATAAATCCAATTCTGAGATTTTTTAAGATTTTGGTAGCCAAAAAAAGGGGACAAAAATGCTTTTAAACCATTTTATCAGTTGTGTATAAATCCGCATGGTTCTTGAGAAATAAACCGTCAAAATAATAACATTTTATCTAAGTCAGATAGATCCATGAGACAGTTTTTTCAAATGCAGTTAAGTCCATGAAAGCCAATCAGCTTATTGCGTTTGTTCAACATGGCTGTCAGTCGACGTAAACTTTGCTCAGTAGCACCGTGTACTCCCCGCTTTTTTATTGTTTTTTTTCTATTATTTAGATAGTTCCATGGATAATTCCATTAAAATTGTGTCGCCAAGTAAAGCCTGCAAGCGGCCTAATATAAAACTTCGTCGTCAGAAAGAGGAAAGAGAAAAAAAACGGTAAGTTTGAAATACTTATACCTATGCATCGTTTGGAATCCTGAGTTGGCACTAGTGTTGTGCTAGCCATTATCGATTATTATTATTTTTTTGTTCTACTGTTACAGAATAATTTAGATATAATATATTTAAGGATATAATAATTATTATGTACATAATATACAACATGAACTCTCCGATCAGATCCGTGTAGGTACTTATACAGGATCAAATTTAATGTAAGTTTTAAAATATAAGTGCCTTGGGGAGTTGGTCGTCTGGAGATGTTTTGAAATGTTGCTTATTTTACATAAACGAAATTGAATTGACTTGATTCTTATTTATTTACTATCTGTAAATTTGTACCTACTTTACAAGAAATTGATCGCATTTTACCAACTAGGTTAGACGTTTGTAAATATGCTGTTCTATTTTAATAAAGAATTTCATTTCATTTCAGGGGTTAATCAAACAATCAATAAACGCGGCCAATCTTTTCATATTTTAGTCCAGAGAGACTGCCAATTGGAGTTCCAGTTCCTGATGCAAAAATTATGTGATGTTCGCAAGTTGCTGAAAACGCACTTTGGCCAAGACTGGGAATCGTTGATGGAGTTCAAATATTATAAAAAAGTGCTTAACAGTGAGAATGTGATAGGGCGACCAATACACGAAGAAGAAATTCAAGAAGATGATGATGATACTATTGTTGTATTTGCCTCAGATGAAATATTAAATTTTGTTTTAAACAATATAATTATCTACATCTTTTTTTTGTAAAATAAAAACATATTTCCTTATTTTGTTTGTATTATTTTTAGTATTATTCAATTAGCTACCACTTAATTATTTGACTGTCGATGGTAGGTATAACGTGATTTCGCCACTACCACATTCCTACTCCCTAGTTCTAATCGTATTTTTGCAAATCCAGATAAATCCAGATCCATTAAATCTAAACTCTATAAATCCACACTGAGTTTTTTCAATGATAGATAAATTGCGTTCCATTATGTCAAATGAAGGTAAATTCAATCTAAATATTAAATTTTTGAAAGAATTAATGGTTAAACACTGAATTTGTTAGACAGGATGGTTAAACACTGAATTTGTTAGACAGGATCGTTTTCTTCAATAATGTTGCCATAATAAACAAAATACTGTATTTTATAAGATCAAACGAACTTCGGCAAGTGAAGTTCGATCGATATTATATTAATCGCTTCATTCGAAGATATAACATTCACAACGTAGTTCCTCTACCCTACAAGGCAACTTCGCACTTTTTTTTAAATTACCCTCGTATTTTTTTTTTTTGTAGGTATCTCCTAGCAGTCCTGTCAAACCTCATTCTTTTTAAAGTAAGTGGATCTAGCGAAAACTTCATTATGGGCAAGTAGGGTGGGTGGGTGTTTATATCTTCGAATGAAGCGATTAATATAATATCGATCGAACTTCACTTGCCGAAGTTCGTTTGATCTTATATTATATTGCATCGCTTCATTCTTCAGATATAACATTCACAACGTAGATGTTTAGAGATGAAGTTTTAGCTAGTTTTAGAATTCAATAATAATAATTCATTTAATCAATTCTTGTTTATTAAACTGAGTTGTTTACTGATAAAGTATAATCTGATCTAAATAGTACATTGGCAATGTTTTAATTTGACATCTTAATTGTTATTTCTTAATCTAGGTTCAACTGCTCAAATAATTATTTAGGTTAATACATACAATCTTAATAATTATGATGAATAATTCGTCTTTTTTAATTTGTGTTTGACGGAAAACAAACAGAACTTGCGAAGGAATTTTCTTCGCGTATGTCCCGACAATAATATTTCGCGAATGTCTGAGAAGCTGCTGTCCAACCAGCCGCCTTCCGGATGGCGTCTATGGACAGGCCAGCGCGGCGCGCCGTGGACGTGGCGGCGTGACGCGTGCTGTGCGCGCTGAATGTCGCCACGTCCACGCCGCTCTCACACAGTACTAGTTTTATCCAACGGCTGATTGATTGCGCTGTAGCGCCTCTATATGGCCGTTTAAACGTTAGAAATAAATTAGGCACGTTCTCAGGTCTAATTTCTTTAGTCACTTGAAGGTAATCTTCTAATAACGTAGCCGGGCAAATACTTGGTTTGTCTACAAAGTATGGTAGAAATAAAATTGGTTGATCTCGGCCAGGGGCCGATGTTTTTATTATGTCAGTTATGACTATATCAATGCCTCTGGAATTTATTTTTATGTTTGAGGTCTTTATTAGTGAGAACGTTTGGACTCTGTGAGCTGTGCAAATAGCTAACAATATAGCCAGCTTCTTTGTGATCTTTTCCATTGGGAGATTCTTGTTTGGGTACCAATTAGAGATAAAGTCGAGTACCACCTGAGGATCCCAAGTGCTCGTGTATTTAGGTATACACGGTCGCAACTTGTACACACCTTTCATTAATCTTTTGATGCAGTCGTCTGTTCCTACACTATTTCCTAGAAGTAGCGATAGGGCAGATCGATGACTATTTAGGGACCCATATGATGCTCCCTTGTCAAATTGATCGGACAAGAAGGTCATGACCTGTGGAATTGACACCTCAAACATGTTAATATTATTGGTTATACAGAAATTCCACCATAGTTTAAAGGTGACATTATATTGCTGTACAGTATTATTGGATAAAGAGGCTAACATTAAGTCGAGAGCGGTTGAGGGCGTTCCTCGTTGTGTGAACGCAAGCCGGAGAGCACCGCGGCACCCAGGGTAAGCGACTTGTAAAGTAGATGGTGAGTTCTGAAACGGGAAGTTAAAAGATCTTTGTTTGCTTTCAGAATAATAATTTCTGAAACAAGCATACTTTTTAACTGGGGAAACCAGGCTTGTGATGGCCATAAAGGAAATACAAGAATTCCTTTAGCTTTGTCTAAAACAATTTTTTGTAAGCATCTTAATATTAAAGAAAATGGCGGAAATGCATAAAAGAAATTATCGCGCCAGCTAAAAGTAAAGGCGTCGACAGTGATGGCATCAGGGTCTGGTCGCCAGGACACGTAGCGCTCGCATTTTGCATTGGTGCGAGAGGCGAATAAATCTATAAGTGGCTTACCTAATTCTTGTGTTATGAATTGGAATGCTACATTTGCTAATTCCCATTCTGTATCCGAATTAATTTTTCTAGATTGTTCGTCGGCTATAACGTTATCGTGTGTGTTTATGTAAGATGCAAATAACCAGATTTTTCGATTCTCACACCATTGCCAAATAGATCGAGATAAATCGTTTAAATGTGGAAATTGTATTCCGCCCATACGATTGATATAACTAATGGCTGTCATATTATCAATACGTAATAATATAACACAATCATAATAATCGCGAACAAACCATTTTAAAGCTAAAAATACCGCTAAGAGTTCTAGGTAATTAATATGAAACTTTAATTCAGAACTTTTCCAGGCGCCATTTATGCGTTCGTTATTGCAACAAGCACCCCAGCCAGTCCTAGACGCATCAGTGAATATTTCTAATGTGAATTCTTGAGCTCTTATGGAGTTGGAAGTTATGTAAATATTTTTTGACCACCAATTCAAATCATCTAAAATTATATTTGGTAAAATAATTTTTATATCAAAATTGTTATTTATTTTTAAGGCCAGAAATTTTTGACGTTCTAAAATTTTGGTGTAAATCCATCCATATTTTGCTGCGGGGCAGGCTGCAGTGAGAACCCCAATTAGTTGAGCAAATTCTCTTATAGTGCAGCGTGGTAAAAGTAAAAATTTATTAACTAACTTAGCAATATAGTTGCGTTTTTCATCTGGTAAGGACATTATTAAATTTTTTGAATCATACATGAAGCCTAAAAATTTACAATTCTGTTTTGGTTCCAATGAACTTTTGTTATAATTAATTACAAAACCAAGAGATTCTAATAATTTCAAAGTTTCTGTGACGTTATCACGACATTCGGAATAATTATCACCAATACATAGTATGTCGTCAAGATATTGGACTGATTTAAGGCCCTGGCTCCTAAGATGGGTGACTACCTCTTTCATAATTTTAGTAAAGGTTCTAGGAGCTATAGATAAACCATACGGCATAGCGTTAAATTCGTACAAAAGCTTTTGTGAGTTATCGTCCTCGAAATGAAAACGTAAGTATTTACGGTGGTGTTTTGCGATAGGAATTAAAAGATATGCTTCTTTCAAGTCTATGTTGGCCATGAATCCGTTTTGAGGGATTAATTTAGAAACGGTTCTGTAATCTTCCATTTTAAAATGGAACTTGGATATGAACTCGTTTAGTGGCTTTAAATTCAAAATAAAGCGCTTGTCACCGTTTGGTTTAGCAGTAAGGAATATTTTTGAAATGAATTGATCCTTAGTCGGTGAACATGTTGATATCGCGCCTAAATCGAGTAACTTTTTGATGGCCAAATTCATGTCCTCTTTCTCTGTCTGTGAAAGACAATTACGAGGTAACATGGTTTGTACCGGAGTTGCAGAAAAAGGTATAGAAAAACCATTACGAATCCATTCGAGAACGATTTCATTAGAGGTTATGTTAAGCCAGTGAGTATAAAAGTTGTGTATTCGTCCAGCATGTACCTGATCTATTGTTGAGGTTGAGCACGCGTCTTGTTCGTGTTCGAATACCTCGTTTGCGCCGCTGGCTGTGCCTTGCGTCCTGCAGGGGCTTGTCTCCTCTGGCCTCCGCGCCCCCCCCTGTTCGACAGGTAACGCGAAGGACCTGCCCAGTTTTCCTGGTAGCGAGGTCTTGTGACTGCCGATTGGACTACGTGTGGAGGTTTTTGAGGCACCGGAGTCTTTTTTATTTGCAGGCCCTGCTTTTCGATAGCTTTTGAAGCTTTGATTTTTTCGGATAATTTTAATCCGAATAAAGTGCTATCCCTTTCGTTATCTTTGATTACATTTAGGAATGATTTTTCCAAACCGGGTGTTACCATTTTGATACGTGCTTGAGTATCCGTATGGTGAAGATGAGTCAAGATGCGACAACTGTCACTTAGCATTTTAATTGCCTGGACTTTTTCTTCACCTGTAATGAGAAGAGTCATCGCCCTATTTACGGCTGTGATCCCAGCACCAAGAAGTTGTTGTGATAACTCCATCTTCTTGTCGCGGTTTCTAGCCATATCCGTTATAGCTGCCGAAATTTCGACATTAAGATTTGGTGCTTGCAAAAGTGGACAGTTAGAGGGAACAAGGTATTCTTTTAATAATTTGTCCTTGACTTCCTTCGGAAGCCCTCTTTTTAAAATGGGCTGCCATCTTTGTGCTAACGTTTCATGGATATTTTCTCCAAAGTCAGGAATGTCGTCAGAGGGCTCCCCTAGTGCCGATAGAATTTCGGGGTCGAGCTCGTGTTCGACCGGAGGTACATCGGTCGTTTCCGGTAATCCTGGATCAGGAACTGTTATCACAGGAACGTCAGTTAGTCGTGGATTAGCAGACTCATCCATGTCGACTTCATTGGCATCTATAGTAATAAAATAATTTATTTTAGAATGCTAATACTTTGACAAAAATAATATGCCTTCGTTCTATCTCTCGGATAGACCCCAGGCTTTTGTCTTATTTCGCAAAAATGTTTAGCTATCTCATGTAAGATACGCTTATATTTTGCTTGTATGCCCTCGTGTTGACTCACGGCCAACCCCCAGGCTTGCCACGTTCGATTTCGAATCAAGGCAACAAGGAAATCTTCAAGATTATCACTTTGGCACTATGAAAACGACACTGTAGCACTTAATCACCAAAATTAATTAAAATAGGTACTTACCGTCAACGGCGGCGGCGGTAGTGTTATCGTGATCCACATCGGAGTCCGAAATTTCTAACACTCGCGCCATACGACGACAATGTTGTCGTTCTTTTTGTTCAAGTTTACGAATCTTTCTATTATAACGCTCAATTTTATCTTTAGCACTGCGTTTAGGCATAGTTAACAATGTAAAAAGAAAAAACAACTCAAAAAACCGTTAGTTTTGTAACCGGGGACTGATAAAAGAGAACACGTGTTTTCGTTGCCTCGCACGGAAAAAGAATGAGGTTTGACAGGACTGCTAGGAGATACCTACAAAAAAAAAAAATACGAGGGTAATTTAAAAAAAAGTGCGAAGTTGCCTTGTAGGGTAGAGGAACTACGTTGTGAATGTTATATCTGAAGAATGAAGCGATGCAATATAATCATTGGCAAACTTGGACATGGTAAAAGAAGCAAAAATTCCACAAGCTCAAAAGCTTGTGGAATTTTTGCTCGAACACAACTTAATTCTTCTGAATAGTATATTCAAAACTGACCCAAAGAATAAAATGGACCTGAATTTCACCAGATGGCAGATATAAAAATGAAATAGATTATAATAAGCAATTTTCCTAAGGCATTTTCAGATACAAGCGTGATCTTAAAACTCAATTTTAACACAGATCATCGTATGGTCAGAAGTAAATTTCTGCCAGCACCAGCAAAAAAAGCAAGGAAGAACATCACTACTAATAGTCCAACCCAAATCACCAAGGAGAGTTTCAAAGAAATTGGCCAGTCGTTAAAAGACAATCTACAAGAGCTGACGCATGAAAATGAAGGCGATATCATAGAAAATTATGGAAAATTGGAAAAAACAACTTATTATCACTATTAATACCAACAAAAGCAAATATCTACTCAGCGATTAGACCATCCAACTCATTTAACCGCAGGAAATCTTTACAGGCTCAGGGAAAAAACAAAGAAAATATAAAAATAATTACAGAAATAAGCAAAAAAATTAATAAAGATATTAGAAGAGACCGCAAAAACAAAAGACTAGAAGTGTTAGAGACAAATAATGAAAACAGGCGGTGTAAGAAAAGTTCTGGAAGAACTCTAGGAAACAGGAAAAGAGTAGGACCCAAAACTAAAGAAAAAGATGATACCATCACAAATAGGAAAGGTAGGTATACATTAACTGGCCACGGAATTCAACAAAGAACTATTTTCAAATAAAGACGCATGTAACACCCTCTCACACAATCATCTAAGAGTAAAACAGCAGACAGCCTGACAGAGTGGGAACCTGATATTTTAAAGAGTGAAGTGGAAAAGGCAAAAAAAAGTCAAAAAATGGAGAAGGCACCGAGACCGGACAAAATTACAAACGAGATATTGAGTGGGACTATTGATGAATTAGTAGCAATACTTACACGTCCGGATTTGGCACGGAGCAAACCATATCCGATGTGCAAACAAGCGGACCGCGGCGGACTCAATTAATGATAATAATGTTCGGCGGACTACTCTACACACGGCCGGTTATGGTTCGAAAGTGTACCAAATCCGTGGTCCACCCGTACGGAATCCAAGCGTCTGTTACGGAGAATACAAATAAGATGGAATGACAGCTGTATTGACTTTCACTACGCCTAGGTATATTGCTATTAATTTAACCAGCATCGATATAGACCATAGACACAGTTTTTGTCAAATAACTTTGCCCCTCTGAAGTTAGCCATTTGCAAAGATCGCGCAGGTGCAGTCACGTAGACGGGAGCCAGCGGGACGCAAGCATGCATCGAACGTAAACGAGCGACTGAGACATAAAATCGCGCACCGCCCCCATGTCTCTTGCGCATGCGCAGTTGCAGTTTTTTCGTAATTTTGACTACTACGCAGCCACTCGTAGCCAACTTTAGAGGACCAAAGTTATTTGACGAGAACTGCACGCAGCGACTTCAGTCATGTTGTCAAAATCTCATGTCCATAAACAAATGATATTAAAGTCCAGAAATAAAAGTATAATCGCCAGTGAGTTGCCGGTGACTTACCATTTCACCGTGTGCCACTACGCGCCTCTGCTTCAGTCTAAACATTGCTAAAGTTTTCAAAAATATTACAAAGAATGGTGTGTACTACAAATTAATGTTAAAAACGTTGTCGTATTATAAATAACTATGTAATAGTTTGAAAATAACCGATTCGATTATTGTTGGCATTAGTCGATTCTTGATAGACAGTCATATTTATGGATTATATATTTGTGTATATTACTTTCCTCTATGGTTGCAGATATGGGTAGGTACTCTAAGTAGTTATCGTAGTTATATTATCTATGTATAAAGACGGGACTGGGACGTTGTTCGGCCATATTTGTTATTGTGCTGATGGGATTTATATATTATATCGTTTGATTTTTAAACTAGAAAGTTTAACATTCTGTGATGTATTTTGTTTCATTGTATTCTCCTTTTGAACAATTTTATCTTGTGACATAACATCTCTAAAACCCGACAGAGTTATGTTAATTCAGTGACCGTGGGTACCCCCTTGTGGTAAATCGCTGAAGTGTTCCAGCGTATCATATTGTGAGATAATTCGAATAAATCTCACTATCGTGGCGGGGTCATCACATAACAATGGCAAAGGGGGTCGACAAGCCGCCCCAGTCGACGTGGGGTCTCCCCTACTTGACTGGGAGGAGGCTGACCATTTCAGTTTCGAGGATTCTGAACGGTTTGAAGAAGATTCCCTGTGTAGCTGGAGTTCAGAGCCCGAAAGCCTATGCAACAATTGGCGAGGATGGAAGCGTCCAACTATTTCGAACTCGTTTGGGAGCCGATCTACAAAAAAGAACAATCAAGGTAACTATACAGCTGATTCTTTGTTTCGAAGTACCGAAATGATGACACTATTTTACATTTCTTGACGAATCATACATTTACAGGCGATATTATGTTAATTTTATGTCATGAATTGTTTAAATAGCTTTGTTCAGCCCTTATTTTCAGTAATAAGTTTTGATGTCATGATCTTTAGATACTAATTGAAAGTACATTGTGTTTAGTGATACAAAGAACAGGTGCTAGAAGTCATTTACCTTTGAGTGAACTGAGCAGTACCTAATACTTTTGGTTTCAAATTTTTCTTTTTTCATTGATGTGGATCTGTTTTTATAATATTTCTGTTTATACAAAGTGATTGGAAAGTTTTTGGTTCTTGACAACTTTCTAACTTTCACTGTTTTTTTTAAGACACTAAACTGTGATTAAATAACATAAATAAGAGTCTAATGTTTAATTCATGTAATTATAGACTTCTAAATCTTGTAAAATATGGCCATAAACATGCTATTTTTAACATACTGACAGCAATATTGTATATTTTACTTTTGAAATTGTTAAGTAGTAATAAGAACACAGTTAAGTCTATATTTATTTATTTCTGAGTCCTTTGTTTATCATTAACTAAATTTAACAGATTTAATTTGTAACATGAAATATCCTTAATGGGTCTCATCTGGGTGGAACCAATTGGTTCCAGTAAACTGTGAATTGATTTTATCTTTAATTCTATGTTTTTTACGGTTTATTTACGTTAAATTGGTTCCCCCAGACAATAGAGGTTAAATTATCTATAACATAGTAAAAAATGGATGGTTTTCATTTATAACATCCTTAGTTTATAAACTTACTACTAAAAAATTAAATTCAAGTTTTCACAGCAATTACAAGAAACAATATATATTAAATTTTACAGAAAAGACAGTTCCAACACTAAGTGAACTTGCAGCAAAATGCGTAGCATCTCACATACCATTTGAATTAGTTGAACATGTCTATCCACCGGTGCCGGAGCAACTGCAACTTCAGATTGCATTCTGGAGTTTCCCAGACAGTGAAGATGACATCAGGTTGTACTCCTGTCTTGCCAATGGCTCAGCTGATGAGTTCACAAAAGGGGAACATTTGTTCCGGGATAGAGCAGTGAAAGATGTTTTACAAATTGGTACGTAATGTGGAAATTCATGAATTTCATATAGTAAGAGAATTCAATAGCAATTTTGAAACAACAACATAAGTGCATATTTTTTAATGTTTATTCTCTAATATGCGTTATTGGAGAATAAACTTTACAAAACTTCGAAATGTTCCTAGGTTTTCACTTATCTGCAACAGTAGTTGTACTAAGTATGCCTCGGGCGCCGTTCAACGTGGCGGCCACATTTGACCGCCAAAGGATATCTTCATGCAACTGTACTTGCTCCTCAACGGCGCATTGGTGTTCACACATAGTTGCTGTCTGTCTCTACAGGATACATCTTGTAAGTTTATGGGAATGAATGAAATCCATATTGGATTTGAGAAACTTAAGTAGTGTGTTAGATTTGGCAATAAACAGTGGATTTTGGTGTACTTTATTTGATTACCCTTAAATCCCTCAATGGTTATTATAACTTCCGAATTTAAACTTTATAAGTGCAATGGTATGGTTTGTGTGGATTAAATCTTTTGAATCGAATAATAGAATGTCAAAGGTTCACTATGATATTACTGACAAAGTGAAGTCTCCCACATCTACATGTGGGAGACTCTTCACTAAATAATCAGATCTCTACAGATCTGATTATTTATAGATGAGACGTTACTCATCTGAAATGACTAACTAGTAACTTTTTAGTTTGTACCTTGCCAACTAGTCAAATCAAAACTTTGGCAAAGCTGCAAACAGATTTTTTTGTGATTGAAAGGGCATTACTTTTTCCTAATCTATATCTATACTAATATTATAAAGACGTAAAGTTTGTGAGGTTATCTCTGAATCTACTGAACCGATAATGATTTTTTTTTTGTTGTATGTGATGCCACATTCATTAGGAAGGCTATTCCAAGGGGAACGGGAAACAACAGGATATACGGGTACGAAGTCGTGGGTATAAACCAGTCTTAAATAAATTGGGAGAACTTTAAATGTAAAAATATTAGCAAACTGATACTATAGTATGCAATGAGGCAATAATAATTAAGTTCACTAAACAGTAAACTTGAAGTATCTACTGTTACTTCAATAGTATGAATAATCAACTAATTATAAGAGTGATGAAGTCCTCCATGTATTATCAATTAATTAACAACTAATAATCTCTTCTAGCCAACACAAGTATGCCTCAGGGCACCAGTGTCGGAATCTCTGCAACGGCTGCGAAGAGATCAGTTGCAGAAGTTTGCACAGTACTTGATATCGGAGCTGCCTCGGCAAGTTCTGCCGACAGCTCAACGTATCCTGGATGAGCTGTTGTCAGCTCAATCGAACCCGATCAACACGACATGTGGAGCACCGGACCCCACTGCAGGAGCGTCGGCCTACGAGTACACCTCCTGGTTCCTTGACGAGAAGACCTTGCACAATAATATCAATAAGATATTAGTCAAGTTCTGTGTGCCAACGCCTATTGTATTTAGGTATATATTATGTTTTTTTTTCGTTTAATAAAGCTTTTCGTTTCTAAGATCCCTCATACATATAGAATCAGTTGTACGTTCGACTTCGTACAGTCGTGATATCAACTTTGCGCGGTCGGCTACTGTCGTGTGGAGTCGATATTAACTGCATAAAGTCGTGGCTTCAACTTGACGCGGTCATCTACAGTTGTGTAGTGTCGACGCACGCTGTCCATCGCTAACCGACAAGGAACAGAACGCGCGTCGGTCGCGTCGAGAGTTTAAGTTGGATAGTGAATCCTATTCCGAGTACATAGAGTCGTTAAAGAACGTTAGGCTGCCACGCCATCAGATGGACCGCAACTGCATGCAGTTGAATATATCGAGTATGTGCAGTCGTCAGTTTCGTAAGAAGACAAATTTCGTAGTCTTTGTTTCGTGTTCTTTCACATTGTTGATCCCCAGAGAAAAACCGCTTATGAGGAAACGCGGGTGGTCTTTTCTCCATAGAAACGCTCTCGCCTGTTTTCTTTCTGGTTAATGACCATATCTCAATGATCTTTGCAGAATAATAAATACGTATTAACTACTTGTATGTCCCTATGTTTTCCTTTTTATTGATACAGTGAGACCCTCAAAAAATGCTCAAATTTGCCTATTTAGACCGCTGTCAACAGAGGCCTACCGTGCAAATTGTTAAATTTGCACGGTAGGCCTCTGTTGACAGCGGTCTACTATTAATGAAAAAAGAAAAACAAGAACACAGTGTATGTCCTTCTTATTCAGTTTATAAAATATCTTTTAAATTGGTTTTATATTGGAGGAGAAAATATACGAGAGCCAAACCTCGAATATGACTTTTTACTCAGGCTATTCAGTCGGATCTGCAGTTGTCCTTATCGCACGAACCGGACGCCGAGCGCTCCCAGAGCGACAGCAATAGTTTCTTCAAATACATAATTTTCAAAAGTCTCCACCCGTATTTCCTCTTAAAAAGTTTTATAACCGAACTGACTACTAAGTACACGCCTTTCGATTTACATACTTGGAGATCCTTTTAACCGTCAACATTCTACAGTGACGTGAACTACCTAAGTACAAGCGCGCCTCCCGCTGCGGCAGAATGGTCGTCATTACTGAGGCCGCTTCGAGGCAGGGAACCGGAAGGCATGTGGAACCTACTCTCCATCGTCAGAGAGATGTTCAAGAGGGACGACAGAAACGCCATACCTCTACTCGAAATAATTACCGAAGAGGTCATGGCTTGTGAACAGGTGAGGTTTTGGGCCTCTATGGGTGGCCTACAAACATAAATTAAGATTTTATTTGTTTGCATTAGTTTCAAAGTGTAGGGATGAACAGACAATTACCTAAATCGCATTGGCGCATTATAACTGTTAAGGTGTTTATGAAATTTTATATTTAAAGTATATAAAAAAAATAAGATTTATTTCATTTTGAGACAGATCTATCAGATTGATGGTTGTTGTCTACTGCGTTCATTCTATACATCCCCTTTGTTGTTGAGATAAGTTTAATTTTTCTTAGTTGTCTGATCATTTTGAACAGACTCTGTTCTGATGATGTGTTTTTGTGGAAATATACACAAAAACACAGTCAGCATCATCAACATATTTTGTAACTTTCATGAGTACAAGCCTGCTAATTCTCACACAGATCATAGTATGGTGGTACACAACAAAGGCGGCTCTAGTGGCCTGGGGCAGCACAGGCGGAGGCGGCAAGCACGGAGGCAGTGGAGGCAACTCGGCTGCGCAGCACGCTTGCTCCTCTCTGTGTGATGAGGTAAGGAAATAGTGCAATACTAAAAACAACAGTTCTCCCAGATATCGATATACGTCACGGTCAATTCTCTAACTGCAAATGTAAGTTTGTAATCGTAAAAAAATATTTACGTGATAATTTTGGGTATATTTGTGGAATGAGTTTTTTATGTGCTAGAACTACACTGGCCTCATCAAGTTTAAAAAGAAAAGATTGACGTGTAAAAGTGTTATTTACAACCTACTTACAAAATAACTATCATTTATCATAATCATTTACAAATTAACAATTTTTCCTTTACTTGTGCTGTAATCTTGCTTATTGCGAAATTCTTTGATTCTGGGTCAACGGGAAGACCCTGTAGGTTTTGATTACTTGCGATTATCAAAATATGTCGCAAAAATGATGCATAAATAGCCTTATTTTTAACCGTCTTCATAAAAAAGGAGGAGGTCCTCAATTCGGTTGTATTTTCTTTATTGCATTGACTTAGAAGCTAGTTTTTTTAGAGCTTGAAAGGGGCCACAGACAGGTACTTGATATTAATTTCAACACAATACCTCCACGGGTCCACGCGTTCCTGAGATAAAATAAAAGCTTTTAAAAAAGCTCGTGACAGACCGACAGACGGATAGCGAAGTGCGATCCTTAAACAGACCGTTTTTTTAAAATTTGGGATAAGGAAACCCTATCTTTGAGCATTCTCCATGATCATGTTGACATGTCTAAGGTCAGTGCAAGATGGGTGCCGAGAACTTAATTGAGTAGATGTTATATATGTATAATGGCGGGATAGTATTATATAATATCCGGATTTATTACTTTCGCTGTAACATGGCTACAGTGATGGATGGATGGATTCAGAGGGGATTTTGTTGATCGATATAAGTCTGCGCTTCCACTAGAGATGTACGAGAATGCGTACCGAGGGACAATAGAATAGCTTGAGCTGAGCGAGGTAAAAAATTAAAAAAAAATAAAGTGAAAAAAAAAATGGTAAATGAAGCGATTCTATTGGTTCTTAACAAACACATCCGTTGCTACGCATCTTTGCACATCTCGGGTGGAAACGCAGCCTTAATCCGTGGGGCAATATTACTTTACGCAACTAAAGTCCGGTCGTGGAGCAGAAAGAATTTCGTACAATGACCTCTTTGCCTACTAACAGTGGTCACAAACATTTTTGTATTAAGTGCGGCCGCTCGAACGCGAAAGGTGACTTGTCACGCAAATTTAGTTTATGTAATTAAATTTCCTACTTCGAAATCACAACTGAATGATTTATTATAGGTACCAAATTGTTCGTAAAAAATCACTTCATTTTGGTATTTAACTGTGTCCAAAAACTGAGCGATCACTCGCATCCCAAGATGGAATGTCGTTCGTGCGTTATTTAAAAATTATTAACTATGTCAGGCAAGCCGTGGGTTTTTGTTGTGACTCAAGGCCAACTAAAACCACATGCGAACAAGAACAAACCTTAGGTACGGTAAAAGGTTTAAAATCCCTGAGGACGGCCGTCATTGCATCTGTGCGAGCGTGACGCATTAAATTTACGTGGAAGTGAAGGAGACAGGTAATAAGAGGTCATGTACGAAATTCGACCTGCTCCGCGACCGGACTTTAGAAAAAATAATAAATGCAATTATAGAAAAAAGAAGTGTAAGTACCTAAAGTGGTCTCGAGGTTTTCTTCTTTTGCAAGACAACGCAGGGAGGGGTAAGTGTCAGACTCTTACTGACTCTCTCGACCAGATTCCGCAACCCTGAACCCTCCCTTTCGTGGAAAGAAATTCACCGATGACGAAGAAGTGAAGTCGGCCATTTCTGCCTATTTGGAGGGCCTTGACAAATCTTTTTTTTTTTAAAGTATAAACAAATTGTTTGAAAGGCCTGAGAAGTGTATTAGGGTTAATGGTCTGTCTAGTATTGAAATGGAAAAATAATTTAATGTTAAATTTCACCCCCCACTTCATTCCGCGAACTTTTTGACCTCCCCTCGTAACTAGGCGATACGGTAGGTACTCCTGGGCAAGACTGGTGTCATATTGTCTGGCTTCTTTAAGTACCTGTAACAACAATCAAAGATGTACAAATGAGCTCTGGTACCAACGGCTTAACGTCATTTCCAAGGCATTGAGAAGTATTGCGGCCAAGATTAGAGCAGTCCAGTCGAGTAGTGTTACGTTACATTTCATGTAACCAAATTATAAGCTGAGTTCTCGACGTAAGTCTTCGCATATTCTTCTTGAGAAAGGAGTATTTTATTGTAGAGTTTATTTCTTTTCCTAACAGGTGGTTGTGTTGTGGCGCTTAGCCGCTTTGAACCCAACCCTAGCGCCTTATGAACGTGACACGCTACATGAGCAGTTTGCACAGTGGCACATGAAAGTACTTGATAAGGTAAGACTTGTGTATAGAACACACGCCATTTATTTCTGGATTTAATATAATGCTGACTTATTACTGGAAAAATGAACTCTTTGAAAACAATTCAATAGAATCTGTTAGCGAATCAAGTGTTATGTTAATTTATCTGGTAATGTTATGTTGGCCCATCACCCTGAGATCACTAAGTGGCTCTCTAATTTTCGTTTCTCCGAACTTGAAAGTTTTCTACTACAAAACTCATATACGTACCTACACAACAGAATCATGCGCCGCTTCAAAACCTGCAAGTAAATACTTTTTTTTTTTCAATTAGGTGGCAAAGAACCGCAACAGCAGCCACATCACAACAAGTTCTTCGTCACATACTCGACATACGTCGCGGTCTCACTCGCATCCTCCGTACATAAACGGAATCAGTGAGAATGAAGTCTTCCCAGGGTTTCACCCAGCTATGGAGGCTTGCTTTCTAGAATGGGACGACTATCAAATACCCGGAGTGACATACACTAAGGACTTGAACCCGTTGTATCATAGCCCTTTCACTATCTTCAGACATGCTGATAAGCAGAATGATAGTGTGCATCAGGTATGTGGTTTTTGTAACTGTCTTATTGAGATGTTGTTTGCAGATTATGCACGTTAAGCTAGGTGCACATGGTGTTGCGGAGGGCTCGGTTTGATTACATTAGCCGAATTGGGAACAAACTTGCTTCATACCCAGCAGGCAGTAACTCAGTAAGGCGTTTTGGTCCTGGGCTAAGTCTGTTGAATCGAACTTCTGCCGCCCCTCACTATCACTACTGCTGAGATCCGATGAGTCGCCGGCCCACTCCGCTGTGGAAAAGCAAACTTGTTTGCTTCTCTGTTTCGCGGAAACTTCACGTCTGGATCCTGGTAGCGCGAGGCCCTCCCTGCTTCTCCTGATGGATGTGAGTCGAGTATGTCGAATATTTGCATTCATCAGAAGGACGGTCGTAGGGTACTGCGTTACCTAGACGTGGACAAGGCTAGTGGCCCCGACGGGATACCGACAATTGTACTGAGGACCTGTCTACAGGGTCAAAGGCGAAAAAAGAAGTTAAGCGCCGACATTAGAGTTACCTTAGTTTTTTTTTGTGAAATCACGAGAGTGTTTCAGGTAAATTCGTCTAAAGCTGTGTTGAACCATGAGATGTCACTTAGCTACAGACTGACGATCCCTGATTCCGCAATTCATCGTGTTCATAGACACATTCCCGCCGATTTAGCTGTTCCTGGGCCATCAAATCAGGTATTTGTATTCTGACGGAAAACAAGCATTTTGTAGTGATTTTTAATGAATAAGATATTTAATAATATAATTTATGTAGCCTTGTGGTGCTGTAGAAGGACCGAGTGATCCTCCTCGTGACGCAGGACCAAGCGACGGTAACCATTCGAGTGTGTCGTCTGAAGGTAATTATTACTTATATATTTTTTGTAATGTTGATTGTTTACGCGAATACCGTAATTCAGCCAATAGCTACTTGATCTTTTTGTATACCAAAGGTTTCTGCGAGAACGAAGAAGAGATTCTCCAGCAGAGTGGTGGAGAAACCGACTCTCAAGAGTCAAGTTCTCCTCCGATATCGTCTGATGACGCTCAGCGACGCGTGTCCAATGACGAGTCGGTGTCGGATGATGATTGTAACCTGTACTTCTACGACACTGGGGCCGCCAGGCGCGCTGTGGCCGGCGAAGGAACTAGTTCCGGGTCTGCTAATGTAAGTAGTTTTTACATTTTGTCTTACTCGTCTATCTGAGTGATCGTCTGCGGGCACGAAACGAACTGCAAATCATTTGTCCACTTCGACCGCCGCTCCAACCCTCGCCTCCTGCCTTCGGGCTTATGCAGGACATAAAATTGTCTGGGATTGGTCTGTTAAAGTCAGCAAATTCAGAAGAGAAATGCAATCCATTCCCCTCAGGCATTGGCTTCCGGCAGCGGATGTACGGCTGGCTGGGCGTGCGGCTGGGAGGGCTCGTTCGCGCGCGCCGAGGGGCTGCACGCGCACGGGCACGCGCGCGAGGCGTGCGGCCTGGGCGCGCAGCTGGCGGCCGAGCTGCTGGCCCGGCCGCCCGCGCTGGGCGCCGCGCCACTGCCGCCCACGCTGGACCCGCGGCGCCAGCGCCGGCGCCACTCGCCCAGCCCGCGCCTGTGCGCCGCCTCGCACCGCCTGTCCTGCCTGGCCTCCGCCACGCTCGCCAAGTGCGCCTTCCTCTGCACCGTGAGTACATCCTCTAAGTCTAGTCCGTCTGTGTAACGAGTGACGTCAGCGCGGCCGCCGTACTCAAGACGATGTCCGCCCGCCCTAGACTGCACCGCCTTGCACCGCCTCTTGTGTGTATCGTCCACCACGCTCGCAAATTGCACCTGTACGAAGTGAGTACCCAACGTAAACGTTTTCTCTTTCCTAAAACTTGTACCCGTTTAGACGGTGGCGCGGCCTGGCTGCCTGGGCGGCTGGCAGCGCGGGCCGCCCGAGCCGAGCCGGCCGAAGCCCCGCCACTCGTTCAGCCCTAGGCTGGCCACGCATCGCCTCTTATGTCTCGCGTCCGCCACGCTCTCGAAGTGCGCCTTCCTCGGCACTGTGAGTACATTGTAAGGGGGACAAGTTATTCCCATGAACTCTTACCATATCAGGCTATTTTTAATGCTGGTCTTGCACTTTTAATTCATACTAAACTATGTTAATGTTTTAGCAGGTTAAACGGTTAAATTTATGTGCTGAAATGGATGGTACTTTATGGGTTTTAAAAGTCCGTGGTAGAGCCCTTAATGCTCCCTTCATAAAACCACAAATTTTATACCTTGAAACTTTAATAATGATTATTATTTGTACCCCGTGTTACTAGGTTTTAGCAGAGTTCAGTGAACATCATGAGCTTGCGTTCCGCATTGGTCTGTTCGCTCTCGAGATGGCACGGCCGCCGGCTAGTACTAAGGCTTTGGAAGTGAAACTCAACAATCAAGAAACGGAATTAGTTTCTCTGTTGAAGAAGCTTCCTACAGGAGCTGAGCAGTTGGCTTTGGCTCGCGAGAAAGCAGAGCAACTGCGCGACGGTACACTAAGGTTAGAAATTCATTATTCTATTCTGTCATTATAGTAGGTCACTATAGCAAAGTTTTGAGATATTGTTAAAGTACCTATTTAAAGTATAAACGTTAAAGTGTCCTCAGAAAATGTAGCTGCATTTATGAAACTACTTGGGATAGACATATAACTTACAAACAAATAGAGGAACTCCTGAAGATTAGTGCATTATCAAATTTTACATGACCGTCTTCAAGTTATAAAAGTTTGCATGTTGTGGGTCCCCACCTTTTAACAGCGGCCCAAACAGAATGTCAAAAGAAATGGTGTCAAAAAATGCTCACAATGTTCAATTCAATGGTAACATTGTGATGAATCTTGGCTGTAGTAAAATCTAAATCTAGAAACAGGTATAGATCTTTGAAGATGAGGAACAGCCGACAACCGTCAAACAGTCTCGATCCGTGCAAAAAAAACAAATAATTTATAAAATTAAAAAACAACGCTTTTTTTTTGCTTTTTCTAGTTAAATTTCAGACATGGTAGGTGTTTTTTTTTGTGTATGTCAAACGTTATTTAAAATATTACTTTTTTAGGAATCGTGGACCGGCGCTGTTACCTATTGCATTGGCGAGCTTCCTTTTCGATGTTCTCGTTTTATCAGCTACTGATAAAGATAATAAACATCCTGTAAGTTATCATCAACTACACCAACTTTTTAGCTGCTCTTTGTAATTGGTAAAACTAAACTCGAAGTGTTTTTGTAGGCAAGGTCGTCAAATGATGAGACGTTAGGCTTCGAAGCCGCTGTGGCAGCTTTGGGTCTAAAGGCCAACGTGTCTGAAGCAGAACATCCGTTATTGTGTGAGGGGACAAGACGGCAACGTGGAGAGTTGTCTCTCACTCTATTGTCCTTCTATAAAGATAACCCTGTAAACCTGGCCAGGATTATGAACAAAGTAAGTAGGCATATGGTTAGAAACTTTCTGAAGTGTAAATGGTGATTTGATTTTCTAAGAAACTTGTTTTCTTATTTTTATTACGAAAATAACCCTAAAAACAGCGTGAAAAACAGTTTCTGCGTAGCAGCCAAATTGCTATGAATCTACTGGTCCAACTTAATTGACATATTATGGTACAAATATGACCTGTGAGCCAAAACTTTTACGATACGCGTCCTGACATGTAAAGTAAAATGAATTTTGAGTATGGAGTCACTTTTGGGGGCCAAATTAGAAAATTAAATGTGACGTACCAAATGAAAAGGTTTAGTGCTTCGATCTCTACTTCTTACAAACAATATAACCTACTTTCACTGTCAGTTTAGATGTATCTACAGGTATCAGGTATACTTTATTCCATATTTCTCTCCCAGCTTCTAGACCGCGAGATCCACCAGTTGACCAAGAGCCCTATGGTGAGCCTGTACTACATGAACAACCCGCGCCTGGCCGCCTACCGCGCCGACGTGGCCGCGCTGCCCAGCAACCCCATGCCGCCGCAGGTCAGAACATACGGTTCATTGTTACGTACTGTCACTCAAGAAAGTGGTCCATCAATTTAAGACTTCTTTAGAAATTACGCAATCGGCGGGATAATTGCGTAAAACGCAATCAATCCCACTAACACTGTAGTGAAACACAGCTAGAGATAGTATAGGTCAGCGACACGCCAGTGACCAGTGACAGAAGTTTCGCTGCTCATGGCCACTCGTGAGTTTAACGCAAAAAGGGTAAGTTTTACTTGATACTATATATCATAGTTAGTATTACTTGATACTATACATCCTGAAGTCAAAGTCAAAAGTCAAAGTCAAGGTAATTTGAAGAGTTGTATGTATTTATTCCAAATCAATATCAATTTTATCAGATATCCATGATGAAGGGAAACATTAATAATAGGTGCACCATTATATCTCTACAAAAAGTACGTGTGTCCGTTGTAGTCGTAAAACTAGTAAAAATATCACTATTGTGTGGCAAGTAAACGCTTAAGCACCTATGTATATATGTGTATTACAAAAAAAAAACGTATCCCGCTTTACTAATTGATCAAGTGACGTCTGTAGATAAGCACGCATTTCGGAACGAATGACTGGCGTGTGCAGGCGGTGGGCTTGAGCGCCGAGGTGGAGCGCCTGGTGGTGTCGGAGGGCGGAGCGTCGCCACCCGCGCACGTGACGCACGTGCCGCACGCGACGCACTTGCCGCACGTGACGCACGTGCCGCACGCGACGCACGTGACGCACGCGACGCACGTGCCGCATGGGTCGCACGTGCAGCACGCGACGCATGTGTCGCACGCGACGCACGCTCACCACGCGGCTCACGCCCCGCACGCCTCGCACGCGTCGCATACGACACACGCGACGCACGCGCCGCATCCCGTGCCGCACGCTTCCTCCTCACACACGCCCATCTCAAGAGTCAAGGATTCCAGGTTATTATTGCTTTCTCTTATCTGTATTTGACAGCAACTTATATTTTTTGTTTTTATTTGACAAAGCCAGCATTATGCTAACAGACTTTGCCAAAGCTTGGTAATGTAGCTTTAACTATATTATTATGTTTGTTTTCAAGTATTTTAGGAACAGTTATCGAATTCATTCTTAGAGGATTGGCTGTGCAATAAAAACCAAATATCTAGGTACTAAGCAATATATACCATTAATTAATTATTAAATTCTATTGCAGATATAAAGGCAAGCGCCTGTATCCCTCGGTGCCGAACCAGCCTTCAGAAGCGTCCGCACATTTCATGTTCGAGCTGGCCAAGTCCGTGCTGTTCAAAGCAGGAGGCTCTTCGAGTACCAGTCTGTTCACGCAGCCTTCATGTGCCAGAGAGCACCACGGACCGCATAGGTACGAAATAATTTACACTCTTTTATAATAATGAGATTGACTTGACATCATGGTCACCTGGCTAGCCTTATCCCAAATGTGTTGGTGTTGGCTTGTCATTGTGCATGGCGGATGCAACTGAATAGACGTGAATTGGATTCAAATAAAAAATCGAAGGTTGAGATGAACAAGATTTATTATGTATAATTATTTCCATAACGTCTAGGTACACCTATTTCACAGTGCTGTCTAATGAATAATAGGAACGCTCCTAGATTATATGGTACTTAAAATTGATAATAATTGCGTTTATTTTTCAGAGGGTTACACATGGCGGCATTCCAATTGGGGCTGTATGCACTTGGCTTACATAACTGCGTCAGCGCGAACTGGCTGAGTCGTACTTATTCGTCACACGTCAGTTGGATTACCGGCAAGTTTTGCATTAAATATTAGTATTGAAATAGAATGGAGTATTTACGTTTCGGTTGTAATATTTTATGTGTTGTTTACAGGTCAAGCCATGGATATTGGCGCACCGGCTATATTATTCCTCATTGACGCGTGGGAAGGCCATTTGACGCCGCCCGAAGCCGCTAGTATTGCCGATAAGGTAAGAATGAAACTTGTTAAGGGTGCCCTAGTCGAACGGCTGAACTCATTGACGGGCGCGTTTAAATGCATGATATCTCATCCAAAATCATTTAAAGGAAGAAATAAACGCTGTGATGAGTAATATGAAGCTAGTGCGCACACAAATTTACAGTTCCAAATCATATAAGATGATTTATAACGAAAATTAGCTCGTAAAATTTATTGAAAGGCATTTGGTAGTCAGGATATTATTAAAAGAGTACTGAATGTATCTGTTTAAAATATTTTTATATTTAATTTAGGAAATAATCTATGCCTGTATGGTTAATATTTTGCCATTTTCGTACTACATAAGTTATTTATTTGCGCCCAAATTTGTGTTAAAATTTGGAAGTTTCGACACAAATAACTTGCACATCAATATTTTTTTCTGAACATACACCGTCAATCAGTAGAGTAATCGCCAGACTACGTTTTGTATGAAACAATGACTGAGTACGCACCCTTTAAAGGCCGCCCTGATATTTTTATTAAAATGAAATTGGCCGCATGTTTCAACTTTCAACAGTGTTCGCTAGACAATTTTGTTACAGGTTTTAATTTTATTCACTTTGGTAACAATTTTTTTTTTAAGTTTTTGGGATTACAGGTAAAGTCTGGTCGCGGGGCAGAAAGAATTTCGCACAATGACCTCTTTGCCTACTGACAGTGGTCACAAACATTTTTGTATTAAGTGCGGCCGCTCGAACGCGCTAGGTGACTTTTGTCACCCATTTGGTACCAATAATAAATCATTTAGGATTCATTATTGGTATCAAATTGTTCGTAAATAGTCACGTCATTTTTGAATAACTGTGTCCAAAAACTGAGCGATCACCAACGCATACCAAAATAGAATGTCGTTCGTGCGTTATTTAAAAATCAGTAACTATGTCAAGCATGCCGTGGGTTTTTGTTGTAACTCAAGGCCAACTAAAACCACATGCAAACAAGAACAAACCTTAGATACGGTAAAAGGTTTACAATCCCTGAGGACGGCCGTCATTGCATCTGTGCGAGCGTGACGCATTATATTTACGTGGGAGTGAAGGAGACAGGTAATAAGAGGTCATTGTACGAAATTCTTCGTGCTCCGCGACCGGACTTTAGTCCCAATTGTCAGTGTTCGAATTGTCTCTTGGTTTAGTTTAGTGTATATGTTCTGTAACGTGAC
Source organism: Melanchra persicariae (assembly GCA_947386135.1). NCBI lineage: Eukaryota > Metazoa > Arthropoda > Insecta > Lepidoptera > Noctuidae > Melanchra > Melanchra persicariae. Next base: position 10,916,416 of record OX376648.1, on the reverse strand, counting down.
GTGTACCATGTACCATGTACCAGGCGTCGTCCGGGCGCGACGTGCCCACGGTGCGCGCGGCGGCCGAGCTGGCGCTGTCGGTGCTGCCGCATGCGCACGCGCTCAACTACAACGAGATCCAGCGCGCCGTGCTGCAGTGCAAGGAGCAGAGCGACGCCATGCTCGAGCGAGCCTGCCTCACGGTTGAAGCTGCTGCTAAAGGTATGGCTCGACAAACTTATTTTTGAACTAGCTTTTGTTAGAGACTTCATTTGCGTTACAGCAGCCTAACTTCCGTTATAACCGTCTTCGTATCTATCTCTGTACCAAAATGCTATATGTATCTGTCCTCCACAATTCAGGTACCATTGAAACTAGAAAATGATTAGTTACATATAATAATGGTGTTCGGTCCCAGGTGGCGGCGTGTACCCCGAGGTGCTGTACACGGTGGCGCGCTACTGGCACGAGCTGTACCTGCGCCAGGCTAACGAGGAGTCGGAGCCGCTGCTGGACGAGCCGCAGTACCGCGCGGCGCCGCCGCCGCTGCCCGTACCCGTGCCCTACCCCATCCCCTACCCCTTCACCTACCACCCTTACCCGCCTGCCATCTATCAGCTACAACCGCCGGTCAGTATACTACTAAAATTCATTTTTTCTGATTATTTTTATGTAGTGTTTCCCAAACGTGATAAAGTTTAAATTACAATGCTACAATTTTTTATGTTATCGTGTAGTCATTCAAGCATTATCTTAAAGAATGCAAAAATTTGGTAACACGAAGATTGCCGTGGGGTTTTTTGTGACTTTACACACCATATTCGAAACAAAAGGCGATAATAGTTATTTATGATATTAGTGCGGTAAGTTGGTTTTTACAAACGAGTAGATGAATGTAAGCACGAGACGAAAACGAGGGCTTACCATAGTCACGAGTTTGTAAAAACCAAATCCGCACGTGTGTCATACAACGTTTTTCGACACATTTGCGAAAAAACAGTACAATAAGTAATGAAACAAACTTTTTTGTCTTTAGAAATCAGTCGGAAAGTCGCAACAATCTTTGACGTTTCTAATATGAAAATGGCGCGAATTTGCAAAGGGCGCCACATGCGCGTGGTGAAAATTAGAACCACATCTTTCATTTATTTTTATTTATCTTATCTCTCATTTTCTCTTTACTATTAAAATGAGACAAACCAATACAGCAAAAGCGCTTCCAAGGAGGTTCGATCATTCAGCTAATTTATTCTCGTGATGTGAAACTCCTTGGTGGAATTCTTATAATTTTTTATGGAAATAAAAAAAAAAATCGTTAAGAATACGCACAGCGCTTCGGCGCTATACAACGGAGTATGCGGTAAAGTATGTAGGTACTTAAGTGAGAGTACCTATTTAACCGCACGGTCTATTGTGTGGTGCATAATTTTTAACTTTCGAACAATGCATACAGGCTTCGTAAATGCATTTTTTGAGCAAATCTGTTGAAAATCTACTTGGTTTTACAGTACGCTGGAACAGGCCCGCCTCACCCGCCGCCTCAGTACGCCCTGCCGCCGTATTTCGTGCGCGGCATCGTGGCGCCGCCCGGTGCGCCGCCACTGCAACAGCACCCGCAACATCAACAACACCCGCCGCTCCAACAACTTCCTCCGCTTCAACAACATCCACCGCTGCAACATCAGGCGCTGCAGCAACACCCTCAGCCGCTGCAGCAACACCCCCAGCCGCTTCCGCAACACCCACAACCGTTGCAACAACACCCCCAGCCAATACAGCAGCATCCGCAACCATTGCAGCAACATCCGCAACCACTGCAGCAACACCCTCAACCAATGCAGCAACATCCGCCACCGTTGCAGCAGCACCCTCAACCGATGCAGCAACATCCCCAGTCGATGCAACAGCACCCGCAACCGTTGCAGCAACATACGCAACCGTTGCAGCAACATACGCAAACGATGCAGCAACACCCGCAACCGTTACAGCAGCACCCGCAACCGTTACAGCAACACCCGCAGCCGTTACAGCAACACCCGCAGCCGTTACAGCAGCATCCACAGCCGATGCAACAACATCCGCAGCCGCAGCATCAAGCGCTTCAGCAACATCCGCAACCTATGCAGCAACATCCGCAGACTATGCAGCATCCGCAACATCAACCGATGCAACATCCGGGGCTTACGCAACACCCGCCGATGCCGCAACACGTTACCCATCCACAAACTATTACTGTCAATGCGACAGTGCATCAGGTCGTGAGTATTAGCCTTCTTCTGTACTTATATATAATTGACTATCATCTTTTGAAATACGCTCGGATTAACGCCTCCTACTACGTTATCATTATCTTTCTTTAGCTTCTTCTCTTACCAAAGACATTAAAATCAGTATTCACAATTTAAACCAAATCTGCATTTTTAATGTACCTATACTTTTTGTTCTACAGCATCCAGCACCGATTCCTCCTCCGATGCCAGCTCCACAACAGATGGTACAAGTAGGCGGAGTATCCGGCGCAGGCGTAAACGTGGTCAATGTGGGCAACGGAGTGGGCACCGTGCCCAACGTCGGCGTGGGCAATGTTGCCCAGCCCAACGGGGCGGCCGCTGCGCCCGCGGTCAATCAGACGCAGTTGAGAAGACTTCTAGCGGCTTATAGAGTGGGCATGCTCGCACTAGAGACTCAAGCAAGAAGGGTGCATGATGATCGTCCGCAGAATAAGTTTGGCAGGTATGTTGATAATTATATTATAATGAGTGATTTTTATAATAGTACCTGTGATTGTTTGCACTAAGTAATGAAAGACTTAGTTGATCGAAGTACTAGTGCTTGTTGTCCACTATCACACACATTCGGAATAAGATTGAATAATGTAATTTAAAAGGCTACACAATAAGTTACAAACTTCCGAATGTTTTATATTTCTTGAACTTATTGATACAACAACAAGCTGTAAGTGAAATCAATGTGCTAAGAAACAAGTTATGTGTGGTTCGAGGCAGTAAATAAATGTAATCGATTCCCAGGAACCCGCCGTACGGCGAGCACGTGAAGTGGCTGCTGCGCATCTCCAAGCGCCTGGGCGCGCAGTACCTGCACCAGTTCTGCGTGTGCGCCGTCAACTCCGTGGTGTCGCCCTTCGTGCTGTACGAGCTGTGCGTGGAGTCGGCGCACTGGCTGGCGCGCGGGGGCCCGCACCACCTGGTCATGCAGCACCTGCGCGGCACGCTGGCGCCGCTCGTGCAGAAATGCCAGCAGATGTAAGATTTTAAAACGATTTGGGACTGAAAACTGAATGGCTAATTAAGTGACAAAGTTTGATTTTCATTGATGTCAAAACTTATTTGATGACTGTAGTAGTTTCTCCATACAGAATATTTATAACTAGCACTTCGCCCGCGACTTCGTCCGCGTGGGGATAGTAGGTACTCCACAAACTGCAACGCCCCTATACATATCCCCTTATAAAGGTTAGTTTTGGAAAATTAAGCACAACGATTCTCATTATTGGTTCAGCGCAACTGTTCACCCCGTTCAGCCCGTCAGAGGTTGATTATGCAAAAATTATTAGGTACATGATCTGTTGCAATTATCCCACTTTTAGTTTATTCATAGAATTCCAACGTAAATTGAAGCAAGCTATAATTTCCTCCCCTAAAAACTTATTCACCCCTGCTTCACCCCTTATTATGTATGTACCTAGTTGATTTTCGAAAAATCCAAACATTTGATATTCTTATTGTTTTATCGAAACCATTTAAATGCCGTGGTGTTTCAACGTCATCGGACCAAGCATTGATACGATTCTCCCCAGTTCGCTCAAGCCGCGACATTTTTCTTACTCCGAGCATGTTTATTACCGTCGTAACTTTTGAACGAAAGGTCCGATTTGAATGATTTAAAGTGTAATTTACACGGACATAATCAACCTTAATTATCAAACCATTTAAATGGATAAGGATTAATATCATGGTACTATAATCACCATTTTTTATTTCACCATGGGATTTGCTTGACTAATATTAACAAAAAGCGGTCATGGTGACTTATCCATAATAGTTAGACATATGGTATCGCGGACTTTTTTGTAGATATTGATGACCTCTATAAAACTGTAGTACATCACTTTGCTCTATTGTCAATAGATTCCGCAGCGTACGCGATATAAGGATTTTTTCTAACACCTTGGGTCACATTATCGAAGTTTTCATACGGATCCCTAACTTTTTTGAAAATGTTCTATAGCCTATGTCCATCTCTGATAATGTAGAATTCTACTGGTGAAAGAATTTTTCAAATCGGTCCAGTAGTTTCGGAGCCTATTCATTTCAAACAAACAAACAAACAAAAAAATCTTTCCTCTTTATAATATTAGTGTAGATAACTGCACGGGTTTACCTTCAACGCTTACATCCGATTCAGCCCCCTCTATGCCTCGGAAAGCACGTAAAGCCTTTGGTAAGTGGCGTAGCTAAGGTTTCCGCCGCCCGGGGCCGACTGGAAATTTGCCCCCTGTTTTAATTAAAAGTTTAAATATTTTATTCAACGTGCCTAATATACATCATTCAACTTATTGAAAGTCGAGATAAACTAACACTACTATGTAAGGAACATACATCAATGGGAAAAGCCAAATGTGGCCAGTTTCCGCTGTTTTCAACAGTTCTGTTAATCAACAGCACTTCCCTGGAATAAAATAACAAATATTCATGTTCAGAGTGCCTATACTTTGTGCCAGATAAACTTGCAATAAAGTACATTGACCTTTCCCTAATATCCCTTCGTAGATACCCGAACAATACATTATGAACCATTTTACATTACTAGAGAACATAAAGGATCACGGTAGAAGTAGATTCAGGACTGCTCTAATGTTTATTTCTGTTTTTGATTTTAAGAAAGTCAATAAATGTATGTGGGTCAATGACCGTTATTGCACATTTATCTGGAATCTACTATAGTATTATTAATTATGTCTGTCACTATTAGTTTAAAAAAAATAGATTAAAAGTTAGTAGGTACTCTTCGTGGTTTTTGGATTCTAGACAGTTGGGTAGTCATAAGCCAGAAAGTCTGACTAAGCTTGCCAAGGGGTATTAAGCTACACAGCTACTTGTTTGTGGAAGTCGGATAAGCTGTTGCTTCATGTTCAAAAAAAAAAAACGCGAAACGCGATGTAAAATATGGGACGGCAAGCCGACCCCAACAAAGTTGGAAAAAGGAAATGCATATAATACGTAATACCTTCGTGTAAAGGTTGTTACTTCCACTGTAAAATCCGTCCAGACTTCTCGGATTGTCAGGCCGGGAAACATAGCTGCGACCTAACAACGAATTCCTGAATCGCGATACCAGAGTTAACCGTGCGATTCGAACAGATACAATAGCCCGAATATCAACTATCGGGCAGTTGCCTACCCGGACACAACAACCGTCCGGGACTTTACTCTCTGTAGGTACCGCATACCCTCCATAGTACTAAGAACTTGATACAGTATAAAACTAGAATGAATTCGGAACGGTACGCAATTTACTGATCATCGTTGGACTGGAGTTAAAAATCTATAGAAAAAAAACTTTCCACAAGCACATATCAAACAATGTATTGTTTTCGCAGGTACATCCAATGCATCCATCAGAAGCTCTACCACTTGACTACAGTGGAATATGAAGAGTTTGTGAGCATCGTGCTGTCGGCCCGCACCGCCTTCCAGCTCACGCCTGAAGGAAACACGCAGTTCAAGGAGTGGCTTGCCTCACTGCGCAGGTCTGTACTTCACATCCATAACTTCACACACTATGTCATTACTAACACCCCCAAATGTTAGGCTTCGAAATAGGTAAATAGGTTGCAATCAATATTAGTCCTTATTATACATAGTAGAAGTGTTTTGTCGTGAAAAGGTAGGATTCAAAACAAGACGTAGTGTTGTAGCCTCAATTTTTATTTGAAGTTTTGTTTGTTAATGTGATCTAAGCTTATTATTACCATCCCATCACCCAGTATAATATTAACCCCTGACAACTTTTTGATGGCATGAAGTCTAGCGTGTAGCTTAGTCAAAAACACCCATATATTACCCATAATTAGGATCAGTTTTATCGCCTATTAGTACAATACTAACCCTTTTTCTTCAGTCTACTTTCACAACGTGCGTGGTGATGGTAAGCAGCTTCAACTTACATTTTTTACTCCCAGATAAGTGTGGAAGGTTACTCAGCTTCATCTCAACAGATTGTGAACTGACATAACTCGTGAGTACATCTGTACTCATACACTAAAACCATGCATGTTCGTTCACCATAATTTCCATAATAGCCCATCACACTCGAAACATTAATATAGTAGAAACATTAATGTTGCTTCTAAATGCCCAAAATGTGTTAAATAAAATATACAGTAATAGTGATTTTTTAACTGGTAGTCAAAAAAATCAATGGTTTTTTAAATATTTTTTTTACATCTATGCGACTTTATATGTTCGCAAAATAGGAATTTCATTTTGATTTTATTTTCATCATGTTTGTTTTTAAGATCTTATTTTCTGTGAATGCGATGGATGTTCTTAAGAATTAATTTTCTTGTCAGGGTAACATACTGCATACTCTAAACTGCTTCCGTAATTATTGTGATATTTGTTTATTGACTCCACTTTGTGTTGAGTCTTGTTTTCTGTTGTATATGGATGTGTACTGGCTGTTTTTTTTGTCGATGAAGAAGAATGCATGGTTGTAAGAAACAAATAATGATATGAATGATGGTAATATTGTTGATGTAACTTTCAAAAACGTCGACGCTTATTAGATTTGACTTCCCTGAATGTTATGATTATACCCTTAAGAAAAAATCACGACGATAACATTGAAGAAATAAAGGGTGTAATATTCGTTTACAGATCGAAATCCTGCAAGAAAGATCTTTGGACGCAGCTGAATGCAGCCCTGCAGACAAACGGCAAATGACGTCGGCAGCCGATAGTTTGTAGAGTGCGGAGTACCGCGCGCAAACTGTCACAACACAGGCGGTGGCTGTCGCCGCGGTATCGGCTTGTATACCATCTACATAAAGTCTAGCTGTATAATACATTGTGTTATTTGTAATTTAAGCACTTGTTCGTCTTGGAGACGTCTAACAGTACTCATACTGAATTATAGATTTACCTTCACATAATTAAATGATTTAATAAGATTGTAAAATTGGACTTAAAGTTTATCAGATTTTATTAAATGATGAGTATGATGTGGGAATATAACTTGGAAGAAAATCTTGGAAAAAAAACTTTTGCCATGAGATAGAAAAACGCGTTGTGTACTGTTTGCGCATGTTAGTTTAAATTACAAATAATATAATTCCAACTTGAGAAGGATATAACCTCTGTTAGTAATAGTAACACTCGACTTTGAGGGTAATCGATCTCAGTATATACACGAACGGAATGTATCCGTGATCACAGAATAATGTTGCTAACTCCTAGTATACGTTTAACATTTTAGCACATTCATTCGATATTTTTGTTTGGATCGTATAATTACAACACATTTTAACTTTCGCGAGAATCGTCCGTTTTAGTGTCGTAGAAAATACAAGAGGTTATTGAACATTCGTTAATCTTACTTCAGTGTTGTTTAAATTCACGTTACTAACATGAGAGGCAAGTTCAAGCTCATTTGAAGGTTGTGCTATAATAGTCTGAGATTTGGTTGTTATTGGAGTTTTATTATAAGACAAATTAATTCATATTTCCACCTTTGCGACTTTATTGGCTGGGGGAGTTTAGCAACATTTCATTTTGTTTTCTTTTAGACTGTGCAATGTGACTTCTAATGATGTTAACAACCCCGTCTTCTAAAATGCTCGATGTAGCATTGCACAAAGTCAACATCTAACTTCTTAATTGTCTTTTCCGTGAATTTTGAATATTCTTGACACACTTGAACTAGTCAGTGGTTTTGAGGATCCGTATTTGGTGAACAAGTGGAACTTCATAACTGTAGCTCATTTAGTTTTCTTTTCTTTGAATAGCGTAATGTAAGACACTAGTTTGATTTTAATGTCTTTTTATGCATAGGGGCCAGTAGTGCCCTTGGACTGCATTCGCATAAGAGCCATTAAATGATAACGATATTAATAATGAATGTTAATCAGTAGCAGAAACTATAAACATTATTTAAATGCAAATTTTGAGCCGAAATGTTTCAGTTATGATTAGCATTTTGTTGCTTTTAGTTAATTCTACATGCTAGGTGGGCATCTGAAAACATAGAAGAATTGATTATTTTTGAGATATGGTAAAGAGATACGTTGCTTATTTTCATGTTAAACTTCTAACCAAGCCTCAGTGCTTCATCAAAGGGTTCAGTTAACAAAATGGTTCAACGAGTATATAGTATATGAGAAGTCCTAAAGTGTCGTTATATTATTATTTATTGCTTGGTGTGGACATGTTATTCGGGACTTCTATTCAAGATCGAAAATTTTTGGCGTGTATTACTTAATTTATAAATCAGTGTCCACTTAGCGGATTATCGTGAAGATCTCTATCATTTTGTAAGCTTTTAGAAAATAGTACGTCACTCATTTATTGTACGCGTTTCATCGTTTGTTTAGTGTAATGTGAGTTGTAACTCTTTTGTAGAAGATGTGAAAGTAGATTACCGAGCGCTAAATATTTGATATATTTGTTTAAGTATAATAAATTGCGCTATATTGAATTCTAAGTTTGGTTAACTATCGAGAACTACTTCTATGCATTATAAAGCGAATACAGTTTATTAACTATCTGTTTACTGAGTATAAAGACATATTAAACCTCGAATGGTCATATAACTGTAGTCGATTTATAAATCGCAATGTTTTTGGATGTGACTCAAAATATTATGACAAAAAAAAAATACGGAATTTCAAAATTTATAACCATAGTCCATATTATAATGTGAATTGGCTTAAGATGTTTCAAGTGACCTAAATGGCGTCATTAGACTACAGAATATTAGACAGAATGTAGACGATGACCGTCGATACACTATTTTTGATATTCTCTTGTCGAAATTTGCAGTTTCATGAATGTTTAAGTAACGTCTTGCGAAGATAAATGTAGACGTGCGTTCTATTAACTATAGTAACTTTATTTACACGGTTTTATTACATTATATATAAATATATTGTAATGCATAGTAGCGTTGAAAGCCTCTGAAATATATTTAAATAATGTGTATGACGCATGTGCTGGCAACAAATATTACAGCGACATTAGTGACGGTGACATTCGTGTTATTGCTAAGTCTGACTTACTACACGGTTGTCTATTTCAAGACTTACGATACTATTATTTTGTTTAAATTTTGTGTACAATAGTCCGCCCATGGACTTGATGCAACAAGGCATTCTCTACTAATCAACCTTTATTATCTAGTAAGGTGATGTGATGACTGAAATCCCGATTGTACTAAATTCGGAAAAATATCGGCTATTTATAACATTACAACTTACCATTCCACTATCAGAAAATATCAAAGTTAACAGCATAGGCGAAATGTCGGAATAAAAATGTGTACTATAAATGATAAGTCACACGGTAATGTAATTGTGTATATTATATTAAATTTAATGAGCGAGACTATCTCCTAATACTAAAGCAATACTGAAATATCATTTTATAAATTGTATGAGATTTAGAAATTTATATAATGTGTAACCAATCGCACAAGTATTGTAGTATTTGATGTGGTGCATTAAGCATTGATAAAAAAACGAGTGTTCAGTAAAAAAATATGAACGGACATACCGTAAGTTCTCATATTAATCTCTATATACAATTATTATGTGCTAGTATAAATTGCTCAAACAAACTTAATGATGGTTCAGTAAGTAACTATATCAGTTGTATTTGCCCTGTTTGTCTTGTGGGCAAGAAGCTGCAATTGGATGTAACTTGAAATGGGATGAGGTTTCGTTAATATTAGTACAATTATTTAAAATTAGCCTCTCTGATGTCCGCAAACATTGGCTTTACCTCACAAAATAAATTATTTTGCTGCATAAAAAATGAATAGAATGACTTTTCGTTCTGTTCCCTAACTAAAGTTACTGACTGAAAAATGTTTTTGGAACTTCAACGTACAGTAGAGATAGCACTCGTGTGTGACATACATACTATTCGTGCGAGTTAACTTGACATCGGGCTCGAATAACGTTTGGACGTTTTAATTTAAATTGAACAATTCGATTCAACAAAGTGATTTTATCGCGTAATTAAAACGTCATTCGAAATATGTCGGGCTAGGTGTCAAGTTAACTCACACGAGTTATTTACTTCTCCTGAAGCTCTGGTGTCGCGTTTCCTATTTACCAGTGCGTTGTTATTTCTAAAAAGCGACTTCGTGGCAAATTTCATAGAATATTATATATTGAAGAATAGAAGTCTGACATTGGAATGGAATTTGTTGCCAGCGTAAGCATCACGTAGGTTTAGTTCAATATCTTTATACAATTAGATGTTTACGTGCATTCATTATGTGTGGATGTTTACAGCATTCAGTAGATAGTAAATTTTTAGAATGCTAGTTAGTATAAATTGAAGATCGTAAAAATTTAATCAAAGCTGAGGTTTATAATTTAAAATGTCTTCAACGTTCAGAATGTATCAGAAGAATGGTTGTATAGTATTTCCTAAATAGAGTATTGTCAGTTTGGTATTCATGCAATTATCTTCAGCACAAAAAAAAGCTGTTGCCAACTCGTTAATAATGCACTTTGAGTTTCCGGTCTTGTTCGTGTGATTGTTAGGGAGTAGCATTTCGTACCGTCTTATTTGTGTAGATTATTATGTAGGTACATAAATAGAATCTAAGGGAAGAACTGTAACGATACCAACCGCCACTTGAAATCTTTAAGACAAACTGTTCTGAGAAAGAATAACTATAACAACAAGAAAAACACATTTACAATAATACTATCTTTGCAGTGTCTCTCCCAATCGCGTCCAATTTTATTATCTACTCAGACTCACTTTATTATTTTGGTAAATTTTATTTAATTTTTGACTACCTCGTTAATCAGACTTAAAATCTAGCAAGAGTTTATATAAAGTCATTAAGTTAAACACATAGATCGCGAAAAAACTTTTTTTATATTTTAAATTATTTTACGTTAATTATTATTTCTGACCACTTAAGTAAATGAGTTACATATTTAAAATGACAGATCCTATACTTGAATTTGGAATCTTAGATACTTACATATTTAAAATCTATTATTTTACACTCCACTATCTACTTTAGCGTTACATACTATATTGGTTCCTGTTACCATTTTCTAATAAAAAGGTCGTAAATAAGTTTTGGTTGCAATGAAATTTGGACGTTGTCATGTAATGAGCTTCTGTTTTCGAAACTTGATATTAGATCTAAGATTCTGAATTGATGTTTAGCAGGGGCCTAACCTTCCAGTGTCTCTTTCCCACGGAAGTAATATTAAAGTAATACTGCTTTAAGAGTTGGTGGTTTAGACCCTGATATCGTGATGTGAAGCCTCAGGGCACTTTGCTTACCACGTCACGAAATACTATTCTTTCATTGCATTAACAAGATAACATACTATTTGGAAAGACATTAGTGGTCATAGATATTTGCCGTCCATAAATTTATTTGCAATTCTGTAACAATATAGTGTTTATTTCATGATCTTGCTATTAAGAAATAAAAAAATACTACGTAAATAATTATATTTCGTATTAAAAACAAATTACTATCGTGTACTGCTCGTCGGGCATTATTAACATTTTCTGGTATTTATTAGTCGAAAAGTATCTTTCTTTCGCGATTGGCATTAAGGAGCGCTTTGACATTTTTGTCTCAAAAAAAAACTATTTTTACACTATAAAGCGTATTTAAATTAACAAAAAAAAGATTAAATATATCGTAAATATAGAATGTTAGTACGGAGCATATTTTAATTAGTCGTTTAATGCATGTTCATAGATTTAATTCGCCCAGTGTCTGGCAAGTTTGCGAGGTGTTCTATAGGTGTTGCGGTATCCCATTGATTTACAGTTATCGGTATCACATATCAGTTCAGTCGTACTTCACTTCGGAACATGTTGTACTGGCACGACGTCAGAAACGTCATTATACAATTTCTTGAACGAGCATAATTTAACTAAATCACAATTAAATTATTGTATTGTAGCGTCGAATGTTAAATTACTTACTAAGTCATAGGCATAATGTGGATTGGACATACTTCTGATCGATTTGAAAAATAACAATGTCAGGTTTGTCGTATTGTCTGTCGGTTTAGCAGCAAATGAAGGCGTAAAGCCACCAGTGCCTATATCTAATAGAACAGATGCCGTAATGATATAGATCTATAGGATATCGTATGTCTTTTCCACAGTATTGGTATGGAACCTTAGAGTGGTAAGGCACTTCTACTAGATCATATTGATAGTTCAGGATCGTGGGCAATGGGCCGTTAGCTGCAACAGTTGTACTGAGTTTTGTTCTTTAATACTCATGGCAGTGTATGCATGTCGAACTACGTCACATCACAAGTCAGTTAGAAGTATTGAGAGTAACAGTCTAGCAATTTGTTTAGTTCTAAATCAAAGATGCATAATTATTTTATACATCTGGATTTGTAGTTTAATTATTGCACTTTGTAAGTGTGGTGTCTCCGCCTATTAAAGTATTTAACCATTTACAGAGTTCGAATGGCTACTTATTAGTGTACGTAATAAATTTATATAACGATGATATTTTTATTGTTCATATCGCATATTTACTAACTTGAAAAGCGTAGTTGCAAAACAAAGTTCTGTTCGACATTAACGGGTTAAAAGTACTTACTAAAATAATTTTGACTATCATAAGTGAAATTCATATTCAGTTGTTGCACTTTTATTTATCAACAACACACAATATATACGAGTATGAGAACACTATCGTAGTTTTATTGTGACATCGAATTACATTCTTTGTTTTGCGACTATTCTTTCCAAGTGCAAAACTATGAAGGAACAGTGAACAGCAAACAGAACACTTACCGAAGTACCCATGTTTAATATTGTTCAGCTCGTAATACATTATAGCATTATTTGCGAAAATATCAAACAAACTGTTTTAATTTTTGTGCCACGATCGTTTAAAAACTGTCCGCCATGTTTACTTGCAGGACGTAAGACTGACAAGAACATTGAAATAGTCGAAAGTGGAGACTTTGATATATCCCGGGGTGTCTTGAAACGAAACTGTTTCGTACGTTCTATTTGGTTAATACTTTGCATTGACGTTTCTTTTGTGATGTACAACAAAATGTTTGAAGACATCCTGTATAAATATAGAAAGTGCCCATACATATAGTATTTATTAAATATATAGCACTAGACATTTTGCTCCGTTGTCGCAAATGGTTGTAATTATAAAAGTATAGTTAATATTAATTAGAAAAAAGATAGACTGTTTTGCACGACTTCTGGTTTGACCGTGTCGACTTTTCCTCACGGTGTCACTTCTCATGCAAACAAAAGTTGTTTGAACACTTTGTGATGACAAGTTCTGCTCTGAAGTTTGCTGGTTGCAAGACACCCTAAAACGTTTTTGATATTCAGTACATAAACCTACTTGCAATATCACCCCACTATAAAATGTATGTTTCTACTCAAACTCGAAATATTTTGACCTCTTGAACGTTTTATTATTACTTTTACGATTACACTATACCTAAGTCTTTTTTGGCAACATATTTGAAGTAATATTATTTAATTATTCAATATACTTATCTATAATAAGAATCATGTGTTTTATTTGTATAAATATTTTAACCTAAAATATCTTTCCCTCTTGTAGCTTCGTATTATGAACTTTTACTTTATTTATTATTTAGTTACTAGCTTCTACCAGCTGCGGCTTCGCCCGCGTGAATATCGGAAATAGCAAGGTTTCCTGATTTGTATTGTAAATTTTTTACTCAGGAAACACCCACCCTACACCTACCCTACACCTACCTTACGCCTACCCTACACCTACCTTACACCTACCCTACACCTACCTTACACCTACCTTACACCTACCCTACACCTACCTTACACCTACCCTACACCTACTTTACACCTTCCCTACACCTACCCTACCTACATAATTATACCAGCCCAATACTATGACATGTTTCTGGTCTCCTGGTACTTGATGTTTCTGGTCTCCTGGTACTTGATAATCTGAAGTACTAAGGCAGCAGTGGCTCTGAGTTTCCACTTCCTCCTCAGTCTCCATTAATCCATGCCACTTACCGGGATAAAAAGTAGCTTATTTTTTATTCCAGAATATAAACTACATGTGTGCCAAATTTCATCCAAATCCCTTCAGCCGTTTTTGCCTGATTGTTACACAAACATACAAACATACTAACTTTCACCATACATACACATAGAACTTGTGACTTAGAGTATTGATAAAGTTTTAAACAATTCAGAGGCGATTGTTGGTGCACAACCTAACGTTATATTCGTTATCAGAATAGTCGACCTCTTAGTCCACATACGTGTTTCCTATTTCACTAAACCTTGAATGTGCAATAATGTGCAGTTGTTCATAACTGATAAAAAGCATAAACGGAAGTATTGTACCTACTGTTTACATAATAATATGACTTGTGCGTATTTACTCACGGATAAATAAAGATTGTGATTTTCATTTCAATGATTTCATTTATCAAGCTAACCACAAAATACAAAAAATTCAGCTTCATCAAAGATATAATCACTAGACACTTCGGGTTACTCAATTACAAGGGCGATATCTGGCTGAAACAATTGCTAAACGACCATACATTGCTTGATCTGTAGATAACAACAAATACAACATCTTTATATCTAATTTTTTCGATAGCAGTACTGATATTAATCGGACTTGATGTACCTATCTAAGTCGAATCGCAAGTAGGTACAATACTCTGTTCAGATAAGGACCAACACAAAGATGTATCTTCAAGATAATCTGTAGAGTCCTAAAATAGATTTTGTGACCTACAAGGGTCGCCTGAAAGAGTTTCATTGTTGTCCGGCCATGTTGAGGGTAGATATACAGGCAGGAAAATGCCTTTGAACTGTTTGTCCCCTGAGTGCAATCTCACCTTCCCAAAAAATGTGTTCACTAGATGTAATGTGGGAGAAGATAACAACAGTCAACTGTTTGTACGTTTACGATCTAAACAGGCGAAGTGGAGAAGATTAGAAAAATACTTGTCATTCTGAGATAATTTTGATACCTACAAGCTAACGAAGTGGTTTTGGTGCAAGCATATAAGAGAGTACCTACACCTAGACTACGAGGACAGAAAAGGACGGAAGGAATATGGCACGTGCCCCCAATAGAGCGGACTTAACTGGTTTTCCTTTAAATGTGGCCTACTTATATCCAACATTTTAATTCCTATTTATTCTATCTGAACCTATCTTTGTAGCTTTGATAATAAAATAATAACTTTAGGCATGTGCTAAAATTGATAAACGCACCCGATTAGCATGGTTCCTTATTAAAGCTTCAGAGAAAAAAATGACAAGTTACGCCTGAATCCTGAACCTAGATAAGTATGAATCGTTATGCTACAGTAATAAGAATGTAACAGTAAACATGTAAAACAAAAATATTTCAACATAGAAAACCAGTAACATGATTATGGTCTCCGAAGTAAAGGGTGGATAATGCAAACCTAAAGATAAAATATATTGGTCAACGGCGATTTGGATTAGACACCAATTAATACAAGGCTGTATCTACCTGACACACTAATGATATTATCTACTAATTTGTGCGTGAATAGATGAACACTGCTAAATATATTTATTTACACTACGCACACAGATGTACAAAGGCGGACTTAATGCCTTAGGCATTTTCTACCAGTCAACCTTTGTTTGATGCAGAGAATAATAGTGGTAGGTGCAATGTGGGAAAAACCGGAACACAATTAATATTTTATTATTAAGTATATTGATTAAAGTGACTTACTGGTGCATACCATTTACCTACTGCTGGAAATGGTAACCGGTAGGTATCTGCCTAAACCTATGCCAACCAAAACCTCTTTGTTTTTGCAATTTTTTTTTCTGAAAATACGTTTTATGTTGCATTTTCAAACAACAATTCTTTAATGTTTATGAGATAGTTTTTCTGATCAGTGCGGAACACTAAAATTTGAGTGTGCGATTGGAACGTGGTAAGGTGGAGCACCGATAAGATCTGCGTCAGCGGCGAGCCGGCCAGTGGAACGCATGGCATACACAGCGGCAGGCGTGATTCACACGTGCGTCAGAACCGACAGCAAAACATGAAGACTTTATCTTATACGAGTACCGTCTTACTGATTGCTAAATCTAATGTTTGTAGAGACATGAGGTTGTCAGAAAACAAGTTCAATGATTTATTTATACAATTATAATACTAGATATTTATTTATTAACTAAATTATATACTTAGATGTAGTTATTTATTTAGGTTAGTGGACTCAATTACATATTTTTCCAAAACAAGAGGTTGACTAAGTAAGTACTTAGGTACCTATACTTGGACCTAGTTATGCATAAAGCAGTCATGTTGAAAAGTACGAACAGATTTGAGCATTTTTCTGTCGATTTCTGTCGATTGGTTATTAATTGCTCAAACATAAAATAATCAGAAACTCAATAAACAATCGAAGGACACCCATCGACAGAAATCGACAGATAAATGCTCAATTATCTCTCTTTGTACTTTTTCCCGACATGACTGTTTTATGCGAAACTATTTGGGTCCACGTGTTCTATTTAAAACAACACGCTCATTACGTTTCATTAGAAGTTGGAAATAGACCGAAGAAGTTTTCCGATGTTTAGTACTTAAGTACCTATTTGTACGGGTGTGTTATTAAAACCAGATCAACAGTCACTATAGACTAGGAAGTTAATATCTAGAAAATAGCAGTTTCTCATGATACGCACATGCGGTAATGAATGATAGTCTATTTATACAAAGAGATTATGATGGCAATGCCTTCATAATGCGCCATTTTATTATCAATTTCCGCTATAATGACTTGCAGGCATGTTTTCGCATAGTTTAATAAACACGGGAGATTATTAAGGTAGGTGTGACTACCTACAACATTAAGAAATTTTTCAACGTCGTAACAGCGTGAGTCGCATATCATATTAGGTAAAAACAGGGAAAATGAATACCTATTTCTCTCCGAACCCACCTACGAGTACTTACTTACTTAGGTACTTACATAAAATATGGCCGGTGCGAAGTCTGTATATGTCACCAATTGCCAACTCCGTGCGTGAGATTATAAAATATCTTGGGAGATTGTAATTGTAAACTCGATAAATTGTCAACTGAACATTTGGAATACTTTTTTACGCATCATAATTTGATAGTTTATAATCTCTCGAAGTCATTCCGAGGAATTGTCAACCGACATAAACTGACGACATGTTGGCGACCAGTCAGGGTACACTTTCGGCGGAATATACGGCACAGGGAGTTTCGGGCTCTCCGACTCGGATAGATTAGGTTCGAAAGGTATGACGGGAGCTAGTGCGAGCGAACGAAGCGAACGAACTTGACTCCCGTCATGCCATTCATATTAGGTTACTTTAAACCCTGCAGACCTGTCGTCGAGGTTAGAATGTTGAAATTGTACATACTTACTTTAAAGTTTCGTTACTTGTTATTCCACAATTTCTCGGAATTACTTCGAGCTGTATAAACTATAAAATTTTCATGCGTAAAAAAATATTCCAATGTTCAGTTGACAAGTTTGCCAGTTTATTCCTAACTAGGTACCTAAGTAATGGATCTTTTGAAAAATTAACATGAGTTTTCTGAACAATTAGTTATTCATAGTGCCTAATCACTATTGATTGTTCTTAGTTGCTTAGGTAGAGCAGCTATGAGATTTATTATAATTATGTATTAAAATTTATTATCTAAGACGGAATTAATAAAGACTGTTAATAATATTTATTTCTATCTATACTAATATTATAAAGACGTAAAGTTTTTGAGATTATAGGGGGTAATCTCTGGATCGATTTTGAAAATTGTTTTTGTACTAATATGATAGCCACATTCATGAGGAAGGCTATAGGCAGGAACTGGATATTCCAACAGGAACGGGCAACAACGGGATATATACGTACAAAGTCGCGGGTAAAAGCTATACCTACCTAATAAAAAAAAGTGTTGCTACTGTCTTAGAGAAAGGTTCACAATTTGGATTATAGTGACTTCAAACTTATGTACATAGTTCGTTACATCTATTTTAAATGGGATCATCTGCAACCGAAATAGGTGAGAGCCTGTGTTAGGTAGGTACAGGACCTACTTTTTTGTGTTACTTATGTACCTAGGTAGTCAAACAGAAGGTAGGTAACGTCCTTGCCTTTTAACGATAGGTTCTATTATTACATGTTTTCATAAACTGTAATGTAAATAATAGGACGTATTTATAATAACTAGGTACTTATATAGTTTATTTGTGTTTGCTAGGTATTTACATTTGACGTAGATAGTATTTACCTACTGATCGCTCTACATATTATGCCTATTAGCCGTAGTAAACATGAGTACCATTAATAAACTGTACTTAATTTTAGTTTAAATTAAAAACGAATTTAGTTTTTTTATGGATGGATTTAAGGTGATGTCATCAAACCGTAGAGGAGAAATTATCTGTATTTCGGTTTGTACAAAATACCTACTGTTTTCTGAACACTTGTGGGAATAAACTTAGGTACAGCAATGGTGATGGTGATATACATTAAAATAATATAAGTTCCTAGAAGGTAAGTACCAACAATTTATTTTATTGCGCTCTAATTACGGGTTTTGTTTTTCACACAATGTGCAATGTGCTTTTCGTGTTCGTTTGTTGAAGACGGTCATAAGGCCTTATGACTTGATTTATCTCGATGAATGAGTTCAATAATGAGTTATTTGCGTACTAAGGATGATCTACGCTACGTCACATTTAAAGTGATGCATAATACAAGTATTCAAATGATTCAATAGATTTCTTGTATCTTAATTTGCCCACATTTTAGCACTTTTTAAACTTTTGTAAAAAGAGCTTTTATATAAGTACCTACTTATCTACCTATCTAAAACCATTCCACCATATTTTATTTGCGTAATTTTTATAATACGTAATTGAAAATAAACCATAAATAACAAAAAAACTCGGGAAAAAACCAAAACGTTTTTGCGCGTTAAAATTTCATTTCACATTTCCATTTCCGAACGGATGTTCGTGAAATGTGTAGGTAAGTGCGTACCTATTTTAAATAAAAACAACACCACCCTATATAAGATGTTTAACGTGCAAATGGAAAATCCCGCTGAAGGTAACCTTTCCATACGAATATAGGTGTTTGCTAAGTAATGTTTAACAACATTACTTAACGATACCGTCGCTGCAGTGTGTGCACTATCAACAGTGTTGATCTTTTTTTACGTAACGTTAGGAAAAAAGGAAACGAAATCATTTTCACATAAAAAGATCTGGTACCTATGTTTATCAGGCTGCAATTAGTCCATCCATAAGAAAATATGTAGACAGGTATACCTGCTAAGATTTACTACGCTACAGCGAGACTGCATGACCTTTCCTCGATAGTGATCCAAGTTGCTATCAAAGAAAACAATGATCGCTGTAGATTTTGACTTTGATTTGCCTTTCCTTTTGATGATAAAGATCAAATCAAATAACATATTTGTAAGTTATATCTAAGTGCAGTGTCTTTTGTTTGATAAACAATAAAGTTTATAATAACGATCTAAATTGTTTATGAATTACTCGGTATGTTATTTGACCAAGAGTGCCTAATTTATACTATCGCTTACGCAAATTGAGCTTATCAATACAATTTTTTTATAATAATTCCATATAAGTACCTACATACTTGGGTAGGTAGGTATCTAATTACATGGGCGGATCCAGGATTGTCGTTTTTCTTGACCCCGCTGAGAGTGGGTTTTAACAAAGAAAACTAAATAACCCTTTGTTGGCAATCGGGTAAAAAAACACATGATGTACAATTTTCCTCCTTGGATTGCTTTTCGTAAATTTCTCAATGACTTCGTTAGGTTGTAGACTACCAAAGAAATCTGGGTCTTTTGGGGGTTGAGTCCTAAGAGACTCAAACTCCAAAAGAAAGGGGCTAAGCCCCCCTGGATCCGCCAATCTACTTATTTATATTCAGTGGCGAAAAAACTAGATTGGAATTTATGATTACCTAATTCATAATTGTAGATAGTAAATTGGTAATAGAGTGATAATGACAGAAGCTTAGTTAATTTTTAATGAATCATCTGTGCTATAATTTGAAGTTAATTTATTTGCAACTAAATAGAAACTAAGATAGGCACCTAAGTTACTAATTAAATTATAAGTACCTACTTAGGTAGTTATCGTTAATGTGAATTAATGGAACATGCTTGATAATGGTTGCACATTAGATTATTTAAGTAGATTCCCTGTTTAGGAATTATATTCAAATTATTTATAGTAAGTTGCATAAGCTTTCAATTTTAACTAAAAAAAATCAAATGGTGAGATTTCTAGTATGTTCTAGTGTCTTATACGGCGGATACATGTTTTTATAGTCTTCCTTTTACGGTCTCATCACAGACTGAAGCGATTTCGCCATGTAACCCGCGTTTTGGGAATTGTATCAAACCTTTGTACTGATCGAGATTTCAACAGGTGCCGTGTGCCTCTAAATTATTCTTCATTGTCATTTCTGTTTGATTATTTCAAATATTATTTATTTGAATGGCAAGTGACACAGTAGTCTTCGCCTTAAGTGCTCATGCGCCCGTCCTATGGCAGCGTGACGCTAGCTGCGTGGTCGGTGACTTTTGTCATCATGTATCCTTATCTCGACGCTACTGCACTGATAATACGAGCGCTATTATTTTCATTGGCTGCGCGGAGGGCGTGCGCGCCCCCGCCTGCCTCTATAAAATCGACATACATCAAAATAGTTCTACATTCATTGATCTCGCGCCGCGCTTGACGCGTTACGTTTGTCTGACAAACGTAACATTTACACACCTTTAATTAGTTCTAATTTTTAGTTTTTTTTAACGGTAAGTTAAAAATTATTACTTATTTTACTTTTCAATTAATTTCGTTTTTTTAATGAATTGATCAGATACCCACCTCTAGTTTTAAATAAGTACAACTTCGTTTACCAAACTTCTTTTAGAAGAAATCTTTTCACTTGAGTTCGGCAGTGCCATTTAATCGAAAATTATAATATTTGTAACTCAATGAACATCTGGTGGAAATACGAACAGTCAATAGGTTACTGGAACTATTAACTACTAGGAAAATAGATCTGCGGGTGTCCGGGGCACGTCGTAATTGGACTGACTTGTCTGCGCTCACGATCAATGATCGTGATCCAGATTGCCAAAGAATTCGTGGCATCCATTACAGTATCGAAATAATTTGATCTCAATCTATATCTGCTGGTCATATCTTGAGAGATTACTGCAGCACTGGATAAAATTCTTTGCATTATGCACTTGCACTGTCATATTCTGAAAATAAATCCGGCCACTTATGAATTATAATAGGGCTTACAATGACCTAGCAAATTCAAAAGAATCCGGACCGCATGTCTAAAAAAATCTACAGGGATCCATTAATTTATCCACACCACAAAATTCACCTAGTGGTTGATAAAGCTGCCTCTTCTTGTTTACTGATTAATGTTGTTGCAATAATGTTGGCATCATTTGGTAAACAACATCATCAACATTACATGAGAATGAGACCCATTTGAGGTTACAATAGTGGATATTTTCCGTGCATTAGTGGGTTTCGGGGAATGTTATCGTACTAATTAATTACTGATCGCATCTAATTGCAATTTGTCGGTGCTTACCTAATTTTAAGAATTTTACTGTAACTTAAAAAGGTGTACTTAAGTTTTGCTTTTGTATTAAACTCGGCAGTTTTCCTCCGGCTCCGATACCAATTAGGTAACTTGCGTGCTTAGGTAGGTAGGTACTAACTATAAGGTAACTCTTCGTGACATAATAAAATCCTTGATAACACTGATTATACAGCCTTGCGGATTATTTTTATTTGAGTAAGGTATCTACTTGATACGTGACACTGGATTATTTAATTTTTTCGTGCTTTGCCCAGAAGAGTATGCTCACGACGTATCTCGGATACTTAGACCTTTAATCGGAACCACCCGGTCCAATCAACAGCAATATTTTATTACTTATTACCTTTGTTACAGATATAAATAGAATAAAATGGCTTACCTACAGTCGATGCCTAAGTCTGAAACTATCAGGCTCCGTGAAAAGCATGTCGGGTAAGTTACTTCTATTGTACTTTCTTCTTCTTTTCAGATTTTTTTTTTGTTGAATTTTTTAAATGTTTGACTGTCTTGGGACCCTGGGGTTTTGGACAGGCGAACGAGGGGGCCGAAGCCAACTCACAGAGGCTACGTTAAAATTTCAGTTGTTGAGGAGCTCGAGGTTAAATTATAAAAGCCGCACGGTTCGATCTTTAAGGTAAGCAACGCTTGCCGAGGTTGGTCTGTGGATGGGTGACCACTATAACATACCGAGAGTCCGAGACTCCTTCGTGCCTCGGAAAGCACGTTTAGCCGTTGATCCCGGCTATTATTTGGAGATCTTTGGTTGTCGTTACGGATTGTCAGAAGCCAGAAAATCTGACACCAGTCTTGCCAAGAAGTACCGTGTTACCCAGTTAATGGGTTGTGAAGTTCTGGTAGGCAGCTGCTTCACGTAAAATACTGGTATTCAGCTGAAGCCGACCCCCAATGTAGTTGGAAAAAGGCTAGGCAGATGATGAATTATTATAATTAGGTATGTTTTGTACTGTATTCACATTGTAATTAATAGGTTAATTCTTGTTTCAGTGGGGCGTGCCAATTATTCTTCCGTTCGTCTCCCTTGAAAATTGTACGTGGAGTCGCCCAGTACATGTATGATGAGACGGGTGAAAGATATCTCGACTGCATCAACAATGTTGCACACGGTAGATATTACTGTTATCTTTTTGCGCAATATGCGTTACTAAAGCCACTTAAGGTCATTTAGTACCAGTGCAAACCAGATTTTAACTGACTGTAATTATATCGACGGTATGTTAAATTTAGTGATAACCCCAGCCGACCCAATTTTTTCGACTGTGCCCACAAGTCTTGAAAGGGCTATTTGTTTGTTATCTTTAATTTTTATTTATCTAGTTACTTACATTAGATAGTAGGTAGATAGTATTTAAATGCTTTGTACATACTCAACTCCCAAAAGTGGCTAAAAAAACACTGAATGGATGCTCCTTTGTTAACTTCGCTAATCCATGTTTTATTTTGCAGTTGGTCATTGTCACCCACATGTGGTGGAAGCTGGCAGAAACCAAATGTCGTTAATTTCGACTAACAATCGTTATCTTCACGACGAGCTTGTTATTCTTGCCGAAAGGCTCGTCAAAACCTTGCCAGAACCATTGTCGGTTTGTTTCTTCGTTAACTCGGGCTCGGAAGCTAACGATCTAGCCTTGAGGCTTGCCAGGATTCACACCAAGAACAAGGATGTCATTACTTTAGACCAGTGAGTATTTTTTGTTTTTGAAAACATCTTTCTCTAACTTTTGGGGATATCTCTTGCTAGGGTTACTCTGTATTCGGATGTTAGATTGAACTTATCAGCATTTAACTTTTATGGGAATTAAGCTTGCTTGTAATTTAATTCAGTGATTGAGGAAAAGGGTCACTCTGCAGTCGGTAGGATTAATATTTGATTATTACTCACTACAATCTTGATACCGTAAACAAATTGATACGTTTTCATGAAGGAAAAGATAGTGATCGCGACACGAACACCATATAGGTACGGTGCGATGAAGTGAGCACTATCCTTTCAAAACAGAGTGAAACTTTCCTCCATTATACTGAATACAGACTTGCATGATACCATTCTAATGTTTAGTCATGCTAGATAAGCTATTTTGGAATATCATTTTGCCCACTGAGGCCAACAAACGTTCTACATAGATGTCCCCTTCGTTCTTTAGTCGCTACTTCGAGCTAGTCGAAGCGTTATTAGGGTGCTACTAGCGCCTGTTTGTTACAGCGCATATCATGGTCATCTTACGTCTATGATTGATGTGTCTCCCTACAAATTTAACCTACCCGGAGGGCCAGAGAAGCCAGAGTGGGTTCATGTGGTAAGTTACACATATTGACTGGGTTGCACACGATCTCGTAGTTGCATTAGTTTATAGGACACGCATTATCTTTATTCTTATCTCTAAACTATATTTAGATTATTTTCTTACATAATAATACTGATAGTTAGCTATTGGAGATGATAAAAATAATCTCTGTACCTAACTCGTGACGTAAAGATATTTTTATTAAATGATTCACATTTTTGAGCGATGTCTTTCTTAAACTAATTAAGTGGCAATTAATTTAATTGCGAAATAACTGATTTAGTTATTACCGACTTAAAACAATAGTGGTTTCAATGTTGAACTAGAAAATACAGTGCTTTTTTTGCATTATTAAAATCTTGAATTGTTTAAAAAGTAATTAACACTGTCTGCAATTTATTTCTTTCGCGCACCTCAATAAAGAGACTCAACTGCAGCTTCCAATTTAAATAAATAATTGAATACATTGTTTTAGATACAAGTGTTTAAATTGCCTAATAATGTTTTATTACCTCATCCAGGCTCCAGTTCCCGATATATACAGGGGAAAGTACATATATCCCAACGACTCTCAAAATGAAGAAGAGTTAGGGAAACTGTACGCTGATGAAATTGGCGAAATCTGCAAAGAGATTAAACGCAATAATGGCGGTGCTTGCGCATTTATTGCGGAAAGCCTCCAGAGTTGCGGTGGTCAAATCATTCCACCTGATGGATATCTTAAAAGGGTCTTCCAGTGAGTATATATATATATAGAAGATAATTATGCACATTATCTTCTTCTTTCTAGACACCATTGCAAACAGAAGATTTTATAAGTTTTTGCCCCAATTTTTTTGTAGACGATACTATCAAGCTCTAGTTTGCAAATAGCGAAACGAGATCCATTATCATCAGTAATAGGTTGCAGTTAAAATTAGACTTCAATAATTGTCTCTCAATTGGCCTTGCACTCTATTTACATTAAGTACGCTCGTCTAACCAATAGGTACAATGTTGATAGGGACAATTGATACAATTGCAAAAAATAACTATGGAAAATAATAGTTGTTCTTTGGATATTTTGTTTTCGT
Source organism: Melanchra persicariae (assembly GCA_947386135.1). Taxonomy (NCBI): domain Eukaryota; kingdom Metazoa; phylum Arthropoda; class Insecta; order Lepidoptera; family Noctuidae; genus Melanchra; species Melanchra persicariae. The sequence goes on along the minus strand of OX376648.1, from coordinate 10,891,117 downwards.
TTTTTTTTGATGTTCTATAAGTTTATAAAATATTGATTAGGCGAATTGGCCAACGCTATTTAGAGAAGTCCGTTCAGAATGTTTTCTAAAAGAATGCGGTAAACACTTCTCTAGATATGTTGCATCAAGAAATTTCAAGTGAGATAGAGGGGATAGCAGCGTTATGTAATTTAGATTCAGATTTTCAAAATCCCAAACATTATTTTAGACACGTTCGCGAAGCTGACGGTGTGTGCATAGCTGATGAAGTTCAAGTCGGATTCGGCCGTGTGGGCACCCACATGTGGGCATTTGAGACGCAGGACGTTGTGCCCGACATCGTGACCATGGGCAAACCAATGGGCAATGGGCATCCCGTCGCCGCTGTTGTTACTACCCCTGAGATTGCGAAGAGCTTCGCTGATACTGGAGTGGAGTACTTCAACACGGTAAATATTTTACTAAATTCAATAATATTGGTCATTGAATTGAATTGGATTATACTGGCTTCATCACAGATGCTTGTTGTTTAAATTTTCCGAAGGGAAAAACAACTGACTTGCGTAGGGTCGTGTTATTCACATTAGTTGTTAATAAATAATAACAAACGAGATGTTTGAGTGAGAGAGTATCGTATTTGCGCTAATTGTGTGATGCAACACCTGTTTTTAATATCTATCTGCTAAATGTTTGGCAAACATTGATAGATATGATATAGTTACTGGTTTATTTATAAATGCTATCTACTAGCCACGTATTCAAAGTGACCTATCTCATCTTTGCTCGTTTATAGGAATCTATTTATAGAGACATCGATATCATCTGAAAGCATTCGTTAGTCTGTTTTTAAATTTGTTTTATTTTCTCCCTGATAAAGCCCTATGAAAAGAAATATGTTGGTAACTCATCCCATTTTTCCATAGATAGCGGCTATTTACAAGAAACTGTTTCATATTTTACAGTACGGTGGCAACCCTGTATCCTGCGCAATCGCAAACGCAGTCCTAGATGTGATCGAAGAAGAGCGTCTGCTGGAGCGTGCGAATCGTGTCGGCAATCACTTGCTGAACCGCTGTCAGCAGCTGAAGCATAAACACAGCTTAATTGGCGACGTTCGAGGAAGGGGCCTGTTTGTAGGAGTAGAGCTGGTGACTGACAGGGAGACGAGGACACCAGCGACGGCGGAAGCCAAGCATATCGTTAACAGGTACGTACCAAAAATTATACATTATTAAACTGTCAGTCACAGGACAAAAATATGTGTGAACGGCAATGTAAACTTAACTAAAATTGTCTTAATCATTTTTTTTTAAACGTGGCCCCACTATGAATTTCTCCCGTATCTTTGGTGAGTTTACAAACGTTTAAACTCACATACACAAACAGCCCAACCCGGAACGACTATATCAGCAGATATTTGGAAATACAAATATTTGGAATCGACCCCGCGACACAGCGCAGGAGTCAATCGCTGTTGCTCACTGTGCAAACCGTGTCGTATAATATTTCTAATCATGTAATGATTACAACATAAATTACAACATTGACCAGGGAAAGGTCCAGCAGTGACAAATATGACGGCCGATATTTATATATTTCAATTACTCTTTGCGCTAACAGTTCCAGTACCAACATGTGCAGAGAGCCAACATTATACATGATGATGATAAGAGAGAAGACGTGCTATATGTACATTTATTCATTTAAACTGGTTATTTACAGGACGAGGGAGGAGAAGATTCTCATAAGTCGCGACGGTCCTGACAGTAACGTGTTGAAGTTTAAGCCACCCATGGTGTTCTCAACACAAGACGCTGATCGGCTCGTCGAAACGTTAGACAGGGTTCTAGAAGAGCTGGACGGAACAAGAACGCCCGTCACTAACATCAAGCTACAGGTATGTTATTTTGAATCAAAGATTCTAAGTAGAAAAATGTTTTTAAACTGAGAGAAACATTTTGGTTTTGAGGTTCCCCTTTTCCGTGTGTGAGCGAAACGGAAAGGCCAACATGAGAATAGTGGTTCCCTATTCGATTTAACTTAGATAACTAAACCTACTATATATATTAGTTTATGAAGTATGGTCTCGTAAACTTATCCACTAGCAAATACTATTGGCGATACAAAGATTATGCGCGCGCCTTTAGCGGTGAAATTTAGAAGTTGCCTAAGAACGACACTTGCAGTGATGCCAACACCAATTTATTAAATTCCTGGAAAACCTAAGTCAGATAACCTTACTTGAAATTCCCTGCAGTTTGGGGGATTCCCCACATGTTGACAACGTTGTGCGAAAACTGTCAAAGTGTCGTTCTTAAACAGCTTCACAATTTTGACACCAGCGGTGCTGGGTAGAATCTTTACACCGCCAATGACAATAGGAATATTACTATGCAATATTAAGACTGGGACTAAATAGTGTTGACAATAACACCCGTATCTTTTCCTACTTACATACGCAACTGAAGATACTCATACATTCTTTATTTATTTACAGGTTCTTGTGACCCCAATTGATGAGACGAAAAATGAGGCAACTTTAAATACCACCGTTAAGCAGAGCATTAAAAGTTCGTGACCAGAATAATAATGCGAAATGTAAAATAATAAGTATTAATTGATTATTAAGGCTGTACATATAGATAGACGTATTTAGGCTAATTTTACTACAGAATCTTTATAATAAGCAACTATAGTTGTAAGTGAATAATTATACAAAGATATTGTTTAAAAACTTTTTTTATTTTTGTCACATGCAGACAGTTCCATATATTTGCAATTAATTATAATTATTATGTACCTACACCACTAAATTTTTTTATCACAGGCAAAAATATATTTTTTGCGTATTAATCATAAAATCCATATAGTATTAATAAGAATATTCAAAAATGTATATACAGAATAAAAAGGAACATAAATCCCGTGTTAATAAAAATAATAAGAAATAAACAAGTTATACAGTTACTGAGAAAATGCGCTCAATAATAATTAATTTTAATAAAAATGGCAGAATAGGTTTAGGAGCGTTTACGCCATACAGCAATTCAAACTTTCCAGTCCTTATTTTTCGAAATGAATGAACCGATTTTAATGAAACTTGGTATGCATACGCTCACATATATAGATAGACATAGATAACGCAAGAGCAACTACTTCGCGTGCCTGTTTCGGTGCCCACCTTACGTACAAAAATCGTAAGCCGCCACTTTCGCGCTCAGTCTGCATCGGTGTAGGTACGCTAGTCGGATGGCAGTCAGGTGGTTAGGTCAGTTAGGTGCCACACGTGGCGTCTTTGAATCGGTTTGATTTCCCATCACTTAATCTAGTGCTTGTGTTGACGTCATAGTAGGTAGGTATTCAAAAAATGGCACGCTTGGTTTTCATAAAGATCGTGATACATTGCGTTATCTATGTCTATCTATATCTGTGCCTACACTAGATAACCAGGTCGAAATAGTTATTTAAAAATTTTCGAAAAATAATTTAGAGAGAGAGAGAGCGATTTTAAGTTTTCTATAGAAAGTGAAAAATCACTATCTTCCCCCTGAACTTTTTTTCGAAAATTTTCTCTAGTAACTATTTCGAACTGAATATCTAGTGAAAAAATAATTAAAAAAACCGATTTTAATGAAAATTGGTAGTTTCATTAAAATTAGTTCTTTCATTTCGAAAAATAAGGACTTGAAAGTTTGTATGAAATGCCGTAGGGCGTAAACGCTCATAGCCATAAGTAAAAAAGTTGTTAAAACACTTCTTTCTTAAATCTATGGTTTAAGCATTCACTTTTTTTTGGGATACACACTTGATTTAATGAGTTTGAAAGGTTTACTGGTGTAATCAACATTTTTGTATAATGTGTGGCAATTCTCCATAGTAACAAGCTGAACTGGTTTATAACAAGGTCCTATGTTTATTTTGAGCTCTTGCACAATTTGATATGCTGTAGATCCAGGGGCACAAATACACTGTTTATAATTGGCAGTGTGGCCTTCACTACAGTTAGCACATTTTGGTGGTTCCTCTGAATTCTTTTGACATTTTTTAGACAAATGTTCTCCAGAACATATGACACATTTCACATGCCCTTGGCAGTACCTTTGAGAGTGACCCCATTTCTGACAGCGATGACATTGCCTTGGTTTTGTAATTGGAGGTTCCACATTTACCTTATGTCCCAATATCTGCCTTACTTTTAAAATAGCTTTTCCTTCATCATCATATGGTACAACAGCTAGAACTAGCATGGTGTTATCCTTTGTCTCCACTTTAGTGTGCATTTTATGCACTCTAATTACAGGAATAGAAACTGATTTCAAAACCCGTTTAATTTGATTCAATTCTATATCTTTTGGTATTCCTCTGATGACTACTTTCATTTTTCTTTTTGAAGGATCTCCAAAAGTGTGAAATGGTAATTGGTTTTTTTCAAAATATTTTATCATGTATTTGTGGTCATTGCTGCTTTCACAAGTAATTTTAGTGTAGTTTGTACCATGTAGAGGTTGATAAAATTTAATTCCCAATTTTAACACTTTGTTGACATGCCGTTCAAAGTCTATTGGTTTATGTAAGAAAATAGGTGGTATTTTCAATTTAAGTTTTGGCCATTTCCTAAGTAATTCGGGATTAATATCTTTATCTAAAATAATGTTATCTGACACTGGCGGTGGGGCAGTATTTGCCTCATCTGAAACTTGGCATTGTTTTTTTAATCCATTAGCCAGTTTGTCGATCTTAGCCTTTATAACTTCCTGTTTTTGTTTTCTTGTCATAATTGAACTCTGAAAAACAATATACCTAATAATATAATTTTCGTTACATAGGTAGGTACCTACTTGTCCTGAATAGACAATGTCTAAATATCTTACAATCTTAAAATTTAAACTGCAGATTAAAAATATCGAGACCTTGGTGTATTTACATTACCTACAATGGAATTTAAGTTAGAGAACTTACGGGAATCTTGCAATTTTTGTTAGGCTTGTTGTTTGTCCTGTTACAATAAATGAAGGGATTTAAGAAATGTCCAAGATGGACTGGACCACAACTTTCAGATTAACGTTTTGACTACAGCGGAAACAGATTAGTAGTATTTTTTAGAAAGAAGGATTTTATTCACGTAGGTCGGTAATTGTAAAAAAAAATATCATCCTACCCGCCAAATTCTAATTTCTGTTGTTTTCTTTTGAGAATGGTTGGCTTGGCTAAGGAGGCCTTTAAGATTACTTAGATTTTATTAGTCTTTAGATTTAAAAAAAAACGAAAACTTTGTTTATCATATTCATTACAATGCGGATGTCACGCATTTTAGTCTGGAAGGTGACAGATAAACTTGCAATAAAGTACATTGACCTTTCCCTAATATCCCTTCTTAGATATCTGAACAATAAATTATGAACCGTTTTTCATTACTAGAGAACCTAAAGGATCACTATAGAACTCGATTCAGGACAGCTTTTTGTCTTTATTTCTGTTTTTGATATTAAGAAAGTCAATACTTAAATATATTATGTGGGTCAATGACCGATATTGCACATTTATTTGGCGCCTACTAAATGTTCAAATCTACGGGAAGAACGTACGATATCTTAAAAGTGTTTGATTTCCTCGATTACGTGTGAAATAATACATAGGTAACTAAAACTCATTCGAAAGAACAGTCCATTGATTAAAAAATATTCGATGAATCGTTAAGTCGAAGTAGCGTTTGGCGATAAAAGGTTGTGTCGCAATAAATTCCATTCGAACAATCGTTCAGTCGACTTTCCGTTAATCGAACAAATGACTCTCGACATAAAATTACGGACCCCTAATTTTATACCATTAAACGTAAAATTAATAGATTAGGGATTTTTTGGCGAGGCCTAAATTGCATTATTTTGGTTTTTGAATAGTTTATTTCTAAATTGTGGTCATTCATCCAATTTTGTATATCAAGCATTATTTTATTCAAATTAATATTTAAGTGTTCAGAGTCTACACAGGAAGTAATTAGAGAAATGTCATCGGCAAACAGTACCTACGCACGTATTCGTCATAATTTTAGGAAGGTCATTGATTTAAATCAGGAACAATAAACATCTGACAACATTACCTTGTGGGATAGAATGTCCAATCCAAAGACCGTTTGAGCGTATTAGGCTAAGTTACCCTGTTTGTTGGTCCAAATATTCAATTTCTACGAATTGTTGTCGATTCTGTAGGTAAGATGCGAACCATTTATGTGTTAATCCTCTTACACCGATACCATATAGTTTGTCGAGAAGTATTTTGTTCTGAACTTTATCATAATTATGCCTTGGTCATGTCAAGCAAGATTCCAATCGCGTATTTTTTATTATTTAAAACAATAAGAATTTCTTGCGTGAATTTATATGTAGCTAAAACCGTGGAGCGTTTTTTCCGAAAATCATTTTGACTGTCATCAAAAACATTAAACTTTTCGCAAAAGTTATAAGAACGCGATTACACATTGCTTTTTCAAAAAATTTTGATGATGTAGGTAGTAGCGCAATAGGGCGGTAATTATTAGGATCTAACTAAGAATTTTTCTTATGAATCGGTTTAACTATTGTTTTTTTTAGAGCATCTGGGAACACTTCTTCAGAGAATGATTGGTTGACTAAAATAGATCAAAAGGTACCTATGTTAGTTCCTCAGCACACATTTTTATCAGTATGGGGGGAAGTTCATCTAATCCATGACTATATTTACTTTTAATAATAATAATAATTTATTCATTTTAAAGACTACATAGGTCCAATGGTTAGTAAGAACTTATCATCTAATTGTTAGTAAAATTTAAAATACAATAATTTTTAAGATTTTTAATATTTTTTTTTATTTTTTTTCCGGTGCGGGTGGATGAAGAAACATAGTGTTATCAGTGGGGCGGTACACGGGTCGGCCGCGCGGCTCTGGGTGGCACTACCTATGTCTTATTTGTCCAACTGATGCGAAAAAATCATTGAACGAGTTTGAAACTTGTTTTGGGTCGGACGTAAGTTTATTGTGGATCTTCAATGTAATATTTTGTCGAGACTTGCACAGGTTTCTATTGGTTCGTTCTGTAATAATTTTCCACAGTGATTTTGTTTTATTAGTCGAATTTTTCATTTCCCTAATATACTGCAACTTTTTTGATTTATTGACTACCTTTTTTAATGCCTTTTCATATATTTTATAATATTTTTTTTAGTACCGGATCGTTTGAGTAAGAAGTAAGAATTCTGCACAACCGTTTATTTTTCCCTGGTTTAAGATCTTTATTTTCCTCATAAGAATTAACAATAATTTACTTACTGAGAAATAAGATTTAGAATTTTGAATGTTTAAATAACAACAAGCGTACAGAAAAAAAATTTGGCGGGTAGGCAATGCACACAACACAACAAAATATCACCGACCAAGCAAACACGGATACAAATGTAAAATTTATAACACACTAGATGTGGCATACAAAGCAGCGTACTGACTTACTGATTATTCTTATTTTATTTTTATATTATTTGATTAGTTTTGTTTTGTTTTTTTTTTCATGCGTAGTTACTTTATTAATTTCATATATAAATATGTATTTTTAATATGTACCTATATATTTTTTTATTATTATTTACTCATAATGTTTGATTGTAATTGTTCTTAAATGCAGCCATACTTTTTTGTTCTTTTATATCCATTGATATTTTATCCTCATATTCAATATTTCTTTTCCCGTAATTAATTTTTGTATGATATTTGAATGCCACTTGTTAACCAATTTTTTCTTTTGTTTCGATTTAGCTTTATTTATTTTATAGATACGTATACAATCATTCAATATTATGAGCAAATGGTTTTGAAACGAATTATTGTTTTCATTCATGTTTTTGTCCGAGCTTATTATTAGATTCCAATTAATTTGTTGTAGTGCTAATCTAAATTTTTCTATATTTTTACTATTAAAAAATCTTTTTTTTAGTTTTCCAATGTTTACGTTGTGTGATTTGCGACAAAGTTTTTAAAATTTACTATGATGCCTTTATGGTCAGAGAAACCGAAATAGTTTGCGTAAGTAGGTATATAGTTAATAGTTTAGAGTCAAAGTTTATAAATTAAATAAGTACAAAATCAAGGCAGGTTGAAGTTGTTTTAGTTAGGTACTCGAGTAGGGTTTTTACACATGGAATGACGATTGATTGATGAGTTTTTAACATATCCAAGCATTGAGTTTAGTAGTGAATGAGTTTGCAAACTATTGACATTGAAGTCACCTCAGAATATAATCTTTTTTTTACTTTATTTATGTAATATCAGTTCTAGTATTAATTTTAACTGTTTACAAAATACATCAGGGTGTCTATTATTGCAATACAAAGTTATGAGGATAGTTTTAAGATTAGGCAATTCAATGGCACAAACTTCTATTATGTATTCGACTGACATATCCATAATATCCTTACGTTCTATAAATTCTATGTGTTCTTGTAACAGTATGCATACACCGCCGCCTCCGTAGTTCTGTCGGCAGTATGACGTAGCGAGGGTGTATCCATTGCAATTAATATGTCCTTTTTTCCATGTGATAGCCACGTTTCCGATAAACAAAGGGCCTGGTATTTTTCCCTGTTTTCATCAAGAAACTCTTCTAATATGTGCAGTTTGTTATTTACGCTTTGCATGTTTTGATATATACTGTGATGTCAATGTCTTTAGGAACGAAAAGTGCTCATTTCGTCTGTGTTAGCTTGTGAGAAATCTGTGTCGCGTTTATTATTGATGTTCTTGTTTTCAATAGTAGATTCGTGTTTTAGCAGGTCAATAGTTTGGTTGGGGTCAGTTTTTTTCGTTACGTAATTTTGTTTTGTCATGTTTGTAGTAGGTTGGTATTGTCTTCCGTGTATTATTAATATATTATTTTTAATGATAGATTGGTGTCCTCGTTTTCTGGCTACAAGTAGGTGTTCTTGTAATGTTTTTTTGTCGAAGTGCAGTCTCATTGAAGTAATCGGATATAAAAAGTCCTGTTTGTTTGAAGTAGGATGCGTTTTCTAAAAGATATTTCGTCATACGCTTGCTTATAAGCTCAATACTAAATAGGTCTTCGAGAGTTGTTGAATTTACCTATTCGTGTAAACCCTCAATATATTCAGTCAAGTCAACATTTAATATGTCTTTGAATGCTTCAATAATGCGATAATGTAGTTGGTTCTCAGATTCTTGGTCATACTCTGTCAGTTGTAGATTGTTACTTATTGTCAACTTTTGTTTAAGTTCGTTTAATTGTTGTTTAAGATCATTATTTTCTTCTTGCAGTGTTTCTATTTTTTCGTTTAGCGTGTTAATATTGTTTTTCACTATGCTCGCGTGTTATTTTAATGGAATCTTTTATAATATCTTTACTTCGCATTACGACACAAAAGACGCATAGATACAAATAAAAAAAAATCTGTATCTATGCGTCTTTTGTGTTTTAGAGAGAAGCCGCGGGAAAAATCTAGGTATGAATAAAATCCAATTCGAACCACTATTGGTTCGAATTGAATTTTATTCATACCTAGATTTTTCCCGCGGCTTCTCTCACGTTAATATAGATTTCAAACCAAGTAGCAACAAATTATGTAATGCAACAAAATAGCTTATTATTAAAATCATATTCTGGTATTCATACGTATTAACTAATTATTAACATATGGGATTAACTAATTGCTAACCTTATTGAAATGCTCGTGTCCAGCTTTTAGCTAGCTATTAGGTAGTTTTGGAAAATTAAGCACAACGATTTTCATTAATTACCTAGCCATTTCTACTTATTTTGTGGTCTCAGCGCAACTGTTCACTCCGTTCAACCCGTCAGGGGTTGATTATGCAAAAAATGTTACTTCTGTTTCAATAATTATCCCACTTTTAGTTTGTTCATAGCATTCCGACGTAAATTGAAGCAAGCAATAATGTCCTTCCCTAAAAACTTTATCACACCTCCTTCATCCTTTATTATGTAGTTTTTTTTCGTCAAATCCTAACATTTGTTATTCTTATTTTTTTTATCGAAATCATTTAAATGCCGTGTTTCAACTTCATCGGACTAAGCACATATAATATTCTCCCCAGTTCACTCAAGCCGCTACATTTTTCTTACTTAGAGCATGTTTATACCCATCGTAACTTTTAAACGAAAGGTCCGATTTGAAGTGTAATTTACACGGATATAATCAAACCATTTATAATTAAGGTTGATTATAGAAAAGGATTAATATCATGATGCCAAAAGCACCATTTTTCCATTCCACCTGGATTTTGATTGAATAATTTGAAAAAAAGCAGTCTTGGTGACCTAAACATAATAGTTATGGTATCGTGTTTTTTTTTGTAGAAATTGATGTCCTCTATAAAACTGTAGTACATCACTTTGCTGATAGGCGGTAAAAGGATTTTTTTTGGTGTTTTTTTCACACCTTGTGTTACATTATCGAAGTTTTCATACGGATACGGTACGGTTACGGTTTTTATATCGGAGCTTATGTTCATCAGTGATAATGTAGGAATCTGATGGTGAAAGAATTTTCAAATTGGTCTAGTGGTTTCGGAACCTATTCAATTCAAACAAACAAATATTTCCTCTTTACAATATTAGTGTAGATTATTAAATCATTTGTTTGACAAATGAAACAGAATTTGTGAAACAAATGATTTAATTACTAATGCTCAAAGCAACCGAAAGCTCTAACCACTGAATAAAGACCGAAACTACGTTAGATAAAAGCTTTAGATTCAGTCTCAAAGAGAACACGCATCTAGATGTATGTGAGACACGTGCCTATAAAAAAAGTTCCCTGTCGCATGCCTATTTCTGAACGAGCTTTTGCGATTGCCAAATCTACAACTCCGTAGTCTTTTCTAAGGCATATTTATTTTATAAGCGAACAAAAACATAAATCACAAAATCTTCCGCTCCAAATATTGTCAATGCCGTGTATTCTTTCCGACAAAGAAATCAGACCTTTCCAACTGTCTTTATCATTGAGCCATCTATTGAGCAAACCGACTTTACTGGCTCTATAAAAAATATACAATAACTTTCGACGTAGAATGTACTGTCGCGGGCACATGTTTTCGCTTACGATGCAGTAAGAGTAATGCTCGTTTTGATTTTATGTGAACGTAACATTAGGTCTTGTGATACCATGTTTTAAGTAAGTATTGTTATGTTCTCGAATTAAATAATATGTATTAATACCGCTAGCAGCTAAACTTAGGTAGCTCGATGGGTATACGGTTCTGCAATCTGCTTATGTAGGTACTTAGAAATTATACTAAGGATCCTTAGATATCGGCCATGAACGACTGTCGGGTCTGGGATTGGATTCAATGTCAACATTATGTTTTATCGCATCAAGTTTTTTTACCCTATTAGTAAAACTCAATTTTTATCAAACTTTTTAAGCGTCGTTTTGGTCGTAATCAGTAGGTACTACATTTTATACGGAACGACTTCCTGTGTGCCTAATTCTCAAAATCTTCGCCTGGTCTGTCGAACCTTATTTTTTATTGTATTACCGTGAATAAAAATAAGTAGTGTTATCATCAGTGCCGATATTATACAAAGAACCCATAGCCGTATTCTTTACGTTTGGTCCAATATTTTTTATGTTACAACCAAGACGCGGCGCAGCCGGCCCAAGCACGTGCGCAAACTTGCCACCGACCGTTACATCAATCTTGTCTACCTTGGTATGTTTTGTGCAAGCTTTTCTTGTACGGATCCTTTAAAATTCCATTCTAGTCTCCTTGCTTTTGAATAAAAAATGTTTGCGCTCGTTGTAGCGGTTACGACGTTATGTCACCGGGAGTTCCGGCACCTTCTGTAGACAATGAAGGCATTCAACGTCTGGACAATGCGAGAGGATCCCGTGCTGCAGCGATTAGCCGGATTTATTTAACGGTTGTGATCTCAAGGATGACCCCACAGATATCGAGGCGTACCTAAGGAGTCTGCCTATATTGAACGTGCGAAGGGTTGGGGTGATCATGGGATAACGTCTTTTGCGTCTGTGTGGCGGTTTCGTTTATTTTTTTGTTAACTGTCGTCGTAACTGTAAGATACACGTAAAGTTTGAATAAGTTATACCGGTCTTCTTTTTATGAAGCTCTTGGTGCACACGGCCAACTAAAACGGTCTCACAACCGCGCGATTCTTTTGTAAGAGAAATTGAATGTAACCGGTGTAACGGAAAAGAGTGTATTATTAAAGAATTACCTACATTGTGTAATAAATTAATTTGGTAAAATCTAATTAGGTACCAATCAAATTGCGCGTAATTAGGTTTACATTACGTAAATTGTTAAATTGAACCAACTCTTGATCTAAAGTCGCGAACTTTCGTTTTAGTCGTGTGAGTTTCAAAACATTCGTATAGTATAAAGTGATAGGGGAGCAATTATCTTGGGAAATGATCAACGAAAGTGGTTTGGCACGCGCGCCACCCGCATGTGACATGCGACGGCACATGTCGGATGACGTCATCCTATCTCGCGGCCTGACTACACTTCCTAAAATCAAATCGTTGTAGCACCTCGTAGCATTGTAGCATCGTAGCATCATCGTAGGCATCGTAGCACACTGTAACACGCCGCCTGTGAAACCTAACAAGATAAATCTAATTGAATAATAGATGGGTTGGTATTTCTTGAAGGTAACCTGTTTACCGAGATTGAATTGAAGCTTTAGGTACTTGCTTGAAACTAAATTGCTTGAATGTTTCCTACAAAGAAGTCCGACTTCTAAAAATATTTTTGCATATTTTCTTCTTAGGTTCGATGCTTGTTCGATGTTATCACGATTTATCTACACGATGATAAAAAGTCCTGACGCCTGTCAAGTTCGGATCGATAATATATGAATAAAAAAACGTGTGAATATTCCGGCAGAACTTTGATATCGGCGACAAATTCTGAGGGTATGCGGGCGGCACGCGTCCACTACGCATTGACATTTGATTAATATTGTTATTCAGAAAGTTTTTCGGAAATTATAGCTCGATTAAAATAAAATACAAAGAACAGCTTTACTAGAATACCACCAATCAGTGACGTACAGAAATCGAACAAGCTTTGTGAAAGCGTCGGATATTTGCGGCAGGTGGCGGTATTTCCTAGAAAATCCTTTTTTTGTATTAATACATAAATCTCTCCGAGATCGGCCCTCGTTTTGCAAGTAATGACACTATCAGTATCTAATTCAAGTAGCCGAGCATTCGTCACACTTTACGGCAAGGGATCGCTATGACGTGGGTATCAGGAGGATTGTCAATCATCCTGCAGAGATCCCGGAAAGTAGTTGCAGTGAAGGACCGTATGACAGACACCTCGGCCGCCCCCAACTGACATATTGCTCGAAACGTCCGTCGCGATCCCCAACATTTATATTCCAGTCCCGAACTCTCGATCCCAGATAATGCTTTTACAATAACGATCTCGAGATGACGACGAATTCGATTTCAATACTGAACACCATCCTACAGACACCTATTTATTATGATAATTCACGTTAGAAATTCTTGTGTTCGAATTTAAAATAGCCGTAAAATAGTTTTAAAAAGTAGCTTTGAATACAATGGGATATTAATTATGTAACGTTTGAACTTGGTGATCTGTTTAACGATAAGAAATTCGAAGAACTATGTGGATATTTATAGAAACTAAGAAAAAAATGCTGCGAATTTGAATAAAGCGGAAACGTTTTAAAATATCCAGTGTAATTAAAAAGGATTTTAAAATCAAGGATGTCCGCGGTAATATATCGGGACTGCGCAGTGTAAAAGAAGCATAAGATTCGTTTTTGCTTAAAATGCAGCGCCGAAATCCCGCAATTCTATTCGAGTCGTTGCCAGCTGGTTGAATAAAAGCAAATTTTAGATACACCTTGCGCCCTCGCTGTGCTTTCCCACGATATCAGTACGAACTCCTTCGTTAGGGTACCGACGCCGACCATCTGTAAAGTAGATTCAAAAGTACGACAGAAACTAATGAAAACATTTAGCTGCACTTTGACTTGTCGCTGCAGATTTATATTTTAATTGTGCCGTGAGAAATGAAATCGGAATAAATTCCATTATTATAATTGCGTGCTTTGTGTAAGAATTTCAATTTTGTATTTACGTATTTATGACAGATTTGCATTGCAATGTCTAATGAGATAACATAATTTATGAAAGTATTCGTGTTTTACTCCGCTACAAACTAGATACCGCTTACCAATTTCTATTTTTATTAACTAAGCCTACAAACTTATTACATCCCAGTATCCCACACTGCCTTTTAGTTCATGTTGTTTTCATAGAGTTTCCATGTTTACACGACTATGTTCTTAGAAAAGGACCCGAATAATTAATACGAATTAATTTTATATTTCCTATGTTGTGGCCTACGCCACTGGCCATGTCATGATGCGGCCGACCATTTCATGAAATGGTTGTATTTCATGAAATGACAACAACAGCAACTTCTCATTTAACTTCAAACCTATCTTTGACGACGGAGCCCCTTTTTTTAATGATGGGAAATCATCAAATGACTCCTTCCGCTCTGGGTGGAGCAGAAGGGAGTGTCAGACTCTTACTGACTAAAACCCATCCGTGCTCTTCCTAGTGCCCTTTGCCTTCCAGGGCCGCGGTAACTCTTTCGAACAAAATCCGCAGCCCTGGCATGTCACTACGCCTGCAATTTTTTATTTCATTGGTGTTTATTGTAGTTCTTCTCAGAAGGACTTATATTAAATACCTCACCTTACCAACCTTCTTTTTAGGAAACAAAATCTGAATAAGAACTTGATAAGTAATAAAAGCTTGGAAAATTAGGTTGCGTATGGTAATTTTCAGGGGCGAGCTTTTTTCACAAAAACGTGTAATAAATAAGTATTTCTATTACGACAGTTCTATCTCCTAAAACATTTCGCGCTTATTCGTTATTCGTGTGCGATAATGGATAGCGTGTCCCAAAATTTCGTATCAAATAGTTTAACGGCGAGCGACCTCTATATAACACGGGGCTATGGGGACATCTGAGGAATAGTACGTCTCAATATGCAATAAAATCGGAAAACGTATGCGACCTCAGATCCGAGAGGATTTTTCGAGAGCACACCTGAACTAGATTACTGTATCCGCGCTATAAAAAACCTACGTTCAATCGGGCGCACAGAATAAGGGCGAATTTGAAAAGGACTCCGGGGTTATTCCGCAGCGGTATATCAAACAGGGGAGAGGACGACGTACCGAGTTTTTTGATTCACATAAACAGTTTTACATGGGAGTTCGGTGATAAAAGAAACCCGTTTACTGGTACTCGCATTGACTGTGGAATGACTTCCTTGTAAAATCTTGGGCAGTCCATCAAATCTTGTCAATCAATTGTTGCTTTTGTGAAGAGCTTAGTTTTCGTAATGTATGTGTTCGGGCTTATTTCGGGCACACCTGCTTGAACTGTATGCTTTTGTTATTTTGCGTGGACACAGCTGTACAATACCTTTGTTAAGCTTAAGTTACATTTAGCTTAATTGCGTTTTAAACTGATTTCAATTAGGTCCTTACCTATTTTGTCAACTATGCTTTATGTTAATAAAAATAAATTACGCAGTTTATAACCGACCCCGGCTTGGACATTTTTTCTTTCTTCTGTTGAAAAGTCGCGGCCGCGCTTAGCACGAGCACGAAGGTGTGTTTACGCACGAATAAAACGAGCGTACTTGGACCGATTCTTTTATTTCCGGAACATTTGCACGGGTGTAAAACAAAAACACTTCGTAGTATAGAAGAATGCTAACAGCGCCATGTCGGCTTGCTATAATAACGTTACCTATATGTAAGTAGGTACTTGTATTTAGTCTTTTGCATATGACGGCATCGCGTAATAAAGTTGGCCCGGCCGTGTTCTGGGCGCTTAATATTAAAAGCTTAAAGCTCACCTCACATCCTTGCCTGTACCTACTCTACATAGGTACGTCCTTTGCAATCTTTCCGTTGTTGCCACGACCTGAATCCGCTTTTGTCCCACATGAAAAGAACGGGGGCCAGAAAGCGAGTGTGTGCGTAAATAATTGAGGAGAGGCGCTCCGCCTTGTGAGGAGATGTATTAAACAAAACTCATTGGGAAGTGCGCCACGCTGCTTGCACGGCTCGCTTCAGCACCTAAAGTTACGTATTCAATCAGGGGCAACTTCGCTTTGTTCAAGATTTTGCTAGTGTGAAACTTTCCTTGAACAAAGTTTCTATGTTAACATTCTATTTATTGAATATAAAAATGTCTTCAACTATAAAAGAAAACATAAAAGAGATCCACATTAATCAATTTTGAATGTTATTATTCCCGCCGTACACCGGGATCTGTTTTCGGAAAGGATTTGGCAAGCGGGTTATGATAATCGGCTGCCACCATTCCCGAACTTCCCGTGTCCCCGTCTTAGATAAATCCTACCAATCTCCTACATAAAACTTTGTAAGATATACGATCATGAAATATATTATAATATGATCTTGAACACGTAGAGCAATTTGAAAGATGAAATGATAACAGAGTAGATTTAACGTTTCAATTGATTTTTCGTTTGTTCACTGTAAATACCTAGTTAATTATGATATTATTACGAAGTAATTATTTTTAGATATTGTAAGCATTTGCAATAAGTATTAGAGGAAGTAGTTCTGCCATTAATGATAATTTTCTTTCAGTAGTATTCCCTGCATATCCGGTTACATTGACATAGAAAAGACATCATCAGGGAGCAAGTTTTGGCGCCGATGCGGCCATAGACACAATATATTATGTTTTAAAAAAAGTAAATAGATAATATAAATAGAAAACAGCTAATATAAATAAATAAAATAAGGCCATGTATTGTATACTAGGCACACATTTGTATCACTTTTCCTCAGCATCTTTTCCCAGCAGTAAAACTTTTCAAGTCGACGAAAAATTTAAGAATTTACGTGCTGACTATAAAATATTATGTGACTGTAGCACATTTTATTTATTATACGTACTTTGTGTCGTATAATTTGTACGGTATTTTGCTCGATATTTCTCAAAATCTTACTGCTTTTATTTTCTAAATAGAAAATCATTTCGTTTACAGCAAGAATCCATACCTTTCCATCAGGACGAGGAAATAGAAGTCAAAAGCTGTTTTTATTTTGCTACATACTCGTAGTACCTACCTTCACCCCTTTTGCGATGGGTATTTTTTTATTTTTTTAGGTATGACCACTAGCAAGTTAACACACTTGGGATATCAACTGCTTAACCGGACTAAATTTGCGATGGGTAGGTACTGATATCTTTAAAAGGCGAGAAGTCTCATACAGTTTCCACTGCCGAATCTTTTATCTACTCATGTTTAATTAGACCAGCAACTAATTGACTGAAATATCAACAACGATTTCTACTCGAACAATTTAAGCCATCGACAATTTTTGTCGTTTTGCCAAGGTAGAAGAAAACCTAAAATTGTTACAAGAAGGTACATTTTAGGTTATCTTTACGATTCAAAAAATATTTTAAGAATTTGTTTATAGATAAGTTTTGTTTATTTGCTAACGCACACAATATGCGATTATTATGATTGTTTCCTGAGGATATAAATACTGAACTATACCCACAAATATGAACATGTCAAGGCATCTACATGGGTTTTTATAATAATTAATTGATACCTATTACCATTCACTCTATCGTTAAAGACTCTAGCGATAGCGACAATCTAACGATATACCTTAGTAATGTAACTATTAGCATATATATTAATTGCAATAAGATTTAACTTGAGCCGTAATTGTTAATTAATCGTAAATGTATTCTAAGACGTAATTACTATTAAGAGTAACAAGTTTTGGAAGTAAACCATTTAATATTAATCTAAGAGTGGATTGTTACGGGAACTAAACTAAGTTGGTTTCACTTTAGCACTATGTGTGTGCGCTTAGTTTGGGATATCCTAATTCCAAAGAGTTGGAATTAGGACTAGGAATAGGAATTCTGTAAAATTAAAGGCGACTGTAGCATAATATACCTCCGAATTCAGAAACAAGCATTTCAAATTGAGTATTTCTCTAAAAGTGTATATAGTCTTTTTAACCCAAAGGTTGACCGGTTGAGAATGCCTTGTTGCATTAAGTCCGCCCATGTAGCCCATGTACCACTATTGTACATAAAGTTTAAATAAATAAATAAGTAAGTACTTACTTTAGCCTGAAAACCTGCCAACATTTAGCCTTAAAATATTGTGGATAAAGTGGCACGTTCATAACTCAACATATATACTTACTTAATTTAAAAGCCAACACATAGCTTCCTTATGTGATCTTGTAATAAAAAAGTAAAAATAATATTGTTCTAAACTAAATTAGGAAGCAATCAATTTAGATTTCAGTGTTTATCCACATGTTTTCTGTCTTTCCACGGCCAACTTGGAAATCACGCTACAAACACGGAAACATTGTGTTCATCCTAAGCTCGTATTAACAAAACAAAAATCACGTACACAAAAGATGGTAAACAAGAGGAATAATAAATGCACGAAGGTATTACAAATTGAGCCCGAGTTGGATCTCATTGTCTTTGTAGGCCACGTGCATTTCCCTCGGGGTGGACGTCTGAATCGGCCGCCTTCATGTAACCGAACCTAACGTTCGCATTTATAGCTAAAACATATGCAACGACTGGACAAAGGCCACTCCTTTTGTTATGACTTCAATAAATTGGTATGTGAAGCTACTTTGTCGGAAGAAGGGTTGAGTCTGGGAACGAGAACAAGTTTATGTTAAAGATTCTTTAGAGTTTTTGAATTGTGTATTTAATCTCCCCTCGGTGAGGCAGTCGATCTATAAAAGATCGCGAATGGCAAACGAACGGCTGGTCTTCCCATTATTAATGTTAATTCATGAGGAGAGAAGGTATATTTTTCACAGCGTACGTTTTTCTAGAAAATAAAGGTGAACCTTCGCGTAAAATTAGACTTTTTTACACTTAAAACTCCTTTAACATAAAAAAACGTTTCTGAAGTTTCTTTAACGATTCCCAAGATGGACATAAGAGAAAATTAAGTATTACCAAGTCCTGTATATTTACCTTTCCTGTCCAAAAGAAGAAATTATTGAATACTGGACGTAGGTAGCCGAGTAATAGGGTACCGTCAAACGGAATTCTGTGGAATGCTAGGAAAATAATTCCCGGTGGAAACATTGCAAATAGACGGCACACAGCATAAACCGAGTGCATAGCCACAGTTCGATTGGTTCGGGGAAGAGAGGGACATGTTCGCCCGCAGACAAATAAGGGAAAATTTATACTGGGTCACACGTTTTCACGACGGGTTTTGAGTAAAAGTTTGTACCTTTCAGCAAAGTGGGGCTTGGGTAGAGGACCGGGAAAACAGGAATAAAAAGAATCGACTTCAGCACAAATGTATGTCAGCTTTTCTACATAGTTGTTCTTAATTGTTGAACAGAACATTGATATAAAAAAAGAGCGCTACTTGTCTCTGTGAACATCATAGAGAAAGTAAAGGGATTTGCGCAAGAAGATGAGGACTAAGTATGAAGAGTAGCTTCATGTTTCGCTAACAACATACTTTGAACATCAATTCGTTTACCAGTTTTTTCAGCCGCAGGAGATCGGTTATCTGCCAGGGTTGCGGAATTTGTTCGAAAGAGTCACCACGGCCCTGGAACGCAAAGGGCATTAGGAGGAACACGAATGGGTTTTAGTCAGTAAGAGTCTGACACTCCTTTCCGCTCCGCCCAGAATGGAAAAAGTCATTTGATGATTTCCCATCTTTAAAAGAAAAAAAAAGGTGATCGATTAAGAAATTAAATTACCTGCAACTGATTAAAAGCTTGTCAAAACTAGGTTCATGAAAGTCTCTATACTCAGAACTATCACAACAAACCTATCACCTACATACGCAGTTACGCACGTTGCAATCCCGTTTTTCATGATAGGGCTTTTCCACCTGCGTCGATTGATAAAAAGCTTAACACTCATTATTAAGTATCAATGTCGGTTGCAAAAGCACATAAAAATTTAGTGCTCAGATTCGTAAATGCGTCGTTTTGTTTGTATGCACAGTTATAATACGAAAAATTATAAATTTAATATGATTTTAAAACTATGATGAAAAGCACGGAAATTTGCAGTCTACACGTAAGGCAAGGTAGTTTACTTATATTCTAATGTGGTGCAGTCGTAAATATGGATGCTGTTACTTCGCCTCTTTTATCTACCTATTCAATAAAGCTAGTTTTTCTAATAGGAAAACAAGTTATTATTATTAAACTGTTTATGAAACCAACCAGCTCTTTTCAATCAAACAAGCAACAAAATAAATTAGTTACAAACAAATAAAAAGCGACAAATATTTGACTGGTTAAGCTACAAAGCAAAGCTGTTGCAAAGTTGTACCAAATAGCGATGCCAACCAGCTCGACATAACGCGGCTTAATTTGGACCAGCAACATAACAGCAATTTTATTCCCAAATAGTTCAAATCTGACATGTAATCGTAATGTAGCATTTGTGTTACAATCGGCATATCGGTTATTTAGGCATGTAACATGCGTTCCGTAGTGCAGTAACGTGTTTGTATTTGTGCAAGCGTGAGAAAGCTTCACGGTGTTGCGGGTGGATAACGTGCACCTGGTCGCTTCCGCAAGGATATCGATTTGTATCCTATCCACCTTTAATAGATATGAAGTGAAACGGATCGGGACGGGTTGGGTTTCTAGTCATTTTCTTGTCAAAGGGTGGTGTAGACAATAATTGCAATTGTTTTGAGAATTTGAACGTATCTTCATGCGATGTACAAAATGTAGCATTTTACAAGCAAGAACCTTTCGACACAGTTAAGTTGATTGTGTAATAATATAACCTAAAATATCTCCTTTGCAGAGGGTATAGCTCCCAATTTAAGCCGATTCAGGCTATGAGCTTATAAGTTACGGAGTCCGTATAAAAGTTTTCGGGCTCTGTGAAGAAATAACACTAAATAACAAAATAAAAGATCTCCAAACTGTCAATCCCAAATACTTTTCAAAATATCTTCGCGTTACAGACTCATCCACTTAGACGGGACTTTTTCTAAGTCTAGCGTCCGAGTCTGATTAATTGTTCAGATTAAAGTCTTATAGTGACATTCAAATTAATTACATCACGGACGAAACGAAAATTGTACACAAATATTGAATCTCTTTTCCATAACAATGTTTTACGAGTGATTTATGGTCGTCAGTTAAAGTTCCTCGTAAACTTTGAAGCCTAATTACTAGTGGAACAACCAACGCAAATACTGCAGTAATTTCCTTACAAAAAGCCAAGTATTTTAAAATTGGTCTGGACAACTTAAAGTCAAAGAATCATTGCATTACCCTCCCTCTTTTACCTTAATAAAATAAAGGCCTCATTATATTAAGCAAAGCACGTTCTCCGGTATCGCTGAAAAGATCTTTTGTTCGGCAGCAAAACACTTGGGGCGAGTCAATCGCGGCGCGAGGCCCGTTAAGCTTTGTGCCAGTCTGCAAATTAATGACTAGCTAGCAAGTACCGAGTCGCGTACGCAGTCTAAAGTTTCACCTCTTGTTTACACCCTATTACATTTTTGTAGGCTTTCACTTGCTCGCAATCATAATCTACAACTGCGCGCTGGTTTCGAATCCGAGTAATTGAGCTTTGATTTCGATGCCAGTAAAAACGGTAGTGAAATACGCTGAACAGTTTTCGAGAACCGTACTTAACAAACTTAGTATGACAATGTGCCGTACTAACAGTATATTAAGCTTGCGATAGTAGCCACAATGTACAAGTGGGAGTTTTCAGAAAAACAACTATTATATTACTTAATGTAGCACAATGTGTTTCTCAATAATCTATTGATATGTAGATTGTTTCGTTATATTATCAGTTTTCACTTTGATATACATAGTTGGTTCAGGTAATTATAATAAATACCAAAATCTCTACTTACCTACCTAATTACTTAATTTACAGCGAAAGCACAGAATAAACAGCTGGGTCTAGAATTATGAAATTTTGCAAAAAAACCTTATTTTACAACGAAGTAGAGAACTAAGGAAGAATTTTAGAAAATTCATCCCCGTAAAATGACAAAAATGCCGAGCTTTCCTACCCGCCCGGTAGAATAGCTCGAAATTCGGAATTTTTACGGATAGGAAATTCCATAGGGCACATGGCTTGCTTATGGTACAGGAATTGTGTTGTCCTACCTATGTAATAAGTAATATTCGTGCTAATCTTTTAATTTTGAAAGAGAGGTTTTTAGATTATTACTGAAACTGCTGTGCTGTTTCCTGTTATTATTTGAAAATATATTTATATTGAGAAGAGCCTCAATGAATCGTGTACTTATCGCGATCTAAGCAATATTGCTGAAGCGTGGTAGTACAGCACTACCACGAAACATGTTATGTAGAGACCTGAACTTTGTCGATTAGCTCTGAATATTGCAAGTGCGCAGCTTGCATCAACAGGGTGGCATTATATCTATGGTAATTACTGTTACCTTAATTAGTATTAGGAACTCGGTAGGTACATACCAACGGCAAATTCTGCAACGAACGTTAATTCTACAACTACATATTTTGCATAATAATAGTCAGTACCGTGTGAAAGTATAAGCCAACCCTCTTATAAATTCGTGTGATTATCGTCTACAATAATTCAATTTCAGTTACGATTACACAAGTTCCCACCGGGCAGGATTTCTCCCCTAAAGTACAGGTAACAGATAGAAGGTAAGACGTTCGAGGGGACGAAATCAATGCGTACAAAGAATAGGGAGCCATTGTGTGCGCTTACGCAAGGAGCCCACGTGCGCGCGCGCTCCCACGGTCTGACGGGGAGGGATTTCGGGAATCACATATAAGGGCCAAAAGTCCGCCGATTGAATCACATTCGAACATAAAGCGCTACAGTGCACAGCTCCGGGGGATCGCGCCACCGCGCCCCCGGTGGTGCTCGGGTAACTTGTTCCCGTCAAAGTTATCAGTTTGTCAATTAAAAGTTCAAAATAAGTTGTGTAAATTTACTGTTACATTAACGGTAAAACTGAGGATAATGAGAGAAGTCCTCAAAACTGAAGTTCACAGCAGTTCCACGGATACGAAACGTAAGTAACTTAATACAAGTTGTGTTTTAATTTTCCTTCAGTGGCTTGTCCTTTCGCTGTGACTTGACTTCGCAGTATAGTTTGGTAGTTAAAAATTCTGTGATGTCACAAATATTTTTATACGTCAACTAAATGTGTCTTACTTTTTAATTGTTACAGATGTGGACTAAATAAAACAAAGTGAGGAAGGAGAATCACCATTTTGACGAAATTCCAATATCGATTTATGAATCAACTGCAAGACAGCATCCTTGTTACCATTGGCTGCCAGCAGAATCAATTATGTAAACCAAACAAAACCAAAGGAGACCAATTGAGGTGAATACTTTTCATCATTTCTAGACTCCCCAAAGATAGGATAGGAATACTTAGAACTTAAGGCTTTCGTGTGGCTTAGGGAATTAAGTGAATACTTACCTATTAGGTACTGTCTTTAACGTATCATTATAATTGTTTAGTTTAAACTCCAATGAAGTCTTTTCATTATGTAGGTTAGGATAGACGTAAGATAAGTATTTGCAGTAAAGTTTAAGAGCATAATGGTTCTCGTTGAACCGAAAGTGCCTTAATGATCGGTGTTGTTGTCAAAACTTAGTTACGTTTCATGTTTTGTTTGCACCGGTTCCAATTGTTCACGTTTTGGACATATTTTTGCTACTGTTACATCTGTTGTATTACTAAAGTAGTTGTTTTCTGTTAATTTCGGCCACAGATTAAAATTCTGTATTTGCACATGCTGCTGTTATTTTCAGTAATATTTGACAATTGATATTGTACAGACAGAGGCACCTAGTTCTCACAATTCGAGTATAAGTCCTGCTAAAGTTCAACAGTTTTTCTATCTCATGGAACCGCAGTTACATGTACAGAAAAAATATGTTTTTGTTTTAATTGTTGAGTTTTTGTTTTAATTTACAACGAACCAGCTGGTCTGGAATCTCGTTGTTTGTTCATGTATCTTAGAATGTGTCAAGTTAAGTTTTGTTTGGAAACCGTTGATTATTTTGTTATAATAGAAAGCCCAAAACACTTTCAATAACTTATTGGATAATCTGAAAACAGCCAAATCAATTAAGTTTTGGTTTAAAACGATTGATTTTTTGTTAATTTATACTTATGAGCATGTAACTGTTAATTTTTGTTGTACGTTCCAGTTAATGGAACCCCGTTATTTGTTGATTTAAGTTTTTGTTTGGCATGTTAACTGTTGATTTTTTGTTTTTGCAATAGAAAGCTCAAAACAATTTCGATAACATTTGGATAATTCAAAAACAGCCAAGTAAATGCAGTTTTGATTTGAAACGATTTCATTTTTATTTTGTTTCAGTTTGAACACAAAACTGTTAAATTTTGTTGTAACTTCAGTTCAAGTAAATGAATCCCGTTGTTTTTGTTAATTTAAGTTTTTGTTTGCAAACTGTTGATTATTTGTTTTTTCACTAGATGCCAAAACTAAGCTTTTTAGATATTTCGAAAACATCCAAGTCAATTAAACTTTGGTTAAAAACATTTTCTTCTTGAATTTTTGTTTTGTTGTTTGTTTGAACTCAAAACTGTTACATTTTTATTGTGAGTTCAGTTAGTTGTTAATTCTAAGGTCGTAAGATATTGTTGATTTTTTGTTTAAACCCTTGGAAGTGTTCGTTACCAAATCGTTGATTTCACTGTTAATTAAAAGTTAAGTTTTTGTTTTGTTTGTTGCTATCACTTCTTTTTTCGGTAAAATCATCCACTCAAAAACACTGACATCATTAATTTAGTGAAAGTTACTTGTTATTCGTTTATGCTCTAAATTGTTGATTTAACTGTTGCTTTCGTTAAGTTTATGTTTGTTCTATATAACCATTCTCACTTCCAGTATAACCTTTACATGTGATTATTTCTCAAGCTAAAACTAATTTTCCGTGGCTTCTTTTTAACCGACTTATTGACATTCTGGTAGATTTGAACTACATTTCAGATTTGAAAATGGTTATATCTTCACTTTGGGACCAAAATCTTTTTCAGTAAAATCAAATCATTCTTCACTTTAATAACAACTTTGTTAAGTTTTTGTTAATACGTAGGACTAAGTTGTTGATTTCAAGTTATGTTTTTGTTTTGTTTTTAACTGTCCTGTTAACGTTAACTTTTTAAATAACCGTCTTGTGCCTAAAGCCCTTTTCTGTTAACACTACTAACAGTTTTTTGTTATATTTGCTTGCCTAACTGTACCAAAACTATGGGTGTTCCAGTTAATCTACTCCAATTTTTCTATTCAAGTCTTACTTAACAGCCCTCCAATCATTGCCACTTTAGAAACTCCTTTCATGGCTTATTTTTTTTATTAAGTTTTCTTTAAGTTTGAACTGAATAGTTGATTTAACTGTTGAACTCAAGTTGATTTTTTGTTTTGTTTATGCCTTGGTTGTCCGTACTTAAAGCACTTCAATAGCTTGGCGAGCTCAGCTCGTTTGTTAGTTAAGTTTTTGTTTATATCCACTTATTGAATCCCTAATTTGAAGACATTTTGTTAAAAAATGTCATTCCAAAATAGCAGCCACTTAGAGGAAAAAAAGCCTTTTCAACCTTTTCAATTTTAAATCATGTTTTGAGCCTCTTAAATTCCCAATGAGGTCTAAATAAATCTTCTTACAACCATTTCGTAAAATATTTATGTTCTTGCTTGTCGCAGTATTTAACGAATCTTTGGTTTTACCAACTGGTAATTTGAGTTGTATTTCCATCATATACGGTCCAAAATTTCAAGTAGGGATGATGTCCATAAAGCCTCAATCATTCCATGAATGCCTCTCTAATATAGTTGTTGAGTTTTTGTTAAATACTTCACGTTGACTTTTCTTGTTGATTTGACTGTTAATTCGAAGTTAAGTTTTTGTTTTGTTATTGGCTATTATTTCTGGCTAGAAACTGTAATCAGTCTCTGTAAACAAAAAAAAAAAAATCACGGAATATGTCAGAAGATACCTAATCTTTCTGACATATTCCGTGCATTTGTTTTATTCATCTCCTTCCTTGTTTCTTCTCGTTTCTCCACTTTATTGTTAACTTTTTCTTGAAACAATCACATTGTGCCTTATTACCGTAATGTGCCTGATATTGTTTCATATTGTGTGTTGTTTGCCTCCTTATAGGGTTTTGAGAGGTACCTACCTCTTCGGAACCCTATATGGACGCTTTTTTTTCACTATCATGCATTGTGACTTTCGCCATTTTCGATCTGCCCGTAACAATATTCTATAGTCTGAATATTGTTTTTTAATAATATTTGAAAGACTTGGAACTCGTTTATATTGTAATAGTATCACAATAAAATGGCCCAGTAAACCCAACAGTGACAATCATGATAGATGTTTATGTGTTTAGCCTAATGACTGTTTTGTCCCCCTAATAGATTTTGTTTTGTTATCATTATTTCCTACACACAATATTGTTAATGTAAGCTTCCAGTTTTCCAGCACCATAGCTAAATGTGTTGTTAAATTATAATAAAATGAATACCTGTCTACCAATAGTTTCCAAATTCATGAGAATAAAAGATATAAAAGGGGATAAAATCGTCATTACGCTCCTATTGTTTTTACCATTTGGTATAATTTTGTTGACCAATTAATATCGTTAATGTTACATAGTTTTAAGCGTTGATTTGTTGTTAAGTTTGAATTGTGATATTATTGTTAATTTATTGATCATGGCTGTGTTTGTTAATTTTATGTTAAGTTTTCGTTTCAACCATTATTGTTCATTGTTCTTTGCCGACATTAAGGCCACTGCTAACACCAAAGTGACTGTAGTTTAACATTGTAGTATATGTTTGTATTTAAGATTAATCTTAGTAACTGCTGTACGAAACTGGTAATTAAAACCTAAGCTTTGTATAAAATTAACAAATAGGTTAGTTAGGGTAGATATTTATTAGAGATGTATGACAGTCCGTGTGCTTGTGTGAATTAAATAGATACAAAAACAACTAGAAAGTGGTTTTATTTATTTTACTTAACGGGATAAATAATTTTAAAACGGTAAAGGAAGCGATTGGAGCTGAGCCAACTGTTTTGCCATATACGACGAAACCTAGTTCTGGTAACGCGAGTGTGGTCGCAAAACATTGTTCCTGTACGATTTAGATAGCAGATACACGGATCTAGCGTAATGAAGATAGTTTTCAGTAGGGAAAACAAGAAGTTCGCCTGATGCAATCGCGCAGCTTAGCTTCTTGTTAATTGCTTAACTTTAAACCAGAGCTAGTTGTTGGTGTCGTTGAGTTATTTTTTACTTCTTGCTTCTATAGACACCAGTCACTTATGTCCTCTTCTTCTGCTTGGGGGCATCGTCTGGTCGCCTGAAACACAGATCATTACCACTTTGTTAATTTCAATATTACCATCAATACACATGCTTCTATAAAAAGTTTTCTATGTAGGTGGTTACACTTTTGATCATGTTTGCGAGGCAAACTTGGGTCGAGGTCGCATAGGACAGAGAGGTTTGGAAAGAAAAAGGGGTGGTTTTTGCCCAGCTGTGGAGGACACGATGTAAGCTACCAAAATATAAACACCACGAAGTATCGAAGACCAGCTACTTCATTTAACTGGATCTTTTAAAAATGAACAAACCAGTATGTTGCAGGGTTGCGGCCCTGCCAGGGTTGCGGATTTTGTTCTAAGAGTCACCGCGGCCCTGTAACGCAAAGGGCACTAGGAGGAGCACGGATGGGTTTTAGTCAGTCAGAGCCTGAAACTTCCTCCTGCTCCACCCAGAGCGGAAGGGGTCATTTGATGATTTCCCATCCATAAAAAGGCATATAAAAAGCATACCTAATTACAGAAAAGCCTCTCCTGATTCATATCTGAAAACCAAACGTTTATAGAAATAGCAAGAGCTATTTCAGGTTTAAACAAATGTTTACCATTGATTGGTTATATCCTTGCTCCCCAGCCTATTGGTCCCATCTACCAACATTCAATAGATATAATCTCACAAAACTAGCGGCCAATAAAAGAACATAAAGGCCTTCCGTTTCCTACTTGTTATTGGAGTTTTTCTTCCAATAGTTCGCCCTTGCAGTGAATGCAGGAAGTGAAAACTCCCCACTATCTCTTCCAAGTGTGTCTAATCTGTTTTTAGGGTTATTTGGCTTATTATTATGGTCAGACAAATCACTAAGTTACAGGGTTTTTTATTACATCCCCTTACCATAACACTTTTATAGTCTTTAAGCCTGGTCCATTTTCTTTAATGGGACAATGATAATAGGGTATCCTTTCCGCTACAGCTCGTAGGTGTGGTTGTTGGAGCTATGTCAGCTAGGAAACACCGGCCTCATCTAGTTTAAATCGACCAAAAATATTGACGTGTATTATCTGCAACCTACTTATAAAATAAAAATCATTTATCATTTAAGATAAGCTCTAGTCAGCGAGACGGGGCCGCGGCAGACCACGAAGGAGATGGCGGGACGACTTGGATGTCCTCCTATGGGAATTGGCAAGAAGAGGCACACAACCGGGAACGGTGGAAAGAATGGAGGGAGGCCTTTGCCCAACAGTGGAACAGTTCGGGCTAGATCCAATAATAATATATGTAGTTACATTGCTCTAGTCTCTCTCAACCATGTGTGACAAGGCCATTGTCACATATTCGTATATGTGACAAATGAAAGCCTGACCTGTAAGCCAACGTCACAGATATGTAACAAAAATACGCTGAAAAATAAAGGTTAATGGCGTTGATAGCCTCGTACATACATAGGGTGATAATCGGGTTATTTTTTTCAGAACTCTTAATAATCGATTTTCCTAACTCCTTTCCTGCATTTTTTATTTTAAATATACGCTTTAAATCAACTAAGCAAGTACTTCGACTGGTGCAGTTATTCTATTAATGCTCACATGCCCGTTTCATATTTCTAACTTCAGCAGAACAAGTTATATTTGAACGCGATAGTTTAATCTCGTTCTGCTCCGATTTTTCACACCTCGCAATTTGCTACCATATTTTATGTTTCGCTTTTCGATAGTTTTATACAAACTACGAATATTAGATATGTTTTATTATGTATTTTGATGATATTAGTTGCTGTACTGATGGCAAAATTAATCAAAAACCTAATTCTGTTTTATGACGCAAACGTCTTATATACGAAGCTACATTTAACGTTCACGTTGTATTGGAATGAGTCAACTCAGAGGTACAAGTATTTCAACAACAAGAAACTTTAAATAAGTTTGCTGGAAGTCACGGAAACATAGATAAAACTCTTTAGGTACTTATTTTGTTCTCACTTGCGTAACTTTATTGTGCAGACGTTTGAAACGGAAATTTCACAAATTCGAATTTGATAAAATAGAGAAGTGAACTTGTTAGCAGTTTGAAAATGTATTTTTATAGTTTTATTGTCTATTGTAGTTTGAAATTTTATTTTGATCTCATTTTCTACGTAAATATGTAAATTCTGTTTGAAAACATATACCTAACCATATACTACCTAACTATGATATTACGTAAAAAGTATTATCTTTATCTGAAAACTATCTCTTTAACTGAATTTTACATCCGACGTAGTGTAAAAGATAAAATATATAAGGTATTCGCTTTAGCAAACAGTGACTCGCCTTCGATCCAAATATCTGCACGAGAAGCTGAAAATATAACGGGACTACAAGCGCCAGAATTTTTAACGTCCCGCGTCCGACGTTGAAAATAAGTTTGTATTTGTGTATAGCGGCTCGGAATTCGAATCGAAAATTAATTATGGTTTTCGTTCCATCTTGTCTCATCGATCGGCAGTCGTCGCATGTAGTCAGAAACAATGATATTATAAGTAAAAAGGTGTAGATAGGTTACATAAACAACATTCGGTCTTCAAGAACGGCACAATGTCACACTGTTAGATGACACGTAGAAGTAGGACGGCATGTCGTAATTATCGGGAGCGGAAAAGAGACAAAACGAGAAAAATGTGGCTAATTAGCCACATTTTGACGTGCCGCTTGCTGAGCGCTTATAACCTATCTACACTTTTTACTTAAAATATCATTGGTCAGAAACTAGAAAATCAAACACCAGTCTTACCATATCATACCAACCATGATATCCGGGTCCCCTCCTATTGGCAAGACTGGAGTCAGATTCTCTAGTTCTGAAGGTCAGATAGGCAGTTGATCCATGTACTATTGATACTACTGGTATTCAGGTCAGCTGGATAGATTGGTAGCAGACTCCATCTTAGTTCGGAAAGCTAGGAAGATTAATTTAGCTTACGTTCCAGGTGCTCCTTGGTCTGGTTTCAACGAAGTAGCTCGTCAGGGTAGACAGTTGCTTATGGTCGTCCGTACACAGCGCGCCCCGGATGCCGGTCACCACGCCCCTGCACTCCTCGCTCCTCTTAAGCTGCTTCTCCGTCCTCTCCTGCTGCGACATTAGCCTTCTCTGGTCCAGCTGCACGTGCCTCACTTTCTTTCTTATCAAGTTTATATAATAATCAATCTGACGCTGGTAATGATCCACGGACCAATAAAATTTCAAGTCAGCAAGAATCACCAGCAGAAATGCGGCGTATAAGCTGCCCAGTACAATGCCAAAGTAGTATAGATTTGGATCTTCAGTTGAAAAGAATGGACAGTCTTTTGAGAGAGTGAGGCATCCCCAAAAGTAGGATTGTGGTATTAGAACAGTAGCTTCTGGTATACGATTCATGCTGACATTTAATGAATCTCACTTTAATTTTTATTTACATTTGCATTATCCTAACACGTTTCACGTAACATGACTGCTGCCAAACAAAGTATTGTTGACAACATCGTCACACTATCTGTCAAGTCCCTACATGCCATCACTCAACTCTTCTGAAATCATAGATTGAGCTGCTGTTTTTTTATCGACCTTTTTGCTCCGTAAAATTTTCTTTAAAACCTTCACCTTTCGCGCTACTCGGGTTTATTGATTAAGATACCCACGAATACTAGAAAACATCAACGTGATTTTCTTATATAAAACGTCTCATATGAAATTTACTCTCAGACAGTCGTATAGCCAGAAAATGGGAAAATCTTTATAAGCTCAAATATCAGAATTTCAATCCTTTTCACGTCTAAGTGTTTTCTAAAGAAAGAATACGATACCACAATCACCCGAGCACGACGAAGTGGCATCGCTCACACTGACAATAGCGAATAAAAGTGCACAACGCTGCTAGAACGCTTCACTTGAGGCAATATCGAATTCCCGTGGACGTTTGCCGAGACACACCCGTCTCCTGAACCAACCAAACAGCGCCATGACAACAAGTCCGCCAATACCTCAAATTAAATATTCAGTTGCCTTTTTAACAAAGTAACGCCACAACCCGAGGAATATTGGATACTGTCATAATATTGTACCGATAAGGGGCTTTCCGTGAGGTATAAATAACTGTAAAATAACAAATCTCCATAAAACCATATTTTAAAAATATTGAAACGAGTAAAGTAGTATCTGGTAAAGTTCTACTCAAAACTTCAGTGTTCACAAAGTCGCCTATATTCGATATTTTCAATACAAGCTCTTTTTGAATGCTATTTGTAGAACTTTTGCTGATATTTCATAGCCAAAGTTTTGTGTGCAAAAGATTAGATTCTGAGCCAACGTCAATGTGATTTATTATATTTGATACAATGTGTTTTAAATCTTTGTTATTTTATTCTTGGCATCAATACAAAAACACCATACGAAATATCCAAAATTTTAAATATAGTAAGGTTCATTCTTAAGATCATTTCACATTGTAAAAAGTGCTTATTTTATTTGTTTTTACAAAAACATTTTAAAAAAATCATTTGACTGAGTAGGTGAATATTTTTTTTGTGGTTGAATTATTTTGTAACGCCTTCGTCTGAAAAAAGTTTCATTTCTGCGTTGTGCTATTCAACTGCTGGCAGGCGTCGCGGCGATTCTATTTACTTACATATGCATGTATTTTGCACCAACTATAAGTTAGTGATAAAGTTTTTTATATAAAGTCGGGAAGATAAGTCCTAATTTGTAAATTTATGATCATTTGAGAATCTGTTTACGTGTTAAACATAACGTGATCGGTGATTCCATAAAAAAAAATGTTGGGTAATAAAATGCACGTTATCAAGAATAATCAAATAGTTTACACCGGATAGTAACCAAGGCCAGAATAAAAATACAGTATGGTTTACTCAATCGAGTGACTTTATTTAAGACCAACCAACGTCTCTGAAACCTCCCAGAGTTTGCGTGCTAAATCTTTATCTTGACCAAGGGATGACGCACTCATCTCTCTGCAATCAGCATAATACTTTCCACTCACGCCGTCCACTTCACGCGAGACAGCTAAATATATAGAAGTCTGAGCTCCTTCCCAAGTATCTTTAAAAAAATACTTCGCTAGCGGTAACACCATTCTTACCCAACCTGATTTCAATTGCAGTATTTCAGTCTCTACAACTCCTGGATGTAAACTATTCGCTGTGACTCCAGTTCCTTCCAATCTTCTTGCTAATTCAAGACTCATTAAAACATTAAACAACTTTGTATTAGAATACACTTTATTAAGACTGTATGTTTCTTTAGTTTCCTTTTCCGCGTTAAGATTATCGAAATCCACTTTTCCCCGTATGTGAGCTCCTGATGATACGTTGACGATCCGGCTCAGTGCAGATGATTTGAGTAACGGCAACAGCAAGGACGTCAACAGGAAAGGCCCAAAATGATTAGTCTGCACTGCGAGTGACAACCCATCTTCTGTTTTTAGGTTATCAACCTCGTATACACCGGCGTTGTTAATAAGAACGTCGAGGCGTTTCTCAGTCTTGATTACACCATCAGCGAATGCTCTTACGGAAGCCAGAGAGGAGAGATCGAGGTGTCGATAGTGAATGTCGGCATTACCAGTGGCTTTGATGATTTGGTCCCGTGCGGCTGTGCCAAGTCCTTCATTTCTGCATGCTAATATAACACGAGCTCCTCTTTCAGCAAAGTTTTTAGCAGTTTCGTAACCAATACCTTTGTTTCCACCTGTAACTATGGTCACTTTACCCACTAAATGATTACTACACTTACATATTCCAGTTGTTAGTTTGCAGTAAACTTTTATAATACAAAGTATGAATATATTAGTGAGAATTAGAGAAATAATAAACATCGTGTTGAAGCAACAACATTAGCTACACTAAATCGACACTCATAGGTACATTTATGTAGATAAGATAAAACCGACATTACTGTGAGCTGTCGGTCACACGTTGTGGTTAATACCATATGACTAAAACACACTGCAGATAAACTAGCAGAGTAATTGAAGGGATAATAATAAGTGAAAATTACAAAACAAACGTAACAGAGAGAATAAAAGTTTAACGAACAAAAAATATGAAATGTATAAATCGGTTATCTAAGATCTTCGTTTGTTATTTAGTAAGTCATTTTTACCAGCGCCTTTAGTTGTTAAATAGCGCACTGTACATTTACAAGTTGCTACTAAATTGTCGTCAGGCGTCAGCAGTTCGATTCATATTAATTCCTACACCACCTTGACTACAAGAAGGTTACCTACTAAGTTTTTGTTTTCAAATAAAAATAAATAAACTGAATTTTGCTACTTAGATGCTAAATGAGTAATGGCCATTTCCTCTAAGGAGTTTTTATAGGAAACAAAATGTTGGCATGTCCCTTCGGGATCAAAACTTGCAATATAATCACAGCAATAATCATAAAAACGACTATGTAAGCAATCGTAAAACACTACAGATTTGTTTCATAGTGGACCTATTACGGAGTGCATTGTAAAATCGCTTTTATTCTGACAGTAATTGGCGTCAGGGAATTATACGAGTTCCAAAGTTCAACAATAAGACTTTAACAGGCCTGTAAAACAAGGCACCCTCGCCGACGAGGTATGTACCGGTCGCTCGGCACGATTTTGTTGGATGGTTAATTAGGTAAGTAGATCTTAATTAATTTATGACAAGATTTTATACTTCACCAAGCGATTTATCAGTGTTCAGGGAAGTTTTATTCTGCTATAAACTCCCCTGAGTTAATAAGAACCATTTCAACTAAAAATCTGAATTTGAAACAAAAGGTATCTAAGGTAGAGTAGAAGTGTACATCAGAATATTATTTATATTAAGTATATATTATAGGTACATTAAAATATTAAACTAGTAACACAACTATTTTACAAGAAATCTTTATCTGATATTTTTAAATTGTTATTATCAGCTGTAGACATAACATATCTCACGTTCGTGTGGCTGCTATCGTTTAAAAGATAAAAAATGTGATCGTAATAACTGCATTGGAAAACTAAAAGTTATTTAACTCAAGTAATAGGAAAATATGTGTTTTTTTAATATTTAAGTGCATACATATTCATACCCGAGCCACACATTTCGCAGATGTAGCTTTTGCCCGCGGTTTCATTTCCGCGTGTATGTCGGTTACCGCGTAAAAAAGTAGCCTATGTCCTTCCCCATATCCCAGGCTGTTTATCTGCCAAATTTCATGACGATCCGTTCAGCAGTTTTAGCGTGAACGCGTAACAGATAGACAGACAGATAGAGTAACTTTCGTATTTATAATATTAATAAAGTAGGGATATTTTTGATCCCAAATAGGCACCTAGTAGGTGGCAAACCTATTGCCATTAGCAGATCACCTCTCCAGACTCCTCGCTGCTATTGAGATATCTTTAATTGAAAAACCCAATAACTCTCCCGACGGAGAAAATAATGAATCAATATTTGTACACGCGTATTCCATATTATAAATCCCTAACTACTTCATTTATAGATCCTAGACTAAGTACTTAAATAAATCGATTCTAATCTCTTCGTTGACTTAACTTTAAATAGATACCAAACGATATTATTAAATCTTGACAGTTATCAAAACACCTGCACTGATACGGCTCTCGGCATTGCTCAATAATATGCAATAGATAAACCTGAGAGATTAACGTTAAAAGAAGATACCAAGTTCTTTAAGAAGACTGTGTTTTTCCATATTCGCGATATACTTGCCGCTAAAAGCCGTTGATAAAAAAGGCAGAATTTCCTTATCATCATCATTTCAGTCGAAAGACGTCTATTGCTAGGCATAGGTAGCTCTCGCGACCAAGTGTCACCACAAAGACCGGTTCTGAGCTTCTCGGATCCACTGGATTTCCACGGCGATCACCAGGTCATTGCTGCCTAGACGAAGGTGTCCCGCATACCGTAAGATACAGCATTCCATTGCTGCATCTACCTTTAACCTTTCTGAACCTTTCTGATTGCTGATTTGACATGAAAAATAAACAGAAAAAAACTTCTCACCAACTAACCTGTGCCGGAGATTCACGATACACAGGAAACTACTTTATTTGAAAACAAAGACAACAACAGTATCTTGACATTTTCTTAATTGAGAACACCGTTTCTCGGGAATACGTTATGAATAGAAACAGCATTCTGAATGAAAACAAGCAAACTAAAAAACTGGGGGCCCAGTCATAAGGCGTGTGTCGATACCTCGGCGCTCTCACAGGAAACTCTAGTAATGAGGTCGTTTGACGTGATTTGACGCGACAAATTGCTCAGCAATCGCAGGTGGAACCCCTCAGACACTTTAGTTAAGTGACATAGCATCTCATTATAAATCCGGGTAGCTCCTTTAATTTGCTAGTTGTGTTAACGTTATGTTAAAGTCAAGGGTTACATTGACTGGCATTTAAACGATGACAAGCGTTTGGATTTAAATTTTAACGAACCATAAAAACACAGGCGAAGAATCTTACAAAAATATTGTTTTTAGGAGTACTTCAATTACTAGAAGGTGCACATTGGATAGAAACTTTGTTTGGACAGTACCTATGTCAAACCGATTGAGGAGTTTCAAAGATGCTCTGAAACTGCCCCGACGAGGCGTATTACAGTACCTAGGTAGTTCAATCATAATTATCATAAAGGGTTATAAACATTTTATTCCAAAATATCGAATAATTTATAATTATCATTATGCGTCAGCAAAATTTTAATTGCGATGACAGTCATGCGAAAAACATTCGCCTTCGTAATGTAGCTTCGTTTTGATAAATTACAATATTTTTAAATTTATTATGACTGCATTTTGGTATTTCTTTGATGAAATATTGGTGTTATTTAAGAGCCAATTTATAAATTATATCCAGTCTCAGTCCACAAGAGATAATTTATTTGGAGACGGTGTACGAAGTTTCTGCAATACGCAATTTCTTTGCACCATCAGAGATAGAATTTAGAGCAAGTGCTCAGACTTTTCAATCTAAGTGCTCAGACATCTTAATTACCTAATCTTTTGAGGCGATCTTTTGGGGGTACTACTATAGTTCATGCTCTATTTATAGGATTTCTTAGAAACTGTACAGTTATAGTTATGTAGATGAACATATCTGTCAAGTCTTTTCCCAACTATACATATATATGTTCTGGTAGGCTTCCACTCAAAGTACATTCAGCTGAATACCAGTATTTTACTTGGAGTGACTGCCTATCTGACCTACACAACCCAGTTACTGGTTACTTTAGCTTTATTGTAATAAATGCTATGATACAATTTTAATGAAATGCATTGGAATCTTCGAAATTTCAAAACATAGGTACGTGATCATCACAAGTTCCGTAAACTGTATCCTATAGCTGAAGTTGAATTCAGTGAACATATCCTATGTCAGATTAGCGGCGACAGGCATTTTGTCTAATGGAACGGATCCCAATTATGTTTAGTGATCCAAGTTGTTATGATGGAGCGTAATGGCGACAACAAAACTGAATGTGGCCCTGTGGGAGAGCCTCTTATGTTAAGTTTACGATAAGCTTACCGTATGTTTGCCTGGAAACATCGAATTACCGAATATAATTTACTTAGTGCAGTAACGAGTAAGTACCACTGCAATTTATTATTTTACTTTCATATTTTTTGCGTATAATGGAACCAGTATGCCCGTCCTAAAAGTTACTTTTATGACAATAAAACATTAATTGCCTACTCGTAAACAATTTTCTTTGAGATAATGTGCTCCATATAAAGGATATTACAGAACACATTATGATTGCAATAAAGTAACGAATTGGGTTTTGCTACTACATTTCCATTATAAAATAATATAATGAGATTATGCCATAACACAGTGTTCTATATTGTTTTAAGACTTTGCTTGAAGAAAATGCAATATTGTATTACTGTATGAGGTGGCTCCGCAATCTAGTAGACTTTCTACAGTGATAAGGATTACTAAGATCTAAGCATTCGGTACCAAAGAGCTGATTTGGATTAGATTGGAAGTAGCACAAGACGTGAATTGTTCGCAGCTTAGATCATATATAAAGGTCGAAGTAATCTCCATCAATAAGACAACAACAACAGAGAGCCTCCTAATTAAAAAATGTGTGACTAGTCAACATTTGAAACAGCTTTTTGTCAAAGATTATAAATTATTAGAATAGAGTAAATGAGTTTGTGTTTTTTATAAATTCAAGGTGATATCGGTTTAGAACGAGCAGCACTAAACTCAATGACATAGTTATGTAACGCCGTCGCCGGCCCGCGACGTAACGGCGCGTACGCACGTTTGGCAAGTGGCAACTAGTGTAGTTAGGAATACGGCCATGAGTGGAGTGTAGCTAGTCAAGACGTCTAAAAATGTAGTCGTATGTACGAACACTTTATCAACGATAAACGCGTTGATACTGCCGTCGTGTCTCATGTTTGAGGTTACTTCACATGACCCCCTTCACTGATTACCTACTCATCGTCACAACTTAGTTGGTCGAACATCCCCATCCGTAAAGTATATAAATAATTTAATAAGTAAAAATGATTTTGTGGGCTATATTCGGCGTCACAATATTGATAGTGTTTATAGTGAAGGTGTACCAAAAACTGACAGTGGGAATATGTCGAAGCAGTGCTCATATGGTGGGTAAAGTAGTGATAGTGACTGGTGGAAACAGTGGACTGGGACTGGAGGCGTGTAAGGACCTGGCGAGTCGCGGTGCAAAGGTGATACTGGCCTGCAGGAGCGTTCGGCGGGCAAATGAGGCCAAGGAAGAAATCATCAAATTCAGTGGCAACACTGATGTCCACGTCCGGCAACTGGATTTAGCTTCACTTCGCTCAGTTAAGGACTTCTGCACCCAGATATACAAAACTGAGTACCGTGTCGATGTCCTCATCAACAATGCCGGCGCGGGCGGGCTCGGTAACTGTAAAACAGCTGATGGACTACACATTGGAATGCAAGTTAATTTTTTTGCGCCGTTCCTTTTGACTTGCCTGATGGTACCTTTAATGAAATCTTCTGCTCCGAGCCGCATTATAAATGTGTCGTCATTGATACACAAATATGGAGAGTTAGACTTTGACAATTTGAATATGGAGAAATATTGGAGCGACTATATAGTGTACGCTAATAGTAAGCTTTTCCTGAATTTGATGACATTAGAATTAAGTTCAAGACTGAAAGGTACGGGTGTTACAGTAAACGCTTTGCATCCAGGAGTGGCTGCAACGAATATATTTAGGAACATTCCTAGCAATATTATTAGAAATATAGTAGAAAAATGTATAGGATTCACGTTCCAAACTCCTTGGGAGGCTGCACAAACTTCGATATACTTGGCAGTGTCTCCGGAAGTTGAAGGTGTGTCTGGTAAATACTTTAGTGATTGCCGTCAGAAGCAGCCTTCGAAGCATTCGCTAAACGTCGAACTAGCCCAGAAACTGTGGTTAGAGTCAGAGAAATTAGTTAAATTTAGTTTACCAGACAATTAGTACTTAATTGATAGAGATATATTTTTGTATAATCTAGAAAAATATGTATACAAAAGAGTTTATTTACATAAATAGTGTTTTTTACGATCTATTGTATTTTATTTACTAAATGTTTTCTAACCACGTCATGGGGATTGCTGTTGGCTTAAATTAAATTATTATTATTTTCTGAAAGGTAAACCAAGAGGTAGCTGTCAACTGTAAGTATGTAAGTAATCCATGCAAGTTAGCTAAGGTTGACCATTTTAAAGAAAACATTGTCTAGTAGGTCACGCTTCGGTGTGTTTGATGGTCCGTGCAACAATTACGTTACATTACTACTGATTGCAACATTGAATAACTAATGTTGACTACATTCAAATACACTTTGTTTTCTTGCATAGGAATATCAGAGCCAATTCTATTAATTATTAGGCAACGTTAGCATTCACATCTCAGTCGCAATCTTACAAAAAAACATAATTTTTTCATACGTTTTTTACATAAATGTTTCTTGAAAATTAGTAGAATTGACACACTGATCTATAGGTATGACAGTAATAAAATGTATGCTACTCAAGTTAAGGGTCTATAGTGAAGAACGCGTGACGTTGGAGGACCGCTGACCTGTGAAGTGAAGTGAAGTGAGGTGAAGTGAAGGCCGCGGGTATCCGTTGGATGCAAGAAGCAGAGGATTTTTCAACATTAATGTCTTTGCATATGTTTGTGTCGCAGCCAACTAGCTTAATCAGCCGTTTCATTAAAAGCCTAGCCTTTTCATTTAACTGCGCCGATTTTTCAGCGACCTAAGTGTCACATATTATGTCTCTGAGTAAACGGCGCAGTTAAATGAATAGGCTAGACTTTTAATAAAACGGCTGATTAAGCTAGTTGGCTGCGACAAAATTATGCATTATAATGTTTGCATTTTGTATAGCACGTTTGTATTGACGGAAGAGATAGACAAATGTTCCTAACTCAATTATTGCACTATCATCTGGCTTATTGCCATTTACCGAGTACGGTTAGCTACAGCGAATTAGTTTAAAGATGACACAATAAAGGTATTCCGGTGTGGAAATAGAGATCATCATCTAATTCGACGACAGACGTGTAGTTGTCTAGACATCTAGTTGCCTCGTCTAATTACGACTAGTCTACAATGATAACGTAATATTGTCATAATCATAGTGCTTGTTAAGCCAGTTGAAGTTTCAAAGTACGAAATCTTTGAAGACTTTGTGAGGTGGTGATTTTTCTTTCAAACAAAAAAAAACAATATTAGAACCATATATTGCTTCTTGGTAGATCTGCCTAGCTTTTTCCCAGCTATATTGGGGTCGGCTCCCAGTCAAACCGGATTCAGCTGAATACGTTAATACGTTTATTGGAGCGGCTGCCTACCAGACCTCCACAACCCATTAACTGAGTAACATGTGGTATGGTACTTCTTGGCAAGACTAGACAAGATACAATGTAATTTTATCATGTGCTTTCTCTATTATAGTTAGCTTATGACAGGTTATATGAGTTCATATAATTCGTTTTTTTTACATTTTTTTTTTATACTAGACTGAATGTCAATCTGTCTTTTACTTATTGACTTAATTTACTTATTCTACTCATTACAATGTTTAAAAATTATTGGTATAACACTTGTGGTTCGAGTCACAGTTCTATCGCAAAATTCTACCACTGCCCGTTTTTTTTAATGGTACTCGTATAATGGAGTGTGCTAGCTAACATGTTGTAAATAATATTTAATTTTATGATTTCCATGTTGTTGGATACATATTATTTATTTTTTTGTTCGTGTCTTAAAATACTTTGCGTACTATTGTTTAATTGAAGTTCTTGAAACGTAACAGACAGATGTGTTGCTGGGGAGTTTGTTGCGCCACTTCTTCTTCCCAGCTAAAACACTAGGAAGTGGTGACGGGTGGGCGTTTTGGGGGACTGTCTTTATGTAAAATTTGACGTTCAAAAAGTGCTGGCTTTCAGCCTAATTTGAATATATGACTTTTGATTTTGATATTGCTTCTTGGTAGATATCGTAACTATATTATAACTTTTCATAATTTTAGAAATTAATGTAAAAGTGAGTTTGTTTGTTACGTTTTCACGTTAAAACGGCTGAACAAATCGTCATTAAATTTGGCAGATATACATATAGACTGGGATATGGAGGACATAGGCTACGTTTTACGCGATAACCGACACCCACGTGGGTGGATCCGCCGGCAAAAGCTAACTAAATATTTTGAGCAACCGAAGTTCGAATTGGTGTGGCGCCGGTGTAAGAGGGAATATTTTGTCTTGCTATGACGATTCTTGAAGACGTACTGAAGGATTGGAAAACTGCACGACGCTCTGCTTAAGGCGCATCTAGTTATACACGCCTTAGTTATCTCTTCTTTTCAACTTTTTGCTACTAAAACATAATCTGACCCTTGACAAGTAGGTAGTAAGGACCAAACGATATAATTATTCTAATTAATGGCCTTCGTTATTGCATTTCTGATTATGTAATCATTGCCCTCGTAATTATTATTCAACGCAAAAATATGTTATCAAGGTGTTATCCGTTAGCATATCAAACAAATCTACAAGGAAAAGAATTGGTTGCTAGTATTTAATATTTTTCCGTTCTGTATGAATTGCAAATGGTAGATAGCATAAAGATAAGAAGATAAATATTGTAATTTTTAGGGTTCCGTATCCAACAAGGAACCCTTATAGTTTCGCCATGTCCGTCTGTCTGTCCGCAGTTTAGCTCAGAGACGCTTAGCATTAGAAAGTTGGAATACCTGTACCTAGGTCATTACCTAGGTACAGGTACCACCTCACCACGACCACGACCTCATCCCACCGGCTCCCTTCTACCATCGGACATCCAGACGCACTGCATCTTACCATCCCTACCTTGTAGCTATTCAAAGTTAGAGTGAACAGGCTCCTTCTAAAAAAATGTGGCGATGAATTCTTTTTTGTCGTCTATCCCATGGCGTGGGATGTGTCAAGTGTTCCCCCCCCTCTGCCAGCTAAACGGTTGTTTTTGGAGACGAGGAAAATTCATGGTAGTAGCATAATGACGAATTTAAAAGGAAAATTATCACAGCTAAGTAGGCTTTACAAGTTAACGAGTCATACCTAGACAAACTATGAAACATTTTTTTAATAACAGCAAATAACATAATAATAACCTAATCAGTTACATTTTATAAATCAATGTAACTGATTAGGCAAAAAATTCGTAGTAACCCCATAGAAAATGACATACTCAAGTAAATCTAAGTGTATTTCTAACTTTGTAATGTCATAGTAGAATTTGCTATTTTTTACCCCCGACGCTAACATAGGGGGTGTGTGTCTGTCTGTGGCATTGTAGTTCTCAAACGGATGGACCGATTTCGATGCAGTTTTTTTCATTCGATAGCCAGTTTCCTTGCGGTGGTTCTTAGCTATGTTGGTAAAAGTAGCAGATTAAACGCTTCACGTTTAATATATTGACCTATAGGTTAGTTAAGTTTAAAATAAAAATTAAATAAATTTAAAAAACCCCCTACGCAAAAGATACTTTAAGTAGTTTAAGAAACAACCCAAATAAAGTAAAAAAATAATAATCCTAAAAATAATTCAATTTGTGGCGGTATCGCTAGTTCAGAACCGATATTTTAAGTTTGTTACATAGGTAGCGATAAAATAAATTATTTTTTTATCACTAGGAATTTCTCCTGCATCGTGGGTGCGTTTACAAATTTATATAAAATCACATACACAAACAGCCAGACTCGTTACATCTATTTGTAGAATATTTGTTCCGTGTGGGAACGGAACCCGCGACACGCAGCGCAGCAGCCGATCGCTCAACCACTGCGCTACTCAAAAATATTGCCATCTGCACAACACAAATTGCCTACATACACTTTCATACTTCTGACTGGTGACGGTGTTTCGAATTTCACATAGTAACGTTTAACGTTGTTTTACGTTTCCAGTTAGTAAAGTAGGCAATCATAATTTTACTGCATATTTAATACTTGAATCGATAAACAACTTACTGTTCACCACTCAATCCGAAGAGCATAAAATAAAGGAGTTACGTTTTGTAGCTCAATCTATGGATTTACAAATTTTACGGTACAAAATACTATGCTTTGCGTATCTGGGCAAACTGTAGTGCTATTTCATAAAAATCTGACTATGGAGATCGGAATAGGTAGAGTATACTTACCTAAAGTTCGAAGAAGTAAGTAACATAGAGTTGATAATACCTCCTCTCAAATCCCGGAATCATAAACATGACACTTATCATAACGACATATCAGCAGTGTGATTCTGTAAACATGTCGAAGTGAAAACTTGGGCGAAGTGAACGACAAGTGAGCTGTAAAACCATACAAACAAGATGGAATGACAGCTCACTTGTCGTCCTCTACACCCAAGTGCACACGGTGAGATGTCGACAGAATAGACCGGCTAAAAACGTGTCGAAGTGAAGGCTTGGGTGAAGTGAACACGAAGTGAGCTGTCAATCCATGTAATCAAGATGGAATGACAGCTGACTTCGTGATCACTTCACCCATGACATGTTTACAGCCGGTCGATTCTGTCGACAACTCACGGTGTTCACCTAGGCGGAGTGAACGACCAGTAAGCTGTCATTCCGTCTTATTTGTATGGTTCGACAACTCACCTGTCGTGCGCCCTGCCCAAGTGTTCACTTCGTCATTTTACAGAATCGCACTGCAGAATCGGCCGGCAGTATCACTACTGCTCTCTTCTTTCTTTCGTTTGTGTACCTAGTCTACTGTAAATACATGTTCACAGATCACGCAAGTGATTATGAAGGTAAGTGATCTTACGCGTAAACTAGACTATGGTA
Organism: Melanchra persicariae; assembly: GCA_947386135.1. Lineage (NCBI taxonomy): Eukaryota > Metazoa > Arthropoda > Insecta > Lepidoptera > Noctuidae > Melanchra > Melanchra persicariae. The sequence continues at coordinate 10,847,324 of OX376648.1, read as the reverse complement.
AGTAAGTCTTGCTAGGTACGTGCACGTACGTATATCCTCAGAGTGACGGATATAGGCACTTATGATAGGTTAGTTATGGTACGGTGATTATTCAAGCGATGCTAAGCACCGTTGTGGGCTATGGTGTATTTAAGATCTATGTTTTATTAGCATGCAGTTAGCACTCGTTGTGATGTTCAATTGCATGGGGTTTTCTCGGCCTTATGTTAATGAAATATCTACAAGGTAATTTATAAAAAGAATGTGTGATGAACTGACAGATTTCGTAGGTAAAATTATAGTTGTCGTTAAATATAAATCAGGAGTAAGTACAAATATTTTGCTGCTTTAAGTTAAAATGGAAGTAGACCCCAATATTCATTGTCTGTGAAAGTTAACGCACAAGATGAAATCAATGGGTTTGAAAGTGTATATAAAATAGGTAGTGTATCAAACAAATTGTTAATGCGAAGTGCTTTTTTTTTTTTTTTATAGGATGGGAAATCATCAAATGACCCCTCCCGCTCTGGGTGGAGCGGCAGGGAGTGTCAGACTTTTACTGACTAAAACCCACCCTTAGTCCTCCTAGTGCCTTTCTTCCCAGGGCCGCGGTAACTCTTTCGAACATATTCCGCAACCCTGGCAGGAATGCGAAGTGCTTGAAGTTATCTTTAATATATATGCACTGAAAGTTTACCGATTACAGGGCTTCCACCTAATAACCTGTAATTTGATGACGACGCAAAACGGACTATTGGGCGCATTATGTAATTTTCGATTATTACGAGTTAATTAGTGGACACTAACGAGAGCACCAATAGTTTGTACTGTGTACACTTAACATTAATTTATCGTACGTAGTTGGCGTTAAATTGAAATTATTCCATGCGATGGCCGGGCGTCGCTGCGGTCATTTTATTTGCTCATAAATCTCCCGCGCGGTACATCTGATTTACAGTACTGCTCTTTGTGCTTGCTCACCTCACTGTTTGCGGGGCTTTGCGGCGATATACTCACACTATTTCGGTATATACAACTTTAATTTATTAGTCTATATTCGATTAAAAATAAATTTCTCAAACTCCAGTTGTTACAGAGATTAGCAGGATTACAGTGGCTAGCATTTTTTAAATTTTATACGTCACATTTTAAATCAGCATTAACATCCCGCGAGCTCAGTTTAAATTATCGTTTTTCGTATTGAAATATTACTGAGACAGGAGCTCAGTTTATTGAATATCGTTCTCAATTTGAGCAGTATTTCATGTAAATTCGAAAAGAATAAAAGCGAACCGAATATATTTAAGTATAAATCAGTTTAAAGTATATGTACTTTTATTATAGCAACGTTGGATCTAAAGAGTCCGGTTGGCAGTGATGTGGTATGGGCAGCAGAGGCTGGAAAATAGGCGGTTAGCCGGCAGAAGTGCGGACATTATTAATGTGTTCCATAAGTCAGTTGCAGTACTCGTGTTTTTCTCTGGCAGTGGTCCGGAAGACAGCAGACGCCACTAATTAACAGTATTAGCATATTCCCTTGAGCACGCCTTTTTGGTGACTAAAAATAAATTCTCGTAACATGGCTGTACGCTGGGATTTTTGCCTAATTTCTATGTCGGACGCAAATTAACTTATTTGCATGGGTTTTATTACTCGTTTCTCGCACAATAATTTGTTTTGCGTTGGTATTGATTTTTTTAATGGTACCGTCATTAATGCGTAGCTAATTATAAGTACAAATAATTACCGTAGAATTATGTTTTTGCTACATTAAATTATACCTACCTAATTAGGAATGAAAGCTACCTTGAATATCGGATTAGTCTACTCTACCCCACTAGCCGCCCCACTAGTGGGGCAGAATAGAAAGGCTACATTTATGGAGTGTATTTTGTCTGCCCCACTGAAAATTAAAGCAGTATTAGCAATTTATTTACCTACCTATAAAGTAACATAAATATAAAATATTGAATTTGTGTTGGTAACATTGGCAATGTTACCAACACAAATTCAATATTCCATGTCGACTGCCAATATCATGTACTCATTGTCAATCAAAACTCATTTGCACAAAATTCTGATATTCCTTATTCGTCTGTAAATTCTACTTCATATTATAAATGTGAAAGTTTTGTTATGTAAAATTCTGTAATCTAGACCGACTAGATGGACCTGAATTAACTCAGAATAAGTACTTTTATTTCGGCGGTGGAACGCGTTGCGTTTTTTCTACCGTGCGGTAGAATAAACGCATTCACGGGGCCGCGCACTGCCGTGAAAAATACGCACGTTTTTAAAAAACTTCAAAACAGGAGGAGGTTCTCATTTCGGGCGTATGTTTTTCTTTGTGTCTGTTACCTCATATCTCCGTCATAATATAATATATGAACCGATGTAAAGAAATATTGTTCTATGTGAAAGGATATCCTACTTTTCGATTAATACAATTGAAATTTTATCAAAATCAGTTCAACAGTTTGGTTTTTAAATCCAAATATTTGGAAAAATATGTGGTAAAATCATCCATTTATACGAAATTGCGTATTATGCTTTCCTGTGACTTAAAGATGTGTTAATACCGATATTTTTCAGTATTAGTTCATATATTCATATTAAAAAAATACTACCGAGATACAGTATAATGAACACTAATCTAATATGGAAGTGATACGTAATATTAGGTCTTAGTAAAATATCACTGATCCTCAAATTTTAGTTAAGAAATTATAATATTGCTAGACTATTATATAATATCCATATTGTTGGTTAACCTAAATAAATAAATAAATAAATTTATTTAGGTTAACCAACAATTGTTTACACTACATACATTTCTGACTTAATGACTAGGATAAACAGTAGCACGTACATAGTAGCGCCTGATACCGAAAAATAGCCAGATCTAGCTATGAAGTAGGCATCACTGCATTTTTTTCACCGCAGTGCGCGGCGCTTCATAGATCTCTATGCGTTACAAAAATATTGGCGGTAGATTCACCGCAAATTTGCAGCGAGAGGACAACGGTGACTCTACCGCATGCGTTTTTTTCGCCGCAGTGCGCGCACTTCTATGACACTCCATACTTCACAGATTGTGCGTTATAAAAACGCAAGGTGCTCCTACAAGGTGGGTGGGTGTTTCGTCACTTTGTTTCAATTTATGGAGAAAAAGTTGAAGATTTTTGCTGCCTTTTTTTGGTTTTGGACAGTTTTTAAGGTCAGAACTACTGTTTTGATGTCAGTAATTTAATTTAAAAGTTCATAAGCGGATAGTGAAATTGCCCAACTTTTTCAACAATGTTTTTTTCGGGAAACGTGTCCGTTTCGTTGATCGAAACGAGATTTGCTAAAAGATAAACATTGTTGGTAGGAAGAGCATTCTTTGCTGATACACGTAAGATCCCTTAATCCACTTTTACTGACTAATTTGATGACTCCTTTTTTGAAGCAGCATACTTGTAATTTTGTTATTGCATTTTAGGCAGCAGGAGGGTGGAGATTCCGCAGATGTTATTTAGCACACAAAATCACAAAGCCTGTTATAATCTGCCAGGGTTGCGGATTTTGTTCGAAAGAGTTACCGCGTTCCTGGAAAGCAAAGGGCACTAGGAGGAGCACGGATGGGTTTTAGTCAGAAAGAGACTGACACTCCCTTCCGCTCCGCTTTGAGCGCGAGGAGTAATTTGATGATTTCCCATCCATAACAGAAGCTTGTTATAAGTACTAGAAAAAATATCTGAACAAAAAAATATCGCAATTTATAATAATATATATGTTGGTTGTTGTTGGCTTGGCCACCCTGTACTGAAGACACTAAACTTAATTTGATATTTCGTTAATTATTTGTAAAATTTGAAAGTGAGGTTAAAAGTCCTAAAAAATCTGATCTTTAAATACATACTTTTATGAATAAATAAATACACGTGATACCTCACTACATAACCCCTCCCCCTTGCGATATTTCGTGATTTTTCCCCCTTTCGAGCCTCACGTGATTAATGGACGACCCCAAAGCCTTCCAGCCGCCGCGGTCTATTCTGTGAACTATCTCACTGTGGAAACTGAGGCGGATTGAGCAGGAAGTGAACTGTCATGCCATCTTGTTTGTATGGATTGACAGCACAACACATCACCTAAGCGTACACGACGACTGGTTTACAGATTCGCACTGGGAATACAGGCGAGATATGGTATAAAACTTCGGATTAGTTTTCGCGGAAAGGAAAGTCAATTAGAACGCGCCTTAAACGTTTTTCCGCCGTGTACTTAAGAGTTCCTTTGTAAGGTTACGAAGTTCATAAGAAACTAGGCTTTGCGAATAACACCGTCGTGTAACTTTTTCTCAAGTTATAAACTGAGAAACTGAGACTCATTTCATACTTTGTAATGAAATTCTTAGTACTAGAACAAAATGTTTTATTAATCTACAAATTCATTTCGTACCAACGTTTGTAAATAGGTGCTTTTTTTCTGTTGGATGCATTTGCTCATGCTCCCACCCTCCCCAAAAGACAGATTTCTTTGGTAGTCTACAATCTAACGAAGTCATTGAGAAATTAACGAAAAGTAACCAAAGGTTGTTATGTGTTAAGCAAAATAAAATGTTATGTGCTTTTTTAGTGTTTACTTTGCTAAAAAAACCCACCCTCAGCGGGGTCAAGCCAATCGACAATCCTGGACCCACCCGTGGCTGGATTGTCTGATGGAGCGTGACTGAGTGTTAGACTCTTACGGACTGAAAACAAATGACCTTTGCGTTCCAGGGTCGCGGTGACTCTTTCAAAAAATTCCGCAACTGTAACAACAACGTGCCTACTTTTCGCAATAAAAAATCGCATTATCTTAGAACAGATAATTAATTAATTAGTTGGTAAGTATAGTACGGTGATTAGGATTAATTTTTCGTAATCATTTTCGACATAATTATGATTATTTGAATTCGCACAGGTGCAAAGGAAATGATACCCATGTGATGGATAGTATAGATAAACGTTAACTGCGAGAAAAGAGGGCGCTAAATAAAGTGAGGTTGGAAAGGTTGTGTCTGTATTATTATGTAGACAAACTACATAACATAGAGGTAGAATTATATCGTACCTACTTCGTTGTGAGTAGGTAAGAGTGTCAAAGTCCCATAAAATCTTGTCATTGGTTTCTGGGCAAACTCGCTCCATCCTATGATGGAGCGAGTTTGACGCCTATTGGAAAGCGATAGATGAGTCTATACTCATCTATCGCTTTCCAATAGGCGTGAACGACTCAATAAAAAAATAAAAAAAAGGGGGCGAATCTAGCCGGCCGGCACAGATTCAAAGACTCCGAGCTGCTACTGAATTTTTACTCTGAAATTACGGATTTCCGATTGCAAACCCAATAACAATTTGCGCAACCCGAGAATCGACCCCATGCGATGTTGGATGTGAAATCATCAAATGACGCCTTCCGCTCTGGGCGGACCGGAAGGGAGTATCAGACTCTTACTGACTAAAACCCAACCGTGTTCCTCCTTTTGCGTTCCAGGGCCGCGGTAACTCTTTCGAACAAATTCCGCAAACCTCATGCTCTGCAGGACCGTTTGCGACGGTTTGACCAACGAGGCAGTCATGAATGTAAAATGGTTTCAAGTACCTACCAAGTATTTGCTTCTTATCCAAAGTGAGATGCCCGGAATCGTTTGCAGCAGTCGGTTTCATTATTTAATATTACTGCTAATATCAACAGTCGAGTTCCTAGTTACTGAAACTCCGTCCGAAGTCCAAACCTCGGCAGCTGGCGTTAGGCATCGCCCAAATGTGAACATTGATAAACTGTATTACTGTTAGTTCTTGTGACGTGCTGTCGAAATTAGGACGACGTCGTTGCTTGAATTCAGAAGTGTGCCCATATTGGCAATGCTATACGAAAACTATTTACTGGGATCAACAAATCGGTTGGCGCAGTATTGGGCATGGTTTTCATTTTGTTCCACTGGTTAATGAAATTAGTAGGTAATCGGAACAGCAACGGTTTCACTTGGAGAAACACTTGCAACAGCATTTTTATTTATTCTAATGTTGGCATTCTCATGTTTGTGTTTGTTTATGGACGCCTAAGAAATTACGTGCCTAATTTTCTTTCAAACTTATCAGCATTGGAAAGAGGTATCTAACCAAATTAATGCAGCTGTTACATGTAGTTAGTTGATTGCAATTATAGCAAGACTCTGTATCAATGTGACCTTTTCAGTTCAGGGTATAGCTACCTATGACATAATTATTGGTTATTTATTGTTTATCATAATAACATCGTGTAACTTATACTATACAGATAGGTATTCCTTCTAAGCTATTATTTTAGACTTAAATTGACTTTAATTTGCCTTTTGGCTATTGAAAATCATGGAAGCTTTAAGGTGAGCGTTGAGTAGGATATTAAATAATTTTCTAGAGACTAATTACTTACCTACGACATAATTTGTAATTATTGTATCACGGATATCGCGACTCGTGGCAACAAGTAGTCGTCAATTGTTTCTTTAATTAGCGATGAGAACCGGAAACAATTAACAGTTGCGACGCAAATATAGGTACGTACAAACATAGATATTTTTACTAAATACGAACATTTAAATTTTATTTAACTTTAAACGTAAACATATCTCTTATGACGTGTTCTATCCGGAGAAGAATAGCCTGCTTGGTTTATTCCCCCAGCTGTCGTAAAATAAGCGAAAGATTCTGGTGACCCAGCTGAAAACATAATTTTACGAGAATCTAGTAGCGGTGAGGTTGTGCAGATCTAAAGGTAGATGCTATGTGTTCAAATACAAGGATTTTAATATAAAAAAAGATCTATGGAGCGTTTGGAGAAGCATTGTAAATCAAAAACGTATGTCGAATCTTCATTTTATTCGCAAACACGGTGTTGCCGTAGCTGAATATTAGGCCAGACAACTGATAATTTTAGTAAAATAACTATGTAATTGTCACCGGTACTTTTCATTTTTTTTTTTATGGATGCGAAATCATCAAATTATCCTGCCGCTCTGGGTGGAGCGGGAGAGAGTGTCAGACTTTTACTGACTAACGACCGCTTTCTATAACATATCTCAATCTCAATCTTGATCCCGATCCTTGTCTGTAACCAATCAACGGCCGAGTTTGTGTCCTTCACCACACAATCCTCACCTTTGATTGGTTACAGACAAGGATCGGGATCAAGATTGGGATTGAGATACAATATAGAAAGCAGCCGTAAAACCCATCCATTCTCCTCCTAGTGCCTTTTACGTTCCAGGGCCGCAGTAACTCTAGGTTCATAACTTTTCCCGTTCGCGGCTTACCCTATAAAATTTTGCATTTTTGCAGTATATTTTATTTATTTATTTAAACTTTATGTACAATAGTGGTTCATGGGCGGACTTAATGCAACAAGGCATTCTCTACCAGTCAACCTTTGGGTTAAAAAGACTACACCGTGGTAGGTGTACAACAAATAAGATAAAAAATAGAGTTTGGTTTTGGAAAAAAAAAAAACAATAATATACATAATACTAATAAAATACATATATAAGCTAAAATAATAAACTAATAAATATGATTTAATATACTAAAATTTCTGATTGAGAGAACTCAAAATAATTATGACGAAGACAAACTAAGAATGACAGGCTTTTAAGTAGTGTTTTCGGATTTTACGCTTAAAGGAAAACTTGGACTCAGCCTTCTTGATGTCAAGGGGTAGCATATTCCAGAGTTTAATGGTTGAGATAGCGTAGGAATTAGACATAAACCCGGTGCGGTGAGAAGGAATATGAAGGAGTAAGTTTTTGGATGCTCGAAGGTTAGCGAAAGAAAATTGCAAGCTGATCAGTACTTCCAGTAATATAGTTTATAGAAACAAACAAACAAGTGTACCTATTTATAATAGATATAAGTTATGATAAGTACGTACACTTCACTGGCATAGACCAATATATTAGATGAACCTACTTCTCATTTTCCTGGCACAACCCTTTGGTTACCTGATAATCTCCACTGTTAAAATCCAGTATAATGTCTGCCTAGTAGCCACGCAGTCTTGCATGTCAAACCTGATATAAATACCACGTCAGTGTGAAGATCAAGGTACAAAGCCAAAGGTCAATTAGTTAGAATAGTCATCTCTTACTAGTTAATTTCTAAACAGATATTTGTACACGCTCAAGTAGCGTGTGCATTAAGGTACCCGCAGACAGGCTAACGCGACCATGCGACAACGATGTGTCGACGAGTTTTAATAGACGTTGTTTTAGCAATACTCTACATATTAAGGACGCATTTCCAAATGGGTAGTCAAATCATTACTTTTTTACACAAAAGTATGTTTATTAAATAAAATGCTTTGCATTCTTAAAATGTTTTTCCCATGAATTGTTGATAGATGTACATGGTACGATTCTGAACTATAAATATAATTTTAGATAGGTACATTTTTTCAATAAATGTACCGAAGTAAAAAATATCCCTTCAGTGCATTTTATTTAATAAACATACTTTTGTGTAAAAAGTAATGATTTGACTACCCATTTGGAAACGCGTCCTTAAACTATTTCTCGGAAGAAGCGTCGTCTCTTCTCGTATTGTTGCGTCGGACCTGAATGTGGGAGGGAGCCTTAAGTGGATTACCACTACAAATACACACACAGATTTTAAACACACGATTTGCAAACAGGAGTTTGCTAGTCATATGCATATTAAAGACTATATTAAGGCGAAATTAGTCCGAGTCCAATTAGGCGCAGTTGGCACCTAACGGTCTACGATACAAAAGGAGAGAGTGCACAGAATTTGTGTTTTTGTTCATAGTACCTACACGCCAGGCAACAATGACCGCGGTAAGCCACTGAATTGCTGGTTTTATAGTGAACATGGTCAACGAAAATGTGGAGCGAATCCTTAATGGTATTGGCAAAGCTCCGTACTGATACTATACTTGCATGTTGGAGTAAATCACTTGGTGGACATTGTCGTTTTGTGTCTATGGACCGGTTTTTAGGTGCTTGGATTGCTCGTTTTGTTCATAACGAATAAACTGTTGGGTTTGTGTGATCGTCATCATGATTGAGCAGTAAGACATCGTTGAATAAGATTTTGCGATGTCATCAAGTCAATAACTAGCTTGTTTTTGCACGTCATCGTCTACGTCTATTATTTTACAAAATGTATTCCACCTATTTTAATGGTGTACGTACTGAGTACGTTTCTTCTTAGGTAATTAAACAATCGACACAGTGTTGTGTTGATGTAAATCTATTTCCGGGACAATATCTACCACCGATGTAGATAAACAGATTAATGATTTGTACATAATATATATGATATGTAGTTGTATGAAACATCCATTTCTTTATTAGCTCCTAGTGTCCTACTGCTTGGCAAACCCCTCCCCCATATATTTCCAGAGACGACTTTTTGCGACACCTCGAATCAGCCTTTGTTTGCACGTCCAGGTCAACTCGCCATTGCTTTCTGCGCCGGCCTCGGCGACTTCTCTGTGCACACTTTGGCACCCATTGCTAGAAGACTTTTCCCTTATCCCTTTTTGATCCTGGAAGCTTTTTTGGGCACCTCTATGAGTCGTTTATTGGAGCGTAGCGAGCTGTTGCATACACATCGATATCACCAAAAAACCAGATCTATGATGTTGCGGTATTGCTTTGTACATAGGTTCAACTCAAACACTCACGTTTGAGTTTTCCTGTTCTCAGTTGGGACTCACACCACTTTCAGACTCCCCGTCAAATCCAAGGTTCTTTTACGGCGAATTTTTCCGAAATCTGAAATGAATGAGTAAATACACTTTAATGTTTAATCCTGGAATCTAATTTGCGCCTTTTACAGGGCGGTAGCGTGTAAAATCATACGATTCGAGACCTTTTACGATGCTAAAATATTCCGCTGCTTTTGATGAAAATATTTTTATATATTTTCGTGATAAGTGTTGTGAAATTCGGAAAGCAATCTGTGATATAACAGAATATGGTATTGACACACCTAAGGAAAACCATTAGCATACGTCCCTGCAGTAGTGATGGCGGAAAATTACTTACCTACACGTTTTTGATGTTTCATGAAATATTTATTTTATGATTATGTTATTTACAGAGTATTTGCTACCGTCATTCAAGTAAAAGTTCAGAAAATTCAGAGGTATGTTCAATGAACTACAATATTTTTATATAAAAAAATGAGAAATTAGTAGCATATCTTAAGAAAAAATAAAGTAAGCTAGTGAATAAATAAGCATATTAGATCATTTTCATGTTGGACGAAGTGTTAACTAATATTTTTCAATTTCGTTAATTTATTGATATCGTTAATCGACATCAACAATAGTATAAAATAAAGTCGCTGTCGCTGTCTGTCCAACCCTATGTATGCTTAAATCTTTAAAACATGCATAGTATTGTAGAGAAACACTGATAAATTTAGAGGTTTCTAATGTGATGTCGTAAAAAAACACATTTTTTTGCGCTTATATTGTAAACGCTGGTTGAACCCCACGAGACAAATCAATATAATGTACTACAGTATTGTACACCTTAAAAAGGTCAACAAAAAAGTCCGCGATGGTATATGTCTATCTCTTAAGGATAACCCACAATAACCATTTTTTATCCCTTACATTTTACGGGAAAAAATGGTTATTTACGAAGTGATTTTAAGCAATACAGCATTAATCCTTATCCAATTAAGTACCTTAAATACATTGTCCATTTCATATAAATCAATATGGCCTTTTAGAGCATTTAATTTAAATGAATATTTCCGAAGATATTACAGATTTAAAATGCAGGGACAGCGACGTGTTGTATTGTCTAATAACAAAAAAGCTGTAAACGTTGTTTATAAGGACATTCTGTAGTAGGTAGGTATATTTAGTATCAGTATTGCACATTTGCACCTGTGCGAAGCCGGGGCGGGTCGCTAGTATAATATGATATGCTCCTTTTTAGCAGCATTCACAAAGTTTTAGATTTTCCGTCGTGCACAACCACCTGCACTTTCCAAGATCTGAACGAGGCCAATGATAGAGCTGCACAGGATGCTCAATACTGGTCAGACAAAATATAATACTTACCAACAGTAAGTAAGTAAGTCAATCGATGCGAAAAGAAGAACAAAGTTTTATAAAAATACTTTATTTCACTTTGTTTTTTATTTTGAGAGGTATAACTGAAAAATATTGAAAATAACAAAAATATTGGAAATGAATTTTTAAAAAACTGCCGAGACCGAAAAATATTGGGCTTCCAAAATAAAAGGTCGTCGTGGTAGTGACATCCTTTGTAAAATTAAACAATAGTTTCTATGTAGGATTTTTTTTTTCAAATACTAATAACGGACATACGCATACGCAGTGTTGTTTTGTTACTTGTCTCAAAAAAGGATAATCCATTTTGTGAAAAATAAAAGCAGGCTTAAATAATAACAAAAGTCTTACCATTCTGTTTTATGAGCTATTTTTAAGGCGTTCGCACTCACAAACCGTCAAATCACCTCTAATTTCCCTGCATTTTGACAAGTATTTTGACATTGATTATCGATGAGGTGATATTGCGACTCGAATTTAAACGCTTTTGAAGTACGAGAATTGGTCTTCTGGTCTATAATATCTCGTTGTTTATGTAAGTGAATAATTATATCGTAAGGAAATTAATACTTTAAGACGCCGCTTCACTGAGGGTCTAACCCTAATTCTACAGGTAGGTAGATGGTAGCTTGGACCACGAATCGAAAAATTCCCTCGCTTACGCTATCATCAGATTTTTTTTTTACTGTGCAATGAAAAGTGTACTTTAGAAACGTCATTTAGTTTGAACCGACCCCTTCGCTAAGAAGATGTAGGCGGCAACATCCACTGCCACCTGTGGCCACGCTATGCTCGGAACAAATACTGGCAAACAAAAGAAGCTTGTAGCGAATGTAGCAAATCTTTCTGTGCTGATCCTGCGTAGCATTGGAACAGCACCTTAAAGACAGAGATTTAAATAAGAAGCTTGGGTTTGTACCTCCTACGTCGAAACATGATATTTTTATTTTCATAGCAAAACTTGTGAAGCTACTCAAGCTACAAGAATACGCCGTGTAGACAGGTTGGCATATAGAAATTGCTTATGCTACAACAATTTCTGCGTTGTTGGTTTTTATTAAAACAGATGTAGGCCGTTTCTTGACAAAATTAGACCTACTCTATTACGTAACGCGGAAAATTTTAAACATAATAAAGGAGGGTCCACCTCAAGGGCCGTAGCATTTTCCTTTCCTTTGCTTGTACCTTTCTTAATTATTACAAGGCCCGGGTGCTACATCTTATGTGCAAAACGTAGACTAAAAGTATAATGTTAGGTAAAATATTATGTTAAATAGCCCTGCAATGCATTATTTTCGTATTGCTTTCATTTTTAAGAATTCAATATAAAATACCATATAAATAAAAAAATTAAAACGCTCTTTACTGTCAAATATGCTTTTTTAAAATGACAGGTTACATTTTCGCGTGAAAACTGACGATGAGTCACTCCTGTCTGTCAGTGGTCATGAACTGTCTTGAATCAAAGATTTAAGATCGTCTTTTCGTTGTAATAACATAAGTGACGTCACTAGACGCTGATTATTGTACTCAAAATTACGTCCCTTTTCACGTTACTTAAACTTATAATCATCATCATCATCATACCAGCCGAAAGACGTCCACTGCTGGACATAGGCCTCCCCCAAGTGTCGCCACAACAACCGGTCCTGTGCGTCTCGCATCGCCAAAATCGCCAAATTGAAGTGGCAGTGGGCAGATTGCTCGCAGAACAGATGGTCGATGGGGCAGAAAAGTTTTGGAGTGGCGACCGCGTACCGGAAGACGCAGCGTTGGAAGGCCTCCCACAAGGTGGACCGATGACCTGGTGAGGGTCGCGGGTAACCGATGGAAACTTATAATATTTTTTTTAAATCAGTATTAGGTAACTAAAATGAAAACGTATCATATTTAAATTAGTAAAAAAAAAATATTTCTGTTTTTGCATCGTCCCTGTTATGTCATAATATTCCTATTGGTATGCGTTTTACTTTAAAAGCGTTTTTACGCTGTCGTCACACATTAAAATTTGTAAAACGGCTATTTTCGCTGAGTTTTGATTTAGTATATTTGTCAAAATCTCTGTCTATTGTGAATTGAGACAGTATGATAATAAATATTTTTAACCACGTGATTATTTTAAATACTAATTTGCAGTTTCTCCTCCGCATACAAAATTTGAATTTAGAATCCGTTAATCATTACTCAAACTAATCATAATAAGAGTGCCAATTCTACTATTTTTGAAAGACGCTGTTACAAATGGGTAGTCAAATCATTACTTATTAACACAAAAGTATGCACATCTATCAACAATTCGGGCAAAAAACATTTTAAGAATGCAAAGCATTTTATTTAATAAACGTACTTCTGTGTTAAAAAGTAATGATTTGACTACCCATTTGTAACAGCGTCCTTAAGGACGCGTTTCCAAATGGGTAGTCAAATCTTTTTTATGACATTTGGTATTTTATTTGTGACATTTTGTTTTGATGAAAGCATGCTTAGATTCTGTAGGCCATTTTTGCACGCCTAAATTAGAGGCAGAATAAGAGAAGCTTATACTTATGATTGAGAACTTTATGTATCTTATTTGCGCAAATAAATAATTTTTGATTTTTGATTTTGTATCATTACATTTTCTCAATAAATGTACCGAAGTAAAAAAAATCACTTCGGTATATTTATTGAGAAACTGTACCTATCTAAAATTATATGTATGGTTCAGAAGCGTACCATGTACATCGATCAACAATTCATGGGAAAAACATTTTAAGACTGAAAAGCATTTTATTTAATAAACATACTTTTGTGTAAAAAAGTAATGATTTGACTACCCATTTGGAAACGCGTCCTTATGCAACGTTCGCATTCGCATGTCAGTTGCAATCTGTCAAAAATGTATGGAAATTAAGGCTTTTTGACAGATTGCAACTGACATACGATTGCGAACGTTGCTTAAAAAAATATAAATCAGTAGAATTGGCCCTCATATCGTTTTCATAATCAAGTGTGTTAGTCAAAATTGACAACTAGTGATCAACGGCCACATAGTGGATCCATGCTATTCACTGACATGCATAGTATGGATCTGCCGGTCGATTCTGTCGACATCACCTAGGCGGAGTGAACGACAATAGAGCTGTCATTCCATCTTATTTGTATGGTTTGACAACTCACCTGTCGTGCACCCCGCCGCAGTGTTCACTTCGACATGTTTACAGAATCGCACTGCTGGTTGACAAAATACTTAGGTACAGGTTTACTTTAAAGTGCAGACTACGAGCATGTTCAACATACTTCGATGCTTGTACAATCTATGCACAAGACGTTTTTCATAGGTACGAGCAGACGACGTGCCGCTAACTTTCGTTAACGCGATACGTGCACGAAACAAGCGTAGTTGGGTCGCATATCGTATTTATCTTTGTAGATAAACATTTTGGAAGCGTTTCTGCATGTTTAAAACGATGCATTCCGGTGAATATAGAAGAAATGTTGAACTTTCTGCATCTGCGTTTGGGTTTTCTACCACCATATTTCCATCAGGCAAGATCGACATCAAGTGATGTCGTAGCCAACTAGCTTAATCAGTCGTTTCATTAAAAGACTAGCCTTTTCATTGAACTGCGCCGTTTAATCAGCGACATAAGTAACATGGGCCTTTGTTTCAATATCGTTTAATGACTTGCCCATTTCAGTTATGTCGCTGATATAACTGACATTAGCTCATAGTGTTAGCAATAGTATAAGCATAAACCAGAAGAAATTTCAGAAAGTTATGTTGAAGCATTGTCCGATGACTATATTTCTTCTGGTTCTGAAACTTCTCTGTGGTTGTGAAACCTTTGGGATTTGAAGTTCTTTGTTTAAAAGTTTTTGGTTTGCATAATACGTAGCCTGCTGTCTAACTTCCCTTCACTGCCGGTCGATTCTGTCGATATCTCACGGTGTACACCTAGGCGGAGTGAACGACAAGTGAGCTATCATTCCATCTTATTTGTATGGATTGACAAGTCACCCGTCGTGCACCCCGCCCAAGTGTTCACTTCGACCAGAATCGCACTGCTGTTTCACTTCAGATATCGCACAGACCGTTTGTAATTGAGTTATTCATAGTTTTGTTTACGTCAAAATGACTCGCATACTTACTTATTTACTTACTTACATGACTGTTTAAGCTCCAAGATTAGTATCAATTTTTATTTTCCAATAGCAGATTCATTTAGGAACAATGCGAGTAGACTATGCTAGTGACGGATGTCAGCCCCAGATAATTGTAAAAGTGGTCGGCAACGCACGATGTGCAAATAATTACAAAACACTCGACTAAAGGTCTGGCTTTCAGTAAATTTTGCTTTAGGGGCTTAGTTCCCCAAGCACCGTCTCTTTCTGTGAAAAATGTGCAGTAATTACTGCTACCGTGTATCCAGAATATTGATTGCGGCCGACCACCTTAATTTGAGGCAATTATTATATAGGTCACCCAACTAAGCTCGCACCCGGTGGGATAGATTTAACACTGCCCGCTTTGTTAAATTTAAATGTACACAGTGAAACAGAATACAAAGACTGATTTCGAGAAACGTGTCATTGATATGACGTGCGTAAGATCATTACGGACAAGACACGCTAAGCGAAGCAATGCAAAAAAGTGAACGAAGTTTGAAGGTTGCATGACACTTATACTCCTTAACATACATCACATTTTTCAATAGCAGCGATGGAGGATGCCCGTTAAAGAGGACCGCAAATCCACTGACAGATTACGTTCAGTCGGTCTGCTGCCGTCATGCCGGAGGAGCCTTGTTTGCCGGACTTATTCGAACGGATTCTGTCTGTTTTGTTAATGATATACGGGAACTAGGTCCCACCTATATGTTGCAGGGACTTTACTGTGCTTAGGGACGATGTTAGGTTTAGACAACAGATTTGTGTTTCAGTATTTGTGTTGTCTGGGAGTTATATGACTGTATTTGCGACGGAGTCCTTTTGTTTGCTGTATTATTTTTGTACTACCATTCCCTAATCGTCAAAAGGAATTTAAATGTTGCTAGGTTTTTTTTTGTATTTATTTGTAAAGCAGGCACGGGTAAGCAGCAGAACATTATGAGCATGGGATATCCAAAATGAAAAAAGTTTTTTTTTATTTTTTTTTATTAATGTTCAAAATATCTATCGCTGATTTACAATATATATGCTAAAAACCACAGAAGCCTTAGATGGCTTATGTATGGTTAGTGAGTTCGGAATAATTATTTCTAATACAATTTCTACTAAAAAACAGGTGAGAAATTTGTAAGTTTTACATTAGAAAATAAAAATTTTAAGTACTTATTAGCACAAATGAAGATGGTAGTAAGTATATCAAACTAAAGTATATACTCATAATGTTTAATTTGCAAAAAATGCTTTTTTAATTCACTTTTTGCTTTTTTAGGGTTGCAGAGGTATAATTTATGTTGTATGTCCGCAGGTAGTTGGTTTATTATTTTTGGTAGTATGTAGGTGTATGTTCTCATACCGTATGTATTGTTGTATTTAGGCAATGTAAAAGTTGTCATGTTTGGTAAAGTTCTTAATTTAGGATGACGTGTTTTCTTTCTATTAATTTATTTATATTGCTATATTCATCTTTTAATATTGAAAGTTTGGTCATGTTTTGTATGGGCAATATGTTGCAATAATGAAATAGTTCAGAATAATCATTTTGGTATTTTGTTTTAATTTTAAGGGGTACAATATTTTTGAGAATTCGTTGCTGTAGTTTGTAAATTTTATCTAAGTTAGTTTTATAAGTTCTACCGTAGCTACTGAGTCCATAACTAATTATGGAGTCAGCCAGAGCTAGGTGTAGTAGTCTTAAGGTTTTATATGGCATTTTATGTTTAAGTACGATTATTCGACCCAGGATAGATCTTAGTCTATCACATAGGTAGTTAATGTGGAGGACCCAATTAAATTTGTGGTCGATTATAAGACCAATGTATTTGTGTTCTTTGACGAACTCCAATGATATACAGCTACAGATACCAGTACATACTGCATGAAGGCAGTCATGGTTATGCGCCTTGATGGAGGGAGTGGAAGTGGCTTTATTATGTGAAGACACTCTTCACATTCTTGTTACTCTATACAGGGTGTTTCAGAAATGCGTGGTCATATTTAAGGGTGGAGAAGGGTGGTGGTGTTCTGTAGCTGCTACAGAGTAAAGAAGTTTTCATCCCACCATCTCGGAAAGAGTATTTTTAATCTTCAATATCTGAGTGGAAAAGCTGTTTTTATTCTCTAGAGGATAAAGTAAATTGAATTTAGAACATCGTGTGCACTAAGTTTGTGAATTTAAAAAAACATTAAACCTATTTACTGCTACCTCTATGGTGCCGAATATATCATACAACTTTTTTTTAATTTGTTAAAAACTCAGACTCGGAACCTTCTTGGTGTTCTTTTTTCAATTTGCTTTGTACGCGGTTCTTTACGCGGCATTTTTTCACGTCATTGTTAAACCTTATATTAAAAACAAGAAACTTGAAAACAAGTGAAAAAACTAAAATGAGTGATTCTAGCGACGAGGAAGTTTGTTTGACGCCAACAGAATTGACTGAAACTGTTAATAATGCGCAAATGAGCTTTCTCCCTCAACAATCACGCGAGAAGTATTTAAAACAGTACGATATGTTCAACACGTGGCGACTAGCAAAAGGAGCCAAAACTTTCTCAGAAAACGTTTTGCTGGCATATTTTATAGAACAGTATATATATTTATCCGTATATTTATCTGTATATATATATTATAATATAGTTATCCGAGAACAAGAAAGCAAGCACTCTATGGAGTACGTATTCGATGCTAAAAGCAACAATAAAGATGAAAAAAGACATACATATCGATACCTATCCTAAATTAGTGGCATTTTTAAAAAGAGCCTCATCTGGTCATCAACCAAAAAAATCGAAGGTTTTCACAGTATCTGATATTGAAAAGTTTCTTAACGAAGCACCCGATTCCGTATATTTGGCGGCAAAAGTAAGTCAGTTGTACATTCAGTATCTACTTAAGTATATTAATCTCAATTAAATAGTATACTTAGTAGATGTTGATAGGCATAATTTTATTATGCGTTCATATCAATTTTATTCATTTATCTACTACAATACTCTTTACGTTACAGGTTGTTCTTATTATTGGAATAAACGGAGCATGTCGAACTAATGAACTAACACAACTTAATGTCAAAAACATTGAGAAACATTCAGATGACTTACTATTAATTAATTTACCTAATACAAAGACAAAAAGAGACCGCAACTTCGTCATTCGCAAGGAATACGTAACGATTGTTGAGAAATATCAAGCCTTACGCCCGCCTAACACTCCAATCAATCGATTTTTTCTACAGTATCGCAATGGAAAGTGTGTTAGACAGCCTATGGGTACTAATAAAATTGGCAGTATCCCACGAGAAATAGCAACATTTCTTGAACTTCCAGAACCCCTGTTGTACACGGGTCATTGTTTCCGACGAACTTCAGCCACACTTTTGGCTGATTCCGGAGCAGATCTCCTGTCCCTTAAGCGCCACGGAGGCTGGAAGTCCAATGCAGTTGTAGAGGGATACATAGAGGATTCCATCCAAAATAAGTCTAAAATATGTGAAGGCATCGTAGGAGCCATTACACTGAAAGAGCCTCAATCGGATCCTTGGACTGGCCCTTCTACATCAAAAATAAGCCGTTATGAAACACCTAACCATCTCCCTCTCTCTCCAAAATTCACGCCAAGGGAATCCGATGAATCGGTACAAATATTAAGTATGACAGATAGTTTACCGAAAAACAGTACACAAGTGACTAACACCAATATTACAGTACCAAACAAAAATATTACACTCAATTTAAATAACTGTAGCAACGTTACTTTAAAATTTTCTTAATTATACCTTAGTATTATTTTTTATAATTTAAAGATTATTCTGTAATACTTACCAGTCATAATGAAGTAATTAATACCTAAACTGAAATAAAAGTGTACCTATCTTGTGATTGTAAACGTTTTTTTTTGCATTTAGTCATTTCCTCGCTGAGGTGGAATGAAAAGTTACGTGTTGCACTCGAGTGCAAAGATTTTTCACCTCGTGTTCAATTTTGATTCCCTCGCTAACGCTCAGGATTCTAATTTTGAATCACTCGCTGCGCTCGTGATTCAATTTTAGAATCCTTCGCTTGCTCGGTCATCAAAATTGAACACGCGGTTAAAAAGCAACTTTGCACTCTTGTATAACAAGTAACTATTTTTTAATTGTTTTTTTTTTTTTATTTTTTTCAAAATTCCCGACTCAAAAACGACTAAAAAGTTACAAAAAAAAAACACTTTTCAAGCACTCTGATGCAATCGTGGGTCTGTGATTAACTGCGTCATATAGCTTGACAAGTGATTTTTTTCTTAACTTTTTGGTCGTTTTTTGAGATATTGTTTCCTAATTGTATAGCAGAAACAGAACACCAGCCTTAAATATGACCACGCACTTCGGCTTTTAATAAAGACCTAGGTCCTCTATGAAAATCCATGAGGATCGAACGTTAGTAAGTTGGTAAGCGGATTCAGGGTGAGCCGGACATGAAAAAGGAAAAAATACGTCAGTCCGGTCGAAACAGAAGACTACTAAACGCTAATTAAATTCAATCTGGTTTTGAGAGTTCCAACGTTAGTAGAGTACTAGAAAATGGGCCTTTTAATGTTCTTAGATAACTTCGTTTGCCAATGTAGGTAGCATTTCTAAGTTGGAACTACAGCTTTCCATTTTTTTTCATTGTAACCTAGATAATGTTATCAGTGTACAGAAAAACGAAAATTACAAGAAGTGCTTTAACAAAGAGTTGTCAGAGCATTTCTTGTCATTTTCTTTTTTTGATAAGCAGAAGTGCAGGAAAGTTCTATTGCTCTTCACTTTTGCTAAGGCGTTTACGTAAGACTTAGTTGTAATATTTTTAAGTGGAATATTTCTTTTGACTAACGAACTTTCGGCCTCGGAATCTTTATGACTAAAACGCCATGATTTTCTTCCAAATACATATTACCTACGTTGGAATTTTGTCCAGTAACATTATAGCTAGCAGCAATAGCCGCCTACGTGTTGTAGGTTTGGTTGAACGCAGCCAGACTTTGTAGTTAACTATTTCATTACCACTGCTCTCAAAACGCAGAAGCAAAACATCGTGAGGAAACCGGTATGTCCTTCAACCAAAAATTCAATGAAATGTGACATCCACAAGTCCACAACCCTGCATGCCTTGTGGTGGATTACGGCCCACTCGCTTTCACATAGAGGAGGTTTACCAGTTGGAAAAATGAAGTCTACGCTTATGTACTCACCAAAAAAATTGTGTCATCATCATCATCATCTCAGCCGAAAGACGTCCACTGCTGGACATAGGCCTCCCCTAAGTGTCGCCACAACAACCGGTCCTGTGCGTCTTGCATCCATCGGCTACCAGCGACCCTCACCAGGTCATTGGTCCATCTTGTGGGAGACCTTCCAACGCTGCGTCTTCCAGTACGCGGTCGCCACTCCAGAGCTTTTCGGCCCCATCGACCATCTGTTCTGCGAGCAATGTGCTCTGCCCACTGTGGCAGTGGGACGAGCACATTGCATTCAGCTTGGCAATCCTTCGGGCTATGTCCATGTAAAAGAAATCACTATGTCAAAAAAATTGGGTAGGTAGTAATTTTTAAATAAGACCGGCCGATGTCGGTCAGGGACCCTTCGCCACCATGATTCCGTTGAGAAAAAAGAGATAGGCCATGCGCCTTGTGTAGCTTCGCCTCCCTCCCACATCGAAATCATGACGGTTTTAAGACGTCATAGCCATGGAGATCCAACCTAAAAAAATATTGCCAATTAAAGTATGTTGATTTTATACGATTTCTAAACATTTTCGCTTTCACGACACAATAAGAGGCGTGCCAAGGAAACCCCAACAAAGTTTGTTAGGAAGTAAAAAAGAGGGAAAACGGGAGTGTACTGCGATGTTGAGATTTTACGAGTTAAGAAAGATATTTCTATGTGTTGGTCACGTTCCCGCAACTTGCTGGGAGAGCAGTGATTTAAGTGGTGTTTATTTGAACATTAGGAGTGCTATGTTCAGCACCAGCAGGGGTAGCTACTCTGTAGTAAGTATACCTAGGTATAGTTATATTTACTGATGACAATGTATGTTAGTTGGGAAGTGTTTCCAAAATGTCATCAGAATACAGAGTGACTTTTAATTCTAAAATAATAATTATTCAGAAATAAATTGACCAACCAACCAACTTTTGCTATGAGATCAACTCTGAAATAATATGCTACATTACGTACCTAAATCTATTTTTATCTTTTTCTGATTTTTTTATCATTAACGATTCCAGATAAGCAAACAGTAAAAGTTAATCAAATTCATTAGTACTTTCACCTTTTGAAAGATAAATCGCCAATAAATCGATATTTAATGGAGATTTATGGTTATGTTTCGGTATAATAAAACTGTATTTTAGCCTATTCGACACTCAGTGCTCAAAACTGAACACTTGAACTCTACCGAAATATAATCGACCCTAAGCAGCCGAAGGTTCCTCCTGTAAAAGAAACATGGAAAGTAAAAAAATACATGACTTTTTGCTCTTACCCTCTTATTAATAAACACGGAATAAAGTTATTCCAAGTTTAAACCTATGAAAATGTATGGTTATTCCTTTGTTATTCCTGGTATTAACTTTATTCCGTGTTTATAAATAAGAGGGTTAGTGTTCATTTAAAATATTTTTGTGGAATAGAATAAACTTTAATAAAGCGAAAATGTTGTGTTAGTTCAACGAAAACAGCCGGGGGCAAGTAAGCCGTGCCTGCTCGTCAATGCTTCTGACCGATATCGAATTTAGATATGCTAAAAAAATATTCACTCAATATTTTCTTTCATTTTACAATGTGTCATAAAATGGTCACAAATATGAACTATAATGTATGTGTATGCCTTTATACTTTCATTTTTCACAAATAGTTGTGGTCTATTCAATGAAGTGTTTTCGACGGAAACTAGAATATTTCCGATGTGAAAATAAAAAACAATAAATACTTATGTGTTGTACTCATTTGTAACTGAGATTACAGAAAATAGTAGGTATCATAAAAAGCTAATGCCTAAAGATTGAATCAAACCCGAATTTTAAGAAACATTTTATTTCTCAATATTTCCAATAATATCGAATACACCATTAGAGCATAATAGATCAATCAAGGGCGGATCCTTCTGAGGCTTTGTTTGCATGGTAACAAAATTAACGTTATAACAGAATTATCGCAAAGAAAGATAGCTTTTATTGTAATTTTATGAAAGTCAAAGAAAAATATAAAAGCAATTCGTGGGTCATATTGGGTTTCCTGAAGATGAAATTGTTTCTTCTACTGGTTCATGGTTCATTCAAAGCTTATGAAAAAAACATTACGGCAAATAATCGTTGTTAAAACTTAATTAAGTTTTAACAACGATTATTTGCCGTAATGTTTTTTTCCTTGGACTAATTGATACTTATTTTTAGTGCTTAATAAATCATAAGCATAAGAAATAGTCAGCAGAATTTTTACTATTTATTACTCGAAAGCAAGATAATAAAATAAGGCACTTATAGTGAACAGTTACTGTCATTAAAACAAGGTTTAAAAGAAATTCTAAAAAAAAATAATAAAAACCCCCGACACAAAATAATAAAAATAGTATCAAGTAAAATGCCTAAAAAAAACTATGAGAAAATAGCCACAAATAGAACAAACAAAAAACCTTGAAATTATGACCCTACGTAAGTACGTATGAAATGTTTTGATTAAATGTTGTCGCGTCGGGGGACCGGTCCAAAAAAACTTCATAAGTTTAAAAAAAAAACTTTTCAGTAAAAGATAATTTTTCGTAAATCCGTAAACCACTGGAAAGTCACAGGAAAGCTAAATAGGTACGCAATTTTGTTTACTTGGATGACATATTTTTCCAGCTCTATGGAAATACCTTTGGGAAAGTATTAAAATATCCTTTCATATTATAACAATTTCTTTCAAAATAAAAGATGGAGTTATTATGAGGTAACAAACAAAAAAAAATACAACCGAATTGAGAATCACCTTTTTATTTTGAAGTCGGTTAAAAATGTTTAAATGTAACCGAACATTCCGGACACACATCCATGTGCCTACATAGGTACGGACGAAGCAAGTTATTAAAAAGCTTGTTATAAATAAAATTTCAGTGCATCTTCTGTATCTATCTAAAACATAATTGACCGATGGAGAAGACGAAATGCAGTGAAATGGACACTGTCAAAGAGTTGAAATGAATTTCAAACACAGATACAAACAAGTTCAGATCACAGCGTTAGTAATGGACCAGTGCTCAAACATGTTGGCCTACAACCAACAGACTAATTATTTTCCAAATTTCCCTTGCACAACTTTAACTCGCTACAAAGTTCATACCCCTACAATGCTGGTTTCATAGATTCAGCTTTGCATGTGAAGCTCAAAGGTAAATTGGATGGCGACCACAACGGTTTGAGCTCACAACACTCATTGACTTTAGGTATACAAAACTGGTCGGCTTTTCTCTACTTACAAGTACCTAAACGTTTAACCCTTAAAGGTTTGTTAAAAACTCAGTTCCTATTCTGAAGAGGCATTTTTTCCAATTATATTTTGTCAATTAAAAATAATTGTAAATAAAGGACAAAGGGCGCTCCAGAAATTGAACAATGAACCGCCACTGCCTTTCTTAATCAAGTATTCTTATTACTTATTAATTTGTTTCTTCTTGTTTTATGAATTATTTCATATTTTTGACGGGATCTCTTTTACCGAAATAAGCCCTTGGGGATACCGTTTCATTCAAAAGCTCCTACTCAAAAATATTAAGTACTCGTAATTAGTGATCTTGAATAAAATATCAAGTTCGTTAATTTTAATAAGATTACTCTGAAGCCTTCAGCTCATCTCGCTACAAACAACTACCGAGTATACTTCATCAAATATTTATGCCTTCGTGGAATCACTGTGCAAGTAATAATGCTTAAGCCGCTCATTAGCTTTTGTTAAAAAATGTTGCTTAATTTTTGTACTGCTTGATTTTTTCGTATAGATGGAATGAATATTTGATTTTAGTCTACTTTTTCCGCTAGTTGTTCGTGTGACCCGAAAACGTGTGGCACGCAACACGGCGGTGCTAACACACGGTATTGGAATTTTTGTCGTTGTTCGCCTCCCACTGTACGGCTCTTTCAGGGGCGCCGGAGATAGGGTTGCCACTAGAAATAATTGTGGACCTCTTTTATAGCGGTGTGTGGGCGACACCTATCCGTTTTTATTAACGTTACCGTATACCGTCAAATCGGCACAAAGGATTTTCAGACGGTTGGCTGGCTACATAAAATTATATAGTTTAGTTTTTTTTTGGTAACGGCTTCGTTGATAGAGATATATTTTGTAAAAATGTAGTCAGCATTAACTTAAATAACTAAACGCAGATAGACTAGATTACTAGAATATTTATACCACGAGTTAAATGTTTGTAGCGTGACTTCTTACAATTAATTATAGCATTTACTAGTGTCTCTAGTAAATTATACTAGTTGTCCCTTAATAAATTAAATGGAGTTAACACAGAGGTATTCTGGTTATACCGTATCGTATGTATATGACATGTCCTACTTCGATATTGTATTGTTGTGATTGAACCTTATTGGTGCGATTGTGTGAGTAATTGGAATTTCGTGTGTTAGGTATATAATGACGACATAAAAAGGTTCGTTGCTCGAACCGTCCGTCTAACTCGTTTAAAACTAGTCGTCCTTTCGGGAGGGCATAGAAAATTCAATTTACATATTACAAGAGCCGGCTGACTGGACACCTCATTATCCCATATAATGGTCGTCGCTGGGTTGCACTCCCACAAGACTTAATTACCCCTAATCTGGCATTCCGTGAATCTAACAGAAACCTCGCCCGAGTAATTACGGTCCACTGTTCTAAAGCTAATGGACTCGTTTATTTATCTGCTAATTGCACGTAATCCGCGAATCCAGATCGAGATATCTCTGACCGTACACTCGTGTTATGATATCCAGCAGAACTTACTTCACGATTGTTCTTGACAGTCACTATATTCAACTCTCGGGTGTTTCATAAACGGGGGACTGTGAATGAGAAAGTTTGAAGCCGCGTCTCAAAAATGGCGTGGTTTTTTGTTAACTTTCAGAAATAAGAGGATAAGTAACGTCTAGTCGCGAAAATAGTTAAGTAAATTTTATGAAGTAGTTTTGGACCGGAAAGTTTGTCATGGTATAAGGAAAAGCCCACACATCTAAAAGCTGGTATAAAATCATGAACTGACTTTTAAGGAATGTATTCTTTTTCTTACGTGAGGTTTATTAAAATTTTTGGGGCGTAGCGAGACTGCATCCATGCAGAATGTATCGCCTACGTCCTGAAACGAAAGCTTCATAAACCCCGCGGCAGTCTCGTTTAAAAGTCGTGTGTAAACGTTATGATATCGCGCCGACCTGCTTACGAACACTCGTCGCACTTTGCCTGCCCCTTAATTGGAGGGGTTGGCATATTTCAACACGCGACTGTGTACACATGCAAACAAAACTAGACTCTCATGCCGTACACCACAGACTAATATCCGAGAGTTCTGTAAACACCAACGACTGCACGAGGTTAGCGATTTTAGACTGAAATAGTTCATAAAAAAAGTATTTTGGTTATATTAACGTGTAATAATAATAACGATATGAGCTCTAAATCATTTACCTAAAATAAATGCTGTATAAAATATAATATGCAAGTCACAATACAGCAGTCAAATTGAAGTGGCAGTGGGCAGGACACATTGCTCGCAGAACAGATAGATGGTCGATGGGGCCGAAAAGTTTTGGAGTGGCGACCGCGTACCGGAAGACGCAGCGTTGGAAGGCCTCCAAGGTGGACCGATGACCTGGTGAGGGTCGCGGGTAACCGATGGATGCAAGACGCATACGACCGGTTGTTGTGGCGACACTTGGAGGAGGCCTATGTCCAGCAGTGGACGTCTTTCGGCTGATATGATGATGATGATGATGATGATGAATACAGCAGTCGAAGGCTTTAAATTAAAGCTGTTTAATGTAAGGAAGGGATAAAAGCGAATTGCATTGGTTCCGAGCAGCGGGCCACAGCATTGCATGAAGTCACTTTCATTCGGTATGTCCTAATTAAAGTGCATAAACATTTCTGTACTGTAGCAAATTGAATTCCTTGCCTTTAATATTTCACTTCACTATTGGAGAATATTGTTCAACAGAACTAGCATTTTATTCGTACATTGTTTGCAGCGTGTTAGGTTGGTGCGCACTTTAATAAAATTATAATGAAAATCAGACAAACTTATTTGATTGGTCAAGTATTTGTGTTAATGCTCACGCAAATAAAATAAAGGATTAAATATATATGTCGCAGCCAACTAGCTGAATCCGCCGTTTCATTAAAAGTCTAGCATTTTCATTGAACTGTGACTTTTTATCAGCGACATAACTGACATGGGTTAGTCATTTAACGATATTGAACAATTGAACAAAAGATGTCACTTAAGTCGCTGAAAAATCGGCACATTTAAACGAAAAGGCTAGGCAACCAACTAAGTGGCTGATTAAGCTAATTGGTTGCGACATATACATAGCTAATGAACAATTAGTCATGTTTGTAGTGTGGTATGATCAAATAAAATTAAACTTTGTTTCTCTGTGTTTGAGCATACTGGGATTCTCATCCCATACTTCGCATTACGAAGTTTCCCACGATATTAAAAAAAAAACAAGTACACAAAGTCTATTACGTGAATATTTCAGTTGTTTAATCTGAAACTGCGTGCTTCCCCGAGACAAGGGTAAAGGTACTTGAAGGGCTACCGGTCGGTTGGACGATGCACTTTGAAAATTTAATGTTGCATAGTAAACGTTGTTCTCCGAAGTTTCACTGAAGACAATAGTAATAATGATTTTCTTTGTGAAACTGAACAGCAGATTCCACACAGGGAGTTGTTTTGAATTTTGAAGTGAAAACTTCTTTAGAGGCGTTGTGCACTTTTTGGGATGGGTAAAAAATGTTTACCTCGCGTCAGGACACGTGACCGTCAGTACACGTTACCTGATCGAAAATTCGTAAGACGGAAAACGGAGACGGTGTCATTTTTGTGTACGATAGCGCAATAAATGAATATTGTATTTAACCTCATAAATGATAGTACTTTTATACTTATAAATAAGCAATTCGTGCGAAATTACTCCCTAACCATTCCAAAATATTAAAAAATGCACAACGTTAGATAATATTCAAGTTTTCACTTCTGCCGGCACTCTCGGCGTGCAACCCGTTGTTTTTTATCTCAGTTATTAGCTTCATATGAGGTTGAAAAACTCGTTTTTTTTTGCACTGTTTCAACACATTACACTTTGAATTCCATCTATTAGTATTACCTACCCTTAACTTAAATGATTCCTCAGTTCTAGACATTCCGTACCATCAAAATTGAACGCTTGACTTAAATACGCAATTACGTCTGGGGATCACAAGGTAGTTAGATCACAAGAGGTAATATGAAATTGCTTATTCCCGAAAGCTGAGTTGAACGTTTTCGATGTCGAGAGACTACATAGACATTGTGACTAAAATTAAATTAGAACGGGAAATAATTAGCAAATGAAATCAGGAGCTTGTAGGAATTGTGAGATTAGTATCTTCTTATTAAAATAGCTTGAAGTACGTAGCGTTTATGTAATATTAAGATCACTCTCCTTGGAAAGAGAACGCATGTATATTTACGATGTTTTTTATTATGCGTATGCTTACCTTAGATATAAAGGAACGCATTCAACCCTAAAGTCTTCAATTGTGTTACAGTGGCTTCTTCTGGGTATGCTCACTATGGAGTGAGTTTACCCAGAGGAAACCTGTTCCCTACCTAGATTACAGTCATGACCACACATGATATACACATCTAAAAAAAAAGTACTGCTCAAAAGCCACCCAGAAAAAAGTATTTCGTAAAAGTGTGTATACATGATACGTTTTAGACACGTCTATGAGCCCCTATTTGTTTTAAATAACGGCCTCACAAAGCTTTGGCCACATAAAATGCAGGTGGCCAAATATTTTAGCAGAAGCGTATGACTGTTGCTCCTTTTGAAACGACTAGATGTAACCCGTCTGTTTTTGATGAAAAACTGAACATCTCTTAGGCAAATCTTACAAAAAAAGCTCAGAGGCTAAACCAACATTCACTGTCGCTATTCCTAGAACGATCGTTTTAAAAAGAAAACTGTAACTGAAATCGTCATTATCTTTTATTAAACCATCGATAACGAACTGAGCGTCGGCCTCTTGGCGTCTTTTCCCTTTTTTTTGTATTGTCCCCTAATCGCCACTTTGTTATTCAATTTGGAATGTTGCCAGCCAACTGCCTATTAAATAATACCGCGCTGAATCGGAAGATTCGCCCGGCTACGGTAGATATTATAGTTGGCTTCCTGATAAAATTTAAGTGAAATATTCTTATGTTTAGTACCCGGAGGTGTGATTTTTAAACTCTTTTGCAGAATATTTTTAGACTTGTAACATTTCAGGTTTTTGTGATAAGTGTCTTTGCCTCACAATAAAGTTTTGTTTCTGAGTGATACGGAATTCAAAAAAAATAGTGTATTTGTTTTAGTTTAGGCATTTTCGGTTGAAAGTAATGAAACCGTGTGCCATACCTACCAAGCATACCTGCTGCGGTATCAAACGCAAAAGTGCAGTGCGGGATCCATTGTTTGGAATGTTTCAAAGAATTAATGGTTTCGATCGAAATTTTGAACGTATAGACCTACCTTTGAAACCGCCTGTCAATTGGAAAATAGAAATATGAAACTGGTTCCCAAACTAAAGTTGTGTTTTTCATATTGAGTAGTGTAGTTTTGCCTTCTGATGCAATTATTCATATAAGCCCGTAGTGTCCCACTGCAGGGCAAAAGGCCTCACTTCCTAGTTTCCATTTTAGTCTATTTGTGGCAATCTGAGCCCAATCCTTTAGGTTGAAATCCAGCTCGTCTCGCCATCTCCTTGTGGATCTACCGCGCAGCCGATTCCTGATTGGCTACAATACTCGTTATGTTGTTACAAAACACGACGTGAATGATATACACCTACTTGTTTTTTAGCTCGTGGCTATCTATAATCATAATTTCCGAATGCGTCAATTTTTCCGGTTAAGCTACACTTGCTGAGATTGGTCCGTGGATGGCCGACCATCCATCACATACATACTCCTCCGTGTCTCGGAAAGCATCTTAAGCCGTTGTTCCCGGTTCTCATTTGAAGATCTTTGACAATCGTTACAAATAGTAAAAAAGCCCGAAAATCTGACATCACCTTTTCCAGTCAGGCTGGTCATGCCTTTTTTTTTAAGCATGAGAAATCATCAAATGACACCTTCCGCTCTGGGCGGAGCGGGAGATCCAGATTAAGCTGCCTGTGATTAGACTGGAAGCCGTCCCCTGAATGGATGTTTTTTGTATGCCTCCCATGTATTGAATTTACAATTTGGACGTCAATAACAGTTAAAATGTCTTTTGATTTGCTCGCCATGTTATTCCTATAATTTTGAATGATAAAAAGTATAGCCTTGGAAAAATGGTGGTTGCAAGAGTACAATCGACCGGGCAGTATTGCGTGACAGCTGTAAACCCTGTACACACGACATGTTGTTTAGACTATGATTTCTAGTCGTAAAAAACAACAACTAAATTATTGAAATGCGGCTCGATAATTGGTTTAATTGCATTGGTTTGTTGTTGCGTAAAAGTATCTTTACAAATTGTAGGCTGAAGCATCGTTAATTGACGTAGATTGATGGATAAATGTTAGTAAGGATGATGATAAAAGTCGAAAATAATATTTAGAGTTTGTGAACATATCTATGTATATTATTATTTCCTCTAACAGTCTATAAATCATTAGATGAGTACTCCCAGAAGTCTGTTAGGTTAATAATAAACCCTGGATCGATCTGAAGGACACTGTATCTATTCGCAGGATTGCGAAAGTCAGTTCATTGAATACACACAGAACTTGAAAACTAGCCGTCTATCTCAGTCAGTAAACAGTCACACTGAAATCTGTTTCAGAAACTTCTAAAATAAGTACCTAGGTACATGGCCATTCTGAATATCAAGTGAGGTTTCAGAGCTTTTTGGAAACATCCTATAACTTATTTGTTGTTTTATTATGAATACATTAGCCATCCGAAGTCACCACTCTCGAAGGTGGCGCTAATGGCAACAATACAGTTAAACGAATGTAGCTGTAAAGGAACTTAAAAAAAACATTCTGTTTTTTGTTCCAATAGCTTTACAACTTATCACATACCATCATCAATACACACAGTATCATCAATACACACACAAATAATAAATATATAATTACATTAATAAAAAAAATAAATAAATAATGAATTGTAATTTTGATGAGGTATTTTGCAAGCAAGGCTTATCTTAACTTTATTTTAATAAACACCTGCAATTAATTATTATGTAAAAATTTATTATGTATGGGCTTGTACCACTACCCTTCGGTCGGGTTTTTGACAGTCATTTTTTTATTTCCTACATTTTAGTGATTTTTTTTCATTTGCGGGAGCCATTTTGAAAATGTATATAGCCTATGTCACTACCACAATTCTGACGAATTCAACGACACCTCATACATCAAAATTCGTCCAGCCGTTTGGGCTGTAGGGTGTGCCAAAGAAATGGAGATACATACAAACATACGCTCGAAAAACATTACCCTCCTTCTGACGCAGTTAGATAAAAAGAGGTTTTTTTTGATGATTCGCAATTGATCCAACAGTAATAGTTACTCATATTAATGAGTCTAGTTTAATCCCCGTAATATTGGCCATAGAATTCTAATGCCGCCAGTATACTTGCGATTCTTAGGAAATACTAGGGCATGGCTATTGAGTGTTAGTATACCAGCTACAAACTGTATCATGAGTCCATGACGTAATGAAACCTTATCGTTTAATAGTGATCGTGTACGGAGAACGTGTTACCGGCTCCACCTGTCGAGCAACACGAACGTTGCACATTGCACTGTCGTGTCTCGACGTAAATGTTCAACATTTAACATGACCGCTAACATTGCCGCTCTGTATGGGAGCAAGATTATTTGTTTCTGGGTATTATAAATTGAATTGGGAGGCTGTGGAGAGAGAACTGGTATTTCGGGGACACCACGGGATCTCAAACACACAACACACAGACATCGCGGCAGGCCTAGAAAAATATGACAGGATGAGATGGATTTTTTCTCAAAGGGTTGGCCCAAGATTGAAGAAGATGAGAAGAGAAAACTGGAAAGAGGAAAAGTTGTTTTCTGCTTACTTTCAATCTCTGAAAGATTGCTAATGAATTAAAAGTCACCTTGGACAGGCCAAATCGGATGTACCTACGTATACGAGTATGTCACCCATCGATCACCGAAATTATGACAATACAAAGTTGTATAATAATATGTTGCAGCCAACTAGCTTAATCAGCCGTTTTATTAAAAGCCTAGCCTTTTCATTGAAACTTTTATCAGCGACATATCACATACGTCGCTGATAAAAGTTTCAGGTCCTGGGCAAGTCATTAAACGATATTGAACAAAAGATGTCTCCTAAGTCGCTGAAAAATCGGCGCATTTAAATGAAAAGGCTAGGCCACAAATTAAACGGCTGATTAAGCTAATTGGCTGCAACATATACATTCCCATTTGGCTACCCCGTAGTAGATCATACAAAGTAAGATTGTAGTAATAACTTATTAAGTAAGTTCATTTCCCACGTTTTACAAAAGTTCCCTTCTAAAAAGTCTTTATACAGCTCACACGTAACTACTCGGAAAAATAGAAGAGCAAATATGGCCGCCTGAGGCAGTCCAGTACTAGAGAATCGTATTCGTTAGCGCTGTTTTTTTGTCATTAGCAGTCTTTTTATTACTAATTCTTTCTTTTTTATTTCGTCTTAGAATTTAGCTTTTCAGACTTCATTTTCGCAACAGGCTTGTATTTTTATGGGATAGGTAAGTACTAGTTACTTTTAGAGGCAGTTTTAAAATGGAATCAGCTTAATGTCCTTCATCAGGCTCAATTTTCAATACCTTGCTGAAAATATTTTTTTTCAGAATAAACCTACCTACATTGTTTGATTTAGGAATTAAAAATTTGTAACTTTTTGATTCGGTCGAATTTTTTTGTATTTTTTTTATTTTTCACTTTTTAATAAAAAGTCATATGGAAGCGAAAATTGGGAGCAATCGGAAAGTAGGTATATCGCTTCATATAACAAAAGTTTTTCTTCAAATCGGATCATAAATGACGGAGTTATGAGGTAACAAACATAAAAAAATACAACCGATTTGAGAACCTCCTCCTTTTTTTGAAGTCGGTTAAAAAGGTGAATAAGTTGTGCTTGCTATCTTAGAGATTATATTCACATCTAACGTTTTCTATCCTACATAATATGTATGCCAGCTTTTCTGATTATGGTTTCTACTTGTTTCTTCTGCATTAATATTAACCACAGTAAATCCTTCTTGGCCTATGTACTCCATTTTCTTCTACCTCTCCATAGGTGCCTCTCTCCATTCTATGAGTGCACAAAAGGGAAATTACCTAATCTATGAGCCTTTAGGTTGATTTTCTACGAGTCAGGTAGTGTGAACCTTCGTGAAATTTAAATTTACTAGTAAATTGCTTATGAGCAGAAAACAATTAACTTCCCTGACTTTACTAAAAATATAGTCCAGTACGTGCATGTTAGCAAAAGTTAGATTCAGCACCAAACACGAAGTAACTCATAAGTTTGAAGTAACAACTCATGGCTTATCACGTCTGTTATGTGCCGGCAGATATGGGTCACAGTGCTCATAGTTAGCGGCCGACTGTTAACGATCTATGCCTGTGTGTGTCTGTGTTCGACGGTGTGTGTGTGTAAGCCACAGATTACATCACACTGTGACCAGCTCATTAGCTGTACATTGAAGATCCTGTAAGGACGACACTGGACATGTGCTACAGATGCTCCCGTTGTAGGTAGTGTATTGTATTGTATTGTAAATCGGGCTGGTTTCCGCAACTCCACGACTAAGCGCGTATTTTGCGTGCAGGTGGGACAAATGTTTCATTCGATCCACCCCAGCTCCCCAAGGAAGGCCAGTAACGCCTTGGTGTTACTAACTATGTCACAAAGGGTACCTGGGTTTCCGAAGTACTTAGCCCTGTAATCGGCGACTACCGGGCAGCTTAGAAGCAGGTGTGCTGCTGTTTCATCCTCCTCCATGCAGGCTCTGCAGAGTGGGCTGTCAGTGACTCCTATGACATAGAGGTGTTTATTAAAAGTCCCGTGGCCAGTTGTGACGGCTGTGACTGTACGCAACTGTTGTTTGGTCAGTCTTAGGGCTTGTTTCGTAAAACGGCCATCAATGGAGGGAAGTGCCTCTTTGGCCTGCCTACACTCACCATGGGCAGCCCATAGTTTGTGATGTTTGTCTCTGGTGCGTTTCCTTACCAGGTTGCGTAGGTAACCGAAGGGAAGTGGCACAAAGGGTTCAGGACCTATCGTTGCCATACTTGAACCCCTTCTGGCGAGTTCGTCCGCTGCATCGTTGCCTCGGGATTCGCTGTGTCCTTTGATCCATTGAATGGTTACTTTGTTGTATCTACCAACCTGGTTCAGTCGTTGGTGACACTCCAAGATCAGCCCAGAGCTAACTGTGTGGCTGTTTAGAGCTTGCAGGACGGCCATGCTGTCCGAAAGTATGCGTATTGAGTGGTCCTTAACTTCCCTATTTAGGATGGCTAAAGCCGCCAGGGAAATTCCCATGCACTCGGCTTGAAACACTGTGTTATAGACCCCCAATGGTGTGGCTATGTGAATGTTGAGGTCCTCTGAGAAGATTCCCGCACCTGTGCCAGTACCTGTTTTTGATCCATCGGTGAAAATCCGCAGCTCCGTAGGGCATAGCCCTTCGCAGCGGTGATCCTCATGCAATTGGATTTTGTATTTTTTATCAAAGATAAATTGTTTGGGTACCCGGTCGTTGAGAGCTTTTGTTATGGGGAGTTCATTGTTGAGCTCCTCAAGCAGAGCGGTGTGTTGTGTTACTCTCTTACCCCAGAGATCCAGTGTTTTAAGGCGGACTGCTGCCATCGTCGCTTCCTGCTGTATGAACAGGTGGAGCGGGGGCAGTCCTAGTATGGCTTCCAGCGCCGCAGTCGGAGTAGTCCTCATGCAGCCCGTCGTCGCCATGCAGGCCAGCCTTTGCATGTGTTGTAGTTTGTTTACGGCTGTAACTAGCTTTGTGCGGGTCCACCACACCACGGCCCCGTAGGTGATCATGGGACGAATTACCGCGCTGTACAGCCATAGTATTATTTTGGGAGATAGGCCCCACTTCTTACCTATCATTTTCCTGCATTGCCAGAAGGTGATGCATGCCCTGTTTAGTTTGTAGTCTATGTGATTACTCCAGTTTAACTTACTGTCTAGGATGACCCCCAGGTACTTAACCTCGTTAGATAACTGGAGTTCTGTATCGAAGAGCTTAGGTAGGCGGTATTGGCCTAGTGCTCGTTTTTGTGTGAACATGACTAATTCAGTTTTAGTGGGGTTTACCGACAGATCATATTCTTCGCACCATCTTTCTACGATGCGTAGTGCTTGTTGAGTGAGGTTGCAGATCGTTCCAGTCACCTTCCCAGGTACTAGGATTGCGAGGTCGTCTGCATAACCTATTGTGTAGTAACGATGTGCGTTGAGTTTGGTGATAAGGTCATTTATCACCAGATTCCACAGAAGTGGGGAGAGCACTCCTCCTTGCGGGCAGCCTCTGGCTATCAAAGCCAACTTCTGCTCTTCCTCAAGTTTAACCACTCGTTTGCTTAACATATTAGTAATCCAGTCAGTAAGTACCTGTTTAACACCGTGCTTGGAGAGGGCGGCGCTTATGCTGGAGAAGTTTGTTTTGTCGAAAGCTCCTTCGATGTCTATGAACGTGCCCAGGCAGGAACCTTTCTGATGAATCGCTTCCTCTATCTGGCTCACCACCAGATGAAGAGCAGACTCTGTCGACTTACCTGAGCTGTATGCATGTTGGTTACCATGCAATGGTAGTGCTTTTAAAGCGCCATCCCGTAATTCTCTTTCGCACAGTCTCTCCATTGTCTTCAGCAGAAAGGAGGTTAGACTGATGGGTCGATAGGATTTGGCGTTTGTGTAGTCACTCTTACCTGGCTTTGGAATGAATATGACTTTCACTTCCCTCCATCCCTTAGGAACGTATCTAAAAGCCAGGCACGCTCTCATTAATGGCACCAGTCTGACTGCAACGGGGGTTCCTCCCCACTGCAGCAAGGCAGGAAACACTCCATCAGGACCTGGTGCCTTGAAAGGTTGGAAGCTGCTAATGGCCCACTGAACTTTTTCCAGCGTGATCATTTTTCCTGCATAAAGCCAATCATCTTCTGTTGGTGTTTGGATAACGTCTAGCCATTCTGTTACCTGCGCGAATACGCTTCCCGGGAAGTGAGTCTCTACTAGGACGCGTCTCGTTTCTTCAGGTGACGTGGTCAACGTGTTGTCGGGTTTTCGGAGCGTGGCAGCTTCAGGTGTGTTCTGTTGCGCCAGTATTTTCCTTACCCTGTTTGCTTGTTGGCACGATTCAATGTTATCACAGAATTTTCGCCATCCAGTAGTACTTCTGGATCTGATGCATTTCTTGTAGCTGGATTTGGCCGCGTAATAAGCGTCCCAGTCCTCATCCCTACATGTATTCATGGCCCTGTTAAGCGCCTTCCTTACCTTACCGCGTTTACGCTCCAGTTCCGCGCCCCACCAGGGTTGTTTTCCTGGTGTGCTACGCGGTAACGTTTCCGGGCAGGCGGTCTGGTAACTGTTTATAAGTGATTCGGTGAGCTGTGTTACTTGCGCATCGATCTCTGTCGTGTCCCCAGGGGGACTCGAATCGCCTGGTGACTCAAGTCTTGAAACAAGGCTGCGCTTGTATGCCTCTATATCCGTGTTGCGCGGAATACGTCGAGGCTGTTTCGGTGGTATACAGACCTGGATGTCGAAGCGGATCCACCTGTGGTCAGAGCAGGAAGCCTCGTCGGAGACCTGCCAACCCGTTGTGAGTTCCGCTGCGCCCTCCGTTGCCAGAGTGAGATCAATGATAGTGCGACTACGTCTGGTTACGAAGGTCGGTTCTGAGCCTATGTTTAGTAGGGATAGGTTAGTTGTGAACAAGAAATCAACTAATGCCTTACCCCTTGCGTTTTGCCTGTCCATTCCCCACAGCGGGTGGTGTGCATTTGCGTCGGTCCCGATGACAACTTCGTCCCCGCTGCTTTCACAGTGGGTGACGAGACGGACAAGGTCATGTGAGGGCGGTTCCTCTGCCTCAGGTATATAGACCGAGGCGAAGACGATCGTCATCACATTGACGCCACGCTGCATAGTCAGCTTAGCTGCAGAGATATCTCTGCAACAGAAGTCGTTTAAGAGCTGTGCTTTAAGGTTACCTGTGACATAGATGCACGATCTAGGGTGATCATGATCCGTAGTAACAAGGAGCTTACCGCCAAGATTGGAGAGTCCTCGTATGTGGCCGCCCTTAATCCACGGCTCTTGGATCAGGGCAATGGCCGTGTGTTGAACCTCCAGCCACTTGCGTAGTTGAGCCGTCGCGGTCTGGCTGTGGTGGAGGTTTGCCTGCACGACTTTACAGGCCGACGAAAGGGACGCCATCGCAGGCAAGACCCTCCTCGTCTCCTTCCAGTCGCAGCCCGGCAAACAAGTCGCCCTCGTCGAAACCGTCCCCTCCCGGGTCCGAAGCCGGAGACAACATTATGTCGTCCGGCTCTCCCCCCGATGACAGGACGGCATCCACGGTGGCGGCAGGGGCTGCCGACTCTGCTGCTACAGCAGGATCAGCCGCGGTTGCTTCCGGGTTGTTTAGCGGGGGAATGGTCACCCCTGCGTCCAGCATCTGCTTCGTAGTTGGGTCCCACCCCCGAGGGGCGTCGACGAACCTGCCGTTTGGACCCTGGAACTTCACGTACACCGCTCCCACTCCAATGGAGAGTCGGCGCTCGGAGTTCATCAGGGTCGGAACCTGGTCCTCGGGGATACCCAGCACCACGAACCAGCATGCCCTCTGCTTCTCGGCGTGCAGCACTACCCACCTCTTGATGTCGATCCAGGGATTCTGATAACATAGGGCTCGACCGATGAAGGTCGAGTCCTCGTAGACACCCTGGTCGTCGGGGATGGCGATGCCACAGCGTACCCGCTTCTGGATCTCCGACTGGCTCTTGACAACTAGCGAGGTGCTAGCCGGGAGAGCCAGGCCGGAGACTGTCTTCTGTAGCCAGGCTAGAGTGTGGTCGTTTCCGCACCACAGCTTAAGGACTCCACCGGCGAACAGCGGCTTCGCATTGAAGGTCGGCCCTGGTGTGTCCTGCATAGGGGAGCAGGCCTCGCTGATGATCTTCCTCTGGATAGCAGCTAAGACCTGGTCCGAAACTCCCTGGCTGATGACTCCCCTCCGGTCGCAGGTAATCGCGACGTTCAGGGACGCACTGGCAGCTTGGGCGTAGCTTCTGTTGGCAACCCGCTGGGACTGGTCAAGCCGCGGCCGCTTATGCTCTCCACGAGGTGACAAGGTCTCGTTGAGAGCTCGCTTGGCCACAGCCTGATCGTTCCCAATGGGTTGCTGCGTCGTGGTTGCCACCTCGGCCGGACCTCCTACGGATTTAGTTGGCGGTTGGCTAGGCTTTGGTCGGCTAGTGCCGGCCTCGGCCTGCGACCGCTTCCCCTCAGAGAAGTTCAGCTTACCTGGCCTGGTCGGGATGACCGTGCTAGTGGCAGCAACCTGTTTGTTTTGGGGGGCCTTGCCTTTGCCTCCCCGTCTGCGTTCCTGACGCCGCTCCTTGCGCGTCAGCCTCTCCCTCCTCTTACCCTGCCCTGTAGGAGCGTTTGGACCTGAGTCACAACAAGAGCAACGGGCTTGTGGAATTAGTTTTTTACCCTTGCCCTTCTTACCTTTTCGGATTGGCACCTGCCAGGAGCTGGCAAATACGTCCTCGGTGCTGCAGACCGCCCCCGTTTGACCGGTGACGGCTGCTTCGTGGGAAGTGGCTTGAGGAGCCACAGGAGGAGGAGAAGGGTGTATAGGAAGGCTACTTCTGGCCGCGGTGTTAGCCGTCGCCGTTTTCGCCTTAGTGTTTGAAGGATCGGTACTGGTCCCATGCAGCGCCGATATCCTTTGTTTGGATAGGGACTTTTTGGTCTTAGCTGCGGTTTTCGCCACAGCCGGACCG
The DNA here is from genome assembly GCA_947386135.1 of Melanchra persicariae. NCBI lineage: Eukaryota > Metazoa > Arthropoda > Insecta > Lepidoptera > Noctuidae > Melanchra > Melanchra persicariae. Next base: position 10,808,799 of record OX376648.1, on the reverse strand, counting down.
GCGCCCGCGCTGGAGCCTGCGGCGTTAGCTGCAGGGCTTCCAGGGGCAAGCGAAGTGCTAGAAGCACCTCGCTTAGGAGTTTTGCCAGCCTTCGCCGACTCCACTCCTGCGGTTTTTTTAGTAGGTCTGTCCATACTAATTTATTTTTAAATTCATCTCACTGGCTCCCATGCCCATGCATCTCACTGCCTCCTCTCCACCCTCCATGGAGCCCGCACCTGGGAACGTCGCACTACTATGAGTGCGAACGTTAGGATTCCCAGTGAGATATAGGTGCGCAAGGCTGGTTTACAGCGCGACATCGGGTGCTTGATCGGGTTGGCGTGGAACCACCCACGAACTGATCAACCTTCACTTACACCGTCAGCATGGCCTTTACCTACCACTTCGGCCGCCCGAGGGCGACCTCCGCGGACCTCACGCACCTCGCCTGTGGCCCTCTGACGGGACACTGTGGCCATTTCCTTACCCCTGGCTAGGAGGTAGGGCCACCGTTTCGCGTGAAATCCAGACCAAAGGGGGCGTGTTGCCTCACGGACACATTACCGCCAGTGCCGATCAGCTCAACCCCCCAGGACTCCTTCATCCCCGCTTACGGCGCTCAACTGCGCAGGTCCTAGCGCAGGTGACTAGCTTCCCCTACTCGCCATCAGCTGATTTAGTGACGGCCGAGTCCGCAACCACCCCGTCACAGAGGGGTCACGGTTCGGAGGACACCGCCCGGTGGTTTCAGTTACGTCTATTTCATAGGGAATTAGACCAATAACGGGGTGGCAACCACGAGAAGGTATAACCACCGGACTTGCCTTGAGGATCTACACGACCGTTGCGCTCCCCCTCAAGACCTCGCCACCTTCCCGTCTCTGAAGGAGACGGCAAGGTAGGCCTGCATCTATACTACCAAGCAAAGCAAAGCAAAGCAAAGCATGTCGTTGTGCAACCGCAAAAGCATATATACAGACCCCCCCCAAGTAGTACCCCAGTTGTAGGTAGTGATGCTAAGATGTAGTTTCTTAGAAAATTGGTGATTAAAAATATTTGTTTGGAGATTCTAGCATTTCGCCAGCCCTATTTAATATAACTGGAAATGCGACAAATTTTATCCACAATTGTCACATTTTTGAGACACTGTGCTGTTTTCTAAGGAGACGTATGTATATGTTACCGGCAATCTGTATAACCCGGTATTTTATACAATGCCTAGGCAATGTATAAAATACCTAAAACATTAAGGTAATGTTTGAAATATTATTCATTTTATTCTTTACCTAGGCATTCTATACAATACCGAATGCGCAGCCGGCAATGTGTAAATGACAATAACAAGGAAAGCGAAAACGTGCGGGAGAAGGCAGTAGCGTGACGAAAATATACGTCTGTCTTAGCTATATCGTAGAATTGGCCATTTCATGAAATGTCCATCTTAAATCTATCCTATAATATACATGTTACGGCTAATAGCCAAAGTTCGGCTACACCTAGTTTTAGCCAGCTACAACTAGGTGCAGCCGGACACATGAAAAGGCGAAGTCGGAGGCAATAGTTTAAAAAAAAAATAACCACGAAGAGGATTCCTCTTCTAACCTAAACTATCCGAGTCGGGGTGCCCAATGGCCGAATTTGATGTATTATTTTACAAGTTTACATGTTTTGTTTGCCCGCCATTTTATAGGTAGGCCGGTTAACATTGATAAATATAGACCAAAATCTATTTATTTTACACATTGCCGGTGGACCAGCCGCAGCACTCTTTATAATCCCTAGGAATTGTATACATTACCTAGGTATTGTATAGAATACCTGAATTATACAGATTGCCGGTGACATTATTATATGTATAACAAAATAAAACCTTGTAATAAACTTACAAGATTCTCATATTGTCACTTGACACCAGTCACCTATCGGTTTTATTAATACGCTCCAGAACTATTCCAGAATCTAAAATAAGGTACTTCGTATTGAAAATGTAATAATTCTAACGGTAGATTTCCTAATGGAAAGATTGCCGTTAATAACATAACAGAAGATATTAAAACGCATTCTGATGATTCTTAACTATTTCGTGGGACGATTATCAGTATGACAATTTTGATAATTTGTCACCTACATGCATAATTTATCGTTGATCATGGATACAATAGGGTTGCACGATAAAGTTACTTTTAAATTGGTACATCTCTACGAACGAGTCAACGATGTCGTTAACTTAGAAGTGTTCAATTAAATAAACGTAATTCGATTTAAGAGCCGAATCAACAGGCTGTGATTTGTTTGATATAACTTCTGAATATTACAGGCCCCGCCTTTGAAGCTTGTAAACAACAATTAGTTTTAAAATGTTTACTAATTAAGAACAATGATGAAGTGTTTTACATTTTAGGTAGGTAGGTACTACAAAAGGAAAACTTGCTTAGGTAAGTACAAGAAAAACTTCTGAGCTAGGTTTGATATTTTTCACTTCTTGATTGAAAAAAAAAATTATCAAGTCTTCAGTGTTAGCTTTAATTTATTGAATGTAATTTTGAAGGTAAGAAACAAATAGAGTCAAATACTGCAGTGAACCTGTATTAATGGTGGCTATAATTAAGATTACCTACCACAGTGTGGCTAACAGCAACATTGTCGCGGTTGCTGATTGTACCACACTTAGAAACGGCATGTACCTACTCTTGGGATCAATAGAGTTCCTGGTCAAATGATGGAGAATTAGATGAAGATCTTACATAAGTATTGAGAAATTCGTTTAAAATTGGAAAATTTATTAAACCGAATTTGGAAGATCAAATATGTTTATAGGTTTAATAAAGTATTTTATCGAGTGTCGCTCACACTCAAGAGTCTAATCAGCGCCGAGCGACGCCATCTTAATATGAACAATATCTAGTGAAGACGCCATTGTTACCAAAACATGCTAACAACATCTACATCAATTGAATTATAGTCTAAAATTATACTACTACTGCCCCATCATCTAAAGGAATCTTATAATAGAAGATGTTCGTTCGATGGCAGTATAAAAAGAATAGAGAGTGTTTTTATATGCTTTTTTCATAAAAAAAAGCATTTAAAAACACTTTTCTTTCTAAGCTCAGTGTTGTAATTGATAGTCACAGCGACATAAGACATTGGATGTTAATTTTTGATTAAAAAGCGAATCTTGATTCGTTCAAAGTTAGAATTCGATCAAAATAATTGGAATGGCATGTCAGTCAATAAAAACTTGGGGCGCAGCCGCTCGAGACCAATTAAATAAAACAAGTTTACGAAATCAATTAGTTGCAATGTTGGCTTTACACAAGTTGTTATTGAGTTTGCCAACTCCTAATATGTCCTACGTTAGGTTTTATGTATCCTTTTAAATTTAATTTAACTTTAGGAAAATGAACTTTGTCACGCTACCATGTGGTTTTACTTTTTGGTAATAGTTAGGCGCTTTTGTTCATTCTGTTCTTGTTCCAGTTAGGCTCTGTATTTTAAATGTTTATTTGAACAATTCAAACTTTCTGTTATGACTATGAGAGTAGATCGTAAACTTTTTATTGAGCAAATTGACTTGCATTGCGTAACTTTGTTTCTTAAGTGGCTGAAAATGGTGTACTAACATACTTACTTGTTCTTTGTTGTTAATGGGTATTTTCTTGCCACGTTGTATGTTGATGGTAGTAAATTATTAGTTGTATGCAAGCATATTATATACTAATTTAAAGCTTTTTACTAAACAGTAGGTAAGTAAGTCATAAATTGTATTTTTAAATGATAGACCCAACTGTACAATTTGGCCCCTCAAAAACGTCCATCATTGTATAAAATCAGTAATTACATAAAAACAAATCAAATGGGTTTTGGTTTGTGGTTACGTTGAACGTTTGTACCCGGAATGATATGGCACACAAATCATTCTGTTCAACAAATACGGATTACAAAAACCACTCATGAATATAGTTCGTTTTCAGCGTGCATCTTCCTGGATACATTCGTCTGAATCATTTTTATTTATTCTTCGTGCTGGCTGTACGTCGGATTTCGGATTTTGAGCCGAGACCAAGTAACGAAACCAATCTATGGCAGAATGCTACCTATCGATTCCGTGTGTGAAACCATGTTTCGATACTAATGTGAACTGGAGAGGACCCGCAGTCTTTATGAAACTTAGATATGGAACTCTCTTGCAAGGAGACAATGCTTGTGTTCCAACAGTGATAACATTATAGGTTAACATGCTCAGATTCATCATTATCATATCAGCCAATAGACGTCCTCTGCTGGACATAGGCCTCCCCCAAATGGGAGGTTTGCCATAATCGCCACGCTTGGGACTGGGTTGGCGATCGCAGTGCAGCATTTGTAATGTTCAGATTGTTTTAAAATAAACGTGCAAATATTGAAACATTTAACCAGGTATACTTTTTAATTAATGTACAAAGAAAATCTGGATTCAAAACCCTTTTCAAATCCATGTCTTTGTTTCCACTAAAACCTACATACATATAGAGACAAAAAGCCGTGGTTGAGACGTTGTTTACAATTTAAAGTTAAATATGTACGTATAAAAGGAATTTAGAATTAACTTCTTAGAAACCTGTTTTATTCCAATACTTACCAAATAGTTCAAGTAGAACAGTTTTAAGTTTCACGAACAATTTATATTAAATTATGTAATTATTTATAAACTTTTATAAATATTAATTACATTTTATTAAAGTAGTCGCTTTACAGATAATTTATCAATCTCAGCATACTTTTGTTTAATGATCTTAATTAGATATTAGAACTTCCTTAAAGAAAGTATCCTGTAACATAATTAATTTGATCGATGGAATGGTTTTTTCTTTCTTGCTTATATTTTTAAAAGATTTTCTAAAATGTTGCGGTATTAAATAATGTTACAGGAAAATACATTTTTGAAGATTGTATTTCGTCAGGAAATTCAGCTGCGTCGCTGCGTCTTTTCATGCTCTAAATTATAACAATGTGCTTCAATTTGTAACATTATCTTGAATTATTGAATTATACGTTTGTATGATGTATGTATTATATCAGATTTTATGAACATAAAAAAAAACTGGCTTACTTGGTTCCTGAATTCTGATGTTACTGACACTGGCCACTAAGACGTGGGTATTCATCAGACACATCATCAGTTCGATTCGATTCAAAGATGTAATAGAATCAAATCGCATTCGATATCTAAAACGTGTTCCATGTCGCCCATTTAGAGGCGTGCGAGATCCTCCGGTCCACACTCCACATACCCGCGGTTCCATGCTTATTTGCATGTGAAAGAGCGTCAGTTGTACGTTTGTACGTATGTATGTACCTACTTTTGTATGAAGGCGGATGAGTAGACAGGCTAAAGCAATAAATTGTATACATTTCCACTTTCCAGTGCCTTCATTGAGTACGGAACAATGGCTCTGGTTTCCACTAGATGAAGCGTTACTTTTTTCAAGTGTGAATATTTCGAAAAGCTATACGGCTTATTCTATTTACAATTGGAAGCATTGTGGTGCCTACCTATTGAATAATTCAATTGATGACTGTTATTGGTTGATGCTAAATACTGTAAAAATAAACGACATGTATGTCTGACTAATCCTGTCTGCTATAAACGAGAAAGTTTTTGAGGATGGATAGACGAATACATAAATGTATGTTAGTCTTTCACGAAAAACTTCTGAACGGATGTTCATGAAACTTAACAGTAATAAAATAAATCAGAATAACCCATAGGCTTATAATAATTAATGAAGGGACGAAGTTCTAATTACACGCTGGAGCTTAGAGCGACATCTAGTCAAACAAAATATTTGTAAAAGCCCTTTACTTACTTCTCTTGCTTCCTATACTAACGTTGTTTACACAAAGCTGTACATTAAATTTATAACAAGACTAAGCTTGAAATGGTTTGTCATGTTGTTCAGAAGTCTGGGGACCTAGGATGTCACCCGTGTTGAGATCCCAAAGGAGATTGTTGCTAAAGCGGACATGAAAACCAAATAGTGCGCTCAGAATTCACTCCGAGTTAGAAAATAAGCTTAACTAAACTGACAGAAAAGTCTTGTCAATGAAAATAATATGTTTTTTGATTATTTGCTTTAATTAATTCCTAACAGAGAGGCTCTTTTATTTACCTAGTAGTGAGACAATAGTGTCAACATAAAACACAATAGTGAACAGACATGAATTGGCAACCAATCAGAGGCATGTTCACAATGTATCGAGCCGTAAAAGATAAGATGAATTGTGCTCTGATTAGTCGCCACGCCAGTCCATGTTCGTTCATAATTTCTCGAAACAACACGGAGAGATTATAAAGAATCTAATTTTGATGATGATTATTTTAGAAGAAATGTTCGAGAGTCTATTTTCGCGAAGTCTTATAAAAACTTACGTTGTTTGCAAAAATTCCGTGACAATAACATAGGCTATATACTATACAGGAAAATATGAAATGATTTTATTTGTATCGATGTGAACATTTTCATTGAGCAGGACAAAGCCATTGGGAAATGGTGGTAGGAATAAAAATATTGGATGTATTTATTTGGCTTTAAATTTTTTGGATGAAAGCTTTATACCTGGACATGCTGTGCTTTTTTTTGTATCGCATCGCATCAATTATACTATAAAATGAAAAATAATAAAGTTTGTTTCTTCTGTTTATAGTCTAATTCATTATTGTATAGAAATTGACCACCAAAAGTCACGGTGGTATCTCTCTAACACTTATTTACCTATTATTTTTTGAAAAAGCGTCTTTAAAATGATGTATGTTATTTTTTATACGTCGGTCTTTTTGATAGGAAGTCACCAAATGACTTCTTCCCCTCTGGTCGGAACGGAAGGGAGTGTCAGACTCTTACTGTCTAAAACCCACCCGTGATGTTTGCCTCTCCCTCACGCGTCCCGCCTCCTGCTTCGCTGGCATTACTGCTTCGCAGGAGGTGACTGCTTCCCATGTCCCCTCGCTCTTCCAGGTAAGTCTAGGATTTCCTTTACGGAGCAATAAAAAAAAATGTAGTGAGCAAAACCCTTTCAAATTGATCACTCTGACCACTTTGCAGAGAGATATGAAAAGAATATGAAAAGACACAGGTATAATAGACTGAACACAGTCCATACCTGTGTCTTTTCATATTCTCCTTGTCCATTTGAACAACTTTATTTTCTTTTTCTACTCGCATTTACTTCATTCATGAAAAGTGACCACTCAATCCATTCTCTACAACGGTCTATCTATATTGTTTGAAAGCAACACAATAACTCCACAGTCACATGAAGTGTCCAGCATGCGTAGGTTCGGCAGGGTTTGACCCAAATTCAAACGCTTACATGTCATTTGGGGCTCTAGCGTTATATTTATGGCCGGTTGCTAATAAGCATAATGACGTGAAATAATTTATTGCTAGCCGTTTAGATGAAACGTGGTTACGCCTAGGTATATGAAACGAAATTCGCCAGTGTCATGAAAATGAGCAGTTAAGGCATGATTACGATTGATCCAGTTTATTGAACCCACGACATGTTCGCTCTCAAACGGAGAAAAAACATCATAGCCACTTTAGCTTCTACCTAAAAAAAGAAGACATAGACGTAACATCCACCAACATGCACCGGGGCGCCCGAAGGATGGACTATGGCTTATCCCCTCTTCGTGACGAAACTCTCACTAAATTGGTTCCCAAGTTTAAAATAACTAAACCCTCTAACGTTACTATCTCATTAGGACGTGATTATATTCCCGTTATCCACAAATACCGATTCCCTATGTCTGTAGTTTTTCGGTAATGTGGGTAACTTATCGCGGCGATAACCTGGAGAGCAGCTATAAAAGTATGCAAAATCTTTGGAATAATTATGCAAATGGAACATTCCCGCGACCGCCATTCACATTCAAGCAGGTGCTTAGGTGCCCAGCGTATTGCAAAGATTAAAGGTGTGTAGGCACACGGACTCGACATTAAATAGTGAATTTGTTTAATATATTTGAAACGGATTTTCCTGAATCAAGGAAAGTTCCAGTAAGTTGAAAACTCTTTGAGATTAACCTACGTCTCTTGAATCTTGTATGTTGGAACTGGAACATTGGTATTGTGAGGCTTATGTCTTGAAATATGGGTACAGGCATTCATTAAACAACATGAAATCTTTAATTCGGTCTCCTATTTACCCTCGAAACAAACGTTATTCTTTAGAGATCATTATAGAGCCCGAGCTCCCCACATAATGGCTAGTTTACACAGAACAAGCTGCTGACTATAGTAAGTAGACAGTTACTCGGATCGTCTACTTGTATGCCAGTAGCTCGGCTCGCCTAAGCTGTCCTTTTTTTCTGGATGGGAAATCATCAAAGAACCCCTTCCGCTCTGGGTCCGCTCCACCCAGAGCGTGAGTGTCAGTCTCTTACTGACTAAAACCCATCCGTGCTCCTCCTAGTGCCCTTTGCTTTCCAGGGCCGCGGTAACTCTTTCGAACAAAATCCGCAACCTTGAACCGTAGCTGTCTACACGGTGATAGTAGATGCCCAGACCATTGCTATGTGCAGCAGAAAAAAAATATAAGTAGGTTCCGCTTGCAACAGCCTGTCTGATACTGGCGAGCTACTGCCGAACGCGTCTGAACTATGTAAGTGATGGCCACGCTGCTGCCATGTGCGAGTCACTGTAAAGCGAGCAGACAAAGAACACAAGGAAAGTTTTTGAAGAAATGGGCTTGCTCTTGACCTCGATCAAGAAGTAACTCAGATGCGAGCTACTATCCAACTCGCACGTGGCAGTGACGCGTAAGATACGTCCATACCATACGATGCGAGTTACTGCACCGCAGCTACTCGGCAGGCTGACTCGCACGCTAGCTCGCACTGTGTAAACTAGCCAATAGTATTTCATGAATCGTAATGAGATTTAAAAAAGTATTCAAGAGATTGTCTGCAAGAAAATAATACTCCAGAATAAGTTCATTTATGAGAATAGCAATATTGATTTTTCGATTGAATAAGCGGCTCGTTGGCTCTGTAAAAATTCGACTTTTAATTCTCTATTGTCGGTCGCGGCGAGGCCGTAATGGAATCAAGGGGTCGGGTCACGTCTTGGGCCCTCAAACGGCTGACGGTGGAAGATAAACTTTACCTTCATTGTCAATTTCCTCGAGTCTTGAGGGCACTCCGCACGGCCGGAAACAATGAAAGAAAAGTACTTTCAACGAGTTTCTGTTGACTTTTTAAATGGTGCGTTAGCCTAACGCAGCCTATTAAGCAGTTTGGATTGCGGTAACGACCTACCGATTTACTCTATTACTGGGAATGTACGTACTCGCTGGTCACATTACTACTGCGGTAGCGTGTCGATCGATGGCCTGTGAGTACCTACTTACATAAGTACCTGCTGTGTAATGTTATTAGAACTCTCCGAGTGTACAGGTTTAACACCGAGACCTGCATTAAATTTAATGATAATTATAGTCAAACTAATCCGCAAACGATTAAAAGGGATAGGCTTAATTATGTAGCATGTTAATTTAGAATTGAAATTGGTGCGCACCACTCGTAAACTTTCGTATTATTTTACACTACTAATAACTTAATTAATATACGAGGGTTTAAAACCGAAATAGGGGATGAAACTTTAATATAAGTTTGTTTCGTTACCAATACGCAGTTACATAGGTAATATATTTGGTTAGTTCTGTTCGCGTTTTTTAGGATAGTGAATTGAAACAGTTATTTATGTGCTGTCCGATGAGAATTGATGTTGATAAGGATTGAAATCCCAGATAGGGCAGAAAGGTACAAAATACGATAGATAACTTCTTTAGATAGGTTTTTTTGCGACTTCTTTACGATAAGGGAACGTAGTAGGCATAAAGCTGACGGTTGGATAGCACTATGTGAGGACAAAATAGATCTTTTGTATTCGACGAAATTTGAATTTGAATACGCGAACGTCCCGATTTTATTACCTAAATGAAAGTTGCTTAATACGATATTACTTTGATTGCAATCAGAGTTAAAAGTAATTTGAATAAATTAATACTGATAGATGTTTCTTACAGAAGATTGTTAATCGAAATTGTAGAGGTCGAGGAAATCGTATAATGTTATTTTTAATAGTATTGAAAAGCACATAATTTTATTTTCGAAGTCACTTTTCAATGTTTTACTCCTTATGATTTTTACGTGTTTGGAATAGCTACCTAAGTGAAGGATTTTTTTTCGTTAGAGCGATAGGCCTTGTTTTTCCCCTCATATAAAAAATAACAGAACAGGACCCGCAAATGGGCCCGTAATTATTTTTGGAAGCGCCCACAGTATAAGTATCGTATCGTGTCGTCGCCGCCGCGCTGTCGTGTTGGTTAATGTGGAAACACGCATTAGTAATTAAGTAGGCACCTTTTATTATGTTTACACACAAAACACAATTAAACTAAGCCTGGCCGGGCGCGTGGCTTATCCTCGGGAACAGACTTGTAACACGCCATGCCATGCCACGCACGCGTATGAAGCTCGCTCATTGGCTACATTATCATCTCGCGTGGCCATCTTCTGTAAATCAGCCAATGATTGCGAATAGTGTTGTTTGTCCTCGGTGTTGCAAGTGTGTAAACCACTTTACTTTATTTATGAGCAACGCATCAGGCCAGATAATCTGCAACTGATTAATATTGCTGTTAATGATTGGTTTTACTTTTGTAGTCGTATGCTTAATTTATTGCTTGTTATTCGCGTAGACATAATTTTATCATTCAGGTATTGTGCATGTTCAGTAAAGATATTTCTCATTTAAAAAGTCAAGTCGGATAAATAACTTTGCCCTCAAAACAAAGCCGAAAAAAATTGTCCTGAGTGTCATCTCTTAGTTACCTACAGCACACAAAAATTGACCGAAAAAACTGGAAAGCGCTGCCAGCGTGAAAATTATTTACAGAGCACTTCGTCGCTCTGTCGCGCACTGAATGCCTAACGCCTGTGCCTGTAGGATTGTAGCCTAGCTTATCCTACGGGCAAAACTCATCCCACGGGCAAAGCTCGACCGCGCGATGTCACTCGGCTGTCCGCAGAAGGACGCGGGCTGTCGATAGCTATCCACGTTGCTTTCATTTCTTTGAATGCAACTGATAATAACGATACAGATAGTTTACATAGCTTAGCTGGTATCTGTGTATAGCAATAATGTTCAGGTGTTAATCGAAATCTAAATCCAAGCTCAAATTAATTCAAAACGTAATTGTTCATATAGCAATACTCTTGTTGAGTTTTACTGCAAGTTTAACCAATTCAGTACCGAAGTAAAATAGAATTATAAATATCCAATAATGCGTGTAAAGTATACATATTTTATGTTAAAAATAAACGTCGTGTTTATTCTCACACTTCCACCCAAGGAAGCTCAGACGACCCAAATCTAATCGCTCCCCTTGTAAAGCGTCTCGGACATAAAAATATCAGTTCCGTTGTACGCCTGGCTTCGCCTGGCCGGAGTGAATCGTAAACAGGCGCGGTGTCACGGCGATAGATCACTGAACACCGATCGTGTAACTTACATATTAGGCCCATATGTTAGCAGCCGTACTGACAAAAACCAGTCACACGTCCCGTTATGTTAAACTACGAATTGATTTCCTGAAGGAGTTTCTTTGAGATGGCACTGTTTTTTAACGCCAGATTCGCAAACATGTGTGTCCTGCGACATATTGCTTTTTTCATTCGTTTTCTGTGTCGTGTTTTCGCTTTGGTAGACCGTCGATATTGGGCTTTTTCGTGTTCTATGACGAATGCCACGCGTTTTTGTACATGTAATAAGAGATGAAAAGATTGTGGTTAGCTGAGTGTAAAAAAATCATCATATGCCTAGCCTTTTCCCAACAATATTGGAGTCGGCTCCCATGCAGTCACACCGGACTGAATTTATAATTAAATTATTTTTAAAAATTAAAATTCAGTTCCTGACCAAAGACAGTAGAGTACCTACTACCTACTGAGATTTAACCAACTATAGCTTTAATTTGCCTTTACAAAATATAGCGCATGCCAACCGATTTTTTTGAAATAGTTCTGTTTGTTAAAACAGGGAAAACAAAACATCCTCTTAAATATTTTTTTGACAAATTATTCTAAAAATAACCACTGCCAAACACTCCAATTAAAAGTTAAGCACCATTAATACCGAATCAAGTTGAAACCGTAACATCGTAACTTGAAACTCATAATCTCAATCAGAAGTTGGAAGCGGTCACAGAAACGCGATAAATCATTAAATGCTGAGCCTTATTGACAGCCTACGTTACATTTAAGAGAACTCTTGAAATCAATTTCCTCGCAGAGTTAAGAGGAAAATCTGATATGGGGGTGTACCTACGTTCGGCTTTCGGCTCTTGACGTCGATTCGGCTCTCGTCGCTCGGCCGTAGGAATCACTGCGCCATGCACTAACTCCGACCTTCGGACAACCTGAAAATTAGATTGTAGCTGCAGCTGACACATGCTTCGACCAATACACTCTTTTATGCTTAGAACGACTATTTGCGCTTCCAATGTTCAATGTCCGGTGCACATAATTGTACTGATTCGGAAATAGGTTTTAGAGAACTTAGGTATATCCTGAAACAAACACACGAAGTGTTTGTTTTAAGAGAGTCAATGAAGGATTAGCCCGTAGGTACTGTTGCTTCGAAAGAGTCACCGGGGCCCTGAAACGCAAAGGGAATTAGGAGGAACATGGACGGGTTTTAGTCAGTAAGAGTCTGACACTCCCTTCCGCTCCGCGCCGGAAGGAATCATTTGATGATTTCCCATAATAATAAAAAAGGTACTCCTTTGATGACGCAATATGTATCTTATACATATTTCAGTATTTTTTTATTATATTGTGTCGACCCTATAGTATTATAAAATAATTTCTTTTCTTTTCTTTCTATTCGCAAACGTTTCCTTAACCAAGACATTTTCGCCATGCAGGCAATAATAACTTGGCCTTATCTTTATAAATAAAAAAAATAACGCAACGTTTACTACGTGTACTTGTCCTCAAGTGTAATCAGATAACAAATTCACCCGGGTGGCATAAAAATGACGTACTAGTGTACTTGCAATGTTCGGGAATGTTCGGGCGACTCGCAGCTTAGCTCCGTGTTAAGTGCCACCCATAAACAAGGGTCTCTTAACACGTCACTTGCTACAAATGGACTCTTTATGTCCCCGTCAAATATAAATTTCCTCAATTTCCTTGGTAGGGCGCTTTCTTGTACTGCGGATTTGCTTAATTATATTTATTGGGGTTTCTGTGTCCGCCTTTAAGGAGTTGTCTTGCTTTATTTGCTTTGAAAGCCTGAAAGTTAATGCCTGAATACTTGTCATAAAAGCAAACGTAGACACAAACGTCTGCGTGCGTCATTCCTCCAGTAGGTAACCACAATCCAACACAATTTACCAAACCACAATATTATTATTACTGCATACCAAAAGCTAGGTCTAACTTTGTAAAGGCTACACATAAAACATTCAAACATTTTGTGCTAACGGTTTTTGTGAGCGTTTTCCGTAAACACGAAAAACCGTTAAACGTGCACATTTATCTATCGCGAAATTACATCGCATAAAAATTGAAACACTGTTGGTACAATGAAAAGATTTTTTTAAAGTTCACTGCGCCGAGCAATCCAACAGCAGGGTTTGTTTTTGTCAGGCTTGATAGTTTTTGATATATGGACTGGATAAAAAATGCATAATAGACAAATGTTTGTGCATTCTCGGTAGAGTGGAGCTGGACCGAGGCCTGAGTGCATGATAAAAGTCCGCGGCAGTTTGTTAGGAGTTTTGGCGCGTGGCGGCGCGGCGGCGGCGGCGGCATGTCAAGAAGTGCTGACAGGGTGCGCTCACGCTGCGATGTTCCCGGCCGCCTGTGCTGCTAGCCCGCTACCCACCGCCACACCCGCTACTCCGCCACACACCGCTTTTTTTCTTCCGTCGGTACACAGCGGTTTGCAATTCAACGCTCGTTTTTCGTTTACTTCCCTTCAACGTTTGCATTGTTTGTAATCGGACAGACGCTGCTTTGTAACGTATGTGTGTTCCGTGAGCGCCCGCTTTTTTTCGATTTGTTTAACGCCATGTTGGATTCGGTTTTACAGCTAACGCCGCAGTGGCCGTGGTGAAAAGAAATGAGGCAATTCATTGAAGAAATTAATGTATAAGTGGTTAAACTCCAGCTATCATTCAAAATAAGTGAGCTCCATAAAACTCGTTTTAATACTTTATTTCAGCTTAAACTTCCGTAGCTTTTAAATTATTTGTCCGTGGAGGCTGGAGCCATTCCAAATTAAATTATACGCAGAAAATGTTCGGTCACATTGCAAAATTCATTATGATTTCTGTTCTGGGCGATACGTTTAACGGAGTCGTTTTTACTTAATTCCTTGCCAAGTTGTCCGCTTACAGCAAGAGAAGCATTTAAATTGAATTTAGGATGACAACTCCAATTCATGTAATAAGAGTTTGGTTGTTTGGAACAATTGTGCTAATCCGACAATAATTGGCGGCAATTTTCGAGTCCTCCATCGGATGTTAACGAAACATAAACGTGTCAATACAGCTAAGTCTGAATAAACGACGGCATTTTGAGCAGAGGGGCGCTTACTTGTGTTGCTTCCGTATTGACTTGTAACTCGTATTGTTTTAATGGTAAGCTATTAGAAATATTATGAATGCCAGCCCTGCCTTTCATTTCCCCATACAATCCTCATAATGGTGAAATATTATGACGGTATTCATCAAAATATCCATGGAAACATTTTCAAACATTTTACTTGCGAGTATGGCCGAATTAATCAATGCAGTGCGCTGTAGCCGACTGGTTGGAACGCAATCATGTCCTGATGTTTTGCTAGCCTACCGATGCAAAGGAGTACTATGCACGTATGTTTTTACTAAACATGTATCTTATGATGTATTAAATGCAAGCAGAACATGTGTGTCCACAGTCCAATATTCAATCGCTTATTGATTGCGTCCTATTCTATGGCAAATGGAACCTACTTAAACCCATATTTTTTAGTTTTTAAATCCCATATAGGCAGGCACAATCAATACTGCAGGCGGCTGCAATAAAATTCTAGAAGGAAAAACCCAATATCACTTTGTCCGAATTGAACCCAGAACCTCATGTGCTTATCTGAAGTGTCATACTTACAAAATTCTTCAGTACCTATTTAAAAAAATGATTTTTGGATATGTACCTTTTTATGGATGGGAAATCATCAAATGACTTTTTCTGCTCTGGGTGGAGCGGAAGGGAGTATCAGACTCTTACTGACTAAAACCCATACGTGTTTCTCCTCATGCCCTTTGCGTTCCAGGGCCGCGGTGACTCTTTCGATCAAATTCCGAAACCCTGGCAGTTACGGGTGTTTCCTACTCCGTATCACCTATGGACTTACGATTAGTCCCGAGTCCGAACTAAGAACAACTGTCAAATCGTGTTGTCATTCATTCTTAGTTCGGGCTCGGGACTGATCGTAAGTCCGTAGGTGATGGGGGGTAGGAAACGCCCGTAACTAAGACCGAAACTACGGACTTCGGGCTTAGAGAGTAGACCCTTTCAGTTTCTTCTAGTAATCCTCGGAAACAGGTCGGAAAACTTAAATATAGATTTATGTTTGTTACGTTACCGTATAATCTCAAACACGTTTCGACAATGCTAAACCACGAAAGGAGAAAATATGCTTGTTTGTCGAGAATTTTCAGTTAGAAACTGCGTGTAGTCCGGACCGGAAGTGGAATTGAAAATCTCTGAAACAGTGTTTTCGATGTTGTACCTATAACTTCTACATCCAAAAATCCAATAGTCTTTCGTAGTTTCATATACCATTAAGAAAAGGGTTCTGACAACCGTGCTATTGTGTAACAATTTCACCGTACAAATTTTTGGTGAAGTGTAATTTATTGTTTGTTTGTATTGTACAAATTGTAAAGAAGTACTCATTGTTGCGAAGCCTAAATAAAAAATAAAACAACGGGTTGCACTCCGTTTGCAACGTTGTGCATTTTTGAATATTTTGGAATGGTTAGGGAATAATTTCGCACGAATTGCATTATTTATCAGTATAAAAGTACCTACTATCATTTATGTGGTTAAATACAATATTCATATATTGCGCTATCGTACACAAACATGACAATTTATATTACATATTACATGATCCGTCTTACGAATTTTCGATCAGGTCACGTGTCCTGACGCGAGTTTAACATTTTTTACCCATCCCAAAAATTGCACAACGCCGCTCAAGAAGTTTTCACTTAAAAAAAATGAGATCAATCAATTGGAAAGCTCACTTTATGCTCACTGTACCTAAGTTACCACGGCTTTTACAGAATCAACCGACTGTTTACATAGCTCCGACACAAATGGTTGAAAATTGTGTGTACAAAAATAAATCTCGTTAACAACAGTTCAATGGAAATGGATTTGTATTTTTTTATCAACTAAATTGGTATGTTCGCGAGACGGGCGAGTCGATACGCCACAACTAGCAACCGCAAGCGCTCGCGACCGGTCGCAGCTGCGGTCGCAGATTGTTTTGGAACAGATAAATTTCATCATACCGAACAATCATCTACTGCTATATTAATGAATTGTTGATTGGCACGTCACGAGCAAACTTTAATGAAATATTTGATGTGTTATTGTGGGCATAATACATATAAGCTCCAGTGGGGTCAACGTACTCATTACGTTTTCTATAAGCGTGTTCGGAAACTATTAAAGTAAAGGAGGAAATTACGTTTTTGTATGAAATTGATTTTTCTTACGTATTATGTAACATAATCTGAAACACGACTTAGATTTAAATGGTAGGTACTCAGCGTAAACCACTTACTGTTCTATTTTCCTTAGTACTTCATAAGGAAAACGAGGGCAAATGGCATCCAGTAAAACGTTTCTTTATTCCAACAGCTATACAGATTGTATTAAGTAAACATGCAAAGTTAATTAGCTTAAACATAGAACACAATGTTTACACAAACGCGGACGTTACGCTCTCCGTTTTCCCGTTTTTCTGCACAACAGCGGAAAAACAATTTAAGTTAACAAGTAAAAGTATTAATCACGACGAGAAAGAAGATATCGGAAACAAAAGTGAGTGCTTTCCCAAAGAAATCACGTAGCACTTACATAAAAAGTGGTTTCGAACGGGGAACGTTACCGCTTAACTTTTAAACCTAATACGTGATTCAATTTAGGAGTTGTATCTCTAGACGCCGCGAACCCAAAAACTGTCGCTGAAATCCATTCAACTTTTCTTTCATATTCCGAAAAGAATGCTTCTTGCTCCTCTATGTTTGCAAACAGATCTCAAACTATCAGTTTCAAAAGAAATACGTATTATCTAGATTTGCTTTTAAATCCATATTGGATCATTTAGTTTTAGTGAATAATGGAAATGAATCGTATTACTTATTTAAATTGTCAAAGATTATGGAAATCGGTTCTCAATATAGGTACAGCAGCAAAGCCAAGATGGCAACTAAATTAAAAATAGGACGGAGGTATGAAAACGAAAAATAAAACTGGAACATTGAACTATAAAAGTAGCGAGAACTTATTGATTACTAGAGAATCCCAGGAATCGGATATCATTAATAAAATATCAATCTTATGAGTTATGCTTTTCCGGTCTTGAATCAATTGTGAATCCTTTTGTACCTGCCAGTAGTAAGACTGGGCTGGTAGAATTAGAGTCTTCAGTATTTTACGATACTCAAAGTCAATTGCAGAAATTACGTTGCATTGGAGTGCGTTTTTTTCAACGATTTTTTTGCGTGAAACGTAACGTAAATTGCGTAAATCTATCCCCAGATTTATTAACCAAGTAATCCAGGTCAATACTTTTATAGTTTCGCAGGAGATTGGAATGGGTTTTTCTGTTACCAAAGAGCGGGTCGTGATTGGAAGTGTGGCCAATTAATGGGAATAGGGTTGCCCCCGTCACGCAGGCGGGCGTGAAGTAATACCATCGAACTATGGATGTGGAGCAAAAGCCACCCCTTTTAGCTTATTCTCGAAATAGGCTGTTGTTTCTAGATTTTCTGGTGTTGGAGGATTTGCAATTTTGTTGATTTTAACCTCATGAGTCAAGATGTAAATCAATCAATTCTTGGTTATTCAATCAATTTTGGAATCAATTTTGCAAGGATATTTTTGAATGTATGACTACAAAAATATATCACAAAAGAACAAAATCTGTTTACTTAATAAGGTCTAAAGCTAATATTATCCAATGGGTCTCTTGAGACATTGGTAATGCGTAATAATTTGTAACATGCCTGTTACATGGCAGTGGGAACATGAGCTCTGGATTCATAAACTAATTTAATAAGCCATTAAAGCTATCTGGACCAGGAGTAGCCATGGTGATTTATAGCAATATGAGAACATTAAAAACGCATTACGAAAACATGACTTTGGGCGGAAAATTTAACAGCGCCATATATAACGTGGAACGGATGTTTTGTATTTGGCGGATATTAAAAAAAAAGTCATAATTAAAAATACCGAGATTGCTTGTTTCCATAACGTGGGACTTTATTAGGGGACAGCGCTGGTGGGCGACAACTTTACTTATTGAGGAATTTTCCTTACAAGTTATTTATAACATTTTGTTTGGAAAATTTGGCTTGAATACGACATTAGAATGAAGGGACAATAAATAAGTACTTGTTATAGTTCTTTTGATATCAAAAATAATAGAGGTATATTTAATAGCCGGTTTATTAAACGGGCCACTTTGATGGCGTCGTCGGTTGAACTTAGAATTATAAATTTAAATAAATATTAAATTATTTAGCCCTTTTCAAAACCAGTTATTTATTTGTTTCAGTGGGTTTGTTTTTCTGTAACATTGCCATATTTATAACTTTAGATTTTTATGGTCCAAAGACCTTTTTTTTTAAATGGATTTTTGTCCCATTAAAAAATCCATCATCTAATGACTCCTACCGCTCTGGGTGGAGCGGGAGGGAGTGTCAGACTCTTACTGACTAAAACCCATCCGTGCTCCTCGTAGTGCCCTTTGCTTTCCAGGGCCGCGAACACCATGTGGTACCTATACCTACATTTAAATTTAGACCTCATATTTACCTGACTGGTCAGTATTAACTGTATGACTCCCATCCTGTGTTGATGACAAACTTTCAGTAGGCACGTCCATATTTGTTTGTAGTAACTAAGTTTTGTTTAGACTACGACGGAACGCATTGAGAAACACGACCGTCTCTATTTTCCCGTGCCTACAATCCCATAGCGTTGACCTACGCCGTATATTCCCGGAAAATAATGGCTGCCCCAGCGCGATGCATAGCTTCACGAAGTTGTAAAGGTGACAGTGTAATGTCAAGAGGACGGTCAGAGGCATTCAGAGGTCAGTTGGCTACTACAACTTTATAGAACTGTGGTCAACAATACTTTGCCGAGGCGATTTTTGTGCGGTATTGTACAGTTTTCGAGTAGTCTGGTGTTACTAAGGGGATATTGTGTGTTATCTAGTAGCTGGTTAATGAAGGTAAGATAGGGTCAGATAGACTGGTTTTCAGGTGCACCCGGTTACACTGGAAGACAATATAGTTGGAAACAGGCTCGGTAGATGATGGTACAGCGGCCCTATCATTACGTGTTAAAGCGTGAGTCGTTTGAGCGAGAAGGAGGGATGGAGCTATATAGGGTGTATAGCTCCATCCCTCCTTCTCGCTCGAACGACTCACGCTTTAACACTTCATGGTAGGGCCGCAGTTCTCTAGATCTCTAGCAAGAACTCAACAACAATATGTCACCATTATCGGCACAGAGTATAACTTAACAAAGTTTAAGTTATCCTTCTTATTTTATCCTTTTTTTTTCTTAATCGACCGCTGTAATTTTCTGGTTTAATTTCGCTGCGGGATCTAAGATAGTTTAATCGTTTTTCCGGGACTCGTTGAGCTTCATTGATTCGGCGTTTTCCTGGTGGTCGTCACTGTTAATTCTGGCTTTCAGGAGTTGCAGTGGTAAGTAATGTGTGGTGGGCTTGTCCCATAAAAAATTATCCTTCTTAAATAGCTCCACACCACTTTGTATAAATACAAACATGACATGAGGAGCTCGTGGCAAAATTATAACTGCCGCACGGACCGACCTTCAAGGTTAATCAACGCTTGCCGAGGTTGGCCTGTGGATGGGTGACAATCTTAACATACCGAAACTCCTCTTTACCTCAGAAAGCACGTTAAGTCGTTGGTCCTGGCTGACATTTGGAGATCTTTGGCAGTCGTTAGGATTGTCAGAAGCCAGAAAATCTGACACCAGTCTTGCCAAGAAGTACCGTGTTACCCAGTTACTGGGTTGTGGAGGTCTGTTAGGCAGTCGCTTCACGTAAAATACTGGTATTCAGCTGAATCCGGTTTGACTGGGAGTCGACCCCAATATAGTTGGGAAAAGGCTAGGCAGATAATAAAAAAAAACACGATTATCCTCAAAAACAATCTAGATCCCATTTTCTGATTCCCTTAATGAGATTTTGTGGTGCGGTACCTCATCAAACTGCAAACTTAGGCAGCCAGCTTATCACGCTCTTCCCTTCAAATACATTCCCCAGACGTAAGCCACCTCCCCACACTTGATACACCATCATAGTACTCAAATAGGTAACCGATCTAACAACTTTAATTAATAATGTTCCTGAACTAAACCAGGGACATAACTTGTTAAAATATTACGTGAGTTAATTCGCAAGTTTGTCACGGCTTTATAACGTATTTACCTGATGTTCATATCGGTGATAAACTACGTTTTGCGTAATGGAACCTGTGGTCTGACGGTGTTACTTGTTCATAAGTTTCAGGCGTCGACGTCGCGTGGGATGTTAGGATGTACTAGTGTTTTGTGATTAATTATAATTACTGTATTCTTGAGTAGCAGCTTAAAGTCTGGATTTGAGCACGGTTAATGACAATAGGCTTGTTGTATAATTTAGAACCCATTATTATTAGTGTTAATGTATAATCCGTAGTGCTTGGCAACTGGGCTTAACACAGTTCTATGTGTCCCTTGGTGCCTATTTGGCCTAGCTATGTCCTGTCTCCTGCTTAATAAGGAGGGAAGTGGAAATTATATTTTTTTCCTACTTCTCCGCTGTTATTTTCTGATTAATTTCGTTGCGGGATCCAAGACAGTTGAATCATTTCTCTGGGACTTGTCGAGCTTCATTGACTCGGCGTTTTTTCTGGTGGTCGCCAATGTTGATTCTGGCTTTCAGAAGTTGCAGTAGCTTGGGAATGTTGTGTGGTGGGCTAGTCCCAAAAAAAAAGAGGCTTGTTGTATAACATGGGACTCAGGCTGCGTTTCCACCAGAGATGAGCGAGGATGCGTATCGAGGGATATGTTTCTTAAGAACCAATACAATTGCTTGATTTACCTAGCCTCGCTCAGCGCAAGCGATTCTATTGGTTCTTAACAAACAATCCCCGTTACGCATCCTTGTACTATCTCTGGTGGAGATGCAGACTATAACTGGCGAAATGTGGGTGTACTGCCAAGGTTTCAGAGAACATAGGTGTACATATGTATCTAATATCAAGCATAGCCCTCGGAGAAGAGAGGAATAATATTATGTTTTTCGTGTTCTGTATTTGTATATAGATTTTAAGGAAAATGATGTTATGTTAAAGCGTGTGTCCACAGATGTACAATTTGATATACAAGCTACATATTCAAATGAAGTCGGTTAACAAAATATAATGTTTCAAGCCTAAATACCTTTTGACACCCTAAGTTGAATTTCGAAAATAATTATAGGAATGTGGAATATTTGCCACATTAATTCTATAATTAAGCCTTATGATTTTAAGGTTGCTAAGTAGTCACTTTCAATATCTAAAATTACCTGATCGGTACCCCGCTTCATAAAATAATGATAAGGCAAATGTACGAAATATGTTTTTCAACATAAAACCACAAAAATTACCTGAAAATTAGTAACGAAATTCAATATTAAATCATACGAGAGAAAATAGCCCGAATTGGTTGCTATAATCGAAGCTGTTAAATGCCTCACTTCCTTTGATGTTTGCCTAAACCGCCACCCGAGTTGGCGGTCCACATCTCGCCATATGAAAGCGGAGAGCAATTGGGAATGTGAGTTAGTTATAGATCGCTTTGAAGATTGTTTTAGGTAAAATTGCTTGCTACGGAGACTTAATTCTAGTTCTTGGAATTAGGTTCAGAGTTGCGAACTCATCATAATTGGAAACGGTGTTCCACCCACTGCTCATGAGTTTCTTCTTTATGTGCCTCCTCAGAGTTTGTTTTTAGACAAAATATATCAATCAAAAAATAATTACGTCTTTTGATGGTTTTGGAAAAGTTCAGTGTTGCCTATCACATTTTGTATTTACAAAATCATCAGTTTAAATGTAGGTTACGTGCTCTTAACTTAAAACCTTTGTTTTTATGCAAATGTTTTTGACTGCAATTGTCTTCTTTTTTTATTGAGGTCCAACCTCGATCACGCCTGACGGACAGCGATAGATGAGTTCTATGATGGAGCTAGCGTGCCCAGAAGATGCCGTGAGACCCTGGTACTCCCACGCGTCGACGAAACACAGCAGCCTGCTTGACTCCGGTGGGAGGGTGGTCGCGAACCAGGCGGGCGTAAGCCCAACCACCGCAAGGGAAGGATTGGCCAGTCTGATAAGGTATTAGGTGAGTCTGTCCAGGATGCGCCGTGCGCTCGGTTCAGTTGAGTGTCCAATGGAACAAACGCTACACGAGGAAGCTCCTTCATGCACCCCTTGAAAACGTCTAGATTTCTTTTCTGGTTAATGTAATCTTCATGCCTTGTTTCCGAGAAGATTTAATATGGGTATACGGTACGTATAACGAAACAAACAAAGCTATGTGAATATTAAACGAGAATTTCACAATGTTTTCGACTTTTCTGCACTCAAACGCTACTCGAGTTGGCTGTGCTATATTGAGAATCAATGCATGCAAAGCAACGGGAATTTGTGTGTGTATAATAGTTTAATTATTGCATCTTATGTTCATTATCGTAAACTAATCGGGCTTGGTGGCCCGTTATTAAGTGACTGATAGATTCCTAGGCTTGAAAGGGGTGTTTGGTTATACCAGACTAGGTCCAATTTCCATTATGGCTTTTCTAATTTAGAAACCAGCCATTATTGTTGCACCTGGTAGGTTTACCTTGTTTTAAAATAAAACATTGTGAAGAAACCTAGCTGCTATTTTAAAGAAATTGTCCACACGTTCTTACCAATCTCATACATTGAAGAGGTAAATCAAATTTTTAAGAGTAGTGTTTTTTTTGTGACAAAGTTTTTTTATTTTCCACCTTTTTTGTGGTACTCCACACCGAACAACACCACTGGAAAGTGACAAGAAATCAAAATACGCAATTTCGTATACATGGATGATTTTACCACATATTTTTTTCAGCTATTTGGATTTAAAAACCAAACTACTGAACCGATTTTGATAAACATTCAATGGGACCATTTGGGAAGTATACCCCTTCCAACAGAAGAAGAATTTTTCAAATCGGTTGGCAAGCGATGGAGTTATGCGCGAACAAACATAAAAAAAAAAAATACAAACATCCGAATTGAGAACCTCCTCCTTTTTTAGAAGTCGGTTAAAAAACCAAAGAACTGAACCGATTTTGATGATTTTTAAATAACGGAGATTTGAGGTAATAAATATAAAAAAATACAACCGAATTGAAAACCTCCTTTTTTTGAAGTCGGTTAAAATACGGACAACTTTTATAAAGCACGGAGAGATTGAGTCTCACTTTATACAACGTGTTACAGAATGAACGACATACCTGGAAAAGGGTCTTTGTACTCATAATTATGTACTTATACGAGTACTATGCGACCAACCCCGAAATCGCGAAAAAATAATCAGCTGTTCAGTACATTTTGTCGAGTTATGCGCACATAAAGTATGGGGCAGTGTTTTTATTCGCGATTTCGGGGTTGGTCTCATAGTAAAAGTAGTTGGTAATGATGAGTACAATTAAATTTTTTCGGGTATGTCGTTCATTCTGTTACACGTTGTATATTTGGTATAAAGCTTTTAACCCACGATGGTACGGAGGAGAGGATGTTTATATCTCTACAAACTCCATACAAAATACTATACACTAATAGGTACTGGGCTCTTATACTAGCTGCTGAGGAACAGCCAGTATTAGAAATCAGAGCGTAGACAAAGTCACATTCTATCAACTACAACGATTTTCAAAAATCAAAAAAATAAGTTCGCGATGTTGTCAATTTCAAAGAATGCCACTTTATCTAGGGGCCTAAGTTTTCTCACTCATTCCCGAAAACCCAATAGTACAGTTATAATCATAAGACCATATTATAATCACGGTTATTAATTGAACATGATTGAAATTTCTAATTAATTGCTCATTTGACGTGGGCTTAATGAACACCGTAGGACCTATTAACGCGAGAGCAATCGGGCATTTCTGGTGCATAATATAGTGAATGCTAAGCGACGGAAATGCTTGATTATTTGTCAGGTGCATAGTGACGGGCCGATAATTATTATTCTATGGCCGTGTATGAAAAGACGGAGCGGTATTCAAAAGCGTTTTACGCCTAGTCTAGTTTGGGTGAAAATTATGAGATATGTACACGTGCGACGCGTTTAACTATGGATTGTTAAAGTGACAGATTTCATTTTAGACTCGATGAGGAAATGGATTTTGTGATTGTAGGAAAGTTCGGTAGCTTTTGTGCTACTTGGCCGACTGAATCGTATGTCAATCATGAGGCTTTTGTACTCCTTGGCCGACTGAATCGGATATCAATCGTGAGGCTTTTATGCTAATTGGCCGACTGAATCTAAGTCTGAGCTGGTAAGGAAAGGTAAGTGAAAAAGTTTTGTTTCTTTAAGCAATGTCAAGCACTAAGCAAGTCTAGCTTTCAGTGAAATAATTTCCGGACCGTAATGAGATATTAACAATTATGAATTTGTAATACTCGGTCAACTACGTCAGAGCTAGTATAAGCTCATCATCATCATTATATCATCTAGAAGTCGTCCACTGCTGGACATAGGCCTGCCCTGCCTCAAGTGTCGCCATAATGTCTAGTCCTGTGCGTCTTCCATCCACGGCCTTCAACAGGCCACCTTGTGGGGGTAAAAGCTAAGTGGACATGATTTCCATTCCCACATTTGCCTTCTTGCCACAACAAACGTCTTCCCTACAACGTTTTTCAGCTCAATTTCACATCAAAACAATTAAATTTCGAAACAATTTAATTTTCGAGTCTCCACTCAACAACAAAAAGAAGCCATTTTAAGAACCTACCAGCGAGTAATTATCTCGGCATAGTCTGTGGTACAGTTGACAAGTTCGTTACATGAACGTTTGTACGTTGTACGGGGGATTTGTTGTTCCCCAAGGAATCTTGAGACATTTATTAGGTAAAACCACGATCGATCAAAGTCTTTCTACTTCATTAATCATGCTCATCAAGCAACACTGCTGTAAGTATATTTTCTTCAAGATATTCACATTTTCCTTATTTCGTTAATGTTATATTTCGTTTTGTAATCAATGTTAAGCTGGATTTTTGGTGACGTTGTTTTGAAAATGCGTGTAATTAATCTTCCATCAAAATCCGAGGCGAATATTTTATGCAACACGTTTCCTGCAGTGCGATTCTGTAAACATGTCGAAGTGAACACTTGGGCGAGGTGCAAGACGGGTGAGTTGTCAAACCTATACAAATAAGATGGAATGACAGCTCTATTGTCATTCACTCCGCCTAGGTGAACACCGTGAGATGTCGACAGAATCGACCGGCTGTATAGGATGCGGAAGAAATAAGACGGTTAGAAAAATACCTTCCTTAAAACCAACTGATTACAGTCGTCAATACAATCACTACGATGCAAGTGATGCAACGGTGGATGTACTGTGTTTATTTAGTTACTTTATTGTTAAAACAATTATGAAATATTTTTTTAATTATCTTCATTTGCGATGAAGTTATAAAGCTTCAAAGTTGACTATTACAAAGAGAAGTTCGATACCAATTCTGAAATCAAATACCATGAAAACTATGCAGCTGCCATAGAAAACGGCGGTGGCTTGTTTGTTTTTCAGTCAATTTTGATTCTATTTTCACTGGTTGGTAATATATTTTTGTATGTTTCTAGACAAACTGTTTAGATAAACCATATATTTTTTTTCATGCATATTCCCTATTATGATGAAGAGAAAGTTGTTTAAATCGGTTTTCACTAAGCCTGAGTTACACCGTAATTAATGCCTATAGGCATACGTTCGTCAAAATGGTCACACGGATCCTAAAATTGTGATCAAATATTATTTACCTTTGCCGTTTGCAATTAGGTTATTGATGTATTAATCAAATAAATGATTGATATAAATCATTTATTTGATTAATACATCAAACATGCAACTGCATCAATTCTACTAATAAACGTGTGGTTTGTATTTTATTTACACTAATTTCTCATTTACGTTATGGTTGATGTTTAAGTACTTAACTAATGTATAATAATGATGTAAATGAAATCCGCAGGGCAGTTTGCAGTAGCGACCCCACGAACCTGATCTCCCGGGAAAAGTCTTGTTCCTCATCCCCGGATTGCCTTTATTGGCTGGCCGGAGTGAACACTGTCGAGGAACAGAGTTCCTACCTCTTTCTTGCCTTAATTGGTCGGTCTGAGTGGAGATTCGCTAGAGCAAACGTGCTTGGGAGAAGGATGTATAATCCAGTAAGATTCTGGTAGGGATCTTGACCGTACTTCCGGGATTGTCCTGATGGCCGTGGTATACCTTTCCACTCCTCTAGCACCTCAGGATATGTTGCCCCCTTGACGCTACGTCACTTTGTGCTAGCGACCGTTTTGGGGGCCTATTTATTGAGTGTGCAAGTTACCCCTGCCATTTTAAAGCCGTGTACATTGTTAGTGGTCAGGCAGGCGTCAATAGTTTTTCCATAGTATACGGTAATCAGTCCACTAAACCACCCAAACCCATAGCCTTTTATATTTTTGTTTCCATATTCTGCAATAGTCCAGCACCAACCGGGGATTATCCTTGGGTATGAATTTAGTGAATTCAGGGATAATCGTCGACTGGTGTCTCATTCCATTAAAAATATCTAACTGCGAGTTGGCTTCGGCTTCGGCCCCTCGTACGCCTACCAAAGGACCGGGCCCCATGGTCTCGAGATTGTTCAAAATTTAAATGATATACGTTACCATATTACTATTAATCAAGACAATTACTGTTTTATATTTTAAAGGGATTAGTTTTTTTACAATCAGGAGGAGCTCGTGGCAAAATTATAACAGCCGCACGGACCGATCTTCAAGGATAAGCTACGCCTGCCGAGGTTGGTCTGTGGATAGGTGACCATCTTAACTGGTCTGTGATCTTAACATACCGAGACTCCTATGTGCCTCGGAAAGCACGTCAAGCCGATGGTCCCGGCTGTCATTTGGAGATCTTTGGCAGTCGTTACGGATTGTCAGAAGCCAGAAAATCTGATACCAGTCTTGCCAAGAAGTAACGCGTTACCCAGTTAATTAGTTGTGGAGGTCTGGTAGGCAGCCGCTCCACGTAAAATACTGGTATTCAGCTGAATCCAGTTTGACTGGGAGCCGACCCCAATATAGTTGGGAAAAGGCTAGATAGAGATATAGTTGATGAGTTTTTTACAATCAGGGTTCCATTCGTCTCCGCAAGTGCAGAAAGTCAGCAAGAATTTATCCGCCTCCGCGTTAGCATCCGCCATCGCAAATTTTTAGCAGACTCTTTAAGGTGGTCTACCATATTAAGAAGTTTCATGTGGTTGCTTTTATGTCTAGTCCCAAATGAGCAACTGTTTAGAGCTTTACGTTGTGTAAGTTTATTTTGTGAACCAGTCTAAACACTAACATTATACACTATATAAATCACATAGAAGGTATCAAAGCCGAAAAACTGTATTGGTAAACTATGGTTGTTTGACCACCAATGAGACAAATCATTTCATTTATTTCCGTTGTACAATGCACATCAAGAAAGCATTGATTCTTTGTAATTTAAAAATACATGAGATACTCGTTCGTATCTTGTGTCTATCATAAAATGAGTATGTACCTCTGATGTTTGTGTTTATTTATATTGAACTCAAAAAACTTCTAAATTTTCCACTACGAAGAAATACCCGGACCTAGGAGAAAATGTACTTTTTAACAAACCCAAATCATTTTCATAACAACATCGTCGTTTAAAAACATAAATAATCGGTACTCCGTACAATCTCAGCAATTTTTAATAAATAAATAATAACACCTAGGATTCTTCCTCGAGCATTTTTTAAAAATACCCTCACGTAATAAGAGGCAGGGATCGTCACGGGTCATTTTAGTCCGATATGATGGCTTGAGGATTTCAATATGCGGCGTATTTGAAATATCTCCGGGCGACGGCGTTCCTGGACGGAACGTCTACGGGGAAACCACGGTAATCAATTAAATTGCTCGAATAAAATATTAAATTAAATTCCTTTCTTTGTTGTCGTAGATACCAGTTTTAGGAAGTGTATAATAATAATAAATCTTTTTATTTTCAGGCTACTTTGGCCCATGGAAGTGACGGAACACCACGTTCTGCGGCCAAAAGTCCTGTTTCGAGGTGACGAGGTGCGGAAGACATGATGGTACGCGCACCACGAACGCCTTGAAGTTGACGTTGCCACGCGATTCCAGCATCTGCACTCTCCGCTTGTACCTTATCTTTTGGCACATGTACTCCACGATGTCCTCCGCATTGGAAATAGAAGTGGTGATTTTAGGAAGTGTACGCTTGAAGTTGTCACTTATAATATAGAGACATTTACAAAAAAAATGCTAATTTCCCTGATACATAATTACGCCAAAATGTCGTACGTCCCAAGCTTAATTTATTTGCAGGCGTGAGCACGCCATATTTCCATCAAGTATTTTTCCCTGTATGTGTTGCTAGACATGTTTAAAACAGGCGCTAAAGCGAGGCTACACGAGCGTTTCGCATCTGTTTTTTCTAATTGGATTTCAGGTCACCTAAAGGGAAAAATCCCTTTGGCCTCGCTTAGCAGGCTAATGGAGACATGCCTCATAACTTGGGGGACGTTTTTTAATTAAGATTTTCGCACCGATGCATTAGTTAACTTAAACATTGACCTGTGCCAGAAGTGTTTCATTTCCATGGCTTACATCACCAAAGCTCTGATGTAAAAAAAGGTTAAAACTTTTATTTTTCTAAATCTTTGATAAACGTAACATCAACGTGTTCTCGAACACTGATTCGGGACATCTTGTATGACAGGGCTCAAGTTTTTTTCCGGCTACTTAAAGCAGCATGACCAGGCTTAGAAGTAATTTTGATCTCACTGAAAATCTAACAAAACTATTAACGTGCAATTCACGGATTATCACAATCAATGTTGACCTAGAAGATCAGATGGCTCATGGCAAAGATAAACTCTAAGTTCAAGAGGGCTAATTACTAAATGAAGCTAAGTAAATACATAAAAGCAAGTAATGCGACAAGTTAAGTAAGTAGCCGACCAGTGTGCCGTGGCGAACGCTTCCAAGTGGCTTCGTGTGGGTATACTTAGTTCCAGTAAACAAACACACAAGTCGCTGCAATCGTGATGTGACCATCGCCCAGATGCTGTAGTCTGCATCAAGAAGTAGGGCCACTGGAAGTGCCTTGCCAATATAATCATACCAGTTCAAAAAATAATAAAAATCACTGTGTCCACTGTACCTACTGTAGATGTTTCATTTGATTTCTTTGGTTTTGGTTCCATGTTTTAATTTTATCATATTTTAGGGACCAGGACATTTTTCAAGACAAACTAATCTTGTTCCATAGAGAACGCGACGAAGGGAATTGGGACATAATTATAAGAAAAAATATGATCTTCCTAAAGGGCTGATGAAGTTTCTCAAGTAATTACTATATCTGAAGGAAAAGTCGCTTACATAACCTGTAAATCATTGGTAGTTTCCTTAATGAGGATTCGTTATTGCTTGCATTCATTTTCCTTAATTAGACCGGATAAGTTCGTATGTTAAAGAAATTTATTATAATATATTTATTCCATAAATAACTGAATATTTATTTATATAAATAAATAAGTTGAACTGAAGATCATATGGACGTTTTTTATCGAAATTTATATGTTAAATCGTTTCATTTCACAAGTACCTACCTATCTACTTAAGTCTTGTCTTCAAAGTGTACACGATTGAACTGATTACAAAAGGTAATCTAATCATGAGGTACCTAATCAAGTAGGCAGATCTTTATACTTCATTAAATAATCATCAAAGCCAGGGGAATTTCATTTGTGCTTTTTATTCCGATTTTTAGAATAAATTAATATTTTTTTTTACATTTTCAGATATTCACACAAGTCTGGTAAACTGTAATTCGTAAAGGGAAGAAGTTTCTATTTACACATTTAAAAATCTATCTAGTTATATGTCGTAGCCAACTCGCTTAATCAGCCGTTTCGTTAAAAGCCTTGCCTTTTTATTTAACTGCGATTTTTCAGCGATTATTAGTAACATCTTTGTTTCAATATCTTTTAATGACTTGCCCATTTCACTTATGTCGCTGATTTAAGTGCGCTGTTAAATGAACAGGCTAGGCTTTTAACGAAACGGCTGATTATGCTAGTTGGCTGATTAACTAGATAGATTTTTGTGTGAATAGAAATTTCTTTCCCTTGTTTCATTTTGCAGGTTATCAGGATGACTCGTAATGGACTGGAATCTGATCCCAAACTTGGGTTAGAAAAGGTTAGGCGAATGATCTTAGTCATAACGGGATAACTAACTGTAAATGATATAGGTAAAATGAGGCAACTATGGTAGGCACCAGATAAATGTAGAATAAAGTGCATTGACCTTTCCATATTATCTCTTCGTAGGTACCCGTGGACAGAAAATTATGAATCATTTTTCATTACTAGAACAGTAGAATCACGACAGATGTCGATTCAGGACAGCTTTATGTCATTATTTCTGTTTCAATGACCGTTATTCTTCATTTATCTGGCGCCTGCTATAGCATGTAAGTTGCAAAACTTAGCGGGCTACCGCGGTATAATGTCATCAATCGCTCGATCGTGCCCAATGTCATTAAGCATGCGAGTTGCTAGCAGATAGAAAAGAGGATAAACAAAAAGCCCTAGACCAATTGACCTTCTGTCAGCGATAACTACTGTGAAAAGTCCAATATCTTTGACATAACCAATATTGTGTGTCCAATATAATATGATGGGCTATCGAAATGTCACTTTAATCCCAAACATTTAGATTTTTTGTCAATCGTAATCGCTGGTTAAGGCGTTAGTTCCTAGTCTCTTCCAGTTTCTCTAAACCAGTGCACTGGAGCAGTGCTGTAACTGTATCTTGCACAATAAAATACCGTTTACATTTCTGCTTTGTTGTTCACTTGTTTGCCGTCCGCCGTCCGGCCAACCCGTGAGGATAGCCACGTTATTTATTCAAGAAATTCCCTATTTGCATACCTATTTAGATTATGTTGCATGATTTGCCCGACGTAATGTGAAATAATAAAATGGGCTGGTTACTATTCCTGTGGAAAATTGTATTTTCGTTTTAGTATAATGAGTGTTTTATCTGGCATTGGAGTGTTAACTTTCTTTTTTTTTAGATCTGTATAAATAGTGGCTCATCATCATCAGCCTAGCCTTTTCCCAGCTATATTGGGGTTGGCTCCCAGTCAAACCGCATTCAACTGAATACCAGTATTTTACGTGTAGCGGCTGCCTACCAGACACCACAATCCATTATCCATTAACTGGGTAACATGATACTTCTTGGCAAGACTGGTGTCAGACTTTTCTGGCTTCTGACAATCCGTGACGACTGCCAAATATATACAAATGACAACCGGGACCAACGGCTTAACGTGCTTTCCGAGGCACGGCACGGAGTCGCGATATGTTAAGATGGTCACCCATTCACAGACAAACCTCGGTAAGCGTTGCTTAACCCGTTCGGCTGCTATTATTTAACCACGAGCTGTAGGTATATAGTGACTATGTCCCGTATTAATGTCAATAAATCTGACTTGCCTTTTCACAGCCATGTTGGTTTCGGCTTCCAGTCAAACCAGATGCAGCTGATTACCAATATTTTACATGGAGCTACTGCCTATATGATCTCCACAACCCAGTAACTGAGTAACAGTAAGAAGATCGATCCTTGGGGCTGTCATTATAGGAAATATTTGAGTAATCGTAATGTTACAACTGCCAATCTGTTTGCCAAGAGTGGCTTACGGTGCCATGTTATTATACCAGGTTGCGGTTAGATGCTGTTATTGATGGCTCCGAGTGAAATATGGAGGCTTCCTGGATAAAAAAAAAATTTTGGTTAGGCATATTAGACACATAGTTTTTGCTACTCCAGAACTTAGATGTGTGGAGCTTCTGACGTCACTACTTGGTCTAAAGTGTAAGACGCGATGTCACGAAATTTAAACGGTCTGTATGGTTATAATTTTTGCTTACCTACGAGGTAAAGGAAAATACGTGTTCAATATTTTTTGATAATTTACCTAGGGGACTAAATAGATTTTTTTTATGAAATTTTAAATCTGACCTACAATTATTAAATATAGTAATCTCATTGGTAACTATATTTTCGAACCGTTTGGGGTTGAAACCCTTGGGCCGTGGGGGCCTTGTGCTCATAGCCTTTTCAATGAAATTTCGAAACGGCTAGTTGACACTTCCCGTGACCCAAGAGCTGGCTTTTACTTTGGGCAGAGACTAAGCATTGCCATTCAACGTGGCAATGCCGCCAGTCTCTTGGGCACATTACCAGCTGACAGCGTTGAGGACGAATTTTTTGATGCTATATTTTAGTTTGTTGTAAGTTTCGTGTATTTTTAATTTAAGTTATTTTCATATATATTTTTAATAAAAATGGTTACAACATTATTAAACCTATCTATTATCTACCTTATGAATTTGAACTAAACTGAGCCTAAATAATATACTCAATTGCCAAATCAATCAGTGTCATAATAATATCAAAACCACAGATCACTCCAGCGTTATAAATACACGAACAATTACAAATTAATTACACCGAATAGAGCTTATTACACGGAGCGCTTAACAAACTAAAGTCGGTTTAAACTATTTCATTCAACGTATAATGTTAGTTCGGAACTTCCAACGCAAATTCTTGGGTACGCCAACGAACGGTTTAAATTGTACCATTCGATACATTGCAAACAACGTTTAATGAGTTTTTGACTTGTCTTTATGAACTA
Organism: Melanchra persicariae; assembly: GCA_947386135.1. NCBI lineage: Eukaryota > Metazoa > Arthropoda > Insecta > Lepidoptera > Noctuidae > Melanchra > Melanchra persicariae. Next base: position 10,775,410 of record OX376648.1, on the reverse strand, counting down.
TTTTGTACAGAATGTTTTCGTTATCAAGTATTTGTTAACAAGCCCCCGATTTTTGGATGGTAATTCCGCGTAATAATAAGTTTGCTGACGACCACTGTTTGCCAAACTTATGGTAATTTGGCTCTAATTGAATGGATAGACGTCTATTTTAATAGATGCTATTACTACTTCTGGGAAGGCTCCATTTTGTTTGACAGTACTTAATGGCGTGGTATTCTTTGATAAGTCAAAACTTGAGGGTAAAAAACAATATTCAAATTTTTCTGTACTACTAACGTAGTACAGAAAAATTTGAATATTGTTCTCACCCACATCCGAACACGTTAAAACAACATCTTTTACATAAAAAAATGCAAGGCCATCAGTCGGGCAACATGCTCCACATTTTTCTATTCCGCCGGAACCCGTTTGCACCTCGCTGCGAGTGTTCATACATTCATATTTTGTGCAAACACCAGCCATTTCGGTGCAGTGTGTGAAATAAAATGCTGTGCGGGTAACGGCCGCAATCAACACAAACGCGTCTAAAAATGTCCGTGAACGGAGAAGGTCTGTTTAGTCAAAAATTTGAGGTCGGATCGGCACATCAAAGCGTTTTTGAATTTCAAAGTCAGTTTCACGCTTTGGCTTGAGGTCGCTCCGTTTGCCGCTATATTTTAGCTCGTTTTGTTTGATAGCTGTGTTGGAACACATTTGTGAATGCAGTTTTGAGACTTACAGCATTCAGTTTAGGTTCTTCCAGGTTTTATTTTTTTCGAACAATTTACGAAACCTGAAGAAACACGACTATTAGTGTTTTATCTCACGGGTGCGGGCGAGCTACAGTTGTGCAGGTAAATGTACGTGCACATTGTCTAAGTGTGCGTAAGCTTGGGAAGCTTGTTTCAGTCGCTCCCAAGCTTACGCACACTAAAACAATGTGCATGTGTGTGTGTTATGTGCAATGTGCTACATAACTATGGCTCGCCCGCATTCGTGAGATAAAACAACTATACTTGAAAAATATTATAATGCTTAATGATTATAAACCGGCTTTATACCAATACAAGCTATGATAAAATGTTCGTTCATGAATTAGACCTAACTTCAAGTAAACGTAAGAGCAAGTAGTTTGCTTAGAGCAAACACTATGCACCACGCTCATAACTTAGACACTACAAAATTTAATGGATCCGCAGCTATTGTGGGTAAGGTAAATACCTTACCCACAATAGCTGCGGATCCATTAAACCCAATCCGTTAAACCCAATTTGATCGAGCGTGTCTTTACTTAAATAAGTAAAGACACGCTCGATCAAATTGGGTTTAACGAAAATCTCTCTTGAACGCAAACACGACGGGTTGGCGAGTCTGCCTTCAAATAGCACTGCTAGCAGATTTAACGTGCCCCAAGAAACAAAGCGAATAACCACGGTCCGCGTCCATTGAGTATTTTTGGCATTGTGCACTTACATCAGCGGAATTTTATCTACCAATGTTTTTTAGGTAAAAATAATGGAATATATCACATGCTAAAAAAATACTAGTGATGCAAGTATTGGTCCAGCCTACACTGAGAGTTCAACAATTCTTGTATTTTACGTAATAAAATAGCTATCGTTGCAGTTAATCGTTTTACACCTAGAGGGATGCCGGTAGAAATGTGCTCCCCAGGTGTCCATTTGATGCTTTTTGTAATTCCAGCGGTTGGGCTATAAATGATATTTATTTCGTAAGTAGGTTAAACATAACACTTTTACACGTCAATCTTTTTAGGTCATTTTAAACAAGATTAGGCCGGTGTTTCCTTGCTGACTACCCTGAGAGGAAACATCGAAACAAACAAGAGGTCAAAGTCTCTTTTAAAATCCATACAATAGATTGGTCAAATCATATGAGAACCATACATAGGTACACTTAGTACAGTTAAGGGTCAAAAGCGCCTAAAATTTATTGGTTGAAGTTTAATGGTTCATCCAGTGTTCTAAACTGATTAAAAAATAGTAAGTATAGATGTAACCGAGGACTATTGACTTCTATAAATATTTTTAGGCACTTTAGCTTTGGTGGTACCCACTTCACTTTTAGGCCTTGAATGTACTACGAGTATCTTTATTATAGAGGAAATATATGTTACATCTTACAATTTGTTGCTGTTGTAGTAAGATAAATATATTATAAAGAAAAACATTGTATGTAAGGTACACAGGTAACAGCACAGGTACCTGGTATACACGGTTTAACCATAGCTAAGTATGAATGTATCAGATATTTGTGAGCTCTCGCAGGTACTGAGCAGGACGATCTTTCAATTATTCAAGTGCAACATCCTCCCTGACGTAGCGAACACAAACGGAGGTACGGATTTATTCTCCAAATTGCTGGAAGCTTCTATACTGCAGCGTGATTTACGTTCTAAGATTTAGCACTTCCACTTGTATCGAAACGTTAAAGCATTTGTTACTAACTCGAAATCTACAACCGAACTGTTTGAGAAAACGTCCGTTTCGGCGAGATTTCTTACTCTCACGTCGCAAGCGAAAATATGTCGGGAAACGGGAAATGAGAATGTTTTCCACTTTTAATTAAGTCTTATTTTTGTTGAGACTCGCCCTCTTAATCTTGTGATTCGTGACCGACACACAAACTAGGTTTAACGCTGCCACTTGATATTGCTCGAACACCTGGACCACTTTGTGAGTAACATCTGTTTCTAGAAATGTTTGCTGTTTAAAATAATGTCTATTAAACTGTCATATCGTCGACCCTTGGTGTGTTTAAAATTACCATAATGTACCAACACACATGTTTGTATTATAAATGGTACAATTAAAAGCGAACCTGGAGATAAATAACAAAGTAAGTAGCCTAGACTATTTCTTTTTGTCTTACCTTAGAGCAAGTTAAGCTGCTCTATAAAAAATCGGACGATTGTAGTTTACACAAAGCCGCAGCATGTAGAGCAATGGTAGAAGTAACAAAGTGTTATAGCCGGCTCTAGTTTACAACATGAGAAAATAAAACAGATAATAACCGATACCCACTCAACACTTTTAATCATTATACGTGTGAGGGCACGGAGGGCGATTCATTTTGTTTTGAGGCATCGTTATTGTCTCCGCGAATAAAGTGGCCCGACTAATTGTCTTGTCGAGGACCGAGTATAATTTAATTATATTACGCGGTTTTATTTGATTCGCAAAAGTCGTTAATTAAGCGTTTGTGTATTATACAAACGACGATAAATTCCCCAAAGAAATACGACTGTGTATCGTAATGTTTTGTAAAGGAAATCCTTTATGTGGTTGAAGCTTTTCTGGTAGTAAAATGTTAAGCAGACCTTTACTTTTATGTGAGTCGGCTATTCTATTATTTAAAGGACACGCCGGCAGCAAATTCGAAATCTGGCGGGATTCCAAATTGAATTAAACGTGAGAGCGTGGCCGGCCTACAGCGAACTTTGATCGCACGGCAATGTGTCGCCGCGCGGCTCCTTACTCTTCCTACCCCTTTAACGACTGCCAATGATGAAACTTACTTCAATCGCGCTATGTATTACGGTCAGTTTGGTCCTTATAGGTCGCCCTCACCCAACTTGATACAACATTATCACAACGTTTTGTGAAGCAAAATATCCTTAACAGCTGATAACATCTCACTTTATATGTTAACTTTTTCTTGCTAAGCTACAGCTGATCTATCTAGTTTTTTATTGCGCCATCTTGTAAGTTGTATTACACTAGACCCCCGCAGGGTATTTCAAACCGATAAGTTTATTCTCAGCAGGATATAAAAGAAGTTTGTGGGACTTACCCGTTTTTTGTTGTGGACACAATGCAAAGGTTACCTATAGAAATTAAATATCCAGAGTTCTTTGTGAAGTAATTCACTTAATTTAATTAACAAAGTTGATTTAATTCTAGTCAAAAACATTGTCCCAAACAAGATGAAACGGAGTGAATGATAACACCTAATGAATTAAATGAAATAGCGAGCTTTCCTTATTCATTTTGACCAATATAACAGAAACCTTTGTAGCAGGCAAATGGATGTTAATTTAATAAATAGTCCTTCCGGAAAAATAAATTGCCGTAATTGCGACCGAGTACCGTTTGGCAGGAGAGTTGGGCGTGACTCGTTAGCACGAAATATAGATAGGTTTAAAAATGGAAGAGGCGCTTTCATTTATTTAGTGCCCTAAGGCATTACCTCATTTTCAGAAAAGGCCAACGTCTAAGAAAAGATTTGTTAAAAATATTAATTACAAAGAAGTACCTATTTCAAAATAAGCGGTCAATTCATTGCAGTGCGGCTCTGCAACTCTCTTCCACACTTTCTACGCGACAGTCCTTCTCTTGATGTCTTCAAGAGGAGAATTAAAGAGCATTTCCTCTCGGTTTTGACATAATATTCGTATTGTATGTGTATTTATGTATTTTTATGTATGTAGGTATATTCATGTTTTATAAAATATACAGTAAGTAATTTAATGTGCACTGGATCCTACCCTCTATTGTGATCTCTCTCTATCACTCAAAGGTTTGCTGGGAGAAAACTAAACTTTGAGTTAACATTTTCTTCAATGTAAAATTTATAAATCGTTATGGTGTACAATAAAGAATTAGCAATTAAGAATTCATTACCAGTTGCAGCACACAACACGTTTGACTTGCCTACCAGCTGCCAGTACTACGGGAAACTTTGCCGTGCACCTATTTCAAACGATTGGCAAAAAAAGAAATAAACGCGCAAACGATCATTTGGGTTCAGATAAAATGATTCGTTTCATGTTTCCATTAATTTTTATTTTTACGATTACTGCGTCGGTTTCCTCTTTCGATGCATTTTAGTTTACATTCGTTTTAATATTCGTCGTCTGTGGTAACAAAATGAGGACGCAAAATGTTCCAGGCTTCCAGCAGCTACTTTTCTTAGTTTTGAACTTTAAATAGTCAATTAAGAGAAACTAGTTGCTGGTAAATGATGAACTTGCTCGCTCAGTGTTTGTTCCTGGTTTCAGGAATAAATTAAGGCCATTTTGCAATTCCTCGGTTTGTTTTGACTTTAACATTTTGTTTTGGTACACAGTTTTTATTTTTAAAGGGTTTTGTTAAATAGTTTTTTATTTTTGACTTTTTAGTGATCTTCTTCTTCTTCTTCGTGTGGGCAGTAAGGTCTAACGACCCCAAACACTCTAGTATCAAAGTTTCTAAACCGCCTCAAGGGCCTCTGACATGGTTTGACGACCGCCATTTGGCGGCCGGGACCACCGGCTTATATTTGGCTTCCGAAGCACGGAATGACTTTTTAGTGATGATCCCCAATACTGACATTATTCCCATAGTGAGTGGTTTACTGTTTGCCGTTGAGGGGAAGACGTCATCGTCCAAGTACGCAAAAAAATACATCATCCAAGTAAGCAAAAATACTAATAAAATAAAAACTACTGAGCCAAACTGAATAACATTTAACTGTGACCAGGCAAGTATCGCATCCTCGGAGAGATCGGCAGTGTACATACATAAAAAAAAACAACCGAATTGAGAACCTCCTCTTTTTTGGAAGTGTGTTAAAAAAGAGGGAGCTGTTGTTACTAAAAGGTGCTACAAAGAGAAAGAGTTAAGAAGCCGCCGTAAGTCTTCTGTCTCTAGTTTAATCTAGATTATTATATTCTTTGTTCGTCAATTTGAAACGCAGCTAGAAATAAATGGATTGTTTTTTTCATTTAAAAGTTTGACAGGATCAGACATAACTTTTACTTTTTAATACAGGCTGTGTTCATAAATTCCCCTCGGTATATTTTCCGATACAGTTTTAAAGTAATAAATAGGTAGATGTAATGGATGACCCCGAAACAGCTGGCCGATGGGTGTTCGTTATCGGGCGGCATCAGTTGGCGGTTATAGTGCGAAACTGTAACTTAACCCATTTAGCAATCGTGACGATCTCCACTCACACCTACAGTTTCAATTAAATGTGGAACTGTAACAGGCATAAGAATAAAGTTGGAAATCGAAAAAATATGCTAGAATCGTCAGTTGGTAGGCATTATAGATAGAACATACAATTTTATATTTTTTGTCTTAATTGAATTAATGAATGATTGATATAATATTGTCTTTAAATAACCATTTTAAAACAATAGAATACCTAACGGTAACGTTGTAATTGATTTATGAACAGTATTTCACTGTTCATAAATCAATTAAAAATATTGATGAACACTGACAAATCATAATGTTAGAACTTATTTATGACACGACATATATACCTCCTGACAAGGATATTTAAGTCAGTGGTAAAAATATTCCCCCTGCCTTAAAAAGGGTAAGTTTTGAAAATGTAATGTAATACAACTTTCATGAGGCATGGTTTGTGTTTTTCAATAGCTATGGCGAGGGTCTACAATAGGGAATAGGATTTTTTTTATTTAAGTAAGTAAGTAAGTAAAATTTTATTTGTTTAAACATGGTGTACATGATACATGCAAGATAACAATAAAATACAGAAAGAAAAGTTCTAACATGTTCAGCCGCATATCGTGGCGTACAAATTGGTAGGAAGAGATGGTGCATGAACCGTGCCAATATTCATCAAAATTACATTTATGACACTTTGTAGGTACTTACAAAAAAGACACACAAAACACAAACACACAAAAAAAAAAAAAAAAACTAAAAACTAAAAAATGAAATACTTAATTAGCTTTGAAAAGCACATACGAAAAAAAATTAAAAATAACTTCATCGGCGATGAATTTATAAAGCTTCAAATTTGACGATTAGAAAGAGAAATCTGATATGGGCTCTGACATCAAAGTCCATGACTCCGATACAGCTGCCATACAAAACAGCGTTTGCGTGAGAGGAACAGATATGTTTGTTTAAAATAATTATATCTCATTGATTTTTCTATCAATTTTGATTCTATTTGCACTGTTAGTAATATATTGTTATATTTTGAGATCAACTGTGTAGATAACAAATATTTTTTATTGAATATTCCCTATTAAGTCATGAGTTCAGGCACGCGTTCTCCGTTGTGACCACATCATTGCGCACCATCATGTTATAACTTTGTGTTAAAACAATGTTCAGATAAAATAAGGCCACGCACTGTAGTTACTATGTAGATTAAGCTGGAAATCTGGAAATTGCCTTTTATTCAGTATAGAAATTTTAATCTTGAATAATAGGCTAATATTCAGGCGTGTAGGTACAATTTCAGTACTGGCCTCCACGAGACTTGAAGAGCATACCTATCTGTCGGTTCTAACCAGGTATTAATCTATGGCAGTTGTTACAAGCGGTCAGAAGCCAGTAAAGTGAGAACTTAGATGGTCTAACTTGAAGATATCGGTAGCCTTCTCCTTAGTTTAGTAGCGGTGGTCAGACTGCAAGAGTTTCCTTGAAAGTGATACGACTCACTCGTAAAACTATCAGCTGACTTAAGGCTGCGTTTCCACCAGAGATGTGCTAAGATGCGTAGTGATGGATGTGTTTGTAAGAACCAATAGAATCGCTTGCGCTGAGCGAGGTTAGGTAAATGAAGCGATTCTATTGGTTCTTAACAAACACATCCCTCGATACGCATCCTCGCACGTCCCTGGTGGAAACACAGCCTAAGGCTTGTTACAAGTACTTTAACGTATTTTAAAGTTTTCCTTTTAGCTAGAAACAGGATAGCTCTAATAATGTAAGATACACTGCACCCTACATTTATGTGTGCATAATTCGTCAAAATGTAGGCACTGTTTTTTTTTCGCCAATTCAAGGTTTGTCCCATGACGAAAGTTGTTCGTAATGATGAGAACAATGACCACCTTTCAGATTTTACGTTTATTCTGTTTCATGTTGTATAAAATAGTATATTCAATCATTATGTGCCATGCGCCAATTGCGTCATACAGACAAGTCGGTAATAAATGCGCCGTCTCATTTCCTGAACATTTCATGAAATCAACTAAGATATTTATATGAGTCAGTATATTAGCATTTGCATTCTATGAATATTATTTTACTGCGGTCATAGCGTTTCTTGAAGATCGTCAAAGCATTTATTAGGTACGTATTCCTCTATAAGTAAAAATTATATTAATATTGTACCGTTGGTGCACCTAGGAAATCACCCTAATGGTTTCAGTCGTATTTCGTCGAAACGTATTATGAAATAATTAGTATCGGCAACGTTCTAGAAATAAAATCTGTCTGCTGATGGCTGTTGACATCAACGTCACAAATTGTTTACGACAATCTTGACGTATTCATCTAACGACCTTACAACAGCATAGCGATATAGATAAGTATACATTAATTGCAACGGTTCGCACTCAACGTTTTGATAAAGATGAAAAATTGTTTTCTCCGGCTTAGAGGGTTTCTTCCGACGATTAATCTTTCCGCAAACCTATTGTTAAACTCGGCGGGAGGAACTTTTGTGTCCGAACTCCGACTGAGATCAAAAGGTTGCGATGGTACAAACCACTATGATTTTTAGAAACCATTTCTACTTAAATACAAGTAAAGGATCGCGAGCGAGGCCGCCACAAATATAAATTGCTTTTAGCGGACAATTGAAGACGGCAAGATGCAGTTTTATGGAAGTTTTTTGGAGTCACGTCTACACAATTTGCCTTGAAAGTCGTTTGCTTTCTAAAGCGATTGTTGTAGGAGGCTGAGTCATCCGTAGTCGCACCTCTACGCCGGAGCAAAGGTTGAAGGCAACAAGGGACCATTAGTGTAATAATTGTTTGGCTTTAGCAATATCTGTGAAGCATTCTCACAAATAACAAACAATTCATCTCTCGACTTCGCTCTCTGTCTTTCAACAATAAAAATGTGGAATAAATTTTTTATAACATCGGCTCATAGGTACACCCGTGAACTCAAGTACAGCTATAGTGGTCCTACATTCATGAAACGAGCACAAGTATGGGTATGAGGGGAAACATCATTAAAAACGTTACGGAACCACGTCAAAGAAACACGAGTTCATTCCTAATTAATAATATTACTTCACCCGCTTTAAAGTTACGCAATAAACAGTTACATGAAGACTCAAACTGAATACTTCATCTAAATGTGAATAGGCATTAAACATTATTCCAGCCCGGAATCGTGATGGTCTAGTAATTTACAAATGCGCACGTCAATTTACAAATTAACCCGCGTCTGTAAAGCGAGAGTATTTTAATGTGTCGGACATGATGCACAATATTAGTAAAATGAAACGAGTTCATTAGCCGCTGCAGCTGGGCGCCATATTTCACTGCTCTACAATTTCCGCCCTGACATTTTTGCTGTATGTGAAATTTATACATAAAAAAATTCAACATTTATACAAAAGTACTGCGGATGGATTTCGCATTTAGTCCGCTTGGGCGTAAATAATTTGCTTTATGTATCACCTTTTTCGGTTGCAAAATGTGGTGTCCATTTTATTATTACGTTTCAAACCACACTTGACATTGGATGTTTGAAAAGGCTAATTATATTATTACGTTTTAAAGAAACATCAAGATTAAAATTTCGTTCTAACTCTGACGCTCGCAAGCAGTTTACGACTTTATTACGACTGACAACAAGGTCCTTTCTAATAGAATTTTTAAATATTTGCGGTACATGGTACAATTGTACAAATGAAGGGAAGATTAATGCGTTGCGACCCCTATATATTTGTGTAGGGACGTTTTAGCGAGATCCGCACATCCGAAATTTATTTATAGGTTCATATAAATGACACACGTTTACGTGTTTCATTGGATCCACAATTTATGTTCGTTGAAACTGACATATTGCAGTGAAACAATTTTTAATACGCAATCACGTCAACACGATAGATTACGCCTTGTTTCGAAATCCCTGACATCCTGCGGGTAGTCAGTCACTGAAAATAAAGTACTGTGCAAAAATATTATTTTTTATTTAAAGGTAGATGTCGAGGTGGCAGCGCTCACAAACAAATTATATTTTTGGGCTCAAACTACGTTGAACTTTTTATACATTCGCGTGGGCTTCAATTAAAATAAAACATCGTACATTTCGAGCTACTGTATATTAATTTTACTTCATGAATACCGAGTCCATAAAGTGCTCGGGTCTCGAGAGGTAGAAGGAGTGGAAGTTTACGTGGACCAGGACCCTGACCTTTATTGCGGTTCTTCTAAGTTATCCATCCAGGGTCCTCACCCTGGATGGATAACTTACAAGAACCGCAATAAGAGTAGGGCGTGGGTAGGTGCTAATGACTCAAAACTAATTATGTAAAGTGCAAAACCACTCTTAGTTTTCTAATAATGGATGCGTTAAAAAAAACACACATAACATTACCTACTCAAAAATAATCCTTAACATAGTAATTCCAAATAAATAATTTAATAATAACTCCAAAGTCATATTGCCTCCCCCAGTTCCCCAGTAATGAAACATTCTGTGAAAGGAAGTACCGACATTGCTACATAATAGTGAGCCAACATTAAATATTAAATACATATAACCTCGTTATAAATCTGCGCAGTTTTCGTATTCCAAGACTTTCCTTTGTGTTCGATTATTAATTATTATTCCCAAGTGGCCTTTGTTCCAACCGGGCCTTTTATTCAGTCCTTGGCTGAGTTCGCAAGTAGTTACCACTTTCAGAATTAAAGTTACCGTTGGCGTATCGAAGGCGACATTTTATATCGAAAACCCTTGACTAGTCCAGACGGTATAAATGGTGTTATAAATCATTATTATATTTATAGGAGGGCATAAAATCGCGGCGCGCCCTTATCGTTTAAGTTGAAAAATTTCATAGCGCAGAGAGGAAAATCAGTTGGAGGAGGCCATCTATCATGTTGCTGGGTATCCCGGTCCAAGGAAGTTGTATGTCCGAGATACAAAATAATACCGCCATCATCTCGAGGTAAAATATTGGATTCGGTAAGTGATAGCGGTCTAATTTTTGTACGGAAACTGAAAAATATTCCAGAGATTTTTAAGGTTTTTTTTTTGAAGAGGGACATGCAATCTAAATGATTGCTTATCACGAGTACCTAAAGGTGAGACTAAAATGAGCGATTCATAAGTAATTAATTTATTAAACAAAAAAGATTAGCCTAAGCTACAAGTGGTGTCACTACAAGAATTATTGCTATTTATCTTTGCCTAAGATAAATAGCAATAATTCTTGTAATAATTCTTGTAGCATCTTTTCCAATAATTATGTATATGAAAGCGAAAGGTCATTCTTTCATTCATTCAGGTACTGATTAATTACGAAATCTCGAATACTGCTTGACTAATGAAGATGAAATTTGGCACGGAGGTAGATTATGAGTAGGAGATGTCAGCTAAGAAAGAACTTTTGGAAACTACCTCCGAAAAGGGGTGAAATAGGGGGTTGAAGTTCGTGGAGCAAATTCTAAATCCACGCGGACAAAGTCCCGGGCGAAGTGCTAGTATTAAATAAAACCGAATGCAACGTCATTTTAGCAATTCATTTTAAGCGTCATAAATTAAAAAAAAACGCCAGTCTAGCCCCTCCCTAACTTTCAAGGAAGAGAGAAAAATCGGAAATTGTTCATCTGCACGAACCTTTACAACGATATTAGATGATACATCGATTAATCTTGCAAAAATTAATTAGCAGACGGCCAGCGCCGAGTGACGCGTAAACGGGAACAATGGATGCCGTACCGTAAATACCATTATAAAATGTTCATATAGTACACTTTCCAGAATTATGAGGCAAAAGTGCCTGTATATTACAGTACTAGCATTGACACCGCATAAACGCTACGTTAGTAGTCGTGTTGTTGCGTAGATTCGATGTATCGAAACAAATACCACTTTCAACAACATCAACTGTCCTCTTCCGCTCTGGGTGGAGCGAGAGGGAGTGTCAGACTTATACTGACTAAAACCCATCCATGCTCCAACTAGTGCCTTTTACGTTCCAGGGCCGCGGTGACTCTTTCGAACAAAATCCGTGGCGTTTACGTTCGAAGAATGCCTAATTGCCTACGCAGCACCACACGCCCACGGCAAAAACTTTTATATATCCTAAATGAGATCAATGAACTGTGTACCATTTTGCTAAAAATTGCTTAAGCGATTTTGCTAAAGCAATTTTGGTGAATAAATACCTAATGTCAAACATTATGTATATTTTTAAAGTCGAGCTTTCGAATGTGTTCCATTTTTCTGTACCACCTATATATAAATAGCTTTCTAAACAGTTCACTAAACGCTGAAAGAGTCGGCAAATAATTTTCATTGCCGATCTATCACTTCGCCCGTTTTCTCTTTTTATTCAGCCCGCATTACCCTGAAAGGTCTTTCATGTAAAGAACTAATAAGGTTTCGCTTCTGCTTAGAAGGCTGCGGGGAAGGCAAAGAGAAGGGTTATTATTCTGTTATATTATTATACGTAAGTAGGTAGGTATGCCTCGATGAGTCTGGAGTATAATGAAATGATTTTTCAAAAGGTGTCGTCCCTAAATATCACTTTTAAACTGTGTTCCATTCTATAATCTCGAGTGGTGTAAATACGTTAATGTTAAAGTTAAATAAATTACGGAACGAAATAATTCATAAACTAACTTCTGTCGAGTGATTAACTAGTTGTTTGGAGAGTTCACGTTTCAGGGAAATTTTAGAGTGAAAATTGCTTCCTGGAATAGCTTGTAGAGCGACAAATAATATTGATTATTTATGTGTTCATTGTACAAGTTTAATTTAAAAGTTTTTATCTCCCATTTTTACAACTAGGCCAAGGGTCATGCCTACCCCACCAACCGTGTCTCCACGTTGCCGTCGTGGTGGGGCTTGCGTGTCTCAGTGATCTTGGGGGCTTTGCCGGTAGAGCCACTCTTGCCGGAAGGTCCCAAGTGAGAGACCAGACCAAGAGAGACACAAGAGGGGCACACCGTTCGGAGACTTGAGCAGTGTTCGGGTCCTCGGACGGTGTGCGTCTCATTGGCTTGCTCGCTGCTCTCTGGTACGCGTCTGATTATCAGACGTGACTGTGAGGGCAGCGAGCAAGCACTGAGAGAGAGGGGGAGAGGAGGGGAGATAGGGACCGCACCCTCAAAAAGGAAATCATGGACAGGCCTGAAAAAGAGACATTACCCCAGGGCGGTTCGGACTGCACAGCAGTCCGGGAATCCGCCACGCCTAGTGCGTCAAGCCCCTCGTATTCTGGGGGGGGCAACAGGGCTGTCCGCACTCCGCTTGCCAAGGGCAACAGTGGCCGAGGAGGCCCCCGATTCGACTTCGAAGAATTAATCGGGTTTGATTTTAGCTCGCCCGACGAAGAGTCGGCCGAGCAGAGCGCGGGCGAAGGCGCGCTGCGCTGGGAGGAGGGCTCGCTTGAGCGTCGCGCGGGTGTAGAGTCGGAGTCCGAGTTGGACTCCGACGACCTGGCGACCATTAGCTCGGCGAGCCCTGTACCCGAGGGGGCGAGGGCTGCTGTGGAGGACTCCAGGTCCTTCCGCAAGCGGCCCAGATCAGAGGAGGACCGGGGGTCGTCCGGCAGCGAGGAGGTAGCCTCGGCTCGCAAGATCCCCACCAGCAGGCGGGGCAAGGGCCGAGAGGGAGGCAAGGGGAGATTGCCCGCCTCCAAGGTGGCTGGTCAGCGAGCCGGGGAGCTCGTCGCTGACGGACGACCCCCCGCAGAGGGCGGTCGCAGGGCTCCTGGTTCGGAGTCCTCCGGCGGTGAGCCGGATGACTCCGGACAGGAGCGTGTTCGGAGGGCCGGGTTTGCGGAGGTTGTAGAGGCCGCGCTTCGCGATGTGGCCTTGAAGAGGAAGTTGTCCTCCAAGAACAAGGCCATAAGCGAGGCGATGGCCTCCATTCTGGCGGCAGTGGAGGGTAACCCAGGGGGGCCTCCGCGGGACGAGATGTCCAAGCTGCGGGCGGAGGTCGCCCGCTTGGCTGCCGCCACGGAGCGCCTCCAGAGGGAGAATGCGGGGCTCCGAGCAGACCTGGCCAGGCTCCAGGGAGCCGGCCCACAGGGGGCGCCTAAAGGGGGAAGCAGGGAGAACAGCCAGCCCGTGCCGCAGGAGGGCCAGGTGCTGGACCTGGTGCGGCAGGAGATGGCTGCCTTCCAGGCTCGGTTTTCCGTCCTGGAGGGCATCGTCCTGCGCCCCCCGTTAGCGGCGAGTGGGAAGGCTCCAGGCCGGAAGGCGGCGTCGTACGCGGCCGCCGCGGCTGCCACACCGGGGTCGTCCGGCCAGGACAAAGGGTCCGGGCCGGCACCCGCGAAGCCGGTGCCGGGAAAACCGGACCCGGCCCCGGGAAGGAAGAGGAAGGGTGGGGTTGCTGCGCGGACGGCGAAGGCTCCTGCGCCGTCTGAGCAGCAGCTCCCCCCGGCTTCCTCGCCTTCAGCTCCTCCCCCGGCTCAAGCCGAATGGCAAGTTGCCGGGGAGAAGAAGAAGGCGGGAAAGGCAGCCAGGGCGGCCAAGAGGCGGGAGAGGAGGCGGCGGCAGAAGGCGCGAAGCGTCGCGGCTGCGCTCCGCCCCCCGAAAACCGCGGCTGTAGTGCTTACACTACAGCCGGACGCGGCGAAGCGGGGCGTGACGTACGCGGACGTGCTCACCAAGGCGAAGGAGACGGTGAACCTTGGTGAGCTAGGCATCGTAGGGGGCCTCCGGCTCCGGGTCACCATGACTGGGGCCCGGATGCTGGAGATCTCCGGGGCAGCCAGCGGCCCAACCGCGGACGCTCTAGCCGAAAGGCTTAGGGCGTCCCTAAGCGCGGACGATGCCCGAGTGTCCAGGCCCACCAAGCGCATCGACATGCGCATCTTGGGCCTGGACGACTCCGTCACGGAGGCGGAGGTGGTGGCCGCCGTCGTTAGGACGGGGGGGTGCTCAGCAGAGGAGGTGAAGGCGGGCACCCTACGTCCTGACAACACGGGCATGCGCACCATTGTGGTGAGCTGCCCCGTGTCGGCGGCCAAAACCATATCGGAGGGCCGAAGGTTTTTGGTGGGTTGGGTTTCCGCGCAGGTCAAACTGCTGGAACCCCGACCTCTGAGGTGCTTCCGGTGCCAAGTGGGCCACCATGTGGGAGCTCAATGCACCTCGGAGGTGGACCGCAGCGGTCTTTGTTTCCGCTGCGGTCAGCCTGGTCACAGGGCCGGCTCTTGCGTCGCCGCGCCGCACTGCGTAGTCTGTGCGGCAGCTGGCAAGCCGGCCGACCACTGGGCTGGGGGTAGGGCCTGCGCCCCACCCGCTAAAGCCGGAAATCGGAGAAAGCCCTCCGCCACCGCCGTCTCCGCCGCGACCGCCGCCACCGCCGCCGCTTCCTCCGCCGCCAAAGCCGGTTCCACTGCGGCTGCTGCTACTGCAACAGCCGCAGTAGAGCCCCCACAACGGGCTCCGGAGGGGGCTGAAATGGAGTGCCAGTAATGGCCCCATTTCACCCCCTCCTGTTGAACGTCAGCCACTGCGCCACCCAGGAACTGATGCTCCTGGGCATGGCGCAGTGACTGATGCCTGTGGACGGCGAGCAATGGGTAGCTCGCCGTCCGATCAGAACAGGCCCGGGTTGACGGCGCGCTGTGTTCTACGCGCGCCAAGCCAGCAGTCGTCAGCATGGGTCGGGGCCCGTTAAGGCCAGAGCCTACCAGGGTTGCGGATTTGTTCGAAAGAGTTACCGCGGCCCTGGGAAGAAAGGCACTAGGAGGACTAAAGGGTGGGTTTTAGTCAAAAAAAAAAAAAAAAAAGGGTCATGCCTACGGTTGCAGATTCTGTTCGAAAGAGTTACCGCGGCTCTGGAAAGCAAAGGGCACTAGCAGGAGCACGGATGGGTTTTAGTCAGTAAAAGTCACCGCTCCGCCCAGAGCGGGAGGAGTCATTTGTAATTTCCCATCCATAAAAAGGGTATTGCCTATAGGCTAAATACCTAAAATTGGCAAATACTAAAATTTACCTACAGATATCACTAAACAAAAGGGAAAAATAGAACAGGAACTGAGAAAAAGAATGGGAGACCTTTATGAATAAAACTGTCAGCTTTAAAAATTTCAAAACAGTATAATGCCCTATATACACCACTGGCGGAATGCCCCGAGGCCAAGGTCAGCGGCCAAAGAAAGCCTGCTTATGAAGGCTGAACAGAGTATAAAACAAAAACAAAATTAATCGTCTATTTTACTTTAGTCAGTAATGAGATTCCAAACCAAATACCTAATAATATCGCATAAGTCCCAGCTACGCGGAACGCTTAGCAATAAATCCAAGTAAATTATAAAACATTTCAATTATAATCAAAGCACAATCTCCTTCATAATTACGTGTCGTTATTTAAATTAAAACTTTTACGTTCGAACTTCTCATTTCGGGAGCCATTACTCAACCGTGTAGGTTCACTCACAAATGAGATTTCATAATTAACGTAAGCCAGGTTGGGCCGTCAAGTGCATGTGAAAATTTAACGAGAAGAGCCGAGGCTGGTGCTTCAGACCTATCTCAACCGTCATGGCAGGCAGTAGTCCGTGGCTTTGACGTGAAAAACACTCGTGCAAAAAGGAGTGTTTTTTTACATTAGTGCGATGAAATTAATTCGTTCGATGCGATTTGTTAGGCTGATGGCCGCTGTGGTTTCGGTGAAGGGCAATGGCTAAAATTGGATTTGGTGAAGTCTTAATTAATTTAAAGTTTCAGTACATGGTTACGTTTGTGCAAATGTAATTTAGATGAAATTATTTGTATAGGTACCTATACAAATAATTTCAGAAGGCTAATGATATCATACCAAACTCAGTATGTAGTAGTAGTAACTACTACATACTTTTTCTTTTCTTTCTTTAAAAAAAAACGTTGCCCCACACTAGGAATTTCTCCTGTATCGTGGGTGTGTTTACAAACATACAAACTCACATACACAAACAGCCAGACCCAGACTTCGATGTTCGTTGAGTAGGTACTACTGGGCAAATATAGGTAAGTTGGGAAACATGTATACCTATGTAATTCCATGCCACCTGGCGTTAGGTAGCAAAGTTTCACTAAATCTTGAGCATAAAAAAGTTTCTTAGTTAAAACGGAAACGAACAATATTCGTAGCAGGATGCCAAACGTTTTCTTGTTTGCTAAAATATCTCTTACATCTATGAAAGTTTGCTCAAAATTAAATGTTGTCATTCTACAGAAATGTTATATTCCTGAAGCTGCAGAATTTCATTTAGTAGGTAGTGACACTGACAGTATTAATGAGATTTTTGTATTGTTTATGTTGTCGTTTGATGTCGGTAAGTCAAGATAAATAAAATATACTTTATTGTACACCAAAAATAGATACACAACTCTTTTTCACTAACGGGTACAATTTAAATGCTCACCAAAATAATTTTTGAACCCTAACACTAAGTACCAAGTAAAATATATTAGCTTCATATAAATTATTTTTGCTTACCAATATGGATAAATGCTCACCAAATATTGTTTTACTGAAACAGTAACATTAATAAAAATGATATAATGCAATGTTACTACTGTTACTAGCAGAACTTAGGATGCAAGAGCGAGCGAAGCGAGCTCTGGACTTAAGAGGGCGCCGACCAAACGTCGACCGCGCAGTGGCGCCCTCATCGTTTGTTTGGTTATTTCTTTTATTTTAGAATGAAAATGCAGAAAATATGCAATTTAAGTTGTTTTAGTGATTATAATAAAACTGAACAATTTAAAACTACCGTTTTACCGTGAGCACAACTTAAATTGCATATTTTCTGCATTTTCATTCTAAAATAAAAGAAATAACCAAACAAACGATGAAGGCGCCACTGCGCGGTCGACGTTTGGTCGGCGCCCTCTTAAGGCACCCCGACTCGGACAGGTTAGGTTAGAAGGGGCCATCACCTTCGTGGTTTTTTTTTTTAACTTCGCGGGGCTTCCGACTACTGCCTTTTTAAAGGCAACTTTAAAGTGTTTGTAGGTTAGGTTCAAAGATTGGACATTTCTGGAACAAAATTTGTGAGTATTTATCCATTCTGGCAGGTATTTCAAATTTATTAGTAGTAAAATAGGTGCATTTCTGGTAGACGCTTAAACACTTAATGAAATACAATTTGGTGAGCATTTATCCATTGTGGCAGGTATTTCGAATTAAAAGGTAGTAAAATAGGTGCATCTGGTAGGCATTTAAACACACGCCTTCACAAACTACCAGACAGACTTTGAATGGACTAAAAGAACATAAAACAAAAAGGGTAGTCTGCGGTGTACTGCTGCTAATATGAACATTGGAGTAAGTAGAGCATTGAATGGAGACAAGCGAAAGAATATGAGACACAAAATTATAAATTATAGCCATTAATTTTTATAACATAACCTGTATTTTATCGTACAGTTTAGTCTATTTTATTTAGTTTCTTAATCATCATTCAAATACATGTCTCATCCAACTCGCACTCGCAGGTATGCTTGAAGAAATTTAGTTTGAAATAAACAGCACCTTTGTGTTCTTCAATCGGTATTTGTTATTTTCTCTTTTATATTTGTGTTTTGTGTATAAGTAAATAAATTATTATTAGATATATAAAATAAAAGTGTGATGAATTCAGCGTAAATAAACAGTTTGCACTCATCGCTTCTTAAGACGTTTCAAAAGTGTTTAATTAAGTCCAAGTATATCTATATTTTACGTATAGTTCAATCCGCTCCGACAGACTGGAGCTTTCGTATAATTAGTCCGGATTTATCTCCTCAGCTCGGGCTAAAATCGTTCCGTTAACAAATTGCATTATAAGCCTTCTTACAAAGTATTACTTTAATAGCTTATTATCTGCGGCGATGTAATTCCATTGAACCTTTTGCTAATAGTACCAGTGTCTTGTTTATTTGCTAAAGGGAAAATTACATTACACTTACTTATAACTATTAATTACATTTACCCAATTTTGTGATTGCATGATTGAGCCGTTCAGCTGTAGTCTATGCGAACATTTGGTTGCATATTATGTACATGTTCATGACTTGATTAGCACCGGCTGCTTTCTTAGCTAAAATTGGTGTAGATGGCTGACATTCTGACATTTCTACATCTATTTATTTATGCCAAAACAAAACTTTACTTGGGTCTCAAGGGTCAGCAAACTTTAAACAAATGTAAGGAAATGAAGGCAGGGTTTTCTCTAGTTAAAATAAACGAGGCCCATAACTCGGCCACAATTACTAACGCTCCTCAACAGATGCGTCGCGCGCGCCACTAATTAACCAGCGTATTTTTGGTGCAAAAAATATTTCAAATATTAAATTATTTCGCCAAAATATTTTTGTGTTCCCCAAATTGCTTCACCGATTGTTTTTTCCGAATCTCTGCTGGAATTTTCAGTGATTGTATTGAAAATGGAATTTTTGCAAAAACAAAACATAATAATATTGGTTTTTATTGGTGTTGTGCGTTGAATATTGATGAATTATTCTTTTTGTGTAAAAAACAAAATTATCTGTACCTCGATAACACCTTGTTTTCAAATAATTTTGCTGTATTTTGTCCATATAAAATAAAACGTAATAATGCCAGCAATTATATTAATACCGGTACATTAAATTGAAAATGATTTTTATTATAATAAATGTTCCGCTCGCATACAGCGGAGATATTACGAGGAACAATTTTTGTGACAAATTGGGGGATCCTTACAATTAGTGCCATCTTCGCGTCTTTCAAAGAAGTGTCGTATTCAACTAGACTAATGAATGTCATAAATTCTCTGGAGGAGCTCTTCAAACAATTTCGAAGACTTATCACGATGGTTCCATTCAACTTTAAGTTTAAATTGAAATATTGGCTGTATAGTATTTTTATCGCTCTTGTTTCAGAATAGAAACGTATTTAGTTATTAAGGGTTACAATATAAAACAATGGCAAATATTAAATTCATTTGGTTTGCTTCAATTTATTCAAATCTTTCAGATGAGACGTCTCCAACCGTACTTGTCTATAGTTATTGTATTGTTATATATTTTGAGAAGGTATTTGACGTCGTTCTAAGTTTGTTGCGGTTTAATATTACAGATCAAATGAAACAAAATTAGACTGTGCCTGACATACGCATTTCGTATTTTATTCAAATCAAGTATTAGTACACAACATTACCTTAACCTATTTGATTTACTTTATATTAAAAACAGAAACTTACCTGGGTATCTGAGATCAGGCTAACTCATGTCAAACATTTGAGAAATAGACCATCCAATAATATTTGAGAAATCAATAGCAGTTTCTGTTTCAAACTGTACCTAGTCAGTTTACCAAACTCTAAACCTGTAAACTGTATTAGGTAATTTGCGTGCCAACCGTCTATAAATTGGGCTTCAATAAAATATGTGTACTCCGTGTCCTAACTCCTGGAATAGCTCAACGCCGCATTATCGAGGCTCCAATCTGCTTAATACATACGACATAGCAGTGTCAAGGTACACAAATTAATATTCAGCCTGTATATCAGCCCACACACCTGGTGTGTTGATTCAGTCCACGTTATCTAACGTAGTGTGTTCTACGATGCATTAGTGCATTACTTGGCTAAAGACGCGTGGACTAAGTGCTGTCCACGTTCAGAAGATTATTGGCCATAGCTAGACGTACAGCTATAATACACGTTTGTTTGGGGTAATACGTTAGTAATCTCGCTAAATGTTGTTGTATAAATTCATGAGGTTCAGACATAATGCGTGGGTGATTGCTTGTTTGATGATATTATTCGATTTATAGTCTTGTTGCTTCGCAATATTGGTATCACTTTACTGCATCTGAAGATCCATAAAACGTTATAATGATTTCACAAAGCCATATTAAAGAACGAAATCTTGTAAGTAAAGATGTCTGATTTTTAAAATATAAGCATTCAAAAACCTCGCCGTGACGTTTAAATGCAACAGAAAAGAACTACTTACGTATTTCGTTTATTCCTAATAAATTTTCTGTTAGAAACAGTCTGTAAATTATTCGTACATTGCAAAAATCACAACAAAAACTGGCAGGTCGCAGCTGGTGTACTGTTATTTTGCTTTACAATCCAAAGCCGCCTCGGGGCTACCCGGAAATATTTGACCGTACCTTTATGGTTATAACACGCACGAGAACGGGAAATTAGAACTTGTATGATTTTAACGAAATGAATCTGTTGTTTTTGGGTTTAATTTTAACTTGGCTTACTTACTTTTCTTAGGAATTGACTGACCTTCTTATTTTGACAAGCGGTATTTGATATCCAATAATATATTTCATACTGTAACAGAATGCTTTCGTTTATAAGTTACTTTCGTATTACTCTGATTAATAATTATAATTAATTAATGATGAATTATAATTATAATTTTTTTTTTTTTTTTATTAAACTTGAAAATAGCTTCGTTATTTGACATTTACGTTATTGACGGTAATTTTAAGAGATCCTTTATTTTTGGGCAATTAATGCGTACGCAAATACCAGCGGGCTCCAGAGAAATATTGTCTTTGTACGTTTTGTTTTGTTCTCATTTGCGGGAACAAGGCGGTTGCTTTAATTTGCCTCCTGCGATAAGGAGGATTCAACAATACAAGGTGTTTACTTGACGCACTTTCCTCGCGAATGTTTTGTGAGACGTTTTATGAGTTGCCATTAAAGAGAATTATTGCCATTGTTCAAGATATAGAGGTTCAACTTCATTTTAAACGAGCCCGCCCTTCTCCACAGCTTGCGGGTTATATTACCAGCCTATACTGATTAGTTTGCCGAGATTGTATAGAGACGCTGTTTCAAAGAGGTATGAATATGGCAATTCTGCATGGTTCTATTATGATTTTCCGAGAGTATGCATAGGTATTTCTAAAATACTAGCTGTGCCCGTGATATTGAGTGCTTCGTTTGAGTGGATATTGGATAAAATGTGTCGCATAGATAAAATCTATTCCTTCGCGAAGAATCTTAACACCGCGATTCAGAAAATAACATCAAATGAACAACATCATCTATACCGTCAATGTAATTGAACTGTCAAAATATAAGTTCGGACTAAGAAGCCCAAATGTGACGATAAGATATTGTTAAGTTTTCTTTATAGCATTTTGTACGTAGCCCCCAGGCCATAGCCCTGTGGTCTACAGTATATTGGTTTTGTAGTTTTTACGTGATGCGCACACTCATTTTGCGCGGGGCGGCGCTTAGCGATCTATGAATACCAAAACTTAAAAATTCACTATCTTTTGTTTTTTGTATGTTGATTATGATGAAATAAACGCTCAATGTTACTCGGGATAACTTAACTTATTTTTAAGTACCTAGTATGCTTCACAAACATATAGACAAAACTACCAAAAATTGCATTTTTGTGTTCAATGTGGTTTTTCGTAAAGTTTCTCTGTTATTAATATTCAACTATGTACAGACACGGTAAGTCTTCGATTTTATTATATGTATAGAGTATAGGTATGTAAATAATTGATCTATAAATTACTGAAATTTACCGAAAAGCTCAAAGGGGTTTTTACTTCTGAGACACGAAAGACTCAAAAAAATACCAACAAAAGGATTGAGAAGATACTTGCTTTGTAATATGGTGTCAGTAGTGGTGGTATTTGTTACTCTTATATTTTGATTTTAAAATTTTTAGGATAAGTAAACCTCTAGCCCACGTTCACATCAAATGTCAGTAGGTATGCCCAGCCGCTGACTGAAATACAGCCGAAGTCAGTCAGGCAGCTGATGACTTTTCTCATACATTTTTCTCATTCATTTAGTTTTGAGCTAGACGGCTCACAGTTGGCTGCTGACAATACGTTTTGGTGTGAACGTAGCTTTATACATGTATCACTAAGACAAAGGTTTATGACAACGGCAAATTGCAAACGCCGTAACATTGTAAAATATCGCCTGAAATTGTAAACAATTTTTCCTTAGACACGAAAATATTAGTAACTATTTGGAATGGGATGAATTTGGTTGGGATTTATAATATACAAAATGTTTTTTTTCTATTGCATTTTGCTCGCGACTTAGTACGCGCATATCAAGTATGAAATATACTTTCCGACCTATTAGTAGTAACCTACCGAATATATATAGGTTGAGCCGTTTCGGAGGAGTGCGACCACAAACACCGTGATACGAGATTTTCATTTAGGTAGGTACATAGATGGATTAAGATTTATTACAATCTTACGGAGTCGGCAATTTTTCGGTAATATAATACACACACATGCCATTATCACAAGCTATAAAAGAAGGTAAGTTTTAAATTGTAGGAATAGGTTTGATTGTCTCCACAGTAGTCCGTTGACCGAGCCGGTGCGCCGCTATAAAGAATGATCTAGGGCAGATAAAACCATAATGACCACGCTTAGTAGCCGGATTAGTACCCGCGATAATAATAATTATACCTATATTTTACTCTTGCTAGTGATACAGTAATTAACAGCTGATTTTCAGAAGTTTTTTCAGTATACACTAAATTACTGAAAAAACGTCTGAAAATCAGCTGTGAATAACTATATCACTAGCAAGAGTAAAATATTTTTATAATTATTAATAATGGGCGTGCCCTACAGGTGATAGGTCTTTCTAGAAACAAAAACGGTAGAATTGTCAGGTAAAAATTAACATGAAACTTACCTGAATATCTGCATTGTCAGCTCGCTATGTTTACAAAAAGCTTTGTTTTCAAAACAGAAACGGTCTCAATACTTCGTTTTTACTAAATAGCACGTCTGTTTCCATGAAAATAATATTACCGATTACCTTGACTGGAGGAAAAACTTTTTTTTCGTCGTTTATAAAGCAGATTCAAAATCTTATTCAATTTAGCTTAGCCCGCAAAGCTGGGGTACGGGCTGAACAATAACGGCGATACCTACTTGTTCAATTCTGTTTCGCTCTTGGCCGATAAAACTCGAATAATGGAGTATGTCGGTATTAGGTATTTTGACGAAATACCGGTATCCGATGTCACAGATATTTTCAAGCAGTCTTACCCTTAATATCCTTGCTCGTGTTAGACTCCACTCGTGGTACTGCAGTAATTTGTTTGCTTGCCAGTTTGCGATGCGACGTTACCAGAGTGCTGTTTCGTCACTCCTCGGTCTGTATACACCTTAATTCTCTAAATAATATTGTTTGCGTTCACTCTAAACGTCAAGCTGATGTTCCTTTGTTGCTTTTATATTTTGATGGTTTCGGCTCGCGGGTTCACTTTGGTGGAGGCAAACGGTACGCGTTTCTGACTGCTCGGTTTGTACAAATCTCTCTTTATTCATAGTATTATGATGTTAGTTTACTGTAAATTTAAATTTCAGTGGGAACGCAAATTGGTGTATGATCGCAGGTGTGTGTTGTTTTCTGCATGTTGCTTTGTTTCATAATATATTGTTGATGCATCTTTCAAGTTAAAACATGTTCTCTTCTGGAAATAGGCCTCTCCGAAGCTTTGCATAATCGGTCGTTCCTTTCCTCGCCCTATAGAAACTGCTAAAGTCACTTAGAACCTTGTTTCCTAAATATCTCTTCCATTTTTTCTAACTACTATCTATACCAAGAATAGAATCCCTGTCATTCCTACAGTTCGAAACAAGACAAATAAAACACACTGTAAAGTAAACCAAAATAAAGCAGTGGGTAGGTACGTGAAGCTCATGTTTAATAATGGAAGACAAAGAGCGTAGTTTAATTACTGAGCGTTTGGGAGAGCGAGTCAATTCTGCGGTAATTGCTGGCCAGAATACACAGAAATCATAAAACAATAGATACACACACACAATACTATTATTGAAGGCATGATATTTCCCGTCAGTAGCCTCGGGCTCGTAAACGTTCGGTTTGGAATCATGCCAGTTTTTTTTTGCGTTCCCCTTGTCTTTCACAAAAACCCGTTGTGTTGTCTTTTTACTGATAGAATTAATCAGTTTAATGCGTATTACACTTGCAAAGTTTATGTTTATTCTCCATAAATGTAAGTTATAAATCTTCATTTGTTTTCACTTACGCTTGCTGTTTTGTTTTGTGTTCTAAGTATTGCTTTGTTCATGAATATTTAAGTGATAACTATGCATGTTTATTAGTCTAAATAATTGGGATTATAATGAATATTGAAGCCCTATTCTAGAGAAAATGATATAATCGTGGTGTAATAGTGAATGAATGATGAGTATGAGAATTAAATGTGTCTAACCGTAAGTTATGACACTTAATTGTAACTGTACTGTGACTTGTATGTATGTTTTCTTGTATGTAAAATATTTGTTAGTTATGGTTTTTATACCTATATATGTATTGTGTTTTTATGGGCCTTCATCATCATCATCATCATCATCATCATCATCATATCAGCCGAAAGACGTCCACTGCTGGACATAGGTCTCTCCCCCAAGTGTCGCCACAACAACCGGTCCTGTGCGTCTCGCATCCATCGGTTTCCCGCGACCCTCACCAGGTCATCGGTTCACCTTGTGGGAGGCCTTCCAACGCTGCGTCTTCCGGTACGCGGTCGCCACTCCAAAACTTTTCGGCCCCATCGACCATCTGTTCTGCGAGCAATGTGCCCTGCCCACTGCCACTTCAATTTGGCGATCCTTCGGGCTATGTCGGTAACCTTGGTTCTCTTGCGGATATCATCATTCCTGATTCGATCACGCAAGGAAACTCCGAGCATTGCCCTCTCCATTGCCCTTTGGGTGAGTTTAAGCCTTCTTATGAGGCCCATTGTGAGCGACCACGTTTCGAGTCCATAGGTCATCACTGGCAACACGCACTGGTCATAGACTTTCGTCTTAAGACACTGTGGTATGTGAGACGAGAAGATACCGCGCAACTTCCCGAACGCCGCCCAGCCGAGTCGGATTCGACGGTTGACCTCTTTCTCCAAGTTAGCCCTACCTAACTGGATCGTTTGTCCCAGGTAGACGTACTCATCAACAACTTCGAGTGCAGAGCCTCCAATCTTGATAGGAGTGGGTGCTACATGGGTATTTACCATGACCTTGGTTTTGTCCATGTTCATTTTAAGACCCACTCTTTCGGAAGCTCTACTGAGGTCATCGAGTATTGTACTGAGGTCCTTCGTGGTCTCAGCCATGACGACTATATCGTCGGCAAATCGAAGATGACTGATGTACTCGCCATTGACATTAATGCCTAGCCTTCTCCAGTCCAAAACCTTGAAGACGTCCGCCATTGCGGCCGTGAACAGTTTCGGAGAAATTACGTCTCCCTGCCTCACACCCCGCTGCAGGAGGATAGGTTCTGATGTCTGATCCTGAAGTCGGACTGACATGGTGGCGTTTTCATACAAACACTTCAGCACCTCAATGTACCGATAGTCAATCTGGCACCGTTGGAGAGACTGCAGCACAGCCCAAGTCTCTCAAGTTATGGGCCTTAGTTGCCTGAAATAAAGGATAAATAATTAAATAATATTATATAAAATAATAATGTAATAAACATATCTAGAACTGCAGTTACAGGTAATACTAACCTCAGATAATATTAGTAATGGCTGATACTCTATCAAGTAAAGTTAAATTTAGATAAATGACCGAACGTTTATTGGCTCGGAGGATAAACTCTGAAAGTTTACCAGATATTTCACTTACTAATCGATAGCTGCTTAAAGTTTGCTGACTATCCCCTCGTAATTCCATGAGCCTGTCGGACCATATGGAGTTGGAGTCTCACTTATCCCTATGTTCAGAGGTCGAATAACATCGGTGGATTGACAGTTGTTATGAGTATTTCTTTTTGGAAGAGGTCGTAGTTCAGCAGTAGTCAAAGATCAAGTGAGAAAATAAAATTGCAATGTTTTTTTTTTGAGGATATGAAATCATCAAATGACTCCTTCCACTCTGGGCGGAGCGGGAGAGAGTGTCAGATTCTTACTGACTAAAACCCTTTCGTGTTCATCTAAAAGCTCTGTGTTCCAGGGCCGCGGTGACTTTTTCGAACAAATTCCGCAACAAAATTACAATGCTAGCTTATGAAATACAACTTAGGTAATTCCACTATTCTGATGAAAAAATAACTCAAGAAACAATTCCTCATTTAAACATTTATATTCTAGAAGGTAAGTCTATTATGTTTTTTTGTTCACTAGCACTACGAGTAGCTATAACTGAGGATGTAAATGTGTATTTCAGAATATAATATTAGGTCTTTACCTATGAAATTGCCGTTCTGCAGTACTGGCCATTTCAAATCAAAATAATTTTTGTTTGGCTAAGAATTCTAATTTCAAATTAATTTTATTTTAAAAACATGTTTTTTTTTTTCCAAAAGTAGTCATTTGTTTATTGATTAGTGTTACATTTTCATCGCATTTCAATCTTTTTCGTCATCATGGATATGTTAAAAATTCGAGTAATTATGGAATATGAGTACCGTCGTGGCAGCAACGCGGCACAAGCGGCACGCAACATCAACGACGTTTACGGAGCTAACACTACAAACCAACGCACCACCTGTTATTGGTTTGCTCGCTTCCGTTCTGGAAATTTTGACCTGAAAAATGAACCTCGCGGTCGTCCGAAGACTTTGGTCGACAATGACGAATTAAAGGCGATTGTGGAAGCTGATGATACACAATCTACGGCTGAATTAGCAGCAGCTTTCGACGTTAGCGTCAAAACAATATTGGTCCATTTGCGTTAAATTGGCAAGGTAAAAAAGCTTGACAAATGGGTGCCCCACGAACTCAATGATCGCCAGCGCGAAGTACGCGTCGAGACGTGCCTTGCACTGCTCAACAGACACACAAATGAAGGAATTTTGAACCGCATTGTTACCTGCGATGAAAAATGGATTCTGTTTGATAACCGCAAGCGCTCAGCAAGTTGGTTGGATCCTGGTTCAGCACCTAAACAATGCCCTAAACGAAAACTTACCCCTAGAAAAGTGATGGTCACTGTTTGGTGGTCTAGCGCCGGTGTGATTCATCACAGCTTCTTACCAAACGGGGTGAGCATTACTGCAGATGTGTACTGTGAAGAACTGAACACAATGATGGAGAAGCTGGCACATCTCCAACCAGCATTGGTCAATCGCTCGTCTCCGCTGCTCCTGCACGACAACGCGCGACCTCATACTGCACAGCAGACGGTCTCCAAGTTGCAAGAACTGGGGTTGGAAGCTCTCCGTCATCCGCCCTACTCACCAGACCTTGCGCCTACAGACTACTACTTTTTCCAGAATTTGGATAACTTCTTGGCGGGAAAAAAATTCAATACCCGAGAGGCAGTACAAAATGCCTTTGAAGAATTTGTTGCCTCCTCCCCCCCAAGGGCATCAATAAACTGCCACTGCGTTGGCAAAGATGCATTGATTGCATGGGTGATTACTTCGATTAATACAAATAAAAAAAACATGAAAAAAATTCGTTTAAATTTTTTCATACAAAACGGCAATTTCATAGGTAAAGACCTATTATATCTCCAGTAGGTATAGGTACTTCACGGAAGACAGACTGCCGATAACAATCAATAATGGTCATCAAAAACGTTCAATAAACTTGGTAAAATAAGCCAACTGTCTTTTTCTTTTGTCCAATCCACCACATCATAAGCGTAAAGACAGACGGCCGATCACAATCACACAATGCAGTACCAGTATGAATGACGATCAACATTGCAGTGTCCAGTTGTCAAGCTGTAGGTAACTAGCAAGGTGGCTCGGCACGCTTAGCGCCGCTCGCCGCCTGCCGAGGTCTATGAGCCACGCAACTGAGCACAGCAGTCCCAGCAATTAGTCGTCGGCGCCAGTTGGTAAATATTAACACTGGTAATTGTACGTTGAACGTCAGCTCCCTCGATGTTCGTTACAGTGCCCACTGGCAGCCTGAATACAAATGAATCCATTATGCGAAAGTGCGCGGATAGCACATCGACACCAATATCACGTAACCGTGTATGCTGGAGTACTAACGTGTTTTTGCAAACATGTCTGTCTGTGTCTAGTATTTTATTGATTTGTTACCCTTTTTTCGTGGCTTTGGTTATTGAAATACCTCTGTAACTAACTGTCGCTTATACGGATTCCTATACAATGTTGACTGAAAGAAACTCTTGTCTGCTGTGAATTGGTTTAAACCCAAACAACATTCCAAAATCTATTCTTCATGGCAGAATAATAAACACGTTTGCGAGAGGTATTTCTATTCGATACAACCTGTCTTCAATATATAAAAATGTAAGCATAACCATAAAAGAATTTATAAAGAGGTGTAGGCTTTATAAAACTTCACCATGTCCAAATTACAGAGGAATCTTTGTGTTGTTGTTGACAAGTGGTTCCTTGAGTGATTCGCATTGAACAACAGAACAACTGTAAACAAGCATGTTTTGTGTGTAAGAAAAAAATATTGGAACAAGTTGTCGACGGCTTCCTTTCAATTTTGTGTTCTTCATTGTTTATTTATGTTTTTTCTTTCTTTGTACCCGAGTATCTTTGTAAGATGTTGTATGGAGGAGGTCTGGAAACACCTCGTATAATTGAAACATTTTATTATTTGTGTGATTTTCTTCGTATAAGAAATAGGGGTGGAATGATGAATCTTATATTGTTGATAGGTCTCAGAAAAATATGAGTCGTATTCATTTTATATTGCTTTTGAACTTAAGGTCCGGAAAACTGTTCCAAACCATTTTTGAACCTGTGAACGCGCACTGATAAAATCAATAAAAGAGAGAATAATAAACGCTGAGCCACTATTGTTGCAACAACTACGCGATGCGTAATGAACAGCAACATTTATCCCAATCATTGAAACTTTCCCTAAATGTCCGGGATAATTAAAGCGTAATTTTACAGTTCGAGCATTATGCTTAATTTAATTCCCATCCAATGTATTTAACATATTCAGTCATTCAACAAAGGATTTATCCACAAAATACTCTCGTGTGTTACTCGTACGTAGATTTATCGATTCATCCGACTCCGTTAACGTAACAATCAATAAACGCAATAAGCCAAACTTCGACCCAATTAAATAACACGTCGGGTCCAACAAATTATCAACGACGTCAATAAACATTACGTATTGCATAACAAAGATCCCTTTAAAAGGACTAGAGATGGGGCAGAGTAGTTATTTATTTTGAGAGCTGGATTTATTTGTGGAAATGGGCTCGACCCACATTACTCAAGGCAGATTTTGCTGACTAGGACTGTAAAGTATGCCGTTCGAATTGAGATAATTTATTGTGTTTTGTACGGATCCCGTTTGTGATATTTTCGTATTGTGATTTATTTTGGCCGATTGGTTGAATTGGGATTAGGCTTTTTTAATCAAAATGAAAATGGTTTTATCAAACCAACATTGCTGTTCTGTATTTTTTTTGTTAAATCGACAGTATATTGACGTCTGAAAAGTACCTACCTATTTGTAGACTTGGTAAAAAGATATGACTTGGTAGCTGAGGTTCTCAACTACTATCATTTCAATTTTTTTTTGTTAGCCAAATGGGAGTTTGTGAGGTGACTCTCAAGACGTTGTCAGATTTTTACCATTTTCAATGTGTTAATGTTAACTTGATACGAAAGCTTGGGTAGCAACATTTAAATAAACATAAAAGTTTACCTCGAATTATAATTATACATCAAACCAGCTCAGAGGTAGCCTCGAGAGGTTACAGAAACGGGTCAAGTATAGTTTTCATAACGCACTGCTAACACGCAACGAGTGTTTTTCTTAAAACGGAATAAAAAAAACCCTCACTCTTACCCTTTTATTCAGGCACAGCTTTAGTGTACCCGTAGTAAGAGCAAGAATATCACGTTTGAGCTATATTTTTTGTTGCTTAGCTTTGTTACTTGCTCCCATATTTTCGAAAAAAAAATCACGCTTTTTAAGATTTTTTGGCTTCAGGATTTTAACGAAAAACGTAATGCTTTCATTATCAGAAATGGCAAAAAGACAATCATAATGGAGAAAGTATTTTCTAACGAATGATTTTGTTTCTAACAATACGTTGTTAGTAATGAACCTCGAATTCTATAATTAATGATAATGACATAAAATTAATCTTAGAATTAATTACATAAATATTTTCAATCCATAATACGTCAAAAGTCGATTAATCGAATTGGAAGTCGTTCTGTTATTTTAATTTATTCAAGGACCAGGACCACTGTCCTTGAGGAAAATAAGATAACAAAAAGTCTTTAAAATGTAAATATGGAATGAAAGGACCGTCTCCCGATTTTTTCCAATTTACTTTATAGCCGATGAAGATATTGATTAAAAATCGATTGTTCATATTCGTCGAACAGAAAGAATGGAGTATTGTATTGTAAATAAAGAAAATTCTTAGTCCGTGATTCTGAAAACATCTTCAGCATTAATTTCTGCTCAACCAATATAACTTGATAATACAATAATACCGACGTGATGTAGAGATCTGTCAAGTAATCTCCGTGGATTTCATTTTAGTGGGCGAATTAAATCCTTATGAATATTTCATGTAGGACTTTGTGTGAATAAATAAACTTATATTTTGTGTCGGCGCATAACATTGCCTTTGTTATGTAGTCGTTATTATAAATATGATGTTCGACCCTAATTTATCGTAGGACAGAACAATAACTATTATGTACCGCAATAATAATATTGTTGCTTTAAACTTTGCAAGGTCACGTTTCACTAACGAGAAAGTAGCATAGTAAGCACGTTTTTCTTACTTAAAAAAGTAGCATGGTAAATTCATATTAATATGTAATATATTATTATATATAATATTAACGTATGAATGAAAGAAACTGCTGCCTATGTTTTGGTTACCTCTTCAAGTCTTCACTTTTGGATGGATTTGAGTGAAAATTGGCACACGGATAGTCCATCTTCTGGAATAAGACAAAGGATATTTTCATCCTGGGAGTATGTTTCCTTGATATCCCAAGGAAACATACTCCCATGATTCATTTTATTACTATCGCTAGCAGAGATAGTAATAAAATGAATCATAGAAAAAAATTGCCTCATCATCATCTGCCTAGCCTTTTCCCAACTATATTGGAATTGGCTTCCAGTCAAACCGGATTCAGCTTTACACCGGATTACCAGTATTTTACGTGGGGCAGCTGCGTAGCCAGACCTCCACAACCCATTAACTGGGTAGCACGGTAGTTCTTGGCAAGACTGGAATCAGATTTTCTGGCTTCTGACAATCCGTAACGACTGCCAAAGATCTACAAATGACAGCCTCCGAAGCACGGAGGAATATCGGTATGTTATGATGGTCACCCATCCACAGATAGACCCCGACAAGCGTTGCTTATCCTTGAAAATCGACCCGTACGGCTGTATTATTTAGCCACGAGCTACGACGCTGGCAGAAGCAAGTAATAAAATGAATCAAAGTAAAAATGTGCTTAGACGTACAAAAAGTTACTTCTAACCAGCCTATATAGGTCTACTTCCGTGGGCTCCGCAGTTCATTAAATGTTTGTGAGTTCATTTCAAATTTATTTCACGCATTAAACAGCTTTACCATTTTATCAAGATTACAGCCGCAGCACGCAAATCCTGCTTCATTTACTTTTCTTTTCTAATTTTCTGTGCCATATTCATAATTTGGCCCTCCGCATAAAGAGGTTTACGAAAATATATACACCGGATTAATCTATTTTCCTCCTCATTTGAGTTTCAGAGGAAACAAAAATGGCCCAATTTGCCGCCGTTTTTGGTTAGATTTTAGTTACGTTTGGGTTGGGTTACTTGGGTTTTTTTGTATTAAAACTGGCAATTAATGTGCAGATTGAAGTTGAGTTTGTTATTCGAAAGAAATTGAGTTTTTCTTTTGTAAATTAAAAAGGCGAACAGAATGCCAATTCGACTCATTTTTAAGCAACCTTCGCATTCGCATGTCTGTCGCAAATGTATGAAAAATTTGGTTTTTTTGTCAGTTAATGACTGAAAAGGGATTGCGAACGTTTTCTAAAAATTAGTAGGATTGGTACTCTGGTCGCGTACCGGGAAGCGCTGAGCGGCGTGAGCTGCTGACTAGTACGAGATGGCACGGGAATTCCTGGAAGGACTTGGGGAAGGCCTTTGCAAAAAGTCGAACAGTATAGGCTATTATAAGAAACAAATAAGAAAGGAGAACATTTAATACCAAACACAATGGAGCACATGACTGAAATTAAGACTTTTAATATTTTTTCCGATGTTCGCTAATTTAAAAACAAAGAAGTTATCTAACTTCATATGAAATCCTCTTGATACGAATATAGACAAGAGTCGTATAATCAAGTAACAAATTTAGAGACTGGAGTTTGCTTGATTGTTGGTTGATTAGTTTACGCCCGTACGAATTTGTCGAACTAATGCCAAGTCAATTTGCGTTCAAGCCAATAACGGCGGTACCAACCTTACAGTTGATTAGAGGATCCATAATAAGATGGTATAATACGTCACAATACCTTTGTCTCGTAGCGTCAAAGAGCTCGTCACCTTGAAAATTAATAGAACTTCCACATTGAATTGATCAGGTAGTTCTCAAGTTACTGTGAGGGTTTGAGTCTTCACCAATGCTATGATTAAAGCTCTGAAACTCGGACTGTTGGCTCCAGTTTAATTATTTTAATACAGGAATTGTATTATTTTATTATAGTGTACTAAGTTTCAATCTACTAACAGAAAAACGTACAGTATAAATGTATATGGTTGAGATTGTTTGCTGTTTTGAGCAAATCCAGAAATTATTTTGACTTTTCATTGTTAACTTCTTATGTAAGATATTCAAATGGCTCCGAAAGTAGAACGATAAGTGTTTAAAGGTCGTATTATCGTCCAGTTTCTTCATTCTAAAGATGCTTCTGCACCGTCTACGACGTAGCACCGCGCTACGGCGTAGGCCCTGCGTAGACGCTTTACGAACGTCGCGGAACTTACATCGCTTTGACGCTGCTTTTCCGTCGCACAAACGCAGCGTACGCGCTCGGTACTCCCCGGTGCTAATTGTGAAGGGTGCTTTACACTGTTTACCTCCGTCACCATGCCGCCATGTAATTAGAGTAGATAATTATCAGGCAATTTCCCTCGACAGCCAAACTATGCGGAGGACATGGGCGTCAATATTGTGCGCGAACATTAGCTCATTTCTCTCGGGCCAATCACTTACTTGACAATTAGATAACAATCAGCCTAAGTGACGTGTGTGATTTTGATCCAATAGTCTCGGTTTAATGAATATTTGGTTAATATTATGACCTATTAATATAATGCAGATATGAAAAGGATTGCGATCTTTGTGTCCTTGACACACTAGACAATATAGCAGAATCAAAACAGTTTTTTCTGTTGTAGAAAGAATGAGTTAGCTTTGCCAAAATAAATAGGTTTTTGGAGGAGGTATCTGCCTGCTATAATTTTTTTATTTTAATAGAGCAATAGGCTGTCTGAAGACAAACATGACTCACTTCTGCAAATGCTTTACAAGTATTTTATCTTCATAAAATTGTACACCTCTCAAAAGCACACTAGGCAATATCAATCAAAGAAATAATTTGTGGATATACCACCTGAACTCAACATGAAAAACAAAAATCAGCTGTTCCCTAAATTATATAGCAAAAAATGGATGGTTATAACAAAAATCCTGTCGTGAAACAACTGAAAAACATACAAATCTCACGTGGCACTTGACCGCTATCTCAGCTGATGGTAAGCGATGATATGGTAAATTATATGAATAGCAAAAAAAAATCATGGTTAAAAAATTAAATTCCGTTGAACAACTGAAAAACCTACAAATCACATGTGTATCTAAAATCAAAATTACCAGTATTAGTTTACCGGCTTTTATATCTTCGGTTCACTGGACTGATAAATTAATCAGGAAAATTCTAGCAGTGTGGAAACTGATTGATTTTGATGTGCCGTGCTTCACCGAGGCTGTGGAGGCCTGGAGACTCGCTTGCCCGAATTCAAATCCGCCCGACTACCCTTCATCCCAGAGACGGTGGAATGAGCCGCTCTGCAGAGAAATTCAGGCAAACCTTATTGCTACATCATCTACTACTGCAGAGCGTGCGCGCCTGCTGGCTGTGGGTGAGTGGGAGTCGGGTCTCTGGCTTCACGAACTACCGTCGTCAAACATTGGCACCTTGTTCGACGACACTTCTTTCCGCCTCGCTGCCTGCCTGCGTCTTGGCGCTCCTTGTTGTTCTCCTCATCGCTGCCACTGTGGCGAAGTTGTCAACAGCCTCGGACACCAAGGCCTGTCATGCAGCCGTAGCGCGGGCCGCATAGCGCGGCACGCGAATATTAACGACATCATCCGACGAGCTCTTGTCACCGTCGGCGTTTCGGCTGTATTAGAACCCTGGCCTGGCACGCGACAATGGCAAGCGACCGGACGGTATGTCTTTATTTCCGTGGAAGATGGGTAGGCCTTTAGTGTGGGACGCTACTGGTGTCGATACTCTTGCGCCATCCCATCTTCCTAGCTCTTCGTGCTGTGCTGGTGCTGCCGCTGCGGCTGCGGAGAACCTCGAGTGGCGGAAATATAACAACCTCGTTGGTAGTAATATTTTCGAGCTGTTTGGGGTTGAAACTCTCGGGTCGTGGGGTCCGAGTGCTCATGCGTTATTTAAAAAACTTGCTAAACGCTTAGTTGACACTTCGCGTGACCCAAGGGCTGGCTTTTACCTTGGACAAAGGATAAGCATTGCCATACAACGTGGCAATGCCGCCAGTCTTTTGGGCACTCTTCCAGTCGACTGCGATGCGGATGAATTTTTTGACGCCATATTTTAGGGTTAACTTAGTTAGGATATTTGATTTTTATTATTAGTGCTGTCTCTATTAAATACCAATACATGTTTTGTTCAAATCAATATGTGATAATATAGATACTACTATTCAGTTAGTGATATTCAAAGAGCTCCATTTCCTTTTAAATTACGCGAAGTGTATAATTACTTTGAAAGCTCCATGTTAGAGTAAACTGTTCAAGGGCTTATTTATAAGCCTCGGTCGATATTTACAAAGACGTCATAAAGTACTGCCTTCTATTAATAGTTTGAACTTGTACTTATAATTATTACTAAAATACCAGACCGCCTAAGTGAAGCAAATAAAATTGGATTGGATTCACTTTGTTAGTGCTACTGGAAATATAATCCCTACAAATTTTATAAATAGCGAAAGTAACTCTGTCTGTCTGTTACGCTTTCACGCTAAAACGGCTGAACGGATCGTTATGAAATTTGGCAGATATATAGCCTGGGATATGTAGCAGGACATAGGCTACTTTTTAAGCGATAAAAACAGACAATCTGACAATCAGATGTGAATGCGAACGTTGCTTAAAAAGTAGTAGCCGTCTACTTTTTGAAAAATTTGCAGAATTGGCACTCTGTAGGACGACTCTGAAAGTATTGATCAGATTGAAAAAAAAAATTCATTGAGAAAAAGCAATACCATGCTAGGAGCAATAAGATCATTTCCTCAAATATCGCGGTTTCTCTGGGAGCGTACACGCAAGAAAAAGCTAAAATAAAAGTCTGTACTATACTGTTACTCTACTACTGACTGTTAATTAAATATTTAAAGGTGCAAGAAATCGATACAAATGACGTCAGTAATTGGTTGGCACCTGCCTGTCTTATCGTCACAGTATGGATGGACGGAAATAAACGTAGGAAGGTAATAACTTCTAGCTTTTATCGGAATTCGTTCGAAGAATTGTATTATAGCATTTTTTACACACGTCTTTCGGCTGATATGATGATGATTTTTTACACCGGAGTATTTCTTTTTTTTTAAAGTATGACCAATTTGTAAACCTGCAGATTCATCAAAACTGAAACGAAAAATGGAAAATGTTGATTCATTCCATTATGCTAAGCTCTGGAATTTAAATGGATTTCCTAAAACAATGTTTACCCAATAAAATATTCTTACTCTTCAACAAGAGCTCACTTAAAATATAAATTAATTTGATTTTCTAAGGCCACGTCCTCAAAATGTACTTTAAAGGCGGACTTGCTACCCTCAATGGCTCTTGATAATCGAGACACTGTTATGAGAAAAAGAAACTTCTTTAAATGCAAAAAAACTTTTATTAACTCATTTCCCACTTCCTAACGGAGGATCTCGAGCTCGCGAAACGGCTAAATTCCTTGTATTATCTTTTCAAAACATTTATTAATTTACTCTCACTTCTGTAACTTTTATGCATTTATAAAATTGTGCTTGATTTTTTTATTTGCTGTTTATGGTGAAAATAAAACTCATACAGTAACTGATAACCATGCCAACAGTTTTATTTCATACTTAAGATTCTATGACTAGGCTACCTACCCAATATGTTTTAAAGTTACAATTTTCCTACTATGTAGGCACTACGTTCTACTTCTAAGTATCTAGCTATCATAAGCGAACAGTCGTAAAAGTAAGCCTCTATTAACAATATAAATATTTTGCTAATTATATCGAATTTAGAATTTTATTGTTCACTTCAAAGGTATACTTCCTACTTATGTCTAAAATCTATGGTTACTTTAAATGATCTAAAGAAAGTTTACGATTTTTTGCCATACCCAACAAAATGTTGTCAGTCGAAGCTGTTGTGGAACTTTGTAAAATATCTTCTTTACTAGCCATTGAATGGTAATCGTTCATTTCAGACCACGCTGGGTCAGACTTTGCTATTCTTTTTCTTTCTTTTATTTTTGTGTACAATAAAATGGAAACCATTATGAAAAACACAACGAACCCTAACGAGCAGCCGACTATTAAGCCCATTCGACGATTTAAAATTGACGATATATGAAATTTTTTACTCGGTTTGGATTTAACTGTTGCCGGTTTCCTAAATGTGTTAAATGAAACACATTCGCTGGAAGGAGACCGCATGAGTATAGCGGCTGCCACATCCTGAGTTATTCTGGCTGTAGAGTTAGCACTATCGTCAATTGTTTTATTGACTTCAGCTACTATTATCTCATCTTCGTAGTCCACTGGTTCCTCAGATAGAGTGATGACACACACTACGTAGTTAACATTTGGCTCTAAGTCTCTAATATGAACCGAAACTTCAGTTTTTTCTAGGTATTTTGACTTCACCTGTAAGAAATACATCCTCAATACCTTGGTTAGCGTTCAAGGCCTTAAAACTAATTATTTTAGATTTACTTACGTCAGTGTTTCCTTCTTCACCATAGTATAATATCTGTAAAGCTTTGATAGCCGTGCGATTCCTTATGAACCACGACACTGATACTGAGTTATCTTTATGTCTGTCCACGGACAGTTGTGATATTACGGGAACGTCGCATTTCTCTCTTGGATACTCATCGTTGTAGCAAGTAATCGAATTGGACTTTATAACTTTGGGATGATCTTGAATCCACACCCAGGCATTATCTTTTTGGCAGCTGCATAGAATCACATTATCTGTAAAATAACAAGTATTTTGATTTATTTACAACTATCTTGGTTATTTTCATATTGTATCAACACGTGCTCGAATACAAACCTTTTATAGAAATATCTTGTATGTAGTTTTCGACTGAAGTCAACAGTTCTATCGGTATTGTTTGAAGCTTGTTGTGCTCTAGATCAATCTTTATAATTTTATTCAGGTTCTTGAACGCCGTTACTGATATATACTTGATATTGTTGTAGCTCAAGTGCAATACTGTTAACTCTTTCAAGTTTATAAGATCTTCATTAAGAATGTTTTGCAACTTGTTGTGCGAAAGATCCAAAAGTTTCAAATTACTCAACTCTTCGGCGAAGGATTCTATTGATTCGATGTTATTATTTGATAAACAGAGTGTTCTCAACTTAGTTAGTCCACGGAAATTGCTGGTTTTCAGTTGAGAAATCCTATTATAGCTTAAGTCTAAACTTTCTAAAAAAGATAATTTGGAAAATGGACTCACAGACAGACGTCTTATTTTATTGAATTTGAGATAAAGATGTTGTAGACTGGAGAATAGTTCAAATGTGATGTCGTCTATGTTCGTCATGTTCGTGGCACATATGTGTAATTCGTACAGATTTGCTATAAGTGTATTATTATTAACTCTGTTGGATGAAGACCAAGAAACTTCGGGATTCCTACTCAAATCGATATTGATAAGAGAAACACCAAACTTTCTATAAGACAACAAGAAATCAAATCTCACAATCTCGTTGTACGAGATGTTAATATTTTGTATGTTTGGAAATATATCGAAAACAAAAAGCGGTAAGCTATCCAACTTATTGTAACTAATATCAAAAAGTACTAAGTATGGGTATTCTATTTTCTTGCTCGCTGTAATACTTCTTATTTCATTTTTTCTTAGGATCAAGTATTTTAATTTGGTTAATTTTTCAAAGCCACATAACTCTATTCTTGATATAAGGTTATCTGCTAGATCTAAGCTTTCAACATGTGTGAAATTTTGAAACGTATTATATGGCACAAAATCTAAGAAATTGTTACTGATATTAAACTCCGAAACTGAGTTTTGCGATTCAAACAATATTGATGGAATATTACTGATTATGTTCTGTGCTAAGTTCAGTCTCAACAAATTTCTGTTATGTCTGAATGTGCCCTCAAAAATGTGTTCAATATTACAGTGTTCCATATAGAGAACTTCTAAAAGTGGAAGCTGAGT
Source organism: Melanchra persicariae (assembly GCA_947386135.1). NCBI lineage: Eukaryota > Metazoa > Arthropoda > Insecta > Lepidoptera > Noctuidae > Melanchra > Melanchra persicariae. The sequence goes on along the minus strand of OX376648.1, from coordinate 10,735,867 downwards.
AAACGTCTCTACAGGGAGATAGTCCAGGACGTTGAACGACAAAGTTAAGTATTTCAATCCGGGAATATTAACGGATAGTAAGTCCCTAGCTTTTAAGGAATTATTTTTGAGAGAGAGTAATTTTAAATTGTTCAACCCTAGGAATGTACCGTTTTCTATAAATTGTATTTCGCAGTTATCTAAATATAGTGAACTGAGTGGCAAACCTTGTTGAAAAACATGTCTGTGAAGTATTTTCAGTGGGTTAAATGCAAGGTTTAGGCTGCGTAGTTTTTTCAGAGTGTCAAATGCCATATCGAAAATAAACATTATAGAGTTGTGCGAGATATCCAAATCTTCTATTTCGCTTAAACCGAAAAATGTATAATTAGTAATGTTGCTCAGCAAATTGTATTGTAAATCTAGATAGCGTGCGGAGCTTAAGTGCTGTAATGAGAAATCCTCTATGACAGAAATGTCGTTCTGATTTAATTCCAGCCTCGTTACGAGACTCAAATTACGAAACGTGTTCTTTGTCAAGAACTTTAAGCGATTATTTTTTAAACTTAAGTAATTTAATTTTTCTTGTGACTGCAACATAAAGTTGCCTATTAGAGATAATGAATTAGATTCCAAGTGTAGCGTAACTAAATTAGAACTTAATTTTGGCAAAACATCGTTTAAAACTATTATATAATTAAAATGTAGACTGAGATATTTTAAATCAGTCATCTCTAAAAACGTCCCAGGTTCTATAAAAGTAATCTCGTTGTGGTCCAAGTAAATTTCTTCTAGTTTCATAGAATTTATAAAATAATTCTTAGTTACGACTTTAATCTTGTTGTTGTTTAACCTTATCTCATTTACGTTCACTAAGGGTCCTAGAGTGTCATTATTAAATTCTGAAAAATTGTTATTGTCTAATCTTAGTTTCAATATATTCTTATTATTTATAAAAATATTATGTGGCACTTGATTCAAATAATTAAATTCTAGACTAAGCTTATTAAGGTTCTCTAAGTTACTAAAGCTCTCACTATGAATGTTGCTTATACAATTCTTATCTAAATGTACTGCATTAATTTTCTTTGAATGAAGAAACGAGTCTATTGGCACATCCAAAATATTATTATGACTTAAAATTACTTCGGTGAGTGATGGCAAGTTACAAAACAAACCGTGGATGTGGTGCAAATGATTGTGACTTAGATCTACGTATTCTAAATATTTGTTGTTTTGAAACAAATTGGGGTTCATTATTTTTATCCTATTATGACTTAAATCAAGAAATTTTAAATTAACTAAAGAGTAAAATGCTCTATAATGTATGGTGTTGATGAAATTAAAATGAAATGATAATGTTATTAGGGACGGACAAAATTTAAGGCAGTCTTCTGAAATAAATTCAAAATTATTGGAACTTAAATCTAGGTATTCTAGAGATATCAAATCAGAATTTTCGACTATAGGAAAAGATGACATTTCATTCCAAGCTAGTCGTAAAGATCGAAGGTGCCTTAATTTTGCAAAAGTTTCTATAGGGAACGTTGTGAGGTTGTTTTCGCTCAAATCGATTTCGAGGAGAGTTAGCTCGAGACTAGAGAAAGCCGATTCCGATATTTCACGAATAACATTTCCTTTTATGTTTAGTTTCATAAGCGGAAGACCATAAAAGCTGTAGCTCGGTATGTCTTCGATATAATTAGACGTCAAGTCGATCGATATCAGTTTCAGCATACCGGATAAAGCTTTCTGGGGAATAGTTTTGATTTTGCTCGATTCGACGCTTAACGTTTCAAGGCACTTTCTCAGCGGCATAAACGTATCATCGCCGATGTCTTTTATGCTTGTTCTTGACATATGAATATGCTTTATACAAACGCCTTGAGGTATAAAATGGGGTCCCAGAGCTTCTTCGTTGTCGTCGAGGTCGTAAACGGAAAGTGAGTGTATGTCAGACACACTTTTAAGAGCATTTTTTACGTCCTTGGAGGCAGTATCCTGACAATCAAGATACAAGCCTGAAAATAAATCCCTGATTAATATGACGTTCACGTCGCAAACGATTCACAAACAGGCAGCAATCTTACCGTCTTCAAATGTGTAACAAGAACATTTGTTAGTTTTTATTAAGTCGGGACAGCCCACGGTATTCTGAGCTCGCAAAACGGAGGGTAGAACCAGCAGTAACGAAACAATTTGCAAAACGTCGCACTCATTTTTCCTTGTCTTGAAGAGTAAAACTTTTTTCATAGTTACATTATAATGTTTTTTTTTACATTTTATTTTTCCTTTGTTATTCTACCTGTAACAAACATAAGGGTATTGTCACGTCCACATCAAAGGCGAAAACTCGATGGCGTACAATATGTTATCAATTATATGTCTATTATATTGTTTACTTTAATGAACGGATCAAAGACTCATGCTGTGTAATCAAAACGCTCCAGTGGCTTTGGAAGGCTCGACTGTGCAGTAACATGATTAAAGTACAATGTTGCCTGTACATACTATTATGAAATACTTATTGGGAATAATAGTTCCCACTCCTAGTCTGTAGATGGGAAATCCATGTACTTTAACTATTGTATACCTACATGCAGTGTTTAAGTAGATTACACAGATGAAATTACTTGAAACCACAGATTCAGTGTAGATATTGTTCGATTCAGTAAACCGAGACTGTCTCCATATCGCTGTAATACTCGGCTTAGTAGAGCAGTAGTTAATAGTATTTGAAGATTATGTCTATACATAGAAAGCACTTCTCGTATTGGGCAATTTATTATATTTATTTCAGTAATTATGGAACGCAGATCTACTATCGTTCAAAAGTTATTAACCTTGAATAGTCGAAGAATAATACTGCCTAAAGTACGTTCAAGATTGTCCGGATATACAAAAAACAAACCAGAATCAACATAAAGAAAATCTATAGGTTCTATATTATACAACAAGGACTTCTTTGAAGAATAGCGCAAAAAAAAAATTTATTTAAGCACTATACACAAAACAAATAACATTGAAAGCGATACAAAGAGCTTAATTTCTGTTCAAAGACACAACATAAGCAAAACCACGCAACACACTTGTACATAATGTCTACATTGTTCTATTAGGTAACTAGTTACGATAAAAGTTGTGACAAAATATTTATGTACTCACCCAGCTAGGATTCCTTTGCGCTGACACACACAACTCGCGGTTAATTACAAAACGGTGTTATCCTGGAGGACATAGAGTCCATTTTCGCGTCCTGTCCCCGTCCACGGGCCGAGGTTCGAAGTGCGCCTGTCTGCCGTAGTAGTGGGTACTACGCATGAAACAAGCTGAATTTCAATCCAGTTCAAGTTTTTATCGGTTATATTGGGCTTGAGTATGCCTTAACGCGCAACACAGAACGCCTGGGGTCATTAGAAAGCTCGACAGAAGACTGCCGCGGCGGCGCGCGCTGGGTAGGTCACCGCCGTTGTTGCGGCACCCCCGACCCACTATTATTATACTTTTATGACGAATCGGATTTTGCTACCGAACAACCGGCTTTTTGTAGTGACGTGATCGTGTAAGTGTTTATCGTATCATGACGTACGTTTTCATGTTGCGGTGTCATGTTTTGTATGTAGAAAATAATATTTTTAAATGTTTGTAATTTTTGGGTTACTAAAAATGAAAATTATATTTTTGATGACATATAAAATGCGTCAAAATATTTTTTGGTAAAATATGTTTTTTCAATAGGTAAAAGTTACAATTCTGATAATCTCGCCACTGTTCTAAATATCTTCATTTCCGGGTTTTCCTTTCAGAGAAAAGCAACGAGTACAAGAGAACTTGTAACTTGGGTAAAATAAAAATGTGTGAGTTTCGATCGCAGCCTTGAGGTTTGACGTTGCACTGTCGAAAAGTTGGCAGTAAATTCAGCGCTGTACACTGCCAGAACTTTCACAAAATCTAGGTCACGAAGAAACTTGTGATGAATATTCGCAAAAAACATGACAAATAAATTAGGGCCTAACCCCTTATAATGACGAAGGGGAGAGAGCATGGTCGAATATGAAATACAATCTTCCTGAATTATTTTGCTTTTGTACATTTTTTGGAACGATTTTCTATTCGAAATTGAGCTTAGAAACGAGTGGCTAAGGTTTCCTTTCGAATGAACGTTGGTGTATGCTCTGGTTTCGGGCGGTCGCCTCTTGGTCATGTATGAGTACTCCTCGAAAGCAATGGTCATTTTGCTTTTCTATTTTTTATTATATTGCTTTTTATTTTGTATCTTTTCTTGAATTCTTTTAATTTTTCACTTCGCAAGCGATGTGTGAAAACTGAATGCTCATCCATGAAAACAGATTTTCCCACATTCAGAAAAACTTAATTATTTAGTTGCTTGCTTTTAAATAAAAATGTTTGTAAATTTTCCGACAAAATGTTTTGACTGAACGTTCGTTTATATTATTCATTATTTCTTTATGATTTATTCTCAAGAGGAAAACTTTCCTGTTCGTGTTGCTTACCAGAGATACAATCAATTTCCCAGCACTCGGTGTAATATTTTCATTTGGTTTTCTAGCCTCTTTGCCAAAACATACAACAGCACATTACCCTACTTTGGCAGTGTCAAAGAAATCAGGGCGTGACACAAAAATCATATTGACTGGATGTACTTAGGAATGAGTTAGGATATTATTGCTGAAGTGTAATGCTTCCGGAAAAGGCTTGTACAGGATGACTTTGAGTTCATTGGCAATATTTCAGGGCGCAAAGTATCCATGAAAATGAACAAGTTTCATTAAGGACCAAGCCTGAAACTGAAAAAATAAAACAGCCCTTCGAACCGTACGTATGAAAAAACTCGTGTGTATGTTTGTCTTTCCATCAGAGCCAATTTTGCCACAAGTTAAAACACAGTGACGGACAGACAAACATACACACGAGTTTTTTTCATACTTACGGTTCGTAGGGCTGTTTTATTTTTTCCTATGCACGGTACATTTGGAAAAAACTTGTGGCAAAACCGATTCAGTTGAAATATGAACTTCTGTGACCCAAATAGAGACGCTTAAGGGTGCCCTAGTCAGTCATTGTTTCATACAAACGTAGTATGGCGATTACTCTACTAATGGACGGTGTACGTTTAGAAAAAAAGTCACATAAATTTATCTCGGTATTATCTAGCCTTGTGTGGAAACAGAAACGAAAAAAGTTATTTGTGTCGAAACTTCCAAATTTTAACACTACTTTGGGCGTAAATAAATAATTTATGTAGTACAAAAATGGCAAAATATTGACCATCCTGTATGGTCTATATATTTTTCACCATTTTTTTCATAATATCCTTACTACCAAATGTCTTTAAATAAATTTTACTTTGAGCTCATTTTCGTTATAAATCATCTTTTATGATATGGGACTTTAAATTTGTGTACGCACTAGCTTCATATTGCTCATCACAGCGTTTATTTCTTCCTTTAAATGATTTTGGATAAGATAGCATGCATTTAACCGCGCACGTCAACGAGTTCGGCCGTTCGACTAGTGCACCCTTAATGGTTACTTTTGGGGGACAAATTGGGAACCTAAAACAGAAGTGTTATAACTGTGCCGTGTGACAAATCAAATGAAAGGACTTAAAGTAACGGACAAAAAAATAAGATTTGTCATTTTTGGCTCTGTAGTTTTGAATATAAAAAATGTGGAAAAAATTCAGTTATGTATGTATGTATGTATGTAAATCGGGCCGGTTTCCGCAACTCCACGACTAAGCGCGTATTTTGCGTGCAGGTGGGACAAATGTTTCATTCGATCCACCCCAGCTCCCCAAGAAAGGCCAGCAACGCCTTGGTGTTACTAACTATCTCACAAAGGGTACCTGGGTTTCCGAAGTACTTAGCCCTGTAATCGGCGACTACCGGGCAGCTTAGAAGCAGATGTGCTGCTGTCTCATCCTCCTCCATGCAGGCTCTGCAGAGTGGGCTGTCAGTGACTCCTATGACATAGAGGTGTTTATTAAAAGACCCGTGGCCAGTTGTGACGGCTGTGACTGTACGCAACTGTTGTTTAGTCAGTCTTAGGGCTTTTTTCGTGAAACGGCCATCAATTGAGGGAAGTGCCTCCTTGGCCTGCCTACACTCACCATGGTCAACCCATAATTTGTGATGTTTGTCTCTGGTGCGTTTCCTTACCAGGTTGCGTAGGTAACCGAAAGGGAGTGGCACGAAGGGTTCAGGACCTATCGCTGCCATACTCGAGCCCCTTCTGGCGAGTTCGTCCGCTGCATCGTTGCCTCGGGATTCGCTGTGTCCCTTAATCCATTGAATGGTTACTTTGTTGTATCTACCAACCTGGTTCAGACGTTGGTGACACTCGAGGATCAGCCCGGAGTTAACTGTGTGGCTGTTCAGTGCTTGCAGGACGGCCATGCTGTCCGAAAGTATGCGTATTGAGTGGTCCTTAACTTCACTGTTTAAGATGGCTAAAGCCGCCAAGTAAATGCCCATGCACTCAGCTTGAAACACTGTGTTGTGGACCCCCAATGGTGTGGCTATATGAATGTTGAGATCCTCTGAGAAGATGCCCGCACCCGTGCCAGTACCTGTTTTTGATCCATCAGTGAAGATCCGCAGCTCGGCGGGGCACAGCCCCTCGCAGCGGTGATCCTCATGCAATTGGATTTTGTATTTTTTATCAAAGATAAATTGCTTGGATATCCGGTCGTTGATTGCTTTTGTTATGGGGAGTTCACTGTTGAGCTCCTCAAGCAGAGCGGTGTGTTGTGTTTCTCTCTTATCCCAGAGATCCAGTGCTTTAAGGCGGACTGCTGCCATCGTCGCTTCCTGTTGTATGAACAGGTGGAGCGGGGGGAGTCCCAGTATGGCTTCCAGTGCCACAGTCGGAGTTGTTCTCATGCAGCCCGTCGCCGCCATGCAGGCCAGCCTTTGCATGTGTTGTAGTTTGTTTACGGCTGTAACTAGCCTTGTGCGGGTCCACCACACCACGGCCCCGTAGGTGATCATGGGCCGAATTACTGCGCTGTACAACCATAGTATTATTTTGGGAGATAGACCCCACTTCTTACCTATCATTTTCCTGCATTGCCAGAAGGTGATGCAAGCCCTGTTTAGTTTGTAGTCTATGTGATTACTCAAGTTTAACTTACAGTCTAGGATGACCCCAAGATACTTAACCTCGTTAGATAACTGGAGTTCTGTGTTGAAGAACTTAGGTAGGCGGTAGGGGCCTAATGCTCGTTTTTGTGTGAACATGACTAATTCAGTTTTAGTGGGGTTTACCGACAGATCATATTCACCGCACCATCTCTCTACGATGCGTAGTGCTTGTTGAGTAAGATTGCAGATCGTCCCAGTCACCTTCCCAGGCACAATGATCGCGAGGTCGTCTGCATAACCTATTGTGTAGTAACGATGTGCATTGAGTCTGGTAATAAGGTCATTTATCACCAGATTCCACAGAAGAGGGGAGAGCACTCCTCCCTGCGGGCAGCCTCTGGCTATCAAGGCCAACTGCTGCTCTTCCTCAAGTTTAACCACTCGTTTGCTTAACATATTAGTAATCCAGTCAGTAAGTACCTGTTTTACGCCGTGCTTGGAAAGGGCGTCACTTATGCTGGAGAAGTTTGTCTTGTCGAAGGCTCCTTCGATGTCTATGAAAGTGCCCAGGCAGGAACCTTTCCGGTGGATCGCTTCCTCTATCTGGCTCACCACCAGGTGAAGAGCAGACTCTGTTGACTTACCTGAGCTGTATGCGTGTTGGTTACCATGTAGTGGTAATGCTTTTAAAGCGCCATCTCGTAATTCCCTTTCGCACAGTCTCTCCATAGTCTTTAACAAGAAGGAGGTGAGACTAATGGGTCGATAGGATTTGGCGTTTGTATAGTCACTCCTACCTGGCTTCGGAATGAATATGACTTTCACTTCCCTCCATCCTTTAGGAACGTATCTACAAGCCAACCACGCTCTCATTAAGGGCACCAGTCTTTTTGCAACGGGGTTTCCCCCCCACTGCAGTAGGGCAGGAAACACACCATCAGGACCTGGTGCCTTGAAAGGTTGGAAGCTTCTAATGGCCCACTGAAGTTTTTCAAGTGTGATGATTTTCTCTGCATAAAGCCAATCGTCTTCTGATGGTGTTTGGGTGACGTCTAGCCATTCTGTTACCTGCGCGAATACGCTTCCAGGGAAGTGAGTTTCTACTAGGACGCGTCTCGTTTCTTCAGGTGACGTGGTCAGCGTGTTGTCAGGTTTTCGGACCGTGGCGGTTTGGAGGTAGCGGAACAGAGAGTAAAGTCCCGCAAACCTCCATTGAAAAGGGAGGATCCTCCGACCAGACGGTTGGTTTTTGTCTGGTGGGCAACTGCCCGAGAATTGATATTCGGGCTTTGCATATGTTCTAATCGCACGGTAAACTCTGATATCGCGATTTAGGATTTTGTCAATTAGTTCGCAGCTGTCGAGATAGATGGCGCTGCGAGTCTCATTTGTTGATTCTGCTACGTTGATTTTTTGTGGCGTATTAATGTCGCCTACATCACTCCCCTCCGGAGACCGGAGGTCGATAGTGGATGAGTCGTCCATACATCTTGAGATGCTTGCCAGGCCAGTGGAAGGTTGGTTCCAGTGAGTCGGAACCGGAAGTCGCAGAGTTCTCGGTGAGTCGGAACTGTCTGCGTCGCAGAGTTCACGGTGAGTCGGAACTGTCTGCGGTGCCCCGATGCTGCTGCTGGCGTGACTGCTGGCGTCGATCAGGAGAGTTTCTTCAAGGCTCTTCATGTGACTGGCCGAAGGTGCAGTGTGCTTGCCAAGGTGGGTCGGAGCTGTGCGACGTGCTGACGAGACTGCTGGCGTCGACCAGGAGAGATTTTTTCAAGGCTCTTCATGTGACTGGCCGAAAGTGCAGTATGCTTGCCAAGGTCGCTGATGATAGAGGCTGAGGATGCTGACCAGGAATGCGAGTCTGCTGCATGCTGGTAGTCAGGATACCCGTAGAAGCCGAGGGTACTGGCTGGCTGTATGACTCGCTGCTCGAGAGCTTGAGGTCACGATGAGGAGAAGTGATGATGATGATGACGTCATGATGAGATAGCTGCACGAAGGCTGCGCTGACGTCCAATGTCGAGGGTCACCAGTTTGGAGGTAGCGGAACAGAGAGTAAAGTCCCGCAAACCTCCATTGAAAAGGGAGGATCCTCCGACCAGACGGTTGGTTTTTGTCTGGTGGGCAACTGCCCGAGAGTTGATATTCGGGCTTTGCATATGTTCTAATCGCACGGTAAACTCTGATATCGCGATTTAGGATTTTGTCAATTAGTTCGCAGCTGTCGAGATAGATGGCGCTGCGAGTCTCATTTGTTGATTCTGCTACGTTGATTTTTTGTGGCGTATTAATGTCGCCTACAGCGGCTCCAGGTGTGTTCTGTTGCGCCAGTACTTTCCTTACCCTATTTGCTTGTTGGCACAATTCAATGTTATCAAAGAATTTACGCCATCCAGTAGTACGTCTGGATCTGATGCATTTCTTGTAACTGGACTTGGCCGCGTAATAAGCGTCCCAGTCATCATCCTTACATGTATTCATGGCCCTGTTAAGTGCTTTTCTTACCTTACCGCGTTTGCGCTCCAGTTCCGGTCCCCACCAGGCTTGTCTCCCCGGTGTGTCACGTGGAATCGTTTCCGGGCAAGCGGTCTGGTAACTGTCTATCAGTGATTCGGTGAGCTGTGATACTAGCCCATCGATCTGTATAGTGTCCCCAGGGGTAGACGAATCGCCTAGTGACGCAAGTCTTGAATCAAGGCTGCGCGTGTATGCCTCTATATTTGTATTGCGCGGATTACGTCGAGGCTGCTTCGGTGTTATACAGACTTGGATGTCAAAACGGATCCACCTGTGGTCTGAGCAGGAAGCCTCATCGGACACCTGCCATCCCGTGATGAGTTCCGCTGCTCCCTCCGTTGCCAGAGTGAGGTCTATGATTGTGCGACTACGTCTGGTTACGAAGGTAGGTTCCGAGCCTATGTTTAGTAGGGATAGGTTAGTTGTGAACAAGAAATCTACTAGTGCCTTACCCCTTGCATTTTGCGTGTCCATTCCCCACAGTGGGTGGTGAGCATTTGCGTCGGTCCCGATGACAACTTCGTCCCCGCTGCTTTCGCAGTGGGTGACGAGGCGTACAAGGTCGTGTGGGGGCGGTTCCTCCGCCTCAGGCATGGTATACCGAGGCGAAGACGATTGCCATCACTTTGGCACCACGCTGTATAATCAGCCTAGCTGCAGAGATATCTCTGCAACAGAAGTCATTTAAAGAGCTGTGCTTTTAGGTTACCTGTGACATAGATGCACGATCTAGGGTGATCATGTTCCGTAGTAACAAGGAGCTTACCGCCTTGGAGAGTCCTCGTATGTGGCCGCCCCTAACCCACGGCTCTTGGATCAGGGCAATGGCCGTGTGTTGAGCCTCCAGCCACTTGCAGAGTTGAGCCGTCGCGGTCTGACTGTGGTGGAGGTTTGCCTGCACAACTTTACAGGCCGACGAAAGGGACGCCATCACAAGCGAGACCCTCCTCGTCACCCTCAAGTCGCAGCCCGGCAAACAGGTCGCCCTCGTCGAAGCCGTCCCCTTCCGGGTCTGAAGCCGCGGACAACATCATGTCGTCCGGCTCCCCCTCCGATGAAGGGACGGCGGCAGGTGCAGCCGACTCTGCTGCTGCAGCAGGATCAGCCGCGGTTGCTTCCGGGTCGTTTGGTGGGGGGATAGTCTCCCTTGCATCCAGCATCTGCCTCGTGATCGGGTCCCACCCCCAACGTCGACGAACCTGCCGTTCGGACCCTGGAATTTCACGTACACCGACCCACAACCAATTGAAAGTCGATACTCCCTGGCTGATGATCCCCCTCCGGTCGCAGGTTATCGCGACATTCAGGGACGCACTCGCAGCTTGGGCGTAGCTTCTGTTGGCAACCCGCTGGGACTGGTCAAGCCGCGGCCGCTTATGCTCTCCCCGAGGTGAAATAGTCTCGTTGAGAGCCCGCTTGGCCACAGCCTGATCGTTCCCATCGGGTTGCTGCGTCGTGGATGCCACCTCGGCCGGACCTCCTGCGGATTTGGTTGGCGGTTGGCTAGGCTTCGGCCGGCTAGTGCCGGCCTCAGCTTGCGACCGCTTTCCCTCGGAGAAGCTCAGCTTACCTTGCCTGGTCGGGATAACCGAGCTGGTGGCAGCAACCTGCTTGTTTTGGGGGGCCTTACCCTTGCCACCCCGTCTGCGTTCCTGACGCCGCTCCTTGCGCGTCAGCCTCTCCCTCCTCTTACCCTGCCCTGTAGGAGCGTTTGGACCTGAGGGGTCACAGCAAGAGCAACGGGCTTGTGGAGTAGATTTTTTACCCTTGCTCTTTTTACCTTTACGGATTGGCACCTGCCAGGAGCTGGCAAATACGTCCTCGGTGCTGCAGACCGCCCCCGTTTGACCGGTGACGGCTGCCTCGTGGGGAGTGGCTTGAGGAGCCACAGGAGGAGGAGAAGGGTGTTTATGAAGGCTACTTCTGGCAGTGGTGTTAGCCGTCGCCGTTTTCGCCTTAGTTTTTGAAGGATCGGTACTGGTCCCATGCAGCGCCGATATCCTTTGCTTGGATAGGGACTGTTTGGTCTTAGCTGCGGTTTTCGCCACAGCCGGACCGGCGCCCGCGCTTGCGGCGTTAGCTACAGGGCTACCAGGGGCAAGCGAAGTGCTAGAAGCACCTCGCTTAGGAGTTTTGCCAGCTTTCGCCGACTCCACTCCTGCGGTTTTTTTAGATGGTCTGTCCATACTAAGTAGTTTTAAAAATTCGTCTCACTGGCTCCCACTCTCCATGGAGCCCGCACCTGGGAACGTCGCACTACTGTGAGTGCGAACGTTAGGATTCCCAGTGAGATATAGGTACGCAAGGCTGGTTTACAGCGCGACATCGGGTGCTTGATCGGGTTGGCGTGGAACCACCCACGAACTGATCAACCTTCACTTACACCGTCAGCATGGCCTTTACCTACCGCTTCGGCCGCCCGAGGGCGACCTTCGCGGACCTCACGCACCTCGCCTGTGGCCCTCTGACGGGACACTGTGGCCATTTCCCTACCCCTGGCTAGAAGGTATTGCCACCGTTTCGCGTGAAATCCAGACCAAAGGGGGCGTGTTGCCTCACGGACACATTACCGCCAGTGCCGATCAGCTCAACCCCCCAGGACTCCTTCATCCCCGCTTACGGCGCTCGACTGCGCAGGTCCTAGCGCAGGTGACTAGCTTTCCCTACTCGCCATCAGCTGATTTAGTGACGGCCGAGTCCGCAACCACCCCGTCACAGAGGGGTCACGGTTCGGAGGACACCGCCCGGTGGTTTCAGTTACGTCTATTTCATATGGAATTAGACCAATAACGGGGTGGCAACCTCGAGATGGTATATCCACCGGACTTGCCTTGAGGATCTACACGACCGTTGCGCTCCCCCTCAAGACCTCGCCGCCTTCCCGTCTCTGAAGGAGACGGCAAGGTAGGCCTGCATCTATACTACTAAGCAAAGCAAAGCAAAGCATGTCGTTGTGCAACCGCAAAAGCATACATACAGACCCCCCCCAGTTAATACTGACCAACCAAAATTCAGTTAATACTTCTTTACTTACAGAATTTTTACAAGTTAAACTTAATCCCCTAGGGAAAGGTGTTCAAATTTTTGAGGACTTTCATCCCCTGAAAGATCACCCGTGATTTAAAAGTCACCCTGCACATGCGCAGCTGATAAGGCAGCCCTGATTTCAATATTATGTTGGTGAATGAATCTAGTAGCACACCAGCAAAACCGAGGACCTTTGAAATGGTTTTAACCTCAACAGGAACAACAACCGTAGTTGTGCGCAAGGAATTCCGTTGAGCGTTGCATAAGTTCATAGGAAATCCCTACATACAGTAAACAGACTAATTCTTGCCAACAACATTACTGGTACTTCTAATTCCCATTGGGAAGATTTCATAATCATGTCACGTATGTCTGTCTGAACGCGATGAACTTAAAAACTACCGAACGGACTTTCATACGATTTGTACCAAAAGATGTAGTGATTCATGACGAAGGTTTAACTGTATGATTCATTAAGGTTTTTGGTTAATTGGCTGAAATATGACGCGCGTGCGCTGCAAAAACTATTGATGATAGAACAAAATGATGTAAAACAGTTTTAGAGAACATAATACCTACAAAAAAGACTGCAGTAACATAGTAATATGTCTATCAGATAAGGTTGACTCAAATGACCATTTTTAAGATATTCATACTGCTTTATTTGCAAAAGGTGTTTTCAGAAACATAATATTTAATCAATAGAATGCAGATGTTACAATATGACAAACCTCTACAAATTCACCAAGTTTCCCACCCATCAAGTAGACGAACCTGCAACACAAAATTACCTTTTTATTTGCATCTGCAGTGTAGGAGCAGAAAACTATAAAAAGAGCGCGCGCTGGCCGGGTCACGTCATCACAGGCCATCTGCCTTGAATATGATTATCCTCGTTTTATGAACTAAGTGTTTTATACACGGGAGGTCAGTAATTAGTGCGCGCTAGTTCGGTCGGCATCTGAAGTTTGCCTCGAGTCAAGCAGGAAGATAAAAACTAACGAACTCTTCCTGAACTTCGTCTATTGAGCGGTTTGAAAGAAAATAATGATCAATTAGGTTTTTCACGCGAATGTTGGTTGATGGTTTGGTTTTTTTGAGTTTTGGTTTTTTGCTTATTTATAGTCTTTGACTAAAGTGAGCATTCTTTTCCAACACTGTTAATTTGGTCTCTCCAGAGTCCAGATGAATTATATTCGAGATCCAATTAAACTCAAATGAGCGAAACCAATTTGCTGGTGCAAGCCAAAGTTTCAGTCAAAGCTCCCTATGTTCCAAACAAAGCTGTTTATATAACAGAGACCAGTAAACTATAATCACAGGCCATCTGCCTTGAATATGATTATCCTCGTTTTATGAACTAAGTGTTTTATACACGGGAGGTCAGTAATTAGTGCGCGCTAGTTCGGTCGGCATCTGAAGTTTGCCTCGAGTCAAGCAGGAAGATAAAAACTAACGAACTCTTCCTGAACTTCGTCTATTGAGCGGTTTGAAAGAAAATAATGATCAATTAGGTTTTTCACGCGAATGTTGGTTGATGGTTTGGTTTTTTTGAGTTTTGGTTTTTTGCTTATTTATAGTCTTTGACTAAAGTGAGCCTTCTTTTCCAACACTGTTAATTTGGTCTCTCCAGAGTCCAGATGAATTATATTCGAGATCCAATTAAACTCAAATGAGCGAAACCAATTTGCTGGTGCAAGCCAAAGTTTCAGTCAAAGCTCCCTATGTTCCAAACAAAGCTGTTTATATAACAGAGACCAGTAAACTATAATCACAGGCCATCTGCCTTGAATATGATTATCCTCGTTTTATGAACTAAGTGTTTTATACACGGGAGGTCAGTAATTAGTGCGCGCTAGTTCGGTCGGCATCTGAAGTTTGCCTCGAGTCAAGCAGGAAGATAAAAACTAACGAACTCTTCCTGAACTTCGTCTATTGAGCGGTTTGAAAGAAAATAATGATCAATTAGGTTTTTCACGCGAATGTTGGTTGATGGTTTGGTTTTTTTGAGTTTTGGTTTTTTGCTTATTTATAGTCTTTGACTAAAGTGAGCATTCTTTTCCAACACTGTTAATTTGGTCTCTCCAGAGTCCAGATGAATTATATTCGAGATCCAATTAAACTCAAATGAGCGAAACCAATTTGCTGGTGCAAGCCAAAGTTTCAGTCAAAGCTCCCTATGTTCCAAACAAAGCTGTTTATATAACAGAGACCAGTAAACTATAATATCAGCGAGAAATTCTCACTGTAGGGTATCCGAGTGGCCTAAAGTTGCAAACTGGGCGATAGTCTGACACTTCGGCGAAGCTTCTTGTAAATTTAGCTCGTTGCCCCAACCCCAGACAGCATTTAGGTCAATATGCTATGTTTAGGGTTGCCAACCGTTCCGAATGTGCTGAGACATACGGTTTCTTTATAGCATCCCGTATGAAGTACGACATTTTTGCGTTGAATATGGTACACGTTCTATTTACATTCTGCTTTCAAATACAGGCAAATTTTCCCGTACTTTGTTGAATGGGAGGACAACATGCATAACTGTATTTTCTTGGGGTTGGTACTGGTCCGGTAGGCTATGATAATTTGACAACTTTTTATAAGATTTGTATCCATTTAAATTATGTTCATTAAGGATAATTTTATTACTATATAGTAATACCAAATAGGTATGTAAAAGCTTATGTATATTACAAAAGACAATAGTGCCATTTAATAATAATAATTTATTTATTTCAGAAATAATTCCCATAAAATATATTTTGAGGATATATAATTATCTGGATAATGCAAAGCCATAACCGTAAATTCATGAATGGTCATTTTAATAAAAAGTACTTTGAAATGCGTGCAGTAGATATATTTCTCGTAAAGAAATCATGTCAAGGATACACATACACGTTGTGGAAAAACAAGTAGTAGAAACATGAATAAAGCTCTTCGAGGAAAGGTTTTTTCTATGCCTGACTTCCGCCTGTTAGTGTCCCATAAAACATTCCTTCACATGTAGTTACTATCTGCTTATAAAAACTAGGCTAAAACCCACTGCATATTTAGAATTGCTAATTGCAATGCAACTTTTCCACTTTCCCTGTCACGCGATTGAAATATTACCTTGTGTGCTTGGATACGTTTTTATGAGAGGTTTAATGCACTAACGCTGTGTTAAAATCGCGTGGCAGCTTTTAATTACGTTTTTTGCAAACAGACTTTTGTTTTTGAAGTCGTGTTTCAACAAAACGTGGTGATTATGAGATAGTTTATACAAAAGTGTTGTTTAAAGATTGATTATTAAAAAATAAATAAGTTTTCTGCATGAGATGAATATCTCACTTTTTATCCCGAAAAAACAGCTAGCACATTTTCGATGCAAAATATTCCCGGGATTTTGTGTTTACGAACCGGATTCCTTGTGTCGTAAAGAAAAAAAAAACCGGAACTGAAAAAGGTGGAACAACAAATCAGGAGATCCAATACCTCTAGGTCTGTTTTGTATCATAGTTTTTATTTCCTTTCCGGGACATTTCTGTAGGGGTCAGATTTTTATGTTTTCCTTGTTTTCCCTCGTTCTTTAGGTCGCAGAGAGCATTCTTATGAGGCGTTGGCATTGCTGATACGCCACCATTTGTTCTTATTTACTGTTTCAGATTGCGCTCCTCCACCTTCTGTACCAGGCCTTTTGTATAAAAGAAAGAGAGGGTAGGTAATGAAGTGAATTTCTTACGCTGGGCAAAGAGAATTTTCAAGAGTCCTCCATTTGTAACTAAGTAGCCGCTGTCATACACGAGTTTCTTTACGAATATGTTACACCTAAAGTTACGAAACAAATAGGAATATCTTAAATCTTTGGGATAATCATAACATTTTATGACACAACCATGCCCTTAAAGTTGGATCACATTAACCCAAACGTGAAATAATTAAGAAATGAAAGTGTAGTAAATAAATTATTTATAACTAGCCCAATCCTTTTAACAATTATTTATCACAACAAAAATCACTTTTAATTAAGGTCGCTCCTAACACTGCTTACAATAAATCATGTATAATGTAGCGTTGTCACGTAAGTAAAATATTTATTAATATGATATAGCGGAACATCGTTAATCAGCCCTAACCTTTATTAAACAGAGAAGCTATTGGAATATTTTTGTGCCATGTCACCTGTCACAGATTAAGCACTCTAACGTTTTTCAACTAACTTATTCATGTCTAAAACGGCATTGGATTGCAGTCTTAAATTTAGCGTATTGGGAACAGTCTAGATAAACTAGGCCGGGCCTTGATTGCTACCGGAGGGACTGTTTCGACTTTCTTTTTAGTTTAAAACTTTTTGCTGTTGTTTGTTTAAGTCTGACGATGATGCCAATTAATAGAGCGCTATCGATTGCATGTCCAAATGGTTTTTCAGAGTTAGAAACGCTGTTGGTCCATTTGGAAATTCGTATAAACGGAAGGGTAATGTCACTTGACAGTCAATATTTTATACTTTTATATATAAACTAATGATAAAGCTAAAGAGTTTGTTTGTTTGAACGCGCTAATCTCTGGAACTAACGGTCGCATATAGAAAATTCAAAAATAAAACCGGGATATGCGCGTACGAAGTCGCTGGCAAAAGCTAGTTTTATTTAATATTTTTGCTTTTTTATTTATGAACCGTCAAATAGAGTAAAAGGTTATGTATGTTTAATTGCTTGTAGTGTTATTACCGCTAAAACCCAGCAAAAAACATTACTCTCCTTTTAGGGCAATGAAATAAACATCTTTTTTTGCAGGTTTTTGTTCCTGATAACCCGTAGTTCCGCAATTTCTATAACATACAGTAGTACGTTCCGATTTTAAATCCGTTTAAAACAATGAAACGCAGTCGCAATCGCATTGAATACAAGCAGTTTTTATCCGCTGCACCATCCACAGGGAAATAGTAGTAGTATTTGATCTAGTTTAGATATAAGTTTAGCTATTTAAAGCTTCCTCTCTCCTACTATATTTTTAATTCTTTTGCTGTGCCCGACAGGGTAGGTACATAATGATCATTGTGGAATGCAAATAAAGTATTGAGTATTGAATAAGCTTTTTTACAGAAATAGTTTGGGATTAGATACTGTTAGCAAATGAAGACTATCCGATAAATGAAAAACAGATTAATTCATTTTATTTTAAAAAGGAAAAGTTTTACCTTTTATTAATCAACTTATTTATGAGATGGTATTATATTCACAAAATCTTTGCATTACCATAAACTATTCTCGGATCCCTATTTGCAGGTTACTTACAGCACCGCTAATATTACTTAATAAACATTTATGCATAGACCTGAGCTATTTTCAATCCAAACAAGGTAGTTACACAGCATCGACACATCACGCAGGGCTCATCGGTTGTTGATACAAACGACTTGTCGCGTTCGTTTTGAGTGAAGAGGTTGATATGTACGCGCTGTCACGGCCCCGGCATTAAAGAGATATTGCGCAGCATAAATTTACCAGTCGGATCTCTGAATTAAGTGGGCCTTTATTTGTTGCGTCACGTGCCACGCCGAGGCCTCCTGATCCCACGCCTGTTTAGGCCGCCATAAACTTTTCAGGTTTCCGTTCTCGTTGAAAGGGGGACTAATAATAACGCGAAACGTCCCGTCGCAAGCGGCGGCCGCTCCTTATATTATGTTGATAAATAAAACACATTTTGTGTTATCCGCTCGCGCAGTTTTTCTTCGACCTCGGGCGCTTTTCATTTGCCAGAAGCCACAAGGTAAAGGGTTCACACGCTCTCCGTGCCGTGGTTGCAATTTCCTTTTGTGGCGGTCATTCGTTAAATTTTCATCGGTCGGCAGGGTCAAGTGCGCACACACTGGCCACCGCCCGCTCGAACGCTTCATAATTTAATTCTAGCCGGACATTTGAAGCTCATAAATAACACAAAACAAACTAAATTTGCGTTATATTTATAATTCACGAGGCAGACTCAAAGCGCGGTTTTTAGTTAATAATTGAATACAGTGTTTTGTTGATTGTAGATATTTAATAAACTATATACGAACGATTGAAACATCCCTTGTTTCAATAAATCATGTTTTCGTGGAAGTGATAGGCAGGAAATTAATTGTGTCAAACGTTTGCTGCCGGTATATTGTCTACCAAATTGGCCTACTTTATTGGATGTCATGTTTTTATTTATTGAAGTCTCTTTTTTTACTTTCCCCAAAAACAGTGCCTGTAAAGTGAATTTTTTCGCAAAGAACATGATTTTCATTGCAAGTTTCAAAAGCAATGCATGCATAAAAAATTGTATGAGGATTTATTGATCAGTAGGTCTCTATCATGCTAAAGGGCCGATGCCGGTTATGTGAACGTACTTATAAGAATTCTTGAAAATACCAGCAGAGAATTTTAGTAATTTGCATTCATTGTGAGTCAAAACTTAATTAAAATATTCCTGAAATTCAGCATTCACTCAACAACATGCTCGTCATGCCGAGCCACTCATTCACACACAATTCATTTAAAGTTAAATCCATCCACAATACTTTATTTATGTTTACCCTGAATCCTTTCAGTAATAAAAACAAAACTTACGTGTGTTGTGTACGTTGAAACTTATTGTGTACAAGGGTTAATCCGACGGTGCAAAGGATTAAAATGAAATTACAGTATTAGGAAGCAGCGCGAGGGGCTCCGTTGATTGCTTCGCCCGTTTCGAGTCGAGTCACGTTAGAGGTGTAATTTTGCAAAAAGGGGTGATTGTAAAGTAGTAGAATTCGAGAAGAGTCCGTCTGCTGGGCCGAGATCGCGCTCGCGGACGCGAAGGAGCTACTAAACGAGTTAACTTTTCCCATTTATACTCTCATTATTCCCATTAACTTCGTCACCGTTCACAGTATGTACCGCTTTGAGAGCTGTTGCTAATTACAGGTGCTCCAATTAACGAGTTATATCGTTCGGGTGTAATCTCATCAGTGAGTTGAACTTGTTAAGAGATCTTTACAATTAAATAGTTATTTTAAGATCGTTTTCGAGGTGAAACTTGGTGTCAAATTCAAATTCAAATTCAAATTATTTATTTCAAATAAACCATTCACAGGCACTTTTGAATTGTCAAGGTCGGTCAGTCAAAAAGATGAAGCTATTTGCACGTTCCAAAGCGTAGATCTCTATGGAGAAGAACGTGCAAGAAACTCCACGGACACTCTTTTAAATTATTTTTCTTTACAATTTTATGGTTACATCATTCCTGTTGAAATTATACAAACATATATGTGAGAACGATGTAAAAAGAAATGCACGTTAAAGTATCCGGAGTAAAAAAATAAAAATCAACAACAAATTAAAATAACAAATCATTAAAATAAACCGTGGCAGCCGAGAGATGACCAGTCCAAACTGACGGCGTCCGTTCACGAACATGACGCACGCGCTAGCACCATTCGGCTCAACCATATTTAAGGGAGCCAAATGACCCAACACATGCGCCACCATCAGGTAGACTTTTGAGTGAGCATGACACTCCCAACCGCCAGGGCAGTCAAGTCAATTAAAAAATAAATAAAAGTAATATAAGGTTCACAGTACTCACACATGTGCCGTTAATTAATGAATTTATACACTGCTAATTACATTGAGTCTATACAATGAAAATATAATGTTTTACAGTCTTCAACGGGTCCAACAATATTTATAAATGCCAAAAGATTAGTTTGTGCGGCCTAGTAACTGTGGAGCTGGACCGGCATTGAGCCAAGCATTATTATCTTCAATATAATCCCCCAACTTATAATATGCTTTCTTGCATAGTGTGCGTTTGATACAAGATTTAAATTTTGTTTCATTCAGTTCTAATATATTAGGAGGTATTTTATTATAACATTTTAAACAGTACCCCATGAAAGATGAGGCTACTTTAGCTAGTCTGAAACTTGGTTGAACTAGTTGATCCCTATTTCTAGTAATATAATTATGTCTGTCGCCTCGTCTACTAAAAAGATGGAGATTCTTTCTAACGTACATAATGTTTTCATATATATATTGACAGGGTACCGTCATGATGTTAATATCCTTAAACAGTTCCCTTAGAGAATCACGTCGGCGGAGATTGTATATCGCTCTTATAGCTCTTTTCTGCAGAATAAAAATAGACTCGATGTCTGCAGCCCGTCCCCATAGTAAAATACCATAAGACATGATACTATGAAAGTAACTAAAATATACTAATCTCGCGGTATCAACATCCGTAAATTGGCGGATTTTTCTAACAGCATATGCCGCTGAACTTAGCCGTCCTGCAAGAGATGTTAAATGAGGACCCCATTGTAGCCTAGAGTCAACCGTAATCCCCAGGAAAACTGTTCTATCGACGAATTCCAGTTTCTCCTTGTTCAACACTATGTCACAATCACTACTTTTGACATTTGGTAAGGAAAATCTTATGCACTTAGTTTTTTTCCCATTTAAAACTAAATTATTAGCAGTGAACCAATTTTGGACCTGCAGAAGGGCGTTATTTACGTCCTCAAGATTATTACTACGTCTGTTTATCTTAAAAATCAAAGAAGTATCGTCGGCAAACAAGACCATGTTTAGTTGGTTTTGCAATAAATGGGGTAAATCATTGATATAAACTAGAAATAAGAAAGGACCTAAAATCGATCCCTGCGGGACGCCCATTTTCACGTTTAATCCCGACGAATTAACACCGTTTATTTGGACTAATTGCTGTCTATCATTCAAATAAGATTTTACTAAGTTTAACGCTGTTTTGCCTAGTCCGTAATGCTCGAGCTTCATGAGTAATGTTTCGTGATTTACACAATCAAACGCCTTAGATAGGTCGCAGAAGATGCCTATGGCGTCTTGCGCCTCTTCCCACGCATTAAAGATATGTTTTAGTAAGGTGACACCGGCGTCAGTTGTACAACGTCCTTTGGTAAAACCATACTGTTTATCGTGTAAGATGTTATTTGTGTTAAAATGATTAAGCATTTGATTAAGCATTACCTTTTCGAATACCTTGCTAAATACTGGCAATACGGACACCGGTCTATAGTTATTTGTGTCTTTACTGTCCCCGGATTTAAAAAGTGGTATAACTTTACTGTATTTCATCAGATCCGGAAATACTCCTTGATCCACACATAAATTAAATATTAAAGCTAAATACGGCGCTATAGTCTCAATAATTGAGGTACATACTTTGATAGACAATCCCCACAGGTCTTCTGTCAATTTAATCTTGATTTGTTTAAAAACCTTTAGTACTGTTATGGGGTTTATATGTTTAAACTCAAATTTAGTTGGGCAGGCTGACACGTTGGCCTGTAATAAATCAAAAGCCAGCGAAGGCGAGGAGTTTAAGGCTTCAGTTGTTTCAATAGGGATACTGGTAAAGAAATTTACAAATTCCTGAGCAACTTTCTTGTTATCGCTAATAAGACCATGAGGAGTCTCCAATGTGTAATCAGTATTATGTCTTTTGTTCCGCTTTGTTTCATTATTAATTATCTTCCAAACCGTCTTTATTTTATTTTCTGATGCTTTAACCTTATTGCTAATATATAAGGCCTTAGCTGCCTTACAAGAAATTTTATAAATTTTTGAGTAGGTAGCAACATATTTATTAAAAGTTTCAGTCATAATAAATGGCTTAAGGCCATACAGCTCATAAAGTCTATCCCTACTTATTCTCAGTCCTTTAGTCGCCCAGTCACTAAATAAAAACTTAGGGCAAATAGTTTTAGTTCTCTTTTTAAAAGTATTATTAAACTCAGTTTGGACTACTGAAAACAATTCTGTATACAAAATATTACCATTATTCATTGTGAAGTCCCGATCACTTAACTTGGTAATTAAAGTGTTGTTAAATTTATTTAAATTACCGGATGTTATTGGTCTGGATTGTATTTGCACTTGTTGAATAGGTATATTGCACTCAAAAGATACCATTAGCCCGCTGTGATCTGAAGGGAGCTCATTTACAATGGCTTTTTCTAAATAGTTGCAGCAACAAAAAACATTATCTATACATGTAGCAGTAGCTGTAGTTATTCTAGTTGGTTCTATGAAAACATTTGACAAATTGAATGATTTAAAGAGATTTAATAATCTACTGCTATCTGAATTATTTTCTAAAATATTAATATTAAAGTCACCACAGATAATTACTAATTTATTACCAGTTGCAAGTTTTGCCAAGACATCTTCCATCACTGACTCAAATATAGAGTAGTTCAGATAATTAGGGGGTCTGTAAACGCACACTATGACATGCTTATCCAGCTCAACACAGGAGAGTTCAATGCTATGTTCAACTGACAGCTCAACTATGTCTCTACGAGTTTTAAATTTAATACAACTTTTGATTAAGATTAATGAACCCCCACGTAGCATTGATTTGCGGTTAAAACAACTTCCCACATTATAATTCTCATAATTAATGAGCATTTCAAAATCCTTTAGCCAATGCTCAGTAAAACAAATAATGTCAAACATTGTTTTTTCTAAAAATAATTCAATTTCGAGTTGTTTCGAAGCAAAACCTTGAATATTCTGATAAAATAATTTCAAGCATTTCAGCTTAGCTCCTTTATTATAATTAGCTGTGTGAGAGCTAGAAGATACCTGGTTGATCGTAGATGTGGCTATACTGTTATTGATATCCTCTGTTGTCTTACAAATTAGTTTAAAGTTACATCCGGAGTGAGCCCTAAGAGTCCCATGCCATCACCAGGCAATGAGACACATGGAACCTCCTTCGTACAATTATTGTAAATATGTATAGCATCAGCGCTACAGTTATTTAGTGTGTCCACCTGAACATTAGTATTATTACTAATAATTGTGGTGTTAATTATAGAATGTGACTTCGACATACTACTTATGTCTGAGTTTATATTATATGCTAATAGCTTAGCTATATGGTGTCTAAATTTAATAGGTAGATACACTGTATTCCTAGTCGACTTTAATTTCTCAACAAAATTGTTGATATCCGCAAAAACAAGTTTGTCGCTATAATGACTCACTAAGAAATGTACATGCTTATTAAGCATATGAATATAATTGTTTTGTTTACTTGACAATTTTTCAAAATATGGGAAAGCACACAATATAATTTTTTTACAATCTATCTTTAGCAACTCAGCGACACAGTCTGTTATATCATCTTTTTTAACATTTAAACTATTTCCTATAAACACAGTAATATTGGTATCTGGTTTATATACATTTCTAGTAACTAATTCCATTATATGCTTGTAGTTTGACCCAGGCATGCAATAATTCTGAGTAGAATAACTCAGGTTGTTATTTAATAATTTTGCTAAACCTCTTCCTATACTATCAGAGAACATAACTGAATGAAAACAATCATGACTATTATTAAATGGACTGCTAGCAATCTCAGGCTGGTCCATTTCAAACAAATTATGTGCAATACCAGTTGTCACACAGTCATGTGACAATCTCTCAGCCTGTGACGGGTCCTCCGTTGACTCAGGCTGGACAGTATCAAGGTTTGATACTCGGTAGTGTGTACTCGGTTTTATGTTAGCGTAAGTTTAATTAATAAGATGATAGCTTTTATAGAGTCAGGTTTAGATAGCGGTAATTTCAATTATAGGTGTATATTTATTTAAGAGACGTAGCTAGAAGTATTTTGAAGGGCTTTAATATACACGCTACTTAAGCTTGTATATTTATATCAAAGTAAGTGTTTGTATTATTCTTGGAATTCGAGAAGATTTTCTACTGTCAGTATTGGGCGTCATACATATATATCAGGTTTAAAGCTGTAGATAAATACGTTTGTCATATCACCATCCCTTCGTTGACGAGTAGTCTTAAGCAAGGATTATATACATCGAAGTCTGCCTTTGTTTCTAAATAATTACTGGATTATAAATAACAATGAAGGTAGCGAATTTAGACACGAAGGTTCCTTCTAACGGACGGCCGTCATTACATCTGTGCGAGCGTGACGCATTATATTTACGTGGGAGTGAAGGAGACAGGTAATAAGAGGTCATTGTACGAAATTCTTTCTGCTCCTCGACCGGACTTTATCTAAGATAAATTAAAAAAAACCACCACCTTATTTAGTTTTTGGTCATCTTTCATTAAAATAAATGCTGAAAACTTTAAATAAAATAAAACACAAAAATGTTTCAGTCTAACCCCAGCTACGGTCAGCAAAATATTCAGTTTGTTTTTGCACTTGTTCGCAGTACGGTCGGGGCATAAAAGACACGTGAAATAACCTATGAATATTAATCATATGGACGAAAAAGGGCAAAAACATTATGCCTTTAGGCTTAATTATCGTGTTGCGTGTTTTTCGTTATTACATCGAAAGCACACCTTTATTTTTTGCTAGAGAAGTGGTAAATGTTCGCAAGGCTTAGATAAATAATTGTAAAGGTAATGGGCATTTGACAGTGGCAAAAATGCCTACTTTGTGCTAATTCAGACAAGAGACATCAGAGGGCCAATTCTACAAATTTTAAACAAAGTTTGCATTCGCATGTCAGTGTCAAAAAAGCCTTAATTTTCATAATTTTTTGACAGATTGCGACTGAGATGCGAATGCGAACGTTACTTGAAAATTATATGAATTGAAATAGGGTGTTATTGAATTTTTTCAAAGAATTGAAATGTTTTCAGCAGTGCGATTCTGTAAGCATGTCGGAGTGAACACTTGGGCGGGGCGCACGACGGGTGAGTTGTCAAATCATACAAATAAGATGGAATGACAGCGCTCTTGTCGTTCACTCCGCCTAGGTGAACACCGTGAGATGTCGACAGAATCGACCGGCTGGTCTGAGGTAAAAGGTCTCTCTTGCTGCTATAAAACCAGCTTAGAACTCACAAATCATGCAAAATCCATAACAAAAAGTCATGAAGTCCGTGCTGTTACGTCCTACGTTCAGTAAGTCTTACTAAGACAGCACAAACATACAGTTCTGACGTCCATTACCGGCTAGCAGTCACATTAAATTATTAACCCCTACTCACATTCAAACAGCATACATGCACCCTGTAAAGTGCCTCGCCGAAGAGGTTCTATATGAAAAATTTAAAAAACGAGTAAGCACGAAGAACCCCGAGAAGCCACGAAAAATCACGAAGACAGATGTCTGTTAAAGCACGTGTCTGAAGAATGCCACTGAGGTACTGAGTCAGAAAGGCAATGTCGCACTTTACGAGCCAGCCAGTATTCACCGTCGCTAAATAGCCACTGAACTCATAAAATCTTTCAGAAGTCGTAGTCGTCGGAACTATTTTATTCTTATTGTGTCTTTATCAGTACTGTAATATTTCTTTGCAGCTTATTAAACTGTTGGAACTGAATCGTTGGGAACTTTTTGTATTTTCTTTACTGTAGATAGTCTTTCTTTTGATTAGCGTTCTCTTGGCGTACGATGTTCTATTTTATAAGGAATGTCTGATTAAACATGGATGTTCTTGTTGCTTCTATTTCTTGTGACTTTGTGTGAACTGTCGCTGTATTTTATTCTGTGAGAGTTTTAAAGACACAGTTTCTTCACATATAGTGGTTCCGCATCAAAGAATTTATCTACTCTTCGTTGTAAATTCTATCGAATAAATTACCTCACATCACACACGATGGCTAGCTAAGCTTAATTAAAATTCTCACGGAGACTGTTGCTTACTTAACGCCGCATATAAAAGTCGGCTAACAAAAAGATCCCAAGTGCATAGCAGCACATTATCCCATTGTGCTGCGAACTCTTTTGATCTTTAACCCGCCACAGTAAGTGGGTTGAGCAGTGCCAAGGCCAGCTTAATTGAGCACACGTCACATACAAAGCGGGGCGTAGATCAGAAGAAAGTGAGTAATATGACGTGAGGGTTAGTTTAATAAAATATAGGGAAATGCGCAGTAAAAATCTATATACTTTTTATTCTGAACACAGTTTTTTTTTGCATAAATAAAACGTTATACGAAGAGACGGAGCTATATGTCCTGTATAGCTCCGTCTCTTTCTCACTAGAAGTAATATTGAAGTAATACTGCTTTAAGAGTTGGTGGTTAGGCCCCAGGTAAATTCCAATGTGATACAACGTTGCGGTTGGTTATGTTGGTGGCTACATTGTGCTCAAGATTACTCAGATATGTGTGTTTCTTTCCCAATCACACAAAACCTAATTTGCATAGTTATCAGGGGCTCGAGTCTGCTATTGCAATCGTGTCTCAATGACCGGTCATTGATCGAATATTTGACAACTTTGACAGTTTTTGTATGGGAAATGTGTCATTATACGTCAAAAATCGATCATTGACCGGTCATTGAGACACGATTGCAATAGCAGACTCGATCCCCAGGTGAAGGTCATCATGATATTCCTGCCAGGGTTGCGGATTTTGTTCGAAAGAGTTACCGCGGCCCTGGAACGCAAAGGGCACTTGGAGGAGCACGAATGGGTTTTAGTCAGTAAGAGTCTGACACTCCCTCCTGCTCCATCCAGAGTGGAAACCCATTTGATGATTTCCCATCCATAAAAAAGGCCATTATAATTATTAGGGGTAGATTTCATGATAGTCTAGGAGTTTGAGTACTTTAAACGACCTACCTATATTTTATTCTTTTGGAATTGATCGTCGAATGGTTGAACTCCTTGGATGTTTGAGATGGGCAACGCGATAACTGACCAATGCTTGCTCTGTCCAGACAGGTTCACTTTTTGTCTGGTGCTTTTTTCAAAGACCACCTTAATTATTGTTCTCATATTGATTACAGCAACATAGTTATATGGACTTAAAAAGAGACTCCTGAATTTGTTACTTTGAAACTAGGAAACACCGACCTTATCTTATTTAAACTGACAGACAAGATGGACGTGTATGTGTAATTATTAGACCAATAATTAAGAAGTAAATATTATTATCGATTATCATTTCAAGTTACTGTCTTTGCAAAGCTCCGAAAACACGTAACGAGATTCGTAAACAAGTGACATTCCAACAGAGACAACGATTGTCGAAATGCCAAAATGTAAGTCATTGACTACGTGACATTTCAGTAGCGCATGTCAATCCCATACAACATATTTATAATCTTTTTATAATATTATACAAAACTTGACTTTTGTCAATCGTTATAGCACATGCAATGTCAATGTGAGCCTACGGTAAGTTTGACTTTTTAACCGACTTCAAATTAAAGTCATCAATTCGGTTGTATTTTTTTTATGATTGTTACTTCGTTACTCCGTCATATATAAACCGATTTGAAAAAAAAATCTTTTATGTGAAAGGGTATATATACTTCCTTGGTCCCAGTGAAATTTCATCAAAAATCAAATCGGTTCCGTAGTTTGGTTTTTAAATCCAAATAGCTGGAAAAATATGTCATCCAAGTAAACGAAATTGCGTATTTTGCTTTCCTGTGACTTCCCAGTTCCAAAAAAAGTGTTGAATAGTGATAATAAGTTGGCTTTTTTTGTTATGCATGTGTCACCGGAAAATTGCAAACGCCGTAAGATTGTAAAATATCGCGTGAAAGTGTAAACTATTTTTTCTTAATAAAACACAGATGTATTGGAAATTATTGGATTTATTGTAATATGTAAATAAGTATTGTTTGAGGTTCTGGGAGCTTAGTTTACATCGAAATATTGAAGTCATTACAACGACATTAGGGGAGCGAGCTTTCGAATATTTTGTAAAACAAAAGACGATAGAGTTGTCATAAAATTATTGTTCTTATTCGTGAGCTCAAAGCCCCTTGAGGCTGGAGACTGGCCAAACCATAAGTCTGGTTCCAACCAAGCTAGTTTTAAAATTGAACGGACCTGCATCGACGTTATTCTCTTAAATAAATGTAGATACGTACATAGAGCTTTCACGTTTACCTTTAACGTTTTATTCAGTAACCGTTTTGATGAGAATATTTTTTGCACATTTTTGTTTTTATAACAGGCGCGAATAATCGGACCATATAATATATTGTGATAATATTATTACAAAACCCGTTCATTATTCCCATTGAATGTACATTCCATTTACTTTTAAATTGTTCTTTTTTCCTGCAACGTTTTATTTTGTAAAGTTGCTATTTATAGTACCTACCTACCTAAAATATAAATTGTAATGACAAGCCTTAATGGGATTTTCATATACAACAGTGATTTATGTAAAGAAAAAGTATAACTTTATTTATCATCATCAAAATTGTTTTACCAAAAAAAATAATGGTACATTCATATTTCTTAAGCATATAAAATTTAACCATTTCAAAGTCAAGAACATTGAAAGTTTTAACTCAATACAATAACACACTTAATTCAAATTCTACGCAGGTAATAAATCCTGAGTAGTTCCCGTTATGTTATATTGCTTTTTATAAAACAATTTTCAATTTTAAAGCTCCGTATAGATATTTTA